>CM042480.1:14783083-17183083 GCA_023621385.1 Quercus gilva
CTATTTTCCTATCTCTCCTTAGTCGCAATTAATTAGAAAACAAGCGATCTAATAAACCCTAACTACTAAACAACCTAAGACAAGCACTAAAGGTTTAATCTAGTAGCAACCTTAAGAATTAGAGAGATCAATGAAGCTAAATAACACAAGCACAAGCGGTTGCTTTTAATTTAGTCAAGTGTTCTTCCTAAGATCTAATAATTTCTGACGCAGCAAATTATTAAATCTTGGTTGCTTCACAAATTAGAGAGATCAAACAATTACAGATTTGATATCTAACCTAGCAGTAGATTGCAACGAATAATAAACTAGTAGGCCTCCTAGTAATTAAACGAGACAATCATGAAAATAGGCACAGAAGAACATTTGATATTCAAAGCATAAATTGAACAATAAAAACAAATTAGATCTCACAGTTTTATTGATTCCGAGGCTTCAGTTTCCTTCGACCAAGTATAAAAATTTAGCCACCTAGGGCCATGATGAAAACTCAAAGGAGAAGTTAGAGAAGAGGGGAGAGAGAGGCGTGTATGTCCAATTCTGATTTCTCCTCCCCCTTTTACACGTTAATTCCTCCTTTCCCAAGCCTACAAAATCTCCTAAAAATATTCTAAATAATAATGTCCAAATCTGACTAATTAAGGAAAAATATTAAAAATAAAACAAAGTCCTAATATAACTAGGAAAGTGGTGTTTTTCAGCTGGAATTTCGTGCATTAGATCTGGAAGCTTCCAAAAAAAAACCGCATCAAATCCGCGTATTAGAATTTCAAGCAAAGGAACATTCCAGAACGTCAGCAGTGCAGGTGCAGTAATTTCAAGCCCGATTTCGACCTTGATGCGTCCCGTATCTCTCAAAACTAAAAACATGAAAGTTGTAGAGCTTTTTCTTGTCGTTCCATAGCATCTTGAATCATCTCAATCGAAGCTCGGATGAGAGAGTTATGCCCAGATTACAAAGCAGTATCAAAGCTGTCCTGAATCACCCAATTAACAACGTTTTGCACTTAATGCCTCCATTTGCATCCTAAATCAAAATATAAGAATAATGAGTACATTTAGGCACCAAATAAGTATAAAATACTAAACATTAATGGAGAAAAACATGACATTTTGCATTCTCATCACCCACACAGTGCACTTAATGACGAAGTCCAATCCAATAAGGACGCTCTTGCAAAGGCCCGTTCTCTCGGGTAGGCTATCACAGTGGTTACTCCAACTCTCTAAATATGATATAGTGTCCATCATGCCAAGGGCAATTAAGGGTTGGGCAATAGCGGAGCTTCTAGCCCAATTCCCCAAAGAAGACATCTCACAAATCATGGATGAAGTGCCTAGAGAAGTCACAGAGGTGGCATGCTTAGAGGAGAATAAATGTCTATGGAAGATGACATTTGACAAATCTTCCATTTCCACCGGCGAAGGATTTGGTATGGTCTAAGTAAAAGGGAAAATGAAGCCCTATCCATGTCTTTCAAGTTAGACTTTCTTTGTTCTAATAATGCGGTGGAATATGAAGCATATCTTACCGGCCTAGCGATAGCACGAGAAATGAGAATCAAGAGGCTTAAGGTGCAGGGAGACTCGAATCTTGTGGTAAGTCGAGCGAGGGGTGATTTCTCTCTCAAAGAGCCCTCACTAGCCCCATATCAAGCGATGGCTTAGAGGCTGGAGGATCATTTTAACGAGCTGACCATAGAACACACGTAAAGATCGGACAACTGCCATGCCGATGCCTTAGCCACACTTAGGTCCAAAATCATGTTCGAAGGGGAAAGCACCAAAGTTACCATCCTCAAAAGAAGCATCCCCATTACATTACTCTTGTAAGAGGAGTTTAAAATTAGGACCGCAGGAGCTGAAGATTGGCAAGCACCTTTGAGAGATGCCTTACTGGAACAAGGAATAGAAATTGATGCCAAATAGCTCTGAGACTATATGCTTGTTGCTAGTGAGCTTTATCGAAGGCTACCTAGAGAAATGCTAGCAAGGTGTGTAAATTTAGAAGAAGTAGCGAAGAGGTTGAGCAAAGTCCATGAGAGGACCTACTGCGCCGAGAAATCCCCCTCTATCAACGCCTCCAACGCTTAGGTTATTTTTGGCCTGATATGAAAACCCAAGCAAGCGAAGTGCAAAGACAGTGCCCAAAATGCCAACATGTGTTCGATAAGGCAGAATCATATGCTATCTTCCAGACGACTGATTAGAGAACACCATTTCTGGAATTCAACTTGGAAGGAGTCTTACCTACTAACAGGAAGGAGGCTTATTACCTCAAGAAGCTAGCCAGGTGCTATTTTGCTAAAGGGGGGATTTTATTTCATAAAGGATACAACGGTGAGCCACTAAGATGTTTGGGCCTCGCAAAATCGCAAGCCGTAATGAGAGAAGTACATAGTGGAGAGTGTGGAGAGCATCAAGGGGGAAAGAAACTCCACGAACGACTCCTATCTGTAGGGTATTATTGGCCTTCGATGAAGAGGAACACCACTGAGTTTGAACCTCATCCATACCCTACCCATCCCATAAGCTTGCAAGACATGAGCACACCATGGCCTTTCCACACCTCGGGGCTTGATCTTATTAGCCCCATCCATCCAATATTAAATGGCTACATTTGGATCTTGTTGCCACCAAATATTTTACAAAGTGGGTGGAAGCTATTTTGCTCAAGAGAGCAACAAGGCCAGCTGTGGCCAATTTCATCAAAAAGCACATCCTCTACCGTTTTGGGATTCCATACAAGATTGTGAGCGAAAATGGAAATTTGTTCATAAAAAAAGATGTTCGAGAAATCACCGAGTATTACAAAATCAAGCATTAAAGGTCGACCCCTTACGACCCTCAAGGGAATGGACAAGCGGAGGCAACCAATAGGGTCTTATTGGGAATTCTTAGTAAGATGGTGTTTGACTACGCTGGAGGTTGGAATACGCATCTTCTCAACACACTTTAGGCCTATAAAAGCTCCACCAAAATGGCCATTGGCTTTTCGCCATTTTCTTTGGTATATGGAATCGAAACCATCTCACTAATGCAGTTAATGGTGCCAACAGCTCGCACATTGTAGGGCCAAGAGATTGAAATAGATGCGAATATATGCGCTGAGGAGTGGATGGTGGACTTTGAAACAATGGATGAAACGCATGACATCACACGCGAGAGGGTACGACGATACCAGCAGCAAATAAGCAGCATGTATGAGTAAAATGTGCATGAACGGATCTTCATGGAAGGCCAACTTATTCTTAGAGTAGCAAATTACGTAAGAAGAACCATAGCAGCCCCTCCCAAGTTTGCGCCAAATTAGGAAGGCCCATACATTGTGAAGGAAGCTCATGGAAGCGGGTATTATCGCCTTTGTAGCGTGGACGAGTCTGCCATAACAGATTCCATAAATGGCAAGTGGCTTAAGCTTTATCACGCTTAGTGAAGTCAAGGAGTTTTGGTCTTTTTTGGAAACATAGGTATCATGCGTCACTTGTTTTTTTTATTTCCTAAAAGGAGAAAAACACCATCTCACTTTGAGGTTAGGTCTCATCCGCCATGTGATTTGCATTTTAGTTTATCATCTTACACTTTCTTGGGGGAGACATGATGTATGAGTGTAACGAATCAATGAGAATGCCCACTTAAAAAAAAATGGCATCATCACATGCTTGTTTTGCCTTTTCCCTTTTTTTGATATGTACACACACACACACACACACACGCGCATACATGTCAACGCACATGTCTCAAAAGAACATAAATCACTTTGTTCAAGCAACAAACCTTACAAATTCGTAAGGAAGCTCATGAAAACACAATCAAGGCAAAACCCCTACATGCGAGACTACCATGCTCTCAAGAAGGTAAGGGAAACCAGGTGGGTACCCCTTCAAAGACAAGCCTTACAAAGTGGTAAGGAAGTCAATGAAGTAATGCCACGGTTAAATCCTCATTCGCAAGAGGGAGCTTGACACCCGCTCGAAGGTACACCTCACAAAATAGTAAGGGGACCAACAAAAAAAAGAAAAAAGAAGGGAAGGGAGATGACTCATGTTCATACTTAAAACCTTGCAAAAACAACGAGTGGACTTATGAATCAAAAGTTAGCATCATGCACTCAAATGTTATAAATTAACACATGATACATTTATTAAGTGATGGCTAATTGCTACTCCAACAGGGCTACTGAGTGTGAGGATACAAATGGTGCCACAACCCACCATAGGTAAAGATGGTAGGTGTACTATTTAACTACAAACATAGGGGAAAAAAACCATCCCCCTAGACAATGGCAAGTTGGCATGATCTGCAATGCACATAAATACAGTCCAAAAAATTCCAGCATGGTGGCCTTGCGTACTATACAGGGGAGGCAACCACTAAATGGCAAGCCAAAAATATATATATAATGCGTGTAGAGAATGAGGTACGAGAAGGCCCAAATCACCGTTTAAAGGCCACAATAGTCAAGCGCCATGCTCATTGACACTTCCTTAGAGGATGGAGTAAGGGTAAGCTGACTACCTGACTAATCGTGACTTGCTTTTAAGTAGCAATACATAACCTGCAAACATACATGATCTCAAAGGAAGGTACGAAACTACTTTAATTTAAGTATTAAAAATAGATGCATACACACCCATAAAGCATGAACAACCTTTTTCAAAGCTAAGAAAACGCGTTTGATAATACATTTTGTACATAATATGTTTAGATACAAAATGTGGGTCGCATTAACCATGCCAGGTTAATCTAAGAGAAATACCAAATACAAAGCAAAAGGGGTTGTTCAGTACATGTACACAACCTAAAACAAAAGAAGATGTGGGGCGTCTCCATACACAAGGGCAAAAAAAAAAGGGTCTAAGCACTTTTTCCCTACAACATAAATCTGTCATAAAAAAATAAATAAATAAATAAATAAAAGGTATGTGATAAGGAGGACGATGGAAACTCAAAACAAGTTGTGAATGGCATTGTTATCCAAGATGACAGCATCTGGAGCACTTCTTTGCAACTGAACCATCTCTAACTTCAATATCGCGAACTCTATTTCCAATTCAGAAATCCGACGCAAAATAGATGCCAATCGAATCTTCACATCTCTACGAAACCACGATGTAGCAACATCTCGAAGATGACAAAGAACAAAGGAAACTTCAAAACCAGCCTTATGTAAATCTCTCACAGCATCCCTCCACTCAAACAACCACTCTTTAGTTAAGGCATTCACCTGAGTTTCTTGCATATCCATAAGCACCACAGCCAAGAACCTTAATAAAGGATTCCTGACAACTGAATCGACTGTCAACTACCTAATGAAATCATTGTGCCTGGTTCATAGATGTTCCAACAATGGAACACTCTCTAAAGGGACTAAGAACCGATGGATACATGTGCTTGGGCCAACAAAGTTGTAGAAATTGGAAGCCTCATGGTCATTATTTCTATCTTGTTCAAACTTGCCCAACAAAGCTTCGATGTGCTCCCCATTAGAAATGAGAGTTAGGGAATTAAGACATGTGGACATGGGTTCAACTGAGAATCTGGTACAGTGGTGGCATCGACGGGTGCCTCAATGCCCATACCGAGGGTAACCTAAACCTGTAGGTAAGTGGCATAAAGATCAGTTGAAGTGTATGTACAAACTAAAAAAAAAAGGGAAAAAAAAAAGTGAAAGACGTATATGTATATACATATATATGTACACACACATATATAGGAATGTGTGCACCCCGTGAAGCATTAAAATACTCACTGAGGCTTTTGCGATCACAAGCTTTATGTTGGTCACCTCCCCGACAACATTGACTCCCTTGCTCACATCCAAAGCCCCCTGCACACAGAAAGTCACATAGTATGAGCAAAGGCATAAAGTTATTAAAAAAACAAAAAAAAGGAAAGGGTGGGAAAGGAAGTTTTGTCGTGAGGCTCACTGTGGTTCCAGTTGAACTTTCACTTGTCCCATTGTAGCTTTCTTCAATAAGTGGAATATCTTGAATGAAGGGATGGTGATCCCTTTTAGTAAGAGAGAGAGAGAGAGAGAGAGAGAGAGAGAGAGAGAAAGAAAGAGAGAAGGAGGAACAAGGGGTGGATTAGAAAAAATCAGAGGAATTGACTCACCAAGGTCATCTCATTGCCAGTGCCCACTGAAGATCTTTGTTCTATGGCGATAAAAGGGGAGGTAGCAGCAATAGGTACTACAACATTCTCACAATCATCCGACAAGTCATCTTCAAATGAATCTGGGATGTCGACTCTTCCTTCAAGGACCACGGGAGAAGAAGGAACCTAATATATATATATATATATATATAAGAAATAATAAGGAAAATAGAAGGAAATGGATGTACTTGGTTGTCAGAAACCTCAGGTCCAGGCAAAGGACGCATTATGATAGCGCAATTCAAGAGTGCAAGAGCATCATCCTTTATGGCGCGAAGCGCTAACACTGTGCAAGATAAAACCCTCGAGCTCGCAACTACTAAGGAGCTAACTTTTTTAGGTAAGGGAGGAGGAAGGGTAGAGGCATCGATAGAAGTTTTTGGACTTTCCCTCTTGGTTGGGGGCTTGGCATTTAAGACCTTACCATGATCCGAAGGAACAAAGACGCAAGCTTTAGCCATAAGTTCATATTTTTTCCAAGGTTTAGGAACTTCGTTTGCGTTTGCCACTGAAGCTGCTACCTCATCATGCCAAGCCACGAAACTTGTTTTCTCTTTCATAAAATATGTGATCAACCCACGACTAAATTTCATGTGGCACGACCTATTAATTGGTGCCAAATGAGGGGGAGGAAAGTGCATTCATTCCTACCAGCCACTGCGTAATCATTGAACCTAACAACTATCTCATTCTAATATCGACAAGACCTCCAGGTAAGAACCCTAACTCTCAGATTTTCAGGAAGCAATGCCAGCGAAGGTGCCTTATTCAAGCAAGAACGCCTGGTTTGCAGAACGAATGGAGTCACGAAATGCTCATGGTCAAGGACCACTGGGTTCTCACTTGGCACACCCTGATCATGCCCAAACTAATGCCTAACTTTGTGTGGGTTATACCATGCCCAAGAACCTGAGGGACCACAAGGAAATAACCAAAGCGGAGTACGAGCTAATAGAGAACTGTATGCACTCACATCAGACTCAACATCTTCATCCAACAACACTAACGAAAAACCATCAGCAATGCTAACATATGAATGCCAAATAAAGTCAACCTCCCTATCCATCAAATCCATCCAAAATAGTGAGGGAGACTTAACTCCTATCCACTTACGAAGTATGGGAGGAGATTTGTAGAATTTCTATAAAAAAAATCAAGCTGGTTGTTCTTAGGACTTGGTGGATAGTGCTTGCAAATAGCTGTGACGGAACAAGTGTATGCTACAAGAGGAAAAGCATGTTCCCACGCCAAAACTTGCAGTAATGCCAAGTTCAAATGAGTTACCATGGCATAATACGGTGATCCCTCCATTTCAGAAGTGTGATAAGCATCCAAATGATTATACAAGTTATTTAAGCACATAGCGCCCATAGTGAGAGATTCACCATGAGCTAGCAATACAACCAGAGGAAACAAACATGTTTTTATATGATCAAAGGGGGACTTAATTAGCAAATAGAGACTCAGCCAATAAACCACGAAAGTAGTATGGCGATCAAGGGTTCCTTCAAAGTTTTCAAAATACCGAACCCATCAAGCAAATCTAGAGTGCTTATTACATGGTGGAGCATCACAACCACTATAACCAGTGTACAATTGATCAATGATGCTCTCACTCCCTTCAACTAACACAATTTGCCATGGCCGCTTGCAACCCACCAATGGTAACAATAAAATTTTCTCTACATCCTCTACAGTTACAGTACCCTTACCCTAAGCAAAAAAGAATGTGTGGGTTGTTGCGTTCCACCTACGAACCAAACGTCACAACTTGGCAATGTCTCTTTTCATGTTTAGACTGCGGGACACCAATACACTACCATAGATTCGAGACCACTTCAATAAATT
Organism: Quercus gilva; assembly: GCA_023621385.1. Taxonomy (NCBI): domain Eukaryota; kingdom Viridiplantae; phylum Streptophyta; class Magnoliopsida; order Fagales; family Fagaceae; genus Quercus; species Quercus gilva. The sequence continues at coordinate 14,791,091 of CM042480.1, forward strand.
CACAAACTCAATATCTTGCAATTCCTTATCGACCTAACGGTCCTAATCAACAAAGTGGCCACATTCCATACTAAAAATGATAGGAATGGGAAATACCTCTAGGCGATGAAGTCGGAGCTCTGTCATGCCATCCGACAATGGAAGATTAAAGTCATCAGAATCCATAATGTCAGACCCAATCTCCATTTTTTCCTTATTTGGAGTCATGGGATTGAGCAGCAAAGGAAAGGGGAAAGGCGAAGTTGTTGTGACCCATGGATCGCAAAGTGGTCTCAACGGCAAGTCGTCAACCGCAGACGGCGAAGAACCACCACTATCCTTAGTCTATGGCCACTTCGAACTCTTGTTGCCACCCTTGGAGTGAGACCATTTTGAATCCATTTGGCTCTACTCATATGGTAGGAGGATAAGGCAAGACTAGGAAGATAAAAATTAAACCATGGGAAGAGCTGATCTCTTCACTCTCGCCCTTGTACTATTTCTTTCTTAACCTTCTTCTTGCCTCACTGGTCAGTCACGGTGATAGCAGAATGGAGTGACAGAGTGCCCAACACAGCAAAGTGGAGACCCATTTGGCAAAAAAAAAAACTGAGAAATTTGTGTCCCTCTTTCTAAGTTGAACCTAATGTTGGTGGGTGCAAACAAGTGATGTAGGAGGCCACTCTATTATGGAGGCTTGACCTTGACACGCCTTTTACCCAAGGAAAAGGTGTGGACCAAAAACACAAGCAGAGAAGAAATGGCTAGATATATTATATATATATATATATATAAGACAAAAGTCATAAAGGAGTCTGACTTTGACATGCCTATTACTTGAAGTAAAGAAGAAAAATGAAGACCAAGGAAACAAAGGAAAAGGCGTGGACCAAAAAAAAAAAAGGAAGAAAAAGAAAGGGAAGGGAGAGTAAGACAAATATATGTATGTGTATAGGGTAATAACAATGATGGCAGCAACAACATGAGATAAGGAAGAGGGATTTTAGAAGAAAAAAAATGCATAGGTAATGTACTAGTCCGTGCAACGTACAAAGATTTAATGGGCCATGTTGTCATCAGGTATGGGTTCATACCATGATTTATCAAGTATTCGGAGCTTGTGAAAATTCTGCGAAGCTCACACACATGTCGCAAGTGCCACTCGTGCGAGAGGGGCTAATGTTAATAGTCATTTTTGCGACAATTTTTATGGTTCGACAAAATGGCTAAGCTCAATTGCTTAGTAGATCCGACTAATGTATCTTATCAGTGTATTTTGCTTTGTTGCATGGCCCAAGCCCATGCAAACAGTTGGGGAATTAAGTAGGAATGGTTTGGTGGGTTTGGGTTAGTTCCTATTGGACCCTTTACATGAGCCCAGTCCGTATATGCCACGAAGTGGGCTAGGGACGTTGGAGGCACTTAGGACCCATGAAGGAGGTCCAGTGTTAGAAATTTCTGCCCTAGATTTGACTCCATGCTCTGGGTGACTGTGCCCTTAATTTTCAGCCTAGCTCTATTTTCCACACCAAAGCACAACTAACTCTAAGAAAAAGGCTGAACAGCCTAGCCTACTCAACCACCCAAATGTAGTTTTCCAAGGCCTGCAAAGATCAGAGACAATAGCCATGAGAGGAAACAACTTTATTTCTAAAATCATGTAAAAAGCAACCAAACCTTTCCCTAAGCATAAAACATAATACACCAAGTCATAGAAATAGCATCTGAAAGGTCCAAGGCCTTCCTCCCAACTAAAAAAAACTAGTCACAAACATCCCCTAAAGCTTGATATAAATATTCATCACTAGCCCACAAGAGGGGACAACATTTTCCTACAAAAAACCCAAAACGTTGACACAAAAACTCAGTCAACTACGCAATGTATGGATGATTTGAAGGCCTGGAGATGAAAATACTGATACAGAGGAACTCTCCCTCTCTTGCTCAGGACCTCCCTTAATTTCTCCCTCTCGGTGACAATAGGCTGAAATTTCTGACTTATGAATATATAGTTTTTGCACTTTCTTATGTTTCATTTTGTGTTGGTTTTCTCTTTCCATAAAGCATCATTAGCCTTTGTGTACCTCACATTGCGAATTTTGGGCTTGGCTCTCCAAATAACAAACGAATTTAATGAACCCAAGGGGAGTTCTTGGGTTCATTTCTACAATCTCGGCCTTTGTCGCAAAAATTACCCTAACACCCCTAAGATGTGATATGACAATAATAGGCTCTTGAAATGCAAATGAGGTCAAGTGAGAGTTACAAAATAGAGTATCTATATTTGTCACGTCATTTTAAAAAAAATAAATAAATAACTGTGAAATAAATCTCTCTCCATCAAGGACAAAAGAAACTCTTGAAGAAACACCCAACAAAATAAACAATCGTATGCTATCAAATATCTTTGTTATTAACATTGCAACCATGTCACATTTCGATCTTAAATTACTATAATCTCACTAACTAAGATTTAACACATTTCGTTAGAGACATAGACAAATAAATTAACGAAGAGACAATTACCGCTCATTTTTAAACTTCAGAGTTCAGAGGTTAATAGTAATAGTGCTCACTTAGAAAAAGAAAAAAAATATTTATTTTCAATTGCTTCTTTCCTAGCTAAAAAACGGCGTCGCATAGTTGAGGATGTACTGTTCGTAATAAAGGTGCACTCCCTCCTACGTCGTCGTTTCGTAGTTCCTATCTTGTATAGTAATATTGTATTCCAGTTCTCTCTCACTCTCACGGTAACACGAAAAACACCAGTTGGATTTGTTTCCGAAAACATGAAAAACACTTTTTAATTTAAGTTTCTTTGCAGAATAGAGGAGACATAGACACACAAAGAAAAAAAAAAAAATTCAAAATGGATAATAAAAATCGAGACGACAACTGGGATTTCTATCTCCGAAGCTTATCCAACAGTGCTCGAGACTCCAATTCAGCCAACGATCCCGCCTCTGATCCCTCTATCCTCCAATCCGTATGTTTGATTCTTTTTCTTCAATTTTTCTGTTTGGTTCCCGAGAAAAATGGAAAAATCTTTTTGCGGAAAAAAAATTCTCGCACTCTACATCATTTCTGTACGCTAATGTGTGTTTCCCTTTTCTTTTTCTTTTTTTTTTGATTGGTCAGGTGAAGAAGCTTTACGAATTGTGTAAAGCCGAGAATTCGGAGGATTTGGTGGCTAGGGTTTATCCGCAGATCAACAAGCTCTTTCATCGAGCCGTGGCGTCTCTGTCTCAGTCTCGAACCTCCAATGGCCTTCTCTTACTGGTTTGGCTTTGTTCCTCCCAAAACTTCGCTGTTTCAGAGTGTATTTCTTTTTTCAAAATTGCTACTGATTCTTCGTTTTATGATCGTAATGCGTTGTAGAAATAGAAAACCAATAAACTTTGGATCAAATTTAGATGGGTTTGGATAAAATCAATAAACTTTGCTTCTCATATGGTTGCATTGACCAATGCAATAATGAGAATTAAATTCAAGGAACACGCAGGTTCAAATGAGCGCCAGCCACTCTTTTGTCGGCAGGACAAATCCCATTTGAAATGGATGGTGTGAGTTTGTCAAGTGCTCTACAAGTCGCTACATTAGCAGTGCATAAACCATGTTCGTCAACCAAGTTTGTTCAGTGGTCTTAACGTGTAATTGGTTAGCGGTAGAAAACCGGGCTAGGATTCAAAAGAATTAAGCAAAGTGTTTGTTCTACGCCCAATTCCACAACTTGCTTATATATCAACTTCTGATTGGATTTTAGCCTTTTTCAAGTACATGTGGTGGACCCATGTGAAAGTGTTGAAATCCAATCAGGAGTTTACACATAAGCAGGGTGTGGAAAAAGGTGTGTCCCTAGCATTACTCATTTTGTAAAATCATGTAGTTTATTGACCAATGCAATCACATGGTTGAATTGAATTGAGGAAACCTAAGGTACAACACTTAGTGCCTGTTTGGAATGAGGGGGGAGGGAGGGGGAGCCAAGGGGAATACATTGAGTTTTAAATATCTAATTCTAATATTTTGATAATATAATTGACACCTCACTTGCATACGTGTGTTATTTAGCATCATGTTTCTCATTTTTTGTTTTTGGATTTTTTTTTTCCCATCAGGTTATTCTTCAATTTTACCTTGATTTTGGGGAGATGGTTCTTCATGATGCTGATCCAAGTCTGAGGACATTTTTCCGTTCATGCTTGAGCCGGTAACAAGATGCTTACCTCATGTCTATTATTTAGACAGTTAGACTTTGAGTGTCAAGTGCAAAGTGGTTTTTAAAATCACTTTCCTTTTACTGTGGTTATTGTATATTCCCCTCTTGTCCAACTGATCTTTATTATAACTAATTAGACTTCATCAAAGGAAATATTTCCTACCCTCATCCAAGTCCTAAACCACCATGACAGGAAAGATTAAAGAGTAACATGAAACAAATGGGAAATTGGCCCTTGTTGCTGTTGTTAAAGTGATCCTACATCTTTTTGACAAAAAAGTGTTGACTTTCTTTGTTCAGGAATTTTGTTTTTCTGCTAATATTAATATGACATTTTCTTTAGATAACTTCTTATCGAAGTTTTATGGTCAGCACACTCCAACTTATTCTAATCTTGTTGCAGTGAGTTCTCAGATCCTTCTGTTGCAGAAGCAACCCTTGATTTTCTGAACGTGAACAAGAAAAAACTTCTAACATCTTTCCCTTCCTTACTGCCTCAGGTATTACTTAAGATCTGTAGCACTTTTTGTTGAAACAATGTAATATGGTAGGATCATGAAGATTTCAATTGTTTGGAAGTTTTAAAAAACTTGGAGAGATTTTTTACTTGTACATTGTAATTTGCTGTGTAATTTTTACTACTTGATTGCTGGACATATCATCCTGTCGTAATTAAGTTGCAACTAGTGCCATCCATATTTACGTACAGTTAGTTCTTATGGAATTAATGTTGTAATAGGCAAAAGAAAATCCATTTTCTCCACTTGGCTGAGAACCCACTTCTTTCAAGCATATGCAAGAGGAAATTCCAATTTACATGGTCAAAAGCCTTCTCAACATCCAATTTACAAATCAACCCCGGCACCCCAGACTTCAATCTACTGTCAAGACATTCATTAGCAATAAGAACAGGATCCAAAATCTGTCTATTCCTCACAAAAGCATTCTGAGATGCTGAGATTATATCCCCCATAACCATGCAAAGACGGTTAGCCAAGACTTTAGCAATAATTTTATAGACCCCCCCAACAAGACTAATGGGCCGGAAATCCCTAATCTCACTTGCTGCATGTTTCATAGGGATGAGAGTGATAAAAGTAGCGTTTAAGCTTTTCTCAAACTGACCATTAGCAAAAAAGTGGTGAAATACAACCAGAAGATCAAGCTTGATAATCCCCCAGCAAGATTGGAAAAAAGCCATAGGGAAGCCATCTGGCCCGGGAGATTTATCACCATTAAAACTCTGAATAACATCAAAGATTTCGGCCTCTTCAAAAGGTCTCTCTAACCAGTCCGCATTAGCACCAGAAATCATAGGAAAAGCTAACACCTCTGGAAAAGGCCGAACAGTCTGGGGCTCAGAGTACAAATTCATGAAGAAATGGGTAATGCAATCAGAAATCATACCCTGGTTAGAAGACAAGGTACCATTAACCATTAGGCTATTAATACCATTATTTTTCCCATTAGAATTAGCCATTCTATGAAAGAATTTGGTGTTGGCATCCCCTTCCTTCAAATGAAGCACTCTAGACTTTTGTCTCCAACTAATCTCTTCTAAGAGAGTCCACTTTTCAATATCTGTACGAAGATTAACTTGAACTAACTTCTCTTCAGCTAATAACCTATGGGTCTCCTCTTTAGCATCCAAAACATTCAACTTGCTCCAAAGCTCCTGCTTCTTAAACGTTACATTGCCCAACTCCAACTCATTCCACTTTTTTAAATCCAACTTCAAGGCAGCCAACTTCTTAGCAAGAATAAAACTAGGGGTTCCTTGGAACAAATAGGAAGCCCACCACGACTTCACTTTAGTACCTGAGCCCACCACGATTGCTAAAAAATATTTTAGAACCTGATTGTATTTCTCTGTTATCATATGTAGGAAGCCAGACCAATTTAAAAAAAATATTTTAGTACCTGATTGTATCTCTCTGTTATCATTTGTGGGAGGCCAGACCAATGGCTATTCCTACTTTGTTGCTTTGGAGACACTTAATCAAAACTGGTAATAACATGGTTTCTATCAGGTTCTTAAATATTTGCAGGAAATCTTTGATTACCTATATATATATATAGTCTCTCTTGTCACTATTCTAGCTATGACTTACATTTCTTTTCCTTAATAAGTCTTCAGTAATTCAAAATAGGGAAGACGTAGCTGCATACTTTAATGTTGTTTTGTATGTCACTGTCTAATATTAATAATATGTTATGCAGTTCTTTCCATTGTTGCTAAAGCTGATTGCATGGAATGGAGAAAAGTAAGTACATATTAACTTTTGATTAGTTATTTACTGGTAACATTTCATTAAAAAAAAAAAAAAAATCTTTGGCGGGTATCTGATTTTTGTTCTTCTTTCGTGTGCTTTCATGTTCCTAATTTCTTTGTACTTTCATATTGATAGACTGCTTTATGGCACAACTGTGAACATCTATTTGGCAGTATATCTTGGTTATTTGTACCTTTTTTTTTTTTTGGAAGAATTAGTAAGAAATTTTATTGCAAGTTTGCAACACAGAATTACACAAGTCAAAAACCTGAAACCCAACAGATAACTTAGCAAGTTCTGCATCTGTCTGACCAAGAACACAACAGCTTTTGGTAAAGCTGCTGCAGAAGAGTTATCTACCCAACCTCATCTACCAATCAACTAGTCTTACACTTTACAATTCATCAAGGGTAATACACTCTATACAACATGGATCCTCTATTCACCAGAATCATCAACCCACTGACTGACAGCACCTTTATACAACAAAGAAAACCAAAGACACAACAGGATGCAGCCTGCTCAACCCAGACTCAACCACTATCTGTCATGACTTGCAAATTACTGATACCCTGGGTGCAGCATAAAATTATATTAAGTACAGTATCTTCCTTCCACTTTTTGCTCTCTCTACGCTTGCCCTTACATCCTTCTTGATATCTCTGTTTTGATTATCCCTGCATGAATAATAGAGTTTCTTAGGTGCCATAGGTGGTACACTGCACCCCCCACCAAGCCAGTTTACATATATTTTCAAATATTTTCCTTCAAGATGATTGACGGCCCAATGTACCAAATCCTGCCAGCTGTACTTGCCATCCAAGATCAAACAAAGTCCCATAAGTTTCCCATATTCTTTTGGTGAATGAGCTGTGGAAAAATAGATGATCTTTATTCTCTGTTAAGGCTCTGCATAGGGTACAGGCACTTTCACCATTAAATTCCCAGTGAAACATTCTCTCCTTAGTTGGTAGTTTATATTTCATAGCCAGCCAACCAATGAAGGATTGCCTAGGAATGGCGATGTCAAAACTGAGAAAGTGCTTCGCTGGGAGGTATTTCTCCATGAAATCCCCCTTCCCTTTCTCTTATTTCCTCCCATCTTTTAGTACTGCAATATGTAATTGATGCGGCCAATAAAACCCTATTTTGCTCCTTCAATTGGATTACGCATAGTTTGCTTTGAATATCTTCCAGTTGATCAGATCTAGCAGGCTTCCATATCCTCTGCTTCTCTCTCAGTACAGACTCCACCTTAGCTTTAGAGTGATTCACGGCATCACACACACACGCGCGTGCACGCGCGTGCACACACACACACATATATGATGACATGGGAGAATTTCACTCAGATTAGTTGCACATCGCAAAGCACACTGAACAACAACCCGCTGTTAATCAAACTCTCACGGGCAATTAACCCCACCTAGCAGAACCAGTTACTGGGTAATCTAGGGGCTTTTCACCCCTGACAGGCTAAGCAATTTTTCCTCAAGCCCTGGAGGCAACTTATGACATCATATATAAACCCTGTTTCTATACCTTTGAAACAAAATGACATCTGGATGCCATAAGTTACACCAAATGAAATTTTTTTTGCTATCCCCAACCTCGTAGCTAAGGAATTTCCTAGCAACAGCCCTCAGCATGAGCAGTGATATGCATACCCAGCTATTATCTTGAGGTATTTTGATGGTCCAAAAGCATTTTCATTCGAGCAAATATTGATCGACCCAAGCAACCCAAAGGGAGCCAGCTTGGGTAAATAGGTTGCAAATAAGTTTTAGTACTGGTGCTTTATTCCGATTAGCAGCCCTCTTCAAGCCTAGGGCCTAGGCCACCCTCTTGTACTTCTTATATGTAACCAGCATATAAATTTAGCCCAGCATGACCTGTGAATTATAAAGAAGTTGATTAACCCAGCATGACCTTTGAATGGTAAAGAAGTTGCTTTTGTACCAGTCATGTCTTTTTACGTGTAATTATTGGTATCGAGTTCAAATACTTTATATCAGGTGTTTGTGTATTGGCTTTACCATGATGCTAGAATTGGGATTCTTGATGAGATTAATGCTGGGACAACCAGGATCATATAAAAGTTCAAATCGTTATGTTTAGAATCAAAAGATTCTTTGAAGTAGAAAAGAATGACACAAACTTTTCTGTTGTGCATTTGCAGATCAGAGAAGTCCTTTTTGAAGCTTTTCCCTGGATTGATGTCACCTGGGTCATTTCTTCCACTTTTTCCTTCCTTAGTGGACTTGCCAAGTGAGTTTCTGTATTTGGCTTCCATATTGACTACCTTGTTTTGTTTGCCCAATGTCTATTTGATGGTCGTATAACCAGTTGTTTACATATTGCCTTCCAAAGATGTATGTGTACTCTGATAGGGTTACTGTATGCATTCTTCTTTTAGAATTGTATAACTGATAAAGTTATTATTATTTTTAATCATGCATTTAAACTGCAGTAAAATATAAGATTGGCATCCAACCTAATGGGGCCAACCCAAAAAAATATAAAGGAAAAAAGGAAGGGTTGCTCCCTCCACGCTGGTTTTTGTTTGTCACATAGGAAGAAACAAACAACATACATACAAGTTCATATATGTGCTTGTTTGTAGTCATGTATTGATGTGTAGTTGCATATTGATGTTGAACATGGATTATTGTCTACGCTAGACTGGAATAGGCATGATTCATTCCACTTTTTTTGAAGCTTGCTAACATATGAGAAGGCTTTTGATCTCATGTAGTAGGAGCATAGCAATTTAGATTAGTATCTACCGGTAGATTCCCTTATGATTGATCTGAAAGAACTAAAAAGCAATTTTATCTTCAAAGGAAATTTAATTTACCCATCTATCATTCATTGTTTTTTCACTCATTCTGTGCACTTTGGTAAGGTTGTTTATTGAATGTGCTAATGAGCTCTAGCACATATGACACCTCTTCCCCTTGTAAGAGCAAGGTCAGGGTGAGGTCATGGGTTTCGGAACCAAGTTCAGGTAAAATTATCAATAAAAAAGTTGTTAGTGAATGCCAAACTTGGCGTCAGTAAGTCTGGACATGTATATGCTTTCTGATGTATATATTCCTTCATATTTCCTTTTAAACAAATTATGTCTTTTTGACATTTTTTTATTTTCCTGTACCAGTTTTGGTAGTTGCACTAGAAAAGGTTGAAAGGAGCTCAGGATCACTTATTGGAAACAGCATAGCTTCAATGCAGAAGAGTACGGCTCCTGAGGTCATTTTTGAGACTTCTTAAAATTATTTGTCTAAACAAGCCAATGAGCTTTTACTCAAATGGCACTTCCTCTATCCATGAGAATTGGTTGGAGGGTGAGATCATGGGTTCAAGACCCACTGTGGCTTTCTGTAACTTGCCAATAAAAAGAAGAAGAGTATATCCAAGACTTAGTACAGAGTGCAATTAACAATGTTGAATTTGTGTGCATGCAGATGCTACTTGCACTCATGGATGAAGCTTATACCGGTTCAACCATAGGAGGTGGCGGTGGAGATTCTGAGTCTGAGGATAGCAACACAATTGACGTTGCTGATTCTTTATTCCTCGACCTTTTGAAGGATGAAAATGATGGCCTTGCTGTATGTTCCCTTCTTATGTCTCAATTTTCATTTTGCATATTCTGGAGCATCTCTTAAAACCGGATGAAATGCAATTTGGAGTAAAATGTAAATTTTGTTTTTTAGGAGTATCAAGTGTTCTATCTTATGGGTAAAGGAGTATTTCGCTAGTTCATTTATTTATCCCCCCCCCCCCCCCCCCCCCTTTTTTTTCCCTTTTAAGAATGTCAAAAACTATTTGCTTTTTTAAAACAATTTTTGTGTATCTTTCAGTTGAACTGGTTATTCTATGCTTGTTATCCCAATTCAATATTTATCTATTTGGTAGCTACTATGGTACTTGTCCAAATGAAAAAAAAAAAAAAAAAAAAAAAAAAATTATTTATTTATTTTTATAGTGAAGAGTAAGTAAATTAAATTGTGAATGGTTATATTAAACACTCGTGGCTATTTTATTGTTCTCCCAAGTACAACTATATTTTGGTTTTAAAAACCAAACCAAAAACTTCTTTTGAGATTCATTTATGTTTTAGAAACAATAAATATATAAATGCATTGCTGGAATTATATTATTATTATTGGACTAGATGGTTGACATTTGTTCTTGACTGTGTGATCAATATTGTATTTTCAGGAACGTCACTGGACTTCTCCTGGGATGGCCACACTATTACAGGCTGCAATTAATTCCCCTCAGTCTGATAGGCTAAAACAAATACTTAAAATGGCACCCCGGATTCTTGATGTGTACTTTGCTATAACTCTGCGTGATGTTAATAATTGTATGTCGTTATGATTTTGAATGTTCTTTTGACATTGGTACATTATTTTTCTTTTAACAGAAACCTCATAGTTTGCTGAAATCATTTATTGATGCATAATATCCTTTTCCCTGTAAGTTACTGACAATCACGAGATTTTTATTTTTCTCCTTTTCAGCTTTAATATGTGCATTGATTCCCTTGCTAATGTCAAGAAATGCTACAGTTTTTCCAGACAAAAGTTTCTCTTATGAGGTGTGTATGTAGTTGAATATAGTTGAAGCTTCTTTCCTTTGATGCTGGTTTTCATCATTTCTATATAGGTTTGATTGGTGAAGGTACAACAACTAGATGTTAGGGGTATGGGAACTTGAATGGGGTCTATGAGATTGTAATATGCATAGTATACCTGGTTATACAACCTAATGAAGACGATGCTATTCAGCTGACTTTTCTTCTTGGCTGTTAAAATTTATTTAGGGTATTCAGATTAAATAGGCTTTCCTCTATGTCAATAAAGTTATAGCTGATCAAAATAAATAAAATAGATTGAACATGCCTTCTTGCTTTGCACTTTATTTACATTTTTTTTTTTTGGGGGAGAGGGGGGGGGGGGGGGGGGGTGTTAAGTTACACATGCACCTGATTGGTTTTGAACCCACAACCTCAACCACCTTGCTCTTAAAAGAGGTGCTATTAAAATTTGCAATATCAAGGACAATGCTCTCTGGACCAGCTGGCATCTTCTTCCAAGAAATTATGGGTAGAGGGTGAGTTAAGGGGGTCCAATCTGAAATGGATGCATGAGTTGTATTGGGCTATCAAGAAGCTGAAATTACTCTCTCTCTCTGACCGTCAAAATATTGCTTAATATGTGGCCGAGGTCATGTTGAACATGAAGATTTATCATTTTCTAGTGATATTTCATAAAGTTTTTTGGTCAATTGTGTTTGGAATATGGTTTCCTATTGCTATAATCTTGGTTTTCCTTACAATTTTTGAGAGAGGTAGTGTATATATCTGAGGAGTTGTATTTGTTTGTAGATTCGCAAAAGGATCTTAGAGTTCATGCTTGCTGCATTTCAGCGCTCTCCAGATTTCATCGCACTTTTGAAGGTATATTCGTGAAAGCACATTGCTTCTGTGTTTGATATTAGTACCAAATGTATTCAGCTGCCTGTGTTGATGATCCACATACTAATAACTATTGCAAGGTAATATCAGAAGGAATTTTAAATAAAAAAATTTAAAACATTGGGGAAAAGGTGTCTTACAGGCTTACAGCCACGGATTTGGAAAAATGTCATATATTCAGAATGTCTTAAAGGGTTTTAATTTGGAAAATTTTAGCTGTAAAAACATTCTTCTGGCACTTATCTTTTATGTTTGCAATTGTTGCTTTGATTGTTTTTCCTTGTCTAACTTAACAAGATTTTATTTTTTTGCACTTAAATATATTTAGGCCAATTTTGTTATTGTTTACCCTTCTCAAAACCCTTGGGTTTAATATTTCTTCATATAATCCCAACCACTATTTTTAGAAGAGTTTTGCTTTTGCATTTTCCCTTCTTGGATGGGTGAACTGGGATGTAACCTCTGACTTGAACATCAAAGAACCACTATACTCTTTTAATGAAATTATGCTTAATTTTCTTGCTCCATTATAATATTTGGGTTTTTACGATCTTAAAGTGCTAAAATTAAGGGGGCTAGATTTAAGTTAAACTTGGTGTATTTTTTGTCAATGTTACTGACATAGGAAAAATTGAAGGTTTTGTCTGTTTGTGCTTGTGGTGGATTAAGGTTTAGGGGGATTTGTTGTTTGAAGATTTAGGACTTTGAATAGAGTTTTGTAGGGAAGAGAAAAGATTTGATTTAGGGTTTAAAAAGGTAAGAAGCAATGGAAATTGAATTTATCCAGTGTAAATAGTGCACGTGAATACTTATAAAAAAAAATAGTGCACGTGAACATTTTATGTGAACAATATTGCAAGATAGAGAAGAAAACGGATAAGAGAAATGGTGAAAAGAGATACCTCTCACTCAAAACACTCAATATTTTGTTGATCAACTCCCCCTTATTTGATTTGAGTACAATAAGAAACTTACATCGACCCTTAATCTTAACTTCTTCTAACTGAACTAGGACTCCTACTTTTATGAGTAAACCAAATGCTAGGAATCAAACCAAAACCCACACAGAAAGATCCATAAACTAAATAAGGCCTACTTATTAATAAAATAAAAACCCCAAGGCCCCCAACTATAAAGCCCATACCCAACAATTGCAGACTCTTTGACTCCAGAATCCCAAATAAAATATAAGATAAAATACAAAAACCTAATTAGATAGACACTTGTTATTTGGCTTTGCTTCACCCTTAGGCTTTCAAAGAGGATATTTTTTCTCTAACCACGCTGTGGTTGTGCCATCAGTTATACCACTCAAATTCCTCCACCTCACTTTTTATAAGCAAAAAAATGCTTGGTCCTTTGGACATAAGAAAAAGTTTAGCTCCAAACTGGTTTAGAGCTATCTTCTTTTAACCCACCATATGGCAATTGAAGATACCATTTATGAGTTGTTTAAGCCACATAACTTTTTTAATGAATCATGTGACTTGTTTAAATAATACACATGGATACATAGATAGTCTTATAAATCACCATGTAGCAGGTTGGAGGAGACTTCTTCAAATTGGTTTGGAGTTAAACTTTGTCTGATAATATTTAATACTGCTGGCACGGTGTACTTGTAATGCTAACTATCTTTCATGCTAATGTGGCATAGTCTCTTCTTTTTTTCTTCTTTTTTTTGGATATAGGACTTCCTCTCTTGACTTGCTTCAATTCTGTTGGCCCATGTACCACATCCTAAATCGTCCTAAATCGTTCTGCTGGATAGCAATGAAAGCCATTAATGATACCTGATTCTTTATACTTTTCTTCAATAAAATAGTTAGTTAAATTCTTTGCAGAAGCCTATTATGGACAGGCTCGCAGAAGCTTATGACAGCCCTGCAAAGGTAGTTGATGATCTTCTCTGTAATCTAGTCAGAAAGGTATTATAATTTTAATCTGATGGTTATTGCCCTGTCTGTTTTCCTTTTATAGACAGAGTTGGCATTACAATTGTGCTGGGCCATTGGGGAGCATGGTGGGGGTGGTGGATCACACAAAGATGCAGCTCGTGAGCTTTTTGAGAGTTTAGAACTGCTTTTATATGAAAACCTTTCATCTAGGTATGGCTTAGAATAGCCTTTTTCTCTTTGCATTTTTTCTGATTTTCTTTACCAATTTGGCTACATATTTGATGACTCCATCTTCTTAATTCCCTTGGGAAGTCGTTTGGGCCTAAGGCAGGAATCAGCCCTGAGCTCTGATAGAGAAACGTTCAGAAAGTCATCACAGTCTAGGCTTCTATGTTTTGTTGTAACAGCTATTGCAAAGCTTGCTACTCATCACCGTGAATTACTGCCAAGAGCACGTGTATCCTTGGGCAAGGTCTGTTTATTGACTTCAACCATAATCCATAGCAATTTCCTCTGTTTGTTTGTGTGTGAGTGAGAAGAGAGAGAGAGAAAGAAAAGAAGAGGAGGGGTGGGGGGATATTTAATTATGGTTACAGTTTTTTTTATCAACTAACACATCTTGACTTGGATATGCACATCAAGGTTGCTCGTTCTCGAATCTCAGATGGGAGGGTTTGGAGACGTGCTCGTGATTATTTGGGTCTAATGAATGAACCTGCAATTTGTTTGTCTGTTTTGGGTCCTTCACGACCTTCATGTGGATTCACACGGAATCCAGGCACTGTAAACTGGAGTGATGGTGGCACCAAGATGATTGCACATATTCCATTTTACATTCTTGGTGAACAAGAAGGTCAGGGGTGTTTTATAGTTGACTTATATAAGAAAAGTATTTAATTTTTTAAATATGCATAATCTGTTAATGCTTAGGTGCTTTCATTATGGTTTCACTTGGTTTATTTTCTTAGGTACAACTTTTCAAAGCCTCATTTTTAGCTACAGCTTAGTCATACCCTTTTTTTTCCTCTCACCAAAATAAGCTATAAGCTATACCAAATGCACCTTTAGTCATTAAACTCTGTTGTTGAGCAGTTTTGAACAAACAAACAGGTCTGTTTTTTCCTGTTCTGCAATTTAGTCCAACGTTATTTTAAAGTGAAACTAAGGGGAAAGTAAATTATTACATTTTAAAATGAGTTCATATGCACGTATTACTTGGAGTTGGAGGATTCTGCTAAGTCTCTACAGCAATGTTATAGAGTCCTGCATATACCTAAAATGTATAGCCTGTTGCAGAGATCATGAGTACTATCAACTGTCATCCTGTAATGTAGTACTTTATATAAGTTCAATAGCCCATACCAGATGGGCTAATCCATGTTCCCTAAATTGTTTCTTATAAATTTTCTATTTATCTGTACACGTTTCCTTGCAGGTCCACCGTTCCATGATTTCTCATTTTCAGATATCCTTCCAAGAAGATGATAACAGCTTTTCTTGCAGGACAAGATATATCAGGAATTGCAAATTCTATTGGAGTTTATGTAGAGCATTTTTCTTTTCTAATATCACTAGGAATTCCTTGTTTGTATCATATGAGCATATGGGAAGATCAAATACTTTTTGGTATAGAAGAAATATAAATGAAGAAAGCTTTTTCTTTCAGGTTTACTGCACTATGACTTGTAATAGTTTGTTCTGAAGAATTAAAGGTGTGTCGGTGACCAAAATCAATTTCTATCCATTTAGGGCTTTTATTTTTTATTTTTATAAACATATCTGCCTTTCATCTTCATTGTTTACAAAAATGTTGTTAATTTCATATGATACACAAATACGATACATATCAATTCAGGAGCAAAAGGATAGGTATTGTATGGTTTTAATGAGGGGCAAAACTTAACTACAGTATTTAGGTTCTGTTCATTAGGTTTCTCTTTTAAGATTTAGCTGTACTTAACTAAAAATGCACGAATACAAATCTTCTATACAATTTTTTGTGTTCTATTTTATGTTCCACCAATCATAATTTGTCATGTGTTTATTTTTTTTCATTTTAAACTTTGTCTATTTTATAAAGAAAGTTAAACAAATACATGGCAAGTTATGATTGATGAAATATAAAGTGGAACACCAAAAAATGATACAAAAGATTTGTATTCAAAATATATTTCCATCTCTTGAGAAAAAAGTTACATAGCTGAATCTTAAAAGGGGAATTTAAGGAACGACACTTAAGTACTATTCTTAAGTTTTGTTCTTAAGTTTTGTTCTTAAATGAGGATGCTCTTGTGTGGTACAATTTGTGTTGCTCATATATGGTACAATTTATGTGTGTATATCTTATGAATTGTGTTAAATTATTATATCAATTCAAATCATCTAATTTATAAACATGTGAATTTATTTAAGTTTATGAAAATTTATGAGATTGATCCAAATCTTGTTGAGTTCAACAAACAAAACATATCGCCTTTAAATTGGTATTTTTGGGAGAATAGGCAACTAGCTATAAAGATGATTTTCCAAGTTGATAAAAGATGAGGTAACATTAATTTGGATTTTGCAGTTGACAATGGTTAAGACATGTATTATCTTCTTCTTCTTCTTCTTTTTTTTTTTTCTTTTTTTTTTTTTTGAGAAGGAAGACATATATTATCTGGTTGAGTGTTATAAATTTGCATGTATATATTAATAAATATATCTTTTAATGATTTTTTAAACTAATTTTTTACATATTACTGCATAAGTGGTGGTAATGGATAAGATAATATAAATTACTAGTTGAATGCATATTCTAAGTTCGTAGTAGGTGCATGCTTGCCATTCAGGTATCCACTTCTTTTAATAAGAAACCTATCTGAAAGACTAAAACTACCTATAGCTGTAGGTGGTTGGGGTGAGTTATTGTTGTGAGGTGGATCTAGGCAAAGGTAGTTTCTAATTATAATCCAGAAACAATTCGTGTATATATTTTTGTAGAAACGTGAAATCGAATTAGGTGATAAAGTATTAAAAGACATGGAAAAAAAATATATAGCATTTCCTAAAATTTTCCTAGACAAGATATGTTGTATGTACAAAATTTTCCAGAATGCATATACACTAGTCAATAATCCGGGTAACACCAGAAATTTTTTAACGAAATATATATTTTTTACCTTCTTCTTCTTCTATATATATACAGTTCATCAATATATATATATACACACATTATTTTTTCAAGAAAAAGGAAAAGAAGAAGAAGAAGGTAAATAATGTCCTAAGATCTTTTTGCCTGGTACAATTAAAAGCTACATGTCGTATTATAATATTCTGTTTTATAATGCATGTTTGCTTTATGCCTTTATGGTATGCAATGTGGGCATTTTGCTTATTTTATATTGGTTGTTTATTTATATAATTGTGTTCCGTCTGTATGTTTCATAGGGCTATAGTTTATGATGTTTCATGGGGGCCATTTTGTCCAATTTCCATCAGTAAAGTATGTGAAATGAATGGAATGAATGATTGTAATTTAGGTAATGTGGAAACTAATTCACTTTTTTTTTTTTTTTTTTTTTTTGTTGACATTCAAACAATGGCTAAATATTTAGAGTATCTCAATATCCTAATTCCTATTGGTCTTCTTTTTTTTTTTTTTTTTTTCCCTAAACGTTATACTATAGATTGTAGGTATTACCTTGCCACAGATGGGGATGTGCTTGAAATGGTGAAGTGCTTCAATAAGAAGGACAAGGACTAAGAAAATGCTTAATTCTTTGCGTTATTTACATTATTTTTTGTTAAATGGTTAATATAGTTACTATTTAATGATTAACTGACGTTCTTTTCACACTATTAATTGCAGGGATGCACTCAAACCTCAACTGTGGTTACCCAGTACTCATCAACCAGTGGCGACGCCACTCAGAGTCCAGGGTGTTTTTGGGAACACCCTGACTTGAAAAAAAAAAAAATTATATATAATAATTCAAAATTTTTTTATTTGTTTTCCCTTAAAAAAAATAGGAACACCCTCAAGCAATATCAGGAACACCCTCAAAATTTTTATGCCAAACAAATTTTGAACTAAAAAAAAAAAATTGTAACAAAGAGTCTGAAAAGAGAAAAAAAAAAAAAAAAAGGCCAAAAATCATCAGTTTTTGTCGTCACAGCCACTCACCACCACATCGCCAATCAATTCCATGTCTCCAGCCACTTCCATTTTGTCAATCGCAGTCTCCCCACCTGCTTCAGCTTCTTCTTCCTCGCCTTTTCTTCTCCGTTCTCTATTTTTCTTCATCTTTTCTGCTTCTCTGTTCAGACAATTCTTTGGTGTTTCTAGTTTTGAACGCCTATATCTTGTTTTGTGTGTAAAGTCCCATTCCCACGTGAATACTGAAGTCATTAAATGAGTAAAAAGTTTTCAAAATTTTCAAACTTATCTCAAAGCACCCACATGTCCTAGCTTTAACTTTTGCACATTGACTTTTTTTTTTTTTTTTTTGGTTTGCACATTAATTTTTATTTCTTTTGGATTTTCACTGCATTTAGTAAGCACATGTACTTAGTACTATTATTAATTTAAACTACAACTCTTTTATAAAAAAACATTATACTACAACCATAATTATTAATGTAGGGACCCGTTTTCAAGCGACCCCTGTACAATAAATTTATAGAGAGTGGATAGAAGGGCCAGGCACTTAGCAAGAAAAGCAACAGTCAGTGTGGGCTTACAAGGAAGATAACTAAAATTTTGGCTAAGTGTTCTTGAGGAAAGTTCGTCCTCAGCCCAGTCCGAAGACCCCTTTTCCTTAGAATTAATGAATACAAGAGTCGTCCTTTGGACACCCTAAGAAAGAAAAACTCTCCTCCTCCTTTTCTCCCCTTCGGGGGCAGAGAAAAAGCCCCTTTACTTTGGGGATTCTATCGATTATATAGTTTTGTTCAATTGATCTCTGCCGTCCACTTGTCGGCCATCTGGACTTGTGTCTGAAGGCTTGTCCCATAAGCTGCCTTTGCAGGCTTTCTGTTAGTTGAAGCAACCAAGGCATCACTGTTGGTTGGTCAATTCACCACTGATGCAACCAGAGTGTTGGTGGCGTGCATTTAATGAGTGAGTGACAGCTCCTTGCCTTCAATGTCAGTTTATCGAGGACATGAGCATCCTCAGCGAGGTCCCAGAGGACTTGAGTTTCTCCCACTCATCCTCGGACTTTGTACCATCCTCGGCATGGACCTTAAGCCAGATGTGGAGTGGGCCTGGGTTACTTAATACTCGGGCCCCACAATAGCCCGTCAAAATTCTGTTGCCCGACCTCTCGAGAAGGGAGGAGGATTTTGATGTTCTCGGGCTTATATCCTGGCTTGTCGAGTCTTGTCTTTCTGTCAGTGTCACAATCTTTTCAACTGCCCAGGGGCATTCCTGGCGTTTTAGTATCTGGAGCGTGCCTTCATTAAATTTCGGCGGCTATGTGCTCCCCACGTTCAACGGTGTGATGATGAACGGACGATAGGGATTCTCCTGGCCCATTGGGCAAGAAAGTCTAGGTGGTTATCTTTAATTGGGGGTATATATATATACCCAGTCGAACTGATTCGTCCTTTCACTTTTGCATTTAAGAGATCCTGTGCACCTACCCCAAATTTGGTCACACCTCCAACTGTACTTGCAACTCTTCATAGCACAAAAAGCCTGCCCGAGGAGCTTTCCCTCGTTTCCGTAAGTCTTCTTCTCTCTCTAGTTCGTACTGTTCACTTGAGTTCCTTGTCAGTTCTCTAGGATGGGTAGGCTTAAGAAGTTAGTTGAGTCTAAGGAGTTAATGGACAAATTCGTCGCCGATCATAGGATTCGCTACGGTGGGTTTGAGGTATTGCGGAGAAGGGGAATTGAGCTCAAGTAGGAAAGAGGGTGAGGTGGCGATCCCTATAATCGTCTTTCTGGAAGGCGGAGTGAGGATACCCATGGGGCCGGTGATGAGGGACTATCTTAGGCACTTCGGCCTATCTCCCACTCAGTGTGCTACCAATGTATTTAGGATTTTAAGTTGTGTAGATGCCTTGAATGAGAAGATGAGGCTGAGGCTAACCCATCTTGATGTGAACTGGTGCTACAAGCTCTAGAGCCTAAAAGAGAAGTCTTATTACATGAGGACGAAGGACGACAGGGTCCGGCTCATCCAGTGCCTCCCTAAGTCCAGTAAGGGTCTGAACAAAGACTTCCTCATTGTGTCTGGGGAATGGCATGAGGGCATTCCGTGCCCAACAGTGGAGGGTACACCAGGTGGGGCATCTAGACTAGGAGAGCATTTTCAGTTCTTTGTGCTTTAGTGTCCTGCTTCACTTGGGTTTTGACAAGAACTTGTTTTCTTTTATGCGAATCCGCGTGCTTCTGAGCGTCACTTCAGCCTGGTTAATAAGGAAGACTTGGAGAAGGTGCTGAGGTCGGAGATCTTTGTGAACAGAGACGACAACCAAGTCAGAGCCGCCCACGTGGTCTTAGGATACGTCCCGATCCAAAAATCGTTCTCGGCTCCGAGGCACGTGATCTGAGCTAGGGATCCTCGGTTGCGTAGCATCACCGTAGTCGAGAAAGGGTTTTTCATCCCCGAAGAGTCTCCCATCCCAGAGGGCGTACCGCTAGTAGGTACCTCTTCGTCGGCTCAAGCTATCAAGTTTGAAGGGGAAGAGGAGGTTGCTGACTCAGGTCCATCCGGGGACAAGTTTGGCGTGTTCGACCAGCCCCATTCGCTCGAGGACCCTGCCGGTGATTTGGGTGACCCTAGCTTAACTAAAGCGGACTTTAAAGCCCAAGTGCCTGAGGTATGCAGACTTTATTGCTCCCAGGTCTGGAGTGAGGCCTTTACACAAGCTGGGGTTGAAACTTCGTCCAACTTGTGGAGGGCGGAGAACGTATACTATCCTCCTGCCATCCATGAGACTGCCCCTCCAAGTTCTGAGGCCGAGGGGGCTGCCGAGGGTGTTGGGGTTGTCTTTGAGGGAGGCACCCCAGCTGCTTCTACTTCGGGCGAGCCCCCCAAGGAAGCTGTTCCTCTTGGGAATGTTGAGGCAAGCCAAGGTCCTACCGCTGATGCGCTTGGAGAGACTGCGAACTCCTCGACCGATGTTCAAACACCCCTTGTAGAGGAGGTATCCCACCCAGCCGAACCTTCTCAGGCTGCAGCCCCAGGCGATGGCCCCAAGGATTCTGAGACCTCCTCTGCCCAGCCCCTTGAGGGGGGAGTTGAGATGGAGCTGAAAGAGTGATCCCCTGTTGCATCTCTGCCCTGTTCTCCATTTTCTCCTTCTTCTTTTTTTTATTTTTATTGTGTTAGTGTGTTTGCCTTGTAAAACTCTTTTTTTTTTTTTTTAAAGACTCAGTAAAGTGCATATTTCGTTTCCTTTTATTCACTTTGTTTGTATTATATTATACATGTGCGCCCACATCACTTGTACGATACTGGCTTCAATTACGTCTCGGCCGACTATACTGATCGTCATCCCCTGCAGTGCTCACTACTAGTACCTAAGTGGTCAACTTTGCCGTAGGTCTGGGCCCACGGTCAACACAAGACCTTGGTTCTGTCCAGTGCCTAGGTCCCCCTAAAGTGATTAGTTTCCCCATAGGTTTGAATCCTTGGACCATGCAAGACCTTGATTCTGTCTAATACTTGGGTTTTCTTGAAGCAACTAGTTTCCCCATAAGTTTGGCGCCGAGGAACATACAAGACCCAGGCTATGCTTTACACTTGGTATTTCGTGGGGGGATGGTTTCTCCATTGGCTTGGATCTCCTAAGGCGACTAACACTTGTCTTCTGAAGTAGCTAATTTCCCCATAGGCTTGAGTCCGAGGACCATGCAAGGCCTTAGTTCTGTCTAGTACCTAGTTCTCTTTTAGTAGTTAGTTTCTCCAGAGGCTTGAGTCCGAGGACTATGCAAGGCCTAGGTTCTGTCTAACACTTGTCTTCTGAAGTAGTTAGTTTCCCCAAAGGCTTGAGTCCGAGGACCATGCAAGGCCTTAGTTCTGTCTAGTACCTAGTTCTCTTTTAGTAGTTAGTTTCCTTAAAGGTTTGAGTCCGAGGACTATGCAAGGCCTAGGTTCTGTCTAACACTTGTCTTCTGAAGTAGCTAGTTTCCCCATAGACTTGGGTCCGAGGACCATACAAGGCCTTGGTTCTGTCTAGTACCTAGTTCTCTTTTAGTAGTTAGTTTCCTCAGAGGCTTGAGTCCGAGGACTATGCAAGGCCTAGGTTCTGTCTAACACTTGTCTTCTGAAGTAGCTAGTTTCCCCATAGGCTTGAGTCCGAGGACTATGCAAGGCCTTGATTCTGTCTAGTACCTAGTTCTCTTTTAGTAGTTAGTTTCCCTAGAAGCTTGACTCCAAGGACTATGCAAGGCCTAGGTTCTGTCTAACACTTGTATTCTGAAGTAACTAGTTTTCCCATAGGTTTGAGTCTGAGGACTATGCAAGGCCTTGATTCTGTCTAGTACCTAGTTCTCGGATTTGATCCGCCGAGGAGGGGACCCTACTCTGGTCTACCTCTTCGTCTGGCGTGCCTCTTCTGATTACAAGGCGTCCTTTGGGCTATTCGAGTAACGCGCTTGACGCTTCGATGCGCAAGGCACCTCCTCATTAATGTCCTTGCAGATTTACGAGGGTCCAGCCGCGGATAAGCCTCTTGAAAATTGGGCGGAGTTATTGCCTCCGGTAATTTCTCCTTAGGATTCTGTACAGGCTGGCTCTCACCAATTTTTGCCTTCTATATAAGGCATTGCTGGGACAATCCTTTTGTTCAAACTTCATAAACATCTGAGTTCAAATCTCACAAACACACTATTCCAGGGCTCTGCCAAAATAGCAGCTTGTGCCCAACGAAATGGAGTGGCCCTTGGAAAGGGCGATTACGAGGAAGCCTAACCCCTTTCAGGAGCCGAGGATGGCACCCCGACCCTGAACATCATGCTGGGGGTGGGGTAGGAGGAGGTCGAAGATCCTTCTTCTTTTCAACCTAACGAGGGATGGAGCTCCCCTTGCAGTTCGAAGGGGGATCTGAAAGGAACGTAACGTTTCCCCTCCGGATTTGGATCTGTCAGCTCTCCAAGCTGATAGTGATTCGCCGGCTCCCAGTCGTTGTGGGATTGGGAGGAAAACCAGGCGGAACCTCGAGGTAGAATCGTCAAGCTCCGCAGCCTCTTCTTCCTTCCCCTTCCTAGCGCCGCAAGCGTTGGTTGGGGAGCTGTGGACGGTCTTAGTGTAGGCCTGTCTCCACCTCTCCCTCCGTCGCTTGCCTTGGCTTTAAAACAAGCTTGCCTAGGCCTCTCACCCTTTCCTCTTCTCTTACTTTACCACCAGCCTGTTTAGGCGTTTTTCTTTGTAGTTAGCTTTAGAATAAACCTGCATGGGCATCTATCTTTGTAGTTAACTTTTAGAACAAGCCTGCATGGGCATCTGCTGTAAGATGTAACTTTTCTTCAAATATTAATAAAAAAAGTAGACCCATTTCATCTCTTTTATTTCTCGCATCTTTCCATTTCTTGTGATTATTGCCTTCTGAATGAATATTGTTACTGTAGACTGTATTCTTTTTTTTTTTTTGAAAAGCACTGCTCTTAATCTTTTCACACCAACCATCGCACTTACTAGTGCACAAGTCCTTCCCATAGACGGTGCCAATTGTAGGGACGCATTTTCGAGCGACCCCCGTACAATAAATTTGTAGAGAGTGGATAGAAGGGCCAGGCACTTAGCAAGAAAAGTAACAGTCGGTGTGGGCTTACAAGGAAGATAACTAAAATTTTGGCTAAGTGTTCTTGAGGAAAGTTCATCCTCGGCCCAGTCTGAGGACCCCTTTTCCTTAGAATTAATGAATACAAGAGTTGTCCTTTGGACACCCTAAGAAAGAAAAACTCTCCTCCTCCTTTTCTCCCCTTCGGGGGCAGAGAAAAAGCCCTTTTACTTTGGGGATTCTATCGATTATATAGTCTTGTTCAATTGATCTCTACCGTCCACTTGTCGGCCATCTGGACTTGTGTCTGAAGGCTTGTCCCATCAGCCGCTTTTGCAGGCTTTCTGTTAGTTGAAGCAACCAAGGCATCACTGTTGGCTGGTCAATTCACCACTGATGCGACCAGAGTGTTGGTGGCATGCATTTAATGAGTGAGTGATAGCTCATTGCCTTCAATGTCGGTTTGCCGAGGACGTGAGCATCCTCAGCGAGGTCCCAGAGGACTTGAGTTTTTCCCACTCATCCTCGGACTTTGTACCATCCTCGGCATGGACCTTGGGTCAGATGTGGAGTGGGCCTGGGTTGCTTAATACTCGGGCCCCACAATTAATATTTAAAGAAATTATTATGTCAGACTTTAAAATTATTTTATATTTTTAAGAGAATATATATATATATATATATTTAGCAGTAATTTCGAAACGCTACACCGGTATTAACTGGTACTGAAATATTTCGTTTCTCTAACGAAACCGAAACGGCCTCAAGTACGGTATCGGAAAGGTAAGGGTGTGTGCACACATAAAGTGTGTGCTAGTGTGTGCTAATGCACAGTGGGGTGTGTGCTAGATTGCTAGTAGTTAGTTAAAAGAATTAATGAAGCAACTAAACATCAATAATTAATAATTGAGAAATGTTAACGAGTGCCCTTAGGGCATTGTTTAATAATTCATTTAAAGAAAGTTTTTATGGGGAAAGAAAGAAAAAAAAATTAATGTTTTGACAGCTTTTTTCATTTTCCATAGAAGTGATGTCAAAACTTTCCTAAAATAGATTGTTAACCAATGTCCTAAAGACACTCGTTAGCATAACCCTTAATAATTTAATTAACTAATACATTATAAAAGACAAACAAATTAAATTATGTTAGGCTAAACAACAATTAATAATTTAATAATTAATGAAACAACAATACAACAAATTATAGTTTATAAAAGACAAACAAATTTATGAAACAACTAAACAACAATAATTAATAATTTTATTAATATTTCAAATGAACTTATAGTTTATTGTACAGGTACCTTTTTCATTTCTTTTCTTTTCTTTTCTTTTTTTCCTTTTGAGGTTTTTCAGTGTACAAAATACAAATTTGTTTTGGTTTTAAGAACTTTTTTTTTTTTTAAGCACAAACTTCATGTTGGCCAAATCTTGAATTTCAGCCAGTATTTACCGAAACGTCCCGAAACAGACTAAAATTACCTGAAATTTTTTCAAAGTGGAATAGGAACACCCTAGACAAAATTCCTGGAGTCGCCACTGTCATCAACTACTATACAATAGTATATATCAATGCACAGATTCAAGTGCTATGTACTTCTTGTTTGTGGTTTTTTCTTGCTTAGTTATTATTGTTAACGATTTATTATTTTTATATAACTGAAGAAATTTGATCTAATGCAGTGTTAGAAATTTTTTACCGTGTTTGGAAGTGTGTCTGGAAGCTTGTCTCACAGAAACAGCTTGTTTATCGCTAGAAGAGGATGCCTATATGTTAATTATGATATTTTACTTACTTAATTTAAGGCAATGCGCATGCCTATCACTAGAAGACTGTTTAGTATGGAATTGGCTGCAAGGAGGAGAAAAAGGCTCAAAAACATATGAGATATGCACTTTATTTATGCATGGATTAAGCTGGTGGGGAACCTTTCTCATTCGTGGAGTGAAGCATAGTATAAAAGGTAGAGGCGTGCCATCACATGTGCTTATTACTATATATTTCCATTAATATAACGGTTTACACATGATACAAGTATATAAAATTCTACATTCATAGCAAAAATCATGTGATTCTTGTGTCATTTTTTTTAAAGGAAAAGAAATCAATCCTTGATTTGGTAACCTTTCCAATGGCTTGTAAATTTAACAATAATGTTTTGATAGGTATTATGGTATTGAACCGCTATAACTTCGATTTTATGATGATTTTTATCATAAAGTCAAGATATCATCTTTTTTGTTTTTGGTGTGGTGTAAGTTTGATTTGATTTTAAGTCTTTTATTCAATAATAAAAGATGTAATAATTAAACTTACTGGAACTCACCTCAATTTATCACAACTATATACTGATAATAATAAAATAATAATAATGATGATCATAATAACGACAACGATACTTTTGCACATATTTGTATTCATTTCTTTCATATATATCTCACATGTTGGGATCAACAATGAATCTCACATGATAGGATATTTATTAAATCTTATCATGTTTATAAACTTTCACATGATATGATATGGAAGAATAAATATTAATCTCACGCTATTAAAATAATTATTTATCTAAAGGGTAGTGTTTATTATACCCACTCTATTATATAGAGTGTGCATACTAATATTTTCCCTTATCTAAATTTATGCGAGAGAGATCGTTTGCTCCACAGGCAGAAGATATAAAGGAGAAAAGCTATTAGCAATAGCTTTAAGTTATACGGCGATGTCTATAGTGATGAACACAGCAAAATACAAAGTTACAACTTACAAACAACAATGATAAGTATAACTAAAGTCTTCTGTTGAAGATTGGTTTAGTTTAGTTTTTTAATTAACTCTGTAATTGTATATGTAAACTACATGTAGTAGTTGTAAAAGAACGACCTGTAGCTTAGTAGATTTTATACTTTAGTCAGTTGCCACGTGTATAGAAGCTAGCAGATTGTGTGGTTAGTATTGTATGGTTAGTTTTCTGTTACAACTTTACTCTTCTGTATCTAGTATATAAAGAACAGTGTAAGCTAATTATCAATACAAGAATTCATTTTCACATTTCCTACTTCTTGCTCTGCATTTCATTTCTCTGTGTGTTGAGCAACTGTTCATTACTGAAGCTTAGGATCGTGGAAGAATTCTAATATGGTATCAGAGCTCAGAGAATCAATTTCCTCTGGTATTCTCTGAATTTTCTTCATTCATTTTCTTTAGTGCTTTCTCACGAATCAAACAGATTTTCATCTGTGTTCTTTCTTGATTCTTGCACTTTATTTCTCTTCTAAATCTTGATCTAGGGTTTTCGATTGCTTAATTGAAAATTCCATAAGATTTAGGGTTCTTCAATTGCTTAATTGTAGTCTCTGTTTTCTTGGGTCTGTTTGACTGATCTTGTTCTGAGATTGATTCTTGTGATCAAAAGGTTCTTGATTGAAGTGATTTGAGGCTTTCTCTGTTTTCTTAGGTCTGTTTGACCGATCTTGTTCTGAGATTGATTCTTGTGATCAAAAGGTTCTTGATTGACGTGATTTGAGGCTTTTGTTTCGGTTTTCATTGCTGTGAATTTCCTTGTAATTGAAAATGGCTGATGCTACTTCTAGCACTTCTGTACCTGTTACTCACCATATTGTTCAACCATGGAAAAATTCGTCTAGTCCGTTTTACTTGACTAGTAGTGATAGCCATGGTGTTTCCCTTGTTGTGGAGCGTCTTACAGAAGAAAACTATAATACCTGGAGTAGGGCTGTACTTATTTCATTAGATGCCAAAACCAAAATTGGTTTTGTAGATGGTTCAATTCCAAAGCCTCAATCACCTGATCATCCATGTTATACAGCTTGGTGTAAATGTAATAGCACGGTTTTAGCTTGGCTATTCAATTCAATCTCCAAGGACCTACAGCCCAGTGTAGTTTATTTCAAGACAACAAGGGAGGTTTGGGTTGATTTACAATTTAGGTTTTCCCAAGGTAATGGACCTAGGATCTTTGAATTGAGAAAAGAGGTTAGTTCTTTGGCTCAAGAAGATATGTCTATCAATGCCTACTACACCAAATTCAAGGGCATTTGGGATGAATTCACTGCCTACAGAAATTGTACTTGTGGACACCAAGTGGAAGATTGTACAATGTCTTTTCTAATGGGGTTGAATGATAGCTACTCTGCAGTAAGGGAACAGATTCTACTCATGGATCCTATTCCTTCCTTGAGCAAGGTTTTCTCTCTATTGCTTCAAGATGAAAGGCAAAGAAAGGTTGGAGCAGGAAAGAAATTTCAAGTTGACACAGCTGCAGTCTTGGCAGCTTTGGGAAACAAGAACAATGCCAGGAATTTTAACAAAAACAAGGCTGGAAGACCTTAGTGTACTCACTGTGGTGCCATGGGACATGTAGTGGATAAATGTTACAAACTTCATGGCTATCCACCTGGCTATAAGTTCAAGAATAAGGCCGGTTCAACTACTTTTGCCAACAATGTCATTGCTGTTGACCAAGGTTCAGATGAAGGAGTGTCTTTAACCAAATCAGAATACCAACAGTTGATAGGATTGCTGAATTCTCATTGTCATTTTGGCACTCAAGCTCCACTTGAAACTGCAGTAGAGACTCCTCAGGTTGCCAACATCATTGCACAATCTTCCATTGGATTTCAAGGTCATAAGCTCTCAGGTATTTGGTCCTTTCCTTCTTTAGAGTATTCTGTGTTTTCTTCTACTGTTGATATTTCTCATCTCAATCCTACTGATTGGATCCTTGATAGTGGGGCCACAGATCACATGGTCCATTGCATCTCCTTTTTTAAAACCATTACTTCTACTGTTCAAACTTCAGTTAGGTTGCCTAATGGAGACATGGCTAAGGTTACACACGTAGGAATTGTGCAAGTTTCAGCTTCTTTGATTCTTGAAAATGTTCTTTGCATTCCATCATTTTCTTTTAACCTTGTTTCTATCAGTAAATTGACTCAAAATCCTTCCTGTTGTTGCATATTTCTTTCCCATTACTGTTTTATACAGGACTTACAGCTCTGGAGGATGATTGGGGTGAGTAAGAAGCAAGGTGGACTTTACATTTTGCAAACCTCTACATAGATTGCTTTGCCAAAGTCTGTTTCCGATATTTTGTCCAAACTGTCTTCCCATGTTTCTGTAAACAATGTCCATTCTTGTACTTCTGTTTCTTCCAATGATGTGTTTAGGCTATGGCATTACAGGTTAGGCCATCCTTCTTCACAAAGATTAGCTTTGATGAAATCCATTGTACCTAACTACAATTCTTGCAATGATAATAAACCTTTTGAATGCAATGTGTATCCTTTGGCTAAACAAAAGAGACTCCCTTTTTCTCATTCCACAACTGCATCTATTTCTTGTTTTGATTTAGTTCATGCTAACATTTGGGGATCTTATTCCACTCCCACTTTGTCTAGTTCTAAGTATTTCCTTACTTTGGTAGATGATTGCAGCATGTGCACTTGGGTTTACTTAATAAAACATAAATCTGATGCATCTTTGCTGGTTCAGTCCTTTTTTAACAAGGTCTTGACTCAATTTAAAACTTCTATTAAGGTTTTGAGAACTGACAATGGTCCTGAGTTTGCCATTGCATCCTTTTATGCTTCTAAAAGTGTTATACACCAATTATCTTGTGTTGAGACACCACGGCAAAATGCAGTGGTTGAGAGAAAACACCAACATTTGTTGAATGTAGCTAGAGTATTACAGTTTCAAGCAAACTTACCATTGAAATTCTAGGGGGATTGTGTTTTGACTGCCACTTACCTTATCAATAGAATACCTAGTCCATTTATTTCTGGTTTAACACCTTATGAGAAGCTGCTAGGTCATTCCCCTGCTTATGATCATCTTAAAGTGTTTGGATGTTTATGCTTTGCTTCTACATTGCATAGGAATAGAACCAAATTTGACCCTAGAGCCAAAGCTTGCATTTTTCTTGGTTATCCTTTTGGTTCTAAAGGTTACAAATTATATGATTTGACCACTAAATCTTGTTTCATTTCTAGGGATGTGGTTTTTAGAGAGTCTGTTTTTCCTTTTAAGCATTGGACAACAAAATCTAGGTCTTCCTCCCTTCCTATCACTCATTGTATGTTTCCTTCTCAACCTTTTGTTCCTGACACTTTCCAAGTTCAAGTTCCTTTAGTTTCTGCCGAATTCTCCCCTCCTTTGTCTTTAGTTGATGTTGCTGTTCCACCTAATAAATTTCCAGATCTAGTTCATCATAATCAGGTTGATTCTCACCCTGATCACTCCCTTAATCACATTGTTTCTTCTCTTAATTTCCTTCCTGTTGTTCCTACTCTTACATCTGCCCTTCCTGCCCTTAATACCACTGCTCCTGCTCCTATTAAAAGGTCTCATAGACCTCATAATCCACCTTCTTACCTCCATGACTACCATTGCAATCTGATTTCTGCACATGTATTGGCTTCAGCTTCTCTAACTCAGTCACATGAATCCACTGCTGCTTGCACCTCAGGTATACTTTATCCACTTTCTTCCACTCTTTCCTATAGTAAACTGTCCACTCTGCATAGAATATTTTCTATTGCCTTGTCTATTACTAAGGAACCCGATACCTATGCTCAAGCCTTGAAAGATCCTATGTGGAGAGCTGCAATGCAGGCTGAAATTGATGCCCTTGTGGCCAATCATACCTGGGTGATGACTTCACTACCTCCTGGTAAAGTTCCTATAGGATGTAAGTGGGTATATAAGGTGAAACTCAAAGCAGATGGTTCTCTTGAGAGGTACAAGGCACGGTTAGTTGCTAAAGGCTTCACACAAACTGAAGGGGTTGATTTTTCTGAAACTTTCTCACCTGTTGTGAAGTTTGTAACAGTCAGAACCTTGTTAGCCTTAGCTGCTGTCTATGGTTGGCATCTCACTCAGTTGGATGTCAACAATGCCTTTCTCCATGGAGATTTGGATGAAGAGGTATACATGCTTCCTCCACCAAGTTTTGGCAGCAAGGGGGAGGTGTGTAGGTTAACAAAGTCCTTATATGGGCTTAAGCAAGCCAGCAGGCAGTGGTTTGCCAAATTGTCATCCATTATCGTTGATCTTGGTTTTCTTCAATCTAAATCAGATTATTCTGTGTTTACTAGGGTCAATAAAAGTTCAATCATCATTCTTTTGATCTATGTGGATGATATATTAATTGCTAGTAATGATATAGATGCAGTCAATACCTTCAAGCAATTCCTAGACAATAAGTTCAAACTCAAGGACTTAGGTACTTTGAAGTATTTTCTAGGTCTTGAGGTTGCTAGAACCACCAAAGGACTGACATTATGTCAAAGAAAGTATACTTTAGATCTTCTATCCGAGACTAGTTTTTTGGCAAGCAAACCTGCCAACATTCCAATGGAGCAATCTGCCAAGTTCAGCAATTCCATTGGTGAAGATGTTCCTGATCCAGCCCTTTATAGAAGATTAATAGGCAAGCTCCTATACTTGACACTCACACGGCCTGACATTTGCTATGCTGTACATAAACTAAGTCAATTAATGGCTACCCCTAATGTAACACCCCATAATTTTTGACACCAATTTAATTAATTATACTTAAATTATAAGGAGGCCCACAATTAAATGGATTAAATTAAAGTGGGCCTAAGATATTAAAAATAGATAAATACAATTGGAATATGAAGCCCAAGTGAGGTGGCATAAGTAAATATATGGGGCCTTAAAAAAAAAAATAATAATAATAATAATAATAAATTAAATAACCCTAGTCTTTTACCTCGCATATACTTAAGGGACTTTCTTTTTGCTTCAGCCGCATCAGACTACTGAACTTCACTTCTCTTCACTGTGGCTGTGAGTAGAGATATCAGGTACGGTTCCTATGATTTTGCTAATAGAAGAAAGGATCCTAGGATTGTTATTATATTAGATAAGGGATGGTCAAATATGGCTGCTGCATGTCAAAAGCTTTGATATTGTATCTAATAGGCTTGGACTTTATCAATTGCTTTGTCATCATGTGAAAGGGAAAGTATTGCTTTGTGGGTTTATATATATATGTATCCGTATATGGCCATCTTGAATCTAAAAACTAAGACTATTTTAATGGGCAAAGGATGCTTGTGGATTAATAAGCTTTCACACATAGCTTCAATTGTTGACCGGTTAATATGCATTCACACCAAGCCTCAATTGTTGACCGATTATTAAGCATTCACACTAGTTCAACCGTGTAGTAGATTTTGGGTCTTTGGGTTGTTGATTATAATGTTATAATAACAATTGTTTACATAGCCTCAATGGTTGACCGATCAACCATCACACTTCTATTATTGTCTAAATCCTTGTCCAGCAGCATTAAAGGGACAATAGGCACTAGATTGATATAAGGCTTGTACGTGGCTTTCCAAGTTAGATTGATATATATATATATATATATATATTATATTAAGGTCAGTAGATGTCCAGCGGCATCAAGAGAGCATTCTAGCACTGGATTGATAGATTAAAGCAATCTCATGTGGCCTTCAATGTTAAGTTGAATATATATATTTATATATATAATGTTAGAGTCAGTGGACATCCAATGCATCAAGAGGGAATGCTAAGCAACAAATTAAGGCAATACGTGGCTTTTAATAGTAAAATTGGATAGTTAAGTGAATAAATGGAGGGTTTGAACATATCAATATTATTTAGGATAAATTCGTTTAAGTGTGAAAATAGATTTTTAAGTGGGGAATTGTGTATTGATGAACCTATATTTTTGGTGTTGCTAGGTTTTAATTCTACTGAATTGTTGTGATTCAAGGGGGATTGATTTCCATTATTTTTGCAACTAAGAGGTAAGTGGTATTTACTAATTTTGGGGGTTTTCCCAAACAATGTTGGTTATTAAACTATTATATACATAAGAAATATATTGTCATTCTATACATATAAATGGATATTTTAAAATTTCTTGATGTGCACATTAATTATTCGTTGTATGAAAAAAACTTGTGGGACAACCTAAATTTATTTAAATTTGGATGTTCGATATATCCTTATATTGTCGAGAATTATGATTGGATTATTTTTGTGAGCATCTTGAATGGATTATTTATGTGAGCATCTTGTATATGTTTTGAAAACCTATGGCAAGTCGTGATTAGAAGCTCAGTATGGTGTTTAGTCCTTAGCAAGGGACAATCATACTGCAGCTAGTCCTTAGCAAGGGACGGTCCTAAAAGGGGACAGTGCACATTTGATAGCTCCTTAGCAAGGGAGTAAATTATTGAGGATCCAAAAAGGAAGCTCCTTAGCAAGGGAGTGCACCTTTAGGTCCCAAAGGAGCCATCCTTAAGAAATGGGATAAAAAGGAGGTTCCAGTCCCAAAAAGGGGACAGCACAACCCTGTCAACGGGGCGTAAACGTTGACCACGAGAAAAGCCTAGGAAATTGTTATGTGATTGTATTGATGTATGTATTATGATGGCTCACAATATAAAGATATTGTTTTTTTTTTTTTATTATATATATATGAAGTATTTGATGATGAATATTGATGAATTACAAGTTATGAAATTGTTGTAAAAAAATTATTTATTTGAAAGGTTTGTTCCCACACCCGAATGTTAGTGAATTCCACTTATTGAGTTATCTCACCCCCCTTTATTTCCCATTACAGATACATTAGAGGGATTACTGGAGTAGAGATTCTTGGGAGACAGCAGTTACAAACTATTTTTGTAGAACTAAGGATTTTATTATCATTTTATGGCATTAACATTGTATTGGAGAATTATTTTTGAGGATGTTTTGTATTTGGTGAATTACAGCTCTGACTTTTGTGAAGAGATTCAAGGTTGCTAGTTTCTTTTATTTAACATATTTTATGGATTATTCAGTTTAAATAGACATTTATTGCTTATGATTTTGGGGCATTACACCTAAAGTGCCTCATTTGCAAGCTGCATACAAAATTCTCAAGTATTTGAAGAGGAGTCCAGGCCAAGGTTTATTTCTCTCTGTAGAATCATAATTGAAGCTTAAAGCATATTGTGATGCTGACTGGGCAGCATGCCCTAACACTAGGAGGTCTGCTTCTGGCTTTTGCATTTTCCTTGGTGATTCTATGATCTCTTAGAAATGTAAAAAACAACATGTGGTATCTAGATCTTCTGCAAAATCCGAGTATAGGGCCATGGCCACAGTGACAAGTGAAATAGTTTGGCTCATCTCATTGCTCAAGACTTTTGGATTAGAGCATACCCAGGCAGCTTCTCTCTACTGTGACAGCAAGGCAGCTTTATACATAGCAGCTAATCTAGTGTATCATGAGCGAACAAAGCATATAGAAATTGATTGTCATTTTATCCAAGAGAAGATACAAGCTGGTACAATTAAAACATTCCATATTCCCTCAAGACATTAAGTTGCTGATTTTTTTACTAAAGCACTTGGGCACAAACAATTTCATTATTTGTTGTCCAAGATGAACCTACTAAACATATATAGTTCATCTTGAGGGGGAGTGTTGAAGATTGGTTTAGTTTAGTTTTGTAATTAACTCTGTAATTGTATATGTAAACTACATGTAGTAGTTGTAAAGGAACGACTTGTAGCTTAGTAAATTTTATACTTTAGTCAGTTGTCACGTGTATAGAAGCTGGCAGCTTGTGTGGTTAGTATTGTATGGTTAGTTTTCTGTTACAGCTTTACTCTTCTGTATCTAGTATATAAAGAATAGTGCAAGCTAATTATCAATACAAAAATTCATTTTCACATTTCCTACTTCTTGCTCTGCATTTCATTTCTCTGTGTGTTGAGCAATTGTTCATTACTGAAGCTTAGGATTGTGGAAGAATTCTAATATCTTCTACATATATTTTGTTACAAGAATGAGCTCTTCATTATACTTCCTCTACTTTCATAAGGGAGGTGTGCAAGATGCATTAATTCTTACTCTTTGCTCCACTCCCGGCTTTCCTTTCTAACTGCAATGACAACGAGAACAGTAGGTCAACCAAAATGTCACTGCACCAGGTGTAAGACATTGATGAACGTAAACTAATATTTGTTCAAAAACTACAGGTCATCAAGAAAATTCTGGTCCATTTTTCTTCCTTGATGTTCAACATGAAGGCTAGGGTTTAATTGGAGAAAGGAGGATATTGAACACAGAGTATGTGGTAAACTTTGCTGGCATAAAAACACAGAGTAGAGTTTATTTTACACACATAAATTAGTTAATATAGTTTTAGACACACTTCCCAAAGCAATTGAAATTGCAATTTCACTTAAAGTCGCAATTTTTGAAACAATGTAACAGGTTGCGTGCAACAAGTTTAACTCTAAAAGATAAAACTCAACTTATAATAGAATCCTCTCCTTATTTTCAAGTTCAGTCAAGATTTTGTTTTAATCTTCAATGACATGATATCACATACAGTATAGATTTGTAAAATTTAAATCTAGACTAGGAAATAGATTCTCTCTATTTCAAATGAAATGAGAGAAGAGCATTGTCCTGACTGTTGTTCTCAATTGTGTTGTGTTTTCTTGCTACAATAAGAAGCCTAGTTTCTGCTGCACATTTTCTTTAACAAGGTATGAGCCCTTTGAATTCGATGTCAATTGATAACAATTAAGAACAACATAAAGCAATAACATCAAACCTAAACCTTGAAAGAAAAAAATTGGGAACCCTTCTGTATATATAAAACCCTAGAAAATACAAGTTAAGGCTAGGCAACATAAACCCTAGACCTCGACAAAAGAAGCATTAAGGAGATATTATTATATGATAATACAAGCCATTAATATTTAGATACAAATAAATGGTCTAGGTTTGACTAAAAGCTCAAAACCATATTTGTAGCTACATGTTTGATTATTAAGGGAGTTATTATCTACATATTTGTAGTACAACAATTTTTAAATATGATCTTACTAGCTTAATGTTTTGGTGATATCATAGCAGTCATAATCGAGAAGGAGGTTTCAGCGAGGATTTGATGCATCATATCTATTGATTCAGAAGGGATGTAGTTCTTGGTTGATGCACCATCAATTATGTGGAATCCTAGAGTCAAAAGACTCGCACTATTTTCTTCTCCCTCTGGTGTTGGCTCATCAGGGAGGATAGCAAACCCTGAGGGCAAGATAACCACAGTATCTGGGTCTCCGCCATTTAACACAGTGGACATGGCGTAAGCATCCATTGGCGCATAAACTATATAGGAGCCTGTTGTGTCACTGTAACATTCTTGCAAATACAGAACTGGCGTATCCTGTAATTAAGAAACACTGCTAATAAATACATGGAAATTTTGGTTGAAACATTGGATTATGAGGTAGGTAATCAAAAAGGGGCATCCGCTACTTACAATCACTTGGATTATAGAAATGCGGTTTCCTGGATCCTCGCCATTAATAATGTGTGCAAGTTCTTTGATGCTGTATCCGTATGAAAGGATATCCCACTATAATTTGTGTTAACAAACAGATTGGAAGCAAGATCATTGAGTGAAACTTGGTATTAACAAAGTTAGTAAAAGTAAAATTTTGATACATTGAGGTACTTTGTTATTACTTATTGTACAAAACCCTTTTAAGCCACAACTTAAAGTTCATGTCAAATGAATTTATGTGATTTTTGCTCATTCAATAGGTGCCTATGAATGTTTTGTTTATATTGCTCTCATATAATGAATTTAGGCATACATGAAGAGTATTCACATGCAAGTAATCAACTCAGTAATCCAGAACTCCATTCTTGGTATTTTATTTTAAGTCTGGTTAACTAGCATCACCGGCAGGGAGAGACAGACATGGTCTTCCAAGAAAAATACAAACAGAATTTTGTTTTGCAAATTACTTGAGAATTGAGATATATACTCTTTCCGGAAAATAATTAACAAAGCCAATTGAAAGTATTATCCTATCAAAGTGAGAGGTGTCTTCTATATATTTGACGTTTAAAAGATGATAAAATGTGCCAACATCTACCATAAGAAACAAAGTTAAGCTATGTATGTTATATGTTCTCATTATTTTTTATTACTTTGCGTAATGATAAATGTAATTTAAAATGAAGAAATTCACTTAAAGATAGGGATATTTCTTACAATTACTTGAGATGGTTAAAAAGAATAAATGTAGCTGACCTTAACTAATCTTTTGAGAATTCACAATTGACTTCTAAAATTTTGAGACTAAGAATTAGTTATTATTGTTTATGCTATCCTAGTATGAGTTAATATAATTAGTGATGGTGTCCTAGTATGAGTAATGTATTAGTATGGGATTCATTAATTATTTATGTTGTAACTTAACATTTGTATGCCAAAAAACATATATAAATATTCATATTAAAAATTGAAGGGATAATTTTATTTGAAATATATTCTATATTATAAATATGCATGATTTAAAACTAAAGCCTATTGTATCAAAAATTTCAAATTCCCTTGCAAATTAAGGTTGTTACAAATTAAATCTTATAGTTTAATTGGTTTCAAATTGAAACCTGGACCTTTAAAATCGAATCAATATAAATCCTATATTTTTCTATTTAATTAGGAGTTTAAATTGATACATTTCTAAAAGTTCAAGCTTTGAAATAATGAAACTAAAGACTTTAATTTGCAACAATTTAAATATCAAAGTTTAATTTATGAAATTATAGGGTTTAATTTTCCCAACATTGAATTATTGAATTCAGGGAGCATATACCTTAAGAATCATTTCCCAAAAAGGTTTGTAATTAAGAGAGGTTTCCACAAATTGGCTCATTCCCTAAACCAAGAGGTATATCTCTACCTTCCATTGAACCAAAACAAAATATTGCAAATTTGCAAGCAAGGGATGCCAGAAACGCAGGTGTTTAATGCATTAAAACTGAATATACCTTGTTTCGAGAATTAGCATATTGGAGGAAATTACATATTCTCTTTCGCGAGGCTGGAATCTGGACAGAAGTAGCAAAAACTACTGATGGACCAGGAGGTATTCCAGGTTCATATTTGCTATATTTGGTCATGATCCTCATATCTTCAGCCCCATATCTAGGTATAGGCATCCATAAGTTTGATGCAGAAGCACAAACATCAATACAAAAGGTTCTCATCATTCTTTCAGAGAGCTTCAGCAGCCCTGTTCTCCCATATTGTGGTATTAGTACTGTTCAATAAGAAAATGAGAATTGCTAATTAATTAGCTCAAATTCCACTGCTAAAACCTGATCTTATGGTTGAAGTAGAGGAATAGAGGACATTTAGATATTTGATATATTGTCCTCTTCAATTAATAGCAAGTAACAAATTAAGTGGATATACATCTTTACCTCCAGTATCAGTGGGGGTGCTTCTAGCCATTAAAGTTGCAAGCCTTACACATTGTTGAACTATGGTGTTAACCCAACGCTTTGCACCAAATGCAAAACCAGATGCCACTAGTGGCTGAAAAAGCTTGTGCACTGATCCATCGTCCACTTCCACATGCTCAACCCATATAACCTAATAATTATAGATGAAAATCTCAGCTATAAATTGAATGTTACTAAACCAAGCTTGATTAAAGAAGTTGTATCACCTTAGAGTACCCATTTGGCATTTCTTGAATTAAGCAGCCTGATGGTCTTCTCCGAAAGGTAACTGACGGATACGAGAATAATTTTTCCAAAGATATATCGACGATTCCCCAGGTCCCGTGGGCTACCTGTTTGCAGTATCTTGCAAAATAACTCTCTCTAACTGGAACAAGTGGTGAAGGGAAATGAAATTCTGCTGTCATCTGGTTTAGAACATTAGGTTTAGAAACTTTTCTTAAAACGGCAATGATGGTATATGCAAGATCTCTCATAAATGTGGAAAAAAAGAATCAAAATTTAGGATGTAAATGACTCAGCAAGATGTGAAACAAATAGCAAAGGGATTTGAGACGCGTGTCGAGAAACGCTACTACTGCCTCACAAAATCTAGCAGCAGAATAACTTTTGAACTATTATGCATCTAGCAACAAGACAAAAAGAACTTTCAGAATTAAATTTATGAAGATTATAGTTCCCCAAGAGAATGTTGGAGACTAATAAAATAAGAAGCTGGGCAATATATGGGTGATCAACGCCAAATTACTACATTCATCACTGTAATCTAAATAGGAAACTAGATATTTGGCGATGATCTTGTTAGAATAGATGATACTTTTTTGTTAGAAAAAATGTTTATTAATGTCAACTTATTATAACCTCAAGAATGCTCAATTCTAATTGGAAAATCAGCAAGAAATTGGTCAATTTGTGCTTTAACTATCATCCTCCCTCTATCCCAACATAGGGTTAATTAGCTGTATATAAAATTGCTTTGAAAAAGTAAAAACATTACTTAAATGTTTACTATGCTTGTATTACTACAATGATTGGATATTAAATAAAACCCTACCCTTTCCTCTCGCTCTATCCCAACCTAGGGTTAATTAGATGTAGTCAAAATCACTTTTAAAAAGTAGAAACTTTAGTTAGATGTATACCATAATTGGATATTGAATAAATATGTCCCTACCCTCTCCTCCCCCTCTAACCTAATTAATTGTACTCAAAATCATTTTGAAAAAAAGTAGAAACTTTACTTAAACATATATATATATATATATATACACACACTATGATTGACAATGAGTCATACAATGATTAGATATTGAATAAATGTGCTTTAACAATCACACTCCCCTCTTTGATCTCTCTCTATCCCAACATAGGGTTGATTAGTCGTATTGAAATTAAAAACGTATACTAAATATTCATAAAATTCAAACACTCAAAAATGGTACAAAGCTTAAACAATATATTACCACTTGCAAAGTTCCATCATAGTTTCCTTCCTTTCCAGTTGATGACAAGATTCCTAGTATCATTGCTTTTGAAACAATATTGGAAAATACCAAGGACCACTGCTTCTGATTATCAAACGAGGTAAAGAATTAATATCCATGCTTCATCAAACTTGAATTGAACTCTTTAATTGAGAGAATAAAACAGAAACTTACCAAATCCATAAGCATTTCAACTAGACCGATTGGATTCATTCTAACGTGACCGATTTCACGTGAAGCTTCAATACGAAGGGGTTCTGGTTCATGTTCATTACATGAAATTGGCTTGTATCCACTTTCAAACGAGCACTCAGAAGTGTTGTCTAAACTTGGCATCCATTGAGGAGGTTCTCTCACCTCAACCATTTTCATTATCTCCTTCAATGTATCATCAACATGCCCAAATTTCCCCATGTATTCAACGTCATTTAGAAGTTCAGTTTTTCCATTTTTTTGGAGTTGCCATAAAGGTTCTCCCTTAAGGGCCATTTTTGTTAACTCTTCCATGGCTGCAACAACAAGCTTAGTGATTTTCATCTTGTATACGTCAGCTGACACTGAGACTGCCATAAGAAGGTCACTTGCTCGCTGAAAATTGCTTCCAACACTTGAGGAAGAACCACAATCTGAGAGGTAATTGTCAGGTGATGAGCAATCATTGCAGGGAGGAGACGGAGGAGTTCTTGGAGATAATGGAGGGGAACCAGCATTTTCATTGTTTTGTGAACTGCCATTAATCTGTAATTGGGGCTTTTAAAAAAAATATATATATGAACATAGTAGTTAGGGTCCGTTTAGATACAACTTATTTTGCTGAACTGAACTGAACTGAAAACTGAAAACACTGTAGCAAAATAATTTTTAAATGTGTGAACAGTGCTGTGGGACCTATTTTTAATATATTTTTTTAATAAAGTGTTCATGAATAGTACGCACACTGTTCATAAACAGTGCATTTTGTCTCAAAAAGTAGGCTGAAATGCTGAAAAAAAAAAAAAAAAAAAAAAAAAGAAGGCTGAAACGCAGACGCAAACGTGCAGACGCGTATCCAAACTCAGCCTTAATGAGATACATCAACCATTTCTTAATTGCTACAGATCCAAAACCTCTTGACAGAAAAATGAGAAAGAAAATGAAAATAAGGTTCAGATGCAAAACAAGAGAAGACCCAGATGAAACTACACTGAACATTATGACAGTTCTTTTTTTCCCTTTTATTGACAATCTCATGGAAAGTCAAAGAACCCAGATCAAGAAACCCCACTTCTAACAAGAGCTAAATATAATTTTACAAAAAGTACCATGATGTTGACTTGTCTAATTATCATATCTTGACCTAGACTTGCAGGTTTTAGGGTTTTTTTTTTTTTTTTTTTTTTTTTTCTCACACATTAGAAATTCCATGAGTGTACCTAAGTTTCATTGGGCTTCTACTATAGGGTTTTTTCATGAGACTGAAATATTTAATTCAAAGGTTTTGGCTTTAGGGTTCTCTCAAGGATCTCATACTTGCTAGCTATACATAAATCCATTTACCTTTGGATTCACATCAGGCTCAAACCCTAGATTGTTGTCAGTCTCCATCTTATCACCTGAATGTGTAGACTCTTCCACAACACTGTACAAACCAAAAACACTAAAGCCTTTAGAATCAAAATGATATACTTCAATTAAAATGATACCCACGACATCAATAAAAAAAATATTTAAAAAAACAAAAACAAAAAATTCATTAAAAACAATATTAAATATATGCATGTTCTCCATCTCCATAAACCTTAAAAGGACCTACTTTAGAGGTTCGAGTTCATGATCAACCCTGTCGTTACCAGTATCATCCATATCATGGTCAAAGATCTCATTCCCCGTTATGTTCATGAAATCATTGTTCTCACTCTTCTGAATATCACTACCTGATGGTCCAACCCCAGCCAAGTTCAGCTGTAACATATAAACTGTATCAAAATTTATCATTTCTTATACTACTTACAATTGAATAATTCAGGGAAAAAAGAGAGAGAAAAAAACAGCATCAAATGAGAAAGATTATACCATGATCAACAAGAAAACATTAAGAAAATACACATGGGTGAATCAGTAAAAAAAAAAAAAAAAGTAGAGAAAATCAAGGAAAAATTCGTGTTGGATATTGTACATACAGATGATAATTCTCAAAGTAACCGACCACTCTCTTTGTCTCTCTCTTTCTCTGTGTTTGAGTTGTGCATATCAAGGAGGTTTTGGCAATTGATTGAAGATAAAGACATGGTCCGGAGACTGCACTTGTTGGGCTGAGTGCACTGCCAGGTGAAAGGCAGTGTGTGGCTTACGTGGCTATTTGTTTCTCTGTGATTGGCAGGTTCAAGAGTCGTGTAGCAATACTCTCTCTCTCTCTCTCTCTCTCTCGCTTCATGAGAGTGCGGGCTTCAGGTGATATGTGATTGTGGAAATGTGACAATCTCACCACACATTACATGGAATTTCCGTGAGACCTAATATAAATGCAGAAATTTGTGTTTTTTGTTTTGGGAAAAGGATTGACTCTAAAAATATTTAGAGTTTTGATTCTAGCTATCAATAGAAATATGACACTTGCACTTGATTTACTTGGTTAGTTAAGTTAAGTAAATCATGTGCATTGTACATGATAAATACAAGTGTCACATTTCTACTAGTCATTGGTCGGCTCTAAACATATTTAGAACTAAACTTTATCATTTTTTTTATACTAAATATGTTGCAAATTAATATTCTCAAGTTAGAGAATAAATAAATTCATTTTAAGTTTACATTTGAATTCTGTCTGTACAAGAAATAATTACCGTCAAATTAGATCATGTCAATCTCATAGAAAATTTTCTCAACAAAAAAAAAAAAAAAACTCTCATAGAAAATTGGCCTGCTTTTAACCAATTATTGATTATCACTTCAATATAAGGTCGAGGTTGGGATAAACCCTTCAAAGGATCCCAAAAATGTTAATCAAGAGTCAAGACGAGCCGAAAGAAAAAAAAAAATAGTAGTTGTAGAATTAATAATGTAATATAGGCTTAGATTGGATCGATATAAATGGAATATGGATTGCACCTTTTCACTTGAAATGCAATAATATCCAGATGAGATTATTTTTGCCATCATAAAGATTCTAAAATTTAATATGGCAAGTCGTACAATTCTGGTATCAAATTTAAGCTGGAAAAAAATCTGGTGTCTAGTTGGATTTCAAAAACTTACCATATATTTTTGATTTTAAAATGCGGAATAAATTAGGATATATATATATATATATATTGTGAGTTTCAGTTAGCTCAACTAGTAAAGTTTCTGATAGTTGAATAAGAGACTTGAGGTTCAATTCCCCCGCCTACACCAAAAACTGATTGATGTTTTGGTCTGATGATAAGGAGCTATCATCAGGAGCGGACGTCATAAGTTAAAACTATCTCAAAAAAAAAAAAAAAAAAAAACATATTTATGAGGTGAACTTTCCTCTCTTTTTTCTCTTTTTCTTTTTCTTT
The DNA here is from genome assembly GCA_023621385.1 of Quercus gilva. Lineage (NCBI taxonomy): Eukaryota > Viridiplantae > Streptophyta > Magnoliopsida > Fagales > Fagaceae > Quercus > Quercus gilva. The sequence continues at coordinate 14,834,012 of CM042480.1, forward strand.
AAAGCACTTGACTTTCCGAAAGCTGGATCTCAAGAGCTATGAACTACTGGCCAAAAGGGTTAAGGAAAGGTACATGTATTACAAGAACTTGAAACGGTCACGCAATAAGAGCCAAGTAGCAATATCTGAAACTGACATTTTTTGTTTTTTTTTTGGGGGTCTTGTCCCCTTTGTTGGTTTGAGATAATCTTCTATACTTTGATCCAGCTATACTTGGAGTACCACCCTATTGCTCACACTCACAACTTTGATCCCCTAAAAACATTTGAACTAAAATTTTAAAAATCACCTTATAATTATATGATGTAGTTGATCACTAGTTAGATTCAGTCTGTGAATGCTTGCAAAAGAGGAAAGAAAACACTTCAAGAGCCGTTGGGATTGGATCGGCAATGGAGTCTCTGATACTGAAGTTAGTAATATCTTTGTTCCCAAGAGTTCTTTTATGAGATTTAGGTTAAGATTGATCATAACTTTCCCAGCCGATAATCTCTCTTTTATTATTGCTGAGAGAGGAAATTACTACATCATCCAAGCTTGGGGTTTGAAATTCAAATCATGGCGAGTCTTTTCTCGTTATGTATAATATATCATGTAATAGTAGTGATTAATATCTTAGGAGTCTCGGTCATTGGGTGGATCTTAAATTCCTTTTCATACAAAAAGTTAGTGGACTTTTCGGCACTCACTCATCAAGAATGGTAAGGATTGGGTCTAGTTTCCCATTGCACTGGACCCATCTAGATAATGCTATGTGTCATCGTTTGGGTGGGTCTAATGCAACTGGACACTAGACGTAATCTAAGTCTCATCTAAAAAAGCTTAGCACCAGGCTCCTTCCATCTTGATAGAGCTACTAACTTGGGTTGATTGAGTTGTGCATGTCATCATTATGGACTAAGGTTCCATGTCAACACACTACTCATCATTATAGATTTACCTTTTCCATATATCCAGTAGAGTTCATATATTTGCTTCTCCTAGTGAACATTAATACTAAAATGAATTTGAGGTAGTTTTGAGCTATTCAACTTAACATTTAATCCTTTCTTTATTGTCTTAGTGTTGTTGCATTATTATACTATCTTTAAAATCTCTTAAGGTGATTTGCATATTATGCATTCACTCTCAAATACATTTTTTCTTTATGTATTATCTCATTGGAATTTGAATCAGTGGCGGAGCCAGGATTTGAGTTGAGGGGGGGCAAAATTTATATATAATAAACGCACTTACACAAATTTATGTGAATATATAATATTTGAGACCAATTTCAAAAATTAAAAGCTATTCATTTAAATAATAAGTGATATTTAATGTAATTATACAAAAAAAAAAAAAAAAAAAAAAAAACTCTACAAACAAAAAAGCTTATTCATAATATTGTATTTATCTATTGAGATATTTCTAACATGAATGATCTTTTTTTTTTTTTTAATTTTTTTTAGAGCCAAAACTCAAGTTATGAATGAAACTATTAATAGGTAGATGGATACTAAGTGCAATATATGTGAATTTCTATTATTTTGGTTAATGTGTTCTCATAAAATGTTCAAATTATAATATGATGGGGACAAACTAAAAAAATTTCAGTGCAAGGCATGCTAGTGGAGGACTTAAGATTCCTTAATAGTTCATTTAGAAGTTATGCTCTGTTTCAAAATCAAAAAAACAAAGTGGCATTTTAAAAACCCAAAAACAAAAAGTAGGCAGGGGTATTTAATAACTAAAGGGCGAGTATAAAAAAAAAAATAAATAAAAAGTGGAATATTTTTATTAAAATAATTGTATATTATTAAAATAAATGTAAAACTCTACAAATAAAGTAATATTTTTATAAGTAGTAGAAAATATGTCTAGGCCTATGTAGTCCTACAAACTAATGTGCTATAAGATCCCCACCCTTGCCCCCCTCCTCGTCAAACTGAAGCTTGATAATAGAAAGTCAATTTGAGTTGGATACAAGATCATGAAATTGATCTACCAGATCAGATTTAGTGAAAATGCTAAGTAGCTGATCATTAGAAGGAATTGATCGCAGTTGTATGGTACCCTAAATAAGATGATGATGAAATAGTTGAAATTAAACTTTGATGTGTTTGGTCTACTCATGAAAGATGCCATTGTGTATGATCTATATTGTACCACGATTATCACAATAGGTAATTGTAAAATACGAGAAAACTCTCATCTATATCTATATATATCTAAAAACTGAAGCGTACGTAGCATTTATTATTGCTACACTCCGGTTAAGCCACCCCAATAGCCACGTCATTATCCTTTTTTGTTTCTAATTTTTCCTATATATTTTTTTTTAAAAAAAATTCTCATTTAATAAGGCGACTTAAAAAATCCATTATTTAAAAATTAAAATATCTTTTAACCATTACTTTTATTATTAATTTTCCAAAACTCTCCCTCCCTTTTACCTCTTCATCTCCCCTCTACTTTCTACCTTAATATCATTAATTTTCTACCATTTTATCTTCTTTTATTTTGACTCTTCTTATTCTTTACATGGTACCATAAATTTGACATTTTTTTTTCATTCTATGCATAGTTTTCTCACACAAAAAATGTTACTTCTCTCTCTCTCTCTCTCTCTCTCTCTCTCTCTCTCTCTCTCTCTCTCTCTCTCAATTTGTTTTTCATTTTTTATATTGCATCCATACTTAAGTTGATGAATTTTTATGTTAATTAGAGTTCTACTTTGGGTTGATACGATTTAATTGTGTTTTAAGTTGTTATCTTTTCTATTCTCTTTGATTATTAAATATTATCCTACTGTATACATATAGTATATAATAATATAATATTATTATATTACATATAATGACTTGGATAATTTGATGTTTATTGTTATACATTTTATTTTACTCTTTTTTCTTCTTATCTTATTTTATTCAACATTTAAATTCAGTCACATCCTCCATACTTATACAGCACAAATCAAGAAAATTGCTAGACACACACTTGCCTTCCTTTACCATATATTAGGAGAATCAAAATATTTGTGTGATAAAGGGTCCTATAATTTATAATTTAGATGGCACTCTTTGAATGGGTCTAAGCCTATAGATTGAGCAGTTTGTAATCTTATAAGGCTATTGAGAATGGACTTTAATCAAGACTAAAAAAATATGGACTACTATATATCATTTAGATAAAAACCTTTATCATAGATTTTTTTTTTTTTTTTTTGCCACAAATTTAAATCACAAAAACTTAATAATTTTATATTATGTGTTAGCATCATGTTTGCATCTTCTTCTTCTTCTCAATAATATTATGTATCATCTTCAAAGGATGCCAACAATATTGATCTTATGGGAAAAGTTACATAAAATATTGAAAAAAAAAATGTTTTATATTACAGTCTACTAAAATTGCTTTTTAAAAATTTAAAATTTTCTATTTTTCATATCATTGACATGTTTTATAGTTACCACATGTAATAACTTAAGTTTTAATATTTTTTAAGTTGTTTCAGCCAAAAAAAAAAAAAAAAAAAAAAGGTTGTCACAAAACATGAGTTTATGTAAGGCCACCAAACTTGATAATTTGTAAATGATGGAACCATTTGCGACAATATTTGCATAGTTATATAGTTCTAGGTAAAGCAATCAAGCAAACTTTTAGTCTTTAGAAAACACATATCTACTGGTGATTAAATGTTCATCTTGTGTAGTTTTAACTTTTCATATAATTTTACCTATACATATTCATCTATTTTAATTTAGATTTAAAAAAAAAAATTTAATTTAGATATTTATAAGTAAACAATAAAATAATGATTCATGAATAAGCAAAAAAAAAAAAAAAATCATCTATACATGTTTATCTTGTGTGGTCTACTATAATTTAGATGATTATAACTTAATAATGAAGCCTATAAACAAGGTAATTAAAACAATCATATTTCTACAATTCAAAAAGTTTCAATTTCTTTTTTCAAAAAAAGGCCTTTTACATTTCCTTGGAATTTTTTTAATTTTTTTTTTTTTTTTTTAACTTTGACATACCACTAACCTAACCGCTTCATACATTAAAAAAAAAAAAATTTAATACTCATTATTACTTCCGTTAAGATATTATAGATGTCTTAATTTATTGAAACCAAATTAGAGAAATATCTTACATATTTCTTTGAAAAATCAAAAAGGAAAAAAAAAAAACTTTAATATACTATTAACGTAACTACATCTATAATTATTTAAATCATCCATGATATCTATTTCTTATTGATAACCATAAAAACTACAACTAGCGAGGGAACATGCAAAGTAATCAAGAATAAATTGTGGAAGAAAAAATGAAATGAAATCAAACGTCAATAATAACCATTATTTGGAAAATAAAAAAGTGGCCAAGAGGAATAAGAAATAAAATAAAAATGACTATACAGAGAACATTGAAAACTTTATAGTTCAATAAAATCAACCACTATATTCACTTAATTAAATCAATAATCAACAAATAAATATAATAATACAAAATTTAAACTTAAAACTAATCAAACTCTAACTAGGGAAATTATATTTCCCATCATAACTAAAAATGAGATGTTCTTCGGTAATTTAGAAATTGTATTAGAAATAAAGTTGAAAAATTTTATATATACACCATGACTTAAAAAAAATCTAATGAACAATTTTACCTCTTATTTAATGTCTATGTTATGCAAATTATCAACCAATAAATATATGATAATGGTAAGAAACGATATAAGCAAGATTATAAAAAATATGATAAAACTTTTTTTTTTTTAATTTTTTACAAAGTTTAGGAACTAAAATATTATTTTACCTAAAAATTATCATGCGCAACGTACGGATCTGCGACTAGTATACTTAAAAGGCCAATCTAACCACAAAAATTCAAAGATTGTATCAGCAAATACCTTATATTATATTTCTCTTCTATACATTGGAACATGTAACCACATTCTGCTTCTTGCTATGCGATGAGATGAGTGAGTCACCAAGCAATAAACAAAGTTGGTAATAAATTGATGATCTACTAGATATCTTGCCCAGTTCACAGAGGTGTAGGCACGATATATGAGTGCTAATTTCAAGGAGAAATGGAGTGTATGAACAAAAGTACCTTTTAGATACCAAAGAATACAAAGAACAATTATATAGTGAATGGATCATGGCATGATCATGAATTTATTAACAATATGAATTGCATGATGAGAGATGTTTGGACGAATGACTATGAGGTATATCATGCCACCAGCCTATTGTCAGTATAAGGTACGTAACACGGAGATTTGCCATCATGTGAGTTAAGCAATGTTTTGGGCTCGAATGGTGTATCGGCAATCTTACTATCCATTATAATGACGCAAAAAAGAATATTATAAGTGTGCGTAGCATGAGTGAGATAGTAGCCATTTGAAATTGTTGTTACCTCAAGACCAAGAAAGTAATTGTGTTGTCCAAGATCTTCATCTTGCATTGTTTATTTAGGAATTGTTTTGAGCTCTTGAATATACCTTGTAAATCATCAATAAGAAGAAGAACCAAGGACAAACATGTAATAGGGATAAAGGTCTCTCCCATAGACAATGTCATATTCTTATGTAAATCCTTTGGCTAGAATACAGGTCTTGTAGTACTTGTATCCTACACCAAATTTCTAGACGGCAAATCAATTAGGTCTCATGTTTGAAATTTTGAAAGTGTATGTAGTTCTTCTTTCAATGTTGTCTACCATAAGGGATTAGAAAAGGCAGCACATAAGGTTTAAGGCTCATGAAAGATTGCGAAATTAAAATAATGAGAGTTGTAGAGATGTGAGGGTGGAGCTCTGACCCAAATAGAATGATAAAATTCAGAAGTGGTTAATTCGTCAGGTGCCTTATGTTGGTCAGATAATTAGGACTCAAGTGAAGAAGGGATACATATCTCTACTGATACCGAGTGATAAGCAAAGATCCTCACATAAATCAAATGAAGTTAATCATTTTTTTTTGTACAAATTGATTAGTGAAACATGAACATTATGATATGCAAATTTTGTCAAAGAAATCCTCTGTCCAATCTGAAAAATAATTTTTTGAGAAGAGAATTTTGAATTGCAAATGGAAAGAAAAGTCATTTTTAATTTTGGAGGAACACCACTCTTGGGAAAGAAATCCACAATTTTTTTTTTCTTTTATGAACAAGTACATTTTGAAAACCATCGAAAATTGAGACTATTCTTAAACAGAAAGAAATATAAAGAAATTCAAGGGTCTAATGCCCATAGTAGGTCAAAGAAAAAAAGAACTTAAGTTTATTGGGGAAAAAATGCCTTGATACCCCTTAAACTTTGGGGTAGTTGTCATGATACCCCTGAACTATTATTTTGGCTAATTTGATACTTGAATTTCACACATACAAAATTACAACCTCAATTATTCTCCCATTACTAAACTAATGAACATAAACATTACCAAAGCCCAGGGTCATGAATTGATCTAGAGGAAGAGAGAAACTTAGGCTCAGTTTGGATAGAGATAATCAAAATAAACTTGCCATTGGTGGTCCTACTGAAGCCAGAGTTTTTGTAAAGCCACCAATCAAGTCGCTCATGGTCGTACCGTTCAATGGCATAAAACCATTCAAGGGTTTAGTTATTTGCAATTTCAAAGATGGTAGAGTGCAGAACCAAGCACTCTTGTAGCAATATTAACCGTTAATGGGCTCTTGGTAAGATAAAGGGTCAAACAAATCAAACCTATCAAGAAGCCAAGTTTGCTGTTTTCATATTCCCGAAGACCCTAGCTCTGAATTTGTTCGGATGATTTTGTCCCTATTGGTACTCTAATGATTTAGTTAGATTCTCCTTATCCATTTATAATTTTTTTTGTTGTCCTATGATGCATCCTGATGAGTACTGATTCTAAAATTGAGGTACTGCATGCAGATTAAAATGCAGCCAAAACATGGTCTGTAGCCGCGTTTTTAAAAATGCAGCTATAGGTCTCATCCTATAGCCGCATTTGGCTATAAACGTGGCTATAGACCTGTATATTCGTGATGAATAGCCCGTGTGTGTAAACACAGCTATAGACCAAACAAGGCTATAGCCCTCGTTTTTTGTAGTGCCATAAGGTGGCCTTCTATTCATAGAATTGGAGATGATTTGGCCTAAAGAAATTAAGGAAAAATGTTGGAGATACTAATGCCTCTTGTGCAGGATTTTTTAGACATGCTAGGGCAATGCCCATGGTTTGAAAGATGATTTTTTGAAAATAAATCGTGGACCTGAAACACATATTTCTAAAAAACATTTCATGGGCCTAATGCCCCTAAATTTTTCATTTTTTAAAGCTTTTTTTTCATTTTTATCCAATTAGCTTTCTTTGTGCAAATGTGTGGATTTTGCATGATGTTGATGTTTTGGGCCGTGTATTAGGAAATTGGATGCAAGTTTGTGAAGAAAAAATGAACTTATAGGGGTAAGTGTCGTTCAGCACTTATATTTCTGTATGAAGGTGCTGATCGTCACCTTGGTTCTGGACATCGATGTGGAAAAGTTTATGAATTTTGGCCTTTATAATGTGAAACTTGGCCAAAATGGGCTTTTACCCATTTCTCACAAACTTTCCAGCAAAATGTCCTATATCTGAAACTATTTAGGGAAATGCCCCTGTTTTGAAACTCAATTTTCTTAAAATCAAGTTTCAATTTAAAACTCAATTTTTGGACAATCAAGTAATACATAACTGAAAATTAAAATTAAAAAAAATTCTGGAACTCGAGTTCCATTCAAAAAACTCGAGTTCCATACAAAGAACTCGAGTTCATGGAACTCAAGTTCCTTGAAAAAAATTTTGTGGAACTCGAGTTCTAGATTTTTTTTTTTTTTTTTTTTTTTCTAAGTCCAAGTTCGCTATAACTCGATTGTCCAAAAATCAAGTTTTACATTTGGAATTCAATTTTTAGAAAATTGAGTTTCAAAACAAGAGCATTTCCTTAAATAATTTCAGACATAGGGCATTTTGCTGAAAAGTTTATGAGAAATGGGTAAAAACCCATTTTGGCCTATGAAACTTCATGGTTTGGAATTTGAAATTTCACTATCTTGAAAATTCGATGCTTTTTATTATTAGTTTCTATTTTGATTTAGGATTGTACGGGTTGAATATTTTGATTTTTTCTATTTCCAATGTTTGGTCAATGATTTATATTTTTGCATTGCCTAAGAAAAGTAAAATAACATGTTGCTTGATAAGTTATGAATTGTTAAAGAGTTTGACATGATTTTGAAATTCTAGCTGGATGGAATGAGTTGAGCTTCACAAAAATGAACATTTATTCAAGCATTGATGAAACATTTTGATGTTTGATTATTGATTGAGAGTGAAAATTGAGGTATAGATGTTGAATTTTTGGAAGAACTTGATTTTGAAATTGGATTTTTGCTTTTGAGAGTTGAGAATGTAGTTTGAAAATGAGAATTTGAGAGTTCATTGAATCATGTTTGAGAATGAGAATTGAATTATGTTAAGTTTGAACGTTTGAGAATGTGGTTGCTTGTGGACAAGTATTTTTTATTTGTTTGTAGAGTTTTTCTTAATTGTTCAAAATGATTAAAATATTTAGAGTTTGGATTGGGCTTTGGCAAAAAAATTGTGTTTGAATGTCATTGTTCTTGTCTTTGGGAATGGATTGGACTTTTAACTTAAAAGCAAACTTCTATTTTAGGAAAATGATCTCAAACCGGGGGCTCAATGTTCCCTATTTGAAATGATTGGATTTTGAAAATGGGTTTAAATTCCCTATGATTTGAAATGGTGGATTTTAGATTTTTGAAATATGTCCTAATTTCCTGGTTAAGCTTGGTTTAGGTTTTTGCTAAATTTTGAGATGTTGTTTATTTTTAATATTTGATTTTTCTAGTATTTGGTTATGTATGTTTTGAGAAATGAATTTTTTTTTTTTTTTTTTTTTTTTTTTGGTAAAAAATTTGAGTTACATAACACAAACTACACTTTAGATGAGGTCACAAACCCTTCATAATAGTACATATCCTAGTTAGTAAAAAACGTTTATGTTATGAGTACAGTACGCGTACGTCCGTCAAATTAAAAAAAAAAAAAAAAAATTTAAATACTCCCTTCTGACGTTCTCCTTTCAACTGTATGGACATATAAATGTTATTTTCAAATGAAAAGTATTATTCGTGTTATATTGATAGCGTCTAACGTTTATTTGCAAAAAAAGGGAAAGGATAAATGTTAGCTAGAAAGAGTCCCAATAATCACAAATACTCAAAAGTGAATCTACAATTGCTAAAAAAGTGGATAGATAAATGTTAAGAAAAAGTCTCAATAATCACAAATACTCAAAAGTGAATCTACAAGTTATGGCAGTTGTATTGTACCCCTACTCTTTTATTCCTTGGAAATTAGAAAATATCATATTTGTGCCTCACACCGGACGTCTCTACATACACTAGCAAGTTCTTTCTCCCAATTTAATGTATTTTTGGCATTAAAAAAATAATGTATTTTATTTTCTCTATTAAATATTTTGTTTAATATACAATGTTTATGCTTGTAGTTTTAGTATTGGGAACCATGGACTGGTTGGAATAGTAAAAATTCAAAATTGGTATATCAAGGATGGAAAGGCAAAAAGACGTAAAAAAAAAAATTTATTATATTATATTATGTAATAAATATATTTTTACTTGTTCATGATTTAATTTTAATATGAATATGTTTAATGGATTTATTTGCAGATGAATCTGTATTTTTAATCACAAATTTTTCAAAAATAAACATATCATACACATCTCATACATGAACTGTTCTTTCTCCGTTCACGTATTTTTATGCTAAAATTTTAAAATGTACTTTTCTTAATATATTCGAAATGTACTCATTCGTCTATTTAACGTACTATACTTGTACCGGTTTTTACTAACTATGGTACATATATATAAGACTCTAATTCCTATCTTTAAGTAGATTAAAAAAAATACCAAATTAATTTTCGAGAAAAAAAATTAAGCAATCAAGTCAAAATATAAATTCAAGATAACTCTTAACAAGTCTCTACTTTTGATATAAATTTCATCAAACAATATTCCTTCTTTGGTGTGATAGCTCCGTGCCAATAAAGAAAGTTCTAACAATACAAGACAACCATCATTTTTACAACCAAAGGCAAACTTGTGCACCTCTATCTCTAATCAATTTTGTACTTGCACCAAACATTACCTCCATACCATAATTAATCTTAATTTGAGAATTACCAAGGCAAACTATGTTAATAATTTTTACCCCAAATTTATTCTAGGCTTAATCAATATTAAGCTAATCTAACAATTAAAACCAATTTTAAGTGATTGACCACTTGTAATAAGCATGGATGACACTAAATATTGCATGGGTAAGCATCTAAAATGAACAATCATAGAAAATTAAAGGAACAATACCACAAAGATAACACTTAATATGTTATCAAAGAGGAAAACCCGATAAATTGGCAAAAAAACCTCTTTGCAAAATCATTAACGATCCACTAGAGTAAATAGTTACAGTATGTAATATATACAAAACACTCCAAGTCTAGTAGTATCTATGTAAAGAAGCCCTTCAAGCTCCTCCTAGCAATCAACTCCACGAGTTCTTTCTTCACTCTAGCCTCTTCAAGCCTCCATGACTAATTTGTGGTAGCTCCAATGATTCTCAAAGCTCCAAATAATAGACAAAACTCACAATTAGTAACGGGTGTGAAAGATTTGATCTCCTCTCAAGGAATTGGCTATGGTGGGAGGGAGAAGGTAGCTAGAGAGAATGGGTAAGTATTTGGCTCTCAATTATAGATGGGTTTCTCTCAACCTTTAGATGGGAATTAGGGTTGAATTTCATGGGAAATGATGTATACATAAGCTTGGCAAAGGCTGAAACAACAAAAGAGATCGTAATAGAATTCTCTCAGGTTCGAACCTTTTGCTCGACCGAGTGTCCAACAAGACCCCTAGTCGAACTGTTCTTCAAATTTCTTGTTACGTACTACTTCTCCAAATTCGCTCAACCAAACTTGCATTTTCAGCAACTCTAAATTCAGCCCTTTAACCTTAACCCAATTACAAATAGACCCACAAAGAACAAAAAACAATGTATTTAAATGTGAATTACAAGCAAAATTTTGGTACGGGATATGCTAACACTATAAAGACTTAACACAAATTCTTTATCAATGTTATGGATTAAAAAATTTCAATTCTAAAACTCATGGATCCAATATTCCAATGCAATTAAATGTGCTCTTAAATAGACTAGACAAAAAGACTTTGTCCTCCAATTCTTACTCATGAATAAAAGCTATACCAATAATATTAAAAGACTATCACACGCCTCCATGCATTGTTTTATTTCTTCTTAATATGGGAATAGTATTCTCATTTCTCAATAGAAATTATTGCACCTCCTCGTTCTTCTCTTAATCAACCTAAAATTTAATATGCTAACACTTTAAAGACTTAACACAAATTCATTATCAATGTTATGGATTAAAAAATTTCAACTCTAAAACTCATAGACCCAATATTCCAATGCAATTAAATGTGCTCTTAAATAGACTAGACAAAAAGACTTTGTCCTCCAATTCTTACTCATGAATAAAAGCTATACCAATAATATTAAAAGACTATTACACGCCTCCATGCATTGTTTTATTTCTTCCTAATATGGGAATAGTATTCTCATTTCTCAATAGAAATTATTGCACCTCCTCGTTCTTCTCTTAATCAACCTAAAATTTAATATGCTAACACTATAAAGACTTAACACAAATTCATTATCAATGTTATGGATTAAAAAATTTCAACTCTAAAACTCATAGACCCAATATTCCAATGCAATTAAATGTGCTCTTAAATAGACTAGACAAAAAGACTTTGTCCTCCAATTCTGACTCATGAATAAAAGCTATACCAATAATATTAAAAGACTATCACACGCCTCCATGAATTGTTTTATTTCTTCTTAATATGGGCATAGTATTCTCATTTCTCAATAGAAATTATTGCACCTCCTCGTTCTTCTCTTAATCAACCTAAAATTTAAAAACTAATATTCTTCTTATCGATTTAGGATGTTTTCAAAACCCAACATAAGAAACCTCTAAACTTTACCTCTCCTAGGTTAGGCTCAACAAAATTCATATTGCATTATGAACTTCATGACTATGCGACTATCACAGAACCACTTCTCACAGAACCAATTTATTCCCTAGCTAAAAACAAAAGAAGGCAACGGGCTTTGGACATGGAGCATGAATTTTTTGTTTTCTTGTTCAGAAATAAAGTCTTTTACTGCTGAACATCATATGTAAGATTACTATAGCAGAAAAAAAGTGTCGTATTAGCTATCACTATATATAACATAGTCATCATTTTGATCCCGAAGAAGCATTTAATAAACGAGTCACTGGCACAGGTTGGGGTACGCATGTGCACCTTGTCTATAATTTTGTGAGACATCCTTACTCTCTAAATGGAAAACCACATTATGCTAGACATTTATAGGACTCAATCATATCGAAAGGTCTATTTCAGCAAGCGTATTGGGTACTAATACATGGGACCATGGCATGGTCGTACATTTATATGGGCTCTGGAAATCACCTGGATTCTATGCATCGTCATAATATATGGTTGATATCATGGGTTTTCCATAAATATGATATTTTCTTTTTGTAATTCGGTTTGTGGACCAAGTTTCTCTTGGAGTAATGCCACGGAGAAAGGGACCAATCTTAACCTGCATTTAAGGCTTTGTTGTTGTTTCTTGGAAAGTCATTTCCTGGCATAGAACTTTTTGTCCTCAAGACCCATGTGATGGCAGCTCAAAAATCATTATTCCATTGATAATGCTTTGTAGATTTGCAGTGATCAGTATAAAATGAATCAATTTTACATTTTATTGAGCAAACATAAAAGTAGTTTGTGTTGTTAAATAGCATTTCTAGCTAAGATAAGAGAAGCCCACGTATATGCTGGTATACATTGAATTGACATGTTCCAACAAAAAAAAAAAGCTCTAAATTATTATGAGAATTTTAAATTTTTTTACCTTAAATTTTTCCTATGAATATAAGAATGATATTCCTCAACTTTTAATTGTTGAATTCTTTCTAAGTGACAATAAATGCTCTAATTTAGATGTGGCAAATATCAATCTACTTGTTTTAAAATAAATTAATAAGATTTTAAGAACTCTATAATGCAATTACCCTAAAAACTCTATAGGATACTAATTTAATATTGATTTAAATTATTTATGATGTGAAAAAATTGGATTCATGGCTAAAATTCATGTTAATACATTTGTAAAGTAAGATCTTCTAGAGTTATTAAGATAACTTTTTCATGAAAAAACTCATATCCATTACTAAAATTGTGTTAGTATATACATTTGCGGATTAAAATCCTCTAAAGTAATTAGAATAATTTTATTGTGGACTTTCTAAAATCCAAATGAATTCATTTCAAAATAGACGGAAATAATTTTAGGAAGCCTACAATAAAGTTTCCTTAATAATTCTAGAGGACCTTAATACACAAATATACTAACACATTTTTTAGTATAATTTGATATAATTATGACATATTTCCTCAACATTAATTTTGATGAACCTATAGGAGGCCATAAGTTTAATTACTATTTTTTTTTTTCGGGTGTAGCGGTAAACCTCATTAAACTAAGATCTTTATATATATATATATATATATAATTTAATACTTATAATGAAAGTGGAGAATTTGAATAAGAGATGTTTCCGTTAAAAACTCTAAAAACTACTGAGTTGTTGAGCTACAATTCTCTCATCAACCAAGCAAGATCGTAACTCTCAAGAATAGAGAATTTTAGGATAATAATTGAAGAAAACAAACTTGAAGCTAAAAACTAGGAAAAGGGGACCTGCCAGATAGGTCCCATTCTAATTAACCTTAATTTCTTTTCACGAAGAAATAAAAATTTAGCAAGTTTGGTGACTCATTTTGTCTGCGTGTGCAAACCTCACATGTGGTGGCATGTGCCGACAATGTGTAGAGCTAGCGCACGTGTATGTAATCCCATTTGCAGTTTCAGTCATATTGTGTTTAGTCCTGCTAATGATGATTAATGAACTGTGAAAGAGCTATGCCTCTAACTATGACCCAAAATCCATGATTAGATAACATCTTTGAAAACGAAAATACATAGAATTTGACCTATAAATCGGGAACAATCTCTCGAGGAATCATGTTTGGTTGGACCCCACTAAGTAGAGTGGTCTCTATTCTCCATGTCATAGGAAATGAGACCCATCACCCTCTAGTTTCCCTTGTTTAATTTTACAAATTATAATCTAATGTTGAAAAATTATTGTCACACCTATAAGGGACCCATGTATATATATAAAATTAAGTCACCCACTTTAGGGTTAACATCCATCTTTGATACTTTGGGTGACTTGATGTGTGACCTGCATTAGGTTCCCAGTGGTTGACTTGATCGATACCCAACAGATAATATGAGACGGTGGTAGGTTTAAATCCTTTATTTGACACTTAATTATGTGTTTTTTTAATTAAAGTGAGATCTTTCTAAATCTTATATCTAAGAATGTCATAAGGCTGCAGATGCAAAGGCAATAATGATAGATTAGTGTTTGAAGATGGCACTACTTTCATAACGTAATATAGAAAAGATATTAGAGAGATGGCTGCTTTGGAGTTTAATTAAGGGCTTAAAATAAATCGATGATATACATGAAAGATATAGATTAGAAGATTACAAAATGATGATTAAGATGTTTGCATACAGCAAAGCAAAAGTATACGGCGATGATTGGAGGGACAAAGGGATGGACACGGCCCCTCACTGATTGTCCTATGAAAGGACTCTCACAATAGGGACAATTAATATTGGATTCTTGGTGCTTCACGTGGAAGTGAATTTATGAGAATTTTTGGTCCTGTTTGGACTTATTTGAGCTCAGCTACCCAACATTGAGTTATATGAGGATTCCCCTGCATTGAATTGCATATAAATTACCCCATATTGCATTACATATAAGGCTTTGAAACAAAGAAAATAAAAAAGAAAGTGTTTCTAATGCACTTAAAAACTTCAATTCGGTGTCACTAAAAGGGAGACTTTAGATGTTCTAAATTCTAATTTCACCCATTTTTTATGATGGTTTAGAAATATTTACATGTTAAATATGTTGGCCTCGCAGCTTGAATCCACAACTTTCTTTAATTGTCCCAAACACTTAGTACTTGAGAATGTACCAACTTATCTAAATGTTGCCGTATTTTAAATTCTAATGCCCTTGATGAATAGATTTAATGACATTTTGCACATCATATATTATTTGTTACAGTGGAAATTATTGAAAAACCAAAAGGAAGTGTCCTTAGAAGGGAACGAGGTGCATGGTATATTGTTATTCCATATACTTTTCTCCAACCACAATGTTCAAACTTCAAAGTTCCCGAATTGCATTGTCCCCTCTAAAATGGTATAAACTTACTGTAGTATGAGGCGACAATGCATATGCATGGAAAATAAAGATTGTAATTTTTATGTGAGTAAAAATCGTAAAACATAAAGAGCATTGAGAGAGACCTATGCTAGTTAGCCCACGCGGTTTTGTCTTAAACTGTTCAGAAGATTAAATGTGAAGAAATTGACATGTATGCTAGCAAGCTACTGTTTGTAATGTTGATGCGCAATGTTAGGAATCTTTATAAACCATGTCATCCCTAAGAACATAGGTTCCACCTTTTTTTTTTTTTTTTTGTCGAAGGCTTTATAAAATATTTTAAATTTTTCTCAAAAAAAATATTTTAAATAGATAACTATTAAAGTTATTACCAATTATTCTATAAAAGGCTTATAAATTGATATGACAATAAATATGACCAATCCACAACAAAATAAATAAAATTTTTAATTCTTTTTGTATGTTATCTTTAAAAGTTGACATATTAATTTATAAGATCTATACACTATAAGTTATAATTTCTAATATTACTATGTTGTGCAAAGAGTCTAGCTCAGCTGGTTGGATTTTTTTTTTTTTTTTTTTTTTTTGTGTGTGTGTGTGTGTTTCAATGAAAACATTTACAAATCAAATCTTCTCTCCTCCGTTGTGATTATGAAATTATTAAACAGAAATATACTGCTCTTTACATATATGCAATTGAGGATGCATAGTGGTTAATTTAATATTAATTGAGGAGGTTAGGATAAAATTTTAATTGTATTCTTGGTAAGAATATATGAGGAAATTTTAGCACTATCATAACGCATGCTCTCCCTTAGGAATATATTTCCATGATTCCATCTCATATGCCTTCTGAATTCTGACAAGTGAATGTAAGATTTCATATTATAGTAAATATATAAAATTTTGTTTACCAAAAAAAAAATATATATATATATATATATATAATTTTAATGAAAATCATTATTGAACCACGAGCACAATAGTAAGTGGCATTTTCAGTATATATTTTATCGTCACAGTGAAATAGAAAATAACATGACTCTTTCTAAATTCAATTTGTTAACTTATGAACTTTCTTGTCTTTCATTTTCTACCACGTACGTTACCGTAAAACCACATGATCAGAGAATAAGGAATATTTGTTTATATGTTCCGAATTTAAATAAGTGGGTTTTGCATCCCCATGAGGTGTAAAGTTTTTTTTTTTTTTTAATTTAAAAAAAAAAAAAAAAGAACCAATCATACTGCACTCTAATATGAGTGACACATATTAGAATTTGGGACCCTCAAAGCTATTAGAATAATTAAATGAACGTCAGCAAACACCAAACAAGTCATTAAACAATAGTAGGCAACGAACTCCTTATAATTAGTCATAACCTACTTTTGTCTTCCAAATAATACGTTTTTATATACTTTTATTTTATGTTTGTTTTCAGCTGAAGTCAAGAACCCTTAATACATTATTATTCCATTCATGATGGGACCCCTGTGTTTGATTTCGACGGATGAGCTAGAAAGAACTTCGAATCAACGTGGTGACCTAAAGTATTTCTCAATCTCAAGAGATAGTGCGAGAACGTAAAATTTTCTATGCCTCGTGGGATCATTAACAAAGTTGATTTCAAAGGAACGTAAGGGATTGGATGAGTGGTTTATAAGGTCTTACATAAGATTCACGAGGGCTTGCATTTGAAATCTATGACCAATATCTTGAGATCACTTTTGAGGAATTTTTTCTTTGTTTACTTGGTGTGTGTGAATTGGGTGACTATACATACCCAAAAGAATAGTAAAGTGCTTAAAGAAATTTAGATACTGTCATTAGCCAAAAAATAATAATAATAATGGAGCAATAAGGAGCGTATAATTGTAAAAGTGAAATTGATGTGGCAGTCCTGGTAATGGTGTTTAAAATCAAAAACAACACCAACAATGAAGACAATTGTTGTTAACTTAGTCAGTTTCGAAGCAATTAAAGGCAGTTATATACATGTTCTATTAATTAAACAAACAACGCCTAATGCCTTGTTATAGGGATTTTTTTTTTCCCCAAAAAAAAATAAAAATTCTTGGACATGAATATAATATGAATTTCTTTCTTTTTCAAGCCCGATTCGCTACCGCACATTGTGTACTAGGGTTCTAAGGGAGAGATCGATTTCCGTTGGGAGATCCTTAATTTCTCTATTTCCAGTAAAATTCAAAGTAGAGATGGGAAGTTACGACCACCTATTATCAATTTGACAAATTTCCTTGAAGCTCAATGAGAAAGCAACACATGAAAGAAGTAATTATCAATAATCATTAAAGCCTCAAGCATAAATAAGAAGCTTGGTTTTAAGAAAAAGACATCGCAAACAATCCAAAAAACTTATTGAGATAAAATCTGAGATCATTGTAATTTAGTTTTCTAGAGATCATCTTGTAGGTCATAGGACTTAGTGGAGAATTTACACTTTAAGTCTTTCCTTGTAACTTTGTGATTTAGTTTAAGCACATGTACTTAAGTTTGTTTCAAGTATTTGGTTGTTAGTCTCCTTTGATCTAAAATTTGTTTGCTTCAAATTAGATTGATGTTAGTATGATATAGTTTAGGCTTTGATTCATTTATTTTGAACTTTCAAATTTAGTTTGCTTCAAATAAGTTAAACTTTGAATTAATATATTTAATTAATTACAACTTGTTTTAGTCTTTTGAGATCCAGTGACATATTGGAAATAACTTAGAATTGAATCTTATAGCACTTATAAACTTTGATTTCAACCACCTATTTTCAATTTTCATTTTTCATTATTACTTGTATTCTCTACATTAACTCCTCTTAAAAGTAAGACATTTCCGAACCCGTTCTCTAATCCACGAAGTCAAATTCCACCTTGAACCAGATTCTATCAATTCTTAATCACTTGCAATTAACATTAAAAGATCCAGAATTAGGAAAAATTGGCTTTCACTCAAACACAAGGAGTTACAAATATCTTGCACCAAAAGACTGAATTTTGACCCTATGTGATTGCCAATTCAATTAGGCTTCCAACTTGCAGGAATTTAATGTGAGAATTTAAAATTCTTTGAAGTTAACAAAATTATGAATTTTCGGTTAACTAATTTTATAAAAGTTTGAAAATCTCCTGATATCTCAATTCCCTGAATTTATGGGATTCTAAAGTCTGACCTAAAAAGTAGTGATTTTAAACTCTTTCATTTTCACTTATATAGAATTGTAACAAATTATGTACTATAAGTTTAGTTATCATTCCTTATCATGAGATCACATATGCCTCCTATATATAATGATCACCTGTGTTGTTTTTTCTCAATTAATTTGACATAAAACTTTTTAGGATTTCTAAAATCAGTTTCTTAGGACGTACAAAAAACTAAGATATAATTTCGCGCTCATATCGCTTTTGATTAAAAGAAAAAATATTTTCTCTATAATTCAAACCAATAGGAGTTTTAACATTATAAGTTTGAACTCATAGGAATAATTAAAATAAAATATCAAATATCAAAAGTCTAACAAACGGCTGAGCAGTATCTTTTGATGGTCTAATTAATGCTTTTGACATGTATGAGCATGATGGTCTAATGTACAAAGCAGTTAATATGGTTAGCTAATATTCTAATTGATAAGCCAAAAAAATATATATTAGTTATATGCATTTTCAACGATAGTGCTCTTGGAAGAATTGTTCTACTAATATACCCTTTGAATTAGTTTAAGTTAAAATTATAGTAGGTAGTAGCGGCATGGGTGATAAATAAGAGCAGGTTCTTATTTTTGAGCAGGTTCAAAGGCAAAATAACTACTACTGCTCATGGTCTGAATATGTCTAAAATGGAATCTTGTTTAAAAATCAAGAAATGTAATGTACCAATAGATTTCATATGGAATAATTGAAGCAGAAGTGAAAAAATTCCCCTGGGGTTAACTAAATAACCAAAGAACCGGTCAAAAGTCGCTTTAAATTAATGACTTAAGTGGCCTACTCAATGCATTTAGAGAAAGGTTAAGTCCACCCTACAAAAATTTTGGCAAATCTATGTTGCTGCATTATGCATATCTAATCTTGGATCACAAATGTCAAATTCTCTCTCTCTCTCTCTCTCTCTCTGAAGCATCTAAGTTTAACTTCCCCCAACTTCCTATGGCCCACACACCAATATTCCAAATTCATGTGATTCACCATTCTTAAATTTTGTATTATTTTTCTCTCTACTAGTATATATTCTTTCTCAAGAGGGCAGTTCAGCCACCAAACCTCATTTTCTCTTTCCTTGTATCCTCTCCTAGCTTTACAGATGGAAAACTCAATGAATTCTATGAGCAAAGCCCTCATATCCAAAGAAAGAACCTCTGAGCCTGCTGAGGAGAGTGGTTGGACTATGTACTTTGAAGACTTGTTAGCCAATAACAACAACGAATACAGTTATAGCTCTCTTGGTTTAGAAAGCCCTTCTTTGGTTTCTGATGCTGCTTCTTTGGCTGGAAAAAGGTATGAAAGTATTGAGAGAGATGGGGGCTTGGCTATGGTTAAAAGTAGTAGTAAAAGACTGAGCTTCAAGAAGAGAAAAGCTAAAGGAGTTTTGGTTGATGATGCTTTAGAGGATACTGCTAGTTCTCCTGTAAATAGTCCCAAGGTAAGAATTTTTTTTTATTTCGTTTCCTTTTCTCTATATTTCTCATTCTCTAGATTTTAAAGTTGACTTCATCAGGTAACAATTTTTTATTTTGTTAATTTTGCCATTTTTTTCAATAGGTTTGTAACCTGGCTGAGATGGATATGAATGCAATAAGGAATAATAATACAGGCATATCTCAGGTAATTTTTTTTAATTTTTAGTTTTCATGTACTGTCCGGATATATAATTTATATTGTATGGCTATATATATATATATATATATATCTTCTGTACTGTTCGTTACAGCTGATGGTGAATGATTTATACATTTTTCTTACCTAAAATTCTGGTTTTGTTTTGTATATTGTTTTTATAGGAGAAAAGAAGTGTGTCAGGACAGATAGATGAGAGAAGTGGCCCAAGTGGGAGAGATAGTGACTGCACAGAACTGAAGAAAAGGGGTCTTTGCTTAGTTCCTTTGTCTATGCTAGTTAATTATTTTGGTTGATTGCAAATAATCATCCGTACATCTCTCTTTGCATGAAAAAAAAATCATGCTAAAATGGTTCGGTGTATATCGAAATTAATTAAGAGCAATTATTTTGTTATCTCCTGCTAAAATGTTGCTTTATATAACGAATTTTCAAGAGCAACTTTTTTATTATCTCTTGCTAAAATGTTGCTGTATATAAAGAATTCAAGAGCAACTATTTTATTATCTCCAACTATATATTGAGAGCCGCAATTTATTGCAGAACAAGCAAAGGCTAAGTTGTCTTTGTTTTCTTTTTGTTACTAATTCAATTCTTCCAATGAGTGAAGAGTAAGGATTCAAAGTTTCAAACTCTTATTCTTCTCATTAAGGAAACCAGATATCACATAAAAATAATTAAGGAAACCACAAATAATGTCGCAGAGATATTATTACAATGTCTTATTTTCATTTGAGATATCTATTAACTTTTTTTTTTTATTTGGCTAAATAAATAAATAAAAACAGAATTTTGAGAGCAAGTCACTTTTAACGGTAACTAGTTCAATCCTCACACTAAATGAGTTCACCAATCTCAATACTAATGCATCTCGCATAACTCAAATCCTAACATTAAAGCGAGACAAGATGCTTGCCAACTAGACTCTCACTCTAGGATTGAGATATCCATTAAGAAAAAAAAAAGTAATATATATATATGTATATAAAACAAGTGGAATGGAAAAATAATTTAATTAGAAATATGATATGGTATAAAAAAATGTTAAAAAAATACTCATAAGGATATTAATTTATGAACTATTTTTAAAAATATTTTATAAAAAAAATAATAAAGTAATTAATTTTATTAAATAAAATTTTTTTATATTTTTCATAATAGTGATATTAAAATTTTCTTAATATAATTTATTAACAATTATTTTAAAAACATTTAAACATAGTTCTCAAAAGAAAGATAATTTTAATGTTACTTTTTTTTGGAACAAGATTTTAAGATGGTTACCTACTTACCTAGGAAGCCAGGATAGACCTCCATCTAGAAGCTAGCAGTTTAAAGTTTCTACCCATGACCAACGTTTTTGGTTATTCGTACAAGCATTAATTTCCATAGGCATTCCGTACTAAAGTTGGTGTCCATCTGAACAAATTTCATACTTTGCTTAGTTCATTTGTCTATGCTAGTTAATTATTTTGGTTGATTAATCCAAATTATCATCCGTACATCTCTCTGTGCATGAAAAAAAAATCATGCTAAAATGTTGCGGTGTATATCGAAATTAATCAAGAGCAATTATTTTGTTATCTCCTGCTAAAATGTTGCTGTATATAACGAATTTTCAAGAGCATCTTTTTCATTATCTCTTGCTAAAATGTTGCTGTATATAAAGAATTAAAGAGCAACTATATTATTATCTCCAACTATATATTCATTCAGGAAACCAGATATCACATAAAAATAATAAAAGGAAACCACAAATAATGTCACAAAGATATTATTACAATGTCTTATTTTCATTTGAGATATCTATTAACTTTTTTTTGTCTAAATTATAAAATTAAAAAAAAAAGGGGGAATTTTGATAGCATGTCACTTTTTACAGTAACCAGTTCAATCCTCAAGCTAAATGAGTTCGCCAACCTCAATACTAATGCATCTCGCATGACTCGAACCCAAACATTAAAGCGAGACAGACGAGATGCTTGACAACTAGACTCTCACTCCAGGATCGAGATATCCATTAAGAAAAAAAAAAAAAATATATATATATATATATATATATAGTGGAATGGAAAGATAATTTAATTAAAAATATGATATGGTATATAAAAAAAAATGTTAAAGAATACTCTAAGGATATTGGTTTATGAATTATTTTTAAAAATATTTTATGAAAAAATGATAAGGTAATAAATTTTATTAGCAGTTTTTTATATTTTCCATAACAGTGATATCGAAACTTTCTTAATATGATTTATTAATAATTACTCCAAAGACATTATGAACATAATTCTTAAAAGAAATATAATTTTATTATTACTTATTTTTTAACAAGATTTTAAGATAGTTATCTACTTAGAGTATCCACAACAGTGGAGCTAAAAATTTAGCTATTTGACACCACAAAAAGTTATTTTATCTATTTTACCTATACACATACTGCAGCAGTGAATCTCTTTTAGCTTTCAACACAATAAAATAATATAAACATCATAATAAAATAATATATTTACTACAATAAAATAATATATCCACTACATACAACTATCACAGCCACACAGTTTCACACACACAACCGGGTAGGGAGTTAAAAAAAAAAATTAACTATAAGCTATAGTACACATCTATGCACATCCATAAATAGATGTACACTGTAACAATAAAGTTAAAAAAATAGTTTTAACTCTACTACTATATAATTATTTTTGTATTTTAGTAGAGTTAAAATAGATATATAATTTTTTAGCTCAACTGCTACAACTACAAGTGCTCAGAAGCTAAGACAGACCTCCGTCTAGAAGCTAGCGGTTTAAAGTCTCTAACCATGACTAACGTTTTGGGTTATTCGTACAAACATTAATTTCCATAGACATTCCGTACTAAAGTTGGTGTCCATCTGAACAAATTTCATACTTTGCAACATTGCTCTTACCTTTGGGTTGAAATTTCCAAGCCCTCAATCATTCAAACTAATAACTATAACATACCTTTATAAGGAACTCTTCTTCTCCTTATTCTTTTTTCACTCCAAAACCGGTTTTGGTTTGAAAAAAAAAAACCAAAGTCACTGGAAGCGTCAAATACAATGTTTGAAACTTGAAAGTTGTAATCTTCAAATAATACGCAAAGTAGCAAAGTAAAACTTGAAAAAATTTGGCATGGTGTATGTGTCTCGGAGTTGGTTTATATTTGTTTCTAAACTACTTGGTTAGAGCCTTATGTCTATAGCGGAGTGGAGTAGAGTGAAACAAAGTGAGGGCAACACCTCTTGTTATACATTACATGGGCATTTTAGAAACTCGCACTGCATAGGATTATTATTATTATATATATATATATATATATATAATTTATTGTAACCCTATTTTATCATGTATGTGGGTTATTAGCCACTTGCTCTTGTGAACGAAGTCACACTGAGGAACCATGCGTTGATTTCAAGACTATATATAAAAATATTTTAAAAAAAAATCAAACGATAAGTAAACGTAAAATATAGATGTTTTGGTAATGATTATCTAGATGCTTTTGGTAAGCTGCACACGTGGCCAAACTTTTTGTTAAGTTGGAGTTGTTGGTTCAAAGCACTCACAATGGCCTAGGCAAAATTAAACATTAAAAAAGAAAATTTCAATTAAAAAAACTACTTTTTCTATATTGCAAAGTCACTAAAATACATGATATATTCCATATCAAATTCTTTTTTTTTTCTCTCTCTATTTTATTAAAATATATTTCTTGAATGTTTTAAAATTTTCTTTCAGTTTCCCTCTCTCTTCCCTTACGTTTATCAGTTTCTCTCCTTCGCCAGCCGCACTTCCAAACCTTCACCAAAACCCTCTGCCCTCACCACTCTTCACAGCAAACCACTCCTCCATCGCAATAGCAAAACCCAAGGTCACAAAACAATAAAAATTGCAAATGTACAAAAACTTTTCCCTCAAATTTTCTTTGCAATTAAAAAAAAATCTCATGTTACCTCATTTTAGTTAATGTAGCTGTAATTTTCTTTCAATAAAATCGAGAACTCAAAAATTTTCATGTTCCTTTAATATTTTTCAAAATTTTCTCATCAAGTATTGGAAAGACTTCAATTGAGCAGTCAATACAATATATAGGGAAACCGCTTAACTTTTATCATTATTATTTAATATAGAACTTAACTCACACGTGTATATCCAACAATCTCTCTATCTTATATGAATAATTGTTTCTCTATGAGCTTAGAGACCTCTTTGCGAGCCATGACTACCAAATCCTACTAGCTCTATGATGCCTATGGGTCTTTTTCCTTCACCAACATGTCATTTATGGGTCTTTTGTACGTCATTCACAAAAGCCATATGTCAACCCTGCACATTCATCTATGGGAACCAACCGCACTTCCATGTCTATGGGAATCTCGTGCTACACTGTTCTTTTTGATCTAGCACCATGAGTAATGCTCTTTTGTTCCTTTTTTCAAAGATCAATTTGTGTGAGCTTTATGGGTCTGTCTTGTCTCTACTCCAACTATGATAGAGAGCTTAAACACCTTACCACGTGGTAAGGTGCACCTTACCAAATACTAAGATGGACTCTTATGCCACTTGTTGAGAAGTTAACACTTTGAAGAATTTCCAATTGAAGGGTTAATATATTATATAAGTACATCACCAAGCAAACATAGCTTCAACAAAATTTACCGTTTTGAAACAGCATGTGGTTTGTGGTGGAATTCACAATGGATAGGTTTATGGAGGATTTAAACGGCAACAGCTGAGTTCCATGGTTTTGGCTTGCTCGATTGAAGGTGGTCACAACACAATCGCATTGGATGTGGGCGATGAGAGACCTTTAGGTTGAGCAGAGGTTATGTGTGTGTGTGTGTGTGTGTGTGTGTGTGTGTGTGAGAGAGAGAGAGAGAGAGAGAGAGATGTCTAAGCTACAACATTACTATTTTTGGATAATCACTGTAGCTCAAATTTTATTTTTTTAATTAATGGTTTGCTTATCCAGTGTGAGTAGTCATAATTTGGGTCTATTGACCATATATACTTTAAATGGTGTTTTGTTTAAGCAATTATGAGTGCTCTGACTAAGCTTCTAGGGGACTTTGATCGATCCTAGGCACTTTTCTTCACCTGAAAATGGATAAATAAAAGAAATAACGCTAAAGTATCTTTTGTGAATCATTAATGTTCCACCCCAAGGACTTTTGAAAGTTGCGTTTTGTCATTTATTTGCAAATTGGTATACAAATCTTGAATGAGGAACAGGTCTTACGTGTAGAGGGTCCAGTACCCATGCATGTCTCAAATATATCCTAGTCAGTCAAACTGCAGTGTAGAAAATAGACTACATGAAGTGCATAAAGAATCTCAATTCTGACTGCCCTAAATTTTGATGTTTACATTAATCCTGTTTTTCAAACATA
Source organism: Quercus gilva (assembly GCA_023621385.1). Classification (NCBI taxonomy): domain Eukaryota; kingdom Viridiplantae; phylum Streptophyta; class Magnoliopsida; order Fagales; family Fagaceae; genus Quercus; species Quercus gilva. Next base: position 14,859,782 of record CM042480.1, read on the forward strand.
GCACAGCTGTCAGCCGTCAGCTGAACTGTGCTGACTGCTGATCAGCCATTCTAGAACCATTGTGCAACACGCACGAGAGTTATGTAAGTGTTAAAGTTCCATTTTACATCATTCTCACACACCAGCAACACCTCACCCTATCTCCCAGTCAAAAAGTGGAAGCTATAATACTGCTAAAATAAACAAAGCTCGAAACAAGCTGATCACCAGCATACTCAAGCTGCGATATTCTTTCGATTTTTAGGTATCTTGTGTTTACTTAGAAGACCATGGATTTTGGTTATATGTTTGGAAGTGTGTTAGGCCTACATGTTTGGCATCTGTACTAATTGATGTAGGATTTTATATGGAGTTAATTTGTGTGTATATATATATATATATAATCTGATTTTCGTAATTTAGAATTCAGAGTTTTATTTGCTTGATTTTAAATGTTTCAAATGCTACAACTACACACTCTTGATATAATGGTCACTTCACAAATATAAATTCTTGTGGAGTGGAGTAGATAAAAAATAAGTTCAAGTATCTAGGAGAAAATTTTACGCGCACACACTATTTTTGAAAAAAAAAAATACACTTAAATTATATTAAAGTAGAATTTCTATCTCAAATTAAAAAAAAATGTTTTAAATACGTTACTGTGTTTCTATCCCCTCTATTATTATTATTATTATTATAGCTTACTAGCATTCTTACTGTGTTTCCATTCCCCATCTATTATTATTATAGCTTGCTAGAGTTCTGATATGGTGAAAGACAATGACAGATAGCCACCTTATGACAACAATCATGGGATGCAAGCCCTTAGGATGGCAATTCAAGCTAAGAGTGAGATATTGAATCGTGGATTCCACAAAATTCACAACATACTTATCACTTTGGATTTGAATGCTAAACATGCTCGTGATAAAGGTGGGGATAATAATGCTAGAGATTGTGCTCATGGCTGGCCTATCAATCGACACATTTAATTATGAAATGACATGCTTTGATAATGCCAAACCAATTTTTGAAGAAAGTATCAAAAATGTTGAATATGATGAAATCCCGTCACAAGTACAAGTCATGATTAAAGACCAAGATACTGTAATATATTGCAAGAAGCCATTGAAGAGGCTAAAGAGAAAAATATAGTTGATTGAGGAGAATAAGCTGGAAATTGTTAGAAATTTTGTGGAAGATTTTATTAAAGTTAAATATTAGCGTGAACTTATAATCCTCAAGTCTTAGGAATATTCTATTGACATCACATAAAGGTTCATTGATTTTCTAAGAGTAGAAAATTGTAATTTTGTCTTGAATCCTTAATGGGGTTAGTTGTGCAAATCAACCAAAAAGTGAAAAGAAGAAATTTTAGATTATTCAAATTGGGAAAAATAGTTTCAAACAAGCTGTGAAGATTGTCAAGTATTTGAAGTATCTTTTTATTTGGAGCAGGAGATTTCAATTTCCAAACGAAAACTCGGGGAAGTGGAAAGGTTTGATGTAAGACAAAACATAGAGTTAATGTTTATCACTTGTTAATTTGTTAATTCAATGTTATTTTTGTAGTTATAGGATTTAGGATTTTATTAAATTGATTTATTGTGCTATTAAGGTTGTTTAGTCAAAATTAAGTTGTTTAATCAAAATTAGAGTCCTATTATGATACTCTATAAAGTAGAATATGTTTAGAAATATTTTTATTTGGAAAAAAATATTCTAGAACCTAAAAAATTGGCTTTCAATCTATAAAATGAAAACAAGAAGTCTATTATGATAATAAAATTTCAATCAAATTATTTTCAATTATTTTGTGGATTCTAGAGTTCTTCTTTGTAGATTCAAGGAAAACCTTATAAATTTAAAGGTTTGTATTTAGCTAGAATGATAGCCAGTCCTATCATGCTTCCACTTAAATTTACATCACTAATGTTTAGAAGCCCCAACCGCAATGTATATTTCTCCTGTGTAAAACCCTAAAAATATGTAACAACATAGAGCACTTGATGAGTTTGGTAATCCTTAATGAACTTACAGAACTTTTGAGCGTTAGTAATCCTTAATGAGTTTGGTAGAGTTCATCTTCCTCTCCGCTTTATGGATGCAAGCATGTTAAGCAAATATATTTTTATATGCTGTGTGTTTCTTGGGTGGGTGTGTGTGTTTGAATACTGTTTTTTATTAGAATCCTTTGGCTAATAATTTGCATAACACTTTCCATGCTTCAGCATTTTTGTTTTTTTTTTTTTTTTTTTGAGGATTCTTCCATTAATCCAACTGGGAAAGACGGGTATAGGGAAGGTCATATATCACTTTTAGGAGCCAGAACAGCAACTTGTTATTTAAGTCTATATGAAAATTGAGGATAATTTTGAGCATATGCTTTATTTTTCGTTAGTAGAGCATTTTCAAATGGTAAGGTACAGGTTGGTATTAATAAAATTAAAAAAATAAATAAAAATAAAAAACTTTAATTAGGAGGGATACTTCATACTTGGGTAGGGTAGCCATTAGAAAATTCATTCTATATAGAGAACTATCCTCGCTTCATGATTAAGCAAATGAAATTCATGGGTAAACCCACATGCATATGCATTAATGATGTTATTACCTAACATTGAAATTTCGAGGGAAGGGTTTTGTCATGCTACCAAACTATCATCATCTTTTAAATTAAGTCAAGCTCATCATTTTCATGCTTGATAGCCATGATTAACTGGTGAATTTGAGAATTTGGTTTGAGGACTTGGAAATACAATTTGGTCAGTCTATATTCATGGAAATACAATTTGGTCAGTCTATATTCAACTTGAGGAGACTTTTGTGCATATATAGAATTAAATGTGTGGGTTGGTATTTGATAAAGTCATGAAACCTCATGACCGGAGTTGATATATATATATATATATATATATAGCCAGGTTTGACAAGATTGCATTTGAAAGTTTTCTAAAAGAGGAAAGTTATTTTACTTAATTCATAAAGAAAATTAAGCCTATCAAACCTTCATTAATCCAGTGACACGCTACAATGACCATATCTAAAATGTACTGTACCACCTAATTAACTTCAAAATTTAGGAAGTTAAAGCTTATCGCTTACTTTACTTAACTGGGATTCCTTAATTAATGAAATATTGCACTAACACAATCATCATGATCTCATAAAGTCAAGCTCTAACTGCATGCTAAGTAAAGAGGTTCTACCAACTGTGATGAAAATTTCATTACTAATAATGCTAGCTTTTATTTGACGATTGAAACATTACTTTACTCGGTTGAAGTTCCAATTCGATTTGCCCATTTGTGTGTGTGTATATATGTATTCAAGAATCAAGAATCAAAATGCCATGTTTGTATATATAGCCATCAATGTCACAATATGTTGGACTAAAGCATCTAATTTTCACGAATGATGAAACCACTAAATAGCTCACTTGGAGTGAAACAACATATATGCATGGCCTTGGGGTTTATACCTTTTACGCAACTAGTTTTGTAAACCAATGTGCTAGGTTTTTTGCCAAGAGCATTCATGCAGCTAGCTAGGTCACATTTTCAATCCCAAGTCCCTACATGTTACAAATAGTCGGCAATGCTCCCCCACCTCAACAGCTTTTAGAGACAATTTGTATGCTTCAATGGGACAGTCTGCACATGGTAAATTGTCGCTCACACACAAATTAAGACATGGTAGTCGACACATAGCAATCTGGATACACTTTGATTGATATAGAACGTATATATTTTCATGGCCCCATTTGAACTTTTGTGCCAATCTCTGGTGGCCGCCAACACAAAGCAATCCAGCTAAAATGCATATATATTGTCTGCCTCATGACATAAGATAGATTCACATCAGGTGCAATAACCTAGGTATTGCACCTGGTGCAATATTGTCCCTCTCAACACGTCAAACACATTCTTCAATAGATGTCTATTCAAAGTTTAAACTTTTAGAAGAGGTTAAATTAAGCCTAAATGTCGTGTATTTGAATGCATGAAAATGGTACAAAAGAGATAATGAGAGAATTAAAACAATTTTAACTAAAATCACTCAAAAGTCAAGAGCCCTTCATGTTGTCCCTCACATCATGTTAAACACATTAAACACATTCTTCACTAGACTCTTTGGAAGAGGTTAAATAAGCCTGAATTTCGTGGATTTTAAACGCATGAAATTTGAAGAGAGATGAAAGATTTGAAATTATAAAAAATAAATAAATAAATAAATAAACAAAAACAAATGCGTATCCGGGGAATTGAACCCCGGTCAGTACCATGGGAGGGTACTATGATACCACTACACCAGATGCGCATTTCGGTCGTTCTGTCTAAGTTTCTATTTCTCTACCGCTACTAATCTCCATTCAATAGTGGCTTTTCTTTCCTGTTTTTTCAAGATAAATATAATATGGAAAATGCTTAAGCAATTTTTTTTTTTATATACACTAAAATTTTGTGTAAAGTATCTGAGATGTAGTACTTTATATTCCCGAATTTTTAAAAAAAAAATGTATTGAATTAAATTGTACTCGAAAATGACTATTATTTGTGTTTTATTGGTTAATGCATATATGTTAGAATTGAATTGAAAATCTAATATACTGCACCTAAAGTATTGTCTCAAAATCTAATCCCTACAAATTTTACTCAATAAAGTTTACAAACTAATGTAACAATGAATGTGATTGATAGATTTTAATAATATAATAAATTAATATTAATTTAGTTTTTCGTGATTGGTGATACATTAATTTGTAAAGTATATGTAGTAAAATTCGTTGTATCCCTATCATCAAGGATTCTACAAATTTTATTGACATAGAACTTACAAATCAATAAATATGTTATTGATCACCAAAAACAATTTAGACATTTATTTATTAGGTGGTCAAAACCCACCAATCACACATATTACCACATCATGTAGTAAAATTTGCAATGCCTTTAGTATTTTCCAATATAGAGTGTTGTTAGTTATAAGTTTTAGTATTAAAATTATTGCAAAGTTTATTTCATGAAGTTTACAAACTGAACATGGCAATGAATATGATTGGTAAATTTTTAAAAACCTAATAAATGAATTTTAAAATGTATTTTTTGTGATTGGTGACACATTAGCTTGTGAGCTCTATGTAGTGTGTAGTATCCTAACATCACTCCAAATTTTATTAGATGGGGCATACATATTAAACTAACATGTGACTGCTCATAGAAAATTATTCAAACATTTTCTCCAAAAAAAAATTAAAATTAAAAAGTATTCAAACATTCATTTTTTAGGTTGTTTAAGTCCACCAATCACATGATTTAAATTCATTACTACATCAATTTATAATCATGTAGTAAAATTTGTATCTAGTTAAAAAAATAAAATAAAATAAAATAAATTGGAGAGTTTTAAACGAGAGGCAAGCTAGACCCCTTGTAACCAATCATAAATGCCAATTAACTACAAAAGTATATGTAAGATATATACATGCTAAAGAAAATAATTGACGACTATCTTTAGTTTTAACTCTACTCTTTACCCTCTCCCACTTTCTTGAGAAATTATAAGGTGCTCATGGTAGACAAGTGACGTGGCCCACTATTTTACTAAAAGACTCCAACCTATTTAAAATTACTGAATTATAAATTTTTTTAAAACAAAAACTAATTACTGACTCAACAATTTTAAACAAGTGGGAGTCCATATAATTTCTCCACTTTCTCCATCCAAAATGGCAATAAGATTAGCTTTGGTATAATAATCTACACTCATTTTGTGATAATCTGATGAGCTAGTAAATTGATGAAGTTAATTTGTGACTTTTCGTTTACACACTATTCCTAAGGGGTTTTTTTCATATGGGATAGAACTTTGTGCAGATAAAAGCAGCTATAAAAAAATAAATAAAGGTCTCACAAATTTGCATGTTTATGAAATTACATGCTAATTTGAAGATTATAAAACGCAAATGGGGATGTAGCTCAAATGGTAGAGCGCTCGCTTTGCATGCGAGAGGCACGGGGTTCGATCCCCCGCATCTCCATCTTTGACAACATTTTTTTCCTATGTTCATTGTAGTTTTGAATGGGCTTTATTATGGGTTATTGTAGTTTTGGGCTTTGCTGCACTCAAAGATTTGTATCATCACCATACATGCACACTAATAGGTTGTTGCAAATGATTATCAAACAAAGAAAAGGTTGTTGCAAATTCCTCTTCTTCTAAGCAGACACAAGATTTCTGAGTTTTGGAGTATTACAAGCACCATTCTTGATTTTATTCTTGCTCTTTCTTTATATTTCATTTCCCTGACAGAGGTTGTAGTTCTTCAGGGTTGTTATTACTAGACTCATTTTATTTTATTTATTAAAAAAATGAAAAATGAAGTAGCGATGAACATGGAAACGTGGTTGGACCATAATCCCCCAGCTGCCAAGATCTTAACCTGACTCTTGGGATTTAAGAAGCATCACCCACTTTTTTATTTTTTTATTTATTTATTTTCAATACAATGCTGTTTTCTTATTTGTGAATAATTGCTCAGTTTTGAGAATTTAAATTTTTTTTTTTTTTTTTTTGACCGAAAAAGGTAGACCGTAGGATATACTATGAGATATCTTCAAAAAGAATCATAAGCTGGTACATTGAAATTCCACTTCAATTAATAATTATAATCGTTCATACAATGCTTTTGTAAGCAAGACATTGAGCAATCTTTCAGCACTGTGGAGCCTGGAAAATTGCACGGGTTAGAGGTTTATTTTTTCTCCGGCATCTTTTCTAGCAATTCTGGTATCACTTCAAAAAGATCACCTACGAGTCCATAATCAGCAACCTGCAATTCAAAATTTCAAACATATCATTAGAAGGGGAAAAATCAAAATGCAAGCAAAGCATGTGTTAACAGAGAGTAACACCATTGAGCCATAGGCTACTGCATCATTCTATTGCATTTTAAAAGTGATAGAATGAACTAGCTTTACAAGCTAAAATTGCTTAGGTTTTTAGCTGTCAAAGCAGAAAGGTAGTATAAAAAAAAAAATGTGAATATTTTTTAAAATATAAGTCTCTTCCATGAGCAGTTTACTTGAGAATTTTGCTCATGTGGAATCTATGAATTTCAATTTATAAGCTTAACTGTTTTAGAGAAGTGAGAAGATCTGATGCCTCAAATGTAATTAGGACTTGGTGAGTGGTGACCATGAAACATAATAGGAAACTGAGGCATAGACTATGCCGCATAGTATATTATTTACCATAAGATATGGAATTTCCAAGTTCATTTGAACACTTCGTTACCATTTGCCAGCATGAAGTGCATTATTTCATAAAATACAAGAAAATGAAAATTAACTTTATAGTTAAGACGCACAAATTTGACTAATCCATTTCAATTTAAGTTGGCTCTTGGCCTGAAAATGTGGTCCATCCCCCCAACGCCCCGCACCCCAAAATTTCAGGGGAGGGGAAAAACAATTTTTTTTATTAGGTATCACTTTCTAAGTTTTGCCCCACAATAGGGAGAGATAAAATGAATCACATCATAGACCTTAAGATCTGAATGGCCACAGTTACTAACGTGCTAAAATAACCTTGACAATTGAGAAGAAAAGAAAGCATAAAAAGGTTAAGCCATCACCTGAAATATGGGAGCATCTGCATCTTTGTTCACAGCAACAATGACCTTGGAGTCTCTCATACCTGCCAAGTGCTGAATGGCTCCTGAAACACCAAAAGCCATATATAGTTCTGGGGCGACAATCTTTCCAGTTTGGCCAACCTGACACAAAAACCAGTCACAACTAAGACCAGGGGATGAAAACATATATCAGACCCAACAATATCATGATGTCTAATTATAACACTTGTACTAGAAGTGAACCATCAAAATCTATTGGAGGCATTTCAAAACCCCAAAAGAAAGCAAATGGATAAGTTCTCATTCCAACTTATATTCTCAAGCATCAGGTAAATATATCACCAATAAATATCAAAAGCTGAACGTAATTCTAGAAAAATTTTAAATGAAAGAACTCAGAAAGGGAAAATCTACTGTCATGTAATTGCTTTGACTTAACCGCATAGTCAAAACCATATTTACTAGACTGAATTTTTTTTTCCCCTTTTTTTAGGGGTGGGGGATTCTAAATTCAGAATTATCGGCTAGCATGTCAGAATGAACAGCTGAAGCACTTCTCTTCTTGCTAATGGCAAATGCAAAAATAAATATTATGAAGGATAGGGAACTATAATAAAATGAATGAATTCTCTGATGATATAATATGCTGTACAAAGTTGTAGATATCCATAATGGGTGTTACCTGGAGGTCATTAGGAACAAATCCCGCATCAACAGCAGCACGGGTAGCACCAACTAAGCAAAAAAGAAGAAAGAATCCCCAAATTACACTAAGTTGTGAAACAAAGAGACAGTCATATTGGCAACAATGGTATTTGCCTATACGTTTAAGATGCATAAACTGAAATTCTTTTACACATGAAAGTTACCAGCTGCACCAAGTTTCTCTGCAAGCTTCTCTATCATTTTGAAGTTCTCAGCACTTTTCAACGCACGCCCCCCAGTGACTACAACACGTGCATTCCCAAGATCTGGGCGTTCTGTTTCCTGAGAAGTGAGCTTTACATATCTTGATTTACCCACAGCATCTGTAATTAAGTACAAAATTCTATGTCAAGACATGCAGTTAGTAGTTACCAGATAACTCTATTCATTGAGAATCACACAAGACATATTCTCTTCATTTTACATGTTCAAGGCAGAGAGTAGCCAACAACCAAAATGCCAATGCATTAGAAAAAGACAAACAGACCTTCACCAAAGGTTGAGAGATCAACCTGAGATATTGATGCCTCAGATTTTGAATCAGCTGAGATTGGGGGCACTGGAAAAGATGTGGATCTAATGGTCAACATACATGGGTTGGCACCAGCATATCTAACTGTACAAAGTGCATTTCCAGCATATATTGGCCTGCCAAATGAAACTAAGATCTTAATTTCAGTTAAATGAATTTGGATAATACCAAAGAAGTAGCGCAAATGCTTCAGTCTAGCACCTTTGCAGGACCCCAACAAGACACCACAATTGAGGTGTATTTCAGTTTTTGTTTGCTTTCAGTTTATGTAATTGAAATGCCTCGGTGAGAATTCCAAATATAAAACTTTTTTATTATTGTAAATTTTCATGAGGCTTAAGAGTTTGTAAAACAGCCAATAAAATAGAGCCTAACAAAGTTTTTTGTTAAATAATAGTGTATAACACATCAAAGCCACATAGCTGAGGTTGTATGGGCAAATTAGATTCCTAAAAATCACTCATCTTTTTCTTTACTGGTGGCATGTGATGTGTGCAAACAATTCCATTGATGTTGATTGACTGACTTCCTAGCATTTTAATGATTCTTCTTTTTGCAAGCTATGCACCATATTTTGAATTTTTTGGTAAATGTCATGGATAATGAAAGATTGTGTGTAAGACCTTTTCTGTTTGATTATCCACAAGGTAGATTTAGGGATCATGCTTTCTATGAGATGATAATTTCCCTTGTATTAGAAAACTTTTGTTTTTCAGCATTTTTTATTTTTTAACTCATTCAATTTGGCTTGAGCTGATCCAACAACTATTCATGTTACAATCGCCTTACTTTGCCTTTTTTATGGGTAAACGTAACTCATGCATCCATACAGGTTTGAACCTGGGACTTCACCCTCCAATTTATGTTGAGAGGAGATGCCTTTTATCCAATGACCATTAGCAAGCTATAATTACATCTTTCACCCTGTTTTATAGGTGAGTCTGTGTGTGTGCAGCACAAAATTGTTAACTTCTCACCACAAGAGCAGCCAATAATCCTAAATAGTTATTTACCAATCTAGGTGGAAATACATTCTACTTGGCACCATCAAACCCATAGAAAAACAGATTTTAGGACCATTATAGAACAAAAGCAGTCACAACTCATGTAATGCCTGTTTTTGTCCCTCCCTCACAGACATACAGAGAAAAGTATAGAGTGAAGAACGGATACAAGAACCATTGATATTAAAACAACCAAAGTTTAGTGTGCCATGGCTCGTTCCTTGGAGACAGAGGCATAGAGTATTCAAACATGTATTACTTTTATACTGGATAACTGTCAACTATGAGATCCACATATAACTATATGCAAGATAGCCGTAGCATCAAAATGCAAATAGGTTGCGTTGTTTCTTGAAAATGCTATAGCATCTTGCCAGCCATACAAGAATTCAAGGTCCAAGGAAGGCAAAAGAATGGCAGTCTGCCCTTATTCACTTCTACATAGTTTTCTAGTAAAGAGCTCACTCAAGACCTGATGGAGTAACTTGTCAACATTTTTTTTTTGATAAGTATAACTTGTCAACATTCAAACAACCAATGACACAAAATCAATAGATATGCATCAATTAAGATGCTTCAAGTGCCTGATACTTGATAGAGGTTTCATTGTGCTATGTAAATTATATATGTGAAGTGCTTAACTACAAAAGGAAAAGCACCATTAACTTAACTATTAATCATCAGGTAACATATGAGAAGGAATCAACATATCCCAAGGGGCCAAACGACAGAATTTACCTCACAAAGAGATTAGATTCGGAAATTTCAATAATATCGGTAATCGGAGAAACATCCAAAAGGGCAGCGGCACGTGGTAGAATGTTTTTCCCAAATGAACCTGAAGGTGCAATTATGTGCGAGTATTCACCCTTCTGCTGAACCAAATGGACTAGTTTAGCCCAAGGTTCCGCTAAAGGATGTGAAAATTTATCTGAATCAGCTACCAGCACCTGTGTAAGAAATAGCATCTGCCAACTTTCAGAATCACATGATATTATGTCCTTGAACTGTGTTATAAAGACATATAATCTAAGGTAACAGAATCCCTTGCCAGTCACAACATATAACTCTTGAAAAATATGGCAATTCTTTGGGCTGCTAAACTAGATATTTGGACTTAATTGGCTCTTAAAGAAGATAGAAGCGACATTGAACATGACATTCATTAAACCTTATTCTGGCTTCATCTTAAAGAACATGCTAACCCAATTTCAATAAATTTTCCAATAGCACCTTAAAGTTTATATCCAACTATGAACAAGCACAAGTGCATTTTCTAATGACTAACAAAATGATTACAGGAGTAACCTGAGAAACAGAAGGATGGCATGAGGCAGCATGTGCAGCAGCTTCTTGAAGGGAAGGACCCGACCCAGCCAATAGCACAGAAATGGAATTGTCCTTGCTTAAAGAACTTGCAGCTGCTACCGCACTCACAGATGGTGCCTTTATAGAACCACCTTCATGTTCAGCAAGAACCAATGTGCTAACCTATATAGAAAAAGACAACAATAATAACAAAATCAAAGCCGCAGAAGTAAAAATTGTAAACCTTGAGTGACCCATTAAGGAAACTCATACAATATCGTACTTTGATAGTACATTCTGGCCACTTTCCCCTAATCTCCCTCCATTGCTTCATCCCCACAATGAATTTAGCAATATCTTATAATTACAGCTGCTTTTGGGATCACTTATCAAAAGCACGACAAGCAACATTTTTGCATTTTGGTTCTCTTCATTTTAAAGCAAAGCAAAAGTGTAAAGCCATGTTACTTTTCTCCGACACGAAAATCATACATTTACTATATTTAAATAAATAAATACATAAATCCAACACTTAGAAATGACCCGGATTAAGATTCTCTACGGTTCTTAGGATAACTCCATCATAAAATCCTTAAACTAACGGTTTAGATATTTCCAATTCGTCAGTATTTTAAACAAAAATCGACTAACATTATTTCGGCTTCTATTTAAATTGTGGATAAAGTAACAAAATCAAAACCACAAGTTTAACCATGAATGGTATTGGGACCACTAGTAAGGATTGTAAGAACTCTATGGTACAATTACCCATGAAACTCTTTAAGAATCTCAATCTATAGTGAAACTTTCTAGAGTTCATCCTGCAAAATAAAAGAACCCCACATGGGCTAATAACATATTGATGTATTCTAAATTCTAAAAGTCTCAAATTTCAAAAAAAAAATGAAAGCAAGATTTTAATTTCATTGAAATTTACATCATGTAAGTCGAGCTAAACCCATAACATAGCTCCAAACATGCATACATATCTAAGCTTAGATTCTAAAAAAGCAGTTCAGATATCACTCATATATGAATTTTCAATTGCATAGATACATAGATGAGGTGAGAGAGAGAAAGACAGAGTGAGCTTACGGAACGAGAAATGGAGGAAAGGAAGAGAGATTGGGAAGTGAGGAACGGAACGGTGCGTTTCGTGAAAGCTCTGTGGATCGCGCGGGTTGCCATTACGTATCTTAGCTTCTCTCTGCTCTGTACGAGACAGGCATATAAATAAGGAAAGAGGGTGATTGATTGGAGTTGGATACAGAGTTCGATCTGTTTAATGAGTAAAATCCATACGACGTAGTATACTGTTTTTGGAGTTTTTAAAGTGTTTGCATTTTATAATGACTTGATGAAGACACTGCGTTTCAATTCATATTTGGGATTTTTTTTCAAAATAACAACTATATTCAAACAATTTGGTTTGTTAACACCTTTTCAAAACTAATTAGAAAATTAACATCTCAGGTGCAATAAACTCAATTTTGGTGTGCTAAATCGAATATAATGCACACAATTTCAACGTCCAATGAAACTCGAGACTGTTAGACTCAAGTTCTATTATATAAAACTCAAGTTTGTAGGACTCAATTTTGTTTGACGAAAACCTAGAAAACAGACCCACCCAGCTCTTATCTTCTCTCAACAACAAACTTAGAAAACAACAACAAAACAAGAACCAAACCCCAGTCCTAATCCCAATTAGAAAAATTTGCAAAATAATACCAATTCTCAAACAATTTCATTAGTTAGTAACGTTTCCAAACTATTTAGGAAACTAATATCTTGAGTATCTTAAACTCGATTTCACTGTAGCAAATCAAGTTTCTAAAACTTGATTTCCATTTAAAATCTGCATGAAACTCGACTTCCAGTTCGTACACTGACCTCTCCTCTTTCTTGATGTTCTTCTTTCTTCTTTTTTTTCTTTCTTAAGACCTAAATCAAAAATTTAGAAAATACCCAAAACCCCAAAGGATCGGATTTCTACAAATTTGATCGAATTTCTGAAAATATGTTTGAGAGAGAGTGAGAATCCGAAGTGGAGAAGTTTAGTCCAAGCCAATTTCCCTCACCTAGAGCCTTCGCCACCACCGCCGCTTCGCCGTTAGGTTCAGTTTGAACTGCTGCTTCACCGCCTGGGTTCAATCCAAATTGTTGCTTCGTTGTTGCTTCTTTGGTTTGCTGGTTTTTGCATCATTGCTTCTTTGCTATGTTTTGCATCATTGATTCTCTACTGGGTTGCTTCATTATTGATCTTGCGTTGTCTTTGCCTTCTTTGCGTTGTTTCTTTTCTCAACATGAGGAACAAAGAAATCGTGTCTCTTAGGCTCGAGTTCTAAGAGCAAAATCGAGTTTCTTAGACTCGAGATGTTAGGTTCCTAAATAGTTTGAAAACGTTGCTAACTAACAAAATTGTTTGGGGATTAGTGTTAGTTTGTAATTTTTTTCCATCCCAATCCCATGCTCTCATCTTCTCTTAGGCAATCACTTTCAAAGCAATCGACATCGGCTGCAGCGACAAAAAGGGAGAACGAAGAGTGGTCGGATGTCATTCTCTCCCACTTCTAGCTCCAAATACCCAAGAACAAAACTAAATACCCATTTCCAGCCCCAAAAACCCAAGAACAAAACCAAACACAAAACCCAAAACAAATACCTAAATCAATTTTGGTAATTTGGCAAAGGAGAGGAAGTATCTCCACTGACCATAGCGGCGCTGATTTTGCAGGTCTTCTCACTAGGTTTTTTTTTTTTTTTTTTTTTTTTTTCCCTTTCCTTGCTTTTCCTTGTTCCTTATTCAATCTGGGCTTCTTTTTTTTTTTTTTTTTTTTTCTCTTGTTTTTCCTTGTTCCTGTTTCAATTTGGGTTTGTTCCTTGTTCAATTGAACAACTATTTGTGTGTGCATTTGGGCATTGAAGGAACTTGAGACCCACAGAGAAGAGAAGAAGAGGAAGAGGAGAAGTGGTTCGGAGAAGATGAAGTCCTGTAAGGCTAATTTAAAAGAAATCAAGTCCTATGGACTCGAGTTTTATATGACAGAGCTCGAGTCCATTACACTCGAGTTTAATGTTGAAATCGTCTTCTTTAAACTCAATTTAGCACACCAAAATCGAGTCTATTGCACTTGAGATGTTAGTTTCCTGAATAGTTTTGAAAACGTGCTAACTAACAAAATTGTTTGAAAACTAGTGTTATTTTGGGAAAAAAAAAAATCATTCATACTTATGTGTGTAGCAGTGTGCATTCAACCCATCAAAGCAATGAATTGGACCCAATTCAATCCAACTCGAGTCCCAACACACCTTTGATCTATTTTTCTTGGGTTGATGGGTTAGGTTGGGAAGAAAAAAAAAACTTGGGTTAAGTTATGTTCAAGTTCACATTATAATGTTCAATTTAAATATTCCATGCAATCTACTCCATTAATAGTTAAAATATATTTAAGTTTGATTTATTTTGGGTTTTTTCTTTAAGTGCTTCATTTTGATAGTTCAAGACTTGGTTTGAAATATGCATCCTTAAAGTTTGGATGTCTTTGAATTTTACATCACAAGGTTTCAAAATTTGAATTTTATCTTCCGAAGTTATATTCTGTTTGCATCAACAGATTATCGAATGCAAATCTTGAATGCAAATCTTCTATACCACTTTTTGTGTATGATTGTTTTTTATTTTGAACTTCAATTATTTTATAAGGAAAGTAAAATCAAAACATGGCAAATAGTGATTGGTGGAACATAAAGTAGTACACAAAAAGTAGTACAAAAGATTTATATTCCAAACCATCTATCTTTATTTCCTGTCAAGTTCCACATAAATTATCACGCATATTTAGTTCGTCAAATAAAATGATGTCATGGGTTTGATAAAAATAACGTGACATCATTTTATTGGACAAACTAAACACGCATGGAAAATTTATATAGTACTTAACAGAAAATATGAACAAAGTAGCTGCTAATGCAAACGAATTATAACTTCAAGAATGAAAACTCAAATTAGTGTGAAACACTAGAGTTTGTTTAGACCCTAAATTAAAAGTTACAGCTAAATTGCTTTTACCCTAACTTATTAAAGTGCGAAATAAGAGTAAATAAGCACAATATGCCGATAACACTACTATAAGTCATATCCAACCGCAATGAACAATAAAATGAAAGCTTAAAGAGTAAGGAAGGAAGATGCAAACATAAGATAACACCAAGATATGTTATTGAATAGGAAACCAAAGAACTTGGCAGAAGATCTCTCCGCAACCCTCCAAGTCGAAATTGATCCACTAGAAAATAAAGTTTGAGTACATGAATAATAAAAGACCCTCCAAGCCTAGTCTACCCCATGCACTTGAGCCCTCCAAACTCGTGCTACCAACGGACTTCTCAGAGTCTTGTCTTCTCTAACTTTTCGAATCTTGCAATTCATCCTGATTGCATCCGCCACTAAATGGCTCCTTCCAATACTTCCCAACAGTACCAAAACCTCACTTAACACTCAGATTGGGTGTGGTAAGTGTTTGGACTAAGAACCTCCCAAGGATGTAGAGATGGAGAGGTAGGAGTAGAGAAAAACCAAGAGGCAATGTGTAGATAATTGTAGGTATAACAATCTCTAACTCTCAAGTGTATTTGCTAGGGTTTTCTCTTTGAAAAACACTCTTTACAATTCGTGGGTAATGAGGGTATATATAGTGTGAGTAAAGAATTTGGTAAAGCAACTTAATTTTTTCCAAACAGAATGTTTCACTCGGGTACCTTACGAGATGGTCTTTCTCACGAAATGACAGGCTATCATGACTCTTCAGCTTCTAGTCATGTGTTTCACACATGGTTTTTTAGTGGGTTGCTTTCTCGTGAGTTTCTCGCGAGATAGTCACAAATTGCACTGATTCTTCTTTGACGCTTGATTCTTCACCAATCTCTCACACTCATCCCTTACAAATAAACCTACATAAATACAGGGAAATGATTGAAGAAATTATAATAAAATTTGGCAGGGAATTAAAGCCAATAAAGGCTAGTTGGAAATCACAACTTTCAATCTCTCTCTTTGGCTATTCCATGACAAAACGCTTAAACAAAATCTAAACTTAGACATGAGTTTGGGAACAGAGGCAAAACTCACTCACACCTAAATCTAAAAGATGTGAAGCACTTGAACCATATACACCTGTATCTTGAAACACTTGCACATAACAAATAAATTTTATTAAGCACGAGACAATTAGAACACAAGGCATGTATAAAGAACAAGTAAAATGCAATTAAGATAAACACAAGATAAGTGAACATAAAGCATAACTTGATCATACATAAACAGTTGTTAGAAATGACCATAATGAACATTTAACGGGTTAATGATCATCTGGACACGCAATGCAATTAAGTGCAATGAAAAAATCAATTGCATGTCCAACAAACCACATAATGCATTAAAGAAACTAAAGAGAGAAGCAATAGATAACTGAAAGCAACAAGAAACGGCTATAAAAACCAAGGTACACATAGTACTAAAGAAAAACTAAGTTTTAAACTAAAGTACTTGAAAGTTTTAAACAAAAGCACTGTAAATAAACATAAACTAGAAACAAAATAAGCCACAAAAATAAACCAATTAACCAATGGTTTTACTACTCCCCCTTAGGTTGTACTCCCCCTCAAGCTAATCTACTCCCCTTTTTTTACTAGAATGGCCAAAGGTCCTAGAAGACATCGGACTCTGAGTCTAATCTTTCCAGGTCTTGAATTTGAGAAGAGAGAGCAGTGATTTGGCCTTGAAGGTATGTGAACTACCTCATGGAGTAGTCGATGTGTGAAGTCAGCATGGTGTGCATTTCTTCTACCCTTCCAAATAAAAAATCAAGGCAGTCGAGTGCTCTAGTTTGTGCTTGATAAAGAGCAATTAATAAGAACAGGCGTCATAAGTTGAACTCTCTCAAAAAAAAAAAAAAAAAAAAAAGGCTTTTGATTGACCTTTTCATATTGTACCATATAAACTTTATAAATCTCACAATTTTACATGTCATTATACTAATTTATACTTTTTAATTAATTTTAAATTATATTTTATATTTAAGGGGAAATTACACTTTACCCATATGTGGTTTGCCTAAAAAACATTTTGTCTATCTGTGGTTTAAAAATTGACACTTTACCCACTTAAGATTAACTCATCTTGTCTCTCGTTATCCATCTCTGTTAAAAACAATGGTAAATTTGTATTTTTGTTGCTCTTTATGTCTCTTTCATCTCAAAACATAAAAAACTAAAAAATTAAGGGAAAAAAAGACCTAAAAACTAGGTTTGTAAAAATTAAAACCTAACTTTTACATTTTCTTTTCATGTATCAACTTTTATGCCTTTCATTTCCCTAACTTTAAATTAATTAGGAAAGAGAAAGAAAGTATTCAAGGAAATAATATAAGGTTTGTGGCTATACATTAATCATAAATATATATTTTCTCAAATTAATTAGGCTTTAGCTATAAATTTTATTGATGATTTGTGTTATAGCTTTTTTTTTCTTTCTATCCATTAGATCTTTGGGGGGCATTGCCCAGTAGCACCGTCCCTTCAATAATTAATTAATTTTACAAAATATCTATAAACAAATTAGCATTTTGTTGTTCTATTAGAGGTTTGAAGGAACGTTTTTCTTCTTCTGCAGGTATAATGATGCTATAAATTTGCCGAAGCGGTTGCTAAATTGTTCTACTTGTGATTGAAGAAGAGGATATTGGACCCTAAGGTTGTCAACTAATTTGGAGCACACCGGGTATCCTAATGAGAGCTTTTACAGTTGCTGAAGATGGATTACAGGATCCATGGGTGCGTGCTGGTTAGGAAAATGAAAACAAATCGGACAAAAGAGTAATTAACGTTAATCTTTATAAATTATAATATTATGTTTGCCACCACCTATTTAAATTGACTTTTGTAAGTTCATAAGAACATGCATTTTGATTGAATCGTTACTAAGGAGTTCCTCTCAAAATAAAAATAAAAAAAAGCTAGGGAGTTGGGTTAATAATATTAGATATTTACCCATTGAAAGTGTTTCTCAGAACAAATCCGGACAAATTAACAGCTACAGTGACAGCTGCCCTTCACCTGATACATGAAAGTTAGGTTTTAATTTTTACAAAACCTAACTTTTAGATATTATTTTCTCTTAATTTTTTAGTTTTTTATGTTTTAAGATGTGAGAGATATAAAAGGGTAACGAAAATACAAATTTACTATTGTTTTTAACAGAGGTGAGTAACAGGAGACAAATGTAGCTAACTTCAGGTCAGTAAAGTGCCAATTTTTAAACCACAGATAGGTAAAGTGTTTTTCAGGCAAACTACAGGTGAGCAAAGTGTAATTTTCCTTATATTTAAACTTTATACTAAAATCTTACCATATCATTTTAAAAAAAATAAAATTAATATATAGTTCAATATGCAAACCCAATATATTTTTTAATCGAGTTTAAAGTCTATTATACATCTAAATCCTCCATTAAAACTTTTTGCCAAATCATATATTCTTTAAATTGTATAATATATAGTTACATATACCAACACAATATACTTTTTAAAATTGAGTTTAAATTTAATTTTATATTTAAACCCTCCATTAAACTTACCACATCATATTTTCTTCAAATGGTGGACTAGATATTTTCATATACAAACAAAATCATAATAAATGTCTATTAACTACCACAATTATCAAATTTTATTTTTTGAAAAAAAAATTAGGATAAAAGTACTTTCTTCATCAAATTTTAAGATTAAAGTAAGAAACTAAATGGTTTTTAAAGGGGATAGATGAAAATTGTAGGTGAATGTATGATAATTTACTTAATTCTAGGTAATTGCCATTCATAGAGAAATATTAAGAGAAAGGAAATGTAGTAAGTAAGGAATTGATTTATTCTTCAGGTATCCAAATGATGGTCACATGCAACTATTTATAAAACTTATTAACACATTTGATTATAGTATTACAAGTGCCAGTACACTTCTAACTAACTTTGTTCCAATCTATCACTTTTTACCAACTAATTGACAGGATAGAATTACAAGAATTATTAAGATATTAAAACATCACAAGTTTACAACTAATAAGGGGTTTCTAATACTTTTAGAGGCCAAAATGAGCTTTTACCCATTTCTCACAAACTTTTTAGCAAAATGCTCCACATATGAAATTATTTAGGAAAATGCCCTTGTTTTAAAACTCTATTTTTATAAAATTAAGTTTCAAATGTAAAACTTGATTTTTGAAAAATCAAGTTATAGCGAACGTGGACTTAGAATTTTTTTTTTTTGGTATGGAACTCGAGTTCCATGCAAAGTACTCAAGTTCCACTTGAATTTTTTCAAGGAACTCGAGTTCTTTGCATGGAACTTGAGTTCCATGTACTTAAGTTTCAATTTTTTTTTTTTTTTAAATTTTCAGTTTGCTATAACTTGATTGTCCAAAAATCGAGTTTCAAAATAGGGGTATTTTCCTAATTAGTTTGAGAAATAGGGCCTTTTGCTGGAAAGTTTGTGAGAAAGGGGCAAATGTCCATTTTGGCCTACTCTTAGACAAATAATTAGGCCGATCTATCCCAATTAGAATGGAATCATGGATAGATAATTTGGGTAGTTTTGAAACGAGTTTGGGATGAAATTCCCAAAATTCAATAGAGTTCGATATACAAATATTGGTTAAATTGCCTATTTCAACTTTGGCACTTGTATCAAAATTGTCTTTATAATTTTAAATATTTTATTTTAGGGTCTATTAGGAACAACTTATTTAGTTGAAATCAAAATTTTTTTTACTGAAAGTACTGTAGAAAAAAAAAAAAAAAAAAAAAAAAAAAAAAAAAAAAACTAAAAGCTAGTTGAATAGTACAATGAGACCTATGAATAGTACCAAAAAGTGTAATGAGACCTATGAATAATAGTAAAAAAAAGCTAAAAACTCAAATAAGCTGAAACTTGCATCACATTCCAAACGAGCTATTAGTCTTTATTTACACAATTAAAATGTTTTGATAACAATTGTCCTTGTACTAATGTGGCAAAAAAAGTTAACTAAGTCATATGAGTGAAATGGTGTGGAGCCTAACTGATGACTTATGCTAAAAACTTACACACTTGGACACCATGTCAACCGATTTTATAGCTTCCAAATGTTGCCATCACGAAGAAGTACCATGACTACCATCACTTTCCACCAAGTAATGCTAGTACCACTGAAATTGGCACAATTTTGTGCCATAACTTGCCAAATGGCGAGTTGTGATTGGTGAATGTGTTCTCACATAGCCCACTAACACACCTTCACCAATCACAACTCACCATGTGGCGAGTTGTGGCACAAAGTTGTACCAGTTTTGATAATACTAACATTACTCATTTCCACTAGCACAAGAGACGCCACATACAAAAAATGCACTAAATGTGCAATTTAAGTATTTAACTCGAAATGTTTTAAGGATTTAAATATATACATAACTTGAAATGCCAGTGGGAACTGGGCTTTTAATTTTGCCAATGAGAATTGAGCTTTTTGATATTGCCAATGAGAATTGGGTTTTTTGATGTTGCTAGCGAGAACTGGGCTTTTAATGTTGCCAATGAGAATTAGGCTTTTTGATATTGCCAACGAGAACTGGACTTTTAATGTTGCCAATGAAAATTGGGCTTTTGATATTGCCAGTGAGAACTGGGCTTTTAATGTTGCCAATAAGAATTAGGTTTTTTTATGTTGCCAGTGAGAACTGAGCTTTTGATAAAATAATTTACCATGAAATTGAACCATGGGTTTTGATTATGGATTTGAATTATATCGATAAAATCGTTTTGTCACGGACTTGTTGCCAATGAGAATTGTTTTAATGTTGTCAATGAGAATTAAACTTTTTGATATTGCTAGTGAGAACTAGGCTTTTAATACTGTTAATGAGAATTGAGTTTTTTTATGTTATCGGTGGGAACTAGGCTTTTAATGTTGCCAATGATAATTAGGCTTTTGATATTACCAATGAGAATTGGGCTTTTTGATGTTGCTAGCGAGAACTAGGCTTTTAATGTTACCAATGAGAATTGAGCTTTTTGATGTTGCCAACAAGAACTGGGCTTTTAATGTTGCCAATAAAAATTGGGTTTTTTGATGTTGCTAGTGAGAACTGGACTTTTTAATAAATAATTTGTCATGAAATTGAATCATGGGCTTTGATTATGGATTTGAATTACATTGATAAAATTGTTTTGCCAAGGACTTGGATCATGGACTTTTCAAATACTACCAAGCATAAGTATTTTTTGGGCTTTAAACAAAGAGACGAGATTTTAACTTGCTCAATAAAATAATATGGGGATGAGTCTAAATTATAGGTTTTACAAAATTATTGGGTCTTATAACGTTTTATATTTGTAATCCTATTTTGTAGCAGAAGGAAGAATAGGTATGGGCTAGCATGATAATAGGCAAAAATATTTAGAGAAGCCCAATAATTTGTTGGTGATGTTTGAAAATAAATGGGTGGGATTTAAGTAAAAATAAGTGTAAAAAATGTACCTTAATAAAGTACTATAGAAAAAAAAGCTAAAAGCTAATTGAATAGTACAATAAGACCTACGAATAGTACCAAAAAGTTCAATAAGACTTATAAATAATAATATAAAAAAAAAATTAAAAATTCAAATAAGCTAAAACTTGCATTATATCCTAGATGGGCTCTTAGACTTTTACTTTTTATTTACACAATTAAAATGTTTTGAGAACAATTGTCCTACTAATGTGGCAAAAAAAGTCAAATAAGTCATACGAGTGAAATGATGTGAGCCTATTTGATGGCCTATGTTAAAAACTTGCACACCTGGACAGTGGACACCATGTCAACCGATTTTACAGATTCCGGATGATGCCATCACGGAAAAGTACCATGACTACCATCACTTTCGCCAGCACACGAGACCACCACATACTCACAAAAAATGCACTATAAATCACACCCACAATAATACGGAAGGTGCAAGTTAAGTTGAAATGTTTTAAGGATTTAAATATATACATAACTCAAAATGTCTGTCACCTATACTATTGATTAAGATGTTTCCTCTATTTGGGATTTTTATTTATTTTTATTCAAAAATGTCCCTACATCTCTATGTTTAAGTAAAAACAAATTATTCTAAAAAAAAAAAAAAAGTAGAAAAAAACTAACAAATAATTCAGTAAAAATACAATTCTAATTTTCACTAAAACATTGTCTAAAAAATAGAGTTATTCTCTTATTTATT
This sequence comes from Quercus gilva, assembly GCA_023621385.1. Taxonomy (NCBI): domain Eukaryota; kingdom Viridiplantae; phylum Streptophyta; class Magnoliopsida; order Fagales; family Fagaceae; genus Quercus; species Quercus gilva. The sequence goes on from CM042480.1 coordinate 14,882,243, forward strand.
TTTAAATTGTTTTATCTACTTATAAATTAGATTTTCAAAATAAAAATTATATATAAAAAACAAAGACACATGCTTTTTTTTTTTTTGTTATAAAATAAGACCACTAAACCCAAAAAAAACCTCATCGCATGCGTGAAGCGCGTGTGATGAGGCTAATGTAATTAATCTATAAGCATGATGTAAATCTTTGCCATATGTCATTTTATGAAGTTTTTATTAGATTGATATTTTGTGAATTTTACCATTATAATTATAAGAATTATATTTTATTTTTGTTCTTAATAAGCACACTAAATTTGGTATTAAATAAATGTTATTTACTATATAATCTATATAGACTCATATTTTATTCATAATTTTTAATTAAAAAGTAGTATACATTATCCAAACCCCACAGGTGGAGATTAAAGCCAACATATATGAATCTAAGGGCCTATTTAGATTGTAATTAGTGTTTGTGTGTCTTGTCAACTTATAAATATTCAACTATGTAAGTCGACACAAGCACTCACGTTCATTACTTGTGTTGGGATCTTTTGACCCTAATATGATCTATTTATTGAATACGTAGGCACAACACAACTTGCATACCCCATTTAATAATATATTTGTTGTGTTTATCCGATGTGGAAATACAAGTCTTGTTAAGGTCGACATGACCCATTTGATAAATAGGGTCATGTAGCCAGGTTAACACATTTATTTTACAAATGACTTGTTAGCAATTTTCATATTTTATAAAATGTATATCTAGCATAGGAATACAACTAGATTCCAAACAAAGCCACCGACAATTATAATATAATTATAAAAATATATTTAGAAGGGAAAATTAATAGAAGTGACATTAAGTTAAATTGCTAACATTAGAAAGTACCGACTAATTGAATACTTGAATTATAAAGGCTCTACACCTTAAGCTGTAATTTTCGTGTCATGTTTATATTGTATTTTTTTGGGTCGCTTCAAATATTGCCGCCACTAAGTACTTATGAGTTACATGAATTGTGATCCTTTTGCATACCCTACTTATAATTAATAATAAAACGGTGAGAGGCAACGGAGAGTGAGATTAGTGTCCTTCAAAATCACAAAAAAGCTGCACTGGCCCACAACTACACACTTGCTATACGAATCTATCATTTTTTCTTGCATCTTTTTGTAAAGGGCAACAGACACTTCACACATTCCTTGGGTCTCTAAACTTTTTTTTGTTTGTTTTGTTTTTTTATATATATAAAAGGAAACAAATCCGGGTAAAAAAAAAGTCAGAGCGGGGAGCTTAATATAGAATTAGATAAGAAAAACAAATTGCAAAAGCAAACGAAGCTTATTCGCTCCCCAAAGGCCCAAACCCCAAATCCCAATAGATAGATCTATCTATCTATCCATATTATATCTTGGGATTCGTTCTTCATATCTCTCTCTGACTTTGGAAAAAAAAAAAAAAATCCGAAATTCGCAACCATGTTTTCCAGCAGCAAGATCAAATCCGTCGATTTTTACAGGTCTGTCAGATCTCTCACTCTCTCTCTTCCCACATTTCTCTCCATTCCCATTTCCATCTCTCTCTCTCTTTTTGTATTTGTAGATTTATACGTATCCGCATACGTATCTTTGTTGCGAATTGGATCGGATATGAAACCGGTTAATTTTTTTTATTTTTATTTTTTGGTTTGTCTTTTGGGTTAATTTGAATTCAGTTTTGTAGATTGAGATTTATTCGGTTTTGGTTTTTGTGAATGAGCTTGAATGTGTGATTCTATAGATAGGTTATGGAATTTAAATCAAATTGATTGCTGGAGTTTTTGTGAAGAACAATTTGAAGTGGGAAAATTTGAATACACATTTTAACTCAGTGAGATTTAGCTCAAAATTGGTATCTAGATCATCCTCTTGTGAGATCAAGGTTGAGAGTAAGGTCGTGTTTTCAAGACTATGTAACTTACATTAAAAAAAAAAAGGAGTCACAAAGCTCTCATTTCTGCGGGGTTTGGGTGAGGCGATTCATAGGGAGCCTTACCCCAATTTTTTTATTTTTATTTTTTTTGGAGAGACTGTTTCCTAGATTCGAACCCGCAACACACGGGTGCCAATCCATCACACCGAGCCCGACCTCTTAATTTAACAACCCCCCAAAAGATAGAACCTATAATGCATTATAAGAAGAAGAAGAAGAAGAAGTGGTACTGTATTGGAGAAGTAAGTACATTTTGGTGGTTATATGAAAAAATGGTGATGTGGAGAGGAAATAAGAAGATGGGTCTGTGATAAAAAGTTCATATAAAGAGTGGGGCTGTAGTTTTTTTTTTTTTTTTTTTCTTCCTCCTTTATAAGTAATAGATTTCACTCAAAGAAGAATCATACAAGGGATGATTATAAATCATTCTCACCGGGTTGTAGCATTTTTGTTTTGGAGTAAACGAGATAGGAAGTATTATCTAAAAGCATGAGAAATATACAGAGTCTAGGAAGTCAGTAAAGCCTAGAATTTGGAAGTATATTTCCCATTGTTACAGATCAATTTTATAATTTTGTATGGGCACTGAAGATCTTTTCCTTTTTTTTCTTTGGGGGGCAGGGGGTTGCAGGAAGTCAGTGAAGTCCAGAGTTTGGTAGTTAAATCGCCCATACTTACCTCAATTTATAATTTTGTATGGTTACTGAATATCTTTTTTTTTTTTGGGTGGGGGAGCAGAGGGGGAATAGGGAAGGAGTACATCATCTTAGCGAACTAAGCAAGTAAATTTATACAAATGTAACAAATATAGAATAGAGATGGAGATTAATTAAAACATTTCTCTTTAAAGTTTTCCTATTGGTATCAGAAAATAGATCTAGATGAAAAGATGAAGAATGAGACCATTGGAAAAAACTATCCCCTACTTTCTATTTATCAAAAGAAATGAGAAGATGAGTGCACTATCCCTTCTCCTTTTTCTTCTGTTTGATAAATTGCAGCAAAAAAAATGTTTGGTTTATGATATTTCCCGTGTGAATGATAATGGTATATTTATGGATGTATTATGCCACTTATTCTTTTTCGTCTGCAGGAAAATCCCAAGAGATTTGACAGAGGCATCATTATCAGGTGCAGGATTATCCATAGTAGCAGCGCTGGCAATGATGTTTTTATTTGGAATGGTAGGTACCTTTTTACCTTCTTAGCTGGTTATGCAAAGCTTGATATGGAGATAATTTAGTATCCTTTGCATTTTAAGGTTGATAATTTATCCTATTTTATACAGATGTATCAATCTATTGGTCTTAATAAATGGAGAGATTTTCGAAAGTTTTTCTCATCTTCATTTTTTTCTAAAGATTTTAATTTTAATTTTTACCACTTCTATACTTTCTTGGGATTCATTAACTTCCTAGACGGTAGCACACCTATGTTTGCCATTTTTTTTGCTTTTAGTAATAACTTTTGTTTCTTGATGTAAATCACAATGTTCATTTTACAGGAATTGAATAACTATTTGACTTTCAGCACATCTACAACTGTTATTGTTGACAAGAGTTCTGATGGGGACTTCTTACGCATTGATTTTAATATCAGGTAGAGTCTATGGCACTAGTTGATGTTTTTACCTCTTGTTTTTTTTTTTTTTTTTGCTGAAAAGAATGTATTTCTTACTTGGATGTGAACATTGAGTTATCTGTTGATCGCTAGAAGATGATTATACATAAATATGTGTATTCCTATGTATGTATGTATATGTACATGTACGTGTCTTAACCAAAGTAGTCAAAGGTGAAAGGTGACCTTAAGGTGCCAAGGCCTTGTATAGCCCAAGGCATGAGGAGGCAAAAAGGCACTAACCCTGACTGAAGTGAGGTGCCACATGCTAAATATAGTTATTATACATATAGAGTTTAAATCATAGGTATCTAATGCATTGAAATATTATAATCTGTGTTGCATAAAGCATTAGGTCCATTAACTGATTTCAAAATAGGCTTAACACAGTTTAGGCTCTATTAATAAATTTTTTTTTTAAGGAAAAAAGAATTTAAAAAAATTAGCTACTGTAAATTAATTTAACACGGTCTATTTATATTAATAATCAAATAGTCTATTAATAATTCTAACAAGTTTTACAACAAGCTTCTGTAAATTAATTAATTTCATAATAGGTTTTGTTTCAAGCTTCTACATAAAAAGAAAAAAGAAAAGAAAAAAAGAGAACTATCAAAGCTATAGCCTAAAAGACTATTTGATTGAAATAATAATAATAATTAAAAAAAAAAAAAACTGATGAGGAAATAAAGAGGTAAAATAGAGAAAGGAAGAGAGGGAGGGGGGGTGGGATGAAATAGAGCTACTCGAGAGGAGAGAGAAAAAAAAATAAAGACATTAGCACCTTGAATATCGTTTAAGGTGTTCACCAGGCTCTAAAGGCATGCGGCTCATTAATGGCGCCTCGTGTTAGAGCCTTAGAGGCACCTCACCTCGCCTGGGCACCTAGGAGAGTACCCGTCTTGCCTTTTACTACCATGGTCTTAACTCAGTGTTGGTAAAAGTGCGCTTAAGCGCAAAGCCCCCAAGGCTAGGCTCCAACGTTTTTTCTCTCTAAAGCGAGGCGCATTCAAAGAAGCGCACTTGTTTGCGCTTTTTCAAAAAGCTCAAAGTGCATTTTTTTGCTTTATTTATTTATTTATGTTAAAAAAAAATAAATAGAAAAAAAAAAAAAACCAAAACTGAATTAAAACTAATGCTCACAATGCTTAGTCAACTCAACCCAATATAGTATCTAGGTTGGGCGACTTTATTTGGTAGGTTGACAAAGGCAAGATCTATCACTGATGCTGTTGAGTCAACCTGCAATTGTTTTTGTGGTCATCAGTGACAGAGAGTTTGAGTAGTGTAGTCTCTGGTGACAGGGAGTTTCCAGTGGTGAGATTGGAAGGTGGCCAGAATACCAATTCTAATGCTCACAATGCTTTGATACCATAGGAGCTCAAAAATTGTGGATATGTTTACTAAACCCTTATGTAAAACTAGATTGGATTTATTATGTAACAAGTTTGGATTATATGATATGTATAATCTAGCCTGAGGGGGAGTGTCATGAGTAGTATTTACTTGTTAAGGGTAGATTGATAATTATGTACTCAAGTCTTTATATATATATATATATATATAGAGAGAGAGAGAGAGAGAGAGAGAGAGAGAGAGAGAGAGAGAGTATTGATATTATAAGTGCATGTGCCATGAATTTAAAGATGTCTAAGTATTGACAGGTGAGCCTAAGGTCTCTTGTTGGTGATATTTCTGCAATTGATCGAGTTTTTAATCACTAATCAATAGAAGGATCCTGTTATTTGCTGCAAATGATGTTCTTGTATCTCTTGTCTTTCATTTAGTCTTTTGGTGCTTCATTCTTCCATATATACACCTACATATATGAGTAATCTTTCTCACATATTTATTTGGTTGACTAATTTCTTCTCAGTTATCTTGTAGTTTTCCTGCCCTCTCGTGTGAATTTGCATCTGTAGACCTGAGTGATATCTTGGGAACAGTAAGTTTCTATTTTCCAAATTGTTTCATTGATTACTTCTACAAAACAAAAGTCATTGCTTATGGTTGAGAAATTGTTTTTTAATAATCTAATCAAGATGTGATTGTCACTCTATCTTATTATCATTCAACTTTTTTCTCTTCAATCTTTTAATACACATTTGTATACCTTGGACATTCCATATGTGTAATCCTTTTGGAAAAGAAAGCAGGCATTTTTCTTCTTTCACCAAGCAAAAAGTCTTAAGAAATTTGAGTATGTAATTATTATTCATATGAAAAACTGATGTAGGGGCATTATATGTTGTTAGCACCAATTCTGTATTGAATTTGAAGTAATGAAGAATTTTGAAAGTTGACACAAGTATGAGGAAAGTTGTCGAGGACAGGAGCTTAGCACTCTTCATAGTACTTGTCTATTTCTAGTTGCGATAGGGGACTACAAAAATGCAGTTCCCTACTCAACATCAGCTAACTTGAACCAAAATAAAGAAATGAGTATTGCATCAAATTGATTTCACTTCTGATTTTAAATATAGTTTCATTTTAAACCTTCCTTTTTTGGTTTTTTTTTTTTTTTTTTGGGGGGGGGGGGGGGGTGGGGTTTAAAGGTTGGTGGTGCTCAATGTTTAAAATCATGCAATCTCCATCCGTAATTCTCTTTTCAGGGATGTGTTCTGTTTCCTTGGGTTACATTACACCCTTTTTGTGTTATTGCTCCTTTTGGGTATTGATTGATTCTTTTAAGAATATTTGCCACCCTTCACTCATTTATGCTTTCAATTGTTATTTTTATTTATTTCTTTCATTTTTCAAATTATAGTTTGGTCTGATTTTGTGATATTTTACTTTCAGAACAGGTTGAATATAACAAAAACAATTCGCAAATTTTCTATAGACCATAATTTAAGACCCACAGGCTCCGAGTTTCATTCGGGACCAATTTCACATGACATTAAGCATGGGGAGGAATATGATGAAGAACCTGTTGAAGGTTCTGTTGATCTGACAGCTCAAAATTTTGATAGATATTCTCATATGTAAGTGGATCATTTCTGACTTTCAGACCTGTAGTTTATTGTTTTTTTAATTCTGATTATTGAATATTTTCCTTGTAATGTAATAACTATGGTTTCACTTGGTTTGTGCTAAACATCTTTGCAGGCATCCAATTTTGGTTGTCAATTTTTTTGCTCCTTGGTGCTACTGGAGCAACCGCCTGGTAAGTTTATTATCTTCATTAATTTATAATTGGACATCTTGGAAATTTTTTTTATGACTTCACTGGTGCTTAATTCAGTGGTTTCTGCCTAATTGGTTCTACTTTGTAGACTCCAATCCATCACTGAGAATTTTCGTTGCAGAGATGAATTTTCTGATCAATCATCTTTTAAAGTAGTCCATATATTTTGTATGATATACATCAATTTGAAATGATGAATTATCACTGCATTACACATCTTTGAATAAGAATATGTCTATGATGCATTGCCAAGGAATTTAGAGCTCAATTCATGTTGCATTTAGTAAACTAGTCGCAATATTAATGGTCGAGCCATGGAGGACTTGGAATCCCATTTCTTGTAGCAGTTCATTTTGAAGGACTGATTCCTCAAATTGTTTGCTTTGTGTAAACCATATTCCCTTTTTTTGATAAGTGGGTGTGTGGCCCCAAGGGGAGGGGTAGGAGAGATTCGATCTATTAAGCTCAGCTTCATGAGGTGTAGTCCCTAGCTGAATGTGCAACCCCTTGGGGTTACCGTATTCCCTATGATTTTGGCGAACAAAAGGTCACAGAGAGACCATTCTAGGTAATTAGCTGACATCTGTTTAAGAGTGGTGGTGTGAACAAATTTCACCCTTTCTTACATCCAATCTTACAGTACTGCTTACAAAGGACTGACTTACATCAGATATACTTTAGCAGTCACTAAAATATTTGATTTGTAGGTGATAGGCTGAAGGAATAGGAAAAACTGAAAAAGAGGGACCAAACTTTATTCAGCTCCCCCAACTAACTTCTATGAGGCAACATAAAATGATGATAAATTTCAAGCTACCTCTCTATTTGAATAACTGCTTTGTGTATGTCAACTTTGGATGAGTTCAAGCAATAAAGAGGGGAAGAACATTTGCAACTTGCCAGTTTCTGTAAATAATGGTTTACATATGTCATACTTTTTGGACACTTGTTAGTTGTATGTCATTTCTGGATTACTTTCACCTGAAATTTCCCCATAGAAGCTTGTCTTGCTCTCATTTGCTATGTTGATCTCTCTGGAATCTGGACGCATGGGTCTGCATTTTTGTACTTGGCATTATTATGTTGTAAAATGTTTAAAATCCTTCTCAAACATGAACAGTGTCATTTATCATATGAATGTTCTAATTCTTGGGTTTATTTTCATTGAAATTTCAATTTTTCAAAAAAAAAAAAAATCATTTGTGGTGTGTCAACCATTTTCTTGCTGTCTACTAGTTGAATAACTAAATGGTTAGAATTGATTAATGTATATATATTAATTCTTGCTGTCTTTAATAGATGCTTGTCTTTTATTTTCTCTTTCTGTTCAGAAACCAGCATGGGAAAAGGCGGCCAAAATAATCAGAGAAAGGTAAATCACTTTCCAGCTTATATTTTTCCTGTGCTTGTAATGAATTTTGTGTCTAATGTACTTCATAATATCATCTGTGACATTGATGTGTAGCCATATTTTCACTCTGCAACTCAGAATCTCACATGAACACTTGTTTATTTAGATATGACCCAGAGTTGGATGGGCGGATTCTTTTGGGAAAGGTAGATTGCACTCAAGAACCTGACTTGTGTAGAAGGTACTTTCTAGATTTATGTTTTCTTGCTTCCAGGTTTCATTGCTGTTGCGGGTCTAATTTCAGGTTCAATTTTCTATTAGTAACGAACTAGTTTTGCCCCAAATGTTTCATTAATTTTATGTAAAAATCTAAAATTCATATATGACCCCAATTTCTCAGACCAATAAAGCAGTGGATTTACTTGAATAATTGGATACCGATCCTTACAGAATCAGTTTAATTCGCTTGTTGGTGATCACTCAGAGTGGAGAAGAAAATCTGAAAGGAAGATGTCCCACTACAAAGAGATTCACTTAGGCAACAGTTTGATTAAATTATATATTTGAGTGAGATGTTTGCTGGATGGGGCTGCATACTATTATGAGCATAATATTTGATAGTTTTGCTACCAAATTTTAAGTTTTTTATTAATAACAAGGCTTGTAGAAATAATTATTTCAGTATTCTTCTTTTGAAAATACTTGTGATGGTTTTATGAATAGAGTTGTATGGTCTGATAGCAAACGTAGTGGTGACTTTCACATAACTTGTGTACCAGTTTTATGTTGTATTACCTCTTAGCAGGGGAAAAAAAAAAAAAAGAATATTATTTCCCTCAATTAGTTTCTTGCTATTTTTTCTTTTCCCTAACTTCACCTTCATTATTCAGGAATCACATACAAGGTTATCCATCTATTCGCATTTTTCGTAAAGGAAGTGATCTTAGGTAAATAATTTATCTTTTGTTTATGCATACCATCCTTGTCAACAGATGTTGAGTATTTTAATAGCTTGCATAACTTTGCTCATGTAATCTTTGTGCTCTAAACTATTGAACACATTTTTATCATATGCTTTATATTTACATTCATTTTGCATTTGATCCATAAAATGTTCATCATTTTTATCTTCATCTAATTGCCTCTGCATGTCTATGTGGTTCTATGGTATATCAATTGTAATTGTTATGTATGCTATTAAGAATCAGCTGGTTCTAATTTATAATTCTAATGCCTTAGACTTGCTTTGCATTGTCACCAGCATGTTTTACATATTCTTCAAGTGTATGTGGTCTATATGTTATATAGTAGTACTGTCAAAGTTTAAAAGTTTTCAACATGATGTTTGGGAGTTCTCAAAAGAATGGAATGGAAAATATAGAATGAGTAAATATCATAAAGAATGAACAGGAAAGGAAGGGGAAGGAAAGGAGCATGGTGTATTTTTACTAGTGTGTTTGGGAGTGTATAAAAGAAGGAATGGATTGGAAAGAAATATATAGTTTTACTATTATTCTCTTCATCTTTTACTTGTCTTTTCTCAGTTGAGGAAAATTGATATTTCACCAACATTTCATGAAAGGAATGTGTTTTTCCCACTTTTGGGAGGAATACTTAGGAGGGAGTGGAATATCCCTAAAAATCAATACCATTCCCTTCCCCACTCCCAAACAAGTTGTAAGGATGTTTGTGGTATGATTATTGACACAACTGGTTGTATGCTATTAAGGGGTTTGCAGTGTTTGCTTTCCCTTTTGAGTAAATGTTTTTGCTCATAAATACAGGTCCACTTTTTCTGTTGCCTAGTTCATTTATTTATTTCTTTAAACTATTGTCACTGATGCATCATTTTGATTCTTGTATAAGGTCTCATTTGGAAACAACTTTTTTCCTTCTAAAAAAGATAAATTCTCCAATCTTCCTGTCCTCTGCAGTTCAATCTTTCTTATTATTTGTCTTTTGTCTGTATCAGGAATGACCATGGACACCATGACCATGAATCTTACTATGGAGATCGAGATGTAGATAGCTTGGTTAAGGTATAGAAGCAATTAAGTTTGCTATAGGATCTCATGCGTCCAAGTTTAAGTTTGACATTTCTAGTGAATAACCATTAAGAGTACAACATGGCCTGATTTTATGTTTCTACCCTTGGCAGACAATGGAAGATTTGGTTGCACCCATTCCTGTGGAATCTCAGAAGATGGCTTTGGATGATAAGTCAAACAAGACACAAAATACCAAAAGACCGGCACCATCAACAGGAGGCTGTCGAATCGAGGGATATGTGCGAGTGAAGAAGGTAATTTCCTATCCTCCAAAAAAAAAAAAAAAAAAAAAAAAGGTAATTTCCTATAAAAATGAAAATATATGGAAGTATTGCTTTGATATTTAGGTGGCCATAAGGGAACTGTTATTGCCAAAGAGCCATTTAGTTGCTTAGTTTTCAGATGTGAGCTTGCTTTTAGTTTTAGATGCATGACATTCTTTAATTTGTGCTACAAACAACTACATAACTTTGGCAATAATAATGCTGCAGTTATAGTAATTATCTTTTTGTTCTCACAATATCTGGCCATTTAGACCCTGCAAATTGAACCCAAAGGGAAACACACTTTTTATTTGGGTGTTCAGTTTTATACAAAAGCTGTCTTGTTCTCTGCAGGTTCCAGGAAACCTTATCTTCTCAGCTCGTTCAGGAGCCCATTCTTTCGATTCTACTCAAATGAATATGTCACATGTCATATCCCATCTTTCATTTGGTCGGAAGATTGCACCTAGGGCAATGTCTGATGTGAAGCGCTTGATACCTTATATTGGTGGAAGCCATGACAGGTTAAATGGTCGATCATTCATTAATCACCAGGATTTAGGTGCAAATGTTACAGTAAGTTTGTAAAGTTTATGTGATCTTTACTACTTTATTTAATTTAATTTCTCTTCTTTAATGTTCTTCACATGCCCAGCCATCTGCATGTAATTGTTTTTATTTTACTGCTTATGTGAAAGAAATCAGCATTGTTTGGTTCTAGGATTTTTTCAAGGACCAGAACCAGATTGAATCCATTTGTCCCTTATATTTTGTCAGAAATACTGAAATACTCATTATGGTTAATTCTTGCTGAATGAGGTAGATAAGATTTGACTTGGGCTCCCGTCATCTAGCAGAAATTAGATCACAAGAGATTCATTCCTGTCAGTAACCACAAGGCCCCAAACTACTCTTTTTAATTGGCCTCCTGAGTGAATGAGAATTAAATGAGCTGTGGGATTTTGAATGTGAATAATGTTTTGATGTTTGAACACTATATATAGAAATGCATTAATCAGATTATTTCACTTGCAGATAGAGCATTATGTGCAAATTGTTAAAACGGAGGTGATGGTAAAAGGGCCTCATAAGTTAGTTGAGGAGTATGAGTACACAGCCCACAGCAGTTTGGCGCAAAGTGTGTACATACCTGTTGCAAAATTCCATTTTGAGCTTTCTCCGATGCAGGTTTAGTAACAAACTACATGGTATTCATTTATTAATTATATATCCCCCGGTTCTCATTTTCCACATATATATTTTGTCTTCTTCTTTTTCAGGTTTTAATAACTGAGAATCCAAAGTCATTTTCACATTTTCTCACAAATGTCTGTGCTATTATTGGAGGTGTTTTCACGGTTGGTATCTCTCTCTCTCTCTCTCTCTCTCTATATACATATATATATATTTTTTTCAACTTTTAAGATCTTATTGCTTGCTATTGTTAACTACTGTTCATTTGCGTGTTTCAGGTTGCTGGAATTTTGGATTCCATTCTGCACAACACTTTTAGACTGATGAAGAAAGTAGAATTAGGAAAAAATTTTTGATAGATAGGTGAAATCTTTAAGCCTATAAAAAATTCTTATTTTCTCAGACTACCATTTACTAGTGAGGGATTTTTTGCAATCTATTATATTATAAATATATGTAATGAAGAAAGAAACTCTTTAATTGTTCGCCATTATAGTTACTATTAGAGGAAATTATTTGGAAAAAGAAATCTGAGGTTTCTGGTTGTAATGTTTTGCCTCCATTTTATTTGTCCTTTTGATTAAATAAATTATTGGATAGTAGGATTGTTAAATGATCTATAGACGTGGAAATTGAAAAAAAAAATTATCTTATGAGATTGTCTCGGAAAGTGAGGTGTTGTATGTCTTTATTTTACAAAATACCATCTCATGATAATGATCTTATGATACCATTTTATGAGATACCCTCATAAAATTGAGGGATGATCATTATCATGTCACCTTAAGAAAAAAAAGAGAGGATATGTTAAATTCCGCCTGCATATTATTTTCCTCCGTTCAAAATGAACATAAAAAGACAAATTTTGGATAGATTTTGTGGGTGGACATAATAGCACAAAAGAAATTGCACTAATATGTGTTGAGTGGGTGTGTAAACTATTGAGTCCTTCATCAGGTATGTACTAGGTAGACATAGGTTAAATGACTTAACTAGTGGGGGTGTACATGGTCTGTTGCGATCGGTGTAGTAGTCAGGTGCCCAGAGAGGACCTCAAAGGAATGAAGATCAATCGTAAAACCTAATCACGTCAAACTTAAATGAATTTCAATCAACACGAACACACCGTGATAGCCATAGGGAAAGTGGATATGGGATCTCAAAGGAGAGAGCAAATTTAGGATCCCGAAAACTCAACCACATCATTCCCAAACATTCTTCGATTGACGCTATTATTGCACGCGGTGGTTTGCAATACCTCATTGCCCAACCCCACGGTCTATCATCAGGCTCTCATGAAGGCTTAGTCCCCACCATCAGGCCTTACCAACAATCGAAATTGAAGCTACCTTGAAGATGAAGCAAGAAGAGAATGAGAAGATGTGAGAGGAAGAAAGAGAGAAATGGTAGTTTGATTGATCCGAGATAAGAAGAGAGAAGTAAGTTATAGATATATACCTTTGGGGCAATGTAGTTTTTATCGGAATTCTGAAACTGCTCTGGTCGACCTGCAGTGATCTTAAAAATCACCAATCATCAGCCTGTGCTCACCAGCTTGGCTCAAGTCAGGATCATCGGTTTGAACAACACTATTAACTAGACATTTTGGGATATAGTGTAGATGAGAGTAGCACTTGGAGTCTTGGGTAATGATAAATGATATCTTTGTGCTTTAATCACTTTATATATACGGTTTCAAATGAAGATTTTTTTTTCTTTCAAGTATAAAAAGCCCCAGAATCAGAGAAAGAGACAGAAACAAGAAAAATTAACACGAAATTTGTGTTAATCCACACAGTATAAAAATTCATTTATTCCCTTATTTACGAACATCAATAATGGTGAAATTACAAGCACCACAAATAGCATATCATTGGCAGCTTGCTTATTTCAACTATATAACAAACCATTCCACCTTTGATAACCCAGTTGAACCAACTGAGTTCAAGGTACGAAAAACAATGGGGGTAAAAAAAGAAAAGAAAGAAAAAAAGAAAAAGAAAACCAACTCAATCAATCAAACATTATACTTAGAGTAAGAAATAAAGAGATGAAGCAGTGAATGCTCCAAGGGTAGTGACAGAACTAATGAAGATTGAAGAAGCTCCACTTGGAGGAGGAGGAGGAGGAGTTTCACTGACAGGAGCTGGAGTCTCCTCACCGGTAGGTGGTGGTGACGGAGACTCCTCACCGGCAGGTGCTGGAGATGGTGTTATATTTGTTGAGCCTGAAGGTGGAGGAGATGCGGTTGTGTTAGTATTCTGAGAGCGGTTGCTTCTATCTGCCAATACAATAACCACCATCTTTTCATTTTTTTGACAGTTGTCTTTATTGCCACTTATGAAGTAGAAAGGCCCAGATTGAGGCAACTGGACAACAGTGTGGCCATCAGTGTATTTTTGCTGATATGAGTCAGTGTTGCAATTGTTGTAGCTGTCCTGGTTTACTTGAAGCACCGAGTCTTGGTCGGGTTGGTAGTTAAAAACTGCAAGTGTGACAGAGTTGTACTTAAAAAGTTAATTCAAGTAATTTAAAATAATATATCAATTGCTAATTAATTCAATACTTAGATTCCATTTGTTTTGATAGGGGAAAAAAAATGCAAGATTGATCATGTATCCTTGATTCAAGCCTAATCAAGAGCCTCATAGGACAAATTTTCTTGTATATGTATATAAAAGTATTGTACAGACATTTCTGTACTGAGAAAATGGTGCATCGAACAAGCAATAATTTATGTTAAAATGAAGACAGCTTGGGAATGAAAACAACTTACGAATAGAGTCTCCGATTTGAAATCGGTTATTTTCTGCCCATTGGTTGAAGTGGACATCAGTGGAACTTGGAACACTCCAGCCCTTTGAGCCTCCAACAGTGAACTGAGTTGCAGCTCCCTTCTGCACGAACAGCACGAGACAAAAGAGCCCCACTGCATACAATACTTTGTTTTGAGGATTTAGTTTAAAAATAGTGTTAGCCATTGTAAAGGAACAAATGGGCAATTAGATGTAGAAAATGGTTTTTATTTCAGCCAAAAACTGAGATCTCAAATTCAGGTGGAGCTAGAGGTGTGGCAAGAATGGTGTCAGGGTCGAGGTTTTTGTAGGCCAAGCTGCGTGGAACTTTACAAGCTGTGGCATTGAAGCTTTTGCAACTTTTTCTTATTCTCACTTCTTTGGATGACTTAACTCCTAGTGCAAAGCATTTATGCGACTTTATAATAAGAGCTAGGTTGTTCTCTTCACTTTCGGAGCTTTTGTATAACTTGGCTTGTGGGTTTATACTTTGCTTGAAAATTATCAAGAATATTCATGTCTTGTGCTCTCGGTTAATCTAATGACATCTTATGAACATCTATGCAAGCTAAGCCTGTCTTCACATGACATGAATAGTTTCCATCTTGAGCTTCTTTTCTTTCTTCTCACAAAGATGTTTAAAAAGTTTAAACTTTAAAGTTGTGGCAGATCCAATTTGCAGTATAAATGGATCAAAGTAATTTTACAAGAAGGCTGACTTGTAGGGAATAATATGCAGATAACTTTTTTGTTGTTGTTAATAATATGCAGATAACTTTAGCAATGTCATTCCTCTTGTTTTGTATCAATCTAAGTTATATTAGTGATTTTGATGAGCCCTATTTACAACTAATCTTTTTAGCTAATTGTTAGTGCACACATATTGTTGCACACAATACACAAATTATTTTTTGAATTGAAATCGTGACTTTAAGGCATGATTTTAGTTCGAAAACTAAATTGTGTGTACACTGCCCAATCCTTTTTAAGGAATAGTGCAAATATACCTAACACTTTCCTCATGTTGTCACATAACCTTTTGGAATTTATTTTTGGGACTTGGATTAATGGGTTTTAGGGGTTGAGTAAATAGACTAAATTCTGGACCTAATAGTCCAAATCTTCTGTACCACTTTTTGTATACTACTCTATATTCCACCAATCACTACTTGCCATGTTTTCATTTTACTTTCCTTATAGAATAACTGAAGTTTAGAATGGAAAGTAATCATACATATGGTAAGTAATGATTGGTAGAACATAGAGTGGTACACAAAAAGTGGTACAGAGGATTTGCATTCATATGTTAGAGTCCAAATCTTCTGTACCACTCTATGTTCCACTAATTACTACTTGCCATGTTTTCATTTTACTTTCTTTATAGAATAACTGAAGTTTAAAATGAAAAGCAATCATATACATGGTAAGTAATGATTGGTGGAACATAGAGTGGTACACAAAGAGTGGTACAGAGGATTTGCATTCATATGCTAGAGTCCAAATATTCTGTAGCACTTTTTGTGTACCACTCTATGTTTCACCAATTACTACTTGCCATGTTTTCATTTTACTTTCCTTATAGAATAACAGAAGTTTAAAATAGAAAGTAATCATACACACGGTAAGTAATGATTGGTAGAATATAGAGTGGGACACAAAAAGTGGTACAAAAAATTTGCATTCATATGCTAAAGTCCAAATCTTCTGTATCACTATTTGTGTACCACTCAATGTTTCACTAATCATTACTTGCCATGTTTTCATTTTACTTTTCTTATAGAATAATTGAAATTTAAAATGAAAAGCAATCATACACATGGAAGTAATGATTGATGGAACATAGAGTGGTACACAAAAAGTGGTACAGAGGATTTGCATTCATATGCCAGAGTCCAATTTTACTTTCCTTATAGAATAACTGAAATTTAAAATGGAAAGCAATCATATATATGAAAGTAATGATTGGTGGAACATAGAGTGGTACACAAAAAGTGGTATAGAGGATTTGCATTCATATGCCAGAGTCCAAATTTTCTGTACTACTTTTTATGTACCACTCTATGTTCCACCAATCACTACTTGCCATGTTTTCATTTTACTTTCCTTATAAAATAACTGAAGTTTAAAATAGAATGCAATCATACACATGGTAAATAATGATTAGTGGAACATGAAGTGGTATACAAAAAGTGGTACAGAGGATTTGCATTCATATGCTAGAGTCCAAATCTTCCGTACCACTTTTTGTGTACCATTATGTGTTCTACCAATCATTACTTGCCATATTTTCATTTTACTTTCCTTATAGAATAACTGAAATTTAAAATGAAAAGCAATCATACACATGGTAAGTAATAATTAGTGAAACATAGAGTGGTACACAAAAAGTAGTACAGAAGATTTGTATTCTATATGCTAGCTCTTTAATTGTAGAATGTTAAAAATTTTATTTTGATAAGGTATTTGCTATAGGTGTGGACGTGTGGCTGTATTTTCTCAGTGTTTAAATAGTGTCTTCTTCATTAATTTTTTTTAGAGAGTTGTCTTCTTCATTATTAATGGTGGGTTGAGCAACTAAAAGCTTTGGGGCTAGTTACTTAAGGTTTAGGTTTAACAATTTGAGCTACTGGAGCTGCATCAATCTTAACATTGAGAGTAGTAGGAGTTCTTTGGTTTAGCTAGGGCCTGTTGAGGAGTTCAAAGATAAAAGAATAGGTTGTTGAAACTGTGTTTTAGTGTGATAGCTGGTGAGGAAAGTGACATATATATGTAATCGGTATATACTTTTTTTTCCCCTACGCATGAGTGCGTGCGTGCGTGCGCACACACACACACACCCACATATATATATATATATATATATAATGTTTTATCGCTCAAGAATTATTTGAAACTAACGGCTAATCCATGTGATACAAATTTTATTTTTGGATAAAATGTTAAAATGTCTAGATTTAATTTCTCAATTTAAAATTTTATAAGCTGGATTATTCTACATATTTGGTAACAGGTGCACTTTAAAGAATGCTCATTTAAAAAAACAAATTGTTTATATATTGGTTACACGTGGAAGAAGTTATGTGTCAGTGAAACTCTTGTGATATTTTATTTTATATAGTTAAATATGCTTGACTCATAGGTCAAATAAGGAATAAGAAGCTCAAAGTGAGTTTCAGTTAGCTCAACTGGTAAAATCTCTGATGGTTGTATAAGAGATTTGGAGTTCAATCCCTGCCTACACCAAAAACTGATTGGTGTCTTGGTTTGATGATAATCATCAGGAGCGGAAGTCATAGGTTGAAACTCTTTAAAAAAAGAAAAAAAAGAAAAAGAAAAAGGAATTAGAAGCCCAAATGATAGTGCATTCAATTATTCAAATATTTTTACAGACAATTGATGTACACAAGACATGTAATAATATCTTGATATAAAAATTGGCTATTGTTTTTTTTTTTTTTTTTTCCTATTTTCTTTTGAGAGATAATTATATTATGCTATTAACTCCTAATCCAATTACAAGACCCTTGATTTCTCAAAAATAAAAAGTTACAAGGCCTTTGACAAGCATTTATATTATAAATTTAATGATAAAATACTATTTTGGTCCCTAAACTTTATCAAAAGTTTATTTTTTATCCCCAAACTTTGAAAAGTTTTTTTTTCATCCTTAAACTTTGTAAATATCATTTTTTAACAGTTTAGAGACAAAAATAGGGATGAAAAAAAGAAGTTTTTTCAATATTTTAGAGATGAAAAGGATCTTCTTTAAAGTTTAAGGAGGAAAGTAAGACATTTTCAATAGTTTAGGTGTGAAAAACAAACTTTTCTAGTTTAGGGATGAAATTAAAACTACATTAAACTTGTCCGTTTGGGACATGTGTTTAAAAACTAAAAAATATTATTTGAAAACATGTGTGAAAATATGTGTGGGTGAAAAAATATGTGAAAATACGTATAATATTGTTTAAAAACTGAAAATTTTTGTTGAAAACATAAACCAAACACCCCCTAACCTCTTGAAAATTATATTATGTACCCGGCATATATGCCGGGTACACTATATAACTGCTCCTAACCTCTTGCCATTTGTTTTACTATTAAGACTAATGGAAAATATATACATGTGCAACAAACATGAAAGTGGACTCTACAGTCCTACGCCTAAAGTTAAAAGACAAAGGCGACCCTCCGACATATTTTTTTGTTTCCTGCGAAAATCTAATGGCCAAACCCGGACCCAAAAAAAAAAAAAAAATCACATACGCATCAATGAAAGCATATAAAAAGAAGAAAAAAGACAAGAATCAAAGGGCACAAACATGCCTAAAAGAAGAATGGAATAAACACCTTTGAGTGAAAGCATGCCTAAAATAATCAATCGGAACAACATCTACCACGGTCAAAAGGCCTGATCCACGCGCATTAGATAGCGAAATCAAATTTAAAGGCCAAAAATATGACCTTTATAGCTAAGTTTACATTGTACTAAAAATGTAAATTTACATCATAGACAAACAAAATATGTACAATGTCATATATACTGTGGGGTTTTCTCTTCCATTGGTGATCACCAATCACCAGCCTCCATACATACAATGTTTGGAATTTGGATTCTTTGGAATTTGGATTCTATACAAAATAATATCTCATGAGTGCTGTTTGACATTCCTTTCATACCATTCAAATAAACATTCCGCCAGGCTAATGATATTATTATGTTTGAAGTTGCATCTAGTTAAGCCTCTTCTATATAACCTTGTTGAACTCTGGGAACTCAAAATGCGTAATGTGGCAGTGTTGATAAACAGCATTAATAAAATTTGAAAATAGTTCAATATCCACATTTTTTAGCATTTCCACACAACTTTCAAACTGTTTTGAAACGCAACTAGAATACTCTTCATGAACAGTAACGAGATTAGAGTGAGGAGGTATGCAAAGGGGTAGGAGTAGGAACAGTAGCTTGCACTTTAACCAAAATAATAAGGATGATTACATTCATTATCATCACCACCATATATTTTCTCATAATTTTATACCCAACGATTTTCTCCCACTTCAGTTATTTTGCAGTTAAATTCAAAACAACAATTAATTAGGATTTAAATCCTTATATAGAATTGAATTATTAAAGACATTTGAAATAAATATAACTTGAATTAATTTATTTTGGAATTATTTTTTATTTAAATAAGAATTGTTTAAGAATGTGATTTTTGGAAGAATGAACATTTAAGTTAAGTGGTACGTAGATAAATAATGTCTTTTGGTTTGGGTTATAAGGTTTCGTAATGTTGCCAATGGGGGCTTGGCTCAGCTGGCAAGGTTCGGACGCTTCGTGCAACCACACTTAGGTTCGAATCCCACTACCAGCAGGAGTCC
This sequence comes from Quercus gilva, assembly GCA_023621385.1. Taxonomy (NCBI): domain Eukaryota; kingdom Viridiplantae; phylum Streptophyta; class Magnoliopsida; order Fagales; family Fagaceae; genus Quercus; species Quercus gilva. Next base: position 14,902,043 of record CM042480.1, read on the forward strand.
GTTGGTGGGCATCCTTAATGGGTAACCCCCACACAGGTGTGTAAAGGGCCGGCCGGCTACGAAAGGGCCCGCTAACTCGGCTGCCACCTGGCGCCTTGCCCGGGGGTGTAATATAACCATAAAGACCCCTATTTTTCATTCTATAAAAAAAAAAAGGTTTCATAATGTTAGTTTTTATATTAGCATATCATTTTTCATAAACGTCAAGTATGCTTGTAATAGTACAATTAGTTTCAATTAACATTTGATAAGGAATGATCCAATAGTCACAATATATTAAATCAAAAGAACTCATTTTAAAAGTTTTGAAAGAAGATATTGGTTTGAAAATTGTGAAAACAAGTAATTTTAGAGTACATGGAGTTCAAATCATCCTGTTATTCATTAAATGAAAAGACAATATATAAAGCCAAAATTATATGGCAAAGTTACTACTCAAAAATTGTGTTCAATGAGAATTACTTATATTAAAAAATATATTGTTGCAAATTATGATAAGCCATTTAATTTGAATCTAATATAACAAATAAACTTGATCTTGTTAAGATTGAAAAATGACTTCGAATGGAAGTAATTGCGTTGATTTAATGCTTCAGAAAGGCAAGAGGCTATATAATAGTACACTTCCCTAAACAATGTATAATTCAAATAGAGAGATATTTAAAAATGGTGACTTCGATGAGGGTAAATTGCACTGATTCTCCCTGAGATTTTTCCGTTATTATACCCACTTCCCTTTTACTTTGGAATAATACACTCGCTTTCCTTAAAATGAAAATTGTTTACTGCAACCTCTCAGGATGAATGAAAGTATAAATAAGGTCTGTACATTTAATATTCTAACCTTTAAAGAATATTCATACTTTTGTATAATAAACATATACAAAACTTTTCAAAAAATGAACACAATTTGTATATTTAGCGTACATAAATTTTCAAAGAATTTTCATAATTCTGTATATTTAATATACATAATTCCGTATATTCAATGTATATCATTACGTATATTTAACGTATACAAATTTTCAAAGAATGTTAAGAATTATGTAAATTGAGGTACACAACAAATGTACTTAATTTTGTATATTCAACATACATAACTTTTCAAAGAATGTCCATTCAATATACATGTTTTTCAAAAAATGTACACATTTTTTTTTAAAAAATGTACTCAATTATGTACATTCAATGAATAAAAATATTCAAAGAATGTACACAATTTTGAACATTATTCAATATACAAATGCTTTTAAATAATGTATATATTTATGTATTTTCAATATATATATTTCAAACAATTTCAAAGAATGTGCTGAATTATATATATTCAATATACCCATTTTTCTAATAATGTACACAATTCTAAGCATTCAGCATACACATTTATCTAAAGAATTGATACAATTCAACGTACACAATTTTTCAAAGAATGTACCTAACTATGTACATCTAGCAAACAAAATTTTACAAAGAATATACACAATTCTATATTTTCAATGAATCCATCTTTCAAATAATTTCAAAAAATATACAAAATTCTATACATTCAAATTACACAATTTTTGAAAGAATGTACAAAATTCTATATATTCAAAGTAAAAAATGTTTAAAATAATCTATATATTCAAAATACACATTTCTCAAAGAATACACAAAATTTTGTATATTCAATGTACACAACTTGTATATTTAATGTAAACTTTTTTGAAAGAAAATACACAATTTTGCATACTCAACAGACACAAATTAAAAAGAATTTTCAAAATTATGTATATTCAATTTACATATTTTTTAATGAATGTACATGATTTTTAAAATATAATGAAACAAATTTTCAAAGAGAGTACACAATTATGTATGTTTAATGTCCAAATTCCTCAAAGAATTTATACAATTATGTACATTCAACGGATACAATTTTTCAAAAAATGTACCAAATTATGTACTTCAATGTACACTTCTTTCAAAGAATATACACAATTCTGCACAATTTTACAAAGAATGTATACAATTTTGAATCTTCAATACACAAATTTTCAAAAATGGACCAAATTCTGTACATACAACACACTCATGTTTCATGGGGAAGGAAAATAGGAAAATTGAATTCTGAACATCTCTGTTGGAAATATTAAAAAAAACTAGTTGAGTTACAAGACTCTTGACTAGAGAGTTCCAATTTAGTCCATTGAAGTATTTTTCATTTAATTTTCTTTAAATAAATACAAAAGAGTGGGTGTGGCCTAACTTATTTTGCAGTTTTTTTTGGTGGTAAAAAGTAAATTTTTTTTTTTTTGAGCAGAAACGATAGTAGACTTTATTGATGTATATCACTTTGTACAATGGGGAAGAGAAAAGAGGGGCATTCTTCTAACTAAATAATGACTTCCTCTTTCTCTTTTGCAGCATTAGCTAAAGCTAATGCAGCTCGATTACATCTTAAAGGTTTAAAATAGAGACATGAGGTCTTTTTTTATTTATTATTATTTATATGATTCAATAGTTACCATGGGGAAGAAAAAGATTTGAACCCTAAAAATATTTATTGAAAATACTAGGAAGTAAGAAGCGTTAGTTGAGGTAGAGGAGTCCTGGCAATCACATAAAGGTTTAAAAAGTTGTACTTTACTAAAAAATAAAAACTTGGAATAATTAGAACAAGAAGTTTTGGGCTTTAAAAAGTAGAACCTTTAAAATAAATGCAGATTGTAAAAAAACTTGTGCCAAATCAATTTTTTTTTTTTTTTTTGGGAAACAAAACAAAATCACGGCATGCCAAATTCACCTTAAATAAAACTAAAACGCAGGAAATATGCAATTATGCACCTTACACTCTTGCAAGCTGGGAAGAAATGGCAAAACGCGTGTAATCTGTAACATATGCTTCATGTCTACTTATATTACTTTTTAACATTTTTTTTTTTTTTTTTTGACAAGAATGAGGGACATATAAAAGGAAAACAAATGTGGCAAGCACATGCAACAAAAGCATAGAGAATCTAAAAAAAGTTTTCAGCTCTGTTGGGAATAATATTGAACTCATGGCCTCAAACTTGATTTGGATTTGTAATTTAACAATTAACATTGTCAGTAAAGTCGGTGATTCTAGTTAAAAATATGTGGGAGAATTTAGGATGAGAAAGATGAGGGGCTTTGAATCAAAAGTTGTAGTGGGCTCATTTAATTGGAATCTTCATCATTGATGGGCTTAGCATAGCTGAGATAGTAAGACTCAGATAGACTTAAATATTTGGAAGTCATTCTCATGCTGGAAAATGTAACTCTCATATCAAGGCCCCTTGTGCCCATTTAATTTTAAACCCAAACAACCCCCATTGAGTTAAAAAGAAAACATTGACAGAACAAAACAAAGGCCACCTAAATTCCATGCCTATTTGGTTCTTCCCAAAACCCAATTTTGGTGTTCTGGGCCTTCTGCCTACATATAAAAGAAAAGAAAAAAAAGAAGAAAAGAGAAGGCCGGCCCAAAACCAAGTCCAAACTATCCAATCAAATTTAAGTACTAAAATCTCTAATACAAATAAAACCCATTAGGAAAAAAAAATAAATAAATAAAACCTACTTGACCTACCCAAGGAAAGTAGTATTACTTCATAAAACTTTTTTGAGAAAGAGGGAGTTTTAATTTATGGCATCTGCTCGTGTAGGTGAGGATTGAACCTCAAATCTCTTGTATAACCATCAAAGACTTTACCAATTGAACTAACTGAAATCCACTATTACTTCATAAAACTTAAAACTTAAAACTTAAAACAGGAAAGAAATCCAATCCTACATTGTAAATTAAAAGTGCAAAATTTATATAAAGTTTCTTACGTACAAGATAATAAGTTTGCCAATTAAATTAAAATACATGATTATATTGACTAAGAAAATATAGAAAGTGCTATTTTTTTAAAGAACAATTAAATTTAAGACAGTAATATGTTTCAATCTAATTGGGACTAGGAACTATCTCATGGATCTTTCCTTTTGTTTCCTTTGACAGAGTAATTCACCATTACCATGACTATAAAACAATTACCAACTCACCAACAACCATATGTTTTGAACACCACATGTTATGGGATTGCCCATCTTATGTAATTGGATAAGTTTAGAATTTCAGTTTCTTAGATTTTATTTCATATAATTTTTAGATTGCAATTAGTTTTTAGATTACTATTAGTTGAGAGTTTTATGGGACATAGTCTTCTATTCCTAAAAAGAGTGGTTTTCTCTTATTGTAACTAGACTGTTAAACTTTGATATACGAAATTTGAGATTAGAAATATTCAAAAAGAGACAGTTAATTTTGTAGCTTAACGGATTGATACTTTCTAGTATTTTTAAAAGATACATCAAATTCTCCATCTTCCCCCATAAATAAATTAAAAAAAAAAAAAAAAAAAAAAGCCTCTATCTTCCAACTATTGAATTATTTAAAAAAAAAAAAAAATGAAATGTAATAAAAAGAAGAACAAAAACAAAGACACAGTAACCAGACAAGATATGATTATACTTTGTCTATACGTTGAGTTATTTTATTTACTGGGTTATTATTTGGGTCAATACTTTTTCCGCCGCTTGGGACCCCTTTGAAACATCCTCAAAGGCATCTGAGACAATTCTTTTTCTGGGATTTTGTTCATCTTTCAATGGATTCCAGCACCTGGGTGTTTTTCTTTTGTTCTTTTTTTGGGTTTGAAAGCAAAGAAATTGTTTTGAGCTTCTGTGTTTTTGGAAATGTGGAGAGACCCTAGAACTCCTGCTGATTCTTTCTACCAGATCCACCTTCAGTGCACTTGTGTTCCAAAGACCTGCTTCAAATCAAGGTATTTTTTTATAGATTTTTTCATTTTGAAACATATATATTTGGATTTTTAGATACCCTTTTGAATTTTTTGGATACCCATTATCTTATTTAGTCATAAATCTAGTGTGCCGTAGTCTGCTGCGGTGTCACTACTAGTCACTCATTAGATTACACATTTCTAAAATAGTTACATGAACAAAGTGCATTTGTAAATTCATTAGGATAGGCAACAATATATTGTATTTGACATATGAGCAGGAGTTGAAAAGAACAAAGAAGTCTCTATATGTACAAATTTTCAATCAAAAATGTTATTGAATTTTCTAGTCATTCAACTCAATGATCTCATCGATCTTGTCATCTGACCATTCAGTCAATAAAATTTCTATAACATCTGCTCCATAACATATCTGATTGATTTTCTATAAAATTTCTATAATATATTTTTATTTTTTTTATGTGATTTAGACATCTTTAAATTCATGGCACATGCACTTATAATATCAATACTCTATGTGTGTATATATATATTCTTCGCTATGTCATAAATGATAATGCTCCTTTCCTAACTTGCAGCTAAAATCTATGTCATTTATAAATTAATCACCCTTGAGATAGATCATAGATGGTATAAATATGAGCTCAATTTAGTTTTTCTTGCATGAATGAATACCGGAATACATAATTCCTTAAGGGTCTCAATAAAGTTTTTGAATCAATTTTATGGTAGTCTTACATAAAAGAACTGCCTACCTGTCTCCAAGCATTAATGCTATATTTAGTTATAGGAGCATGTTTATACTCAAAGATTTATTTGTTGAAGCCTTGATGACCTTTTCTGGTTGGCCTATTATTAATGTCAGGTCTAGATGTGGTTCGGACTGATAGGACATTGGTGCTTTACGAGAACCAGGAAAACATGCCAAAACTTTGGGATATTCTTGCTGTTTATGCCTGGATAGATAGAGATGTTGGCTATATTGTGAAGGTGGGTGATTCAAAGGGATGTCTAATCTAATGTGTCGTTAAGGGCTTGTTCACATTATTTGTGAATTGGGATCCATTTTCCAGTGGGTCTTGATAATATGTTTCTCCATTCTCATGGCATTTCCATGACATGAAGTTAGCCGTGGTTGGGTCCAGGAAGCTCCTTTGATCCCTCCTCCTCTATTACTAGGTAGAAAGAATTGTCCAAACAGCCAATTTTTTCATTAATTTCTTTTCCATTGTATCTAAATTCTAAATCAATAGTTCCATTCCATTCATTCCAATTCAAGGTTTATATGTGGGTTCCAATAAGAAAAAAATATATGTATGGGTTACACTTAATCCAATTGGTAAAATTTTTTGGTTCTTGAATAAGAGATTTGGAGTTCGAACTCTTGCTTACACAAAAAACAATTGGTATCTTATAAGTTTTATGATAAATAACAATATTCATGGAGCGGATGCTATAGATTTAAATTTTATCCTTTTTTTTAAGCTTCTAATTAAGTACGCTCATGCTATGAGCTATTATGAATCATTATGTGGTTTGATTTTATGTAATTGTTTATATACCTTTTCAACTTCTTACTTATCAAAAAAAACATTTTGATGGTGTTAACTCTTAACATTGTGTATTTATGATTATGAACCTTTACAACTGCGCCTAAAATTGCGACATTCTCCCTCAAATTGTCATACAATATGCATTGATTTTTTTTGGAGGGGGTAATCATACAACGCATTGATTGCATCTACCTCATTGTGCATGTTGGCCTTCAAAGAATTGCCAACTAATGGATCTTTCCTTTGACAGAGTAATCCACCATAATTAAACAATTACCAACTCATCACCAACCACCAGATGTTGCGAACACCACTTCTTATGGGATTTCACATCTTATTTAATTGGATTAGTTTAGAATTTCAGTTTCTTGGATTTGATTTCATCTATTTTTAGATTACTGTCAGTTGGGAGTTTGGGACACTATCTTTTATTCCTGAAATTGTGGTTTTATTTGACTAGATAGTTAGAGTTTTATAAATGAAATTTATCTTCAGGATACATAAAGAAAGAATAAAAAAACTAAATGCAAAATAAAAAATGTTAGTATAAATTTTACACAGTTGAGCTTAGTTTGCTAAAATGAATTTCATGACAAATTCTTATGGCATGATGTGGGTGAGTGTTGGGCTTAGTTTACTAAAATGTGGTAATTTTTCTATTATACAAGCAGTAATGCTATTGCTCTTATGTTATTTACTTGCTTATTATCTGGCGAAATAGCTTATCTCCAAATCAGTTTGGAGAAAAAAAAAACTTTTCAAACTCCTCCTATAATTATATGTGAATTTTAAAAATCTAACTATTGAATTGTATGTCCTTATTATACCCTCAATGCTTGCAAACTTTTAAGAAGATAAAAAATCTACAGTTATATCATCAATCAAATGTTTAAATTTCAAATTTTTTGTAATATAAAATTATGCACAAAAAATAAGTGTATTGATCGAATAATAAATAACATCCAATTTGAATAAAATTTGACATATCTGTTGTAGGGACAAGGGGCCCAAATATATATTGGGCATTGGGCCTTATCCAAGAAGGCTTAGTGGTCCGAAGGTAGATCAGTAGTAAGGAAGACATAAGACTGTGAGTTTCACGAGCAAGTTATGACTGTAACGACTGGGGGAGGTGGTCTAAAGAGGAATATCCCTTTGGCTAAACGAAGCAAAGATCAAAATGTGTGTCCTATCATCCAGGATGACGTACCAGGAAGTTCTATTGATAAGGATGTGCATTGTGAACATACATGACAGACGGGAGCTGAGAAATATCTAAGAGAAAGCTGCTACCACCGCATTGAATGCTTTGTAGCTAACTTTCTGATCACATTAATGAGGAAGTGATGTCTGAACAGTGATGTCTGAACAGTGTTTTCAGCCTTACAGCTACCCCCAAAGACTTCAGAAGGGTGCTGATGGGATAAGGATCAACACAAGCAATCTGTTGTCCACGTGGAGGGTAGAGATGAAAGAGGAGATGTATTATAAATTAGAAGGGAGGCCCTAAGAGAAAGGGATCAAGAAATTGAGAGGAAAACACTGTAGCAATTAAGAACTGAATTTGTAATCAAACTTGAGAGAATTATATAAGAACTGATCTCCTTGGACTGTGCCGAGAACGATTTTCTTTAGATTAAATCAGTTTATTTTCTTTTTCTTGTTATCTTAATTCACTTTACTTATTGTTCAACTCATTAAAATCCAGTTTTCCAACTCAATTTCTACAAATTCATTGTATTGGACTTTTTAGGCCTAAGTCCATCCATAATTTGGGATAGAGACTCGAATCTGGTCCTTACACATGTCAAGAACATAAAGAATATGCGATTCAACAATTAGATTTTCGAAATTCACATTCAATAAAAAAAATATATGAAAAGAGTTTATGGGTTGGGAGATTTTGGAGAGAAATCTTATCTATTATCTATTATTTGGACCGGTACTTGTCCCATTGCTTGTGATTTGGGACCCCTTTAAAACATCCTCTGAGGTATCTAAGACAATTCTTTTTACTAGGATTCTTTTCATTTTTCAAGGAATTCTAACTCTCGTTTTTATTTATTTATTTATTTATTTTTGGGTTTTGAAAGCAAATAAATTGCTTTCAGATTATGTGTTTTAGGAAATGTGGAGAGACCCTAGTGAAAGTTTAGATTTGTGTGAAAAGAGCTTGTTTAGACCCTCAATTGAAATTTACGGCTAGATTGCTTTTACTCTAACTTAGACTAAGTGTGGAATAAGAGTAAATGAGCGCAAACAACCAATAGCACTACCCTAAACCATATTCATCCATTATCAACAAAAGAAAGGCTTAAAGAGTAGGGAAGAGAGATGCAAACACAAGATAACACTGAGATGTGTTATCGAAGAGGAAATCGAAGAACTCAGTGAAAAACCTCTCCGTGACCCTCCAAGTCGAAATCGATCCACTAGAGAATAAAATTGGAGTACATGAATAACAAAAAACTCTCAAAGCTTAGTCTACCCAATGTACTTGAGCCCTCTAAGCTCCTGCTACCAACTGGCTTCTCGGAACCTTGTCTTTTCTAACTTTCCGGATCCCACAATTCAGCCCAATTGCATCCGCCAATGAATTGCTCCTTCCAATACTTCCCAACAGCACCAAAATCTCATTTGACACTTAATGGGTGTGGTAAGTGTTTGGGCTATCAACCTCTCAAGGATATAGAGATGGAGAGGTAAGAGTTGAGGAAAACCACTAGGAAATGTGTAGATGATTGTGGTATAACAATCTTTAACTCTCAAGTGTGTTTTCTAGGGTTTTCTCTGAAAAGCACTCCTTATAATTTGTGGATAATGAGAGTATATATAGTGTGGGTAAAGACTTGGTAAAGCAAAACACTAGCGAAAACAGAAAGTTTTGCGAGTACTTTGCGGGATGGCCTTTCCTGCGTGACACTCACGAAAACTTCCAAGTTGGCATGACTATTCATCTTCCAGTCATGTGCTCTACACGTGGCTCTTTCACGGGTAAGCTTCTCGTGAGATACTCGCAAAATTCACTAATTCATCATTTTAAGCTTGAGTCTTCACACTCTCTCACACTCATCCCTTACAATTAAAAACCCACATATATACAGGGAAATATGATTGAAGAAATTACAATCAAATTTGGCATGAAATTAAAACCAATATAAAATAGTTGTAAAATTACAATTTTACACCTAGAACTCCTGCTAATTCTTTCTACTAAGTCCACGTGAGTGCACTTGTGTTCCAAAGAACCACTTCAAATTCAAGGTAAGTTTTTTTTTTTTTTTTTTTTTTTTTTTTTTTTTTTTTTAAATATTTTTCTTTTGAAACGTTATATTTGGATTTTTTTGATACTCTTTTGAATTTTTTTTGGATACCCATTATCTTATTTAGTCATAAATCTAGTGTGCGGTAGTTTGCTGCGGTACCCTCACTACTCATCTAATTACACATTTGAACAAAGTGCATTTTAAATTCATTATAGGATAGGCAATAATATGTTGTAATAGACATATGAGCAAAAGTTGAAGAGAATAAAGAAATCTCTATATATACAAATGTTCAATAAAAAATATCAGAGAAGCTAATAAAGTTCAATATGGTATTATTAAGAAATTTCCTAGTCATTCCACAAATTATCTCATTGATCTTGTCTAGGCTACATTTATCATCTCCCATTCAGTCAATAAAATTTCCTAGTCATTCAGATAATTAATCACCGGCCTTGAGGGGTATAAAATAAATATGAGCTCAATCGCTTTGTAAAATGAAATCTATAAGTTTTTCTTACATGAATTTAATACGTAATTCCTTAAGGGTCTCAATAAAGTTTTTGAATCAATTTTGTGGAAATCTTGCATGAACGAACACAGACTCTTCTAGGATTGCTATATTTAGTTATAAGAGCATGTTTATATTATATTCAAAGATTTATTTGTTGATTTCTTGATGACCTTTTCTGGTTGGCTTATTATTAATGTCAGGTCGAAATGTGGTTCGGACTGATAGGACATTGGTGGTTTACGAGAAGCAGGAAATTAAGCTTGTCAAAACTCTGGTATATTCTTGCTGCTTATGCCTGGATAGATACAGGTGTCGACTATATTGTCAAGGTGGGTGATTGAAAGAGATGTCTAATGTGTCGTAAAGGGCTTGTTCAAATGATGAATCATTGCTTAATTAATCCATTATATTTTCTTTGTTATTATTTAGTTATTAGTTTTGTTCAATAAAGGATTGTACATTGAAGCTTAAATTGTCATGGATTGAGTAGATATGATGTTTGCACCATGTTGAGGGTCATTTTGGTAAAGCCAGCCCAACCCAGCAAAGTAGGCAATAAGGGTGGCAGGCACAAAATAAGACTATTAGGCCCAAGTGGCAAGAAGAATGGAACACAGGCCTATTACATGAATAGATGGGTCTTGAGAAAGCAAATGGGCCCAAAGGGCCCGAAAAGAGAGAAATGACACCCATGGGCAATGTATAGTATGAAAAAGCAAGAATGGGCCGCTGCAGGCCCGAGGCAATGTAAACAAAGAAAGTAGGGGTTGATGGCAAGCCCATGAACCCCAAGGATGAGTATGAGGAGATTGGGCCGGAGAAGCTCAATCAAGTTAGTAAAAGCCCATGGGAAAGCAAAGTCAGTAAAATGGGCCAAGGAAGCCCAAGGAAAGTAAAAGGGTCGTAGGCCCAAAAGAAAAAAGAAAGGGACAATAGAGCCTATGAGTAAGAACACCAGCGGACTCTCTTGAGTCACTGGGGGAAAGAATGGAGCGGCAGGCTTGAAAGAGGCCTAGCAGGAACATATCATCATGGTAGGAAATGCCAAGTAATGAAACAAGACATGAATGTAAACCAAGAAATGGGCCAAGAGAGATGTGAAACCCAGTATTAAGAAAGGCCCAATCCCAAAGGGAAGCAGCGAAAATACTCCGACCCACATGAAAGGACGAAGAAATATGGCAGACGAATGCAAGCAAAGCTCTAGAGCACAAAAAACATATGGGCCGCAGGCGGGCCTTTTCAAACATACGTAACAGGAAAGCATGCGCAAAACCCAGGTGCCACCAGCCTGTACCTAGCCAATATGGGTCGTGGTGGGGCCACGGGTCAATGGAAAGAGGTAAAGGGGGGTGCGGTTTGGTGGTGGGGAGGGGGGAAAAGGTTTATTTTGCGTTCCCTGTCCAAAACCCTTTTTGGGAGGTACGTCCTGCTGGGATGACAGACCGCCCAAAAGAGGTAAGATTGAGGAGGGAACGTTGGATGCATGCCATAGGAAGAGAGAGAGAGCATTTAAGCCACGGCAGAGGACAGTGCCACGGCAGACAGAAAACAACACCAACCTGTCTTTGTCTGGCAAGGGTAAGCAGTGTGCAGACGGTGGTCGGCAAGCATGCCCAGACCAGACAAAGGCCATTAAGGGGTGAAATGGTAAAAAAAAAACAACCACGGCAGGCCCTATAAAAGGAGCCTTGCCGTGCCCTGTAAAAAGGACCGAAAAACAGAGGAAGAAAATCATAGAAAGAAAACTAAGAGAAAAAGAAAAAGAAAAGAAGGAAAGATAAGAAAACAACTTGTGAGGATAATGGGCATGCACCAATAGATCTTTTCTTTCCTCTCCCCCTCAAAATCCCACTCTCCAAGAAATAATTAAGCGAGTAAAAACTTTTCTTCAGGCGTCTCTCATTTAGGTCCAATTCCCTCAAAGTTATTAATCTCCACGGCAGGATATTTTCCTAGGAGGTTAGTTTCATTGAGAGGAAGCGTTCTTCCTCTTTGAACGATAGCCATTACAGACTTGGTTTTGGCTTGATGTCTATTTTCAATTAAACTTCCATCATTGTTCAATCCATTGTTCTTTCTTTTGAAAGCCATTATTATTATTACTACTATCACTACTGTAACGTTTGGTCATTATTATTGTTGAAAATTACTGCACTCTGTTTTTCTTTTTATTGTCATCATATCTGCCTGCCATAATCTTGTTATAACAGCTCTGCTTGCCGTAAGGGCGTTCCTGGCAAACTAGGCTAAGTTTGTGCCAAGTCGGCCCAAAGTGAGTTACAATTGGGCCGGTTTCAACTTCCCTACTCAGAAGAAACATTCGGGCCCATCACCGCAGGAGGCAATCCAGCCCAAGTACAAAAAAGGCCCCTACACACCAAAAAAAGAGAGAAAAAGACTGCACATTGATATCGTTATTACATGCTTGAAATGTTATGAAATAAGCATTCAACATGTAAGAGTTGGGCTTCAAAAATGTTAGATAACATCAAGGATTCAAGGTTTAAAAGGTTGTATAGTACTTAAAAAAAAAAAAAAAAAAAAAGAATAAGATCAAGTTGGGCTTCAAAAAAGCAGCAACTCTATAAAAATGCAGACTAGAAAAAAGTTGGGCCAAACTCACACTAAATAAAGCTGAAACACTGAAAACATGCAATTATGGGACGTGGATTAGTTTTTATTTTTATTTTTATTTTAGAATACTAAGTATTTTTAACACACACACAAAAAGATGGGAAAAGGTTTTAAAGAAACTAATAGTGAATTAGTTTAAAAATGGCAAAAGGTGGGTAAATATATTGTTCGTCTCTTGCAAATGTGGATTAGTTTAGAATTTCATTTATCTTTAGATAGGAATTAGTTTTTAGATTACTATTACTTGGGAGATTTATGGGTCATAATCTTTTATTCCTATTTCCTAAAAAAGTCACCCATACACCTACGTTTATGTTGTAACAAACCACTCAATCCCAATACTAGATCCTCCACTGGAACATTTGAAGCTTTTGATGTTAAAACTAGACAATAATGAGAAAAACTGGATCTAGAATTGAATTTTTTTTCTCTCAAATCTTTGTCTCCTTGGAAAGCTCACTTGGTAATTTTCAATTTTCATTCTTTGTTTCTAGTGATACCAAAAATTGTCAGTTAGGTCACTCGTTCAATTCAGAACTTTTGATGATCTTTTAAGATCTGCGAGAAAAAATAGAGTTGATTAAAGAGACCACCGGGTTTATTGTGCTAGGTGAGGGAGCATTTGACGTTTAAGTTAGTATCAGCTCATATATTTCATATATAGATAATATATTTGTAGTATTTTTCACATACCTTAGTAAGTGAGGCCAATTGTCCATTTTTTAAATGACTTGAGTAGAGCTATTGTACATAATTGGAAGTGATTATTATCCTGAGCGTAACAACCATTGTCCTGATGAGAGTTTAAGGCATTTGAGTAATGGTCATCATTGAATATGTTGAATTTGCTTGATCTGTTACATATCTTTCTTCAATGGCTTGCTGGTGACTTAAATGTTATCCATTAAAGGTGGATGACTAATTGATTTTCTTGGAGTCATCAGTTTCCTTTCACCACTTTGTATTGTCTGGTCTCTAAGAAAGTGTAAGAAAGTCAAGAAAAATGAAATTCCGAAGCTTTTATCATAAAATGGAAGTGAATTTTGCCTATGGTAAATTACTGTTCTTATTTACGTTTACACAACTAGATGGAGCACTGAATATGAAGAACTATCTACCTAAGTTGAGGTCTTTTTTTTAACCCCAAATTTTGACAACTAAGTCAAAGAAAATGCATAAATTTATATAATAGATTTCATAGTTTTCTAGGAATCATTTAGTGGTGTCTTTGAAAGCTCTGGCACCATTTCAATAGCCCATTATAGTCCAAGGGTGTTGGTGTGGAAAAAATATTTTATATCAAATGATATCATGCTATCCATATCAAAAAACAATAAATAAGATACATATGTGCAAAAATAACCACCCACTAACATTCAGTTGTTAGTGGGATAGTTAATTTTTGCAAACATGTTTCTTATTTGTTGAATTTTGATACTGCTAATATGATAACATTTGATACCAAATACCTTTTCGTTGGTGTGGGCAATGGGTTTGCCAAGGAGGTTGCTAAGGGGTTGCGGGTTGGGTTTGAGAAAGAGATAAATAATTTATGGCATTTCACATGGCTTATTTTTGACCTTCAAATTTATTATTTGTCACGTTTCTTTTATTTGGATAAAAATAGGAGGGAATGATAGAGGAATCTAACTCTTCGTATTTCTTTCACAATTCTCAAATGGGAATCTCTTTGTTACTATTGGATTGCCTATGCAATATATCTTGTTCTCTTTCAAGGAAAATTACTGTAATGAATTCATTCTTCCTAGGCTTCTTCCTTAATTCATTTCTTTTTACTCTTTTTTCCATTTTTGGGAGGTGGCAAATGATAGGAAATTTAACGGAAACCATCTCAAACCAAAAGCTGAATCCAAAGGGCCCTTTTGAAGATTAGTGTGCATCATTGCTGAATTTCTACTTGATAAGTGGAGACAAGATTTCCGTTTTTTTTGTGTGTGTGTGTGTGTGTGTGGGGGGGGGGGGGGGGGGGGGGGGGGGGGGTGGGTTTGTGGGTGGTGTAGGGGGGAATCGAAAGAAAAGATTAAAAAAAATATTAATTTTTTTTAAGGCAAAAAAAAAAATATTAATAACAAAATAAATAAACAGTAGTAAACTAAATAAATTCAAAGGTGTTAAGAGTATAACTGTGGGGCCTTAAATATTCAAACAACCCCGGCCCACTCCATAGTCGGCCCAGGGCCCACGCCGAGGAGGATATAGAGGTTGAGGGGGTAAAAGAGAAAAGCCCAAGTCCTCAAAGGGCCTTGCCGAGGATGCCTACCTCCTCGGCCAACCGATGAAGATAGAAGGAAAAATATCCTTCGTCCATTAAATGAACGCTACCAATATTCTGACCAACTTAATGGTGAAATGACCTGCAAACTCTGATGCTTCAGTCACTTCAACTATTAGAAAGTTTGCAAAGGCGGCTAGGAACTAACATAAAGCCTGCAAATACAGATGATGGGACAAACCCCTGTGCATAGAGTTCAGATAATTGACAAATGGATGGTCAAGATTAACTAAAATGAGACTATATAACCACTAAGACTCCCACCAAAAGAGGGGGAGAAGTCCCAAAAAGGGAGAGGAGGGACATGATTAAGATCAGCTCTAAGAAAAAGAGATCCTCGGCATGAGCCGAGGACAAATATGCTTCGCAAACACGACCAAAATCATAAGGTCCTCGAAAACACTTAACCAAAGTGATGATCATTCTCTACAAAAACACTTAGCCAAACTCCTTTGATAAGATTCCTATGAAATTCATGTCATTTATTATTTATCATACACTTTATACCAACCGTTATTCACTTTGATGATGACAACCCATTTTACCCACACTCTACAAATTTTATTGCTAATGGTCCATTACAAATTGAGGCCTTACAATAACAATAAACCTGCAATATTGTATACATCATTGCTTTAAAAAAAACATATGTAGATTTCAACTATATTTTTTCTATGCTTTTAAGTATTTGAAATGTGGATTTATAACAAAAACGTAGAGTTTGAATTGTGAAAAAATTCAATAAATGGAAGAGAAAGAAAAATAGAGACAACATTAGAGTACAAGGCAAAAAAATACATTTAGTAGTTTTTATTTATATTATTATTTGAAAAATGTTAAATGTATTACATATTTTACTGTATAAAGTTTACAAATTAATGTGGTAATAAATGTGATTGATGAGTTTCAACCACCTTATATATAAATATTTAAATTTTCTTTTTGTAATTGATGACACAATATAGATTATGGAAACTAAGTCAATAAACTAAAGCCGTGACCCGTGAGGGAGGTTAAATAAAAATAATATATATATATATATATATATATAATTAAGGGATGTGCTCAATGGGATTTGAATTTTGGAGTTTTTTTTTTTTTTTTTTTTTTTTGAGGAAAAGATTTTGGAGTTAAAATGAGGGTTAATCACTTTTTTTTTTCCTCAGAAAATTTAAAATCCTTGGGATTTCTAAACTTTGTGGAAATTTTTGTGGAATAAGGATTGCGTATTGTCAACGTGTCACTCCCAGTGAAAAATGCAAGGTACCAAATCAATTTGTGTGTTGTTAGGGAGAAGGAAAATTTAACCCAACGAAAAAAGGAGTTGACTACAAAGACTCCTACTCCTACTTCTATCAATCTCTCTCTCAATTCCTTTGTCTGTTCACTTCCAATTTTCCAATTCGATTTGATCTATCTCTGTAAAAATGCAGAATCTTTCAATTATTTTTTTTATTAGTCTTTTTAAATTAATAATGCCACTGTTGGTAATTTTATTGGCAAATATTTTAGTACATATATTTATTGATTTGATAAGAAATAGTTGAATTCTAGTTTATTAATTCGGTTTATAATTAACAAATAAGAATCTCCTTGTTAAAGAATACTACTCAACTGATAAGGAAAGATTTCCTTATTCTGTTAAAGGAAAGATCATCAGAGGCGGAATTAGGAATTTTTGTTTGGGGGGCCAAATTGCAACTCTGATGTATTTATCAGGATAACCTCCACATACACATATACACATGCTTTTTTATTATATACACATTTTTTTTATTTGATAAGTTATATATATATATATACACACACCAAACAACAACAAAAAAAGTTTAGTAATTTTAATCAAAATTATGTTTGGTGGCAATCTTTCATAAAATAAAATTCATTTTTACTATTTTTATAGTGAAATTCTTAAAAAATTTCATTTTCGATACAAATTATCAAATTTTACACTACACTAAGTAAAAAAATCTTTCAATTAAACTAATGAAATTTTCAAAAACATGAATGATCCAAAACTTGGAGGAATAAGTTAGGTTTCAAACATATTTAAAGCTATCTTGCTTTAACCCATTAAGTAGTAACTAAAGAGACATTTCATGTGTAGTTTTACTAGTGACATTATTTTTTTAATGAGTCAATAACTTGTTAATTGCCACATAACTGGTTGAAAAAGATATGGATTCAAATATATTTGGTACCAAACTTTATCAAATATTTAACAGATATAAGAGCATATTTTACAATAAAAAATAGAATTGTGAAAAATAATGTTGTCTCTATAATTATTAGACCAATTTTTTTTAAGTGCATCATTAGTCTAAATCAAATATTTGGGGAGGCCAACTCTTATTTTTGTAGACTAAATTTTGAAAACATTAAAAAAAAAATTTCAAAAGGCGGGGGGATGGCACACCACCCTTACACATAGCTACACCCCTGAAGATCATCAACAACAACATATATTATCACTACAGAAGCTTAAAATATATAATAATATAATTTCCCAACAATTAGAAAACATGGTGACATTCTTCAAAGTTTCAAATGATAATTAGTGTTACGTACTAGCTAGACTGAATAGATTTGAGTAACGGTTTTGTCTAAGCATTATTTTATTTCATATACATCCTTGATTAATACTGTAAGGACTCAAAATGTATTAGACCCAAAAGAAGGATGGGATTCGAGCCCAACAAGTCCAAACAATAAAATTTATAGAGAATGGGCGTAAGAACTAGCTCCAATGAGAGGAAAAAGACATCGTTCTTCTGCAGCAAAAGGAACTTGAAACTAAATAAAAGAAAAACTCTTTTCTTCTTCTCCTCAGTTAGGTTTTTAGTGTATATCTCTCTGGATTCTTTCTCTCCTTTTCTCCCTTTCTTTTTTCAAAAGTCCCCTCCTTAGTGTACTCTGATTTCACGTTATATACTACATTCTTCATCCTGCTTCCATCGTACACGTGTAGGTTCCATTCTGAGAACTTCTTTCTGTCCCATCCAGAACTTCCTGGATCCTCCGCCTAGTGGTTAGAAGGCTGCTTTGTTACTGTTCAGGTATCACCTCCACATTAATGCGGCCAGAGAGTTAGCTGGGAAGCATTTAATGTGGAGGTAGCAGCTTTTAGGGGATATTTGTTACTTTTCCCAGTTCCTTCTTTGCTCAATAGTCATTAGTTAATTTGCATGTAGTTCTGTGAAGTTCCTTGACTATTAAAAGAATTACACCCACTTCGGACGTAGTTTGAACAATAAATCTTATCCTTGGACATGTGAGTGTCCTTGGACTGGGTCGTTGGGCCACTAGCCCACTTCCCATGAAATCGCCGTTTATCTTTTTGGGCCACTGGCCCCACAATAGCTCCTCAAAATCTCACTTTTTGTCACCTCGGAAAAAGGGAGATTTTGATATCACGCCTCTACTCCCTTCGGTGGACTTTTCTAAATTTCAGAATGACTTTTTATCTGCCCAAGGCACGTTCCTGACGTTTTGGCGTCTGCAGCACGCCATTATTAAATGATGGCGGTTTTTTTGTCCTCCACGTTTTAGCATGATGCGAATCAACAGTGGAGGGTTGTTTGAAATTTATGAGCGGGATTTTTCCCACTTACGATTTCTGTGCCCCTATAAAGAGCTTTTCAAATCAAATTTCTTTTCAGTTGCAAAAAATCTCACAATCTTAGCGAGTATTTATTGCACCTGTCCCTCTTTCTTTCTTCTCAACGTTCTCATAAATACCTGAAGTCTGTCCGAGGAGCTCATTTTTCACACCTGTAAGTTTCTTTATCCTTCTTCAGTCTTAAATCCTCTTTATTAATTTTTCTTTACAATTCCTAAGAAATGGGTAGGTTTAAGTATCTAGTTGATTCCGATGAGCAAATAGAGGAATTCAGAGTTAAGTGTAGGATTCCCTCCACGGTGGGCATGAGATATGCTTCCCCAGAAACGTGGTTTGATGATAGAAAAACAGGGAAAGTAGTCATCCCTATGATCGCTTTCATAGAGGGAGGGATGACTATTCCAATGGGTAATCTCACTAGGAGTTATCTCAAGTTCTTTAGATTGCCCCCACACAGTGCGCCCCCAACATGTTCAGGGTGTTAGGGAGTATAGAAGCCCTTAACAATAGGATGAATCTAGGCCTTACCCACCACGATATAATTTGGGTATACAACCTTCATTATTTGAAGGACTAGGGATACTATCTTAAGTTTAGGTACCCTGAGGTAAGATTAATCCAATGTCTCCCTCAATCAAACAAGGGCCTGAAAGATAATTTTCTCATTTTTTCTGGGGAATGGCACGACGGTTTACCCTGTCCGACCCAAGTGGGAACACCAGGTGGGATTCTTAGGCTGAGCGCCTCTAAATCTTAATTTGTGCTCTTTACTTTAAGTTACCTTTATTTCTGACGGCAATTTCTTTGCTGTCTTACTGATTTTGCAGACAAGCGCGCCACCAAGCCTCAATTCGGACTAGTTAACAGGGAGAGCTTGGACAAAATTCTGCGATCCGAGGTATACGTGAACCCATCCGACGGTCAGTTGAGGGCAGCGCACATCATCCTCCAGTACAAGCCAATTTTCACAGCATTTCAAGCGCCCAAGTGTGTGATAAAGGCTAAAGATCCTCGGCTGCATCGAATCAGCGTAGCCTTTGACGGATTTATAGTTCCTGAGGGTGTTCCAATCCCTGAAGGCACCCCTTTTACCCAGCCGTTACCTGTGGCCAGGGTCTCTGTAGCGGCTTTCTCGTCCCGTTCTGTTCAACAGGAAGCGAAGGAGGAAGAGGAAGAAGAAGAAGAAGAAGACAAAGTTGTAGAGGTATCAGATTCTGCCGACGAATTCGAAATTTTTAACCAACCTCCATCTCCCGAGGTGACTTCTGATAACATGAGTATCCAAAGAAAAAGCCAAAGGAGCCTACTGGATGTAATTGAAGGCAAATCTGAAAAGGGGGCGCTAGTGAAGCCTGCTCAGACTAGTCTTCCCCCTCCTCCTCCTCCTCAACCAGCTCAAACACAGATGGTTGAACCCACTGATCCCAAGAGGAGGAGGGAACAAAAGGGTAAAGAGGTGGTGAAGATTGGGAGGCCTCGCCCAACTCCTGAAGACGAGGTCCAAAGGGCGCCGAAGCAACAAAAGACAACCCGTGGATCCCAACAAGTTGTGGCCAAACAGACTACACGGCCATCGGAGCCCGAGGCCTGGCTCCCTGCTCCCATGCTTGGTGGAGAGCCTCTGAGGGAAGATGCCTTACTTAGGGACTACAACGGTGGAATTGGATACCACGTTGCCTCGGCCCTAGAAGAGACACTCCTTCTCCCCAGGAACATGATCGAGCTCAGAGGTATGAAGAAGAATGAAATCTTCATGAATACAAAAAGGCATCTGGGCATGGTATGGTACCCTTACTGCTTTACCTGTTGCTTTTAGTTTATTGCACCTCTAACTCTTTTTTTTTTTTTTTAAAGGTTGTTCAAGCCACTTTTAGGCTAGAGGAGATGGTCAATGCCTCCTATCAGCAGTTTGATGAGGAGAAGAAAAGGTGAAATATAGCTGTTCAAACCCTTTCTATCAATGAGAAAAATGTTGAAGAGCTGAAGAAGAAGCTGGCCGAGGAAGAGCGTGCTCGAAAGAGTGCTGACTCTGCTTTGACCGGTTTTCAAAAGCAAGCTGAAGCTCAGAGGAAAAGTCTCCATGATGTTAATGAGCAGCTGGCAGCTTCTAAAGAACAAATATCAACTTTGATGAAGCAGCTTGAAGAAGCTCAAAGGCTAAGAGGTCAGGCTGAAAAAGGGAGCGATGAGGCTGAAAAGGCGAAAGTTGAAGCTGAGAAGGAGAAGAACAAGGCTGAACAGCAAGGATACGACGTCGGCGTGGCTGAGACCAAGGATAGATTCTGAGCTGAGGTCCCAGTTGTTTGCCGAATGTATTGTGCACAAACTTGGGAGGAAGCTCTTAATCGTGCTGGGGTTGAGCCATTATCAGAGCTGAGAAAGCCTGAGAACACTTATTTCCCCCCAGCCATACGAGCCCCAAGTCCTTCTACTCAACAACAAGAGGTCTTTTCTACTGCTGTTGGCTCGGCTAAAGAAGCTCAGGATCAGAACCCTCTCCCCACCAATCAGCAGAAGCAGCCTGAAGGGTCTGAAGAAGTCACAGAGATCTCTTCGGCCAAGGCCGCAGAGAAGCCTAAGGATGGAAAAGCCTCTCAGAGTTTTGAAAAGGACTTAGCTTCCACCATCCTGCCTACTGAGGAGGTTTCAAAAGATAAGGAGAAAGACGCTCATCCTCAGGAAACCGCTAAAGTTCCACCTCCCAAACTATAAATAAAACTTAGCAAATAGTTAATATAACTGTTTAATTTTAGTTTAACTTTTTTTTTCTTTTTTCTTTTTTTTATTGAGGATATTCTCAAATGTGGTGTACATTTCCCTTCCTAAATTTATATAAAACATTGTGATTTTATCTATTGCTTGTGTAATTTCCTGCATGACTATTCCTTTACTTTCATATTATCTCAGACTATGGAAGAGTAAATTTTGACCTGATGAGGGAAAACTTAATAGTAATACTCCAATTAAGGTTAAAGTGTGCATCAATTTTTACCAAGCTGTGGGCCAAGAATCTTACCTAACTCAAGTGCTGCTTAATACTTCAACAATTCGAGAGTGTATTAATTTCCACCAAGCTGTGGTCCGAGGACCTTACATGACTTAGTTTCTGTTTAATACTTCAATAATTTAAGTGTATTAATTTCCACCAAGCTGTGGTCCAAGGACCTTACATGATTTAGTTTCTGTTTAATACTTCAATAATTTAAGTGTATTAATTTCCACCAAGCTGTGGTCCGAGGACCTTACATGACTTAGTTTCTGTTTAATACTTCAATAATTTAAGTGACACAGGCAATAGAATTAGGGATAAGCTATAAGAGGGAAATAAAATAGAACTGTTCATATTAATAGTAATACCTCTTTAAGTTATTTACATTCCAAGGATAAAGTACAATTTTTTCGTCTAAATCTTCTAAGTAGTAAGCCCCTATTCCTGCTACAGATGTAATACGATACGGTCCTTCCCAATTAGGCCCTAACTTTCCCCAGGCTGGATTTTTGGTAGCTCCCAAGACTTTTCTCAATACCAAGTCCGCTGGAGTTAACGGCCTCAGCTTCACGTTTGCATCATAGCCCTGTTTCAGCTTATGTTGATAATAAGCCAACTGAACCATCGCATTCTCTCGTCGTTTGTCTACCAGGTCTAGGTTCTTACTCAAAAGTTCATCATTGCCATCCGAGGTGAAAGTGCTGGTCCTTAGTGTGGGAAAGCCTGTTTCAAGTGGAATTACGGCCTCATCCCCATACGTCATTGAAAATAGGTTTTCTCCTGTTGACCGTCTGGGTGTTGTTCGATACGTCCAAAGGACAAGTGGCAGCTCTTCCACCCATTTTTCCTTTGCATCATCTAGCCTCTTCTTAAGTCCGCTCACTATAACTTTGTTGACAGCCTTGGCTTGCCCATTTCCATGTGGATAAGCCGGAATGGAATATCTATTCTTTATCCCCAGTTCGGAACAATACTTCCTGAAAGCCTTGCTATCAAATTGAAGACCATTATCCAAGATGAGAGCTTGAGGCACACCTAATCGCGTGATGATGTTCTTCCAGACAAACCTTTTTACATCCATATCTCTGATATTAGCCAGAGGTTCAGCTTCGACCCACTTCGTGAAGTAATCCGTGCCAACTAGTAGATATCGTTTATTTCCTATTGCCCTAGGGAAAGGACCAATAATATCCAGACCCCACTGAGCAAAAGGCCAAGGGCTAGATAGAGGGTTAAGAACTCCTCCTGGTTGATGGATGTTCGGGGCAAATCTTTGACACTGATCACACTTCCTAACGTATTCCTGGGCCTCCTTTTGCATGCCTGGCCACCAATACCCTTGGGTGATTGCTCGGTGAGATAAAGATCTTCCTCTAGTATGACTCCCACAAATCCCTTCATGGAGCTCTTCTAAGAGTGCCTCCGAGGTTTCAGGGTGCACACAAAGCAGGTAAGGCCCAAAGAAAGATCACTTGTACAATTTTTTGTCCTCGGACAACCAGAACCGAGGATTTTTTCTTTGTATCTTTTCAGCTTCTGAATCGTCCTCGGGTAATATGCCTTTCTCAAGGTAGAGCATTATAGGATCCATCCAGCTAGGTGCCGAGCTAATTAGATTGATTTGAAGTGTACTCTCCGACACTGGGGTAGGCGCACTTAGATCTTCAACTATAACTACTCGAGGTAAGTTCATTGCCGAGGACGTTGCTAGGGTGGCCAAAGAGTCTGCATGGGCATTCCCACACCTAGGGATATGGGACAACTCAAAGAATTCAAAATCCCCTTCCATACGCCTAACTTGGCTCAAGTAAACCTGCATTCTTGTATCACGAGCTTCCAACTCCCCTTTTACCTGGCCCATAATCAGCGCTGAATCCGAGAACATTTTCACTGTCTTTCCTCCCAGTTTCTTAACCATCCCCATTCCCATTAGTAGAGCTTCATACTCGGCCTCGTTGTTGGTGGCTGAGAATCCCAACCTTAAAGACTTCTCAATGATGGTCTGTTCAGGAGATATTAGAACTAGCCCCACTCCTGACCCCCTCTGGTTTGCTACTCCATCTACATACACCTTCCAGGGGGAGGAATGTTCTGTGGAGATGAGGCCAACTGATTTTTCATCCATGCCCTATGGGCTTGCTTCAATTTCTTCAAGGCCTTCAGCAAATTCAGTCACTAAGTCGGCAAGAACCTGACCTTTCACAGAAGTACAAGGCATATACTTAATATTGAAAGCCCTTAGAATTGTGCCCCATTTGGCAACCCTGCCAGTGTAATCTGCACTCCGAAGAACTGCTTTGAGTGGATATTGAGTCAAAATGACTACAGTGTGTGCTTGAAAGTAATGGGGAAGCTTCCTTGTTGCATGCACCACTGCCAGAATGGCCTTCTCCAATGGTAAATAACGCACCTCAGCTTCATGAAGCGATTTGTTCACGTAGTAAACTGGTCATTGTACACCATTTTCCACTCGTATCATAACAAAGCTGATCACATAAGGGGCTATCGCCAAGTAGGCAAAAAGAACCTCGTCTGCCTCAGGGCTGGACATAATGGGTGGCCAAGATAAATATTCCTTGAGCTGTTGAAATGCTAGAGCACACTCTTCAGTCTACTCGAACCTTTTCCATTTGTGGAGTAAAAGGAAAAAGGGTCTGCACCTATCTGCCGACCTGGATATGAATCTGTTCAGCGCAGCGGTCATCCCAGTCAACCTCTGAACTTTCTTCGGATTCCGAAGTGGTTGCAAGCTGTTTATGGCCTTAATTTGGTCGGGGTTCACTTCAATTCCCCGGTAAGTCACCATGTAACCCAAAAACTTCCCAGAGCAAACCCCAAAGGAGCACTTGGAAGCGTTCAGTCGTAACTTATGCTTCCTCAGAATCTCAAACGTACTGGTGAGGTCCGTCACATGTTCGGCCACTACCTTACTCTTTACAACCATATCATCAATATAGACCTCTATGTTTTTGCCTAGCTGTGGCTCAAACATCTTCGTCATCATCCGTTGATAAGTAGATCCTGCGTTTTTCAAGCCAAAGGGCATCACTTTGTAATGAAAGTTCCCATTAGGGGTGAGGAAAACGGTTTTCTCCTGGTCCTCCAGTGCCAGTGGGATCTGATGATAGCCCTGAAATGCGTCAAGAAAGCTCATCCGAGGATGACCCACTGTTGCGTCCACCAGTTGATCTATACGGGGCATAGGAAAAGGATCCTTCGGACAAGCTCTATTAAGATCTGTGAAATCAACATATACTCGCCATTTTCCATTTTTCTTCCTTACCACGACCGTATTGGCCAACCACTGAGGGTAAAACACTTCTTTAATAGCCCCTGCCTCCTTAAGCTTAGTCACCTCATCTTTGATAGCCTCGGCATGTAATTTAGAAGGACGCCGAAGTGGCTGTTTCTTTGGTGTAATAGAGGGATTGGCATTTAAATGATGACAAATGAAGTCTGGATCAACCCCTGGAGCTTCGTAGGCATTCCATGCAAACACATCAACGTTTCTCCTTAGAATCTCAACCAATTGCTCTTTTTCCAACAAAGGTAACAGTGCTCCGACCTGAAAGTACCTATCTGGATTACCGCCAAGACTCACTCTCTCCAGATTCTCACACTCAGCTTCCTCGGCGAACGTGCCAGAGATGGTACTTAGATTCTTTGACTGCTATAAGTCATCCTCTGCCTTGGCCGATGTGCCTACTTCTGGCCGATGTTGAATGGCTACTATCATGTACTGCCTCGCCATATTTTGATTCCCCAATATTTCTAACACTTGGCCTCCTGATGGGTATTTCACCTTTTGATGCAGAGTGGAAGAAATAGCCCCTAGGGTATGCAACCAAGGCCTACCCAAAATCGCTATATACGAAGAAAAAACATCTACTACAATAAAATCCACCTCCACCACATCTGAGCCTGCTTGCACCGGTAATCTAATCATACCCATTGGAATGACTGACCTTCCTTCGAAACTCACCAACGGGGAACTATAAGCTGTTAGGTCCTGGGGTGTCAAATTCAACCCCCTGTATAGGTCAGGATACATCACCTCGGCAGCGCTCCCTTCATCTATCATCACCCTTCTCACATCGTACCCCCCAATTCTGAGCGTAACCACCAAGGCGTCGTCATGCGGTTGTATCGTTCCTCTCTTATCCTCCTTCGAAAAACCCAACACCAATGAGGCATTCAGTTTTGTTTTCTTTGGCATTGAACTGAAGCCCCCATCCACATATTGAGATACGGACATTATCCTGGAGGGACAGGACCCCGTTCTTTCTGGGGCAGTAAATATAACATTTATTGTGCCTAGGGGGGCTCCTGAAGAGGCATTCCCCCGAAATGTTGATCCTGTTTGACCTCCTCGGCCACTGGAATGATGCAGCAGGTGCGTCAACTTTCCTTCTCGGACAAGCTCCTCCAAGTAATCCCACAGGTTTCTGCAATCTTCAGTAATGTGTCTGTGGTCCTGATGATATTGACAGTAAAAATTTTGGTTGCATTTCATAGGATCTCCTGCCATTCTATTGGGCAGTCTGAAGTACGGCTCGTCTTTTATCTTCTCCAGAACCGCTGCACTGGTTCTCGGAACACAACATTAACCGCTTGGGAGTTAGCAGATCCTGACTGCCCCTCAAAGTCCCTCCGAGGTCGATTGTTATTATATCGGTCCGACCTAAAATCCCTCATCTCCTGAGGGATTACCTTGGACTTTCCTCTACCCCGTATCTGGTCTTCTTCTACCCTTCTATACTTGTCAATTCGGTCCATAAGCTGTCACATGCTGGTAACAGGTTTGCCAGTCAGTGAACTCCTCAGATCATGCTCGGTTGGAAGGCCCTCCTTGAAGGTATTAATGGCTACGTTGTCATTGGCCCCATCTACCTCGTTAAACATTTCCCAATATCTGTCAGAATAGGCTTTCAGTGTTTCCTTCTTTCGCATAGACATTGATAATAACGACCCCAAGGGCTGAACAACCCTTCTGCAAGTAATAAAGCGAGCACCAAAGGCTTGGATGAGCCTCTCAAAAGAGTCAATAGTATTCGCTTCTAAGCCGTTGAACCACCTCATCGCCACTGGACCTAGACTCGAGGGAAAAACCTTGCACATTAGGGCCTCGTCCCTAGAATGGATGGTCATTCTCTGACTAAAATGGCTAACATGCTCCACCGGGTCCGTCTGACCATTATAAATGGTGAACGTAGGTTGATGGAACCGCCGAGGAAGACTTGCATCCTCTATGCGTCGCGTGAACGGCGATTTGGAAACTTGGCTCAGTGCTTTGTTCAAAGCATCGTTCCCTAAGCCCTGACAAGGTGGACTCTTATATGTTCGCCCACGGTGCTGCTCCTCATCACGTAAAAAAAGCTCACTGGGCGGAGTTCTAGACCTTCATCTATAATTGGTATCATCAGACTCCTCCGAGGACTGCCCTAAGTTGTGAGTCGTACGCTTCCGTCGCTCGTAGCGTAATTCCCTTTTTAATCTATTAATCTCACGCTGCATGTCCCCATCTTTCTTAGCATGGGAGACATGGCTCTTCCCCCGAGATTGACTTCTCTCCGTGTGAGTTGTTCACGCACTTCCTTCGCAATCCCCCCTCTATTCGTGGATTACCAACGGGTCGCCATGTTGAGGCCCCCTGGACTCTGCCTGGTGTGGATTAGCATCCATCTGCTATGGTGCTCCTTCTGCCATCAGCTGTTGCATTAGTCTTTTCCTACAATCGGATCAAGCTCTCCCCACAGACGGCGCCAATTGTAAGGACTCAAAATGTATTGGACCCAAAAGAAGGATGGAATTCGAGCCCAACAAGCCCAAACAATAAAATTTATAGAGAATGGGCGTAAGAACTAGCTCCAGTGAGAGGAAAAAGACATCGTTCTTCTGCAGCAAAAGGAACTTCAAACTAAATAAAAGAAAAACTCTTTTCTTCTTCTCCTCGGTTAGGTTTTTAGTGTATATCTCTCTGGATTCTTTCTTTCCTTTTCTCCCTTTCTTTTTTCAAAAGTCCCCTCCTTAGTGTACTCCGATTTCACGTTATATACTACCTTCTTCATCTTACTTCCACCATACACGTGTAGTTTCCATTTTGAGAACTTCTTTCTGTCCCATTCAGAACTTCCTGGATCCTCCGCCTAGTGGTTAGAAGGCTGCTTGGTTACTGTTCAGGTATCACCTCTACATTAATGCAGCCAGAGAGTTAGCTAGGAAGCATTTAATGTGGAGGTAGCAGCTTTTAGGGGATATTTGTTACTTTTCCCGGTTCCTTCTTTGCTCAATATTCATTAGTTAATTTGCATGCAGTTCTGTAAAGTTCCTTGACTATTAAAAGAATTACACCCACCTCAGACGTAGTTTGAGCAATAAATCTTATCCTCGGACATGTGAGTGTCATCGGACTGGGCCGCTAGGCCACTAGCCCACTTCCCATGAACTCGCCGTTTATCTTTTTGGGCCACTGGCCCCACAAATACTATATTTTTTACTCTCTCCGTCCCACTTTTTTTGTTCTCTATTCCATTTTAAGATGTCCCAAAATATTGTCCTGTTTCTAAAAATAAAAGTCATTAATTTACTAATGTTCCTATTATACCTCTATTAATTTACTAATTCAATTTTTTGATAAATTTTTTTAAGGGTAGTTTTGGAAACTTATACATTTTTAAAAGGTAGACAAAATAATAAATAATGTTCCCTTAAAAAGTTTGACTTTTCAAACAGGACAAAAAAAGTGGGATAGAGGGAGTATTATGTACCCATTAAGTCGGAACACATTAATAATTATTTAAATAGAGTTGTAAGTTATGAAACATTTGGTGGTACTGGAATTATTGCGCAGGAAATGGAGTAAAATTACTCTAGCTAGTTGTCTAGTCTTTTTTGTAGGCATATAGAGAATGAAGGGTGATTGAATAAAGACGAAGACGAAGACGAAGGTAAAGACTTGGTATGTTGTGTTGTCCAAAAAGTAAGAATATATATGAAAGCTCATTATTTTGTCATTCCCACTTTAATTTTCTAGAAAGCTGAAGACTTGTGGTCATGTGGAAAGGCTGCACCCCCTGGAAACTTTGTGGAAGAAGACCTTTTAATTTGTGCATGATAATTATTAAATTTGCATGAATTTCATTTTCATACTACTATGCCTTAAGAACTTGACGTTTGTAAGGGGGTGGGCCTGGCTTGGGGTAGTGGGCAAGCTCCTGCCGCACTAGGCCCGGGTATTTTCTGGGTGAGGAGTTGGGACCGACCCAATTGGAGCACACCTTGGCCCGGCTTGTGCACAATCTTTGCCGCGTCTGCCAAAGTTCATTTAAGAGCTCACAGCAAGCAGAGTTATTGTCAACAGGTTATGGCAGGCAGACATAAGATAAAAAAAAATGTAAAGAAAATGCATTCGCTTTTTCTTCCGCAACGAACAAGATAAATGACTTAAAGGCCTTGCTTTTAAAGAAAAACGTTTAAACAAAATATTAGAGCAGAATTAACAGAGTAAATTAGCGAGTTTGCCATATTCAGTATTGCCGCAGGATTCCAACCACGGAAGGGAAAACTACTCCCTCAACGCAAGTAAATTCACTTGGTGAAATTAATTGCTTTGAGAGGGCAATCCCAAATGGTATATGCCTAGGTATAGATTTTGTATTGCCTTTTGAGGACAAGGCTATTGAGGGAGAGAGGGGGTTAACCCATTTGGGTGCATGCTTGCCATAAGCACTCTGTTTTTTCTTTCTTAGAATTTCCTTCTCTCTGTTTTCTTTCTTTTGATTCTTTTCTCTCTGTTGTCTTTCTTTCAATTCTTTTCTCTTTGTTGTTTTTTTTTTTTTTTTGATCACCCCTTGTTGTCCCCTTATTGCACATAGCCGCGGGTCCCTTATATAGGGCCTGCCGTGGCCGATTTTACTGTTCTAGCCTTTCTATGGCCCTATTCTGCTATCGTAGCCTTTTTCCATTCATTTACCGAGTCAAATGGTTCTGATCCACCATTGACCTGTGGCTTTCAGACAACGAAGCTTCCTTCTTTACTTTGTCTAGTGTGTCCTCTCTCTCTCGGTTTCTCATGGCATGCACCCAGCGGTTCTTACCCAGCCTTGCCTCTTTTGGGTGGCATGTCATCCCAGCAAGACTATGCCCACCGAAAGAGTCTGGCTAAGAAACGCAAAAATGGGTTCCCGTTCCTCTCCCCACCACCAGACCATACCCTCACCCATGACTTCACCCTTTCCCATAGTGGCTGGATATAGGCTGGTGATACCTGGGTCGTTCGCATGCGTTACCTTATTGATGTTTCGTTCTTTTGCCGAGATCTGAAAATGGGTGCGCATATCCTGCCGTGCGCTTTTTGGCATTTTTTGATGTGGATTGTTTTTCCGGCAAGTCAACGCCCATGTGTTGTCCCTTTCTTTGGAGGGTTGAACTCTGTAGTGGGCTTCCCTTTAGTTTAGGCGTTTTGCTTTTGTGGCTTTGCGCCTCCTGCCCTGCCAGGTTTGCTATTCCTGCTGCTCAACTCAATTCTGTTGGGCTCTTTCGAACCTGCAGTGTACTTTCCTTCTTAGTAGCCCAATATGCTTGCTGGGCTTCTTTTTCATTTCTTGCGGGCTCCAATGTCCCTTGTTTTTCTTGTGGGCGTCCTTGGCCCATCTTGGTTTTGCTTCACACATGGATTTCTTTGCTAACTCACTTTGGGCTTCCTTGGCCCAATTTTCTCTATAAACTTTATCCTTTGGGCTCATGGGTTCTCCATTTGCCTGTTACTCTCTTTTTTTCTTATTGCAGTGGGCCTGTTGTGGCCCATTCTTTCTTTTCCCTCATCCTTTTCATGGATTTGTTTCTTTTCTCTTTCCGGGCCTATTTAAGCCCATTTGCTTCTTCTGGACCCATCAAATGGACCCTTGAACCATGCATATGCTTTCTTTTTCTTTTTTGCTGTTTCTTTCAGTTCGCCCACAACTCTGGGCCTTGGGCCTGCTGGGCTTCAATAAAAATGAGCCTCAACAACGTTTAAATTAAAATCCGTATTAAAAGAATATAATAACTACATATATTGTTGATGAATTATTTTTTATTTTATTTTGATAGTTAGTAATTGGAGTGCTTAGATTTAAATCATATATGTCTTTGTTATAAACGTTAGAAGGTGTCAACTATTTGAGTAATAAGGCTCTTAGAAATACCATTAAAGGTATGACTCTTTTTTCAAGCTATATCATTTTAGTGTCATAGGCCGAACGTTTGAAATTAGTTTTGGCTAATTTTTTCTCCTTTTAATTTTCAGTTTCCTTTTATAAAAAATAAAAATGTAGACAAATATATTGCAATGCGCAACATTTCCAGGAATCACTCATAAGTTTTTAGATTCTCTATTTGCTTTTTCTCAAAAAAAAAAAAAAAAAAAAAAAAAAAAAAAAAAGTAGAGGAGAAAAAAAAGCTCCATTTGCATGTGCTGAGTCTGCTGACTCGACTTTGTTTCCTTATTTTCATATATAATTACTCCCGTTAGGTACTCCTCATCTCTTGCCAACTAACATTCCCATTTCAACTCATCTTTTCTTTCCTTCTCATCCCCTCATTCAGATATTCACAACCTTTTGCTAATATATTGCAATGAGACAAATATCATTTAACTAATCAAACAATTAAAAGGACTCCCACTTACAAAAGAAAAAGACGTTAGAGACAAGGAAAAAAATGGTGTGAGTCTGCGAAACCAAGCTTTATAGACTAAAGTCTAAACACAATTACATGTTTAAGTTCACTTTACTTTTTAAACAATTGCTCTAAAGTTTGCACACAATTTTTCCTTCTCTTTTTAGTATTTGTGTATCTAAGTAAGAAATCTTACTTTTTGAATTAAAAATAAAATATGGAAAATAAATATTATCTAATTAATGTTTATGTATAAAAAGGTCTACTTATTGTGTCAGTCACATTATTACGTGGCTTTAGGCCTCCACGCTAAAGGGAGTCTTGTTTCTTTGTGTCATTGGTGAAGATCTATCAACAATGTTTTTATTAGTTTTTTTTTTTTTTTTTTTTTTTTTTTTTAATTTATGAAATCTATAATATTTTTGGACAATCTTTAACCTATGATTCGAGCAATGTATCTTTTAACAAATCAAACTATTAAATAGTACGCACACTTGCTTCTCAAAAAAAAAAAAAAAAAATAGTACGCACACTTTGATTTAAAAAAGAAAAAGAAGACAATTTAGAAGAATATCTACAACTGAGTGCAATTTGCAAAATAGCCAAGGCATCATCTCTATGAAAAACTTGATTGTCAATCTCAATGCTGGGAATCACAGCTTGATCAATCAGGTGTTTCATAGAGATTATTAATTTTAAAGAAAAAAAGAATTCAAAAACATTACTTTTCAATTTTTTTACACCAATACATGTAAACAAATCAGACAATCAAATCCTTAATTTCATCAAATCTTTAACCACAAATCAGAAAAATTTTAACCAAACCCTCAATCTCAACTATACATTGACATAAAATACTCACACAAATGAGAAGAGAGATGACGGGTCAATTCAAAGAGAGAGAGAGAGCAGATTCAAGAGACCCAAAACGGTGGGTCATTGCAAAATGGTGGATATGTGAGAAATGTGAGAAGATGATGGGTGAAGACCATTGTCTTGATGAGAGTTTAAGGCCCTTGAGCAATGGTCATCATTGAATATGTTGAATGTGCTTGAACAGTTACTTATCTTTCTTTAATGACTTGCTGGCGATATTTATTTTTGCCCATTAAAGGCGGACGACCAATTGATTTTCCTGGACTCATCAGTTTCCTTTCACCACTTTGTATTTTCCAGTCTCTAAGAAAGTGTAAGAAAGTAAAGAAAAATGAAATCCTGAAGCTTTTATCATAAAATGGAAGCGAATTTTGTTTGTCGTAAATTATGTTCTTTCTTATGTTTACACAACAACCAAATGGAGCATTGACTAGGAAGAACTATCTACCTAAGTTGAGGTTTTATTTTTAAC
The DNA here is from genome assembly GCA_023621385.1 of Quercus gilva. Taxonomy (NCBI): domain Eukaryota; kingdom Viridiplantae; phylum Streptophyta; class Magnoliopsida; order Fagales; family Fagaceae; genus Quercus; species Quercus gilva. The sequence continues at coordinate 14,934,733 of CM042480.1, forward strand.
CCCAAATTTTGATAACTAAATCGAAGAAAATGCATAAATTTAGATAATAGATTTCATAGTTTTCTAGGAATCAGTTAGTTGTGTCTTTGAAAGCTTGGGCACCAAGTGTTGGTGTAGAAAAAGTATTTTGTATTAAATGATACCATATCATATTAAAATTCAATAAATAAGAGACATGCGTACTAAAATAACTATCCACTAACACATCTCTTTAGTTGTTAGTAAGGTTATTATTTTTTGTAAGCGCATCTTTCACTTATTGGATTTTGATACCATTGATATGGTATCATTGATACTAAATACCTTTTCGTTGGTGTGGGCAATAGGTTTGCCAAGGAGGTTGCTAAAGGGGTTGTGTTATTATAAGGAAGAATTCCTAGGGAGTGGACCTAAGGTACTGGCAAAAGATTTCAATACTAATTTGTACTTGATTTATTTGAAAAGATAACAAAATAGTGAGGCCAAAAAAGCTATTAAAAAAAAATTACAAGATGGAATGCGCTCAATGGGATTTGGATTTTGGAGTTATAAAGAAAGGGTTAATCATATTTTCTTTCTTTCACCTAAAACTAAAAGTCTAGGGATTTCTAAAGTTTGTGGAAATTTTTGTGGAGTACTGAGGATTTCGTGTTGTACAACATGTCACCCCAGTCAAAAAGGCAAATGTACTAAGTCAATTTGCTTGTTGTCAAGGGGAAAGAAAATTTAACCCAACGAAAAAGCAATTGACTGCAAGGAGCCAAAGACTCCTGCTCCAATTAGAAACATGGTGACATTCTTCAGTTCAAAGTTTCAAATGAAAATTAGTGTTTCGAACAATAAATGTAGATTTCCCAGAGATCTTTAATTTTTAAGTTTTAGACTCTCATTCTCCACATTTCATCTTTGTATTATGTTTGTTTTGCTTCTTTTTACATTGCTTAATTTACATTCCTTTTTGTTTGATTATTGATCTTGGAGACTTTGCGGTTTTGAGCTCAATTGATTTGGTTTCCATGGAAAATGTTTGAAGTGTTTTTGCCTTTTTGGTGTGTGTCTCTTTGTTTATAATTTCCAGATTTTTAGTAAATGGCATTCTTATCCACCGAAAAATGAAATGACTGCAAAGACTCCTACTCCTAGTCATACATCAATCTCTATCTATATCTTTATATGTTCGCTTCCAATTTTCCAATTCGATTTGATATATCTCTGTACAAATGCAAAACCTTTCAATTATTTTTTTTATTAGTCTTTTTAAATTAATATTGTCACTGTTGGTAATTTTATTGGTAAATATGTTAGTATATTTATTGATTAGATAAGTAATAGTTGAATTCTATTTATTAAATCGGTTTATAATTAGCAATTAAGAATCTTCTTGGTAAAAAAGACTACTCATCTGATAAGAAAAGATTTCCTTCTTCTGTTAAGGGAAAGATCATCAACAACAACTTATATTATTAGAGAAGCTTAAACTAGATTATAATATAATTTTTCTAGCAATTAGAAAATGGTGACATTCTTCGGTTCAAAGTTTTAGATGAAAATATCTGTTTGGATACAGCTGAAAACTGAAAAACACTGTAGCAAAATAATTTTTAAATATGTAAATAGTATCATGAGACCTATTTTTAATAAAAAAATTGTTGAAAAGTGAAATTTGTGGGTTTATAAACAGTACACACTCTGCATTGTTTACAGGAAAAATCAAACATTTTGGCTAAAAACAAAAAAACAAAAAACAAAAAACGCAAAACTTTTGCACTTGCACACTTAGTGTTACGTATACGTACTAGATTGAATAGAATAGATTTGAGTTATGGTTGTGTCTAAGCATTATTTCATATACATCCTTGATTAATAATTTAATAATATATTTTTATTATGCACCCATTAAGACGGAACACATAAATAATTATTTTTAAAATGTTGCAATTTATGAAACATTTCATGGCACTAGAATTTTGGGCAGGAAATGGAGTAAAATTACTCTAGTTGTCTAGTCTAATTATTTAGGCATAGAGAGAGTGAACGGTGAATGAATAACGACAAAGACGAAGACTAGGTACATTGTTGTGTTGTCCAAAAAGTAAGAGCATGAAAGCTCATTGTTTTCTCATTCCCACTTTAATTTTCTGGAAAACTGAAGCCTTGTGGAAATTGAAACCTTGGAAACTTCATGGAAGAAGACCTCTCAATCTGTGCATGAATGATAATTATTAAATTTGCATGAATTTCATATTACTATGCCCAAAGAACTCGACGTTTAAAATACGTACAATGCGTGTAACATGCACTAATCTAATAACTACATATATTGTTTATTATTATTATTATTATTTTGATAAGTTAGTAATTGGAGTGGAGGATTTGAATTATATATGTCTTTATTATAAACAGGCTCTTAACAATCCTCTTAAAGTTGTGACTCATTTTTCAAGTTGTAATATTTTGGTACTGTAGGCCAGACGTTCGAAATTGGTTAAATTTACCCCACCATTTTTAAAAGTTACCATGAGTTTTTAGTGGAGTTTGTGATATACCTTTACGTTAAAACCTTTTCTTTCTTTCTTTTTTTCCTCTTGTGTATATGTGTTTATTCCTCCAAAAAAAAAAAAAAAATTCTCCTTGTTAAAGAAGACTAGCTTAAACAGTTAAACTAGATAATAATATAATTTTTCAGCTATTATATAGAAACATGGTGACATTCTTTAGTTCAAAGTTCCAAATGAAAATTAGTGTTACGTACTAGACAGAATAGATTTGAGTAATGGTTTTATCCAAGCATTATTTCATATACATTCTTGATTAATACTATATTTTTTTATTATGTACCCATTAAAACGGAACACATAAATAATTATTTAAAAATAGTTGTAAGTTATGAAACATTTCGTGACACTAGAATTATTGGGCAGGAAATGGAGTAAAGTTACTCTAGCTAGTTGTCTAGTCTTATGTGTATAGAGACTTAGAGAGTGAATGGTGTTTGAATAAAGACGAAAGACGAAGACTTGGAAAATTATTTTGTTGTCCAAAAAGTAAGAATATGAAAGCTCATTATTTTGTCATTCCCACTTTAATTTTCTAGATAGCTAAAGACTTGTGGTCATGTGGAAAGACCGCACCTCTGGAAACTTCGTGGAAGAAGACCTTTTAATTTGTGTTTGAATGATAATTATTAAATTTGCTTGAATTTCATTTTCATACTATTGTGCCTAAAGACCTTTCAATCCACTTGAGTTATAAGGCTCTTAGCAATATTATTAAAGTTATGATTCTTTTTTCAAGTTGAAATATTTTGGTTTAGTAGGCTAGATGTTTGAAACTGGTTTTTGCTAAATTTTTTTCTCCTTTATTTTCAATTCCTTTTATTAAAAAAAATGTAGAAAAGTTTCCTTTTATTAAAAAAAATGTATGACAAATTTACTGCAATGTGCAACATTTCCAGGAATCACTCAAAGTTTTTAGATTCTCTATTTTCTTCTCCAAAAAAAAAAAACAAAAACAAAGAAAAAAACCTCTATTTGCATGTGTTGACTCAACTTTGTTTCCTTTTTTTTTCATATATAATTACTCCCATCAAGTACTCCTCATCTCTTACCAACTAACATTCCCATTTCAACTCATCTTTTTTCTTTCTCATTCAAATATTCACAACCTTTTGCTCTTATATTGCAATGACTTTTCCTACCAACAAAGGAGAGAAATATCGTTTAACTAATCAAATAATTAAAGGATTCCCACTTACAAAAGATAAAGACTTTAGAGATGAGAAAAAAAAGTTGTGTGCTTGTGAAACCAAACTTTATAGATTGAAGTCTAAACACAATTACATGATTAAGTCCACTTTACTTTATTGCGCAGGAAATGGAGTAAAATTACTCTAGCTAGTTGTCTACTTTTTTTAGGCATATAGAGAATGAAGGGTGATTGAATAAAGACGAAGACGAAGACGAAGACGAAGCTAAAGACTTGGTAAATTGTTGTGTTGTCCAAAAAGTAAGAATATGAAAGCTCATTATTTTGTCATTCCCACTTTAATTTTCTAAAAATCTGAAGACTTGTGGTCATGTGGAAAGACTGTACCCCTGGAAACTCCATGGAAGATGACCTTCAATCTGTGCAAGAATGATAATTATTAGATTTGCATGAATTTCAGTTTCATACTACTATGCCTAAAGAACTTGGCGTTTAAAATACAGTCTGTATTAAAAGAATCTAATAACTACATATATTGTTGATGAATTTATGTTATTTTATTTTAATTTTGATAGTAATTGGAGAGCGTAGATTTCAATCATATATGTCTTTGTTATAAACACTAGAAGGGGTTGTGTTATTATAAAGAAAAATCCCTAGGGAGTGGACCTAAGGTACTGGCAAAAGATTTCAATACTAAATTTGTACTTGATTTATATGAAAAGATAACAAAATAGTGAGGCCAATAAAGTTATTAAAAAAATTTACAAGATGGAATGTGCTCAATGGGATTTGGATTTTGGAGTTATAAAGAAAGGGTTAATCACATATTCTTTCTTTCACTTAAAAAGTCTAGGGATTTCTAAAGTTTGTGGAAATTTTTGTGGAATGAGAATTACGTGTTGTACAACATGTCACCCCCAGTCAAAAAGGCAAAGGTACTAAGTTTGTCAAGGGGGAAAGAAAATTTAACCCAGTGAAAAAGCAATTGACTACAAAGAGCCAAAGACTCCTGCTCCAATTAGAGACATGGTGAGATTCTTCAGTTCAAAGTTTCAAATGATCAAAATTAGTGTTATGAACAATAAAATGTAGATTTCCCTGAGATCTTTAATTTTTAAGTTTTAGACCCTCTCATTCTCCACATTTTATCTTTGTATTATCTTTGTTCTGCTTCTTTTTACATTGCTTAATTTACATTCCTTTTTCTTTGATTATTGATCTGGGAGACTTTACGGTTTTGAGCTCAATTGATTTGGTTTCCATGGAAAATGTTTGTAGTGTTTTTGCCTTTTTGGTGTGTGTCTCTTTGTTTAGAATTTCCGGATTTTTAGTAAATAGCATTCTTATCCACCGAAAAATGAATTGACTGCAAAGACTCCTACTCCTAGTCATGTATCAATCTCTATCTCATATCTTTATCTGTTCGCTTCCAATTTTCCAATTCGATTTGATATATCTCTGTACAAATGCAAAACCTTTCAATTATTTTTTTTTTTGAGTCTTTTTAAATTAATATTGTCACTGTTGGTAATTTTATTTGTAAATATGTTAGTATATTTATTGATTTGATAAGTAATAGTTGAATTCTGGTTTATTAAATCGGTTTATAATTAGCAATTAAGAATCTTCTTGGTAAAGAAGACTACTCAGCTGATAAGGAAAGATTTCCTTCTTCTGTTAAGGGAAAGATCATCAACAACAACTTATATCATTTTTTTTTTTTTAGAGATAATTATAACATGCTTCTAACCCCGCAGCTTGAACCATTTCCCCCTTAAACCCTCAAAAACTTTGTACATGGAGAGGTGTCAATTCAGCTACAAGGCCCTTAGCAACTTATTTCATTATTAGAGAAGCTTAAACTAGATTATAATATAATTTTTCCAGAAATTAGAAAATAATGACATTCTTCAGTTCAAAGTTTCGGATGACAATTAGTGTTACGTACACGTACTAGACTGAATAGAATAGATTTGAGTGATGGTTGTGTCTAAGCATTATTTCATACATATCCTTGATTAATAATTTAATACTATATTTTTATTATGCACCCATTAAGACGGAACACATAAATAATTATTTTTAAAATGTTGCAATATATGAAACATTTCATGGCACTAGAATTATTGGGCAGGAAATGGAGTAAAATTAATCTAGTTGTCTAGTCTAATTATGTAGGCATAGAGAGAGTGAACGGTGAATGAATAACAACGAAGACGAAGACTTGGCACATTGTTGTGTCATCCAAAAAGTAAGAGTATGAAAGCTCATTGTTTTCTCATTCCCACTTTAATTTTCTGGAAAATTGAAGACTTGTGGAAACTGAAACCTAAGAAACTTCATGGAAGAAGACCTCTCAATCTGTGCATGAATGATAATTATTAAATTTGCATGAATTTCATATTACTATGCCCAAAGATCTCAACGTTTAAAATATGTACAGTGCGTGTAACACGCACTAATCTAATAACTACATATATTGTTTATTTATTTATTATTATTTTTTTGATAAATTAGTAATTAGAGTAGAGGAATTTGAATCATATATGTCTTCATTATAAACAGACGCGTAACAATCTTTTTAAAGTTATGACTCTTTTTTCAAGCTGTAATATTTTGGTATCGTAGGCCATACGTTCGATTTTTTTTTTTTTTTTTTGAGAAACCATACGTTTGAAATTGGTTAAACTTAACCCACCATTCTTTAAAAGTTATCATGAGTTTTTAGTGGAGTTTGTGATGTACTTTTGTGTTAAAACTTTTTTTTCTTTCCCTTGTGTATGTGTGTTTATTTCTCAAAAAAAAAAGAAAAGAAAAAGGAAAGAAAAAAGAATCTCCTTGTTAAAGAAGACTACTCAACTCATGGTAAGGAAATATTTCCTTCTTCTGTTAAAGGAAAGATCATCAACAACAACATATATTAGCACTAGAGAAGCTTAAACAGTTAAACTAGATAATAATATAATTTTTCAGCTATTATATAGAAACATGGTGACATTCTTTATTTCAAAGTTTCAAATGAAAATTAGGGTTACGTACTAGACTGAATAGATTTGAGTAATGGTTTTGTCCAAGCATTATTTCATATACATTCTTGATTAATACTATATTTTTAACTTATGTACCCATTAAAACGGAACACATAAATAATTATTTAAAAATAGTTGTAAGTTATGAAACATTGTGTGGCACTAGAATTATTGGGCAGGAAATGGAGTAAAATTACTCTAGCTAGTTGTCTAGTCTTATGTGTATATAGAGTGAAGGGTGATTGAATAAAGACAAAAGACGAAGACTTGGCAAATTATTGTGTTGTCCAAAAAGTAAGAATATGAAAGCTCATTATTTTGTCATTCCCACTTTAATTTTCTAGATAGCTGAAGACTTGTGGTCGTGTGGAAAGACTGCACCCCTGGAAACTTCATGGAAGATGACCTTTCAAGCTGTGCACGAATGATAATTATTAAATTTGCATGAATTTCATTTTCATACTATTGTGACTAAAGACCTTTCAACCCACTTGAGTTACAAGGCTCTTAGCAATATTATTAAAGTTATGATTCTTTTTTTAAGTTGTAATATTTTGGTTTAGTAGGCTACATGTTTGAAATTGGGTTTTGCTAATTTTTTTTTCTCCTTTATTTTTCAATTTCCTTTTATTAAAAAAAATGTATGACAAATTTATTGCAATGTGCAACATTTCCAGGAATCACTCATAAGTTTTTAGATTCTCTATTTTCTTCTTCTCAAAAAAGAAAAAAAGAAGAAGCTCTATTTGCATGTGTTGACTCAACTTTGTTTCCTTTTTTTCATATATAATTACTCACATCAAGTACTCGTCATCTCTTACCAACTACCTTTCCCATTTCAAGTCATCTTTTTTCTTTCTCATTCAAATATTCACAACCATTTGCTCTTATATTGCAATGACTTTTCCTACTAACAAAGGAGACAAATATCGTTTAACTAATCAAATAGTTAAGAGGATTCCTACTTACAAAAGGTAAAGACTTTAGAGATGAGAAAAAAAATTTGTCGCTTGTGAAACCAAACTTTATAGACTAAAGTCTAAACACAATTACATGTTTAAGTGCACTTTACTTTTTAAACAAATGCTCTAAAGTTTTCACAAAATTTTTCCTTCTCTTTTTAGTATTTGTGTATTTAAGAAAGAAATCTTACTTTTTGAATAAATACATAAATATTATTTAAGTAATATTTTTGTATAAAAATGTCTGCTTATTATGTTGGTAGCATTATTATGTGGCTTTACACCTCCACACTAAAGAGAGTCTTATTTCTTTAGTATCATTGGTAAAGATCTATCAATAATTTTTTTATTATATTTTAAAATTTATAATGCTTTTGGATTTTTTTTTTTTTTTTTTTTTTTGAGAAGAAGATACTTGCATTTAAAGAAAAAGCAAAAAACTAGGCAAAATTGACTACAAGAATAGAGTTAACTAGTCGCTAACCCGTGCGATGCACGGGATAATTAAATAAAATGACAATTAACCAACATCACGTTAAGGTAAAAAAATTAGTGAGAGACTGATTTGTCCACCAAGAATTTAAAAGAAAAAAAGATTGATATAATAAAATCTAAGAAATTTAGAAATAGAAAATTGGGTTAATAATATGCATATTATAGAATCCCCAAATTCTACTTCAAAACTAAACAAAACCCTTCAAATTCAAAAAATTCATATATAATATACCAAATAAAAATTTACCACACCTTGGATTGGAAGACATAGGTTACAGTTTTGATTTTTCTCCAAAAAATAGAGATGCTTCATCTGCTCTATACAATATAAAATAATTATTAGAAATTTCAACCCAAAAACCAAACCCACAAAAACACTATCAAAATATAGAGATTAACCCAAATACTTAGAAGAAAATAAATTCTAAACATAACAAAACAATAAGATAGAATGAAAATTTCAGGCACATATGAAAGCAAATAAAAAAGACAAAACCTACGTTTTTTTTTTTTTTTTTTTTTAGTTGAGTCTCTCTCCTTCTTATTTTTTTAATTTTAAAGTGAAATTAAGTTTAGGATTTTGAGATGGTAATTGCTAGGGTTTTAAGGAGAGAAGAGAGAGTCCTACCAGGAGTCTAAATAATATAAACAATTCAAAACATGGAACATTATCAAATTTATAACACCTAATTCCATTATCTTCTACGTTGAATCCAAACAAATAATTAATTGAAATTAATCCAAACAAATAATTAATCAACAAAAATCAAAGATTTAATAAAAAAACAAAAAATCACATGAACCCAAATAAAAATTCTCAATAAAGCAAAAACATATAAAAATTTACCACACCTTGGGCTGGAAGACATAGGTTGCAGCTTTGATTTTTCTCCAAAAAATAAAGATGCTTCATCTACCATATACAATATAAAATAATTATTAAAATTTCAACCCAAAAACCAAACCCATAAAAACACTATCAAAATATAGAGATTAACCCAAATACTTATAAGAAAATCAATTCTAAACATAATAAAACAATAAGATAGAATGAAAATTTCAGGCACATATGAAAGCAAATAAAAAATTTGAGATGGTAATTGCTAGGGTTTTAAGGAGAGAAGAGATTTTGGTATTTTTATGCAAAAAACGTTATTTTAGGTCTAGATGATTTATTTCCTTGTTTTTAGGCTCTTTTAATGTTTTTTTAGGTCAAATTTGGTTCCTATTATGGTTAGGTATTAATTAGGGCTTATTTTAGAATATATTTTCTTGTTCATCAAGTTTTATGGGGCTCTTAAATAGGCCTCCAAGTTTGTATACGTTTTTCAATAATATTGTTATAAGATATAAAACCTAAAATAAAAAGAATCAAAAATAAAAAGAAAAAGAAAATAGTGATGATGTGGAAAATTGTGAGAGTTTCAAAAGTTTCGGTTTTATATATATATATAGATTAGTGGTGGAACATCCTAAGTTTTTGGTAAATATTTAAAAGATGATTTGAGCAATGTATCATTTAACTAATCAAACAATTAAAAAGAATACACTTAAATTTCGAAAAAAGAAAGAAAGGATGCACTATTCAGAAGAATATCTATGACTAGGCGGAATTTGCAGCCGAGGCATCATCTCTATAAAAAAACCCGATTGATCAATCTCAATGGTTGAAATCACAGCTTGATAGACCCTGTTTTTCATAGGGATATGATGCCTTGTCTATTTTGCAAAAGTTATTGTTATTATTATCCGCAATATTATATTTTTTTTTAATATACAATAAAGTTATATCTTTCCTTAAATAAATAAAAATTTTAATAAAAAAACTGAAAGAAGAATAAAAAAAAATAAAGCCATGTAGTTTCGTATATAACTCAATTACTGTGATTGACTTTTTAAAAAACTGAAAGAAAAGTAGAAGACTTGGGTTGACTTGGTAGCTGTATATAAATGTTCATAATATTCATTCTATCCCACACGCCGCACTCACCTATATTCACTCTTTTGCTTCCTTGAAGGCTGAAGGGCATCATCTCATCTCATCTCATCAAAATGGGTTTTTGTTGTTTAACTTTGAAGTATCAACTCTTCTTCTTCTTCTGTCTACTCTCCTTGCTCTTTCCATCCTCTTTTTCTTCTTCCTTGTCTTCAAACTCACCATGCTCTGCTCTACTCCATTTTAGTAACTCTCTTTCTCTTCACAGATCCGCTTCTCCCTCTCTTGATACAACCGATTTATCTTATATTTATGATAATTATTATAGATCAAATATTAAAATGTGTGATAATTGGTATCCAAAGACAGCCTCTTGGAAGGAGGATAAGGACTGCTGTAGTTGGGATGGTGTCGAGTGTGACAATGCGACACGCCATGTTATTGGTCTTGACCTTAGTTGCAGTTGGCTTAATGGCTCCATTCATTCCAACAGTTCCCTCTTCCTTCTTCGCCATCTCAGGTCCTTGAATCTTGCTGGTAATTTCTTCTATCCCTCCCTAATTTCATCTGAGTTTGGCAACTTTAAGACTTTGACTCATCTTAACCTCTCTTCTTCCGGTTTTTATGGCAAAATCCCATATGAAATCTCCCAGTTGTCTTCGCTTGTTTCACTCGATCTTTCTTGCAATTGGCTAGTAATCAAAACACCAGTTTGGAAAAGAGTCGTTGATAACCTAACTCTGTTAAGGGAACTTCTTCTGGATGACACAAATATGTCCTCAATTAGACCTAATTCTTTGATGAATCTATCCTCCTCTTTGACAACTCTTAGTCTCCATTACTGTGACTTGCGGGGAAAACTCGAAAATAACATCCTCTGCCTTCCGAGTATACAAACCCTTGATCTAGGATTTAATGTCAATCTTGAGGGTTCTCTTCCAAACTCTAATTGCAACAGCAATAGTTCCCTGAAGTTCTTAGATCTCTCTATGGCAATGTTTTCGGGAGAATTATCGGCAGTCTAAAGTACTTGAAGTATTTGAATCTCTATCATTGCAATTTTACTGGTTCAATTCCAACATCGATTGGAAGTCTCACTTAAATTACTCTGATTCTATCAAGCAACAATTTTATTGGGTCAATTCCAGCATCACTTGGGAACTTCACACAAATTACTTATTTGGATTTATCATCTAATAGTTTCAGAGGTGAGATTCTATTACCACTTTTAAATTTTAGGTGTTCTTGGCATACACATGAACTAACAATTTCTAATTATTGGTGAATATTTCAACAGGTTTGCTGCCATTGTCACTATTGAACTTGCCCAATCTCTTAAGTTTATTCCTTGACAACAATCAACTTGTTGGTCCCCTTCCTAGTCACGTAAGTGGTTTGAATCTAATTCATCTCTCTTTAAGTTCAAATTCCCTAAATGGAACACTGCCATCTTGGTTGTTCAATTTGCCATCTTTAGAGATGTTAAGGCTTGGTGATAATGAATTTATTGGTGAGATTGGTGAATTTAAGTACAATTCATTGGACTATCTTGATTTGGGTTATAATAAGCTACAAGGTTCCATACCTAGGTCAATTTCTAGACTTGTGAACCTTACTTACCTACATCTCTCATCAAATAAATTGAGAATTATGTCAGAGTTTGAAATGTTTTCAAAGCTCAAAAATCTCCAATATCTTGATTTATCACATAACTTACTCAGCATCAACAATGTAACTTTTACCTTGCCCAATCTTCAGGAGTTGAACTTGTCTTCTTCCAACATTAGTGAATTCCCAATTTTCTTAAAAACAGCAACAAATTTAGAATCCTTAGACCTTTCCAATAACATAATTTATGGTCAAGTTCCAAGATGGTTGGGGGATGTGGGGAGAAATTCATTATCTTATGTTAATCTTCGGGCCAACTTGCTTCAAGGACCATTTCCCACATTAAATTTTCATAACCTTCGATATTTCTTTGTCTCTAATAACAGTTTAACTGGAGAAATCCCCCTTTTTATTTGTAATGCAAGTTCCCTTGAAGTTCTAGATTTGTCTCATAACAGCTTAAGTGGCATGATTCCGAAGTGTTTGGCAAATTTTAGTGTCCTCTCAGTGTTGGATTTGCGAATGAATAACCTTTGTGGTACCATCCCAACCACTTTGCTAAGGGAAATTATTTCAGGAACATTAACTTTAATGGCAATCAGTTAGAAGGGCAATTGCCACGATCTTTAGCAAATTGTAGGAACTTGGAAGTTCTAGATCTTGGAAACAATAAGATAAATGGAACCTTCCCTTATTGGTTGGAAAGTCTTCTGAAATTGCGGGTTCTTGTCTTAAGATCAAATAGATTTGAAGGTCATATATGCAATCCTAAAACCAAATTTCCTTTCCCAAATTTGCGAATCATAGACATCTCCAACAATCAGTTTAATGGTTCTTTGCCAATAAAATATTTCAAATATTTGAAAGCCATGACGAATATGGATGAAAGTGAAGTTGGATTGAAATATATGGGAGACAATTATTATCAGGATTCTTTGACTGTGACGATAAAAGGGTCGTATATTGAGTTGGTGAGAATCCAAACTATCTTCACAACCATTGATTTTTCAAACAATAGATTCATAGTGCAGATGCCGAAGACACTTGGAAGGCTTAAATCACTCAAGGGGCTCAACTTTTCTCACAATAACCTTACAGGTTATATTCCATCATCATTTGGAAATTTGACCAATCTTGAATGGTTAGACCTCTCTTTCAACAAGCTCAGCAGTGAGATTCCCAAGCAATTGGCAGAGCTACCGTGGCTTGAAGTTTTAAATCTATCGTATAACCAACTTACAGGACGTATACCTTTAGGAAAGCAGTTCAATACATTTGATAATGATTCATACATGGAAAATTTGGGATTATGTGGATTTCCATTGTCAAGAACATGCAACAACGAGACAAAGCAACCAACACCATTAACCTTACAAAAAGAAGACAATTTAGAGCCTAAAAATGGGTTTGGTTGGCAAGCTGTATTGATAGGTTATGGATGTGGTGTGATATTTGGAACGTTGATGGGATATCTCATGTTTAAGTTTGGAAAACCAAAGTGGATTGTGAGGATGGTCATATTAGAGCAACATATCATGCTCAGAAGGCTGAAGAATAATGCCTACAAACGTGGTGGAAGAAAATAACTGGTCAAAACAATTTGTGGGAGTTTTGCTAGATTTTTTTTCAAGAAGATTTCAAAGTCATGTTGTACAATGTTGTAATTCGTGGAAATGACTTCGATTTCATAAAATGGTTGGGAGTCCATGTAGAATGCATATGTTGCGGCTTTTTTCATTTCCAAATCATGGAATTTTTTTAACTATGGAGGAAATTGGGGACATACTGGAATCCAACTCCAATGGCAAAAAAGAAACATACTCTGAATCTGATTCAAACAGCGAAGCCAAGTATAAAAAACAAAGCTCTCCTCCAACTCTTTCCATGTGTCAGAATTTGGATGAAGCTTATCATTCACTCTCTTCTTCATTTTTCAAACAATGGAAACAACACATAATGGTGATTAGGAGAATATCACCATTCTTTCATGGTCCCCAATGACACAGGACACCATTCTTTGCCAAGGTATCCTCCTTCTTTACTTACATCTTTGTGTGCCTTTTTCACTTTCTTCTCTCTCTCTCTCTCTCTCTCTCTCTCTAGCTCTCTCTTTAAATGTAAAGGCTCATTCATAGGGAAATCAAGCTGCTAAGCTTTGTAATTATTATTTATAAAATAAGTATATGATTTTTTTTATTTTTTAATGCAGCTGGTTGGTGTTGTCACTATTGAAATAATTGGTAGGCCCAAGATTCCTTTCCACTTGCATTCTGATTTTCAGTTATTATAATAATTCTTACTTATCAAAAAAAAGTTATTATAATAATTTTTGTATTTTATTGATCTGATTTGTTTGCTTTGGTTGCATAGTTTCTGCTTTTTTTTTTAGCATCAAATGCCCAGTAACATGCAAGGTTGATGCCTCTGATGTTTCAGAACATATCAATAACCTTTGTGCTCTTGAAAGTTCAAGACCTTTATGTAGACAGTAAGGCCTCATTCTCCCTTTCTTATTTTTATTGTTGGGTTTGGTACCATTTCCTTATATATATATATATATATAAATAAATTTTGCTTTTGTTTTTCATGTCCATTTTTTTATTCTTTGGTGAACGCATTTCTTAATATTTCAATGTTGTGGAATTTATGCTGGTTTTTAATTATACACTTGCTATCTATGTTGAATGTGAGTATTGTCACTTTTCGAATTAAAAAAAAAAAAAAAATGTGAATTCAATTTGATTGAAGATTCACGATGATTTTGAGATTATATATAGAAATTTGGTGAGTTGTAAGTCAACTTGTAGGTGTAGACTTGATATGATTTATTCTCTTATTTACGATCTTCAAGTTTTCATATATGAACGTGGAGTGAAGGTATAAATAAAGTATCTCACTGTATTCTTTTTCACTTTTTTTGGCTGTATAGTTTCACTATGTGAGCGTTTGGATTGAGCTTAATCTCACGTCTGCGTTTTGTCCCTTTTTTTTTTTTTTTTTTTTTTTTTTTTTTTTTTTTTTTTTTTTTTTTTTTTTTTTTTTTTCAGGCATGTGAGGGGCTACTGTGCGGCTATTGTTCACATGAACAGTAGCCGCAGTTGTTGACTTTTTTCTCTGAATAGTGCATTTGTGCACTGTTCACGGACCCATAAATTTCACTTTTTATCAACTTTTTCATTAAAAATGGGTCCCACGGCACTATTCACACATTTAAATATTATTTTGCTACAGTATTTTCAGTTTTCAGTTTTCAGCTTTCAGCTGTATCCAAACGGACCCTATATACAGTTATAGTGGAAACTTTCTTGGTTTCATTTTGTCTTTTTCTATTTTTCATTCCTTTTCCCTTTTAGCAATAGTTGTTTTGCAAAAGGTTAGTTTTCTTCAAGGTGCGTCCCCGTTTCCCTTGTGATTAATGTATTAAAAGATCTATGCCTTGAAACATGTTGTGAGTAGGATGTAGTGAGATTAATCACATTAAGAAGAAGCTACTAAACTTTATTTAATCTACTAAACTTTGCAATTCTCTAGGAAATCAGCTTGGGAGTAAATCAAGACCGAATGTTCTGAAATGAAGTTGTGGAAATTAATCCAGCATTCATATTGTATTCCTAGCATTCCATTAGTTGCTGACTTGCTTTGAGAAATAGACTTTCCACTCGAGACAATTTGTTAAAATGGGGTTATCAAGGTGACATGTTGTGTCTTCTGCAAGACCTGTCTTGAGAGCAATTGTTCTTTGCTTTGAGTATCATTTTCCGAAGAGGTTATGGGAGCAAGTCATGATGTCTAATTAAATCCAAGGTAAATGTTTTGAAAGTAATTATGTGGGGTAAAGAAAAGTGGAAGGAAAATGTTTTAAAAGCAATATAAGCAAACTTGCTAGGTCTGTAGTGGGTTATTATTTTTGCTTAAAAGAAATGCTTGTGTATTCATTGGCAATGTCAAATCTGAGGAGGCACAAAGGCTGGTGTTTGATTCTTTTTAAGTTTAGGTGCAGCTTCATGTTTTGTGTCTTCTGCTGGTGTTTGCTTATTGTATGGTTTGTTTCATTGATAAATTCATTCATTCATCCGTTTCTCTTTTTTCTTAGAGAAATTTTCCACTTGAGATAGGCTGTTAAAATGATCAAGGTGACATGCTATCATCAGTTGATTATTAAATTTGGGAGTAGGAATCATCAGTTGTTGTTTCAGTATCCTTTATCAAAGAGTCTACGAGAGAAAGTTAAAGTCTAATAAAATCCCAGTTATTTAGCTTGCATAAGTGGTTCTGTAGGGTATGGATAGGTTGAAGGGTAAAAGTTTTAAAAGAACCATATGCAGACTTGGTTAATTTGCAGTAGTTTATTAAATTTGGCTTCAAAGAAATGCCGTTGTATTTAGCGGCAATGTCAAGTCTGAGGATGCTATCCTGCTTTCGATCAAAAGAAACAATGCTCAGGTTGAGTTTGTGAAGAGAGTGAAAAAATTTTAGTGAATAGTTTTATGTTGTAATTATTTTTAAGTATGTTACAAAAAAAAATATTTGCTGATTGCCCTGTTTAGGTGTTGCAGCTTTTAGCTGCTGGTGTTTTGTTGTTAGTATAATTTGTTTACTTTTAAAAAAATCATTCATTTGAAGAAAAAAAGTTTACGATTATCTACGATTCCCGTTGGGCCTTCACCATTTTCCTTATTTTCTACCTTGCTAAAAAAACTACGAAAATAGCATGCACTCAAAACTGAATTCCCTTGCAGTCAAACTTTAATGTTCTCACTAAAGTAACACTTTTTTGGCCAAACTTCTCTTCTGATCCTCTAATAATCTGGTTGTTTTAATTTCTTCCCTACTCATTTGATTGTATCAATTTTGTTCCTCATCTTTCAAATGAAGACAACTTTTGAGGATAAATTTGACTTGATTTTGAAAGTTGAGGGATGAAATTGACATAATTAATAGTTCAAGGACCTCTATTTTAAAAGTTGAAGGACAAAAGTGACACAATTAAATGTATAGGGGCAAAATTTGGCCAACACTTTTTATTGATCACATTGCTCCCATGGTTACTGTTTTTTAGCATTTTCCGTCTTTTCTTTTGTCATTTTTTTAATCAAACTTTTATATTTTGATAGAATGTGCAAGATACTGCAACTTTTGAGATAGGTCTTGGAACAATCAAGGTTCACCTCCTTTACGTGCTAAACGACAGAGGTGATTGAGATTTCTATATGCTGTGCAAGTGTGTGTATCTTTCTTTTTTGAGGGGGGGGGGGGGTCAATTTTATGGTTATTTTTTTCTATTTCGTCTTTTTTATTATCATTATTATTGTTTTTTTTTATAGGTTTTATTATTGTTATTTATATACACACACATATATCCTGTTGTTATGATATTGAATTTAATGTTGAAGCAAATTTATGTGTTTTAGGTGACTCTTAGAGACCAAAATGCTTAAGATCTATCGAGGCAGGCCGAATCATGTACTGCTAAATGTGTTAAAATCTGGGAAGGTCCCGTTAATCTAAAGGTTTGGCTTTGTTGTTTCATTTTTCTTTTTAGGTTGTTTGAAGTGTTCATGAGAGTTTAAAACCTCTAAGGCAATACCATAGAAATGTTGTTTTGTGGATCTTTTGCTTTAGTGATATTCTAGTGAACATCCATGAATGGGAGGATCAACGCTAAAATAACGTACTCTGCTTGCCAAATTTTCCTTTCCATTCAACAGTAACAAAATACATTTCTTTTTTTTCTTTTTTCTTTTTTAGAGTGCCTAGTTTCAACTTCAACACTTGCAGGGACATATTAAATTATAAAGCAGCAAGTAAGCTCCTCCGCTATGGCATGTACTAAAATTTTACTATTAGCTTTCATTTATGATTAGGTAAAACTAACTGTTTCAAATCTTTTTTGGCTATCTGTTTGACTAAGAATGCGGAGCTGCCATTACAATAGACTATACTTATGTCAAAGTCATCAAGATGTTACTCTACTACTGCTGATAGGGTGGGTAACTCATTTTGGTTATGTTCAGAAAAGCGTCTTTGAAAGTGCTTCTAGATTTTGAAGTGCTAAAAATAAGTGCAAGTTTTGAATTCAAACATTAAGGCAATAATTTGATTGATTAATCCAAAGATGATATTTGGTCTTCTTGACACGTGTCAACCAATCATATTAATAGATTTTTTAATATCCATTGTTTTGGATAAGAGAAGAAATTATAGTAACCTGCAAGCTTAACCTTATGAAAAAAGATATTTAGAACATAAGATCCGTGCTATGTCTTGAATTATCTTACTTTTCTTGGCCAAAAAATAGATAGTTGTTTGTTGAGATTTTGGTTTTGTAGAGTTTATGATATTCCATTGTTTTGGATCTAATAGGTTCGTGCTATGTCTTACTAGGAAAAGAACCGGGCATAATAAGTATCGTCATAAGACTACTTAAGCAGCTTGTTGCTTCAAATTTGGGAGTGGTTGCCAAAGGAAGATGATTTGCAGTTGAAATAATTGGGATTACTATGAGTTTGATCATAAGTCTACTCAAGTAGCAAAATCAATTAGTTTTGAATGTTGCATGTTCTAAACAGTTGAAATTATTATTCTAGTTTATTTTTTGTATTTATTGGAAAGCACATGACATATCGGATTATTGATTATAAATGGACTATAAGGCTATAAGCAAGTATATGTTTAATACAATGGACTATATAGTTTGTGTTCATATTTATTTGAATTTGTATTAGTTCCTGCTTAAGTTCTTCTTTGGTAAGTAAGATAACTTTTATTGTAAAAAGACTACTCCATGTATAATGGACACAGTAGAATAAAAATGAAAAAATTTATGTTGGTTTAAATCACCGCACATTCGAGTTGTAATTTTTGTTGTTTGCTCATTTCCTACTTTACTGAATTGGTTTATGTTCTTATCTTTTTTCCCCCTTCTCCCTTCTGATTTTTTATTCAGTAGAACGAGAATGAGAACAAAAGTATTTATCATCTTATTATAACATCATATATTGTTTTATTCATTAGAATGAGAATGAGAATAGAAGGTTCCTGTTTTTTTAGCAATTTCATGCTTTAGCTTACGGGACAGCCCATTTTCCCCTTTACCTTTGAGTTTGCCAGCAAATTGAAATTCATAGGATCCATTAATTCCCACCCCTAAGCCTTTGATATGGCCTTCCAACATATCCAGTGTGTGGTCTACATGACTTCAAATTGGTATGGCCTCGTTTTGAAACGGGTGTGTGGACAACTATCAAAAGCTTTAGCTCTAAACTAAAATAAGTTAGCGTTTGACAGTTAACATGTATGTTCGTATTGAATATTTTTCTCTCTTTCTTTCCATCTTAGACATGAATATGAACTCTATTCCAGTTCACCTGATTTAGGGTATAGTAACTCTACAATCTATTAAAATTCCCAATAGAGGAAAAAGAAAAAAAAAAAAAAAAAAACCCCAAATAACTATTGTGACACAAAGAAAATGCAATGTGGTATGTTCTTATAGAAGCTCAAAGGCTAGTGGGAAATGGGAAACAGTTCCTACCAACCTGTTTGGGGGAAATTATACACAATGTTTTGTGATTTTATTGATCATTTGATCAAGCAACAACACAATGGAATTGTGCATTGGTGAGGAATGGAATTGTGCACTGGTGAGGAATTTGTATGCACCTCATGTAACCAACTCTATTGTTAAGAAGCCTCTTAGGTTGGGAAGTTCAGATAAGCTGATTTGGCCCCATGAATCAATCAGGTGAGTCTATTGGCTTCTCCATAGTGAATGCAATTTGAAGCAGAACTCAGATATAGTTCTCAACTGTGGACAGCCTTGTGAAAGCTAAAATGTCCTTACTTTATTTCTTTGGAAACTATTAAATGATAGTCTTCCAATGCGAAGAGAGTTTGCAAAGAGGAATGTCATCCCCAATGCTTCTTGCCCTTTGTATGCTACAAAAGAGGACTCCTTGGATTACTTGTTTACTGGAAAGTGAAAACAAACATTTGGGTTGCCGCGCTCTTGTCCGACATGTACGGGACATGGGAAATGCGTGGACATGACAACACATGTCCTAGATTTTTTATTTTTTATTTATTTTTTTATTTTTGTGAAAAAAATGATGGACACGGCAGGACACGGTTGGGACATGGCCTGTGCTACCAAAAAAAAAAAAAAAATCTGTAACACACTACCTCTCACACCAATCTCCTCCCACTTCCTCTCACACTGATCTCCTCCGCCGCCAATCTTCTTCCCATTCTGATCTCTTCTTTTTCTTCTTCTTTAGCTCTGTCTATTTCTCTTTTGCAGTTTCCCCCTTTTTTTTTTTTTTTTTCACACTATCACACGTGTAGAGCTCTTTTATCTCCAACCATGCACGTGAACAAAAGATGTGTAAATATGTGCTTCTTTTCAAATTTTTGTCTTTTATGAGTTAAAGTCCATTACTAAGTAGTTAAATTTTTACGATTCATTGAACCGTCCGAGTTTCAAAACCATGCTTGCAGGCCGGGAAGAGAAATGGCAAAATGTGGGTAACAGATAACATTAGAGATTCATGTCTACTTATATTAATTTTTAACATAAACTTTGGACCTAATATACTAGCCCTTTTTTCATTCATATATAATATAAAATATAATTAACCTTCCATAGACTGCAAATTGGGAGGGTAGAGTGAGAGACATATAAAAGGAAAATAGATATGGCAAAGCACAAAGCATGGAGAATCTAGAAAAAAAAGTTTTCGGTTCTGTTGGGGATAATATTGAACAACTCATGACCAAAATCTTGATTTGGATTGGTAATTTAACATTGTTAAAGTGAAGAAGATCCTAGGCAAATATGTGGAAGAATAAGATGAAAAGATGAGGAGCTGTGAATCAAAGTTTTAGTGGGCTAACTTAACTAAAATTCCCATCATTGATGGGCTTGGCTAAGCTAAGACTCAAACAGTGCAAGTCATTCTCATGTCAAGGCCCACTTGTGCCCATTCTAAACCTAAACAACCTCCATCGACTTAAAAAACAAACATTGACATTGACTTTGACATTGACAAAACAAAAGCCACCTTCCTAATTCTAATTTTAGTAATTTCTATCGTTCCATGCCTCTTTTTTGTTGTACCTATATCCCAATTTTCTTGTTCCAGTTAAATAAAATAAATGAATGGCAGGTCAAATCTAATGATCCTATGCCTCCTTCGCTCCCCACCCTCTCTACCATCCAATCAAATTTAAGTGCTAAAATTTTCCAACCACCACCACAAAGTACTAAAATCTCTAATCTACGTACAACACTAAAACCCAACCAAAACAACCTACTTGACTTTATCTCTCCCAAATAACAGGTACAACTTTTTAAAAATTAAAACTAGAAAGCAACCAATCCCATATGATAAAAATAAAAAGAGTCCAGTTAATGTAAAACTTATATTCAGATCCTTAGACCCATTTTCCCAAAAAAAAAAAAAAAAAAAGTTCCTTAGACCCAATAAATGGGTTTTCTAATTAGATTTAAACACATGATTGCAATGTGATCGGTAAAATCTTAACACTAAATATATTTTTTGAACATAATTAAATTCAATATACTCATATATTTGTATTTAATTAATCATCTAAGATATTGCATCTAAAAATTTATACGCAGGTAATTTTTTATAATAAAAGAAAAAGACATGTGAAAAAGGAACGTTAAATTAACGCATTAAACGGCCTTGTTGGAGGTTTGTCGTGAGAGGTGGGACTGGGAACCATCTCAAGGACAAGGACCTTTCCTTTCCTTTGACAGAGTAAAATCCACCATTAGAATGAGTATGACCATGACTAAATCACCAACTACTCACCCACCACCATAACTCCATTTTTAAAGAGGAAAACTAATTAAATTTTATGTAATAAAAAAAAGAAAGAACAATAACAAAAACAGAATAACCAAACCAACATATAATTATTGTTCTTTCTCAAAAAAAAAAAAAAAAAAAAAAATAATTATTGTTTATTTGTTTATTTATTATAAATATATAGATATAATTTTTGGGTTATGCTCCTGGATATTATTGGAGCCTGTACTTGACCAGCAGCTCGTGATCTGGGATCCCTTTGAAACGTCCTCTGAGCCAATTCTTTTATTCTAGGTTTTTGTTCATTTTTCAAGGGGTTCCAGCTTCTGGGTGTGTTTTGTTTTTTGGGTTTTGAAAGCAAAGGAATTTCTTTGACTTTTTGTGTTTTCTGGAAGCGTTTTTGGAAATGTGGAGAGACCCTGGAACTCCTGCTGATTCTTACTACCAGGTCCGCCCTGAGTGCACCGATGTTCCAAAGACCCGCTTCAAAATCAAGGTATGTTTTTTGTTTTTTTTGGACACATAATATTCGGATTTTTAGATACCCTTTTGGATTTTTTAGATATATATACATGGCATGAATTAAGGAAGGTGGAAATAATTAAATGGTAGAGATTGGTTTGTTTGTGTTGGAAATTTATGATTTTTCTTGAAATTGTAGATTCGTGAACAATTACAAGATTGTTAATACTTCTATGTTTGAAGGCAGATATGATAATAATATAGTTAAGGTTTTTCTGAGATGGTGACATTGGGCTTATCAAGGTCTCATTTAATATTTCAGATTGTGTGCAATTTCATACTTAATCGTATTGTTATTAATCTGGACATTCAAAGAGAAATTTCCTTGGGAGGATGTTGCCTTAAAATTACTATTGATCAAACTTGGCAGGGCTCTTGTTTTCGCAATGTTTCTTATTTCCAATTTAGAGAATGTGTTTCTCTTTTTGTCATTGGAATAGACGAGGAGGTATTTGTAAGACTGAACAGTTGGAACCAAAAAAAGATCTAGTCATAGGCATTTATAAGTCTATCATTATTGGTACTTTGTGAAATGTGATGCATTGAATTGAAGATCTAACTAATATCTCTCCTATCAAGAGTTGCTTCTCTACAAATCTGATGATGTTTCATGCTATTATAAAAATGAATTATATGTAAAGTCATATTGATGCACTCACCCTAGGTAATACAGATCGAATGAATATTCAAATTCATGAAACTTTCTCTCTGTTGCTTGCAAAGTCTATTTCTGAAGCTTCTACTTTTAATCTGCTTATGCAGGCTGGTAAAACATTAAGTGTAAGGAAATGGCAGGCTGCATTTACTTCAGAAGGGTGTCTAGATATCAGCAAGACTCTAAGTCGAATCCATCATGGGGTAAGTGCCTCTTAATAATTCAAAACCATCCAAAAAGTGTGTTAAAGTCTATATTTATTGGAGACTATGAAACTCAGTTTGCACCAGAGCATCGCTATCATTCTTAGTTGATATATAAGATTAATAGCCAAGAGCTTTGTAGCTCAATTGGCACTTCCTGATGTTCCCAACAAAGAAGTCCAGGGTTCAAAAACCCTCCCATTGTTAACTATCAAATTATCAAAAAAAAGATGTTTAAGATTAATATAGCATCTTGAGAAGCCCAGAAAATCTCTTCTCTTTAAATCAGGTTTGAATGTTGAACTGTGGAATTAGCAAACTTACTCCTTTCATATTATATAATATAGCCACTTTTTTCCCTTTCTAAAATAAATTTGTTGGATAGATAAACATGACTTTCAGATCCTTAAGGGATATCTGCTTCCTTTTAGTATAAACCCTTGTGGGGGAAGATGCCATTTGATCCAAAGATCATTGCATTGGATAATATGAATGCCTCAAAACGTAATGTTGCTCCTACTAGCATAGTTGATCACCTTTCTGCACACTCCTTGCCCATGTAAAGTTTACTAATCAGGCTGAGGAATTCAATGACCCTCAGAATTGGAGATAGTATCAAGTCAATGTAATTTACTTAATAAATGATTGTGCACATCATTATGATTATATACCTTTTTTGGCCTTCATGACCTCCCCAAAGACCTGCAGTGATAAACATATTGCTCCTTTAATTAGTCATAAATCTAGTGTGCTGTAGTCTGCTGCAGTGTCACTAGTCTCTCATCTGATTACAAATTTCTAAAATAGTTACTTGAACAAAGTGCATTTGTAAATTCATTAGGATAGGCAAATATTGTATTTGACATATGAGAAAAAGTTGTAAAGAACAAAGATATCTCTAAATATACAAATGTTAAAAGAATGTTGGAGAAGCTAATAAAGTGTAATTATGATAATATTAACTAATTGCCTAGTCATTCAACTTAACTATCTTATCGATCTTGTCTAGACTACATTTATCATCTGAACACACTATCACTAAAATTTATAACATCTGCTCTATGTAACATATCTGATTTTATTATTATTCCCTTTGATTTTCTATGCACCTGGACTACTTGACTTGGTTCTTTTGTTCTGACAGCTCTAAATGAAGCTTGAAGTTTTTTTGGAGGCCAATTTAGTTTATACCCATTCTAAGTCATGTTTCTTTTTATCTTAAAGGGAAAAATCACCTAGATATTCTTCACCATGATAATGTTCCTTTCATGTGTTGCGGCTACAACACATGTCATTTATAAATTAATCACCCTTGAGGTAGATGTTATCAATATGGAGCTCAATCGCTTTGTAAAATCTATAAATTTTTCTTACGTGAACAAACACCCAATGTAATTCGTTAAGGGTCTCAATAAAGCTTTTGAATCATTTTTATGGAAGTTGTTATAACAATGGTCAGACAATTAAATTTGCCTTTTTCTAGTTGTTCAAGCTTTTGGGACAAATAGTAATTTACTATGGAATTAGAGCCATAAAAAAATACCTCCACTTAAATGATTAAATCCAATGTGTCACTTATTAAGGGGGGATTCTAGGCCCACGTGTGAGAGGAAGTGTTAGAATAATGTTTGATTAAATTCATCATTTTCAAATTGTTGTTTAGTGATTTAATAATTGTTTACCATTTGTCCCATATAGTAATTTGGGCCAAATTGTATGTGTGCTTGAGCAATCATTTTACCAAATCTTCTCTATTTCTTCATTTTGTAGATATTTTCTTTTTCATGGGTTCGTTTTTGTTTTTCCATTCATAAAGGGAACAAAGCTGTGAGGATTGATGCTTATCATAATTATTTTCCAAATTAGGGGATACATGATACATCCATCAATTAGAGGAGAAGTATGGGAATTTCTACTAAATCCAAAATTCAGTTTCTTAAGGTTTGTAATGGGTAGCACAGTTTCTTTCATTTCATTTAATTATAAGGGTAGCACATAGTGGGGAATTAATGGGGAAGGGTTAGGGAGAGATTTATGGTGTTGTTGCTTAAAGGATCAAATGAGTGATTAAGTTTAATTTTCTTTTGGGCCATTTAATTGTCTTCTTTTATGTGCTAGACAATATGGCACTAAATATGAAAGCAAACATAACAAATACAGCAATTGATGTATGAGGTTTGTTTACCCCGGCAGGTTTTTTCAATTGAACAAACACAACTTCTCTCTCTGCATCCTTTCTGCAACTAACCAAGCCATAGAATTCTTAATTTGTTAAAAACAATCCAAATGGCTTGAGTGAAGCAATCCAGCACCGCTAATGAAGCATTGTCAGTGCAACCCATTTCTGTTGAACCTCGGTTGGATGATTGTAAATTGGCTATTCAAGTTATCGGAAAAATCCCAAAAGACCAATGGACCAAAACTACCTTCATCTGGAGCTTTCTGCAGTGTTGTCCCAAAGTCATTGGTAGATTCCTTCCCAATGACTACAATAAAATGAATGGCATTTTTCCACTTATCCAAGGAATCTCTTTCTTGGCATTTGTATTTGAGATAGAGCTATGCTCAGGTCAGTTCCTTCAGTAAATTTATTTGGTAATAAAATGAAATGTAATGAAAAGAAGAACAAAAACAAAGACACAGTAACCAAACAAGATATGATTATATTTTGTTTACCTTGTTTAAACTTTCAGTTATGTTATTTACTTGGTCATTATTTGGGCTGTACTTGTCCCGCCACTTGTGAACTGAGACCCCTTTGAAACATCTTTAGCGGCATTTGAGACAATTCTTTTTCTGGGATTTTGTTCATTTTTCAATGGATTCCAGCACCTGGGTGTTCTTTTGTTCTTTTTTTGGTTTTGAAGGCAAAGAAATTGCTTTGGGCTTCTGTGTTTTTGGAAATGTGGAGACCCTAGAACTCCTGCTGATTCTTTCTACAGAGGTCTCTGCCCTGAGTGCACTTGTGTTCCAGAGACCCGCTTCAAAATCAAGGTAATTTTTTTTTTATAGATTTTCTTTTGAAACATAAATATTTGGATTTTCAGATATCCTTTTGAATTTTTGGATACCCATTATCCTATTTAGTCATAAATCCAGTGTGTTGTAGTCTGCTGCGGTGTCACTACCAGTCACTCATCATATTACACATTTCTAAAATATTTACATTAACAAAGTGCATTTGTAAATTCATTAGGATAGGCAATAATATATTGTATTTGACATATGTTCAGAAGTTGAAAATAACAAAGAAATCTCTATATATACAAATGTTCAGAAAAAAAAGGTTGGAGAAGCTAATAAAGTGCAATATGTTATTATTAAGAATTTTCCTAGTCATTTAACTCAATTATCTCATCGATCTTGTCTAGGCTACATTTATCACCTAAGCATTCAGTCAATAAAATTTCAATAACATCTGCTCCATAACATATCTGACTGGCTTTCTATGCACCTGGTCTACTTGACCTTGTTCTTTTGTTCTGATAGCTCTAAATGAAGTTTGAAACTGCCAATTCAGTTTAATACTTATTATAGAGTCATGTTTCTTTTTATTTAAAGGAATAAATCACCTATCGTTTTACCGTCAAAAAATAAAAATAAATAAAGAGCAATAAATCACCTATATATTCTTCACTATGTCATTAATGATAATGCTCCTTTCCTGTGTTGCAGCTAAAACCTATGTCGTTTACAAATTAATCACCGTTGAGGTAGATGGTATAAATATGAGCTCAATTGCTTTGTAAAATCTTTAAGTTTTTCTTACATGAACAAATATCTAATTCCTTAAGGGTCTCAATAAAGTTTTTGAATCAATTTTGTGGAAGTCTTTACATAAACGAACACCATACCTTTCTCTTTTAAGCATTGCTATATTTAGTTATAAGAGCAAGTTTATACTCGAAAAGATTTATTTGTTGATGTCTTGACCTTTTCTGGTTGGTCTATTATCAATGTCAGGTTTAGATGTGGTGTGGACTGATAAGACATTGGTGCTTTACAAGAAGCAGGAAAATTTGTCAAAACTTTGGGATATTCTTGCTGTTTATGCCTGGATAGATACAGAGATGTCGGCTATGTTGTCAAGCTGGGTGATTCAAAGGCATATCTAATCTAATGTGTCGTTAAGGGCTTGTTCACATTATTTGCGAATTGGGATCCATTTTCCGTTGGGTCTTGAATCTTCATAATATGTTTCTCCATTCTCATGACATTTCCATGACATGAAGTTCGCCGTGGTTAGGTCCAAGAAGCTTCTTTGATCCCTCCTACTCTATTACTAGGTAGAGAGAATTGTCCAAACAGCCAATTTTTTCATTAATTTCTTTTCCATTATATCTAAATTCTAAATCTATGATTCCATTCCATTCATTCTAATTCAAGGTTTATATGTGGGTTCCAATAAAAAAAAAAAAATTATATATGATTTACAGTTAGTTTATTTGGTAAAATTTTTTGCCTCTTGAATAAGAGATCTGTGATTCAAACTCCCACCTACACAAAAAACAATTAGTGTTTTAGCTTAATGATAAAGAACAATTTTCATAGAGCGAACTCGGCCACGCCCTACTTCTTTACCTCTTCTTCCAACGGAGATTCAGCGAACTCGGCCACCAAATCTGTAAGGACCTGACCCTTGATAGAGGTATATGATATGTACTTGATGTCAAAAGCTCTAAAGATCGTATCCCATTTTGCAATCCTCCCCGTGTAATCCACACTCTGAAGTAGATATCTTAGCAGAAGCTGAGTTAGGATGACGACCATGTGTGATTGGAAGTAGTGGGGGAGTTTACGTGTAGTGTGCACCACCGCCAAAATGGCCTTCTCCAGTGGTAGATAACGGACATCGGCCTCATGTAGTGACTTGCTCACATAATAAACTGATCTCTGTACACCACTATCAACTCACACTAACACCAAGCTTACCGCATGAAAGGCCACAACAATATAAGCAAATAAGACCTCGTCCACTTCAGGCCTGGACATGATAGGTGGCTAAGAAAGATATTCCTTAAGCTGTTGAAAAGCCAATGCACACTTCTCGGTCCACTTAAATCCCTTCCACTTATTCAACAACAAGAAAAAAGGTCTGCATCAGTCCACCGAACGAGAGATGAACCAGTTCAAGGCAGCAGTCATTCCTGTTAGCTTCTGGACCTCTTTGAGATTTCGAGGTGGTTGTAGACTATTAATTGTTTTAATTTGATCGGGATTAACCTCAATTCCATAGTGAGTGACCATATAGCCCAGAAACTTGCTTGATCCCACACCAAAAGAGCACTTGGAAGCATTAAGACGCAGCTTGTGTTTCCTCAGTATTTCAAAAATATTCCCGAGGTCTCCCACATGCTCGGACACCACCTTACTTTTCACCACCATGTCATCTATGTAGACCTCAATATTCTTACCCAATTGTAGCTCAAACATCCTAGTCATTATCCTCTAATAGGTAGACCCTACATTTTCAAACCAAAAAGCATCACCTTGTAATGGTAATTTCCAGTGGGAGTGACAAAAGTCGTATTTTCCTAATCACCTAATGCTAGTGGTATTTGGTAGTATCCTTGAAAGGCATCTAAAAAACTCATCAGATGATAGCCTACAGTTGCATCTACTAATTGGTCTATCCAAGGCTAATGGTATTTGGTGGTATCCTTGAAAGGCATCTAAAAAACTCATCAGAGGATGGCCTACAGTTGCATCTACTAATTGGTCTATCCAAGGCATAAGAAAAGGGTTTTTTGGACAAACCTTATTTAGATTTGTGAAGTCCACACACACTCACCACTTTCCATTCTTCTTTTTCACCACCACAACATTGGCCAACCACTCAGGGTAGAACACCTCCTTAATAGCCCCAACCTGCTTAAGCTACATCACCTCGTCTTTGACAGCATCAGAATGATCCTTAGATGAACGCTGACGTGGTTGCTTTTTTAGGGTGATAAAGGGATTGGTGTTCAAATGATGACAAATGAAACTCAAATCCACCCTCGGAGCTTCATAAGTGTTCCATGCGAACACATCAACATTCATCCTAAGAAACTCTATTAGCTCTTCCTTTTCCTGAGGAGGCAGCTGAGCTCCGACCTGAAAAAACTTATCCGGATCATTACCAATAGCAACTTTCACTAAATCCTCACACTTCGCCTCATCGGCTGGCCCATTGAAAGGTAACACCGGAGTCTTTAATTGCTATGAGCCTCTCTTAGTAGAGACTAAGGACTCAGCTTTAGGCTGATGTAAAATGGCAGCCACCAGGCACTGCTAGCCGTGGATTGACTCCCAACAAGCTCTTCAATCTGGCCGCCCGACAGATATTTCACTTTCTGGTGCAGAGTAGAAGAAACGACCCCTAGGGCATGAAGTTAGGGTCTGGCCACAATGGCCGAGTAGGGGGAATAAGCATCCACCATAATGAAGTCCACCTCCACTATCTCTGAACTAGCCTGCACAGGTAGTCTAATTTGATCTCTCGAAATGACAACTTTCCCATCAAAGCTCACCAAAGGAAAATCATAGGCTGTCAAATCCTCAGGCTTCAAGTTTAATCCATTGTACAAGTCGGGGTACATAATCTCAGCACCATTGCCCTGGTCCACCATCACCCTCTTCAAGTCATACCTCCTAATCCTGAGCGTAACCACTAAAACATCATCATGTGGCTGCATAGTTCCAATCTTATCCTTATTCAAAAAACTTAACGCTGGCTGGATACCAACTCTAGCCCTCTTCAGCTCAGAATTAGAGTCCTCGGCGGATAGCCGAGCTACAAACATCACTCTGGAAGGACAAGAACCGATCCTCCCAAGAGCAGCAAAGATGACATTTATTGTGCCCAAAGAAGGTCTTGAAGAAGCATCTCTCCGACGTTCTGAACCTGTCTAGCCCCCCTAGAGATGCAAAAATTGCTTCCATCTTCCTTCTCGAAACCAACTGGTCCAGATGATCCCATAAAGTTCTACAGTCCTCTGTGGTGTGTCCTCGGTCCTAGTGGTATTGGCAATGAAGGCGCTAATTGAGCCTCATAGGGTCTCCTCCTATCTTATTAGGCCATTTAAAGAATGACTCATTCTTAATTTTCTCTAGAACTTGGTGCACTGGTTCTCGGAACACCGTGTTATCCGCCTGAGTATTGGTGGGCCCCGATTGCCTAGCATAATCTCTCTGAGGTTGATTATTGTTGTATTTGTCCGACTTAAAATCCCTTCTCTCCTGAGGGATAACCTTAGCCTTCCTCTTCCCCTGATGTTGGTCTTCCTCGACCCTTTTATACTTATCAATCTGATCCATGAGCTGGCATACATTGGTGGCAGGTTTCCCAATCAAAGATTTCCTTAAACCGTGCTCGACAGGTAGGCCAACCTTGAAAGTCCTGATGGCTACATTGTCAAAATCACCATCTATCTCGTTAAACATCTTATAGTATCTGTTTGAGTGCTTTTTTAGGGTCTCCTCCTCTCGCATGGTTAAGGACAGTAGGGAATCCAAGGGCTGAGGAACCCTACTAAAAGTAATAAAACGAAAGCCAAATGCCCGGGTGAGCTCGTTAAAGGAATCTATAGAACCTGCCCCCAGGCCATTAAACCATCTCATCGCCAAGGGCCCCAGGTTGGATGGGAAAACCTTACACATCAAGGCCTCGTTTTTGGAATGGACAGCCATTCGCTGGTTGAAGTGGCTTACATGCTCCACAGGATCCGTTCGACCATTATAAATGGTGAACGTTGGCTGATTGAATTGCCGAGAAAGTCTTGCCCCTTCAATCTTGTGCGTGAAAGGCGAACTGAAAATTTGGTTCAACGCCCTGCTCATAGCGTCGTTTCCCAAGCCTTTACGAGGCGGGCTCCTATACCTACGTTCATGATGGTGCTCCTCATCATAGAAGAAAGACTCACTAGGTGGGGTTTTTGACCTTTGTCTATAGCTATCATCCCCTTCATCACCAGAGGAAACATCAGAGTTTGAGGGAGTTCACTTTCGCCGTGCATGGTGCAACTTCCTCTTTAAATAGTCAATCTCCAACTGCATGGCCCTAGTACTCTACTTCTGAGAGACATGACTCCCACCTCGAGAGTGGCTTCTACTAGTATGTGTGGTATGCACACTAACCTTCTGGTCTCTCCTACGTTCAAGATTGAGGAAATCATCTTGATGTTGGGACCCCGTGGACTCTTCCTGGTGTGGACCTGATCCTACTATGATCAACCGTTACACTCACTATCACACAAGTTCTTCCCATAGACGGCGCAAATTGTAAGGACACGATTTGGATCCCAGGCCCAAAGTATATATGGATCTAGGCCCAATGAGCCCAATATAATGAATTTGTAGAAAGTGGATTGGAAAACTAAGCTCTAATGAGTTGAATAACAGTTAGAATGGGTTTAGAAGACAATTAAGCAGAAGTAGACTGAATTTATCTAAGTAAATTTGTCCTCGGCACAATCCGAGGATGCCAGTTATTGTATATATTAGTTGAAAATGGTTACAAATATAGTTTTGATTACTACAATGCTTTCTCTCTCAATTCTCCCCCGTCCCCAATTCTCTTAATGTCTCAATTCTATTTTATACTATCTTCTCCTTTCATCTTTACCCTCCACGTGCAGATTAGATTGTTGGTGTTGGTTCCTGTCCCATCAGCACCTTCCTGAAGTCTTTGGGTAGTAGCTGGAAGGCTGAAAGCTACTGTTTATGTATCACTTCCTCATTAATGCGGCTAGAGAGTGAGCTGCTAAGTATTCAATGCAGTGGTAGCAGCTTTTCCTTAGATATTTATGGCTTTCCTCTGTCTTGTTACTCCTCGATGCTTATCCTTATCCATGGAACGGTTTAGAACGTTGCTCTTGATGGCAGACTACATCTTCTGACCTCAGTTTTGCTCCGCTGAGGTGGCATTCCTCTTCAGATCCCTCTTAGGCGATCAGACCTTGCCTCTTTACCTACTACCATAGATCCTCATGTCAGTGTTTATTCGTCCTCAAACAACTTAGGCCTCGTTTGGGAGGAGAGAATGGAAAGTAATGAAAAGAATAATTTTAGAATATTCTTCCCTTTTCTTGTTTAGGAGTTGTAATGGAGGGAATGAAAAGTTCATTCCCTTGTTTGGAAGTTTAAGTGGGAGGGAATGAAATAGGTAGGAGAGAACACTCATTCCTCTCTATTCCTTTAATACCTCAAATTTTCATTCCCCCGAAATTGAGAGGAATGAGAGGAAATGAAATTAGATTTAATAATTTTTTTACTAAAACTCCCAAAATACTCTTATATATTTAACCATTTATTTTAAAATAGGGGTCTAATAGTAATATTATTATAAAATGATTCCATTTCATTTTCTCCATGTTGCTCCTAAACAAGATTACTTACATTCTATTCATTTTCATTCATTTCCATTCCTTTATTTTAAAACATCCAATCAAGGTTACTTAATTTTATTCCATTCTGTGGGTTCTAACTAGCTCAACTGATAAATTTTCTGATGTTGAATAAGAGATTTGGAGTTCAATCCCCGCCTACACCAAAAACTTATTGATATTTTGGTTTAATGATAAATAACTATCATCAGAAGCAGACACCATAGGTTGAAACTTTCTCTCAAAAAAAAAAAAAAATTCATTCCATTTCATTCTTTTCTATTCATTTCCCTTACTTAAATATATTCCATTCCATTCCATTACTTTCCATTCCCTTATGATCATTCTATTCCATTCCATTTCATTTCCTTATGAACTCCCAAACGGAACCTTAAGGTCCTCGGATTGAGCCCCTGGCCCAATACATACGTAGATATGTACTTTTGGGCCTTCCACCCCCACAATTTACTATATGATCTATAAGTTTATATTTTATGCATAATGTTAAACTAAAAAAATTTGCAATTTAAATAATTTATTGATAATATAGCTATTAATTTCTAATTTTTTAGAAATTTTGCAAACATGAAGGATATAAGAAGAAGATGTAATCTAATGGTGGGTTTGTTAAAATTCACCTCTAATAAAAAAATATTGAGTAAAGTTATAACCTGAGACTACAACTAATTTTGTAATTAAATTTTATTTGTTGTTAACATGTAACCTCCAATAAAAAAGACAAAGATACTAAGTCAATTTGCATATTGTCAGGAGGATGGAAAATTTAAACCAACGAAAAAGGAATTGACAGCAAAGTTTCCAATTATTTTTTTTATTAGTCTTTTTAAATTAATAATGCCATAGTTGGTAATTTTATTAGTCTTTTTAAATTAATAAAACCACAGTTGGAATTGACTGCAAAGACTCTAATTATTTTTTATTAGTCTTTTTAAATTAATAATGCCACAGTTGGTCATTTTATTAGTCTTTTAAAATTAATAATGCCATAGTTGGAATTGACAGCAAAGACTCAAATTATTTTTTTAATTTATTAGCCTTTTTAAATTAATAATGCCACAGTAGTTGGAGACTGCAAAGGTCAATTCTAGTTTATTAAATTGGTTTATAATTAACAATTAAAAATCTTCTTGTTAAAGAAGACTACTCAACTGGAGGGTGGTTGAATAAAGACGAAGACGAAGACTTGGTAAATTATTGTTTTGTCATTCCCACTTTTATTTTATGGAAAATTGAAGACTTGTGGAAGGATTGCACCAGGGAAACTTGGTGGAAGAAGACCTCTCAATCTATGTATGAATGTCATACTACTATGCCTAAAGAACTCCACGTTTAAAAAACAGTGTGTAACTACATTTTTTATTGATAATGTTTTTAAAAAAATTTCATAACTTAGTAACTGGAGTGTGAAAATTTGAATCATATATGTCTTTGTTATAAATACTAGAATTTGTTAACTACTTGAGTTATAAGGCTCTTAGCAATGCTATTAACGTTATAACTCTTTTTTTTTTTTCAAGTTGTAATATTTTGGTGTAGTAGGCTAGACATTTGAAATTGGGTTTTACTAATTTATTTTTCAATTTCCTTTTATTAAAAAAATAGTAGACAAGTTTCCTTTTGTTAAAAAAAAAATGTATGACAAATTTATTGCAAAGTGCAACATTTCCAGGAATCACTCATAAGTTTTTAGATCTATTTGCTTCTTCTAAAAAAAATGCTCTATTTTCATGTGTTGACTCGACTTTGTTTCCTTTTTATATATATATATAATTACTCCCGTCAGTTTTCTCCCAAAAAAAAAAAAAAAAAATACTCCCGTCAAGTACTCCTCATCTCTTACTAACTGACATTCCCATTACAACTCATCTTTTTTCTTTCCCTTCTCCTCATTTAAATATTCACAACATTTTGCCCATATATTGGATATTGCAATGACTTCCCTTACCAACGATAGAGACAAATATCATTTAACTGATCAAATAGTTAAAAAGATCCCCACTTACAAGAGGTAAGGCATAAAGAGACATGAAAAAAAAATGGTGCAAGTCTATGAAACCAAACTTTAGAGGCTGTTGTTTCTCAAAAAAAAAAAAAAAAACTTTAGAGGCTGTTTGGTTGCTTTTTTTTCGGCACTCAACTTCTGTCACTCATCACTCATCACTTTAAATAATACACCCGTTTGGACACCATCACCCAACTGCCATCACTCAATATTTTTCACACTATTTGTGGGCCCCATAACTATCCCTTGTCAAACCAAAGCTGTTTTGTGGGCCCCACCATTTTCTCTTTTCTCACTTCCCCTCCTTCACCCCTATTACTCTCTCAAAACACAAACCCGAACCTAGCTTCAACCACAATAACAAAAACAGCAACAATAACAACAGCAGCAACAACAACAACAACAACAAAATGCGGTAAATCAGACGGCTAATTCCACCTCCACCTCAGCTAGCGACGACGACGACGAGCCAATACAGAATCGATATGGCGACGGTCTTCGTCCATCAATAAATACAGAACGGATGCGAGATCTTCGTCCACGGTCTCGGTTGGGACACTACGTTGAAACCCCAACCGCTGTGTTCAAGGAATGGGTATTTTGAAACCCATTCATGTGGGTATTTTGAAACTCAAAATCCAAATCCAAATCCAAACCCATCCTTACTCGGTCATGGAGTGCAGCTTTAGACCAAAAAATTATGTGATGAAGAACACAAAAAAAAAAAAAAAAAAAAAAAAAAAAAGAAACCCAGAAACTCGAACCCAATGCAAGAAGAAGGAAAAAAAAATGAAGAACTGAAGACCGAACCCAGTGAAAGAGGAAGAAGAAGAAAAAAAAAAGAAACCCAGAAACCTGAACCCAGTGAAAGAAGAAGGGAAAAAAAAAAAAGAAAAAAAAAAAGGAAGAACAATGGAGATGAGAGAGCTCTGCCAACTAAAGAGAGAAGTCTGAGATGAAAGAGCTGAAGAGAGCCGTTGAGGAGAGCATCAAAAGGTGCGCCTCACGTGAATGCCTCTGACTGTGGGATCGGGTGTGTAGTGTTATTTATGAGTTTGCCATTGAAAACAGAGAATTGGAAACTGAAAGCAGCCCAAAGTTGTTTTCAGTTTCCATAACTCATGACTCAAAAATTAGAGAATTGAGAGATGAAAACAGAGTTATGGAAACAGAGTGATGGTGCATCCAAACGAACTTCTTGCTATGGGTCCCACCATTTTTGAGTTATGAGTTATGGAAACAGAGAATTGAGTCATGGAAACTAGCCAACCAAACAGCCTCTAAAAGGATTTTTTTTTTTTTTTTTTTTTTTTTTTTTTTTTTTTGAGAATGAAGTCTAAAAGGAATTGATTGCTAAGTTTCCAATTATTTTTTTATTAGTTTTTTTAAATTAATAACGCCACAGTTGGTAAATTTATTAGTCTTTTTAAATTAATAAAACCACAGTTGGAGTTTTTTTTTTTTTTTTTTTTTTATTTATTTTTAAATACAAGATAAAATTATTACTCTAGCCTAATCTAAATGTATATGTGTGTGAATCTTCTTCCTGGAGACTTGAACCCCGGTCCTTACCCCTACACCGCACAAGTATTTATACTTGCGAAGTGATTACTACAACAAGAATGTGCGGTGATAACCACAGTCGGAGTTGATTGCAAAGATTCCAATTATTTTTTTATTAGTCTTTTTAAATTAATAATGCCACAGTTGGATTTGACAGCAAAGACTCAAATTATTTTTTTAATTTATTAGTCTTTTTAAATTAAGAATGCCACAGTTGGTAATTTTATTAGTCTTTTTAAAATAATAATGCCACAGTAGTTGGAGACTGCAAAGTTCAATTCTAGTTTATTAAATTGGTTTATAATTAACAATTAAGAATCTTCTTGTTAAAGAAGACTACTCAACTCAACTGAAGGGTGATTGAATAAAGACGAAGACGAAGACTTGGTAAATTTATTATTTTGTCATTCCCACTTTTATTTTATGGAAAACTGAAGACTTATGGAAGGATTGCACCAAGGAAACTTCGTGGAAGAAGACCTCTATACATGAATTTCATGCTACTATGCCTAAAGAACTCCACTCTTAAAATACTGTGCGTAACTACATTTTTTATTGATAATTTTTTTTTTCTTCATAACTTAGTAAGTAATTGGAGCGTGAAAATTTGAATCATATATTTCTTTGTTATAAAAACTAGAATGTGTTAACCACTTGAGTTATAAGGCTCTTAAAAATACTAACAAAGTTAGTAACTTTTTTTTTTCAAGTTGTAATATTTTGGTGTAGTGGGCTAGACATTTGAAATTGGGTTTTACTAATTTATTTTTCAATTTCATTTTATTAAAAAAAAATGTATGACAAATTTATTGCAATGTGTAACATTTCCAGGAATCATTCATAAGTTTTTAGATTATCTATTTGCTTCTTCTAAAAAAAAATGCTCTTTCTAAAAAAAAATGCTCTATTTGCATGTGTTGACTTGACTTTGTTTCCTTTATATATATATATAAAATTACTCCCATTAGTTTTCTCCAAAAAAAAAAAAAAAAAAACTCCCGTCAGGTACTCCTCATCTCTTACCAAGTACCAACTAACATTCCCATTACAACTCATCCTCTTTCTTTCTCTTCTCATTTAAATATTCACAACATTTTGCTAATATATTGCAATGACTTCCCTTACCAACAATAGAGACAAATATCGTTTAACTAATCAAATAGTTAAAAAGATCCCTACTAACAAAAAGATAAGGCATTAGAGACGAGAAAAAAAAATGGTGCAAGTCTATAAACTAAACTTTATAGACTAAAGTCTAAACATAATTACATGTTGAAGTCCACTTTATTTTTTAAACAAATGCTCTAAAGTTTGCACACAAATTTTCCTTCTCTTTTTAGTATTTGTGTTTATATAAAAAACAAAATATGAAAAATAAATATTATTTAAGTGATATTTAGTATAAAAATGTCTATTTGTTATGTTGATGGCATTATTATCATATTATGTGGCTTTATATTTTTAGTTTCATTGTAAAGATCTATCAATAATATTTTTATTATATTTTAAAAATTTATAGACTTTATAATGCTTTTAGTAATCTTTAAAAAATGATTTGAGCAATGTATTATTTAACTAATCAAATAACTAAAAACGATGCACACTTTGACTTCAGAAAAAGAAAAAAGATGCACAATTCAAAAGAATATCTACGGCTGAGTGGAATTTGCAAAGTAATCAAGGCATCATCTATTTGTCAATGGTTGAAATCACAAATTGATCGATCCGGTTTTTCATAGAAATGAAATGACGCCTTGGCTTTTTTGCGAATATTACTGTTTTTATTATTTGTAATATTATATTATTTTTGAAAATACAATAAAGTTATATCTTTCCAAATTAGTGGACAAAAAAAAAAGCCATGTAGTTTCGTAACTCAATGACTGTGATTAACTTAAAAAATAAAATAAAATAAAATAAACCGAAAGAAAAGTAGAGGACTTTGTTTGACTTGGTAGCATATATATAAATGTTCATAATATTCATTCTATCCCACAGGCCGCACTCACCTATATTCACTCTTTTGCTTCCTTGAAGGCTGAAGGGTATCATCTCATCTCATCTCATCAGAATGGGTTTTTGTTGTTTAACTTTGAACTATCAACTCTTCTTCTTCTTCTGTCTACTCTCCTTGCTCTTTCCATCCTCTTTTTCTTCTTCCTTGTCTTCAAACTCACAATGCTCTGCTCTACTCCATTTTAGTAACTCTCTGTCTCTTTGCAGTTCCGCTTCTCCTTCTCTTGATACAACCAATTCATTTTATGGATCTTTGAGATCAAATATTCAAATGTGTGATAATTCGTATCCAAAGACAGCCTCTTGGAAGGAGGATAAGGACTGCTGTAGTTGGGATGGTGTCGAGTGTGACAATGCGACACGCCGTCTTGACCTTAGTTGCAGTTGGCTTAATGGCTCCATTCATTCCAACAGTTCCCTCTTCCTTCTTCACCATCTCAGGTCCTTGAATCTTGCTGGTAATTTCTTCAATTACTCCCTAATTCCTTCTGAGTTTGGCAACTTTAAGACTTTGACTCATCTTAACCTCTCTTATTCCCATTTTTCTGGCAAAATCCCATATGAAATCTCCCAGTTGTCTTCGCTTGTTTCACTCAATCTTTCTTGCAATTGGCTAGTAATCAAAACCCCAGTTTGGAAAAGAGTCGTTGATAACCTAACTCTGTTAAAGGAACTTCTTCTGGATGACACAAATATGTCCTCAATTAGACCTAATTCTTTAATGAATCTATCCTCCTCTTTGACAACTCTTAGTCTCCGTTACTGTGACTTGCGGGGAAAACTCGAAATTAACATCCTCTGCCTTCCGAGTATACAAACCCTTGATCTAGGATTTAATGTCAATCTTGAGGGTTCTCTTCCAAACTCTAATTGCAACAGCAATAGTTCCCTGAAGTTCTTAGATCTCGATAGGATAATGTTTTCGGGAGAATTACCTAATTCTATTGGCAGTCTAAAGTCCTTGAAGCATTTGAATCTCCAATATTGCAATTTTACTGGTTCAATTCCAACATCGCTTGGAAGTCTCACTCAAATTACTCATCTGATTCTATTAAGCAACAATTTTATTGGGTCAATTCCAGCATCACTTGGGAACTTCACACAAATTACTTATTTGGATCTGGGATTTAATAGTTTTAGAGGTGAGATTCTATTACCACTTTTAAATTTTAGGTGTTTTTGCATAGGCATGAACTAACAATTTCTAATTATTGGTGAATATTTCAACAGGTTTGTTGCCGTTGTCACTATTGAACTTGCCCAATCTCTCAACTTTATACCTTGACAACAATCAACTTGTTGGTCCCCTTCCTAGTCACGTAAGTGGTTTGAATCTAATTGTTCTCTTTTTAAGTTCAAATTCCCTAAATGGAACACTGCCATCTTGGTTGTTCAATTTGCCATCTTTGGAGAGGTTAAGCCTTGGTGATAATGAATTTATTGGTGAGATTGGTGAATTTAAGTACAATTCATTGGATTATCTTGATTTGGGTTATAATAAGCTACAGGGCTCCATACCTAGGTCAATTTCTAGACTTGTGAACCTTACTTATCTTTCTCTCTCATCAACTAAATTAAGTACTATGTTAGAGTTTGAAATGTTTTCAAAGCTCAAAAATCTCCAATATCTTGATTTTTCACATAACTTACTTAGCATCAACAATAATGTCATTGTCACCTATACCTTGCCCAATCTTACACAGTTGAACTTGTCTTCTTCCAACATTAGTGAATTCCCAATTTTCTTAAAAACAGCAACAAATTTAGAATCCTTAGACCTTTCCAATAACAAAATTTATGGTCAAGTTCCTAGATGGTTGGGGGATGTGGGGAGGGATACATTAGGTTCCCTTGATCTTTCTCACAACTTTTTGACAAGTATAGATAAGATTCCTTGGAAGAACTTACAATTTGTTGATCTTCGGGCCAACTTGCTTCAAGGACCATTTCCCACATTAAATTTTCTTTACCTTCAATATTTCTTTGTCTCCAATAACAGCTTAACTGGAGAAATCCCCTTTTTAATTTGTAATGCAAGTTCCCTTGAAGTTCTAGATTTGTCTCATAACAACTTAAGTGGCATGATCCCTAAATGTTTGGTACACTCTAATGTCCTCTCAGTGTTGGATTTGCGAATGAATAATCTTCATGGTACCATCCCAACAACATTTGTCAAGGGAAATTATTTTAGGAATATTAACCTTAATGGCAATCAGTTAGAAGGGCAATTGCCACGATCTTTGGCAAATTGTAGGAACTTGGAAGTTCTAGATCTTGGAAACAATAAGATAAATGGAACCTTCCCTTATTGGTTGGAAAGTCTTTTGAAATTGCGAGTCCTTATCATAAGATCAAATAGATTTCAAGGTCTTATAGGCAATCCTAAAACCCAATTTCCTTTCCCAAATTTACGAATCATTGATATTTCCAACAATCAGTTCAATGGTCCTTTGCCAAGAAAATATTTCAAATATTTGAAAGCCATGACGAATGTGGATGAAAGTAAAGTTGGATTGAAATATATGGGAGACATGTATTATCAGGTTTCTTTGAATGTGATGATACAAGGGTTATATATGGAATTGGTGAGAATACAAACTATCTTCTTCACAACCATTGATTTTTCAAACAATAGATTCATAGGGGAGATACCGAGGATAATTGGAACGCTTAAATCACTCAAGGGGCTCAACTTTTCTCACAATAACCTTACAGGTTATATTCCACCATCGATTGGAAATTTGACCAATCTTGAATGGTTAGATCTCTCTTTCAACAACCTTAGCGGGGAGATTCCCAAGCAATTGGCAGAGCTACCATGGATTGGAGTTTTAAATTTATCACATAACCAACTTACAGGACGCATACCTTTAGGAATGCAGTTCAATACATTCGATAATAATTCGTACATTGAAAACTTGGGATTATGTGGATTTCCATTGTCAAGAACATGCAACAACCATGAGACAAAGCAACCTCCACCATCGACCTTGCAAAAAGATGACAATTTAGAGTGTGAAAATGGGTTTGGTTGGCAAGTTGTATCGATAGGTTATGGATGTGGAGTGATATTTGGAACATTGATGGGATATCTTATGTTTAAATTTGGAAAACCAAAGTGGATTGTGAGGATGGTCATGTTAGAGCAACATGTCTTGCTCAGAAGGCTAAAGAATAATGCCTATAGACGTGGTGGAAGAAAATAACTAGTCAAAACAATTTGTGGGTAGTTTTACTAGATTTTTTTCAAGAAGATTTCAAAGTCATGTTGTATAGTGTTGTAATCCGTGGAAATGACTTCGATTTCATAAAATGGTTGGGAGTCCATGTAGAATGTATATGTTGCGGCTTTTTCATTTCCGGATCATGGAATTTTTTTAATCATGGAGGAAATTAGGGACATACTGGAATCTGACTCCAATGGCAAAAAAGAAACACACTCCGAATCTGATTCAGACAGCAAAGCCCAGTAGAAAAAAAGGGAGCTCTCCTCCAACTCCTTCCATATGTCAGAATTTGGATGATGCTTCTTATTCACTCTCTTCTTCATTTCTCAACAATGGAAACAACACATAATGGTGATTAGGAGAATATCACCCTTCTTTCATGGTCCCCAATGACACAAGACACCATTCTTTGCCAAGGTATCCTCCTTCTTTACTTACATCTTTGTATGCCTTTTCCACTTTCTTCTTTCTCTCCTGCTTTCTCTTTAAATGTAAAGGCTCATTCATAGGGAAATCAAGTTGCTGAGCTTTGTAATTATTATTTATGAAATGAGTTTTTTTTTTTTTTTTTTTTTTTTTTTTTTTTTTTTTTTTTTAAGGCAGCTGGTTGGTGTTGTCACCATTGAAATAATTGGTAGGCCTAAGATTCCTTTCTGACTTGCATTCTGGTTTTCAGTTATTATGATAATTCTTACTTATTAAAAAAAAGTTATTATAATAATTTTTGTATTTTATTGATCTGATTTGTTTGCTTTGGGTGCATGGTTTTTGCTTTTTTTAGCATCAGATGCTCGGTAACATGCAAGGTTGATGCCACTAATGTTTTAGAACCTATCAATAAGCTTTGTGCTCTTGAATAGTTCAAGACCTCTGTGTAGACAGTAAGGCCTCGTTCTCTCTTTCATGTTTTTATTGTTAGGTTTGATACCATATCCTTATATATATATATATATATATATATAGAGAGAGAGAGAGAGAGAGAGAGAGAGAGAGAGAGAGAGAGAGAGAGAGAGAGAAGAGAGAGAGAGAGAGAGAGAGATGGGTTCAAGTTATACCTTTTTTAAACCGTTGGATTTAAGTAGATCCAACGGTTAAAAAAAGACCCTCATTATTACAAATATTCTTATTATGATCTCATTAATTACCCTCATTTATTACATTCTAAACTTATCTTTAAATCCAAAAACGTTTGACGTCTGTCTCTCTCTCTCTCTATATGTTTCTCTCTCTCTATTACTCTCTCTCAGTCTCCTCCACCATTGCTCCACCTCCACAGGTTGCCTCCACAGGTTGTCGGCAGGGAAAAAAAAAAAAAAAGAAGCCGAACACTAACAATAGAGGTTTGTGAGTGCTCTGTTTCTATTTTTCTTTTCTTTTCTTTTTTCTTTTTTTTCTGGTTTGTGAGTTCTCTGTTTTTGTTTCTTTTCTGGTCTGACTCTCTCTCTCTATGTTTCTTTTCTGTATCATGCTTGGTACATTGTTTGTGTTAATAGCCTGACAGACTAAATGAGTTAAAGAGAATTGAAGCCGCTGGTGGAAAGGTCGTAAACTGGAATGGACATCGTGTTCTAGGAGTTCTTACCACTTCGAGATCAATAGGTTGTAGTATAACCTTCTATGTACTTTTTATGCCACTAATGTTCTTCATAGAATAATGATGGTTTAGTATGCTAGTGACTACTCAAATGTTGAGTGGCATATAGAAAATTAAATGGTGATGGTAGCTATTAATATAAAGGCTACGGGCATGTTCATTTGAACTAGTTGATATTGACATTGAGTTTCAAGTCTTGTCAAGGTGGGAAAAAATCTTACATTTTACTTTTATAACATAATTTGGCCAGTGAGAATATTGTGGTTAATTGAAAAAGAAGAAATTCATGCTCATCAGTCTCAGCTGGATTGACTTTAAATGGCTTTTGAAATGCTTCCTAAGTATTGGATAAGCAAATTAACAAAACTCATCTATACAAAATTGAATTCACTTGACACCCAAATTCTAGGAAAACCTGTATTAGAAGTTTACTTTCTGCATTTTGCTTGTAATCTGAGTATTCATTCCCTTGTAATTTAAGGAAATTATATAACGATGATGTGTGCAGATAAGCTGTTTGAATATCTTTTAAGCCAAGGACAAATAGTATTTCTCTATGATTTTGCTTTGCTTATCAATTTGTTGTTATGTTCAGGTCAATGTTATGGACACATTAAGCAGACTTAGCCAAGACACAGATTCAGAAGTAGCAATGGTAATATGATATTAGAATTTTTATATCTATTTGTATTGTTATTTCTTTAGTTACCGTTTTAAGGCTAAAAGTATGTATTTGGATGCTACAGGCTGCAGTAATGTTACTAGGTTTGATAGGTACGGGTACCAACAATGCTAGAATAGCTGGCATGCTTTGTAATCTTCTGCTTTTCTTGTATAGATCTTTCCAAACTGAAGCGTGAAGGTGTTTGTGCTGCATCTTTAGCTACCACCATGGTAAAGTTTTTCTTTCCCACTATTTACCTATCAAAAGAGAATAAAATTATTTTCTCACATTCTTTCAACTGCTCTTCTTGGGTATTTATTTCCCATGTACTTCTTCAAGTAGAGATATTTTGTAATTTTTTAGTGTTTGATTGAGTTGTAAATATACTCTGCACTATAGCATGCTTTGTGTACGTAACTATTATTAGTGCTATATTTCCTTACTTAGCATGTTTTATTTGGTTTTGTAGGGAGGTGTTGCTGGGCTTCTTGTCTAGAACACACTTAAATTCTTGCTAAATTTTGGACAGG
Organism: Quercus gilva; assembly: GCA_023621385.1. Classification (NCBI taxonomy): domain Eukaryota; kingdom Viridiplantae; phylum Streptophyta; class Magnoliopsida; order Fagales; family Fagaceae; genus Quercus; species Quercus gilva. Next base: position 14,978,645 of record CM042480.1, read on the forward strand.
TTTCCCCATACTTTGTAAGTCTTTACATTTGCTCTCTCTCATACACACACACATACTCATAGGCATGTGATGTTGACTTGCATAGCTGGGGCAAGCTACTATAGGTTAAGGTCACTACCTACTTTTGTTGGAAATCAACAGTGATATACTGATCTCCTGTCTTGGTTTTGCTTTCCTCCAGGGATATAATTCTCTTAAAGACTACTTCCCGACCATGGAAATAAAGCTAAACCCTCAGTGTTCAAATGTAGCTTGTCTAGAACGGCAGGTGATAAGATTAATATCTAGCCTTGGTTCACCAAAGTTCATCTCGTGAAATATACCAATGTCAGTTTATTAGCTTCCCTTCTGAGGAAGTGATATGTTCTGTGCAGCAAGAGTACATTGTTGCAAAGCCAGCTAGGGATGCTGCACTTGAAGCAAAGATGGAAGCTGAAGCTTTGTTGGTTCCAGATTGCCCACTTCATACTGACAATGAATGGAGCATAAGGTGCTTCTCTTGAAATTGGTTTCTATTTGGTCTTAGTTGTGGGTGAAAAAAGTTTAATAGTGCTTAAATGAGGAAATAAAAGAAAAGGGTTACTGGGTTACATGGATTTTAAAGGAAAAGGTTGATGCCTTAAATGTAACTGTCAAGTTTCAACTCTTGATACTGACTATACTTGCCATCAAAGCATATTTGTAATTATTATCAGATGTCACGTTAATAATGCCAAATTGCTGATTCCCTTTGTGAAGCATATATTGAGTACCATGTCTTTTTAAGTCTTAGCAGTCAAAGTTTATTGAAATCTTTTCTCTGTTGATTTTTCAGTGTTGTTGATGATAATGGGCTGGATAGCATGGATGCAGCTAGTTCTGGTAATTTATCATTTTACGCTTGAACTTATTTAGATAGCCTTGTGGTACAAATTTGCTTAAGTTGCTATTGAATATGGATTACATTAGTTCTTCACAAAGTTCTTGTTCAATGTGAATCAAGCTCCCACATAGATGACCCTTTCTATTCTGATTACATTCACTGATTGTTTGAGGGGTTGTGTTCTGCATCTATGTCAGGAAAGCAGGCACCAAAATGGCATTGCTTTGCTTCACAGATTGTGTATTTGCATTTCACTAAATTGCTAAACACTCTTCACATGTTGGTCATTTGCTATAAGAGACTTTGTCCCTTATGTGGGATTCCAATCCCTTATGTAGCATATATCTTGCTATGCTTCTACCATTTTATTTCGCTTCTCTGCTCATCATAGTTTATTTCATTCTATTTAGCTATTCTTTCATTTACAGACATGGAAAAGAGAGTCGCCCTAGGTGGGAGTTTAAAAGACCATATGCCTAAAATTTTGTGACAGGATTTAGATATTTATGTCATGCTAGCAGCCAACTAAAGCATGCTTGTTTGTTTATGTCAATTATTTTCTCTGACGTGGCCTTTCACTTCAGATACTCTCCCGGAAGGTCTTGTCTGAAAGCTTCCAAGTGCAGACAAGTCTCAAGAACTGCCAACTTCTGAAGCTCCACTTACGTCTAATGATGACTTAGAGGATCTTAGGAAGCAACTTGAAGCTCTCAATTCTTGATACCCCCAATAGTTCCCCACCCACCATGCTAATTTCTTTACCAAGTTAAAGATATTTATTGACTCCATTTTTGTAACATGATTTGTGATTTTTTTTTTTTTTTTTTTTTTTTGTCTTCCTTTGGAGAGGGGGTTGTTTGGGGTTACTTCCTCTCCTTCTGGGGAATTCATTTGTACAAGTTTAGATGTTATACATCTTCAAATCAAGCATCAGATCCTTTGAATTAAGAAACAGGATAGAGACTTTAACAAGATAAATTGGTTTCCCCTTTGCACTACGGCAGTGGATTCTGTTTTTCCTCTCTTTTTTAAGGGGAGGGTGGGGGAGGGCGAAGAGTGTAAAGACAACGAGAGTAGCTGATGATAAATCGAGTGTAGCACTGTATTATTTAGCAAAAAGGAAAAACAAAAAGTGAAGCACTATTTATCTCTGCATTAGGCTATTATAGTTCAATCAACTTTACCAAGGACAAAAAACTGGCTTCATTCTATGACTACAGGCCGCCCAATAATCCCATGCCTACGATAACCCTTTCTGTTTGTTTAGAATATATATATATAGACACGAGGTTTTTGGCTATTTTGAAAATCGTTTGTTTAGAAGATATGAATAAGTATTTTGATGTCCTCCCTATTTGCTACAATAACTCCTACGCAGTCATTATGTTTCAAGATAGTACTTATTGAACACACAGGATATGCAAGAAAGCCACAATAATACTAATCAGAACAGTTGAAAATGAGGAGCTAATATGATACAATATTGCTTCAGTAAGCAACAAACTTAAATGTTTAGTTTACTAAGAACATGCAATACAAGTAACATTGGGTTTGATCAGAAATGTGAAATCTAGGGCTCTTCAAATTTGATTAAAATTTGATTCATATGTGGCTGATGTTCCCTTACCTGCAATTTACAAAGAAGTCTCGTATTAAAATGTTAGTTGGAAAAGTTTAACTATCTCCAAGCTATTTTACATATATACTATATAGACATTGCACACATGCATATCCAACGCACAACACTTTTTACCATAAAAGACTTAAAAGAGTTAACTACAGATTAAGGTAGGAGCCAACTTTTGCAAAAATCAACAAAATTGAATCAATGAGGGCATTCTTAAGCCAAAACAAGCGCGGTCCTTGTCTTTTCATGTATTCAAATTCAGAGTTTGGAAAGATCTATACAAGAAAAACGGAAGGCCACTTGTGCTTAATTTTGTTGCAAGAGGAAACAGAGAAAGGGGCCAAAGAAACATCAAGCATGTGCGAATCACAATTAAATTTCTCGGCTTAAAAGATATTCAAACAACTTATCTGCACACATCATCGTTATATAATTGATCAATTGATCAAGCAACAACACAATGGAATTGTGCATTGGTGATCACATGAGCAAGTCTAAAAAATTGCTTGCTAACTCATGCACACTATGCATCCTTCGGGTCCATCGGCTGACAAAGGGGGAAGGTGAGGGTTTCCCCATAAACCCCAAAATGCGCCTTTTTGTGGGAGGAACGAATCTTTCCCAATCAGATATTGTTCGCTTTTGGAATTAACTGAAAAGCCGATGCCACCCTCATGAATTTGTTCAATCCCACATCGGGGAGAGACGCCTCCCATCCTTGCCTTATAAGCACTTGGCCTAAGGAAAGGTGTACCATAGTGTGTGTGAAAATTATGTGTTTTAGGTTCAACTCTTAGAGACCAAAATGCTTAAGATCTATCGAGGTAGGCCGAATCATGTAATGCTAAATGTGGTAAATCTGGGAAGGTTTTGTTAATCTAAAGGTTTGGCTTTGTTGTTTCATTTTTCTTTTTAGGTTGTTTGAAGTGTTTATGAGAGTTTAAAACCTCTGAGACAATAACATAGAAATGTTGTTTTGTGGATTTTCTACTTTAGTGATGTTTCAGTGAATATCCATGAATGGGAGGATCAACACTAAAATAATGTGCTCTGATTGCCAAATTTTCCTTTCCATTCAACAGTAACAAAATACATTTCATTTTTTTTTTCTTTTTTAGAGTGCCTAGTTTCAACTTCAACACTTTTGAGGACATGTTAAATTATAATGCAGCAAGTAAGCTCCTCTGCTATGGTTAGTACTAAAATTTTACTATTAGCTTTCATTTATGATTAGGAATTCACTTCTTTATGTAAAACTAATTGTTTCAAATCTTTATTTGGCTCTCTGTTTGACTAAGTGATAGGCCAAGAATGTAGTCACCCCTTATGATGAATTAACAAATTAATTAGCCAAGTTAATTAATTAATTCAATTAGCATGCAATACGCGTGGTAGCACAAACAAATCACCAAATAACTAAATGCAGCGGAAATTAAATTGACAAGTTATTTATTTACGAATGGGAAAAACCTACCGGCAAAAACCTCACCTGGTGATTTTAAGGTCACCACTCCCAAGAATTCACTATTATCACAACAAGTGGTTACAAGTAATGAAATTCTAGTACCTTATACCAACGTACAGTTGAATCCTTACTCCAATACCCACTTGGACTTGTTCTGTAGTGACAATCTCTCCTTGTAATGCACGACTCTTAGTACGTGACTAATCAATTCGATGTGCGAATCCCAATACGTAGCTTACTCACCAACTTGAGAAAGATGTTGGCTGCAAAGTTCTTCAGTTCATCACATGATGAAGATCACGAAGCTCCATGGTTACAAAACCCTACAGTGTACAAACACAGTAGCTTCTTGAATAGGAAGATGAACTAGGGCATATGTCTCCAGTTTACACTATGCTTGTGAAAAACTTTTGCATTAAGTTGCATCCGTTGTGACAGCCCTTAAAACAATCCTTATATATGTTTATGGTTGTGAGAAAAGAAAGCCCAAACATCTAGATAAATAGCTTATCTATCAAGCTAGCTATCAAGCATCGGGTTTCAACAGCTTTTTAAACCTCGATAGATACTAGCTATCGAGTTTTAAAATCCAGCACTACTTCACTTGTTTCTTGGACAGACTTGCATAGCTTTAACACTTAATCTAGAAACCTTGTTCTTTGAAGCATTAAATACATCCTAGATCTACCCAATTACAAGTAAAGTACATTTTGTTAAGGGATTAGCCAATTCAATATTGACATATGTTCCTAACAATGATTCACATATGTCCTAACACTAAGAATGTGGAGCTACCATTACAACAGACTATACTTATGTCAAAATCATCAAGATGTTACTCTGCTATTGCTAATAGGGTAGGTAACATGTTCAGAAAAGCGTCTTCGGAAGTGCTTCTAGATTTTGAAGAGCTAAAAATAAGTGCAAGTTTTGAATTCAAACATTAAGACAACAATTTGATTGATTAATCCAAGGATGATATTTCATCTTCTTGACATGTGTCAACCAATCATATTAATAGATTTTTTAATATCCATTGTTTTGGATAAGAGAAGACATTATAGTAACCTGCAGGCTTAACCTTATGAAAAAAGATATTTTGAACAGAAGATCTATGCTACGTCTTGTACATTTTTTTTTACCTTAGTTTTCTTGGCCAAAAAATAGATAGGTGTTTTTGGAGATTTTGGTTTTGTAGAGTTTATGATATTCCATAATTTTGGATCTAATAGATTCGTGCTATGCCTTACTAGCTAGGAAAAGAACCAGGCATAATAAGTTTCATCCTAAGACTACTCAAGCAGCTTGTTGCTGCAAATTTGGGAGTGATTGCCAAAGAAAGATGATTTGCAGTTGAAATAATTGGGATTACTATAAATTTGATCATAAGTCTACTCAAGTAGCAAAATCAATTAGTTTTGAATGTTGCATGTTCTAAACAATTGAAAGTATTATTCTAGTTTATGTTTTGTATGTATTGGGAAACAATTTAATTCTAATTCAGAGTCGTAGATTAGTTTATCTATATATCTGGTTTATTTGATTTGCTCTAATTTGTATTGGAAAGCACATGACATATCCCATTATTGCTTACAAATGGACTATAAGCAAGTATACGTTTAATACAATGGACTATATAGTTTGTGTTCATATTTATTTGAATTTGTATTGGCTCTTGCTTAAGTATTTTTTTGGTAAGTAAGATAACTTTTATTATAAAAAGACTACTCCATGTATAATGGACACAGTAGAATAAAAAAGAACAACTTTATGTACAAAGAGTCAACGATTCAAAAAAATCAGGAAGTGAACTTGCTCCTCTTTAATTATTCAAGTTGTAATTTTTGTTGTTTGCTCATTTCCTACTTTACTGAATCGGTTTATGTTCTTGTCTTTTTTTCCCCCTTCTCCCTTCTGATTTTTTATTCATTAGAACGAGAATGAGAATTGAAGTTTATATCATCTTATTATAACATCAGATATTTATTTATTCATTAGAACGAGAATGAGAACAGAAGGTTCCTGTTTTTCTAGCAATTTCATGCTTTAGCTTACCAAACTGCCCATTATTCCCTGTACTTTTGAGCTTGCCAGCAAACTGAAATTCGTAGGATCCATTAATTCCCACCCCTATGCCTTTGATATGACCTTCCTACATATCTAGTGTGTGGTCTACTTGTCTTCAAATTGGTATGGCCTCTTTCTGAAACGGATGTGTGGACAACTATCAAAAGCTCTAGCTCTAATCTAAAATAAGTTGGTGTTTGACATAGTTAACATGTATGTTCGTATTGAATATTTTTCTCTTTCTTTCCTTCTTAGACATGAATACGAACTCTATTCCAGTTCACACTTGATTCAAGGTACAGTAACCATACAATCTATTATAATTCCCAATAGAGAGAGAGAGAAAAAAAAAAAAAAAAAAAAAAACTATTGTGACAAAGAAAATGCAATGGGGTATGTTCTCATAGAAGCTCAAAGGCTAGTGGGAAATGGGAAACAATTACTACCAACCTGTTTGGGGGAAATTATACACAAGGTTTTGTGATTTTATTGATCAATTGATCAAGCAACAGCACAATGGAATTGTGCATTGGTGAGGAATTTGTATGGACCTCATGTAACCAACTCTATTGTTAAGAAGCCTTCTAGGTTGGGAAGTTCAGATAAGCTGATTTGGCCCCGTGAATCAATCAGGTGTATTTAGAGTCAAGTGAGTCTACTGGCATCTCCATAGTGAATGCTTTGATGGAAGAAGCAGAACTGGGATATAGTTCTCAAATGTGGACAGCCTTGTGAAAGCTGAAAGTCCTTACTTTATTCCTTTGGAAACTATTAAATGATAGTCTTCCAGTGCGAAGAGAGTAGCAAAGAGGAATGTCATCCCTAATGCTTCTTGCCCTTTGTATGCTTCAAAAGAGGACTCCTTGGACTACTTATTTACTGGAAACGCAGACAAGCATTTGGGCTGCCGTGCTCTTGTCTGACATGTACGGGACACGGGAAATGTGTGGACATGACATCACAATTGTCCTAGCTCTTTTTTTTTTTTTTTGAAAAATGATGGACACGACATAACACAGTTGGAATATGGCTTGTGCCACCAAAAAAAATTGATATGTTATTTATTTAATTTTTTAAAAAAAAATTTAAAAGCTTATATGGATGTTGATATGGAATTTTTTTAATGCCAAATAAATTTTATTAATAATCACGTCATCTTTATGCTTGCAAGCAATGCACTCTGTCTGTCACATGCAATATTCGACAAAAAATGTCGGAACGAAAATAGTATTTTCGTCGATATGTTATACAACAAACATCCAAATGGGTTTTAGGTGTTGTTTTTGCCACTTCGCTAGTATGGACAATATGAATCTAGAGAAACAAACTTCAAATCTCAGAGCTCTCCAACAACATAACCAAGGAATGATTAAAATTTAAAATAAGAGAGCACTCACTTGACACCGTGATATGATGGAAATATAGCAATAAGAGGGATCAAATTACTAATTTACTCCAAGTATGAATGGTATTAGTTAAACTGAGCTCTCTCTCCTACTCGTTTCTCAAAAAAAAAAAAAAAAAAAAGAGCTCTCTCCTACTCTGTGAGAGAGGGAAAGGGTTTCATAAGCTTTTAAGTGTTGGTTTGGTAAGCACCTATTGTGTCCAAATTGTACTTATTTTTGCCAACCTACTTATCGTTGCATTTGGTTTTTGGCAAATTATGAAGATATCACAAGTAAAAGAACTCCCTTATATGATATTTTTCTCCTTTGGTGATTCACACTTCAAACGGTAACTAGTAGAATTCAGGTTATTAAAACCACACTTTAAATAGTTTTTACAAAATGCTCTCAATTTTTTTCAAGAAGTCCATTTTCATCAAGGTTGCGTTTGTTTTGACGGAAATTGACTTTCAAAAAATATTTTTCACATTTTCGGGTGTCCGAGTGACTGAAATTGTTAGTCAACCTGAAAATAATTTTCAATTAATTGTAAAATAGAGGCATTTTGGGTGTAAAATATTTTATGCTTTTATTTGCAGTTATAACATTTTACACCCCACACTTAGGTAGCCTCCTCTACTCATTTTTTATTCATTAAAAAAAAAATCATTTTACACCTCTACCCCCTCCCCCACCCCCCCTATTGTCTACTTAACCACCACTGGCACTAAAACCAACACTATTTCAAAAAGTCCAGTTTCTAAAAGCTCTACTAAATTCACCCAAAGCCCTAACAATTTGAAGAGGTGCTCCCATAATTATGTTCCTAGAGCTAATGTGCTGCTTGAATTTTTGGGTTGGATTCAGATTCGAGCTCGCAGCCTAGAATAATTATGAGGATACATTAATTTATCAGTTATCACCAGATTTCGTAGCAAGACTTTCTCATATTGGATGGAAAGTCAAATTTGGAAAAATGCTTAATTGTACTTCTAAGCGAGATCAAGTGAAGATGGTAGTCAAGAACCCAAGTCCAGTATGCTACAACACATGTTAACTCAACCTATTTTCCAAGATTTGGTATATAATAGATAATATCATTTGATCTCCTCTTAAACTTTCAACCTAGTTTCTTTAATTTATAGATTAGAGACTTCCAATTTAGTCAGGTATTTTTTTCATTTACTTCTCTATAAATTTATACTAAAGTTTGGGTTTAGCTTAACTTTTTATTCAAATACAGTTACAACATGTAGGTGGGTGAGAGGGGAATTTTAATCTTGAACGTCTATAATAGAAACACTAGGAAGTGCTACTTGAATATAAGACTCTTGATGGATTTAGTCTAACTTAATTTGCAGTTTTTTGAGGAAGAAAAAGCGTATTAAAATAAATAACATAGGGATTTCAAGGTTTAAAAAGTTGTGTGTTACTAAAATGAATTTTGGTATAACTAGAATAAGAGTTGGGCTTAAAACAGCATTACCTTTAAAATAAATGCAAATTGGAAAAAAATTGGGCCAAACTCACATTAAATTAAGCTAAAACACTGGAAATATGCAATTATGCACCTTGCAGGCTGGGAAGAGAAATGGCAAAACGTGGGTAAAATAGATAACATTATGGATTCATGTCTACTTGTATTAATTTTTAATATAAACTTTGGACCTGATATACTAACCATTTTTTGGTTCATATATAATATAATTTACCTTCCATAGATTGCAAATTGAGAGGGGAGAGTGGGAGACATATAAAAGGAAACAGATATGGCAAAGCACATGCAACCAGAGCATGGAGAATCTAGTAAAAAAAGTTTTCGGTTCTGTTGGGAATAATATTGAACAACTTATGACCAAAATCTTGATTTGGATTGGTAATTTATCATTGTTAAGTGAAGGAGATCCTAGGCAAATATGTGGAAGAATAAGTTGAAAAGATGAGGAGCTGTGAATCAAAGTTTTAGTGGGCTAACTTAACTAGAATCCCCATCATTGATGGGCTTGGCTGAGCTGAGACTAAAACAGTGCAAGTCATTCTCATGTCAAGGCCCACTCTAAACCCAAACAACCCCCATTGACTTAAAAAACAAACATTGACATTAGGGGTGTCCAGAAAACCCACCGACCAGACAAACCAAACCAAACCAAACCTAACCCAAACCAACCTGACCTGCCGGGTTGGGTCGGTTTTTAGGGGTTGGTGGGTTGGGTTGGGTTGCAAAATTTTTTTTTTTATAGTGGGTCGAGTTGGATTTGGGTCATAAAATTACAAACTCGCCAAACCCAACCCAATCCACCCATATTTAATATTTATTTAAAATATATTATATATTTAATAATTTGTTTTTTAAAACCAGCTATAGGGAACTTATATATATATATATATATATAATAATTTTAAAAAAAAAACTAGTTGTAGAGTAGCACTTTCTCGGTTTCTCCTACTAATACTAATTATATATATATATATATAATATTATATAATTGATAATTTTTTTTAAAATAACCAGCTCTTCCTATTCTATATAAAAGCCAATTAGTTCACACAAACCCTAGTAAATTACTATTGTTGTTTAGTCATTAGTGTTATTTGCCTTTAAGGAGTTACATTCATACTAATCTTTGAATTTTTTTAATATATTTATATTTATATTTTTTTCTACTTAATTTAATAATAATAATAATAAAAATTTGTCAAATCTATGGGTTCAACCTGTCCCAACCCGACCCATATGGGTTGTGTTGGATTTAAGTGATAGGTTGGGTTAGGTTGAATTTTTTTTGACCCACCATGATGGGGTGGGTCAAAAAATTCCCTCAACTCGACCCAACCCGACCCATGCATACCCCTAATTAACATTGACAAAACAAAAGCCACCTTCCTAATTCTAATTTCAGAAATTTCTATCATTCCATGCCTCTTTTTCGTTGTACCTATGTCCCAATTTTCTTGTTCCAATTAAATAAATAAATGAATGGCAGGTCAAATCTAATGATCCTACGCCTCCTTCGCTCTCCACCCTCTCTACCATCCAATCAATTTTAGTGCTAAAATTTTCCAACCACCACCACAAAGTACTAAAATCTCTAATCTATGTAAAACACTAAAACCCAACCAAAAAAAACCTACTTGACTTGATCTCTCCCAAATAAAAGGTACAACTTTTTAAAACTTAAAACTAGAAAGCAATCCAATCCCATATTATAAAAATAAAAAATGTAAAACTTATATTCAGTTCCTTAGACCCATTCTCCAAAAAAAAAAAAAAGTTCCTCAGACCCAATAACTGGGTTTTCTAATTAGATTTAAACACATAATTACAACATTTTTTTTTTTTGATGAACACACATAATTACAACATAATTAGTAAAAACTTAACACTAAATATATTTTTTGAACGTAATTAAATTCAATTTACTCATATATTTGTATTTAATTAAACATCTAACATACTGTATCTAAAAAATTGTACGCGAGTAATTTTTTTCTTAAAAAAAAAAAAAAAAAAAAAAAAGGACATGTGTAAAAGGGACGTTAAATTAACGCATTAAACGGCCTTGTTGGAGGTTGTCGTGAGAGGTGGGACTGGGAGGGAACCATCTCAAGGACAAAGACCTTTCCTTTGACAGAGTAAAATCCACCATTAGAATGAGTATGACTATGACTAAATCACCAACTACTCACCCACCACCATAACTCCATTTTTAAAGAAGAAAACTAATTAAATTTTATGTAATAAAAAGAAACAACAATAACAAAAACAGAATAACCAAACCAACAAATAATTATTGTTCTTTCTCAAAAAAAAAAAAACAAATAATTTTTTTTTAATTTATTATAAATATATAGATATAATTTTTGGGTTATGCTCCTGGATATTATTGGAGCCAGCAGCTCGTGGTCTGGGATCCCTTTGAAACATCCTCTGAGCCAATTCTTTTTTCTGGGTTTTTGTTCAATTTTCAAGGGGTTCCAGCTTCTGGGTGTTTTTTGTTTTTTGGGTTTTGAAAGCAAAGGAATTTCTTTGACTTTTTTTGTGTTTTCTGGAAGCGTTTTTGGAAATGTGGAGGGACCCTGGAACTCCTGCTGATTCTTACTATCAGGTCCGCCCAGAGTGCACCGATATTCCAAAGACCCGCTTCAAAATCAAGGTACGTTTTTTGTTTTTGTTTTTTTACGACATATATAATATTCGGATTTTTAGATACCCTTTTGGATTTTTTAGATATATATGCATAGACACACACATATATATACATGGCATGAATTAAGGAAGGTGGAAATAAGTAAATGATAGAGATTGGTTTGTTTGTGTTGGAAATTTGTGATTTTTCTTGAAATTTGAGAATCGTAAATAATTACAAGATTGTTAATACTTCTATGTTTGAAGGCAGGTATGATAATAATATAGTTAAGGTCTTTCTGAGATGGTGACATTGGGCTCATCAAGGTCTCATTTAATATTTCAGATTGTGTGCAATTTCATACTTAATCGGATTGTTATTAATCTGGACATTCAAAGAGAAATTTCCTTGTGAGGGTGTTGCTTTAAAATTACTATTGATCAAACTTGGCAGGGCTTTTGTTTTGGCAATGTTTCTTACTTCCAATTTAGAGAATGTGTTTCTCTTTTTGTCATTGGAATAGACGAGAGGGTATTTGTAAGACTGAACAGTTGGAACCAAAAAAAGGAACTAGTCATAGGTATTTATAAGTCTATCATATTGGTACTTTGTGAAATGTGATGCATTGAATTGAAGATCTAACTAATATCTCTCCTATCAAGAGTTGCTTCTTTACAAATCTGATGATGTTTCATGCTACTTAAAAAAATGAATTATATGTAAAGTCATATTGATGCACTCACCCTAGGTAATACATATGGATTGAATATTCAAATTCATGAAACTTTCTCTCTGTTGCTTGCAATGTCTATTACTGAAGTTTCTATTTTTAATCCGCTTATGCAGTCTGGTAAAACATTAAGTGTAAGGAAATGGCAGGCTGCATTTACTCCAGAAGGGTATCTGGATATCAGCAAGACTCTAAGTCGAATCCATCGTGGGGTAAGTGCCTCTTAATAATTCAAAACCATCCAAAAAGTGTGTTTAAGTTTAATTTTATTTGGCGACTATGAAAGTCAGCTTGCACCAGAGCATCGCTATCATTCTTAGTTGATATATAAGATTAATAGCCAAGAGCTTTGTAGCTCAACTAGCACTTCCCAATGTTCCCAACAAAGAAGTCCAGGGTTCAAAACCCCTCCCATTGTAACTATCAAATTATAAAAAAAAAAGATGTTTAAGATTAATATAGTATCTTGAGAAGCCCAGAAAATCTCCTCTCTTTAAATCGGGTTTGATAGTTGAACTGTGGAATTAACAAACTTACTCCCTTCGTATTAGATAATATAGCCACTTTTTTCCTGTTCTAAACTAAATTTCCTGGATAGGTAAACATGACTTGCAGATCCTTAAGGGATATCTGCTTTCTTATAATATAAACCCTTGTGGGGGAAGATGCCATTTGATCCAAAGATCGTTGCATTGGATAATATGAATACCTCAAAACGTATTGTTGCTCCTACTGGCATAGTTGACCACCTTTCTGCACACTCCTTGCCCATGTAAAGTTTACTAATCAGGTTGAGGAGTTCAATGACCCTCGGAATTGGAGATACTATCAAGTCAAAGTAATTTACTTAATAAATGATTGTGCACATCATAATGATTATACTTCCTTTTTTGGCCTTCATGACCTCCCTAAACACTTGCAGTAATAAGCATTGCTTCCTTAATTAGTCATAAATATAGTGTGCTGTAGTCTGCTGCTACTAGTCTCTCATCTAAATGCAAATTTCTAAAATAGTTACTTGAACAAAGTGCGTTTGTAAATTTATTAGGATAGGCAAATATTGTATTTGATATATGAGCAAAAGTTGTAAAGAACAAAGATATCTCTAAATATACTAATGTTAAAAGAACGTTGGAGAAGCTAATAAAGTGTAATAATGATGTTATTAACTAATTTCCTAGTCATTCAACTTAACTATCTTATCGATCTTGTCTAGACTACATTTATCATCTGACCACACTGTCACTAAAATTTCTAACATCTGCTCTATATGACATATCTGATTTTATTATTATTCCGTTTGATTTTCTATGCACCTGGACTACTTGACTTGGTTCTTTTGTTCTGACAGCTCTAAATGAGGTTTGAAGTTGTTCTACCAATTTAGTTTATACTCATTCTAAGTTGTGTTTCTTTTTATCTTGAAGGAAAAAATCACCTAGATATTCTTCACCATGATAATGTTCCTTTCATGTGTTGTGGCTAAAACCTATGTCATTTATAAATTAATCACCCTTGAGGTATATGTTATCAATATGGAGCTCAATTGCTTTGTAAAATCTATAGATTTGTCTTATGTGAACAAACACCCAATGTAATTCGTTAAGGGTCTCAATAAAGCTTTTGAATCATTTTTATGGAAGTTGTTTTAATAATGGTTAGATGATTAAATTTTCCTTTTCATAATTGTTCATATTTTGGGGACAAATAGTAACTGTGGAATTAGAGCCATAAAAAAAAATACCTCTACTTAAAAGATTAAATCCCATGAGTTGGGCCCCACATGTGAGAGGAAGTGTTATAAATTTTTTTTTATTGAATTCATCATTTCCAAATAGTTGTTTAATGATTTAATAATTGTTTACTATTTGTCCCAAATAGTATATGTGTACTTGAGCAATCCTTTTACGGAATCTTCTCTATTTCTTCATTTTGTAGATATTTTCTTTTTCATGAGTTCATTTTTGTTTTTCCATTCATAAAGGAAACAACGCTGTGAGGGTTGATGCTTATCATAATTATTTTCCATATTAGGGGGTACATCCATCAATTAGAGGAGAAGTATGGGAATTTCTACTTGGTTGTTATGATCCTCAGAGTACATTTGAAGAGCGTGAGCAGATACGGCAACGTCGAAGGTAGTACAATTTCCTTTTCCATGAAATCCAAAATTTAGTTTCTTAAGGTTTGTAATGGGTAGCACAGTTTCTTTCTTTTCTTTTAATTATAAATTGTATCACGTGGGGGAATTAATGGGGAAGGGTTAGGGAGAGCTTAAGGGTGTTGTTGCTTGAAGGATCAAATGAGTGATTAAGTTCAATTTTCTTTTGGGCCATTTAATTGTCCTCTTTTATGTGCTAGATAATATATTCCCTTTTTCCTATGTTTTTCAAGAGATAATCATCAATTTAGATTTAAAACTATTTTTTTTTTCCCAAACAATCAAATTAAAGTGACAAAAGCACAGGTGATTATTATCAGTCTTAACCTGTAAAAACCTAACAACAATTATTTACACCTATAGCATAGGCATCCTTTTTTTAAAGTTATTATTCTGTTATTTTTGGATCCACTTAAGTTTTATCCTTTAAGCATTCAATATATATATATATATATATGAAGAGTTCAAAGTTTGCTGTACCATCTGCTGATATTTAGAGACTATCCATTTCGTAAGTCTTACGTCTACTCCTTCAGAATGCAATATGCTAGGTGGAAGGAAGAGTGCGGCCAAATGTTTCCTGTAGTTGGAAGTGGTAGATTTATCACAGCGCCCGTAATCACTGAAGATGGTCAACCCATTCTAGATCCATTAGTGCTTTTAGAAACAAACCCAGACAAGGGACAGGCTTTACCTCCTGATGACAATGGTGGGGCAAATGTTAGAGGCAATGGTTTGGAAACAGTGAAGGATAAGAAAGCAATCCAGTGGATGCTGACTCTGCATCAAATAGGTTGGTGGTATTCTTCAATTAAATGCCCATGTCTTTTGTGTTAGGGAAAAATTTGTATTTACCTTTCTGCATAAGCTCGCATTTTGATGATTGATTTAGCTTGTAAAGTACTGATTATATGGAACATTATTATTGGACATTTCAATTGGTGATGATCACAAATTGATTTCAGATGAATGCATCTTGGGGATGAGATTGTCATCTAAAATCCTTTGTTACAATTTGAAAGAAAATACAATCTCAATAAAGTCTTTTCAGCATAAATTCTAGTTGCCTGGAATCTTCCAGTGTTCAACTCTCTTTCGCTAAATTTGTGCTATGAAATTTAAATGTCAATTTATTTCTAGAGAATTTTTGTCATTCTTATTTTGCAATTTTGCTTCAATGTTTTTTGAGTTGTTTCAATTACTTATTCTGTGATCACTTTGTATTACTTCATTTGTCCCATAATCAGTTACTTTTCCAATTTTGCTTGTTTGGTAATGTCTGTTCCATGTCAAAAAGTCAAAGTTTAATTTTATGTTCCCTTATTATTGTTATTTTGAAGCTTCCACCATTCATCAATACTTAACTACAATAATAAATAATAATACAATGGCAAGCACATACAAATATTTTGAATTATTGAAGCAATTAAGGAACCTCCTTAAAATGTGCATTTTTTTTCATAAGTGACACTCATTGTGGGATGGATGGAGTAATGGTTATTTATTATATATTATGATTTAAAGCTTTTGTACAGATTTCCAAATTTGATTTAATTAGCATGCATTTGACCTTCATTTCTTATGTGGGTGTAATTGGTGCCAATGAAACTAAACTACTGTTCAACAAATCAAGATTGCATATGAATCACCAAGTTTGTCAATCTTTTCTGCTTGTAATGCTGTAGTTCTTAGTTGTTTGAAGTTTGAGCGTTGATTTATTTTTTGGTGTAAAACCATTGCAATATGTTTATTTGGAATTTACTTGCATATAGTAAATTAGAGCATTGTTGTATTTAGTTATAAGAGCATGTTTGTACTTAAAGATTTATTTTTTGATGAATTTTCTGGTTGGCTTAATATTAATGTCAGGTCTTGATGTGGTTCGGACTGATCGGACATTGGTGTTTTACGAGAAGCAGGAAAACTTGTCAAAACTTTGGGATATTCTTGCTGTTTACGCCTGGATAGATACAGATGTCGGTTATTGTCAAGGTGGGTGATTCAAACGGATAGCTAATGTGTCGTTAAGGGCTTGTTCAATCAAATGATGAGTCATATTGCTTTGTTGGAAATCTGCTTGATCCATTATATTGCCGTGATCTCCATTCTCCACTACCATTAGCTTTGCCACCCAGTAATTATTAACTTTGTTCAATAAGGGACCGTAGCCTGTAGCTTAAATTGTCATAGGTTTGAGTAGATATGATGTTTGCACCATAATAGAGTGAAAAATACTGGATATGAATACCGTTTATTACATGCTTGAAATGTTATGAAATATTTTTTCAACATCTATGGCTAGGGACACATATCTAGTGGACTACTTTTAGTATAAAGTGTGTACAAATCTAGCATGATCGTCTTCTTTACAATGCTCTCGTAAATGCTACTTGTTTAATTATAACATTTGAATGGAAAAATAATGACAAACATGATTTGCAAATTGGGGTCCATTTGCCAGTGGGTCTTGATAATATGTTTCTCCATGCTCTCATGGCATTTTCATGACATGAAATCATCCGAGATTAGGTCCAGGAAGCTCCTTAGATCCCTCTTTCTCCATTAGTAGGTAGAGAGAATTGTCCAAATAACCATTTTTTCACATTGGGTTCCATTTTCCTTTAATTTCTTTTCCATTGTATCTAATTAAATGGCATGTCAGGAAATAAAATTATATATTTTAATATTCACCCAATATCAGCTCTCTGTTGTGTTCCATTATACTTGTAGTAATGTTTTTTTTTCTAAGGTTCAAGAGTTGGAACAACCTTTGATTCTTTCACTTGTTTTTTAAGGGAAGAATAATAATCATTGATGTAGTCTACTTATATTGTTACATGTGGGTCTAGCATTCTTATCTAAATATATATATTTCATTCTTCTTATTTACATTCCTTCCTTGCATAGCAGGAGGTAACAAAAATTTACATAATTATTGCAACACAATATTGGGTCTTCTATCTAAACTTTATGACAATACTGAGCAGGAATGAGTGACCTCTGCTCCCCCATGATAATTCTTCTTGAAGATGAAGCAGATGCATTTTGGTGCTTTGAACGGTTGATGCGCAGATTGGTACTTTTTTGCCCCGTACAATTTTTTTGTTGGTCATAATATTTCACTTTAAGTAGTGTACTTTAGTTATTATTTAGATATCTCCTACTATGCAAAATGGCTTGCTTTGGGTGGAAAATTTTGTAGGCCATATTATTTCACTTTAAGAAGTGTACTTAAGTTAAATATTCTCTGTTAACAAGTAACCACACTATGTTCCATTCTATATAATCTTTTAATATATTGTTCTTCCAGAGCTGGAAATTTTTTTTAGATTAATCGTTTTTGTTTCTAATTTTAATTCCAGTTCCTTACAATATGTGTTCTTGTTTTAAAATTATAGCGAGGAAATTTCAGATGCACTGATAGCTCTGTTGGAGTGGAGGCACAACTTAGTAATTTGGCTGCAATTACTCAAGTTATAGATCCAAAACTTCATCAGCACTTAGGTATTGCCTTCAAATTTTGTTTTCTCATTCTTTATATTTAGCTCATAATCAATGTCATATATCAGTTAATAAAGCTTTTGTCCCTGTCAGTATAAACATTATATTGCAGTTGTTGTTTTGTAACTCATTGTTATTAATAAAAGATATAAGAGTTTGGTGGAAGATTATTGACCTTTGAGCATTGCTGCCGAACATAAGCTGAAAATCGGCATTCAGGGGCAATTGTGAAACCATCATAAAACGAAAATTTTATTGAATGGAAGGGACACTCAATTAGACAGGGTGAAGAGAGCCACTAAAAAATTACAATATAAAGTTGATAAGATCTACAATTTAAATAGGTATAGAAAGCACTCCAAAGACAGTAGAACACTCAAACAAAGTTTGCAAGAAAAAAGATTTGGTCTCAATGCTTTACAGTTCCTCTCTCCAGCTTGCCCACATAAAGCAAGAGGAGCAGCATTCCAAGTAATGCTATTTTTATGCCAGCAAAACAGCTCTGCAGGGACCAACTAAAAACATATTTTCCACCTTCTTTGGCATCATCCACTGAACCCCAAATGCATAAAAAGGAAAGGACCATAATTCTCTTGCTTTAGAGAAATTCTTGGCAAAGGGAGGTTCCTTTGGCTGTATGGACTGGAAATGTGGAATTTAAGTGAGAAACTAAAAGCAAGAGTATTAGTGGATATTTTCAAGTGATTTTTTTTTTTTTTTTTTTTTTTTTTGAGGGGGGGTTTTGGGGGGGGGGGGGGGGGGGGTTGAGTTATTGATGGGAGGAATTCTCAAATGTTTTAAATTGCCTTTATGGCTGGAAGCTCATAATCAATGTCTTTGTAGTTTTTATTTACTTTCAAATGCTACCCAAAAGTAAGAAAACAAAAATTTACTGCCCAATATCTATTTTGAAGTTATAATATATGAACTGGTGTAGATGCAGCTCTCAGCTATAACATTGTAATTTTTTTTTTTTTTTTTTTAATAAAAGCTAACATTGTAATTCTTTAGGAGTACCTCATGTAAACACCCTGTGTACATGATGTAGTTCCTCTTCATTAATAAAAACGTTTTACTAATAAAAAAATAGGGCCATTTAATGGTTTATTTATTGTATTATAGCACTATATCCTATAGTATTATGTCAATAGTTCAATATTCCCCTTGTGACAATATATTTTATATTTCTTGCACATCCCTTCATTTAGTTCTCAAGAAAGAAAGTAATATAAAAGCATGTCTTTTGATTTTGGAGCACAGAGACACTAGGTGGAGGTGATTATCTATTTGCTTTTCGGATGCTCATGGTTTTGTTTCGTAGAGAATTCTCTTTCGGTGACTCATTGTACCTTTGGGAGGTAGGATTCAACTTCACCTGTATCTTTTTCCTTCTTTTTTTGGGAGTTCAACTCCTGTCTGGAGGGTTTAAAACTGTTCCTCAAAGACCAATTTTAACTTTCAATATTCTTAAATCTCAGGTTTCTCTTCCGAATGTTTTGTGATGTGATTCTAATATTTAAATAATTGTTTGCTGATTATTTTGGTCTAATCTAAATTAAAGTTTAAAAAGCTTATATAAGGACATGGTTAGTGTTCTTTAGAAAACACAGAAAGTTGTTACAGAAATATTGCATGGATAATCATTCAAGACTTATCTTTCACCTAAATATAACTGGTCTGTGATTAAAAGCCAAGAGATTGTATCTAAAGTGGTGAATTGTGATGTCATTTGAAATTTTTCTGTAGGAAGAGATTGTTTATGAGTTATGACTTGATCTTTATGCATCCATTTGCTTCTCAATTGAGAGCATCCAAATGCTCTTGCCTCTATGTTGTGATCACTCTTTACATGTTCAGAATATAAGGTTTAAGCTGTGATTTATGCAGATGCATGCCATGCTTGTGGCACAAATATATTATAGAATATTGATGCAAATTGTTTAAGCTTACTGATGTGGTTATAGAATGTGATTTTTCCCCCCCGTTCCTGTGAATCATGTCCTAGGCCCACCTATAGGCAAGCCCCCCAAAAACTCATGTATACTTGATCTGAAACCTCTTACATTAGTGCCGGGGAAAAACAAATAACATCAAATAAAATTGCTAATTTATATGGCTTTAAGAAGTGTCCAGTCAGTCAGTTTTCTGTTAAATAATTCCTTGGGGTATTTTATAATTGCTTTTATTATTGGACTTAAGCATGCAAAAGGAAGATGCTTGTGTCTCCTTTTATTCTCACTTATTCCTTTTGTTCATTTTTATTTGTGTATGTTCATGCATGTGTCTGTGTCTATGATAGTTTTTGGGCATTAAGTTTATGGTTATATAATCTTTTTTTTAATTGTAATCACACATTGGACATTTCTGTTAATAGTTATTGTATGGTGTTTGGACTTTTTTCAGATGATGTGGGCCCTGGAATACGATCCTGACTTATTCTTATTGTATGAAGAACCTGAGTCAGCTAGTGAAAAAGCTGAGGGATCTAAAGGAAAAGCAAAGTCAAGACGTCAGTGTGGAAAATATGAAAGGGAAAATAAGAAAAATGGAGCAAAGAATTCACAAGCCCCCCTCCCAATCTCTATTTTCCTTGTTGCTAGTGTCTTAAAAGATAAGAGCACAAAGCTATTGCAAGAAGCTCGGGGCCTGGATGACGTTGTCAAGGTGAGCTTGGTTTAGAAACTCCAATATGCTGATTTACTTTAGGTCAGTCCATGGGGAAAATAAAAAATATGTAGAGAACTCAAGTGAGGAAATAGCATTCAACAAAAAAAAAAAGAGTAAATATTGAAGTTTCTTTAATCCGGATGAGGAAGAGTTGGGTGGGGTTGGCATAGGTGTTACAGATTGACCACCCCCACTTCTCTTCCCTTTTAAAAAAAAAAAAAAAGAGTAATGAAGTCATGAAGGTGTGCAGCAGGAAAATTCACCTACCAACCTTAAGGATTTAGAAGAATTTTCCCCTTCTCTTTGATAAAAACGTTTGTTAAAGTACAATCAGTTGCTCTTTATTCTCCCACTGATGATTAGAATAAAATTTGAAGTCCTGAGGAAACAGTAGTTGGGTACTGATGAAGCATTTTCCATGCAATTAATTATCCAGTTCTGGTAGGCATGTGCTGGAACATTGCAATTATAAGTTACTTTATAACTTTGCCTGTCTCTGTCTAAATCATTTTTCTCCTGTTTTGTTTTTAATCCTTTCCAGATATTGAATGACATTACTGGAAATCTAGATGCCAGAAAAGCTTGCACTGGGGCAATGAAACTTCACAAGAAGTATTTAAAAAAGGTAACATTCTTGTCTTGGACCGTTTTTATCGTCTTGAAATGCATTTAAAATCTTTCCTGGAGTAAGAAACAGTGAAACATGGCATAATAGGCTATAGTTTATAGAAGTGACTGAAACTGTCTAGAGTTTTAAGACTAAAAAAATAAAAAGAAAAATGATCAAATTGCAAGATGTCATTTTAGCGCCAATCATTCAAAGAGTTTCACTCTGGTGCTTTGTTTGTAGTCATACCTTTTGGTAGCCAAATTTTCCTGGTTATAACATAGGAATCCTTCAAACGTTACAATTTCATGGTCAACCAACTTTTCTATCTGCTGGTCATGTTATTAGTGGCCATACTCCATCAACCTGTTCTAAAAGGGTCCCAGAGGCTATTAAAACAAAGGATATTATGCCAGAATGAAGCCATTTTGTTGCCCTCACCATTTCTGGATAAACCAGTTGTGAAAGATTATGCTTGTATTTATACGTTTGATTTTGTACACTTTTTTCTGCCAACTGGAATCCATGGGGTAGTAATATCCTCTATTCATCGGTTGTTTGTGTTGCTTTATTAAAAAGCAAAGCTCTTCCACGTATTGCTTCAATTCACTGAACAACATTGTCACTGCAGGCCAAGAAGACATAACTGTAAAGAAAGCACATGATTTTTTTCGGCCAGTCAAGAAATAATGAATGTTTTTTCCTACTTGCTGGCGATTTGATTTGGCGAGCGATAATGATATACTTTAACTTGAGATTTTGTCTGAGTTCACAGAATCGTAAGATTGCTCCAGCAGCAAACCTTCCACAGAAGTGAGTGTTGTATGTTCAAATAATCTTTCATTATTTGTATATCCAAAACAATTCTTTGCAAGATCTTACACAAATGTACTTTGTAAGCCCCTGTTGTTTGTAACAATTACAAAAATACAAAAGAAAGCTGATACACAATTGAAATCCATATCAATGAAATTAATTTTATTTGTAGTGGTGTATTTTCTTTTGGGAAATATTGTGGGATCAGGATGATTCAATTACAGCTAATATGCTTGCGTGGTCCAAGAAAATCAAAAGTCACAAGGCAAAACTAGAAAAAACATTGAAACTAATGACAAAAATTAAGTGTCCATTTGGTACATTTTATTTTTGAGCAATGGTTATTGCACATGCCATACACGCTTGTTTTGGCTAAAATTGATTTCAATTAAAAACATGCGTGCATAAAGTGTGTGTGAGATTTATTTTCCTTTATTTTTTGTGGGTTTTTAAAAAATGAACTGTTTGAAAATGTTTAAATAAATAAATAAATAAAAAGATTAAAATTTATACTTCAAAAAATATGTTGTTTTAAAAAGCCCTCCTCAAGAGTTAAAACTAGAGGCGAAATTTCTTCTAGTAAAGTCTCTTATAGTCGAATAAAAAATTTAAGATATCTAAAATCTATTGGTAATTTGGCCTACTAATAAAAGTGTATATCATGAAAATGTACGTCATGGTTTTAAAATAATTTTATATCTATTAAAATAATAATAATAATACAGTAATAAAAAAGAAACTAGAGGTAAAATGTCATACGTTGCTAATTTTAAGAAGTAGAATATGAATGGATTTATTTTTTGAGAGATATTACATTTACAACAATTTTACAACATTTTTACAAAAAATCACAGGTGGTTAGTTGTTATTGGTTCAAATTTGAAATTAACACTAAGATTACTTTTTTGCCATAACAATAACAACCAGTAACAATCTGCCACTTAGGATTTGTTATAAAAATATTGTAGACATATCATTTCTCTTTTTTTTTTTTTTTTTCCCCTTTTTGAGAAAGGATAGGAAGGGAAACTAAAGTGCACACAGCACATTTGAGGTCATTTACTTTTTTTGGCTTAATGGACATTCTAAAATAAGTTGGTGAAAAGTACATTCATCCAAAAACGAGTCTTTTAAAAATGGGACATAAAATTGAACAAGATATAAATCAACTCTGGCAAACGAACCCTAAGCATTGGGCAAAGATGATACAAAAATGCCTTTTTAAACCAAGGTTCCCAAAACGCCCCAATTAAAAAAGAACCTTCTCACATACAGGAAAAGTAGGGGAAAAAAATTGTTTATTCACTTTTTCACCTGTTCATTATAAAACTTTTATTTTTTTATTTTATTTTATTTTTTTTTTGGGGTAGGAATTCATTATAAAGCTTAGAGCCATATTGTTGTAACCTTAGAAAGTTCATACTCAAATCATAGTCTTTACTTGTATTTGATTAGAATTGAATATATATGACATAATCTCATTTCTGATTAACTAAACTTACTCGGATCTATACGGTTCAAAGTACCATAATTTTTTGTCCATTGTCCTCTATTTTCTAGTACTCAGATTAAAGGTTTTCACTATATTCGGTTAGAAATGTTGTATATCTTAAACTAATTGTAATTTCTGATTAATTGATGTTAATTATCATAAAGAGCTTCAGATTAGAGACTCAGAAATAAGAATCTTTCTCAATTAGTAGGTTCTATTGGTAACTAGTAAGGTCTAAATTTCATTTGCTGTCTTGCTTAGAAACCCAGTCTACCTAAATAAAGTCCTTGGTTATTACAAGTGAAATTAACTCATTTGCATCTCATTGCTCATGCCATGAGATGCAAAAGTTTAATCATTGAAGAGGACACTTCTTCATATACTTTGTTCCTGCATATGGAAGATAGTGGATAGTCCTAAAGTAGGTTATGGAGGACTCTTTTTCAGAAAGAATTCACAGAAGTCCTGGAACGAGTTAGATTGCATCTTCAGGATTTTTCAGCTTTTGTAAGATTAGCAGTTAATGCAGCTGGTATGTCCTTCATAGCATACAGCAATATTTCCCTTGTAAGATCCTAAGTCTATTCAAAATTAATGCCAAGCTTGGGAGTGTCAAAAGAAGCCAATCATCTTATGCTCTCAACATATTTTCAGTTAACTAGCTTGGATAATTGAAAGCATATCGCCAAGAGCCTTGTAGCTCCATGGCATTATCTAATTCTCTCAATGAGGAAAATTGGGGTGTGAATCCCCCCTCACTCTTCTTGCAAGAAAAACAAATTGAAAGCATATCAGATGGATTGTTACATACAATTTTGTTGATAATATGGCCACTTAGATATAGTAAAATATTCAGCCCCGAATCCTACAATGTTTTTTCTTCTCATTAGGTGGCTTGGTTAGTCGGTTAATTGAAAGCATGTCACATTTTGTTTAGATTACTATTTCTTCAGAAAATTCATGTCTATAGTCTTTTCTTTTCTGCTTGCCTCGTCTTTTTGAGCTTCCATCTTCCATCATATTTGTTTAATTTAATCAATGAGCTACACGATGAATGCTTTACTTTTTCCATCTTCCATCATATATAACCAGTTTGTACTATGACCTGTTTGATGTTCCTCTTAGTACAAGATTACTAATGTCTGCTATAAATCATATCTGTTGAGGAGACATAAAGCCCTATGATTTGCCCCATGCAGCCCCAAGCCCTACCACTCGAGCTAAATATATTTGCGAGATAGAAATTCTAAGATAAAATTTTCCGATGTGTATGAAAGGTTGAAGTCAATTCAAAACCAACATATTTGAAGACAAAAAGTTCCAAAAATTTTCACAACACTTTTTTTATAAATAAAAAAATAAGTTCTAGGAAACAAAAAGACAGTGAACCAGTCACTCTTCAGTGTAAAATATCTGTCAGATACCATGTGAATCCATCGTTATATAAAAACTACTTGTTATAATTTCATACAGATTATCATAATTTCTGTTTCAACTTGTTACATCCTCCGCATCTGCCATTGGAACCAACTGATAATAAAACAGGCCTTGAAATCCTAGTTGTGCCATTTCCTCATTTTCCATCCACCCAAGTGTAAACACATCCTCTGATGCTAAGACAGAACAATTATGATATGAGAGAAAGCATTGTACTTAGTTGCATGGAGGTGCTGAACATGTTTAACTAAATCCAAGAAATGTAAATTCTCACCAAAGCAAACTCCCTACTAGGTGGAAAGAGTACACGCAAAAATCCCCAAATCATCATATATGGAAGTGATCCGTCATAAGCATAAAAGTCACAGCTGTGATGAATATGATTGCCAGGAAATTAACATGAGATTGGTGCCCAGAATTTCCTGGCCGGGGGATTTCTGTAGGAAGCGCACACTCTTCACCATTGAAAAGAAGTCTTGTTGGGAATCCATCACCAAGTTGTACATTGATTCCAGGTGTGTGTTTCTTTGAGAACGAAATAACTGTTTGCTGCTTGCCAGGCACTCTTGGGTCATACAATTTAGTCCCATTTGTCTCTCCCATCAAAAAATTCAAACCCTTTAACCCTTGTAAGAAGATGGTATCATTTAGGTCTGGTAAGCTGGTACCATTGAAGGAGTAAGCTTTTTCAAAACCCGGAAATGCCTTTTTCATTTGAATTGCAGTGTACCAATCCTCGAAAGGTGACTCCCCCCAGTTAAAGAGTGTAATCCGAGCTGTCCATCCACTCCTGTAATCAGTGTCAAGATGCCAATTGATGCTAACCCCACAATTGTCTGGACAAGGCATTGGTTTTGGTATGTGTTTGTGTTTGATTTTAGCCCAGGCTTTTGCTTTCTCCGTTCTGTTTACAAAAGGCACAAGAAGGGCTTCCGGTGGAAGAAGCATTGCTGCAGCATTCTGATTGCAAGTGTCTGACTCAGAACAACCACAAGCACAAGTGTTGCAAGGAATGACACTAGAATTGTAGTATGCTGAATAAGAAACACAGCATCTAGCTTGCTTAACCTTGGGACGTGTAATGTTGCATACAACTTGCCAACTTGCAACAGCACTAGTTGTAGCCGCAAGCCCACTTGGGTCAGGAAACTCTGATGGATCAACTCTGATTGGAGGGCCACACTTGTATTGCGGATTAACAACACCACTGATAGCCCATTTCTGTGGCGGATTCAGAGCAGTTCTATTCATGTCAGGAGGTAGCTTATAGACTTGCAATTGAAAAATAGACATTGATTTGCTCTCATCCATTACTTTGGGCAAGATGGTTCCATTTCTGCAGCAAAAAGGTAACTTTCCAACTTTGCTATCGTTTTTTAAATAAGGAGGGAGGTCAGAAATGGTTGGCTTCTTTTCACAGTTCATGACTTGAGAGAAATCAAGGTCTGTATAGTATTTGGCAGCAGGGCCATAGACACAAGTGGCACCATCCTTTTTGTGAGTGAAGGCTCCTCTCATGCTGTAAATGAACTCTCCCCTCATCCACTCCCAGGTTAAATTCCAGTGATCAAGACGGCCTAATGGGTGGCTGTTATCGATGGTCACTTGGGCAAGATAGTTGCCTGGAAAGGCTTGGAGCACATCATATGAGAAAGAGAGATCACCAGACTGACGAGGCAAGAATTTGGTCTTTTTAGTGGCTTTAGCCTTGTATTTTGGATCTCTTTTACAGCATACATACATCACACTAGCCCCTGGGAAACAAATTTGCACAAAGTAAGTTCAGAGATATCTTGCATTATATGAATGCAAAATAATGCTAGCAATGCACAATGTATTCTATTGTATAAATACAAAACCCCGTTTTGATACGCCTTTAAATTAGGAACATTTAATCTGAATCATGAAATTGATCCATTTCAAACAAACCCGATGATACTGAAAAAGTTGTTACCGTCCAAAGTAACTTTGCTTTTTTGTAAAAACAAAGAAGCTAACATCAAGAAGAACAAAATACTTTTGATTGGACGATTGAAAATTGCAGGCAATGAAATTTATCAAGAGTCAGCTTTTGATAAAGTGCTATCTATTGTGCTTCCTGAGGTTGAATAGAAGGAACCCATTTTACATCCTTGGGACCTTTTCAATGAAAACATTTAATTTTTTCTTAATCTCTAAAAAGAATCGCATCCTATTCCTAAGAAAAAGCTGTACCTTTTCAAACTTCTGAACCATAATTTTCGGTATGTTTTTGTTTCCACAAGCATGAATATATTGAAAGAAAAGCTATATCTTTCCCTCCTGAAAATCAACTAGCAAGGTTCCTTTTCAGATTTTCTGGATAAAAATTCCTCCCCCCAAATAGTTTTTTAATGATTTGAACCTTCATATTAAGCAAGTTATTATCAAATTGAGGCTCTTGTTCATAGCTTTACTTATTCATTAGAATCCCATGTTAGATCACAAAAGTTTCATTCAACTACATGATTAATAATTACCCTTCTCTTATAATTTTTTTATCTATTCTAATGTTTGAAATGAAAACTTTGTTCAAAAATAAAATTTCCATTCTATAACCACATTCATGCAAACAAATATGAACCTCAAAAAACAACAAAGTGAACTTACCACGACGATGTGGTGCAGGACACTTATACCCATCATTTTCAAGCCTAATTGACTTTGGCATTGGAACCCCGGGCGGCTTCACCCCGAACTGTGTCCCGGTTAAATCCACGACCACCTGAATCTGAGTCTCGTCCCCAGCTGTTTCAATTGCCGTCTTCAAGTCCGCATTTGGGTACCCCACCAAGTACGTCCCGTTCCCGACCGGGGCCGGGAAATCAGTCGAGTCCACAAGGATGGCTCCGGTAGCCGTCACCAAAATCTCATTGTGTTGAAACCCAATGAACATCTTCCATGCCTTGAGCTCATCGACCCCGGCATTGAATACTATCGCCTGGGACTTAAACGACCACGCCTGAGCCGTCACATTCTTCACGCGAGGATACTCTTTCTCGCGACTGATGAAGGTGTATGTGAGAAAGATCCCATTACAGTCTTCTTGCTCGGGCGGAGGGGCAACCGTCTTGGGGTCTTCGTCGTAGTCTTGTCCATAAGAAACCTCAAATGTATGACAAAACAACACAACTAACAACAATGTTACGTAAAAGGGCTTTGCATGGTGCCATGCAATTCTCATTCCTGGTGTTTTTGTCATTGCTTAATGAGGCAATGACTTTTGTGTTTGTGTTTATGCCTTTTGTTTTGTTTTTTTTTAATTCAAAAAAAAAAAAAAATTTTGGGTTTTGAAATGAAGAAAAAGAGCGGCGGAGGAGAGGAGGAGCAACCGCGCGAGGACGCGGGCAAGGGAGGTGTAGAGGAGTCAGAGACCCTAGAAGATTGAGAGGTGAATGGTTTAAATTTGAGAAGAGACAATGGAAGACTGAGTCAAGCTAAATTCTCTTCCTCTAGTTTTAGCTTAGGATTCGGAGGAGGGGTTACAAAAGAATGTGTTGTGTCCGTGTGCATGTGTGAGTACACATTGCATTGCATAGGAAACTTATATAGTAAGTGGTGGTTGGTTTGAAACACATACACTCTGTCATACTCTTTATGTTCCACTTTATACTCTATCAATGACAGCTTGTTGCATAATTTTTTGACTTTTCTTATAAATAACCAACTTGTAGTATAGGAAAAAAAATCAAACACATGGCATACTATAATTGGGGGAATATAAAGTAAAACACAAAAAGTGAAACAAATGATTTATATTTCTTTTTCTTGGTAGTCATTTTAAAGACAGTTAAGGTACTTGATAGCCGTTATATTCATTTTAAAAATTTCAACGGTTTCTCTTTTTCTTTTTCCTTTTTTTTTTTTTTTTTGAAAAAATGTTTCTCAAACATTTAGTTGATACATTGTAATTGATATACAATAAAAATTATAATAATATAGTGATGAATTGTGAAAATGACAACACAATTAATCACAACTTACCATCCCAATAAATTTGTGTTAGAAACCAAAAAATTAAACTAGCTTGAGCGGGCCCAAAATGGATGTGTTTGGATCCAACTGTTTAATGAAAACAAGAATGGTTACTCAATTTGGTTGCCAAGAGTTGTGACAAAAGGATTTTTTTTTTTTTTTTTTTTTTTTTTTTTTTTTTTTGAGAAGAGGTTGAGACAAAGAAGAGAGTTGAATTTAGCATTAGCCCCTTGACCTGCTTTCTATTTTCAATAATTAAAATTTTCACGGTCTCAAAATATAGAAATCAAATAAAGCATAATGAGATTACCAATAAATAGTCTTAAGCCGAAGTGTTCATTTGGCTATTAACACTATTGGTTTGAAATTCGTTTATTTTACTAAAACTGAAAACTTTTTTCTAAAATTACTGTAGATAAAAATAAAAGTTAACTAAAATAGTACAATTAGATCCATGAATAATACTAAAAAGTACAGTAAAACTCATGAATAATAACAAAAATAAGTTGAATAGTAAAATAAACTAACTTTTTAAGCTGAAGCCAAACGCACAGTGAGAATTATAATTTCTCTTCCATGACATGCGTGAACTTGTAGCCAAGAGACCAAAATGCATTACGACTGAGTTATAGCATGGCACGGAGGTCTATGAGCAAACATGGGTCCTCATTCCAAAAGCATCCCAGAAATTAGCCTGAATCAAACATATCTAGACCATCTCTTCCAATAAGCATTTTGCTACTTCGGAATATCATATCATCCAAACATATTTTAGACTAATTTGCCACCCAAAAAAACATTCAAACTTAAGTAACCACTTTGCAAAGACATTTTATTGAAACAAATAATTGCTAGAATTATGGTTAAGTGATTAAATTCACAATTGCCTAACAACTTAAGCTCTTGAACGGTCGATAATTTATCAATAACAAGTAAGGAAAACTTCAATTAAGACTTTAACATAATACAAAAGAACACCATTTAATTCGAAAGCATAAACCTACAAATTCCAATCAATTACGATATATTAATTCTTTTAAAGTTTGTTTTTTTTTTAAACTTCCATTGATATTGACATGTTTATATTCAACAAAAACCTACAAGAGAACAGGGTATTGGACCTTGTTTCTTCAAATTAATCAAGACTTGTCGAGTTCTTGCTGAAGAAACATTATAAAATGTCAAAACATTAGTAATGTGGAGTTTTTAAGTAAAATTTTCTCTGCTTCTTGTTTTTTGCAGAATAGTGTATATCCTGAAGAATCAATACTCCACAATAGCCTGCTAATTCCTTGTGTCAAACTATTGCATTTCTTCGCAGCAAAAGATGTGTGTGTTGTTAATCATGTAGAAGGCATGTACACAAAAGCGAATAAAAGCCTCTTTACTTTTTCATTATGCACTTGGTGTACCACTACTATAAATCTATGACATAGATACACTTGGGTCAAGAGACACTGATCTCCTCCACGTTGCTGATTTCCTCAACAAACTGGACTTTTGGCTCCAAATCAATGAACTGGTTGGACTTACTAGCTAAGTGTGAAATGCTAACCCTCCCCTGACGCTTGATATAGTCAGCAACAGCTTTCATTTCTTCCTGTGAGATGTATATGTATTTTCCTCTATCATCCATTACACCAGAAAGTCGCCCTAAGACAAACACCAAATCCAACATCAAAATCCTCAACAACAGAACTGCACTGTCTTAATAAAACATGATTCAGTGTTAAAAAATACATGCACAAAAGAAGTATGACTTAAGGTATGAAACAACCAGCGCATGGTAATGTCTTTCTTTATCTTCCTTTCTATCTGTCTATGAATGAGGTGGTTTGGATATACTTGACAACTTAATGAGAAAACAAAGGAGAAATTTTAGGATATTGGAAAGAGAACGACTGTTTGGGTAACAGACCACCTGAAACTACTTGATTTATCTATTATTAGACTAGACAATAAGGTGAATAGGCAGTTGAAATGATAAGAATACTATTCATTTACAAACACCAACTATCCGAGGATTAAACCAAAGTAAATGAAAGATTCCCGGAAGAAACATTATACAGCATGACCATTCAGAAGGAAAGAGAGTTTTTTTAATAAATAAATAAAAAAGGAGCTATTTTTTCAAAAAATCAAAGCCGGATTGTGGAGGTAGAAGTGGCATATGACGGTCACATCCCAAAACATAATGAGAACATAAAATCTGGATCAACACATGGGATAATAGAGACTACAAAACACAATATTCTATGCAGAAGAATTATAAAGAAAACAGAAACTAGACCATGCCCAAGAACAGAGAGAAAACTACAAAACAATCAAATGAGAATAGGCCAAACATAAAAGAGAACAAAGAAAACTGCATTCTTTATAAAGTTCGATTATACAAATAGGTGCAAGAAGAAAAAGGGAGTTAAATTTGACATGGAAAAATTATAAAGCAGGTTTTAGACATTATATATTTCATATGATAGAAAACTCCTTCGAGATTCTAAAATGAGAGTAATTTAGGTTATCTTTGACTGCAAAAGTTTCAAAAAGGCTCTATTGATTGTTTCAAACAAGATAGTCAATACAACAAAAAGGAAATGTGACAAGACATGACAATACATACCCATACTCTCCAGGGAGATGATCCGATTGATACATTCCTGCATCAACCAAAAGTTGTAATTGCAAATTAGAAAGCTAAATTTTGTGTAAAACAAAGCAATGAGACAACACAAACCACAATGCATTATCCCTATCTCTTGTGTTGATAGACAGATGCAGACCTACAAGATAAACCTTAAAGACTAGTTGGACAGACAAAACATGGGTATTAATTGCTTGAAAACAGAGTGAAATCTCAATTCATCTTCACTGTCCAATAGAAACATATCGATTACAGCATCTAGAAGAATAAGGGCAGATAGAGAATACCTGAGTGCGTAACTTGAATTCTGCAGCAATATCTTCTAATTGAACACATTTGTGGTTCTGCAAGATCACATCAAACAAGTTGAAAAATAAAAAATAAAACATAAAAATCTGCTCATCATCCTTAAAGTGAGTCCAAACATTATTATTACATATGTTAGTAAATATTCCCTACCCCTTAAGTACTTTCAACACTCACTTATTGTCAATGCACTCTAGCTCAAATGGCACCTCCTCCCCTTGTAAGACCAAGGTGGAGGGCAAGGTTGTGGGTTCAAGACTCACTAGGTGCATGTGTAAATGACCAATAAGAAAAAAAGTATTTTTAACACTCGTGAAATATATTTACTTATCATATGAAACTATTAATTAAAGAGACTGTAATTAAAGGTTTCTAACACATACAAATATAAATCTTGGGCTACAATTATAAAACTTGTATGCTCATCATGAAATAGAGAACAAAGTCTCCAAGAGGAATCTATCAAGTCCAGGATTAAAAATTACCTTTATGTATTCAACGAAATGAGAAAGCATGTCCTGATTTCCATCCTGCACTTCATTCTCTGTAGTACCTTCAGCATCGATTGAAATTTCACCTTTCCACTTCTCAAACTCTAATGCAGCAGCTTCCTCCTCCCTGGCCTTTCGAGCCATGGCTTCTTCTTCCTATATGAGCCATGGCAAAATTCCTCAACAAGGAATCCCACATTTTCCCACATGTGCGCACACACACACACAAAGGAAATGATCACTTACCAGCATACGTTCCTTTGCCTCACGTTCCTCATCCTTCCTCCTTCGCATTTCTGCATACCGGTCCTGTTTAGTTAGCCTTGACTCTCTTGCAGCTTGTTCAGCCTTCATAACAATCATGAGGAACTCAGAACAAGAAGATTCTGATTATACAAATATAAATTTGAAACACAGTTCACCCGAACCAAGTACCCATATATCTTCAAATAAATATTAAATATTTAAATATTTACAAGGCTAATACTTCCAATGTTTTCAGAAGCTCATTTCATTCATGATCCTCACCAGTTAATGAGAAATTCGAGAATTACTTAGCTACCACAACATTCTGATTCCCATAAAACTTAAACCTCAAACCTCAATCAAGACAATGAAAAGATAGCTCTGGTTCTAAATCTTAATGCTGTTCATTAGACTATAATTAGATCTAAGGGTAGATAGTTACGGCAAGCAAGGATTACTTGCCCATAACCACAATATTGATGACAAGTTAAAGATTAATAATAGCTGAAAACCATGTATAAAGATTAAAAAAATAATTTAAAAAGTTATATAAATTAAATAGGTAAAAATAAATAAAGAAATAAGAACAGGGACAGAAAATGTACCTGGCGCTGTGCTTCACGCTCTTGCCGTTTCTTTTCCTTTTTCGTTGTTGCTTTGGCCTCATACTCACCCGCAACAACTTCTTCATCACTTTCATCAGCAGTTTCTGCATTCAAATTATGAATGACTACTTCACAATACAACACCAAATTTCCAACATACATAAGGTAGATATGGAAAGCAAAAGTCAAGTCCTATAAGCACACCTAGGATCAGAAATAACCAATATATGCATGCTTTTGCAACTTATAAATGCTTCCATATAATTTTTTTTTTTTTATATTAGTAAAAAACTTCATAGAAATAAGATGAAAAAGTACAGTGAAACAAAGCACACAGGCAGTGTGCTATGATGCCAGCAGATATCTAAACTAAAAGGCAATAAAAGTACATAAAAGTACAAAAATCAAGTAAATCAGGAAAAGAACTGAAATAAGAAACACCCTACGTAAATTTTTTCTTTTATATAGAACTTACATAAAACTTTGTAATAATGACCTAAGACAGTAAATGCTTTGACCAGCACAAGTAATGAAGCTTCAAATTGTGTGAATTTCCATTACTTGTGGAAGAATGCCATGATGACAGCCTTATGAGAAATTTCCATCTCAACCCAACTCAATTATGGCATAGGTCAACCATATAACGTCTCTTAGAACAGGCAAAAATATCTTTTCAATTGACTCTATCAATGTCCTTGTCTTGCCCTCAAGTTTGAAGAATCTATGAACAGATAAATCAATTAGACCTCTAAAAAGCAGTCATAGGCCATGCAGAACTATACAATTTATTCTCAATTGCCTTTGCCTCATAAGATCCCCATTTACTTCAACCTCAATGTTCTCACATTACATTAATTCCCTTTTTGGTCCTTCCCTGTCTTGCTAATAATCCCACCCAAAAACCAAATATCTGAAGACATACTATTTCTTGACTGCCCAACAAAAGACACTGTAGAGTATTCATTGAATTCACAATTCAATTAGAACCATCTATCCAATTAATGTGAGAAAAACAGTTCAAAACTTCACATAACAGTACCAAGAGCAACAACAAAAATCATACCATTTCTCATTTACAGAAGCGGAAACAAAAAGAAAAAAGACATCAAATACACCACTCTACAAACCTTCAACACTTGCTGCTGCTGCAGCTGTTGATGTGCTAGCTCCAGCAGCGGGTCTCCGACGCATTCTACGAGCACCAGTAGCACGTACAACTGTTTCCCTCCTTGGAACCTAAACTTCATAACAGATTAAAAGATCAAATAGAAAGCTTACAGTGGAACAAGAGAAAAGCCAGAATTCCAGAGACTTC
This sequence comes from Quercus gilva, assembly GCA_023621385.1. NCBI lineage: Eukaryota > Viridiplantae > Streptophyta > Magnoliopsida > Fagales > Fagaceae > Quercus > Quercus gilva. Next base: position 15,013,186 of record CM042480.1, read on the forward strand.
TAAATTCTAATCTTCCATCAAACATCAAACACTTAAAACTATAAAACAAGCTTAAAATGAAGAGGAGGAAACCATACCTCACGCTCTTCTTCATTTTCATCTTGTGATTGAGAATCCCGACGGCGTTTCCACAGGAAGAGTGGAATTAACGCAACAATAAGAAGCATAGTAAGAATCCCAACAAAAAGGTCCTCCATCTTTCTTTAAATCTCAAGCTGCCATTAACAACATTACAATGAGCTCATAGATAGACCCAATATATAAAAATCCAAAATAGTCAATTATATACCCATTTTCATAAACTGTGCAAACAAAATTAACATCCCTTTCAACTAATCATCTACTATTACACAATAAAAATTCATACAATGAGCCCACATAGAGAAATCCAACACGGTCGCTTATACATTGAAGAGATATTCAATTTCACAAACTGTGCAAACAAATTTAACATCCCCTTTCACTAAACATCTATTACAAAATAAAATTTCATACAATGAGCCCACATATAGACCTATCATATAAAAATTCAACACGCTTACATATACATTGAAGAGATTTGCAATTTCAAAAACTATGCAAACAAATTTAACACCCCCTTTCACTAAAACATCAATTACCCAATAAATTTTCATACGTTTCCACCTAAGATTGACTAGCTAATTTTATATTTCATTATTTAGCAGCTAAATTTAGATAAGGATTTCAAAAATCAATAACTAATCAAAACGAAGCTATGATGCAATTGATAAGAAGAAAATGGATACAATTTCAAGATTTGGAAAAGCGAATGGAACAGTGAAAGTTACACTGCGTTTGATTCCTCAGAAAATAAATCAAATTAAAATTCAATTTTTTTTGGGTACAAAGATTAATTTAGAATTCTTATTATTTGAAGCTGGAAAATTAAAAATAAATAGGATCTACAAATAGAGTTTTGAATCAGATAGACTTATGGTTCGTATGGTTTCTGAGAAAATACACGAAAATAAAAAAGAAAAATTTAGAGTTCAAATCGAGAATTTCGGCCAAGTTGAGTTTTGGGCTGACCTTTTAATTTCTCGGGAACCAAACGGAGAGGCTAGGGTTTCATAATTTTATTTCTGATTTTAATTTTTATTTTAAAAAATAACTAAACAAAATTGTTTAGAATAAAGTTCAGACTTGACGAACATTTACGCACCTTAGAAAAGTGTTGGAGAAGAAAGTGAGAGAGCGACGGTTTCAGAGGGAGACACAATCAACAACAATGTCGAAGAAGTTAGGTAAAAAGGAAAAACCAGGGCTGAAACGGTGTCGTCTTGACACATGCACATGACATGGCTTTTCTCCGACTAGTAGCAAAACCCTTTTCTTTTAGTAAACGATTAGTCGGATAAGCGTTCACGTTTATAGAAGTATGGACTTGTTAAGGCATCAATAAGTGTACTAGGACACTATTTTTTCACAATTTCTTTAGCAGCTATTGAAAATTTATTTACGGTAGGTTGTGATTAGTGTATAATAAAAATAGTGTTAGTAATAAACCTATGCAAAAATAAAATAGTATCTGATATATCAGTAATGATGAAAAATGTTGTGAAAAATATTATATATGTATTGTTTTCTTTGGACCATGTAGGGGCTGTTCAGAGATCTTATTACTGACTAATGATTGGTTCAAGTCTTAGCTCTTGCAACCTAATCCACTACAGATTGTGGCACACCCCCTCTCATTCTTCACCAGATTTTTTAGAAGTCATTTGAAGAAATTCATTCAAATCTGTTTTCCAAAACTTGAAGTTTTATTAGAATCAAGCTCAAAAATCTCTAGAAACTTCAAAAAATCATTGAAACTCTATTGATCAAGCCTCTAAAGCCACGAAGAACTTCCATTAAAATGCAAATTTTTGCCTAAAAAACACTCGAAGAAATTCATTCAAATCTTTCTTCCAAAACTTGAAGTTTTATTAGAATCAAAATCAAAAACCTCTAGAAACTTCAAAAAATCATTGAAGTTCTATTGAAGAATTTCCATCCAAAAGCCTTTGCATTTGAAGAATCTTCAAAGAACTCGAAGAACATTCAAAAAATTCAAAGAACAACAAATCCCTAACAAGTTCAAAACTATGAATTCGTTGTGAACACCATTCGATTCATCTTCCAACCAAAGTAGAGAAGATTTCATGTTCGAGTCAAGACTACGAGAGGATAGAATCAGAGGATCTTTCTTATGTAAAAGAACTAAAATGAAAAATCGTACTCACTCATTATATAAATACAAATTTATATTTGTGAAGCACTTTCAATTGTTTGATTTTCAAACTTGAGAATTTTGTGTTTACAACAACGACCTGGGACAAACAAAATCTATCCCCGCCCAATCACTTCTTCAAGGCAGAAAAAATTAACACAAGGCAAGATAGATCATATGGACAGGGAATATTTATCATTCATACTAAAAATGTCACTATCCCATGTTTATGTTTATGTTTTTTTTTTTTTTTTTTTTTTTTTTTTTTTTTTTTTTGGGAACCTATCCCATGTTTTGATCATGCTTAGATGGCAAAGTCATTTGCTTTGCTCTACATATATGCAAAGGTAACCACCCTAACTTGCAAAAAAATGTATATATATGCTTACAATAAAAAAAAAAATTATATGCTAAACTAACTTATTCTGACCACCCTAAAAATTTTGAACACCCTGACTTGAAAATCATAGCAATTTGGGTTCAAAAAAAATAAGAGTTATGCAACCTTTACAACATATTCACAATGATTTGGGGCCAATACTAACATTACTGACATTACTTTTCTATCTAGCAATAATAATCTGTCAAATAAGATATGTTCTGAAAATGTTATGGATATTAACATTACGCCAAAAATAATTTTCGCCTTCCAAACATAATTCTTAACCCCTTAAACCCCAAAAAATGGCTTAAATAATAACAATAAAAATTAGCCCAACTAACAACAAAAATAACCGAAACAAAAACAAGATTAGACCAAATAACAATAAGTGAAGAAATTGTTCAATAAAAAGCCTATTCAAATTTGAATCTCGTTCAAACCATTATATAAAAATAATTTATAATTTCATTGTTTCTTAAAATATTGCACCAAGAGAAATATTGTAGTCTTGAGTTCTCATTAGCAATGCCAACAATTATGCTCTTTATGACTTTATAGTTACAACAATTTTACTCTTCTTAGCAACTTGGCTCACAACTGTAGCAAATATCATCTCTCTCTCTCTCTCTCTCAATTTTTCTCTTTTCTAATGTCATTTCAAACTCTCTCACTTTATTACTCTCATCTCAACATTCTTAATTCTAACTTTATCTCTTATCAATTTTTTTCTTTTTCTCTTTGATATTAGAAAGAAATTGTAATACTTCATATGTGTATTTATTTTTGTGATGTTGATATATTCAAATGATTTCTTTATTAGATTTTATATCATTTAAGTTTTTTACTGATATTTAAGTGTTTATTTATTTTTGTGATGTTGATATATTCAAATGATTTCTTTATTAGATTTTATATCATTTAAGTTTCTTATATTTAAGTGTTTTTTTTTTTTTTTTTTTTGTGTGACGTTAATATACTCAAATTATTTCAAAAATATTTCTAGAGCCACCACAACGTTATATAACCTAATGGTCTTCCCCATCTATTTGCACTTCTTCGTTGACAAGTATTCATCTCAAGATAATTTTTTTTTTCTTTATTTTACGTTGAGATTTTGTTTAGATTTGTTAAGGTTGAGTCAATCTTCAATTGGATGCGCTTGTGAATTAATGTGGGTCGACAAAACGACCAAACAGTAAAGCTGATCCTAATGCTCGACTTCCCCCTCATAATTCTCACCCATTCGCCTTGACTCCCATTTTGAAAAACCGTAGAGGAAGATGCGGAGCAAAAACCCTCTCCAAAAGCTAATTGCTATCAATCATTAGGATTAGCAGTGAAACAACAGGTAACCAATGACTAGGTGAGTTCATAAAAGTACTTACTCATAGTGTGCATTTGAGTTATAGAATGCAAAATGGAAATTATTTTATTATTCAACTTATTTTTACTACTACTTATAAATCTCACTACACTTTTTGACACTATTCATAAACCCCACCGTACTCTTTTAACTAACTTTTACATTTAGCTACATAAACTCCACTGTACTCTTTCAACTAACTTTTATATTTATCTACAGTACTTTTAGCAATAATTTTTCAATTTCAGCAAAATAAGCAATATCTAAACACACATAATGGCTCAACGAAATTATAAGGCTGTCTACATCAAAGTCTATACCCTGACGACAATTTGAGCTTCTAATTTCTTATTTGTAGATGATCACGGTTTTGGATGATTTTTTCTCAACCACTGATTTGGAGTCATCTATAACACATTAAGCAAACTGTATCATACACCTAAACACAATGAATCAATGACCATTATCTCATCGTGTGTACTGTTCCTGCAAAACCTAAACTGTATGATTTCTAGCACAAATCATGGGACCATCTAGCACATGAAGGAGAAGGTCCAAATCACTGAAAAGGAAAAAGGAGGAGATGGCCAAGGACTACCCAGAAAATAACACTTTTGTCTCTAGCCAAGCGAGAAGCATACAAGAAGTAAATAAAGCTAAACGCTAAACGCTAGCATTAAAAGTTCCAAAGCCATAAAGTACCAAAAGAAGAAAAGCCCACCATATAAACATCATTCTCACTCGACCACACCACAAACTCATTCCTTATTCCGGCACATATATTTTTTTTATTATTAAAAACTCTAAAATTTGATTCTAGGCTTCTGCAATTTCTGCAGAATCTGCGGCAGCTAGAATCAACTCCGGCTGGATGGCTCCTGCATCCAGAGCGTTGGGAAGTCCCAGTGCCTTCAAGGCCAAGTGGGCAGCTTTCTGCCCTGAGATCATCATGGCACCAAATGTGGGTCCCTGCATTACCAAAAAGAAATTGCAATTACAAATAAATCACTTTCATCAATATTGCAGGCAATCTTTTTGCTCTTCCTAGCTAGTGGCATTTCAAAAGACAAAACTTTGAGGACCATGCATTCCCTTTCAAAAGAAAAATCTTTTTGTTCTTCCTAGTGGCATTTCAATATAATTATTGCTTCATTTTAATTGGTTTTTCCATCACTGAAAAAAAGACACAGAAGGCACACAACATATATGACAAAATTTTCAAACGATCACTGGAGGGATAAGCCAAAAAGAGACCACATTGACATGAGACCTTTATTGTGAGCTGTGACTCAGTTTTTGCTCTACTAGCTAAATTTGATTAGTCTAGCCCTTCAGCTTCCTAAAGTTTTGTTGGTGGCTTGAAAATCAATTATAGGAAAAGGGAAAGCTTAGCAGCAAAAGGAGGTGGTGGGGAGTGGAGAAGATAATCCTAGAATGATGAATGGACCACCTGCTCTTGCTACAAAGAAAAACTTCAGGCAACCATACTGTGGCACTCACATATCTCTCTAATTGCTGTTGGGTCCGCGCCCTCTATCATTGAGGTTGTCAATATTAAGTTGGGTCCAATGTAATTGCCTTTACTCTCTCTCTCTCTCTCTCTCTCTTCATTACCTCCATATTTGCCTTAAAGGGTCAAGCCTCCCCATCATTTCTCTCTCATACCATCGCATAAGTAACAAAATATCTTAAAGAATAAGAACAAAAAAGGCCTTCTGCAATTATGTACTTGGGACTACATCTATTTGCATTATATCCCATCTTCTATTTTCATATCTTAGAACATGGCATCCATATGCAACAAGGATAAGATGAGTATCAATTCTGAACGTTACAACTAGGCATACAGAAACAAAGTTTAAGCATATTATAAGCTTATAGACACAGAATATATAAAAGAAATAACATACCATTCTTGGAGCTCCATCAATCTCAGCCACTTCCATCCCAGTAACGATCATCCCAGGCACAATTTCCCTAGTAAGCCTCACAATGGCATCCTCAGCTGTGTTCATGTCCAGTGCCTTCATTCCAGGTACGCTGTCAATCATCCCAATGCTCTTGAGCCTCTTGACCCCAGTGGCACCAAATGGCCCGTCGTGCCCACATGAGCTCACCACCACCTTAGCCTCCATGACATTGGGGTCCATGCATGACTGTGTGTCGTGGTTCATGGACACCAAGGCCCAGTTGGTCACCACCCCACCAACTCTTCCTTCCTTCACAATCAAGTCCTCGGCTGCCACCGCATTGAAGAGCTTGACATTGGGGCGAGCCAAGAGCTTGCTCATGATGGTTGAGGTGAAGAGAGCAGCGTGTTTGATCACAACATAGTTGTCTTGCTCATCGTACTCAATTTCAAGCTCGTCAAGGAAGAGATGAGCTGGCTTGCGTACAACCTATTTAGAAAATTTTAGTGAAAAATTAAAGCTAAAATCTTTCATAAATTATAACAGTATAAATTTGGGGGACAGATTTTATTTGAGTAATATAATCAGCCACACACTTCACTTAAATATTTGAATAATAACTTCTTTTTCTTTTTCTATTTTTATAAAAATAATCATTTGAAAGAGACACTCTTGTTTTCTTATCAGAGTCGTAGAAGTACCTAATTGTACGAAGAGATCAATAAATATCATTATTCATTCCTTTTCTTTTTCTTTTCTTTTTCCTTTCAACAGCAAATTCAAGAGAAGTGAAAAGGAAAGGAAAATTTTCCTTCTTCCCTTGATAACTAAACATCATAAGCAATTAAATTTTTGCCTCTTCTTTCTAACTTTCTTCTCTCCATGTCCATTTATTAGGGACACAAAATTTCAAGAATCTTTTTCACGTGAGATGGCAGAGTGGTGCAAGTGATTGGCTAGTGTAAAGACAACGTTGCTTCAGTCACAACTTGCCAGATCAACAATTGCGAACAAAAATTATGAAAATTTTAGTGTCCGATAGCATTACTCGCTTGCCAAACATGAAGAAAAAGCCAAAAACACAATTAAGTAGTAATTAATAGTCTCGTTCTGGTTAGTTTAGCTCGTGAATCTCATCTCTTTATTCAAAGCTCTTTTCTCGACAGTTCCTACTGAGATGGGCCCATCTACCCCTTCTAATCAATTATTTAACATAAACAATCGGACAAACAATCCATAAACATATCAATTTAAAACTAAATAAAAATCGCATCATGCCCATTATTCAAAAAGGACCACCCAAAAGACCCATAAACAAATAAATTAAAACTAAATAAAAATCGTATCTTTCTTAATCTATATACCTCCAATAACCCAATATGAACCGACAAAAAGAATAATTGGGATTCGTTTATCATTTTCACTCTCAAACCAAAACATGCAATATGATATGTTGAGATTCACGTACCATAGCAGAGAAGAGCTGACCACCGAGCCATGCACCGCCACCAGGGCTCACAGATTGCTCGATTATAGCCACTTGTACGGATGGGTTCTTGCTCAGTTCATAAGCGCATGAGAGACCAGCTGAGCCAGCACCGACCACGACCACATCGGTATCGGCGTAGGTGATCATGTCAGTCATGTACCTACGTGTCATCTCGCGTGAGACGATGGACTCCTTGATGGGCTCGAAGGCGAACCCTTGAAGATCGTACGGCGGAGGAGAGGCGGACATGGAGATTGCATGTGGGGCCACGGAAGATTTGGCGGGTTGATGGACACGGAGAGAAGAAGGTGGGGCCAAAGGGGTGCCGTGGAAGGAAGAGGAGTCGAAGAAAGCGAGGGTTTGAGGCTTGGAGGTGAGAGTGGAAGCCATGGTTGCCATTTTCAATGAGATTAACAAACGACAGAGCGTTTTGGGATCTCTTTGTGTGAGAGAGAGAGAGAGAGAGAGAGAGTGTCTGAGGTTGTTAAGATAATGCGGAAGTAAAGAGGGATTTTAAGGAGGAGTGGGGTAGAGAAAATATCAGGATGGTGAATGGTTGACACGTGCGGAGGGGATAGGATTTGAAGGGTCTAGAATGGCTGTATTGTTGTTACAAGTGGCAACCATGAAGTGGACCTTCTTATAGTGAGAGGCTGTGTTGACAGTGTGCAGTAATACAACTTTTTTGAGTAACGCCGTTTCACCAAATTTGACATAACTTTGTACCGTAGCTCACTGTACGGTGAAATTTGATTAGTAAAAGTGTATCTCACATGATCTATAAACATAGAGAGATGCTACGTCTACAACAATTTTACAACATTTTTACAACAAATCACAGGTGGTTAGTTGTTATTGGTTCAAATTTGAAACTAACACTAAGATTACTTTTTTGCTCCAACAATAACAACCAATAACAATCTGCCACTTAGGAAATGTTGTAAAAATGTTGTAGAAATGTTGTAGACATAGCATTTCTCATAAACATATTTGTATTAATCAAAATTTATTATGTGACGAGTTGTAACATAAAATTATGCCAAAATTAATGTCATTTACTCAACGCTTTTTTAGCTCTTTTTTACAATAATAATTTACTAATTTGTTATAATCATATATAATAAACACATTTGACTTCTTTTTCTTTTTTTTATCAGATCAAAATACCAATTGTTTTTCGGTTAGTTTAATTGATAAAGTTTTTATCTGGCAAGATTGGAGGTATATGTGCACATTGAGAGATTGTGGCCTCCAATATTTTTTTTTTTTTAATTTAGCATATATAAATATATATGTTTAAAAGATCAGATACATAAAATTTATATTTGGCCTTCCAAATTAGTCATTTCAAATTGAAAATTTACTCAAATAATTTGAAATTTAAAATAATCACTGGACTTATATGTGTTTAGTATTTTAATTTGCTTGTTTCATGTTTGAGACCCAAAGTTAAAAGTTTGAGACTTTAAGTTATGAGTGATGTGTTACATTTTCACCTAAAGAATTTATTTGAGTGCTCGTTATCTTTTGTCTACGTGCTTGTATGTCTTAATTTTTTTTACATAAAAATACTAATTGAATTTTTCACCAAGAAGAATATTGTATGGAATAGTTGTAATTCTATCTAGTTTTCAATTTTTATTATAATTATGAAACAAACATTTTTAGTCTTAAATATTGTCAAAACTAGGTTTACAACAAAATAAAAGATTTTTTTTTTAGCAGATTCTTTGATTTTGTACATTGAAAGAGAAACCGCTACAATATTGGGTACAATTTTTGGCCCCCCAAAGCAATAATCCTAACTTCGTCCTTGTTAACTGGTGAAGTCTTTAATGGTCGAATGATTCCCACTTATATAAAAAATCAATTGGTATTTTGATCTGATAATAAAAAGCTTGCCTACATCAAAAACTATTTGATGTACTCTTTAATCTGATGATAAAAAGTAATTATCATGAGCATACCCCATAATTAAGTTGAAACTATCTCTTTAAAAAAAAAAAAAAAAGACTTGTTGAAGTGGTGGGTTGTGAGTTGATATAATAAATTTCCTCAAATTAATTACAGTTTATCATCTCAATAGTGATAATAAATGCATAATAATGCAACAATATATAATGCTATATACAAACACAGACACAATTCTAATCAATGACTATTAATAACTATCATAATTATTAGATTCCGTATTTGAACCAACTAATAATATATATATATTTTTTTTTAAAACAACCAACTAATAATATTAATAAAAGAGGAAAACATGTATATAAAAAATAATAAATAAAGAGGGGAAATATCATATTATGTTGAACACTTCCACAATTTATCACCTCAATGTATTATAAAATTAAGTGTGCTTATAAATTTATTCAATTGTTAAGGTTTTTTTTTTTTTTTTAATACTATAATATATATAATATTTCTATAATACAATATAAAATCTATTGTTTATAATTCACAACTGTGCTAGCCATTAATTTGATATATAATTTTTAATTTAAATTCAAATTTTATTCTATATTTAAACTCTCTATTAAAATTTTGACACATCGTTTTTTTTTTTTTTCTTTAATTGGTATAATATATAGTTCTATATACAACAGTCATAATAAATACATAAATGCAACAATATATAATTCTATTAGGGGTGTTAATATTTGGCCCAACCGTAACATGACACATACCCAACACGGGTTTTTGTGGGTTAGGGTTGGGCTTTAGCGGGTTTGCAGTCATAAACGGGTCAACCCCTAAGCAACACAATAAAAAATGTGTCATAAGCGGGTCAACCTGTAATATATAAAAACATTTAATACGCCAATTTATTTGTGTCAACTCGAAATAACTCATTTAACACAACCCATTTAACTCGTATAACAAATATATATTCATTTTATTTTAGATTTGTCAAATACATTTTATATCCAACCTATATTTTAAATTAAAAAAGAAAAGTGAGTAATTACAAAAACTTACAAGAGATATAATTGGTAATTGAAACTTTACAAACCCTGAGGATATTATATTTTTGTTGAACTATGTTATTTTGAATTAGAGTTGAAGTGTATGCACTTCTTTTGGAGTGTAAAAAACGTATTTCTAGATAGATGTTATATTTTTGTTGAATTACATTATTTTGAATGTGAGTTGAAGACTTAAAGTGAATGCACTATTTTTGGGATTTTAAACAAAAATATATTTCTAGATGGATGTTATATTACAAGGGATATAATTGGTAATTAAAACTTTACAAACCCTGAGAATATTATATTTTAGTTGAACTATGTTATTTTGAATTAGAGTTGAAGTGTATGCACTTTTTTTGGAGTGTAAAAAACTTATTTCTAGATAGATATTATATTTTTGTTGAACTACATTATTTTGAATATGGGTTGAAAACTTAAAGTGAATGTACTACTTTTGAGATTTTAAACAAAAATATATTTCTAGATGGATGTTATATTTAATATTATGTAGGTTGAAATAGGTTGTGTTACATTCATATCAACCCAACACAATCCGTTTATTAAGCGTGTCAAGTGGGTTGAGTTAGGTCAATCTGCCTTATTAACAAGTCAGGTTAGGGTTAAAGGATTATTACACGATTATTAAATGGGTCGGATTCGGATTGAGCCATTTAGTCGAATATCCCTATCTCGACACAATATGCTGCCCGAATTGACACCCCTAAATTCTATATACAGACAAAATTCTATCATTATTATCAATTTTTGTATTTGAACCAATAAATAATATTAATAAAAGAGGAGGAATATGTTTCTAAAAAAAAGAAGAGGGGAAATATCATATTATGTTGAACTTTTCCGTGAATTGCAATTGGTTACTAACTTATAGTTTGTATAAAATTATTAAAATCGAAACTATTTGATTTTCTCATTAAAAAAAAAAAGTTTGTTTTTGGATTTTGGTTAACTTCTTAATATTGTACCACATAAGTTATAAGTTTGAATGTTTCAAAATTTTACATTTTATCTTAATATTATATTTTAATTAAATTTTGAGCATTATATTCTATATTTAAACTCTCCATTAATGTTATAAAAAAAACCTCCATTAAAAGTTTGCCCCATCATATTTTCCTTAAAAAGAGTAGAATGCATAATTTCATATACAAACACAATAATAATAAATGTCATGCCTAATTATACCGTATAAGCTAAATACCACTTATTCAATAAAAAAAAATTAATATTATTATATAATTTCATATTAAGAATAAAAAAACAAAAAACACAACCAAGAAACATCATATTTTGAGAATACTACATGTGCAATATCTTTTCACAAGAATTGACATATCTCATGATAAGCAAATAATAAAAATAATATAAGTGATAATAACCTCATGTAAAAATAATATTGTTTCAAAATAACAATTGATGACTCTTATCCTATCAAAAAAAAAAAAAAATTGATGACTCTTATAAAAAAAAAAAAAAAAAATTTGTGTGATGACTTATTTTGATTATTGTATAATATAAATAGTGTTAACGATATTGATCCAGCAATAATAGATCATCTAAATAGTTGAGAAAATATGATAAATTCAAACAAAAGTAACATCCTCCTATAACAGTAAATCATCTCATATAATTGTGAAAAATATTGTTGTCCGAATTATTATTATTATTATTTGTGTGTGTGTTTTTTTTTTCTCCTGGTTGTCAGTGCTCTGTACTTTTGTGCGCTGATTCATGTGAGGGTGAGGCGTCATTTTGAACGTGAACTTTTGGCATTTTGTTGTGTGTTTGCAATCTTTTTTCGTTTGTGGTGCCGCTGCCATGCATCTTTGGGCAACTTTTGGCAATTTTGTCGTTGCTTGCTGCACTATGGCCTATAATTTTGTCGTTGCTTGTTTGGGCACTTTGCATTTCCATTTTGAATGCAATTAAAATTGCCTTCACTTTCTTTTGATGAGATTAATTGACGTGAGGAAAAAAAAAAGATACGGTTTTAATTGCACTTTGATGTCATGCCATGAAAAGGATTGTAAATTTAAACCCACCTGTTCATACTTCAAATAGCTTAAGCTAGGAGAGAGAGGTTTCTAAAAAGAGTTAGAAGAGACACAGACTACTATACATTGCCAAATTTTACTAATGGTAGGAACTAAAATGCAACGTTCTCCACATACTCAAAGATTAAAATGAAACTTATGAAATATAAAAACTAAATAAAAATGGCCTATAAATATAGGGACAAAATATATATTTTTGTCATATTATCAAATATAAATAACTTCCTGACATATTAGATTAAGGGTTTTCTAAAATCATTTTTATAGTTCTTTGGTTTTTCTTTTTCTAAAGAGTAAATAAACTTTTAAATAAAATATCTCTTTTCTTTGTATGATAGTTAAAAAGGAATACAAATTCTTTTTTTTTTTTTTAATGAGAATATTGTAACTTTATTGAAATAAAGATAAAATCAATACATCATGAGCCAAAGCATACTCAACCATACTTGAATTTTCCTATATCCAAGTTACATATGAAACATTACTTTTGGCACATTGAGCCAATATATGACCTGGGCAATTACTCTATCGCTTTATATGAGAGAATTGTTCTTGTCTGAAATCTTGTAACTTTTGGTGAATACCCTCAATGATGGTGGCAAATTGGCAATACCGACTGGTGGTTCACTATACCCCAATAATGCAGAAATTACAATCTGAGAATCACTCTCCACAACCACATCACGAGCGCCCACGTCCCATGTAAACATAATACCCTCCTCCATGGCTTTAGCTTTAGTTTCAAGTGGACCCAAAGGAACAAAAAGTCTTTTACTTAGTGCCGCCTCCACACGACCTACAAAATCATGAATAAGAACCCCAACTCCCACTGTCTAAGATTGGGCAAAGGTTGCCCCATCCAGATTAACTTTGAACCAAGGATCCATCGTTGGCTACCACTCAGTGTCATCATAAGCAGGCCGTAATTTAAAGTTCGCTGTTTGGAACTCATCCAGTAAATGGTGAGACTTCTGTAGAATGGCCAAGGCTCGAGACCGCACCTTACCAAGCCTCACTTCGTTCCTATCGTTCCTACTGAACCACAAGCACCAAGCCACTATACAAACCAACCCCAGCAATTCCTCATCTACCCGCTGCCGAAACTTAAGGTGCCACAAGAATCTTGAAACTTGAGAAAAAACATCACCATCCAAGTCGAAAGAAATTTCAAAAAGTGCCCACACTTCTCAAGCTATAGCACAATTCCAAAGAATATGCCCGCTACTCTCAACCGTATCTCCACAAGCTTCACAAATAGGAGAGTTGATAATGTTCCTTTAACATAGGTTTGCTTTGGTGGGCAGAATATTCCAACTCGCCATCCATGCAAAAGATTTTATTTTATTAGGAATATTGAGCCTCCAAATTGACTTCCAAAGCAGCTTGCTATTTTGTGTGTTGGAAGCTTAGCTATCTATGGCATTGGCAGATAAATATCTTGCTAGTTTATAGGAACTTTTGACTGAGAACAGGCCCTTGGGCGTGTAAGCCTACACCAATCGGTCGCTGGGGAGTCTTGAATTTAGAGGTATGCTTAGTATGGCCTCAGTGTCATGTGGGGAGAAAAACTGTTGAATCATGTCCCTTATCCAAGCTGCGGTGTATGGGTCGATGAACAAAGAGAGCTTTGCATCATCTGGGACAGCAACAGGTCTGGAGGTAAGGCGAAAAGTAGAGGGTTGGTTCAACCATTTGTCATTACAAACATTGATGGACTGGCCATTGCCTACCTGCCAACGAGTACCTTGTTGAACCATTAATTGAGTAGTCATAATGCTACGCCAAGCACATGATGGGTTGTTCCCTAATTCAGCCGAGTTAAAATCACCATTGGGAAAATAACGAGCCTTGAGTACTCTATGAACTAGTAAATCTATACATGTTTGTAACCGCCAACCTTGCTTTGCCAATAACGCAAGATTGTAAGCTCTGAGATCTCGGAAACCCAATGCCCCCTCATCTTTGGGAGTGCACATTTTGCCCCAACTTAGCAAAACCAACTTATTTTTCTCATTGGATTGACCCCACCAAAAATTACGAACCAAGCTTGTCATCTCATCACATCACAAATTACATCAAGAAACTTAAACACACTCATAGTATATGTTGGGATTACTTGTGTAACTGTCTTGATAAGAATCTCCTTCCCAGCATTAGATAGAAATTTCTCATTCCACCCTAATAGTTTATTATTCAACCATTCTATTAATTGATGGAAAGTATTACACCTATTTTTACCCACTAAAGAAGGAAGGCCAAGGTACTTTTCATGCTCCTTAATCATCTTGGACATCCTGGGGAGTGTTTCGACTGAAGTAGAGGGATGTCTTCTCACGATTCAATTGTTGACCCAAGGCTTGTTCATACATATGTAAGATAGAAATCAAATTGGAAGACTCATCTGTTGTAGCTTAACAAAAAATCAAACTATCATCTGCAAAGAAAAGGTGAGAGATCTTTGGGCCTCTTGCACACATTGCAACTCCCTTAAGCACTCCCTGCTTGGCTGACCTACGAAGAAGTGCTGACAAACTTTCGGCACACAATAAAAACAAATATGGGGATAAGGGATCCCCTTGGTGTAAGCCCGTAGTAAGGGCAATATTGCCTCGAGGTTTTCCATTAATTTTTACAACATATGTTATAAACCGAACACGTACATCTTATCATAATTTCAACCCAATGTGTATGAAAGCCTCTTCAGCATAATTTTTTCCAAACACCCCCATTCGACCCTATTATAGGCTTTATTTAAATCAAGTTTGAGACCATCTCCCCTACCTTTCCACTTTTTTTTCCTGGATAATATGGTACATTATTTCAAAAGTAACCAGGACATTGTCAGTAATAAGGGGGTTATTCATAAAAGCACTTTGGCTTTCACTGATGATTTTTGGGAATAAGAGTTTCAACCTATTAGCTAGAACCTTTAAAGCAAGCCTGGAGACCACATTACTAAGGCTAACAGGTCTATAATGAGTAATCTTGGTTGGGTTTTTAATTTTGGGAATGAAGATAGTATGAGTTTCATTGAATTTTAGGGTATTATACCATGGTTAAGGAAATCAAAAACAGTATGCGTAACACAATTACCTACTATTGACCAATAATGCTGATAAAAAAGATGGGGTATACCATCAGGAATAGGAGCTTTCTTTGGGTGCATTTGTTTTAAAGCTTTTGTTACTTCTTGGGCTCTAAACTCCATAAGAAGAGCCTCATTCATCGATCTAGACACCATAGGTTGGATAGCTTCCACCATTTCAATTGCATCTGTGGGTCCATTAGACTTGAATATTAAGTTGAAATAATCCAATGCAATGCATTCCGGAGCCTCGTCACTTTCCTGCCAAGACCCATCTTCATCACACAACCCTTGAATTGTGTTTCTTTGGAATTGGTGAGATGCTTTAACGTGAAAAAATTTGGTATTCCGATTCCCACTAACCAACCATGTATTTCAAGATCTTTGCCTCCACACTGTACTCTCTACATCCAACCATAGATTAAGGTTTTTTCAAGTCTCCCTAATCTCCTCAGCAGTCGTTTTGGATGTCACTTGTTTCACCAAACACTGTTATCATCACTATATTTCTACTATTTTCCTCCCCGCATGGCCGAACTCCACCTTATTACAAACTCTAAGGTTATCACGACAATTGTCAATACAATTTGTGAATTGAGAACCACCAAGTTTATTCAACCCTTCTTGCCAAGAATCTGTCACTACTTAGTCACATCAAGGATCTTGTAACCACATCGTCTTAAAACGGAAAAGTTTGTTGGTCACTCGTGGTTGTGCCCTTTCACTTTTTGTCAACTGGAGGAGTAACATAGAGTGATCTGAAGTTGAGGCTGGTAAATGATAGACTGCAGCTTCTTGAAATCATTGCTTCTAACCACTGGTTACCAATGCCCTGTCCAGCCGAATCTTTAACTTACCCTCTTCATATTTATTTTTGAACCATGTAAACGGTGCACCATAGAAACCCATATCAAGAAAGCCACATAAATTAATGACACTCTGTAACTAGTCCATTTGTTTGAATGGTCATACATTTCCTCCTTCTTTTTCTGATGCACTCGTGATTTCAATGAAGTCACCAATACAAAGCCACGAAAGCTTATTGATCTAGCTAAGCAATTCCAACAAAACTTCTGTTTCCTCCCTTCTACTAGTGTTCGGATGTCCATAAAATCTAGTTAATCACCACTCGTTGTCACGACCCAAATTCATGGAACATGAATTTAGATACATGACTAACTTGTTAATCTTACATAACTCAATAAGTATAACTAATCCAAGATAATTTAAAATTCCAATGAAACAATGTTCTTAATAAATAACCTCTTACAAAAATCTAAACTCCACAAATTGAAAATAATCTCCAAAACGTAAAACATGAATTACAAAATAAGAATAACTAAAATTCTATAAGTCCTCAAGTAACACTGAAATCGCCTACAACTTCCATGCTCTACCTTGCACCTTACAAAGCGACCCAACGGTTCTATTTTCCCAACTACACTTCAATCTGAAAAATAGTAATTGATGGGGTGAGCCACATCCAGTAAGTAATTATACAAAATACACAACAGGATAGAGTCAAGCCAAGCACGAGTATTTTGATTATTCACAAACTCATTCAATGATATCAAAAATAATCATTCCAAAACATATAATAAATCACTTTATACACATGTAATCACATCTTAAAATCATTAGAAATCACATACATATAATTGATCAGAGCACAGTGTCACATATATACATCACATATTCTCACATACAATCCTGTGAGCGGATACCAATATCTAACCCTTGCTGGTGAGGGATCAACACATATTCTCACATACAATCCTGTGAGCGGATTTACACATATATCTGATATATCTGATCAATTCTAAAAACACTTATTTTGAGTCACATATCACAAATCAAAGTTTATATGAAATATAATAATTTACTTGATATTAACAACTTCTTTTCAAATACAGAGGCATATCAAAGATCACAATATCGAATAGAACATAAATCAAAGGATGCTTGACTCTCTTAGGGAATGAATAAGAACTGAAGAGTTTATATAAATATTTTACAATTCTTGAGTAAATCTGAAAATTAAATTTGCTAAAAGAAACATTTTAAATACCAGTTGGAGAATAGGAATGTGACTTTGAAATCACTCGGTTTTAACAAATTTAAAGAACAAGAACATTTTTAGAAAACTTACTTTGAAGCTCAATTATTTACAGAAAATTGTTTTGTTTAGAAATCATCTTTTAAAAGAAATTTGGACGTTTAAAACTTATTTAAAATTCAAAGTATCTCTTTAAAACATTATTTAATAGTCGAAAATGATACAAAAAATACTTTTGACAAACTTTAGAAAATATACGATTGAAATACAAAACTTTTAACTTCTAAGAACCTAATGGACAAAACTTGTGCATATTATGCATAATTACTTACCTCTCTTGCTAATATAGCCGAACACAGCCAAGCACTCTTAGTCTTCCGTAAGCTCTAAACAGAAAATTACTTTAATCAATAAGCATGAAATTTCACGATCATAAACTACTTCCTAAAACACTATAATCCTCCACAACCTTCTCTTTATTTTCCTAGAGTCATAATATAGGCAGAACTAGTTCCCATACGTAGAAACATCAAATTCGAATATACCTAGCAGTTATTCTAAAACAATTGACCAATATATCAAATATCGAATTAAACCAACTACAAGACTTCATGTTATTATTGAACGCCACCTCCTCTTTAGGGTCAAACCTAAACTAGTAATATAATCAAAGAAAACATGAAATCTAATAGGACCTAATATAGATATATATATATATATATATATCTAATAGAAGACCTGATATATACAAATCTAGGGACCCACAGAGAACAATATATACAAAACCTCAATATATACAAATCTAATAGGAAGCCAATTCTAAACTTTAATTTATAACCCCAATGATTTTAATAGCATAACCCCACTGGAACGTTGGCAGCATCATTGCCTCATTATTTATATAATTTATATGTACAAAACCGAAGAAGACTTAAGCCAAAATCATGGATTTAATATATATTAATCCAACGAAACAACGTTTAAGCCCTCCTAACGTTAAAGCCATCCTGTAATATATGTATTAACCACAATTGGAATTTTACAGCCGTGTTCATGAATTAGGAATTGAGATTCCATGAATCTGTCCAAGGACCCGCATCAAGGGCAGTGGGCAATCTAGGATTTAATAGTTTAAATAACAATTCTAGGAAAATACCCCTTTTTAACAATCTGCACATCACTAACTCGTTTAATTCTTTGATTCTAAGAGATGAAAAATCATACCTGAACAATTAGTTGCCTTTTCAATTAACTCCAAGGAAAAAATACACCTTCTAGCCTCCTTAGTGATGAAACCCTAGCCTCCTTAGTGATGAAACCCTTCTTATCCCAAACCCTAATTATCTTTTCCTCCAACTTACATTTTGACACATCAGAAATGTGGGCTTAGTGGGATAGTGGGCTATAGTTTAAAACCCACTTAAACTTATTTCTTTAGTCTCCAAGAGGCCCATAAAACATTTTCCTCTTTTATTTATTTATTTCTTATTTTAATTGCCAAACCAAATTGTTTGTACTAAAACTTTAATTTTCTCACATATTTATAGTACCACAAAATTGTCTATTCTCATCTTATTGTGCACACACATACAGTACCTCAACTCTATATTAAAATTGACAAGGTATAGTGATGATCATAAAATCAAAATTGGGGTATTACACTCGTCTCCATTATTTTCACAGTCCACCAAAGCATCTATATACCAACGAGAACACATACATACATACCTTTACTAATGTCTCTGGTTTCCATAGTAAGGCAAGACCCCTACTATTACCGTCACTCATTACAGCCACACACTATGAATAACCAAAGTCATGCGCTAACCTATTCATAATGTCACAATTAAGGCTATATATGAACCAAACCGATCATGAACAACTTGGGCTCAGTTCGATAAAAATCTTGTTCATGTTTGTTTATAAATAAGACAAGCTTAAGCCTTAGTTGTAGGCTCGTTTAATAAATAAGTCGAGCCCAAGCAAAAAAATTTGTTCATGAATCCATGAACAAACTCGTGAGCTATTAGGCTTGATACACAACAATTCAAGTATAGACTCATTTATAAGTTTACATGTATTAGCTAAATATACTCATTACACATATCTTAATAATGACAAGGCCAACATGAGACCACTACCTATATTACCTCCTTAATTTTTTTTCTTCCTTTAAACTGATCAAGAACCACTTTAGACTATAGTTACATTTAAAAATAAATAAATAATTAAGTAGACCACATATGATCCTTCCCTATCAATCATCTAAAGTAAAGTTATGCAACATGTTAGTATTTTCTCATTCATAATAGTTACAAATAGGTATTTTTCTATTTAAAGTAAAGTTATGAAACATGTTAGTATTTTCTCATTCATAATAGTTACAAATAGGTATTTTTCTAGTCCTTCATCATCTAACATGAATGTAAAATTGTATTTTGAACAATTGCTGAAGCTGTAGATAAGGAACGATGAATGAATGAATTTAATTATGTAAATTATTAATTTGAATAATAGCTAATCATAAGTAAGATTAGATGCATGATAAAATGAAAATACTATTTTCTTTTTCTTTTTTCTTAATTTTAGAGATTTAAGCATTCAATAATGTAATTTTTTTAGATCTCAAGTTCAAAAACTTGACTTGAGCTCAAGTTTAAGCTTGATATTAAGCTTGAGTTTGACTTGACTAATTAAGCAAGTCAAGCCAAGACAAGCTCAAGCTTTTTGGCTTTCCCATGAGCTCAAGTTCAAACGCTATTTTTAGGATTGTCACAAGCTCAACCCAAGCTCGAGTTTTTTATTTTTCCTTACGAGCCAAGCTTGAACATGCACTACTCGACAAAACTCGGCTTGTTTACACCCCTAGTCACAATGAAGTTTAGTCTCCATAAGGAAGACAAACTTGGAATCTTTGGCTCTCAAGACCTTCTTGAGAGCTTGAAATGTTCGTTGGTTCCCAAGCCCCCAACAATTCCAACTTAAAGCACTCATTAATCTGACCTAATACTATAGCTTCCTTCTCCAATTTTTACTTCTTGCTATTTTCAATCTCTAATCTAGCCCGATCCTCCTTATACCTATCCTTTCTTTTCATCCCTGGAGGTTCTAAAAGTATGTCAGTTGTATCCATTATGGTATATACTGGTAACAACTTCTTCCAATTACGCTGCCTAAGGTCCAAAATTTCTTTATCCTTTTGACCCACAGAATTCTCTTTGCTTCCTCCATGCACATTGTCACACACAAAATCTGCATTAGTAATATGTACACAACTGTGTTCCTCTGTTGAAAAACTAGTCACTATCTCTGCCCCCAAACTTAGGTTGTCCTTATTCAAAGGTATTGAGTGAACTTCCTGCCCATGTGGGGCAGTTACATCACCCCTCTCCATATTAACCAACCCCAATTCCCCATTACCGGCCATGTCCTGACCTCCCACCTTGGGATTCAACTCCACATTGGTAGGGAATTTATTCAATGCTTGATCAATTTCCTATTGGTGATGATTGAAAAGAATAGGGTTAGAAAGATTTTCATTTTCAGTGGGGACTTGTCGTGAGTTAGTAACTTTCACAGTGTTCAGATTATCATTAGCCACACCACCATGGCTTCTCATCTCATCATCGTCACCCTTCGCAATTATCGGAGTGAGCAGCAACCGTGTGTTGCTCATTGTTCTAGTACTATTCTCATTATTAACTCGATTTTCCTCATGTGGCATAGTTGGCCGAGACCGTTGAAATTTTGCCATAGAAGCACGCAACCATGCACCATATTGTTGGTCTTCTTTTCGTAGAGTCCCATTATTATTCAACCAAAGCTTACAGTCTCTTTTGTCATGGTTTAAAACACCATACCAATAGCAAAATATTGGCAACCTTTCATATTGAAAGTATACCCAATGAGGAGTTTGCCCACTGCCGTTCACCATTCGAACCTTGCAAAGTGGCTGAGTTATATCAATATTGACTCGAATTCGCATACACCGCCCTCGACAATCCCCTGTTTCTGCCTCTTCTATACACTCCACCATCCCCAGTGTACGACCTATTATGTGAACATTCTCTTTACTCATCCTCTATAATTGCAACCCATGAACTTGAATCCAAAAAGAAGCACTGTCGAAAGTAGCGTCATCCACTGTTGCTGCTTCTCTTGGTTTGTATAGCCCAATTTAGTATTTGTCAAAGAACTACGGTCCTTGCATGAGGATACGATTAACATCAGCGACATCTTCGAAAAGAATTAATACCGTAAATTGGCTCCAAGATTACGGATTTCAAATAAACCCCCTGGCTCTCCACATACTTCTTAAGGTTCATTTAATGGCTTCCATGTTTGTTTTGCGCTTGGTAAAGAACTTTGCAACCAAGGTTCTTGTGATATTGATGTCGTCCGTCGATAGTTCCACAGTTTCACTCTCTTTGTATTAAGGGATAGTCTCGCCCAACATCCCATGATGTCCTCCATCGTGCGATCTGAACGTAGCAGAAACTGTTTCACCAGATGGCTCTCAACGTACTAGAAGCTGTTTCACCAAAGGGAAAAGATCGGCCTATATGAGATAGGCGAGAAAGTTCCACCGTCTAAGGGTTTCTCAAGAGCAAACTTGGTGTTTTTCTTGTACTTTACGATCATAACTTGTTGTGTATTATTTTTACTTTTCTTATAAATAACTAAAGTTTAAAATGGAAAAAAAATTAGACACACAACATGTCATAAATCACAATTGGTGGAACATAAAATGAAATACAAAAAGTAATATAGAGCCTACAAAAGTGAACGTCATAAGTTGAAACTCTATAAAAAAAAATATAGTTCTTAGTAAAAAACTGTGGTAATTATACCACTTTCTTAAATCTTCACAGGCACTTTTATTATAAAATAAAATTTAGTTACAAAATTGGTTATAGTTTTATGCCATAACCATACTCAATATTTTTTTATTAAAGGTGAATTTTGATAAATTCAACATTTGATTATATCTTCTTTTTATATTCTCCATGCTTGCAAAATTTCTAGAAAATTAAAGATCAATAGTTATGTCATCAATAAATTGTTTAAATTGCAATTTTTTGTAGTTTAAAATTATGCATAAAATACAAGTTTATATATCATATAGTAAATGATATCCGACTGACACAAAATTTGACATGTGTATTAAAAATGTAAAAAATATACAATTCAACAATTAAATTTTCAAAATATATAGTAATATTTATTCTATTGTATAATATTGTAACCTTAGGTTATAACCAATTTTGTAGCTAATTTTTATCTTTTATTATAATAAAAAAGTTTCTATTTCTATGCACCAACCGAAAATAATAATTGAGTGTTAAAGTTTATTTGGATACTGCTTATTTTGCTGAAATTAAAAACTTATTACTGAAAATATTGTAGATAAAAGTAAAAATTAGTTGACATAGTACAGTAGAGCCATAAATAGTACCAAAAAGTGCAATAGAGCCAATGAATAGTAGCAAAAATAAGCTGAATAGTGAAATAATTTATAATTTTAATCCACATCTAAACACTTAGAGCAACCGCATTAGTTCATGGATAGTCTTGCAAAATACAAAAAGCAGCAAATACAAAAAGCAGCTCATTTTACATATTTTGATAAATAAATAAAAAAAATACCCACATCAATGAGTGTAAAATTGTGCATATATGTACAAGAGCTCAATAACCTTGCATATATGCACGGTTACGGTAGCTCTTCTATACATTATTTTAATAATTTCTAATTTCGCTCTTTTTTTTTTTTTCTCTCTTCTCCAGCTGCAAAACCAACGCCCTCATCATCTGCTTCTCCCTCTAATACACACACTTCACAGACACAAATTCAAAAATCAACCACAAAATCAACAACAAAATCAACCATAGGCACCACAAAACCAAACACACCCACACATGGACACACCAACAGAGACAGAGAGAGTGGATCAGCGCTTGTAGATCGACGTGCTTGGATCTGAGTGCTTGTATTGTCGTGCTTGGATCAAAGTTCATATGGAATAGATCGACGTCATGCTTTGATCGAAGTGCTTGGATTAGCGTGCTTGGATCAGAGTGCTTGGATTGGCATGCTTAGATCGGAGTTCAGATGGAATAGATTAGTGTCGTGCTTGGATCGAAATTTCATAGAGGAGTTTCATGAGCTTGTTGGAATAAAGAGGAGTTTCAGAGGAGTCTGGAATAGAGAGTCTCGTGAGTGGAGAGAGAAAGTTTGAGATAAAATAATTAAAAAAGTGAGAAAATGATTATTTAAATAAAATAGAGGCTAGAATAGATAAACTGATGTGGGTGTTTTGTAAAAATTAGTGTATAAAATAGAAAAAATAGGCTTTTAGTGTAAAATAGAAGGAAAGCTTTACACTAACTGATGTAGTTGCTTTTAGTGTGGCCAAAATAATCATATCACGCCCTTCCGGTAGTGTTGTATGGGCCCTTTTGAAAATATCAAAAACGTATGGACCCTTTTTAAATAAGGTGGGATAATTGCCCAAAAGACGGAGATATGACGATCCTCTCTTGTAGTCTTGTTGTGTTATGTCTCCTTCGCGTAAATGATAGTATTAACTAAACCCCAAAAAAAAAAAAAATCTTTTTCATTTTTTTGAGAAAGAAACTCAACACCACTTGTAATAAATGAATGAACCCATGCATGACTTGTCCCTTTCTTACGTTTGGGTGGATTATCAAAATACAAATATTTTTCCCCTTATAAAAGATAAATTTCTTCTTCTTATTTTTTGCTAAATAGAAAAAAAAAATACTAACTCTTAAAATAAATAAAAAAGTATAACTCACTCAATAATATCTTGATTCTTGAATGAACTTTGTGGCTAATATTAGAAAAAGAAAAAGAATTGAAGGGGACACTAATGTGTACAAAATGGAATTTCAACAGACATATTCCTTTGATATTTGGCGGAAAGTTTGCTTGTATTATTGTTAGGCTGTGTTTGTTTCGTGTAAAACGTTTTTCGGAAAATACATATTTTCTGAAAATGCTATTTTCCGGAAAATGAAAATATTTTTAAGTGTTTGGTTGAATTATGAAAATTGTTATGGAAAATATTTTCATGTGTTTGGTTCTATTAGGAAAATGCTATTTTCCTACAATTTTTTCACATTGATTCCGGCAACAACAACACAACAACAACAACAACAACAACAATCAAACTTTAAACAAACAAAACTAAGATGGGTTTGGGTCTGGGTCTCGGCGATGGGTCGACGATGACATCTTGGTCGAAGGTTTGGGTCGTCGAAGGTTTGGGTCGTCGGTTGAAGGTCGAAGGCGATGGATTGAACGTCTGGGTTGAACGCCTAGGTCTAGGTCGAACACTTTGGGCTTTGGGTTCGTGGGTCGTCGGCTCTGGTTTGAAGATCGGTGGGTCGTGGCGATTGTGAAGATGGGTTCGCCGGCGAACTCGCACCGGCGATCTGGGCTCTCTCTCTTCGATCTGGGCTCTCCGTTTCTTCCTTCCTCTCTCTTTCTCTCTTCATGCTCTATTTCTCTTTTCCTTAAAATTGGATTTGTAGTGAAAATGAAAGGGGAATTGATTTTCAACCTTGACCATTGGTCAACTGAAATTAATTTCCGAAAAATTGATTTTCCGTGCGCAACCAAACACCCATAAATACTGAAAAGCATTTCCGGAAATGCTTTTCACCCAAAACAAACACAGCCTTAGCTACAAACTCTCATAGGAAAATAAAAAATATCATCTTATTGGACCAAAAAATTATTGGAAGGAGTGTGAAAAAAGAATTACCATATCATGTACACACTAGCTTTTATTCCATGTATCGCAAAAGGGTTTTTATTTTTTATTTTTTATAATAATTATCTTCTTATTAGTATTAATATAATTTTTAGAATTCAAGACTTAGTAACAGCATTTTTCAATCAACATATCTTCCAAATTTTATGTCAATAATGTTAGGCCATAGCTGACAGCCACAGGTTAGTCTTACATGAATTAAGAAAATCCAACAAATATTTGTAACCAATCTTTTAAAAAAAAAAAAAAATTCAACTAACATTGACAAGTCTGCAATATTTCAAATCAATAATAAAAAGAATCATCTAAACACAATAACACTAACTTTTACATAGAAAACATTTTCAACTTGAAGGGAAAAAACTCCAAGCAAATCTATTATAATAAAATCATGGGTTTCAGTGTATCTTCTTAACTTTTATGCCTAAAACTCTACTTCACAACAAATACAATAGTATCACATATCGACACAAACATTTTTTTGCATTTTTTTGCCTAGCACTAGCAAAGAAGACAGCACGTCCAAGCATTAGAAAGAGAGACTTATGAAGTTTGAGTCTTTTCAACAGAGAAGCGACGAAAAACCTGCAAATGTATTACCATGGTTGTCTCATAAGACAAAACTTTATTGCTGTGAGATCACACTTGTTACCAACTAGGAGTTTGTTCACAATTTCACTTCCATAGCGTTCAATTTCATTCAACCATTGCCGAAGTTTCCCTTATATAGTTATATGTGACATCATAGACAACCCGCCCAGAAAAGCCCCCAGCTTGAGATTGATTTCTCTATAGGGAAGCTATAACTAATGTAGCTATCCAGATAGGAGTGATCTTGGTTTGCAAGTGATTAGTGATATAATGTGTAATTATGATGTACGTATTTTCTTTTAGGACAAATTATCATTGTTCAAAAGAAACTAAAAACCTTTCATTCGCATAAATAAGTACATGTTTGCTATCAAATTGTTTGAAAAACCATAATAATAACAGAAGTTCTCTAAAGAATATATATAATATAGGTTGGATTCAAGTTACATTATATGTAAATTTTGATAATTTTATATTTTTCAATATCTTTTGATTGAACGTATATTTTGACAAATTCACATTTGAATTATATTTTTTTCCATGTACCCTCAATGCTTGTAAAATTTCAAATTCATCAAGGATCAATAACTATCCCACCTACAAAAAGTTAATTTAAATTTCAAGTTTTTTATACTTTACAAATTATATACAATACACGAGGTTATTGATACATGGTAAATAACATCCGATCAACACAAAAATTTGATGTGTGTGTTAAAAATAAGAAAAGTTTATAATTCATTGATAGAATTTTAAAATATTAATCAAATAAAAAATTATTGAGACTATAACTAGATAATCCCCTTCCTTTGGCTATGTCACATTCAAAAGCTCTTAGGAGAAAACATGGGATTTCTTTTTAAGGAAAAGCTCATCAACATCCAAATTGTTGTTTATGATATGTTGACATATCAGTATAAAAAATCAGCAATTAGACAATAATATTTTGATTTTTCATTATAAAGAAAAAATGAATTAACTCCATGCAATAATCAACTTATTTGAGTTGTTAGCCTACAAGCATGTAAATGCACTCATAACGAGAAGTGTTATGTCTACATTATTTTCATAACAAAATTTAAATGATAGATTGATATTAGTTATAATTTGTACCCGTCACTAAAATTAATTTTTATCTACCAATAATAACTTATTATTTAAAATTTATTGAGAAAATGTTGCAAATGTACCCGTTCTCATTTACGCCCAAACAAGTTTTTTTTTTCTTCCTTTTTTTAATTAATTAAGTGTGCGTTTGGGAAGTGCGTTTTGCGCTTCCCAGACGTGTTTGCGTTTTGCAGACTTTTTTTTTTTTTTTTTTTTTTTTTTTTTTTTTTACTTTTCAGCTTTCCCAGACATTTTTTTACTGTTCATCATTGTTGCGGCTACTGTTCATTGAACAGTAGCCGCAACATGTGACTTTTCCCCACAATTTTTACTGTTCACGGACCCACAATTTTAACTTTTTAACAACTTTTTCATTACAAAATGGGTCCCACGATACTATTCACACATTTAAATATTATTTTGCTACAGTGTTTTCAGTTTTCAGTTTTCAGTTTTCAGTTTTCAGCGGTATCCAAACGGACCCTAAGTCATAGCTCAGGCTAGCAAGAGATAAGAACAAAAAGACATTAAGAAGGGCTTTTTGTAATTTCAACCTCAAGCCCAGCCAGATTCTTGGGAAAACAAAAAGCCCAGCCAATACCACCATAAGACTAGATCCGTGACGTATAGAACCCTTTTTTTTTTTTTCCCTTAATCCCATTCAAGAGCTACTAGCCCAATTGGTTGAAACTTCTTCCTAGCCCACTAAAAGGGCCTTTTACAGTAATTTTAATCTGCTTTAGAAAGCGTTTCTTCTTTTAGGGTGTGTTTGTTTGGGTTAAAAATAGGGATGATGGAAAATAGAGGGAGGAAAATGTTGTTTTCTCCGATTTGATTGGAGAAGGAAAATAGAGAGGAGAGAAAACCCGAGAGAAAGTTTTCTCTCCCGGGCTCACATTTTTGTTCCTCCCAATTTGGGAGGAAAATCTAGGGGAGAAAAGTGCTTTCACAGCACATTTACACAAATACCCTTCCCACCTACCCTTATTCATGACTTGAAGACCCTCTCACCTATCCCACCTGATGACTTTTGCCCACAAATCATCTTATCACTTTTCTCTTCTCATCTTACCTTCACCAACGTCTAGCGGTCTAGGTTCTCCTCTCTTTTTTTTTTTCTTTTTTTTTTTTTCAATGTGACCTGATCCTTTGCCCAATTAAATTTATATGTACACTATTGTAATTTTTACATTATAATAATAAAAATTTAAATTTAAATTTATATATATGATGTGGTAAATTTTATATTATTTAATGTGTGCAAATGAATCTATTTCTTACATATTATGTAACAAGAGTATAATAGTCAATTTATATAAATTACATTTTCCATCTTTCCCTTTTTCTCTCCAACCAAACAAAAGAGTTTTTTACCATCCCACTTTTCCACCCCTCCAACCAAATACACAAGAGGGAAAATTAAATATTTTTCATCCTCTCACTTTTTCATCCTTTCACAATTTTCTATCCTCCCACTTTTTCACTCCTTCAACCAAACGAACCCTTAAAGAGGAAGTCACTACCACAATTTTACAATAACTTTGTCATATGACAACCTGTGAGTAGTAGAATTATGGACCCATTATTTTATTTTCACCACTTACAACTTGCTACCTAGGCAAATTGTGGTAAAAGTAGTGGAAATTGTTGTGACACTAGACTTATTCTCCTTTAAAATGACATGAAAGTAAATAAGATGACATGTCATATTGAAGATATGGCACAATCCTATTGGTCTTGGAGTGTCAACCTTGTATTTCGAAACTACTTAATAATTTCCCTTGTTGAATTAGGTCATGATTAATTAAAGAGTTAATTAAGGTGTATCCATATAATAATTACACAATTATTACAAAACAAATACAGACAAGGAAATATTTTGTTATTAGGATCATATCATAAGGTAAGGGATACCTTTCAAAATTCAAATTTACAAACAAACAAATATTCCTCAAAAAGAAATTGAAAAAATAAAATAAATTTTAATTAGCAATTAAAAGTCTCTCATAAATAAAAAAAATCAAATAAGAAAAATCAAATAATCAAATCAGACGCGGAAAATCACAAATCAAATCAAATTTGAAATTTCCCTACTTATGATTATGAAAACTACTTTATTCATAAAGTCTAATTAATTTAATTCAAATCATTTTTTTTTTTTTGAAGAGTAATTCAAATCATTTTTATTTACTCCAAATGCCTGATCATCCATAAAGAAAAGAAAATATATTCAAAACTCTAAGAAATTGACCTAAGCCGACTAAAGAAAGGACCATTGATTAATTTAAACTAATTTAAGCATGCATGTGCATGAAATGCTTACGCCAACCATGCTTGAGGCATGCATACTCACCCTCATTTAAAAATAGTCATTCTTCCTTTAAGAATTGAGTTATTTTTCCCTCAAAAAAAGAAAGAAAGAATTGAGTTCTCTTGAGAATGATTGTTTTTTTTAAGCTTGAAAAGAGGAAGTTGATAGTGTAAGAATTATCACATTACCTGTTCCTCACGAAATATTTGAAGCTAGAAAGTTTCAAAGGAATTCATGAAAATAGCCGTAAGATGAGTTATCTAGCGACCCAAAATTATGGATAATACATTCAATTTCTTTAACTTGTTCCCATTCTTGGTTCAATTCTGACAGAATGGCCTTGTCAAGGAAATAGAGGTTTTGAGAGTGAACTTCTTCTTTGAGATCTTCTAAATTCATCGACTCCATGAGGTATGGATATTGGTTAATTCTTGCATGGACAACTTGGTGTCCTGTTCCTGATGAGTGACGAGTAAAAGAATCTCATGTTAAGCATTGTTAAGGATAAGATCTAATCCATATCCAATCTAGCTGTTTATCCAGCTGCATTACAGTTTTGATAGAATGGTAGCGTAAAATACGAAATACAAATTGTAACAACTCTAGATTGTGATAAAATAGAATAGAGTCATTTTGTATTTCAAACTCTTGTATCTGCATCAACTCCTGTATCTGTAACAATTCTATTATAAATGAAAGGCCTGGAACCATATAAGGTTAGGCTGGAAAACAATTCTATTATTTGTGTTTACATGGTATCAGAGCTAAAGTGTCTCACGTCTTATTAAATGGCTTCATCATCCTCTTCGTCTTATTAAATGGCTTTATCATCCTCTTCAGCCTCTACCGCCAATACCACCATTTCTCCCACCCCTCTCACCCCTCCCACCTCACTCACTATCATTCATCATTTGAATACCCTCAAATTGACTCGTGATAATTTTCTATTATGGAAGACACAAATTGTTCCTTGTTTGAAAGGCCAGCACCTTTATGGCTAGATGTAACTGCACCTCCTCCACTTCAAGTCATCACCTTTGTAGCAGCTGGAGGCACTCAGACTCTCCAAAATCCAGAATTTTAGCACTGGCATCTACAGGATGAGATGATTTTTAGTGCAATTATCTCTTCTCTATCCGAGAAGATTCTTACTCATGTGGTTAAATGTACCACTTCTTGTGACATCTGGCATATTGGTTGAATTAGTGGAATAGGAATTGTCATACTGATGATAACAATTCAGTGTTGAATGTCCTGTCTTGTTGCACACCAGACAAACTGGACGAGTTGTGGATGAAGAATTTCCATTACACGACCACGCCCCTGGCCTCTATTATTTTTCTGGTTGGAGGAAGGAGAGCCACGACCAAGTGCAGGAGAGGAGTTTTGGCGACCACCTCGGCCACCGCGAGAATTTCCTTGACCTGCAAGATTCGCTCTAGCGAGAGAGATCAACAGTGGGCTGTTTTTGTTCAGATATCAACAGTGAGCTATTGTTGTTCAAGCCGAAGTTCATGGGCTAATAAGTGCCCATATAAGTCCTCAATGGAGAGAGGATCAACCTGTGTAGTAACGGATGTGACAGATGAATCATAGTCAGATCCAAACACTAGCCAAAAGGTAGGAGATTAGCTCAAAATCATTAAGAGGTCGTTAAGAGCTTGGTCTATGGCAACAAGAGTATCAACCAGTGTATTGGCGAGGTGAAAATAATGAGCAATGGAAGAGTTGCCTTTCTTCAAAGTGGCGAGCTGATAATGAATTTGCATTGTTCCCGAGATTGAGAGGTGAACATGCATTCTAATGCATGCCGGACGTCATGTGAAGTGGTACATTTAACCACATGAGTAAGAATCTTCTCATACAGAGAAGAGATAATTGCACTAAGAATCATCTGATCATGCATATGCCAGTGCTGAAATTTCGAATTTGGAGAGTCTGAGTGCCTCCAGTTGCTGCAACGGTGATGACTTGAGGTGGAGGCGGTGTAGTTCCATCAAGATAGCCATAAATGTGCTGTGCCTTTCATAACAGATAATTATCACATGTCAATTTGAGGGTAATCAAATGATGAACAGAAAAAAAATTAGAGTAAACAAATATATACATGCAAGGTTGTAAGTAGATAAAAAGAAGAATAGAGAAAAACAATTAAAGGTTGGCCTGTTTTCTTATATACATTGTCATAATGAGTAATGTGATTTTTGCTCGGCATGGCATTTATAAAGACTGAAAAATGTAGGACACTCGCCAATTTTTATTTTGCATTTCTTTCCAATTTTTGTCAACATTCAGTGTCGTGACGATGAACTCATAATTTCTTAAGAAATATGGGGCTGTGAGGGTAGATACGTGTAGTAATATAATTTAACTAAAAAAAGTTGAAGTTGAAGTTGTATACACTCCACATTAAAGAAGTTGAAGTTGATATGGATAAAAAGTCTAATGTTAGTTTAATTTGTAGAAGTGTGAAGCTGAAATTTTGTAATTATTTAGGATTTTAACCAAATTAAGATTTTAAGATTTTTATCAACTTAGAAACTATAGAAGAATGAGATAATATCTATAATTTATTAAAAATCACATATTGCAGCTGACTCAAATTTTCCCTTGACAAATTTAAGTTCCCAAAAGAAAATTGCTATAGTTTTAAAACTATCCCAAATGCTTTGAGACTTTATTTACATTAAAACTACATGTTAAAGAATATTAAAAACATGGAATGAAACACTTTATCTCATATAAATAAATACCACAACAACAAATCAAGAAATCAAAACTCATAAATCATAAAAACAAATAATCAAGGAAAATTACCTTAGAATCATGTTGGGAGAAGGCAAAAGTTTTGTAGGGCAGGTTGATAGCCAAATATCCCATTGCAAGAAACCAAAAGGTCAAGAGAAAGAAGAGACACTACAAGGCACTTAAACTTTCATGATTAACACTTCATTACCCATTTGTTTTAAAACAAGTTTATAGCACCCAAACCATCAAAGTATCACATACTCACCTTTAAAGTAAAATCATTTAAACAAAATTTCAGATTTCATAAACTTTATATACATATACATATACATATACATTCAAATTAAATAATCAACAACAAACAATTAAACGCAACTTCATAACTCATTGAGGTAATATATTAAACACTTTATGTGCAAAAAGAAAAACCTCATAGCACTTAAACTTTCATAGTTAACACTTCATTACCCATTTGCTTTAAAATAAGTTCATAGCACCAAAACCATCAAAGTATCATATACTCACCTCTCCATACCACCAAAACCTCCAAAATCCATTACCCAACAAAAATAGTGATTGGGTGACCACTAAAGCAAAATAGTTTAAGCAAAGTTTTACATTTCACAAACTTTACACACACACACACACACACACACACACACACACACATAAACATATATCACATAGTCCAACTTCAAATTGAATACTCAACAACAAACAATTAAACTCAACTTCATAACTCATTGAAGTAATATATCAAACACTTGATATGCAAAAAGCAAAACTTCAAGACACATAAACTTTCATGGTTAACACTTCATAACCCATTTGTTTAAAAACAAATTCATAGCACCCAAACAATCAAAGTATCACATACTCACCTTTAGAACAAAATAATTTAATCAAAATTTCAGATTTCACAAACTTTATATTCATATACATATACATACATACATACATACATACATACATATATATATATATATATATATATCACTTAGTACAACTTCAAATTAAATAATCAACAACAAATAATTAAACCCAACTTCATAACTCATTGAGATAATACTTCATAACTCATTGAGATAATATATCAAACATTTTATGTGCAAAAAAAAAAAACCTCAAAACACTTAAACTTTCATAGTTAACACTTCATTACCCATTTGTTTTAAAACAAGTTTATTGCACCCAAACCATCAAAATATCATATACTCACCTCTCCACACCACCAAGACCTCCAAATGCTTCAAGTATTGAAAAAAAAAAGTTAATTAACAAATATAACTCAATCAAAACTTAAGGCCCTAAAGCCTAACTTTACCGTCCTAAGATGAATAACCCTACCTAAACGGGAACCAAGCAAGCATACAAGAAATTTATAGGCTTTAACACAACCAAAACCTTTTATTTCCCTACCACAAACAATGTGCATTTACCAACTTAATACAAAGCATGTCATTACCAAACCATGATAAAATTAGTCAAAGTGAAACACTTGTCAAAGAAAGCACATATGAACTTACAAGATAGACCACACAACAAAAGCTTGTAGTAAATTTCTTATAATCTCAACATTCTAATTATACTTTCTGATTCAATTTGCAACAGGTTAGCTCATTTTAAAAATTCGTTTGGTCTACTTAGTTTTATCCAAAAAACTTGAAATTAAATAAGGAGAAGCCCTTATATGTCTAGTATGTACCATCAAAAATTCAGTTCCAAATAATTTTTTTATAATTTATTAAAAATCATGTAGTGCATCTGACTCAAATTTGTATAAAGTCACAAAAGAAAAATACTATAATTTTAACCCTATGCCAAAAGCTTTGAGACTTGATTAAAACTTAAAGCTACATGTGTTAGTACATATAAACAACTAGGATTACAATTCATAACCTCATATAACAATCATCATAACACAAGTCAAGAAATTCAAAATCATAACTCATATAGACAATTTATCAAATACTTGGTAAGCAAAAGATACATGCTTATATTACTTGCACAAATTTATAGTTAACACTACAATCACAACCACATATGCCAAAAACATTTCAAAATGCAAGGAAACCATTTTTCTAAAATTAACCCAATCTCCCATATAAATCAAAAACCCAAATGATTTCTCAAGAAACCCAACTCACATGGTTTCCAAACAACAAAATTCATTTCATAACTCATATAGGCAATTTGTCAAACACTTGGTAAGCAAATGACACATGCTCATATTATTTGCACAAATTTATAGTTAACACCACAATCACAATAACATATGCCAAAGACATTTCAAAATGCAAGGAAACCATTTTTCTAAAATTAATCTAATCTCCCATATAAATCGAAATCTCAAATGATTTCTCAAGAAACCCAATTCACATGGTTGCCAAACAACAAAATCCATTTCATAACTCATATAGGCAATTTGTCAAACGCTTGGTAAGCAAAAGACACATGCTTAAATTACTTACACAAATTTATATTTAATACCACAATCACAACCACATATGCCAAAGACATTTCAAAATGTAAGAAAACCTTTTTTCTAAAATTAACCCAATCTCCCATATAAATCAAAATCCAAATGATTTCTCAAGAAACCCAACTCACATGGTTGCTAAATAACAAAATCCATTTCGTAACTCATATAGGCAATTTGTCAACACTTGGTAAGCAAAAGACACATGTTCATATTACTTGTACAAATTTATATTTAACACCACAATCACAACCACATATGCCAAAGACATTTCAAAATGCAAGGAAACCCTTTTTCTAAAATTAACCCAATCTCCCATATAAATCAAAAACCCAAATGATTTCTTAAGAAACCCAACTCACATGGTTGCCAAACAACAAAATCCATTTCACTCCATTAAATTAAAAACCTCTAATAAGATTTTAAATATACCAACAAACACAACAAACTAATTCTAAAACAAAACCCAAAACATAAAAAGCAATCCTTACAATATAGGATAAAAACCCAAAGATATTAGAAGGTGGGTCATGGAGATTTTACCTTAGATTCATGTTAGGAGAAGTCACACCATGGATAAGAGTTTGATGACTAAAAATCTAGTAGAAGCTAACCAAGAGACCAAGAGGGAGGAGAGATTTGGTAGAGAGAGAGAGAGATAGAGGGATGTGTGTGTTTGTGTTTGTATTTGTATTTGAGTTTGTGTTTGTGTTAGGGAGTGAGTGATAATGAGAGAGGGAGGGCTGAAAATTTTTTAAGTGAGTGGGTGGGAGAAATGAAATTTTATGTGGGAAAGGAAAAAAATTTTGCTGAAATTTAACCCATTTAAGCTATACTCTTTAGTGACGAAATTTATTGTGTCGCTATTTTTAACTTTTTTGTTAAGAATTATGATTTCGTCACTAAAGCTACCGGTTCATATGCATTGTACTTTTAGCGGCGATTTAGTTCCGTCACTATTGGTTACCTTTGGCAACGAAATGAGTTGTGTCGCTAATATTGTTCAAAGCAACATCTATAGCAACGAAATATTTTGTCACTAAAAATCTCAACTTTTTGCAATGAAATATTTCGTCACTATAGATTAATTAAGTTCGCGCCTAGTTTTTCCCCGTTGGCACCCTTGTTTCAAATAAACAATAGTGACGAAAATTACTTTTCGTCGCTAATGTTATAATTTTTTTCATTATTAGAGACAAAATCCATATTTTGTCGATAAATTTGTAATTTTAGTGACGAAAAAATATTTCCTCACTAAGTTTCGTCGCTAAAAATACATTTTATTGTAGTGGGTGAAAAGGGGTTTGGCTTTGATTTAAAGCTCAAAGATTGAGTAGTTGAATAACAAATGGAAGAAGATTTGTGAAAGTGGGCTCTTTAGTCAGCGGCTTGAATTGCTCGTTGAGCAAACCAAACTTTTGACCAACCTTGTGGACAATTTGGTTGGTTCATCATCGCTCACTGATTAGTTGCGGATTTAAGAGTCATTTGTCATGATTTTTTTTTCTCTTTCGTTAGTGATTTCATATGAGTTGAGCCAGTGATAGGATTTTTGATTGGCATAGTTGGGTAGTTGTGTTTTTGCTTTTGGTTGATTTCGGTAATTTTATATATATATATATATATATATATATATTTTTTTTTTTTTATATATTCAATATCAAAACTTTAATCTATGTCTTTATTATTATGGATGAATAGTGTTTCAATTGAACTTCCAAATGTTTTTGTAGTTTTGTATGTTTAGGGCCATTTAAACACATGTTTTCAATTTTTAAATAACATTACACGCATTTCTACACGCTTTTTTACCCATGTGTATTTTTAAAAAAATACAAACAACATTAACAAATGGCCCTTTATATAAAAAGAATCCAATCAAATATTCCATTGCACGGATACCGTGTGGCTCTATCAAGAATTACTCCTTGTATTACAATTACCAGAAGAGAGTATAAGCTAAACACAAAACAAACTTAAACCCACTTCAATCCTGAACTTAACAAAAGGTTTTAGGTGTTTTGTAGTACTTTTTTCTTAACCAGCTTCTTTGTATTAACTTAAGTTTGACTCCCATCGGATATTCAAGCCACACCAAACTCTAATATATTTCTACCTATCACACCATATAGTAAAACATTTTGCAATGTTTATGCATATCTAAATCTTGGTTCTTAAGATAGAGCATTCCTTAAGCAATCCCAATGATAATATGAAAGTGCATTTTTCAGAACAATAATGCCCTTCTAGATTGTTCTACCTTTGATTACTAGAATGCTAATGTTAATATGCACAAATACAGCTAGAGTTATGCTTGAGTAAATCAAATGAGTAATTTTCACTACTAACATATATCATAAAAACATATGATGTATTGAAGAAATCCCATATAAGCAGAGACATTGCACTAGTTGTAAACGTTGAATAAGCAATGCCAAAATAAGTCCAAGCTTTTGTTTTTAACGTATCACTAGAAATCAGTAACCAAGATTGGTAGTTAACACAATATTACAAGGTTTCTGTGCTGAAGTTTGGCCACAAGAAAACTTCTTTTTCTTTTTTTCTTTTTTCCTTTTTCCTTTTAATTTTTTCAACGCCTTGTCCTAAAATGGCATACCATCTTGTCCACTAGATTATCGACCCTAAGATGTACAGAATAATAAAATTAACAATGATCACTAAACATGTCTCTTTCATAGTCATGCATGCAATCAAATGCTATTGGCAGCTATCACATAGCTGAATAACAATAGAGGGAATTCTGAAGTCCAAGAATCAAATACTAAAAACCAGCCCAAATTAGATAGCACTTGGCAGAATAATGATGGTGTGACTGCCTACACAACTTAGATAGCACTTGGCAGAGTAATAATGATATGCTCTTATGTACTCCCATATACATAGTGTCATCATATAAAGAGCATTTATGGTGGATAAAACAACTAGAGAAACAAACTCATGACATTCAAGAAAAAAAAATTGATAGACAAATATTGAAGATAGAAGATCCGATGTAAAGAGCATGAGGGCGTGCAAAAAATGAGAGATTGACCGAGGTGGGAGAAAGGGGGACCAAGAGAGCAGGAGACAAAAAAATGAAAGGGGGACAATATCTCAAAATTAAAGATTGGACAGATTGAGGTAGGGGGAAGAGGATGTTGAAAAAGGGGAAGAGGATGTTGAAAAACAAGAAATATTGGGGGGGAGGGGGGGGGGGAAGGTTGCTGATGATGAGACCTGGGGGGTTGGGGGTGCAAGAATGGTTTAAGAATGATTAAGGGGGGGGGGACTGAGAGTAGCATTAGAAAATGTCTTCTACTGGTAAAAAAGTGAAAAACAATTTCAGCTGAAAATGCATAATTTTCTGTTAACAAATGCTTGTGTCGGATTCATTTGATGAATCAAAATTGTCAACAGGATAATAATTCACAATCAATGGATCTAAAGGCTCAAGAGCTTTGTTTTCTTCACACAAGTTCCTTGCCAGAAATAGCTTATGAAACTCTTTTAGCAAAGTGCAAAAAGGAGTAAAGGACAGTCTGGGAACACAATTAAGAGAAGATGAGTACCTTTTATCCATTACGCAGCCTATAATATTGGATTGTCAAAATGATCACCACTTTTCTTGTGACTAGTTATATCTAATGAGTAATAATAAGACATTGAAGCTACACATCAAATTTCATTGAGACCCACTCTATGCATACTCAAATAACATGTGACCACTTCATTGCCTTTGCATGTAACCTTAGAGGCAAACTTCATTCACATTAGCTCTTATTTATTTTGGCCAAAGACATTAATTCTATATTACGCATAAGATAGATTGACAGTCCATTGAAAAGGTTCTAGTGTTTTTGTA
Organism: Quercus gilva; assembly: GCA_023621385.1. Lineage (NCBI taxonomy): Eukaryota > Viridiplantae > Streptophyta > Magnoliopsida > Fagales > Fagaceae > Quercus > Quercus gilva. Next base: position 15,051,645 of record CM042480.1, read on the forward strand.
TTACCTTTCTCTAAACCACCTTCTTTATATTAGCTCAAGTTTGACTCCCTTTCGATATTCTAGAATCTAGCCACACCAAGACCTGAAATCTTTCAACCCATCTTACCATATGATAAATCATTTCCCATTCCTATGGATATTCATAATCTTAAGCCTTGGTGAAGGTAAAGCATTCCTCTAGCAATCCCAATTATAAGATACAAGTTCTTTCTCCAAACCAGCAATACCGTTTGTATTTGATTTGCCTTTGACAGAATTCTAGTTTTAAGATGCAAAAATACAAATTTAGTTATGCTTGACCGCTTGAGTTTATCAAGTGAGTCATTTCCGCTAATGACATACAATATATAAAAATTTGATGTATTAATTAGAGCCCAGACTCCTAGTCCCTAGAATAGACCACCAAGTATGGTTGGACTCAAATAGCCGCAGTTTCAACTGATAATTAAGATGACTTTCCATTTTAGGGCCCAGTCCAGTTAACAATCTGTCGGTGTAGAAAGCCAATGCCATCTCTCTTTGCCTAAACAAATCAAAAAACAAATTATAAATACTCCTTTGTTCAAATTAAAAAGTAAAAGAACCCCCTCTCCCTCTTTCTGCCTAAATTCTCTCTCTCTCAAATAGAAACATCAAGAATTATCTCTCTCCCTCTCTCTCTCTCCCTAAACAAACATTAACATCAAGATTTACCTCCCTCTCTCCCTAAACAAACAAACATCAAGAACTATACTTCTAATCTTGTCTCTCCCTCATAAGCCTGACAACCGTTGGAGTTCAACGATCCAATAGACAACTAAAGAATCCAAACTGCTTGCATGCCGAATAGAACTGATCAATGATCAACGTAACATTCTTTTATCCACTCATCAAGATCACAAGCTGTCCGAAGAAGAAGTAAGCCAATATCCAGAACTGTTGGATTCCGTGGAATTGGCTTCTTTTAAAGGTGGTTTGTCCAAGAATCTCTATTTCCTAGAAAAACGGGTTCTATCAGAGTTGAACGAAGCATGGAAGCAACTCAAACAAGACGAAGAAATCAATACTTCTTGGTGGGTTCATGATAACCCATCGTATGGCTATGGTGATAGTCATGGTGAGACCAATTTTGATGCACAAGGGCAAGGGGAAGGGCAAGGCCAATTGAAGATTCCAGTTGCAATTGATGACAATGTTAGAGATATCTTAGCCCATTAGCATAGGCCCAAGCCTAATTCTACTTTGTGTGCAAGCCAAATCTACTACTTGTACTAGAAGTATATTAGTCTAGGGTTTAGTGTACTATATATACACATGTTATAGTTCACTATAATATAGGATTTATATTACACTCTAATATATTATTGATGTAGCCTTTTAGGGTTTCCTACGTAAATGGAAGTTGTTAGGCTAAATCACATAACCCTCGTGTGTTATTGTGTCCTATACTTTATGCTTTCGATTCTCTGCATTCATATTAGTATATTCAATATGGTGTATCAATACTAATATTTAATATGATATCAGAGCCATCTTTCTGTAGCCATGGTTTTATGTCCTTATGGTGTATTTGAGAGCAATCTTTGTCTTCCTTGGTGTTTCTTCCTTGTGTTCATCTTCTTTGGCTTCCCACTACTGCTGTCAAAACTCTTCGGTATAATCATACCACCGTTAAAAGTCGCATCAACACTACAAGACTATTGTCTTTCTCAAACCACCGTCACAAAACCAAACTTATTTAAGGGATCTTCTCAACCTTATCAAATCTTAAGATTTCATCGAGTTTCCATCTTGCGTTTCAGATGGGGTGTTAAAGATATATTAGCCCATTAGCATAGGCCCAAGTCTAATTCTACTTTGTGTGCAAACCAAATCTCCTACTTGTACTAGAAGTATATTAGTCTAAAGTTTAGTCTATTATATATACACATGTTATGGTTCACTGTAACATAGTATTTATATTGCACTCTAATATATTATTGATATAGCCCTTTAAGATTTCCTCCGTGGATGGAAGCCGTTAGGCTAAATCACGTAACCCTCGTGTGTTATTGTGTCCTATACTTTATGCTTTCGATTCTCTACATTCATACTAGCATATTTAACATGGTGTATCAATGCTAATATTTAATAGACAAAATTCAGAACCTCTTCACTAATCTGGATTCAGTGGTCAAGGTACTAAAGGCCATAGAAAACTTCAAACTGGTAAATGATAAATTTCTATTTGAAAGCGCCAAAGAGTTTGTTGATTTCAAGAAAAACTCAACCTTCAATCTTGAAGATCTTGAAGTACTATTTGAGGGACTCAGCATGCTATTGAAGTAAATGCTGGAGTCCATTAAGGGAACAAGAACCCCGTAACCACAAAACAACCTCTTTCTTTTCATATTCTTTGGTAGACACTACATTGTTTTGTAAATCATTTTTTCTTCTTCTTGTTCTGTTCTAGACTGCAAACTGCTGTGTGTCTTTGTCTTTGTCTTGCTTGGATATTCTTTAGTGATTCCATGAGATTTGTCAACTAAACTACTTTGTAAATGGACCATGGTTTTACCATCTTAAACAAAGGTTGGATGCTATACATAAATTAGTTCATTCAGTAACAAGAGTTCTTTTGCGTGAGCTCAATTTAATGAACATCACTTATTCAATTTATTGTGGTGATTTTTTGTAATTATATTACTACTTGAGTTGCAATTTATTACAAAAAAAACCATATCATTCTGCTCTTGAGGCGAAGGCACATACATAACATTTGATAATATGAAACCTTCAAATAGAACCCCTCGTGTAGGGAATTCAACCCGATTCCCAACCTGTGAGAAACAAAAAAAATAGAGAAAACACACGCTAAAGAAAATAATCACACGCACAAGACAGTATTTACGTGGTTCGGCAATTTGCCTACGTCCACGGAGTTGCAGGGATTTCACTATTATCAGGGAAAAATACAAAGTGCGCTACAGTGTTTCTCTCACTCTCTCTGAAAAAAAAAACAACAAGACTTAACAAAACCCTAATTATAAAAGCGGCTTTTATATCCTGCTTACAGGGTTACAATAGGCTACAAAACGGGCCCAAAAATAAATTAGGCTCCACAAAGCCCAACAAATCTCCCACTTGGAGACTAGTTCAATCACCAACATCAGCCGCTATCCTCCAAAAGCAATCCCTCATCCCTGCAACTCATCCTCCGGTCCTCAAGCTAGAAGGCCAACTGAAGCTGCACACAGCTTCAGCTTCTCAATAGTGACACCTTTAGTCAACATATCTGCCGGGTTCTTAGATCCACAAATCTTCTCAAGTATTACCAGTTTATCTTCAACAAGGTACCGGATAAAGTGGTATTTTGTCTCTATATGTTTCGACTTTGAATGAAAAGCCGAATTTTTGGCAAGAAAGATTGCACTCTGACTGTCACTGTGTAGAATGCCCATCTCCTGTTTCTTACCCAATTCATCTAAGAAACCATGTAGCCAAATCATCTCCTTTCCAGCTTCAGTTGCTGCAACATACTCAGCTTCTGTAGTAGACAAAGTAACAATCTTTTGCAGATTTGAAACCCATGATATAGCTGTACCACCCAGAGTAAATACAAACCCAGTAGTACTCTTTCTACTATCAATATCACCAGCAAAATCAGCATCTACATAACCTTGCAGTTTCAAACTTGCACCTGTGAAGCAAAGACATGTATCTGATGAACCCTTCAGATATCTCAGAATCCACTTAACTGCCTCCCAATGCTGCTTTCCAGGCCTACTCATGAATCTGCTCACAACTCCCATTGCATGTGCAATATCTGGCCTTGTACACACCATAGCATACATCAAGCTGCCAATAGCTGAGGCATAGGGCACCTTGCTCATATGGTCCCTTTCTTCTTCTGTCTTTGGCGACTGTTCCTTGCTCAGTTTGAAATGACTACCCAAGGGTGTGCTCACTGGTTTGGCTTCATTCATATTGAACCTGCTGAGAACTTTCTTCACATACTCTGACTGTGAAAGTTTCAATGTACCATTAGCCTTGTCTCTAATGATTCTCATACCAAGGATTTGTTTTGCAGCTCCCAAATCTTTCATTGCAAACTGTTTTGACAATTGCTTCTTCAGATTATTAATCTCCTCAATGCTAGACCCTGCAATGAGCATATCATCCACATACAACAGTAAAATGATATAAGAATTGTCAAAAAATTTGACATAGCAACAATGATCAGCTTCACATCTCTTGAACCTAATTTTATGCATAAAACTGTCAAATTTCTTGTACCACTGTCTTGGAGCTTGTTTTAGGCCATACAAGCTCTTTCTCAGTTTGCAGACTAGATTCTCATATCCCTGAACAATAAACCCTTCTGGCTGAATCATGTAAAGGTCTTCCTCCAAATCACCATGAAGGAATGCCGTCTTCACATCTAACTGCTCAAGATGTAAATTTTCTGCAGCCACCATTTCCAGCACCAGTCTAATTGTTGACATCTTCACAACTGGAGAAAATATCTCTGTGTAATCAATGCCCTCTTTCTGCTGGAACCCTTTAACAACTAATCTGGCCTTGTAACGTTTGCTACCATCATGCTCATTCTTTATTCTGTATACCCACTTGTTGTGCAAAGCCTTCTTTCCCACTGGCAATTCAATCAGTTCCCATGTCTGATTCCCCAACAAGGAATCCATCTCATCCTTCATGGCTAACTCCCACTTGCTTGAATTCTCATCTTGCAAGGCTTCTTTATAACACTCTGGCTCACCACCATCAGTCAACAGGAGATAATTTAGAGCGGGTGAATAACGCTGTGGAGGTCTAATATTTCTGGAAGATCTACGGACTTCAGCTACAAGTGTACTCTGATCTACCTGTGAATTTACATTCTCCTTATCTTCTTCACCCTCTTTCTGGACAGTACTTTCAGTCAATTCATCTAAGTTGACAAACTCAGATTTCTTTTGATTTATCTCTGTAACACCTGACACTACAGTTGACCTGTCCTTGTACATAACCTGTTCATTAAATATCACATTTCTACTTCTGATGATTTTCCTGTTTTGTTCATCCCAAAACCTATAGCCAAATTTCTCATCACCATAGCCAATGAAAAAACATATTTTAGACTTTGCATCAAGTTTACTACGAGCATCAGAATCAATATGAACATAAGAAACACAACCAAAAACTTTTAAATGGGAAAACTTTACCTCTTTACCGCTCCAAACCTCCTCAGGAAGTCTGAAATCCATGGGAACTGATGGCCCTCGGTTTATCAGGTAAGCTGCAGTGCTAACAGCATCAGCCCAGAAAGTTTTTGGTAGTCCAGCATGCAATCTCATACTCCTAGCACGCTCATTGAGTGTTCTATTCATGCGCTCAGCCACACCATTCTGCTGTGGTGTTCCGGGAATGGTCTTCTCCATCCTAATTCCCTGTGCAGCACAATACTCACTGAACCCTCCATCTATGTACTCTCCTCCATTATCTGACCTCAAACATTTTACTTTCAAACCTGTTTCTGTCTCAACCATGGCCTTCCACTTCTTAAAAGTTTCAAATACATCAGATTTATTTTTCAGAAAATAAACTCATACCTTTCTGCTTGAGTCATCAATGAAAGTGATGTAGTATCTTGAACCTCCAAGGGATGCAACTGGCGAAGGCCCCCACAAATCAGTGTGTACTAACTCCAATTTTTCAGCCTTTGGTGTCCTCCCAGTTTTCAAGAAGCTCACCTTTTTCTACTTTCCTAAGATGCAGCTTTCACACATATCAAAATCAATTGACTTCAATTCTGGTAGTTTTCCTTTTGACAGCAGCATCTTCATCCCTTTCTCACTCATGTGACCAAGCCTGCGGTGCCATAGGCTTGTATCAGTACTTGCATCAGCAACTGCAATTGTGTCTCTTGGACTTGAGGTCATATATAGAGTACCAGTCTTCTTTCCACGAGCCAATACCCTAGCTCCTTTTGTAACCTTCCAAGTACCACCAACAAATAGTATTGCATGCCCTTCATCATCAAGTTGCCCAACAGAAATCAGATTCCTCCTCAGGTCAGGAATGTGTCGAACCTTCTCCAGTAACCAAACAGACCCATTGGGCAACAATATTCGGACATCTCCCATACCCACAACATCCAAGGCTGAACCATCAGCCAAATACACCTTACCAAAATCACCTGCAACATAATTCTGTATGATTTCTCGATGTGGAGTGGTATGAAACGAAGCTCCTGAATCCAAAACCCAATCATCAAGCGGACTGTCTACTGCAAAAAGCAATGCATCATGTACCTCTTCTGTTACAGCATTAGCAGAATCATCTTCATTATTCTTCTTAGGACTTTTGCATTGGTTCCTAAAGTGACCTATTTTCCCACAATTCCAACATTGTACTTGTTGGCCTGATCTAGATTTACTTCTATTCCGATTAGAATTTCTGGATTTTGATCTGCCCCGATTTGAATTTCTGTTATTACCTCTGCCTCTTGTCTCAAGGTTTAGGGCAGAACTAGATTCTGAGGTTTCACCTGCATCTCTTCTGCGAATCTCCTCAGCCAGAATTAAATCTCGTATATCATTGTACTTGAGTTTTTCCTTTCCTGTAGAATTGCTTACTGCCATCCTCATTGCCTCCCAACTCTTTGGCAAAGAAGCCAAATCGATCAGAGCACGAATCTCATCATCAAAATCAATTTCTACAGATGACAATTGATTTGTGATAGTGTTAAATTCGTTCAGATGTTGTGCTACTGATGCATTCTCTGCCATCTTCAAATTAAACAGTTTCTTCATCAGATGCACCTTATTGTTTGCCGACGGCTTTTCATACATTCCAGACAAAGCCTTCATCAGATCTGCTGTGGTCTTCTCCTTCACAACATTGTGTGCAACAGACCTAGACAGAGTTAACCTGATAACTCCTAATACCTGTCTGTCAAGAAGAGCCCATTCCTCAGCCTTCATCGCCTCAGGTTTTGTCCCCAAAAGAGGCAGATGCAATTTCCTCCCATAGAGATAATCTTCAATCTGCATCCTCCAATACGCAAAGTCTGTGCCATCGAACTTTTCTATTCCAGACGCCTTTCCTGCTTCCTCTGCCATTGCTCCCACTCAAACCTAACCCTAGGCTCTGATACCAGTTGTAGGGAATTCAACCCGATTCCCAACCTGTGAGAAACAAAAAAAATAGAGAAAACACACGCTAAAGAAAATAATCACACGCACAAGACAGTATTTACGTGGTTCGGCAATTTGCCTACGTCCACGGAGTTGCAGGGATTTCACTATTATCAGGGAAAAATACAAAGTGCGGCTACAGTGTTTCTCTCACTCTCTCTGAAAAAAAAAACAACAAGACTTAACAAAACCCTAATTATAAAAGCGGCTTTTATATCCTGCTTACAGGGTTACAATAGGCTACAAAACGGGCCCAAAAATAAACTAGGCTCCACAAAGCCCAACACCTCGTTCGGCCAAAGATCAACCTCTGCCATTGCAAGAATCAGGCTTCTAATTTGCAACAAAACAGTTTTCGATCCCCTTCATTGACCTTCATTTCCCCAAGAAGCTTGACTAGAACCATAGGACTCAAATTTGCCATTTTTTGAATAATACTAAAAACGAAACAAAATTAAAGAATAAAAAATGGATTTAGTAACCCTATGTGAGCATATCAATGGACCACATTGACATATTGTCAAATGTCAATGCATCAATGGGGTCTCCAAAATAAATGGACCACTTTGAAGTGGGATTTAGTAACCCTATGTGAGCCGACCATACAAATGGTCCTAGATATATGCTACTAACTCAAGGTTAGGGTAGAAAAGAAATTGCCACCTGGTTATAAGTCTAATACCAACTTTGAATTTCATGTGGAGGTTTATGAAGTCAATGATGCTAGAACTCATTGATGCCATATGAACTCCATTGGGATTTCTATCTAATACTCCTAGTACGGTGATTTCTCCATTTTCTATTACACTTTGTTGCACGTCTCAAAAATTTCTCATGATATTGATTAATCAATTTTTATGTCCCTTGTATTGTCTCTGAAATCCCAAGTTTTTTTTTTTTTTTTTTTTAATATAATTCAACAATTACCATGGGAAATGGAGACCTTAAACCTTGAATATCTCCATTGAAATATCAAGAGTTTCCAAATTGCCAATTAAGTTATAAGATTCTTGACACTTAAAACAACAAGATTGGATAATTAAAGTCCCAATCAACCAAAAAAAAAAGAAAATGTATAAGATAAAGTTAAAAATCTAAATCTTGCATCAAAGTCCATATGAAATAATATTGTTAAAGTATCAAAATCAATCCTAGATAAGGCATATGCGCAATCCAATTTGTTGTGCAAGCAAAATAATCATTAATTTTAAGTAAGCATGCTTTAATATACAACTAATCTAGGTTTAGTGGTTTCTTAAAAAAAACAATAAAACTTGGTTTAGTGGAGTTTGTGGGTGTGCCTTTAGTGTTTGAGCCTCAATCCCTCTCCCTTGTGTGTGTGTGGGTGTTTGCTTCTCAACAACAACAATAAAAAACATTAAAAAAAAAAAATAGGCTTAGCCTCCAGCAAATGTACCGACAAATATCCTATATATTGGATTCATTATAATACATGGTTTATATTGATAATAAAAATGTAGACGTCAAAGACTTTTCACTAGGTAAAATGATGTTAAAATCCTGCTTTTGCCATTCTCTTATCAACAACTTTAACACCTTGAAGAAAGTGGTGAAGAAAAGTTCCCAAAACAGTCTCAAATTATTTATAAGAGAGTTGTTAAGGATAACAATGTTCATTTAACCAAGGGCGGAGTTAGGAATTTTTGTTAGGCTGGGCCAAGTTGTAGCACTAATATATTTATCAAGATAACCCTCACACACATATATATACACACACACACTTTTTTATTATATATACACATATATACACACACTTTTTTATTTGACAAGTTATATATATACACACACCTAACAAAGGAAGAAAAAAAACTTAGTATTTTCAATCAAAATTATGTTTAATGGTGATCTTTCTTAAAATAAAATTCATTTTTACCATTTTATTGTGAAATTCTTAAAAAGTTTCATTTTCAATACAAATTATCAAATTGTAAAAAAATATTTCAATTGAACTAATGAAATTTTCAAAAACACGAATGATCCAAAACTTGGAGCAATAAGTTAAGTTCTGAACACATTTGAAGCTATCTTGTTCTAACTCATTATGTAGCAACTAAAGAAACATTTCATATGTAGTTTTAGTGACAAGATTTATTTTTTAATAAGTCAGTAACTTGTTAATCGCCACATAACGGGTTGAAAAAAATAGATTCAAACATGTTTGGTACCAAACTTTATCAAATATTTAACAGATATAAGAGCATATTTTACAATAAAAAATAGAATTGTAAAAAATGAAGTTATATCCCTGTAACTATTAGACCAATTATTTTTTTTTAAAGCATTATTGGACTAATTCAAATATTTGGAGAGACCAACTTTAATTTTTGTAAACTAAATTTTGAAAACATTAAAATAACTATATATATATATATAAATTTCAAAATTTTGAGGGGGGCCATGGCCCCCACCCTATAACATAGCTCCACCCTTGCATTTAACTCCTAAAATTCCATAAAGGCAGAAACTACTCGAACCCTGGAGTTCAAACTAGAAAAAAAAACTAGAAGACATATAGAATAACCAAATTGAAATTATTGAAAAAAAAATTATGAATTTACAAAAGTAACTATCTAAGGTTGGGCTGATGATAATGATGACTTAATAGCATCTACTAAAAGCATAGTCTGCTTACTCAAGAAAAGCTTATATTCAGTTTACTGCAAAGTGCAAACCATCCATTTGTTCTCCAAATTCTCCTTAGATATCTCATGCGACCCAACACTAAACAAATCCTAATTAAATTGGCTAATCTATTTTCTATGAGTTTAAATTTCAATTTTTATATACCATGCTCATATAGGTTAGCCAAAATGGTCAAATACCGCTGTTTTTGAAAATATTTTGCAATCTACCAATATTTCTTAAATATGTAGGGATCTACTATTAATTGAGAACTCAAGTTTGAGGAACTCAAGTTTTCCATTGTACTCGAGTTTATGGAACTCGAGTTTCATAAAAAATAACATGACAAATTTGAAGGTTATTTTTTTAAAGCACTCGAGTTTTTAGAACTTGAGTTACACGAAAAACTCAAATTTCACAAAATCGAGTTTTCAAAAAGGTGGTATATTTTCCCCAACCGTGGTATATGACCATCTTAGCCCATATAGGTTAAAAAACTTGTATAAATTGATTATGATGTTTTGTCTTCTAACCACACCTAGGGTCAATATCATTCCTCTATTCTATCAACTCTTGAACACGAGAGGTACTAAACACAGACTCAACCTTTCTTTTAAGACATTTTAAACTTTTGCAAAAATTTCAAATAAAAAAGATATATTCTTTTTTTTTTTTTTTTTTTTTTGATGAACTGATATGTTCTACATAAGAAACATGCATGTTAGTAATAATATATTCATGAAATAATAACCAATATTATTCACCATACACCCCCACATTTAAAAGTGGTACAAAATTGACTCCTTATTCTCAAATCTTTGACCCTTTTTTTTTGCTTTTTCACTCCCACTCACTCTCGCTAATACCCTGCACAAACTCCCAATCCCAATCCCAATCCCAAACGCAAGGGTTTTTGCCTTTGCATTGCAGAGCCAAGCGATAATAATGGCAAATACAAACTCTGCGTCTGCACCAGTGGTTGAAGAAGTAAAGGAGAGGATTGAACTGACACAGATTGAGCGGAACATCTTCGACAGGCTTCTCGCCACTCTTCGCCATTTTGGCCTCACCAACCACCATCTCCGAGTCGCAGGTGGCTGGGTCCGCGACAAGCTTTTGGGGAAAGAGTGCTACGACATTGATATCGCTCTCGACAACATGTTGGGAAGTGAATTCGTCGACAAAGCCAGGGACTACTTGTTGTCTACAGGAGAACAAGTCCAAGGTGTCGCTGTTATTCCATGGTACTACTACAAATGTTAATTCAACACTCAAACTCTTTGTTTTTAATTTTTGAACTTTTTTATTTTTGGGCTAAATTTTGGGGTTTCGTGAAATGGGTTTTGTGGAATTTCATTATTGGCATGCAAATATGGTGTCCAAACTCTGTTCTAAATTTTTGTACTTGATTGTTTTTTGGCTGTATTTTGGGGTTTCATGAAATGGGTTTTGTGGAATTTCATTAGTGGTATATAAATATGGTGTTGAAACTTCGAAGTTCATTCTTTTATTTTTTGGGTGGAAGGTCTTGAAGTTTCATTTTTCAACTTTTGAGGATATGGGGCACTGGAAACTTTTGAAATTGATATGTAAAATTAGACATCCCACCCTATTAACATTCATAAGCTGTAGTGGAGGTGTTACAGGCAATGTAAAATTATGTCTTTTATGTTCTAATTTTCTCTTTGCTTTCTATAATTTCATATGGGTGCATGTTCCAATTTCATTCCTTCCTTCATTCTCTCTTTGCTATTGCACATTCAATTCTATGTTCTGCTGCGTAGACTTCCTTTATAGATTTCTGTGATGCTTGAATAATGTGAATTGAATTAGATAAGTGTCTGTTGTGCTGATGTGTCCTGAATCCCACATTGGGTGTTTACCAAGCGTTTCTGGGGTATGGCATGCTTGTGGCTAGCGCTTTATCGGTTGTGACAATAACCGTATTCATGACCTTGCAATTGTTATCCTTTTTATTTATTTATTTTATTAAGTGTTTGGTTCCTTTGACTTTGATTTTCAGCAATCCTGAACAGTCTAAACATTTAGAAACAGCAAGGATGCGCCTTTTTGATATGTGGATTGATTTTGTAAACTTACGGTCTGAAGAGCACAGTGATAATAGCCGCATTCCTACAAAGGTAGATAGTTTTCGCACTTTTTCATTATGATTTTCTATGATTATTTGAAATAAATCAAGAAATTATTTGATATGTTATATCTCTGGTCATTTTTGTCCATTACATACCGTTTAGTGTGTTTAAGAAAATTCTGTTCAAAGTTGGCAATGAAAGGTTTTAACGGGTTAATGATGAGGTTGATTTTGCTAATTTCTTTGGCATAACTGGGGCCTTATGTTGTGGGATACTTTCAGTGGTCATGTTGTGCTTTACTGATGTTCTATCATCTTGTTTTTGTAGTTCTATTTCTTTTAATTTTTGTTTGAAGATAGGCTCTGAATATGTTCTTATTCTTCTCGTTCTTAATGCTTGGTTGTTTTTGTTCTCATTTCTTCAGCTACATGTGATCTCATGTTGTTTAAGTACAAATTGTAATTTTCATTCAAATATCAGGATAGAAGCTAAACCTTATAGAATCATATGTAGATGATTTTAGGCTTTCCTTGGGGGATGACTTGTGGTTGATATTTTCATTATGAAAGGGGAGAGAGCTTGAATGTATGTAAAATACTGCTTGTGTAAGGTTTTGCTTCATACTAAAATATTTTCAGCTGCAACATTGCGCCTACTTTTTTATTTTTTATAAAAAAATTTCAATTGACAGTTGACACACTCTAGTAGGTGATGTCTCTCTGTGAGAGAAAAGGGCCTCTGCTTTTCATAAAGCCTTGCCAAAAAAGTCCCCCCCCCCCCCCCCCCCCACTCTCTTCTTTTCCCATGTTGGGAGCATCTTTTAGCCTTCTAAAACTTTGATCATTTGAAAGAGCAGTTCAAATTCTTCATTGTGGGAGTTAATACTTTGAGGGGAAATGGGCTAGTGAGTTTTGCTGATTTCATTATGACATGATGCTTGTGTTAAATATCCATATGCTCTGCTAGTGTTTCATGACTAATGTCTTCCATCTCTTTCTGTGCGCTTGTGTTGTGCATACATGTGTTCATGTGCTCACGTACATTTATCTGGAAAGAACTGTTGATTACATATAAAAGAACATAAGGAAAATTTTCCTATGTTTTTATTGCCCATTGATATGTAAGTGAACTAAAAGTAAACACTTTTTGCACTCTGGGACATCCAATTCCTCTTCTTTCTTTAATAAAGGTTACTTATGGCTTATAGCAAAAATTTGGCACAGCAGAAGAGGATGCATACAGAAGGGATTTAACCATCAACAGGTATCTTTCATGGGAAATGAATGTCGTCATGATGGGCTAATTATGGTGCTTAGGGTGAACTTTTTTTCTGTCTCTCCGTGTGCATACAATTTGTAAGATGATTTATTATCATTGATTTGAAAATTTTTGATCTTAATGATTAATTTCATTTGATTTCTCAGCCTGTTCTACAATATTAACACTGATTCAGTTGAAGATTTTACTAAAAGAGGTTAATATAGTTTTCATTTGCTTTTGCCTTTCTTTTCCTGGGCTACTCTGCCCACCATGTTAACTGTAACTTTGGTTTTATGGCCTTTGTTTTGTCATTGCAGGCATTGCAGATCTAAAATCTGGAAAGATAGTGACCCCTTTACCTCCAAAGACTACTTTTTTGGATGATCCGTTACGAGTTCTTCGAGCCATCCGTTTTGGTATTTGTAATTTTATCTTCTATTATTGTCTTTGCCATTTATTTTTTGAGATAAACTTTTATCGTTGCTTTTTTTTTTTTTTTAAATCTTTTAAAAATGTTGCTCTGTGAAGTTCCATTAGCTTTATGAATAAATATCCCATATTCTTAGCTCTACCTAAGCGTAATATTAACACTTCCAAACAGTCCTATTCCTAAACCATTCAGCTCTCTATTGGAGCAATTTTTCTGATTAATTATGGTACGTCTTTCCTTCTACTCTTGGCCTACATTCTCTCTTTCCCTCTCTCTCTTATTTTTATTTTTTAAATTTTTTATCCTTTCTCTTATGCTTGACCGATATTGCCTTTTGTTTTCCTCCTACCTTGTAGCACATTGATCTTGAACCAAATCATGTTTTGTTTAAAAGCCTTGAAGACATTTTTCTTTTTTTTCTTTCCTTTTCACTTTTGTACGTGATAAAAATATAAATATGCGCTAACAAAAATTTGAAAAAGTATAATATTTTTTGATAAATCTTGTAGTTGGCATGCACATGTGGGTAATGGCTCAATAAGAATTTGAGTAAGGTACACGGCAAGAAGGCAAGAAAATGCCTCCCCTACATTTACTTTAGCTATTTGGTTGCCCGGTCTTAATGATGCACCTTGTCAATTACCTAAGTGTAGATTTGGCCCCTCAACTTACCAATTTGTTTATTTATTTGTTTGTTTGTTTTTTCTTGTTTTATATATATATATATATATATTATTTTAATTTTTAAACTTCTATATGCACACTTGCTTTTTGCAACACTATTGTCTCATTTGTGTTCATTTAGGTGCAAGATTTGGATTCCTATTAGATGAAGAGCTAAAGGAAGCTGCTTCCTGTGATGAAGTGAAAGATGCTCTTGCAGCTAAAATTAGCAGAGAGCGCATTGGAGTTGAAGTATGTGCATTATCTTGATACTTAAGTTTCTCTGAACATTGAGTGATATTTGAGAATACAACTCTTAACTTCTTTTATGATGAATGCACTGAATAATATTATTTATGACTTCACCTGTTACCCCTTTTTGCAGATTGATCTCATGCTCTCTGGAAATCAACCAGTTAAAGCAATGACGTATATTTGTGATTTGATGTTATTTTGGATTGTCTTCACTCTTCCTCCCAAGTTTGAGCCTGCCAAGTCTGAAGGCTGTGATAGGTATTTGTTAATTTTATGGAATCATATTTTTCAGGTCTATTTTTGGTAATGTTTTTGGCAAAAAGTACATCGTGGATGAAGTGACTTGTTACTACAATAATTGTCAATTTTTACTATAAAATTTCACTTAGCTTTTGATATGCTTGGAATTTTATAAATGATGGTTGTAAGTGTGAAACTTGAGTATCAATGGACCAAGTGAATAGTAGTCTGAAAACTACCCTTCACACACATAAATGTGTTGTACAAGTCCTATAGTTTTGTATAATTGATGTATTTCTTAATTTTGTATGCTTCTTGTTTCTACATAACATCTTTAATGTCAATACTATAACACCTTTCCTTCATTCTCCTCCTCATTGGACAAGTTGAGACTTGCTAATAGGTGTCCAATATGCAGTCTAAGTTTAACTTGTAGTGAACACACCTATGCTTTTTAACTCCATTAACACAGCCAGCAAAAAGCTCTTGGAAAAGCAAGGTCAAAGATGAAATTATTCCACAAAAAAGGGTCTTGTTTTGATGTGGGATCTAATTGGCTTCCTTCATAGGCTTTTTTAGTGACTAAAAAGTCTTACTTTTATGTTTCTTTGCATTAAGAAGTTTCTGTTCGGTTTAAAGTAAGCTTTCATAGCTCTTATTAATTCTTATTCTTTGCTTACAAAAAAAGGAATTTTCTTGAGACTTAATGTTTAAGGGGTAGTCTGGTGATTTTTAGACTTGCTGGAATGGGCTGTATAAGAGGCCCACGAGTCATATCTTATGTTCTTGGTCTTTTTCTATTTTCTTTTCCTACTTGGTTCAGAAATTATTTTATTACTTTAATATTAAGGAATTCTAGTCTGTTTTGAAAAAGGATT
Source organism: Quercus gilva (assembly GCA_023621385.1). Taxonomy (NCBI): domain Eukaryota; kingdom Viridiplantae; phylum Streptophyta; class Magnoliopsida; order Fagales; family Fagaceae; genus Quercus; species Quercus gilva. The sequence continues at coordinate 15,067,261 of CM042480.1, forward strand.
GTGGCAGCCTACATAAAGGCCTTCTTGTAATTATCAATTCATATTTCATAGAGAGATTGAGTCCAATAAAATCCTAACAGTTTGTTTGTTTGTTTTTTTTTTTTTTTTTTTTTTTAGCTTTGGCAGTTTTATTGTTTCTTCTTCGTGTGATTGCTTATGGTGTTTTCTTTTTTACCTCATTCAATCTTTTTTTTTTTCTTTAATTTTTTTACACCAAGTAGCCATCAAATTCTTTAAAGATAAAAGTACACTCATAGAGTCAAGGTTCTTCATTGGTGTCCAACTTTATCTTGAGCTTTGCATGATTGGTAAGTTGAGATATTTTTTGAGATTCTCTACTGGGAGAGGCATGGTTTGGATGGGTTAGCCTTTATCCATGAACTGGATGTTTGTTGTGAGATCTTACTATTAAGCCTTTCAAGTAGAATCAAGGATAGATTTCTTTTGGAGAGCAATTAGGAAGACAAAATCTCTAAAGAAGGTTGAAGTTTTTATTTGGACAGTTGTTCATGGTAAAATCTTGATGGTGGATAACCTTTGTACACAAAACATAATCATGGTTGGTTGGTGTTGTACGTGCAAAAAGTTTCTGGGAGACAATTGATCATCTTTTCTTGCATTGTGCTATAGCTAATGAGATTTGGTTGCTGCCAATGAGCTCTAGCTTAAATTGATTTACTCTTCTTATAATAATGGGATGTAACTTACCAATAAAAAAGAGAGCTTGGATCTCTAGGTTTTTGCCTTACTGAAGTTTATTGGGTAATGCCAAATTCAGTGATGTATCTTTTAGGCTAGGTAATGTTAAGAAACATTTTATGTGTGGTATGCTATTCCATTATGTTTGACATTGTGTTTTTGGAGGGGGAGAACTTCTATGATGCTTGAAGGAGTTTAGACCACACTGTTTGGGACTTCTATTCTTAAGATCCTTGTCTGAATGGTTAAGGGGTATTGGAGATCTTGCTTGTAATTCTTTTAGTTTTTTTAATAAAAAATTAATTAATACACACGCACACACTTTGTAACTTCATATGTTCGTTTTTTGGTTGTGCTCTTGTATAACCCCTCTTGTACTAGGGCTTTGCCCTTCTTTCGTGATTGGTATGTTACACACACACACACTTGTCATTCTTGAATCCATGGTCTTATAATCCACCTTGTTCTTACAAGAGGAGGTGTAATTTGAGCTAGGGCTTCATCATTCTTTCATCATTTAAAAATACTTTTACTTATAAAAAAGAGATTCACACTTTTTATGACTTTTTTTTTTTATTATTTAAATTTTTATAAGTACTGTTCTTACAATCTTGCCACCACTAAGTCCTTTAAACATCAAACTAAATCTAAGAATCCTTCAGGAACTTATCAAGAAACCTAATATAGTGCTGAATTTCTTAAGGATCCTGCATCATATAGGTCTCAGAGCCTATTACACAATTCTATCCCATGTCATCCATCCTACTTTACCTAACTGGTGTAGTGCTAGTAGTATGGCGAGGTTTGATATACTTCCTTAGCCCAATTTGTAGGAAAGATTCGGAACTAGCACCCTACGTCCAGTCCAATATTCAAGGTTAGAAAGAAGCTTTCAATGATTACCTAAAAAAATTCATGATGTGTTTACCAAGCTTTGAGGTAGCCCTCTCCTGTCACTTTTCCTTGGAAGGGTATTTGGGGATTGAAGGGGGCCCTTCGGAGAGTGTCCTTTCTTGTTTGGACAGCGGTGTGGGGGAAGATCCTTGTGACAATCTTAGGAAGGGAGAATATACTATAGTGGTTTGCTGTTGTATGTGCCGGTATAGTGGGGAGGGGGTGAATCACCTTTTGATTCATTGCAAGGTGGCTTATCAATTGTGGTGTTTTGTATTGACGTCTTTTGGCATCTCCTCGGTATTGCCAAGGATTGTGAAAGATACTTTGTTTGGTTGGCAGAGTTGGTTTGGAAAAAATTTGTTGGATATTTGGAATATGGTTCCCCTTAGTTTGGTGTGGACCCTTTGGTGAGAACGGAGTAGGAGAACGTTTGAGGACTTGGAGAGATCTAGGGACTAGCTTCTAGCTCATTTTGTTGGGACTTTGTTTGATTGGTCTCTAGCTCAGGGAGGCATGAATGGAGATTCTATTCCTATGTTTATTGAGTCATTTTGTATGAAGTAGTCTCTTTTCAATAAAACTTCCATACTTATCAAAAAAAAAGTATATGAATCAAAAAGTTCCTCAAATAATGTTATTGGGTACAAACTCTATAGTTCTTCCATGCATATTAATATTAAGGATAAAATGATTACATGAATAGGAATAGGATTGGTTCTGAGTGGCCTTGTCAGTTATATAAAAAGCACACCTAGTTGTTAAAGAAGTGCCAGGTGCAGTGAGGCACAATTGGAGGAATATTTAGTGCTGAAGGTGCAAAGTTAAGGAGATCTTTCTAATAATATTATTATTTAATGCTATATTAGTTTAGTTTCATTCTAGTCAATATTTTTGTTTTATGTATTTCATTTTTCACTCCTTTAAGATTGACTGGCTTGAGGTGAAAATTTATGAACTATAGATGATTCAAGAATTGTTGACAAGTTATGCATAAAATCTTTTGGTCCTTGTTCTTCTTTGGTTCAACCTCTGTTTCTTTCTCTTGATCTTGCAGCAATAATAGCTAGACAATATGTTATTAATTTATGGGGTATCATCCTCCTTTTGTAATGGACAATGTTCCAACCATTAATATGCCAAGATATTCCTTATCTTGGTTGGTTAACCAGTCTGGAGAAGTGTTTGACTCTTTTCTTTCCCCAAGCATTTTTGGGAATTTCATGTATCAAAAATGCACCAGAGTCTGCTTCAGCTTGGACATGCACCTAGGCTGTTGGAGTCCCCAGTACCTTATAGTGTGCCTTTTGACTTCAAATATTTATGGCCTTTTTTTATGACATGTGAGGCATTTAATAAGAAAACAAAATAAAAAAGCCCAAAATTCAGCATTTATATGTCTACTCAGGTTTGATCAACATGCCTTTTTAAGAGTTACATGTAATCAGACAGAATTCCTTGCACATAATCAGCCTTTTGCTTTTCATGTGTTTTGTTTTCCACTTTTGTATGTTTTTCATTCTCAGTTTTTTCCATTTACCTTGTATAGGTTTTGCATTGGTTACTTAGATGCTACATGGAGCCTCATTCAATTGATTGGAGACTCTACTTTCAATGTAAGTGGCTAGCATATTATCATTATATATCTACTTAATTTTCTCACATTACTCTCATTTTTTTTTATGCAGTTATGTATCATTATCAGTAGTGGTTCTAGTTCATCCTCTACTCTTCTATGTTTAGTTTCTTTTGTTATTCTTGGAATTATCGTTTTGTTTAACATGTGAATCTTAGGATGAACAACGAAGGCTGTCCTTGTATGCTGCCTTGTTCCTCCCATTTAGGAAGACCATATATAAAGATAACAAGGCCAAAAAGGTACTATCTTTATCCCTTTTATTATCCATTGTGTTTGTGGCTTCCATCTTACCGGTTGAATGGCATGTTGTACTAGCATTATCATTATTGCACATGTAGCAAAGTGCATTGTTCAACTGGTATTAGTAACTATGCTGTTTAGACAATATAGATTCATTGACTCTTCTTTCTTTTGGTGTTATCAATCCCTTCCCCCCAAAAGGGGAAAAAAAATATATATATATATATATTTATAATTCCAGGACTAGGCTTTTTGGGAGAACAGGACTGAATATGTTTTAAAGAAGTGTAATAAAAATCTTTGTTGCCAAAACAAAGATTTTTCCCTCTCTTGGGTGAAATAGCCTAGCTGAAATGATTCTTGTTGTCTCCCGTACTGGGAGCTGAATAATGTAATCCACAAAGTGAGTGGTCATCTATTATGCTGCCACTGCAGCAGCTGTTACTCTGCTTGAATTTTAAGTGGAAATGGCCCGGTGGGTTCCATCTGTTGTTATATGTCTTGACTGGTTTTCTTGGTTTTAGGGAGAATGATACTGAAGAAAGGAGTGAGAGTTTAATCCTGGGTAACTTTTTTTAATATTTTATTTCAAGGGCCAAAGTATAATATTTTGGAATTTTTTAGATTATTCCTTAATTATGCTTTTTAAGTGGCTGATAATAATTGCTGTACTTGATATCTATGCTTGTTCCTGAATGTAGCTTTCCAAAAATTTTAGATTATTCCTTAATTATGCTAGAGTTCATTCTTGAACTACAGATACCTGTTGTCAATTACATTTTCCGGGAGTCTCTTAAGCGAAAAGCCAGCAATGCTGAGACAGTAAGCTTAAGCCTACTCTCTTTTAAGTTTCTAACATTAGATATTTTGGTTTAAATTACAAGTTCTAATGTAAATTATTTCATTATATCTTTAATCTGCAGATATATAATAGTTTGGTCACAATTTTTTTTTTTTACTGTAGGTTGTAAATCTACACGGTGCATTGGACAAATTCTTATCTTTGATTCCTTTCCTAGTGTCTGATGGGAACATCCAACCCATTGAAGTTAATTGGGGAAGAGGATTGGATGATGTCCCTCTTACTTCAAAACTTCGGGTACTGACAGGTATGGTTTCTATATACTGCATTGTATATCCTTTTTTCATTATCTGCAGAATGAAGATTCCGTTTCTAATTGTTGTGTGCAAAACCTTAATTAAAGTCTATTGAAGTTCTGTTTTGTTTAGTGCATCCACTATTACCCTTTAAACAGTTTAGTAAAATCGTATCTCCAATCAGGTATTAATGCATAAAGACAACTTGCATGCTTGTGTGTGTTCAAAGAAACTTAGCAGAATTATTTTATACGGTCAACGGAATGGTCAAGGGAATGGTACAGTGGAAAATTTGTAGCATAAATACACAGAGAGAGAGAGAGAGAGAGAGAGAGAGCCCCATCCCCAAAAAGAAAAGGAAAGATAGGAAATGGAATAGAATTTGAAATATTAACTCATGAGTAATTGAACTTTGATGAACTTATCTTTCCATTTGTAATCTTGCTTGATTAGTTTGGATTCTAGAACCATAGAAAATTTGTAAATAAAGGGTTTGTTTGAGATCCGCTTATTTTTCTGAAACTGAAAATTTTTTATTGAAAGTACTATAGATAAAAGTAAAAGTTAACTGAAATAATACAGTGAGACCCATAAATAATACTAAAAAATGCAGTAAGACTCATAAATAGTAGCAAAAATAAGCTGAATAGTAAAATAAATTGGCTTTTTAATTTTTGCCAAACACACGCAAAGATAATAGTAATAGGAGAAAAATATGAGAGAGACCCATAAGAGAATGAAAATGAAGGGAGGAATTCAATGTAACAAATAAGTTTAGAACAATTACAATTCTACTGTGTTTTAAATTTAACGTAACGCTTAGGTATTTATAATTTTTTGTTTTCCATCCCATTTATAAGTTTTTTTTTCTTCTTTAAATTTGTTGGGACTTATGTGATGAGTTTTTTATTATTATTATTATTATTATTATTATTATTATTATTATTATTTTAAATTTGAAAAAATGGGCACCAAAGAGCCCTACTCCAATAATAATTGTATAAATGATCTGGCACTAACAATCTTAACTGAGGTTTGGGACATAATGAAATAAATGGTTTTTAAAATCTTCATATAATTTAAAGTTTCAAAAACTTATAAAAAATTTTAATCTCTTCTTTCAATTCCAAAAAAATTAGTATTTTTTTATGAGTAAATATTTCATTGAGCACAACCCATGTAGTGTGTACAACAGGTACACCAACAGTAAGCACTAAAATTACAGGCATCAAGCATCTCAGCTTGGCAAAAGAGAACAGATTGGAAACATTTATCCACTCAAGAGTCAAATAAAGATTTGAAGAATAAAAGCTTCAGATCAAGTACAATTATTTCACATCCTTCAAAAATTCCTAGCATTCCTCTTTCTCCAATTTGTGACATCGCCACATCTACCAAACCTGCCTTGCCAACTAGCTAGAAACTCCACAACTTGCAAATTAAAATTTGTGGGGTTATTTTGAATTATTATAGTTCCAACTGCAAATAATTCCATTAAAGATAGAATTAAGTTAAATGTGTACAAAAAGGTTATACGTCTTTGTGTTCAAGGCATATATGTGTGGGACATGCATCTGGCTATGACAATGAAAGTGAATATTTTTTTCAATTTGATTTTGGACCAATCATTTTGATAATCAAAATAAAAGTTGTGAATTCTGACTAGACACTGAATCAATCTAGATCCAGAAGTGGGCCTTTTTTTATAATTTGGTTAAATAACACTCCTTTATTGGTTTCTAATATATTTTGTTACCTAATCATGTAATCTAACTTGATATTGTAATTTTTAAGTTGCATAACTTTCTTATGGCTAACATTTTGTTCTTACCTATACAGGATTACTTCTACGAGAAATCAAAGATTTTTGGCGAGTGACCTTGTTGTTGTCTACATTGTTATATCCCACTGAAGTTGATTGTACTGAAGATTTTCCAAAGCAGCACTTTCAATTGGACAAGCAAAGAGATCTATTTGAGGCAGTTGAAAGTGCCATTGCTAAATTAGGTATGGACAATGTCTCTTTCACTATTTTCTCGAACTTTCATTTTAAACTTAGGGGTGCTAAATATGCTCTGGACTTCCATATTTATTGGTGGCAAGTGACATCTGTGGTCTAATATCTTTGTCTAAGTAACATGCCATAACTGATTGTTAATTTTATGAAACCTCATGCTTTCAAAGCCATAGAAGTCTGTTGCCTTCAATATGTCATATCTGAAAATCTGCATGATTTGCAGTGTTCAATCATGGAGTTTTCAATTTTCCAGTATCTGGTCACTGCCTTTTAATTCTCTGATTTTGTGAAGTCCATCCTTGCATAACTATGTATAGGAGTGGCCCAGTATTGAAATATATTAATTGACAACAAAACTAGAAGGTGGAAAAAATCATTATATTCTTTTGGACTAGTTAAGTTTTCCTTGTTGGGAAACATTAGTTAATCCTAATGCTCATCAAGTCTTGGAAAGGATTCTTGCAAATCTGTTTTGCCGTTATTTGTTTATTTATTAAATTGAATGCAGGTCTTGAGAAAGTGTGGGATGTAAAACCACTGGTCAATGGGAAAGACATTATGAGTGTCTTGCAGCTTAAAGCTGGAGGACCACTTATTAGGGTTTGGGTAAGTGTTTCTTCTTCTTTTTTTGAGGGAAAAGAGGGGGGTTTGTTTCTAGTGCCAAAAATTATTTTGGAACTTATGAATACCAAATCTGTGTGAGAGCTTTTATGTCTTATTATAATTGCTGGTGACACTAAATTCATTCATTAAATGGCAGCAACAAAACTTGCTTGCGTGGCAACTTGCCCATCCCTATGGAACTGCGGAGGAATGCACTGATTGGATGAGGCAAAGCCATTCTAAGCGTGTAAAGACAGAGTAACTATCGACTCTTTGAGATGTACTCATGGCGAATCTCATCTGGACCAATTGGTTAGAGCACTCTGGCTTGCACTGAAAGAAGCTTGACAGTTGCCAGAAATTGCTGAGACATGGTATGGTTCCCCGATGGATTTCTGGGATTGGAGTTACTGTGGCTATTCAATTAGGGTGCACCAGCACTCCTGCCACATTTGAGATAAGAAAATTCTTCAAATATATAGTGCATCATCTTTCTCACAACATATGATATGGTTCACACAATATAGATGCAAGAGAATTATTGGTCCAACTGATCTCCTGCCCACTCAGAGAATGAATCTCCATGCTTATTGTTAATGTAAATAAAAATTTCTCAATGTTATTGAATTTCTCCATAGGCAGCGAGTTAGCACCTGTCCTGGTAAATTCGCCACTTTCTACAAGCATGGGCAAATGACACTTTTGTACAAGCATTCGTGCAAAATGATAGTTACCACCAAATTTGCTACCTTCTATTTTGTGCTCTTGTGATCAAAGAGTAACCAAGCTGTAAAATTTTCATCCATAATGGTTAAAATAGCAATGCTATTTTTTTTTTTTTTGGGTGACGAATTGCACTTTTTTTACCCTATTTATTTTGTCTCCCCAAAACTAACATTTTATTGATTGACATCCTAATTTGAGTGAATTATATTAGTATGCACTATATTGTGTTAATTGAGAGTTAAATTGAACAAAAATTGTGATCTTCGTTAATCATTACAATATTGGGTATTTTTTGTAATTGCATAATATCCGTCTGATTTTAACATCAAGGCTCGCATAAGGAACTCGATCCATCATCTTCTTTTCCTCTTCCGACTTTGGGATTGTTCGGAAGACAACAAGGACAACAAGAAGTGAGGTGCGAATGGTGTTTTTACCGGCTTTGCCTTGCTCATGCCAAACAACTCAAGCAACTTCTCCACAAACCTCCTTTGTGAAAGTGCTATAAGTCCCACTTTTCCTATCCCTTTGTTCAATTGGGATGTTACTCTTGCAACATGATAGTATTGGGGGGTGGGGGGGGTGGGGTGGGTGGAGGACTTTAGATACTTCATAGAACTCACAAGAATAGTAGTGTTTCAGTGTATATGTAAATAGGTAGGAGGCTCTAATACCAATTACAAAAACAAGGTGAAAATGAAGAGAGAATGGAAGAAAGACTTGTATTATTATTCGTTGTTTACTACAAAAGAATGTTACTCTATATATATATATATATATATATAAAGAAGACAACTTATAAGGAATCACCAGAAACTTACTTAGGTGTCTTCAAGTACAAATATTTCTACAAGCTTCTCAGGCTTATCTTTAGAAGTCGGTGAAAGTTTGAGGAACAGTGAAATTCCTCCACTTTTGGTTTTGTCTATTTTAAACCTTGGACTAATCTCAAATAGCATGGATATGGTAGTTTTGGAGTGGGAAGTTCTGGATCATAGGCAAGGAATGGACCTGGAGTTTACTTTGTTACGACATGGAATAAATAAAACAAAAATAATTACTCAAGGATTCAAAGGAAATGAAAGGGGCCAGTTGTCATTGTAGAAGAACGAGAGAGAACTCCTAAATGAGTATAATCAAACCACCAAAACTCTCATTTATTTATTGGAAGATAATAAGGGAGGGGAGAGGTGAGGTTCGAATCACAAACATAAGATACCACAAAAGATGTCATTACCATTGGATTATTATTTAAACTCCATCTCGAGGGCTCTTTTTAAGGACACTAATGGGTTTTACCTCCAACCGATTTTTATAATAGGAATATTGCTAATGCTATTTTTAAATTTTAAGGACAATAGTGAAGTAGGTGTAGATGCGAACTCCTAAATGAGTATAATTAGACCACTAAAGCTCTTATTTATTTATTTATAGAAAGATATAATAAGAGAGAGGGAAAATAAGGTTCGAATCACAAACATGAAATACTACAAAAGATGTCATTACCATTAGATTATCATTTGAACTCCACTTCGAGGGCTCTTTTTAAGGACACTATTGGGTGTTGCCTCCAACCAAGTTATATAAGATGAATATCGATGAGGTTATTTTTAATTTTAAGGACACTAGTGAAGTAGGTGTAGGTGTGATAATTCAGAATGACAAGAGTGAGCTAATAGTTATGTTGAGTATAAGAGAGAAGATGGTTATTTGTCAATGTAGTCAAAGAAATTGAAGCAGCAACAGTAATCCAATTATCCAAGCCATCTCTTTTACGAAGAGTGTTAATATACAAAATGTGATTATCAAAGGAGACTCGCTAACAACAATAAAAGCGCTCACAGAGAATGAACCTGATTTCTCCATAGTTGGTGACATGCTTGACGAAGTAAGGAATGCATTCAGAGCTTTATGCAATTGCATGGTCTATCCCATATTGTAGATAGGCAAGGGAACACAGCAGCCTATAAGGCTAGCTACCTAGGTATGCTCAAGATGTGGTAAGAGCTGAGGTATGTTTTGGGGATGCTCCATTTTTTTTTTTTTTTTTGTTGAAACATTACTTATAATATCCGATGTAATACAAGATCATTAATAAAATCTTCCTTCATTCTTTTTTTAAAAAATAAAAAAAATAAAAAATAAAAGAAAAAGAGAATGACTTAATAAGGGTACAAAAATGTTGTAAGACACAATATGGGCCATTTTTATGATTTGTTACTTTTTGATTATTTTTGTGCTGCTACTTTTGAAATTTTAGATTTGTGGGATTTAATTTATTTCCTTGATTTTTCTAATGAAAGTGTGCTCATTATATATATATGTGTGTGTGTGCGCGCGCACGCACGCGCGCGTTTGTGTATTATCTATATATTATTAAAAACTGAAGCGTAGCATTTATTGTTGCTACGTTCACGTTGAACCACATCAACAACCATGTCATTACCATTCTTTCTCCTATAATTTTAAAATACTGCTAAAAAGAAAATCCTCACGTTAATGCTGTACGTCCACCAATCCATAAAGCCCAAACCCAATCCGAATAGTCTTTACTTTTTAACGGCAATCTTTTCTGTCTCCCCTCCTTTTCTTCTATGTGTTTCATGGTTTCAAAACTTTAGCCCTTCCGCTTGCTAACGCCAATTCTTCCAAAGACAGTTTCAAAACTTCAGACCTTTGGCTTTCTAAGCATAGTAATGATAAATAAATAATTAAACATTCAGAATTTTGAGATGCACAACTATTTTAACACTTCTAGGGCTTACTTGCCCCACAACAGTAGTAAGATTGAAGGCTAGAGGCGCCACATCACCACACAGTTGCAGACATTTTTCTACACAGGTAACTCTCTCTCTCTCTCTCTTGCTTTCTTGTCTGACTGCTTCTATCTCTGGCATGGCGCCTCAGCTGTCATTCTCTCAACAGCTCAACTCTGCCTTTTTCTTTTTCTTTCTTTTCTTGTTTTACTTTCCTCTATATTTCGTCATTTACAATGTAAAGTGTAACAAAGTTTCTGTTTTGTGTGAACAGTGAATAAATATTTCAGCAAACTAGAGACAACCACCCATGTGTATGGTTAAAATTTTTTCTACAAAAACAATTGTGTTTGGCGTTTGTTGTAGCCGTGTAGGCCCTTTGATTGTGAAGCACATTCAGGCATTCCCACTTTCCTAGGTACAGAGGTATTCTTCTTTTCCCTTTTTTTTCTTTTTTTTTTTTTCATTCTTTTATTATCATATCTTTATTTGTTTTTAATCAACATATCATATAACATTATAATTTATAAATGTACCTGATTAAAATTTACTTCTATTTATCATTTAATTAATTTATAGATAAAAATAATATAACATGTATTGGGTTGTACTTATATTTTATTAGATGATTTTTATTCATTGAAGTTTGAATGATTGTTTTTAAATTATTAGTTTTTTTTTTTTTTTTTTTTTTTTCTTAGTCATTATACTTTGCCCATTTCATAGTTGATTCAAGATATTAAATCTTTTCATCAATTTTGTCTCATTAATGTTTAATTTTAATTAGATACACATTTTGTAGCATATATTGAATTATAAACTACTCAACTTGTATATTGATTATTAAATTGTATGTGTATTACTATTTTAGATTTTATAGTAAAAAGTTAGTCGACTAATTTTATGTTCCACCCCCCCCCCCCCTCAAAAAAAAGTTAATTTCCTATCTCCTCTTTTTGTTCTTCCTATCTTTTACAATTTCAAAGAATCAAAAAATTGAATATTCGATGATTCACTTCAGGAATCCATATCAGAAATTACACCTTTAAGACTTGAATGCAACACAAGGTGCTGCTTTTTTTTTTTAATTTAAATGTTAAATTTTGTATAATGGATTTTATTTATTTTGATCATTATGATATTTGTAGGTGAACATCTTTACAGTTTTTGCAGTCACAAATATAAAAAGATGGTCAAGAGGAGTAAGAAATAAAATAGAGATGGTTATACAATAGACATTGAAAACTTTGTAATGCAATAAAATCAACCATTACATTCACTTAATTAAATCAATAATCAACAATAAAAAAAATAATATAATACAAAATTTAAACTTAAAACTAATCAAACTCTAACTAGAGAAATTATATTTCCTATCATAACTAAAAATGAGATGTTCTTCAGTAATTTAGAAATTATATTAGAAATAAAGTTGGAAAATTTTATAATCTTATTTTTTGACATTTCATTTAACCTTTTATGTATATATATATATATATATATAAAATCATAATCTTCATATACCATGACTTAAAAAGATCTAATAAATAGTTCTTTCTCTTATTTAATTTCTGCGTTATGCAAATCATCAACCAATAAATATATGATAATAGTAAAAAACGTTATAAACAAGATTATGAAAAATTTGATAAAACTACTTTTTAAAAAAAAAAAAAAAACTATTTATAAAGTCTAGGAACTAAAATAGTATTTTACCTAAAACATTATCACGCGTAACGCACGAATCTGCGACTAGTTATTATTATTTTACAACCTAATGAAGCACTAGTCATATTTGTACAATACTCCACATTTGTGCAATACAAAAGGTACTACTTGTAATCGCTTGTACAACTAAGATCAACTCTGTAAATGTTTGCTATGAGATTCAAGACATACGTGTGCAACATACACTTATACAATTTAATATTATAATAAAATCTGTAATATGAGATATCATAATTTTCCTCTTCTTAAATCTTAAACATACTATTTAAGGTTCACACTTTGTAGTACCCTTACACAATATATAATATGTTGGGTTTAATATTATTTGCGATGACCCTAGGAAGTAATAGACTCATCAAAATTTACCCCAAAATGGCTCATCATTATTAGAGTTTCTTGTAATCAGATTTATGGATTTGTATCTAACTAGAATGAGATTGAAATTTTCGTTTTTGTTCTTTTTTTATTTTATTTTTAATCAGTTGATATATATATAGATATATATAAGATTTTGCTAGTGTTCTAATAAGGTGACAAAGTTGAAGACAATTTAATCACAATTATTGGCATTGATCGTGAAACGTAGACTCATCTGTGCTATATACCCCAAGAATAAATATAGAGATCTCTATAAGATGACATTCTAATCGATTTAAGACCAAGTGCCTATAAGAATCATGATACTAGTAGAAATAATCATGGAAAGATCAAGCCAACTCGTACGTCAGTTTATGCACTCATGCTTATGATAAGATTCCATACTTCGATGGAATGTTAGGTTGAAATACTATTCTTAATTAGTTGTTTAGTTTTGAAAGGTTCTCGATAATTTCGAAAGCTAATGTTGCAAATTGGTGGGATTAGATGCAATACTATATATATAGAATTCAAGGGGGTAAGTAAATTCATTCATGTGGGCTAGAATGAGGTCATTGACAAAGCAATTTTTTTTCCTTATCATTATGATCGAGAAAAAGATAAAATGACGACATTTTAATATAACAATCATTACGAGTTTTATGTGCAACAGTTAAAAAAGAAGATATCAATATAAAGGTTTGAAGATCCAAAACTACAAGTTGACGTTGAAGAAGAAACTCTAAAAATAAGAAAGTGTGTTTTTATTTTTATTTTTATGAGAAGATAGTATTTTGATGGTAATTTTTGAAGTTTTTCAACTTAAATGGTTGTAAGCTATATCAATATAGTGATGGAACATCCACTAATTGTGAATTTTATTTATTTATTTTTGGCATGGTTGTTAGTATATACCTTACGATATTTGTGTACAACACATATTGAATTATGGGTGTATTGGGAATGCTAAACCTATCATATAAGATTTATTGTAAAGTATTGTGGATATAAAATTTCTCTAATATATATATATATATATATATCATAATTGTGTATGTATATCGATAGGATGCACAATCATATTGAATCAATGTATTGACACGTATCTTCCATTCATAAACACATGAATTTATTTTGGGATCACAATGTGAATTTAAGCGAGTGGATCAGATTTTATTGAGCACAACAACACAAAATATAGCGTTGTAATTAGTATTTTAATTTTAGGAGAATAAGCTAGTTTACAAGACGAGTATGTTTTTTTAAAATTAGTCCTTTTTTCCCCTCTTAATTAATTATTTTTCTTTGATTAAATCATATATATATATATATATATATATATATGTCTTCAACTCTTATTTTAACGGTTTTCATCGACAATCTTTAATTTAGAGCAACACAAGGTCCACGACAAAAATGAACATAACCTTTTGATGGTGGGAGGGCAAAACAAAACTGCACCGCGAAATGAACATAACCTTTTAAGTATGCGTTTGACAAAAATTATTTTTGCAAATTTATTTTACTATTCAGCTTATTATACTATTATTCATAAGCTCCACTGTACTTTTTGGTACATTCATGAGGAAAAAACTTAGGTGCTCTGGGAGCAGTGCTCCCTCCTCTCACATGAGAGGTGGGCCCCACATGTGGTCCCACCATGGGGCTCATCCCTCATGTGAGAGGAGAAAGCATTGCTCCCGGAACATGTAAGAATTACCCCTATTCATGGGTCTCACTGTACTATTTCAACTAACTTTTACCTTTATTTACAATACTTTCAGCAAAAAATTTTCAATTTCAACAAAATAAGTAGATCCCAAATAGACACTAAGTGTGATTAAAAAAAAAAAAATAGTAATGTATCCATCCGTACTCCAGTACTCTCATACAAAATCAACTCTTCGCTTATGTAGTTATATTACATGTTAATTACAAAATCAATTTGATTGTAGATATTGTAAATATAGTTCTAGTTGAAATATTTTATTAGATTTGGTATAATTATCATATAAGTGATGATAAAACAAATTATATATTAACTGAATATAAATTAAAATATAAATTACGCCATTTTAGTTTGGTTTTATTTTCGTCAGACAAGTTTTATTTTGATCATTTTCATCCTTCCACATTTACTCTCTCCCCTAATGCTTTCATCCATAACTCTCATTAACCGTTTAAAAATAATTATTTAATAATAATAAAAACTATTTGCATTCTTTTTTTTTTTTTTTTGAGAAGCTACTATTTGCATTCATTTCCTCGTATTGAATTTTTTGACCTTTAAACCACTACTCACGTAGTCACGTGACTTACAGATTCATTATGATTGCTTTCTCTTATAATTAAGAGTGTCACTGTAGTTAGTCTCAGAATGTGATTATCTTGTTTAGCATTAAGTGTCATTGATTACATAAAATGTTAAAGGTATTATAAGTTTTGTTACCCAAAACTTACAAATTAATGTAATAATAAATGTAATTAGTGGACTTCAATCATATATGATTTGTAACATATCAGTTTAATTATAAGCACAAAGCCATAAAATTTATGGTATTCATAGTATTATTCTAAAATAATTAGTACTAAAATTTTTATAACTTTTTAGGGCAGATTAAGAGAACCTTCCTTTCAAAAACATTTATTTGATTCTCTCTACATATATGTGTGTGGAATGGATGAGATAGAAAAGAATTGTATGTATTAGCATTACTTTTCAAGATTATAATCCAAACCCTACTTCAACCTATCTCATCCATTATATCTCACTTAAGAAATAAAATTATTTTCTTCTAGCAAAGAAAACAGACCCAGAAAAAAAAAATGATAATAATCACAAAATTTTATTCGTTAGGGCATGGGCTCTTTACCTTCTAAAGACAGGAAAGAAATACATCCAGACGCGTTAAATATTGCGTTTAATATATATGTTACAAGACGTTTATAATAATAATAAATAAATAAAAACCATATCTAACTCCAAAGTTCCGAATGACATCCAATTTTTATTGATCACAATAAAACACTTTTTTCTTTTTTCTTTTTTATAAATATCTTAAAGATATATCATTCACTTGTGGAGTATCTTGAATTCCAGTATTTCTCAATTTCCTCAGCTGTTCTTCCAGGGATTCTACCAGCAATTAGAGACCATCTGTGTAATTTAAGCCACATGCAAAATTAATTATTACAATAAAATAAGAAAAGAATAACACAGAGAGAGAGAGAGAGAGTATGTGTGTGTACCTCTCACCAACAAGATTAAACATTCTTATAACTAGTGTCTCTTCATCATTTGAGAATTGTAGCTCAGCCTCTTTATTGTTACCTTCTGCAGCAAATTAGTACAGTGGTCTAAATGAGAAAACACAGGCATTTATGGGCATATATTTACTATTTAGTATCCGTAGAGAGAAAAGAACACAAAAAGAGAAAACAAAACTATCAAACCGGTTAATATCTAGGTATTAAGGAAAAGCTTTTTTTAATTACAAACAAGTTTCATATTTTTTTTTTCAACCCCATTAAAACATCAAAAGAAATTTAGTAGTAATATTATTATTCCTCAAAAGATTTATAATGGATACCAAAGCAGAATGGCCATCAGTATTGAAATGGGTGCATAGAAATTTACTTTATGTTACATGAAAAGCATAAACTCCATAAGAGACAAGACAAAAAAACAAGCAAAAGAATGATAAACTGAAGACATAATGACGAGTTTTAACTTTTTAAAATTTTTACATTATGGGTTATACAACTAATATAGCCTTATTGATATTAACTTTTAATTTATTATAAATAAAAACAAAAAACAAAAATGAAAAAGACAAGGACATTATTGACATTGAATAGAGGGGTCACCTTTAGAGTCCAAAGTAGTAGTAGTAGAATCATCGGTATCAGTAGAAGTAGAGTGATCCAAGGAAGCCATATTTTATGCTGAACAGAAAGATAGTTATAGAGAGAATTTAGGACTTTAGTTGTCAGTAAGAAGAAGCTATGGGGGATATGTAGAGGTTTAGTGGTGGCTCTTAAATACTGAGCCCTAGAGAGAAAGTCCTCAAGTGAAGAATGGAAGGTGGGAAAAAAAAAAAAGGAATATAGTGTAGGAGTAGAATGTTAGTTGGCAAGGGTCGCTGTGTTTGGTGACTGAAGTGATTTTATTTAACAAACACTGTATTAGAGCATTCAGAACATACTCAATTCCTTAGGGAATACAGCTACGAGTTTTATATCATGTGCAAAAAAGATTATAATTGTACATATAGTCCAAACTCCAAAAATATTATTTAATTATAATGTGCTTTAGAGTTGAGACACCTATGTTAAGACATTAATTTGGATTAGACATGACTCTGTTTAGCTTGTGATCATAAAGTCCTTGTTTGTATTATTTAAAAACCAAAAGTAAAGCTAGAAAATAGGGGATAGCTAGGTTCTTGAGTTTTCTTCAACTTAGCTTATTCAGTCTTCCAATTGAAATAAAACTTGTATCAGACATAAATTCCATTCAAACCGTACACATGATCACCTAAGTTTCGTTTTTTTGATGATGTTGTAATGTACTTTCAGATTTTGAAGAGGTTTCATTTCTTCTTGTAGTACTCATTACATTTGCTGGTCCATAATGAATTTCCTATTTATATATATGTTATCCAATCATCGTCAAATAATTATCTTCAATATGTAGAATATACTTTCTTCCAGATTTTTTTTTTTTTTTTTGGTGCTTTTATTCTCATGATGTCGGTCTCAGTTATTCCCACACAAAATTATTTTTAATTTTCCAGGCATGCAAAGAATTTGATACTCTCTCCACTATCAAATTTCCTTGAAACAATGAAATAGGTCAAAGATGGCATGAGCACTATGATGCTTTTGGGACCTTTAAACATTATTATGTCCCATAGTGGATGGTCAATATTCTCATTAACTTTACGCCACAATCTCTTTTGTCGCAGGAAAAAAAGGGGCCCGAGATGAAGCATGCGGTTAAAGCAAACCATAGAAATAAAAGATAAATTGAACAATCTTTGGCACCTTGTTTATTAACTAACATATATTCATATATTAGAATCAGAATAATTTTTATTTGTTAGAGATATCAAGGGTGAAGAACCGGACACGTTGTAAATTGTAATTAGTTTAGATATAACCTTTTTTCTCTTTTTGTGTGATTTGTAGTTTAGTTATAACTTATTATGAAAACAAAGTAATCCCATAAAGTAAACCTAATCCTATATTTGAAGAATAATGCAAACTAACTTAATTAGAGTTAGTCTTTTCATCAGGTCAAATAATGCTAATTCCATCTCTCTCTCTCCCTCTCTCAATATAAATGCAAACTATACTTATCATCACCATATATTAATATAGATTAAATCCTGTCTCACCAAAAATTATCTTTTAAGTTATAAGACTCTTAACTCGTTAAGTCATTTTGAAGTTTGAGCAATTAAATTTGAGAACCGAAGAAGACTTGTGAATTATATTACTAAACACCATTGACCATTGATCCTAGAACAAAACGTCAGGGATAAGACATTTTTTTGGCTCTTAAAAAACTCCAAGTTGTTAGATTTGTTCTTATCTTAATCAAAGAATCTCTACTGTTGTTTAATAATATTCTTAGGATTTGAATCGATAACAGCTGTAAAATTTTTGTTCTTTTCTTAATTAAGATATATCTACTATTGTGTAATAGTATCCTTAGAATTCAAATCAAAAACAATAAATCAAGTTATCACTACTGTTTCTGCTCCCAAAAAAAAAATTATCACTACTTTTGTGTAATAGTACCTTTACTATTCAAATCAATAACATTAAAGCACACATACAGAGAACAAAATTTTTTTACTTAGTTGCCATTATATCTAAATCCAGACAATATTAAAGGAAGTTTCACTAAGAAAATAAGAAGATTACAATAGTGATACAAACACTCTTTTAAAAAACCCAAACCTCTTAAATTCACAATACTTTATTCTTTTAATATCTATATATGTGTACATATATATCACTATATATGTGTGTGTGTATATATATATATATATATACACTCACACAAAATCAATGTAGTTTTGAGCTCCTATTGCAAACGTGAGTGTACAAAACTATTTTACTCGATGCACCTTCAAGCCGCCTCACTATGCAAGAAGTCCCCGGTTATTTCTTACAAAAATACTCTACATCCAACATGCATGTAATTTACTTACTAGAAAAAAAAAATTATCACGTAATTGATCCCCAAGTGGCCATGCCCAAATTGGTGACCAAAACCTACAAAGACTGTTATGTCTTTGTTGTATTTTTCGTGTATTTTAACTATAATCAAAGCGCATTTATATAGACATACAGACTAAGATAGATAGTGCAACAGTACAACGATAGTATGATAGTGTAAAATACTGGTATACTGAATTTACACGATATATATGGTCTAGGCCTTGGACCTATATGCTAACCATTATAACAGTTTCCCTCAAACTTATGTTGTATTATGCGAGCAAACTTGAGTTTTGATAAAATTTCGCGGAAGCGTCCCAATGGAAGGTGCTTGGTGAAGATGTAACCTAGCTAACTAATCATGCATGGGGGGAATGGAGTGTGCTTGCAGGGCTGTCTTGGAACAATTGTGGTGACAAATGAAGTCCCAGAAAATTTCAAGGTGGGATATGTTCATGAAGGATGTCATTGTGTGCAATATATTTGGATTACACTCTAATTGTCATAATAGATCTAGGATAGCAGACACCTAGATCTTGCAGAAGCCAGATATATAGCCACAAGAGCTCTTAGGTGGTGTTTGCAAGTGTTCTATACTCACAGTTAAGCATGTCAGATACTTTCTGAGTTGTTTCATAGCCATCAAATTTCAAACTTACGGAAAAAGTAGAAGCTTAGTGGAGCCAAGTAATGATAATGATGATTTATGCTATCCCAATCTTCAATAGTTGAGGCAAAGTCATGATCATATCTGTCTCCTCCTCTTTCTTTGTGGGGGCCTTAATTTTTAAGTGACAAAAATCCAAAGCTTATATACCTTCAAGGAAACTAGGCATAGCCCAAGCCCAAAGACAGTGATTGTGGTCATTTAGAACTAGGCAAAATTTGCTCAACAACATCTTTTCAAAAAAAATATTAGATAAATAACATGCGGCTGAAAGTATTTAGTAAGTTAAACTGTTTTTGGAACTCAAGTTCCAACCCAAAATTGAGTTTTCCAAACTCGATTTACTCTTGAATAACACCTGATGTGGATTTAAATAAATAAATAAAATAAAATAAAATAAATAAAAAAACCACGTGAAACTCGAGTTTGTAAACTCGAGTTCCATTTTTAAAAAATAACGGAAGTCGTGTTTTCTACATTCGAATTCCATTTGAGTAATTTTTTTTAAATTAAAAAAAAAAAAAAAAAAAATAACACATGAAACTCGAGTTTAACAAACTCAAAATTCAAAAACAGTCTAACTTACTAAATAAGTTCAAACGCATGCTAGTCACCGAATTTCTCCCCAAAAATATACTATTTACCAAATTTTGCCTTAAGAACTATGTGGATAGGGGAGAGACATCATTTTGTGCCATTTAGAGGTTTCAAATGTACAAAAGGACTAAAATTTTCAAATTAGCTCAAAAACTTGGTAAAATGCACACGATCAAAGTCAATGGTCAAGGAAGTCAATGACTAACGTGGCATTTGACTTGGCCTTAGTGTTGACATGGCACTTGATATCGTGGTAGCTAATGTGGCCCTTGGATGAAATGATAAACAAATTCCATGGTAAAGTGTGGTTGTGACACCTAACACATGGTAGGACAAGTGAGGTTCTATTGTTAGGCATGTGGGCTGAGGCACATCAAGACATATAATAAGTGCATGAGATCTCACGATGGTTTGTGCTTCTCACACGCGGCACGCCTAACAATAGAGGTCTTCCAATGCC
This sequence comes from Quercus gilva, assembly GCA_023621385.1. Taxonomy (NCBI): domain Eukaryota; kingdom Viridiplantae; phylum Streptophyta; class Magnoliopsida; order Fagales; family Fagaceae; genus Quercus; species Quercus gilva. Next base: position 15,087,973 of record CM042480.1, read on the forward strand.
TAAAGCAGCATGCGGAAGCATTTCTAGATGATTTTCTTGTGTGCCAATCCTTCGATCTAGGAGGTTGTTGTCTCCAATCGATCAGTGTACAACTTGGATCCAACAGGGGCATCATTTTAAGGGCAACAGAGACACCATTGAATGCTGCAGAGGAAGATACCGAAAAAGAAGAGAGAAATTTTCTAGAGAGGCTCTAAATAACATGAAATAGCTGGATGTCTCTGTTGTATTGTATGCGCATCTAATTGTATATAAGAATGCCATTATACAGGCATACAAACTTAAGACAAATGGTACAATATATAGTAAAATGATAGCACAGGAATGGAACAACGTTAAAACAAGATATGATCTAGGCTTGATCTCTTGGGGTATATGCAAACCATTCTAACACCTACATTCTCGACATTAGTTTCTGTAATGACAAGCTTCCCTCGGGAAAAAAATTGCAGCCTTCCCTTGTTTTGCTCTAAGCATTCTCACCTTCTTAGAGATGCAAAATTCTATTTGGGTCAGTTATGGGTAAGCACCAAACCATTGAGGGTTTAGACCACGTGGGTTAGCAACTTTCTTTTTTTTTTTTTTTTGGTCTACTGGCTTTACACAATAATAAAATACCCAAGGTTAAAATATTAAAAAAAAAAAAAAATTTTAAAAAGAAGAAGAAGATGAAGAGGAGGAGAAAAAAGTAAAGAGGATCACCCTGAACCCCAGACTAGAAAGATTCTAGTACAACAGTAATAGTAACTGTCTACCAACAACAAATAGTTTTTCTTTTTTCTTTTTTTCTCTTCTTTTTCTTTTTTTATATCAACACTAACCTCCCCCAACAAGGATATCTAACTGTAAAAACTAAAAACATACAATTCCACAAATTTTACACCAAGGTCCGACAAAAAGTGGCCTGAATTGAACCTACTATTTCAAATTAAGTTCTTTTTTTTAAAAAAAAAAACTACTATTTCAAAGGTCTAACCCATATATTTCTAACCCATATGATTCACAAAAATAAATAAATAAATTCTAACCCATATCCCTCCCCAAGTCTAGACTCCTAGAGCCTAAAATCCTCCTCTTAAATCCCACCCCTTCTAGAAACACCCACTCTGCATACCAATCCAAGTTCCAGAGTCTTTCATATATTAGGACAATGTTACAACTTAAATATGATAGAATTGAAGTAATGTGGACGAGAGTCCAGGGACTGCCCATAGGAATTTAACAAACTAATAATACTTTGTGCCCATTCTGTTACAAAGCAGAGAAGACTTGGACCAGCACTTGGACCAGCTATTATCATTTTGTCACTTTGCAAGAGCTGTTCGGTCCGGTTTTTAGCTTTTCTTAAAGAACAGAATTTATTGTTCCTGGACGGTTACAAAGCTGGCTCTGATAAGCGGTTTAAACAAGAATAATTTGCACATTTTGTTAGTTAAGAATGGTTGGTTCACCCCTGCTAAGATCTATATTTTATATGTTTTTGCAATGCAGAAGTTCAAGCCTACAAGATACTAATTCAGCAGATACTTCTTGATGACTGGCAGATTTTGTTGTTGGTGGAAGGGGGAAGAAATATCCAACCATTTAAATCTTCCAATTCCCTTTAAGATGTGAGACACAAAGATATATATATATATATATATATATTTTAATGGTTTTATACGAGTTGGATTTCGTAAATGTTCTTACTTTAAATGAAAGGAGAACCCTTGCTTCTCTGATGAAATGGCGGTGCTCTCTTAAGTGCAAGAAAACTGCTGCTTGTTACGGTACCACACATTAATAGCCATGAACTAGATACGCAGCTGAGGGAAGTACTCTTACTCAGCATACCCCATTCGGACGGTGTAAAGAAGAAATGGCTATTATCTAGAAATCAATTTCAATCTACCAGATTCAACATCAACAAAACCAAAATATGATAGGGTACTCCCCATTGGGCGTACAATAAGCCTAAGCCTGATAGAGGAACTGCTCATCGTTCTCACACCTTTTACTAATCTGCCCTTTTGTGAAATACATATTTCATAAAGTTCACTAGCTTAAATTGCCATTGCAATATGACCATGAATTCTTGTATTGTACAAGAATTCCAAATGCGGATTAGTTGGGAGCACAAATTATATGGTTAAGCAGGGATTTAACCTACGACACAAATTCAAACATGCGGATTGCGATATTCATGATCAAGGATATCTTAACTTCCAAAGATCACCTTGGACTCATCAGTTGAATCCAACCTAAGCCTCAAAATTATAGACATGAAAAAAATAAACAACAATTAGCAACATGACCAAGACTTTAACATCCAATTTTGACAGTGCTTGTTATTAAGGATGGAACAAGTAGCAATAAGTTCCATAATCATCCCACATTACACAGCAACTAGAATACTAGAACACACCAGAAACAGAGTGTAGAGTATTGAACACACTAAAACCTTAAGATAACATGACAGAAAAACACTTGGATAGTCTGGAACATATAACGGCATAAAGCTTTCAGTTGCAACAGCTCAGAAACCATGAATTTTGATATTTTCTTTCTTCACAATTCCAGCCTGTTATCCACAATCAAGACAAAAGAAAGTAAAAATTAGGACTGAACCACACCAAATTTTCTACTGCGACAATTAAATTAATTACTTCATTTTATGCACATTTCAAGTCCAGAAAACAGGATTTTTTTTTCCTTCCTATCCCACAAATTTATTGCACCTTTATTTTACCTCTGAAATTGTCAGCATGCAATTCTTTATTTATCAAATGTCATCATATGGAGAAAATAAAAGGAAAGCAAGCATTTTAATGGGTTGTTACCATTTAACATGGCATCAATAATATATTTACCAGGAAAAAAGATCATCAATAGTCAGACCATCAAACATTTAACTTTGTCCTAGCAAATCTAAGATGTGGTAAGTAGTTACCTGGACAAGGAAGGTGGAAACATTCTTCCTCTGATCACCTTGAAGTTGAATAACCTGTACACACACAAGAATATCAGAATTTGAGAAGAGCACAACAATTATTAGGTTTGGAAAAAGGCAAACATGAGCAGATCATAGGTCTACAGCCTACCTGTCCTAGTTCGGGGTCCTGGACTACGGTACCATTGCAGCAAAATTCCTTCTTAAGGTCTTTGAGTATCTTGTTGTAGCTGTATTCTTTCTTCAAACCCTGCACAGTAGTCAGGCTCTTTCTACCGTTCCGCTGCTGTATACGAATGTGCACATACTCTTTTGTCCCAGCACCGGAGTCCTCAGCATTTGCGTCAGCAAACGGATCTATACCCAGCCCACAAGGACAACAAACTAATTAGAATTTCCATTGGAGGAAGAGGGAGAGAGAGAATCTATATTGGAGAGGCACAACTAACACAACCTCATTCCCACCACTCTAAGTACACAGCTAACATAGAGTCAAATTTTTTTGATCCTCATATTTATTTCAAACATCAGTCATGGCTTTACCATATGACAATGTCCCAGCCATCATGTTATAATCAGTGTATTATGGCTTTTTCAAACAACTTGGCACTCAGAATCCTTAGTGTATTTTTTTTCATCATATGGCTGACTCCAACTAACCTGTTGTGTATCCATAGCCAACCCAAAAATTTAGGGACTAAGGTTTTGTTTTTTGTTGTTGTTGTTGTCGTTGTTGTTGTTATAAGTAAAAATAGAAAAACATATTTTGGAAATATTTTTTATTTATTTATTACATTTCAAATGGGGTAGAGGGGATTTGAACCCTGAACCCTACAGGTCATTAGCTGCACTCAAAATCCTGTCTCTTGAAATTTTTTGCATGTGAAGACAAGGAAAATCATATGACATTTAAATAAGAGCAAAAATCAAACACAGAAGAAAAGTAGACATACCAAAGGCAGTAGGAATTTGGGAGTCGAGTTCAGACATGAAACTTGGCTGATTAAATTGAACCAACTAACAACCAGAATTCTTCAGACCTGAATTATAAGGTGAACCCACATCAGAATGCCAAACAATGATGAACATATATAAAAATGCCTATTATCATCATATACAATTATAACTACACATGTTATCTCTCATCAACCATACGACACCTCCAAGTAGAAGACTCAGGCAAAACAAAACAACAATCTATATGAAAAACAAAACAGGGTTACAAGGATCAATTGGGCAAATTCAGAAACACAAAACCTGATCACTACACTAATAACAGCAATCACAATCAAATTCAATTACACAAACATACAAATTGATAGACAAATAAAAATTAAGCAACAAAAATCCAAAAGCAAGACAAACCCAACAAAATAAAAGCTTTGATCGTATGATGTTTAACTCCTAACACAACAAAATCCAAAAGGGTAATACCAAAAAGAACATGGCACAAGCCACAAACTTTACCAAAAACAAAATAACTCATCCCAAATCGTACATAAACATTAAAAGACATGCTTGATCTACCTGCAGAGTTTCACAAAGTCTCTTAATTAAAGCGATAAAAGAATAAAACTTTAGGACCCATACACATAAATACATACCTTTTCAGTTAGATTCTAAGAAAAAAAATCAGGCAAAGACCAAATTAGAAAGTTGGATACGAAAGGCTCAAAATTTAAACACGAATCATGGAACAGAGAAACAAATACAATCATCCAAAGCCAAAATTTGAATTCCAAAATCGAAACAGATTGAAAAATGAAACCCTAAATTAACCAGAATAAAACATCGGATCGCGAAGAATTGTAAGAGGGAAAAGATAGAAGAGTACCAGATCCGAAGGTTAGTGTTTCGAAATTGGGTGTCGGTGGTAAGAGAAGGAAACCCTAAAATTCGGATAAATATAGACCTCTCTCTCTCTCTCTCTCTGTATCGCTCGCTCGCTCGCTCGCTCTTATAGAAGGCTGTTTGGTGAGAGAGAAAAGTGAATGGACATGAGAGGCTTTGACAAAATATATAGCGCATATAATATTTGGAAAAGTCTGAATTTTTTTTTTTTTTTTTTTTGAATACATTTATTTTTTCTAAAAAGAGAGTGTAAGGTCGGTGACCCGCACAGTGAATCACGCAATAAAAGGAAGGGGAGTGTGTTGGTTCACAATTTCACCTCACATTATAGGAATAAATTTTAAAAATGAATAAATAAAGGATAGGTGGTGGTAACTTGACCCGTTAGTCAACCCAACCAATTTGAGGTGGGGGAGAAACAAAATTTGTGGTGTTTCGAAATTGCGTGATTAGATTGGTTGATTATAGTGGTTTTATGGGGGTGATAATAGGTGTTGGTTGAACCAGAGGAGAGAGAAGATAGATCATTTACAGCAGGCTCAACCAAATTTGAACGAAATTTAGGTTCTGTTTAGATATCGTTTATTTTGTTAAAAACTGAAAAATACTGTAATAAAATAATTTTTAAATGTGTGAATAGTACGTAAGACTTATTTTTAATGAAAGTTTTGGTGAAAAAAGAGGTTTGTGAATCCTAAGAATAGTACACAGGACTTACTGAAAAGCACTGAACGCGCTTTTCAATGAAAAAAAAAAGTGACACGCTAGAAAACACAGACGCACTCAATATAATCAGTACTTAAATGGGTACTCACCCATGTTAGTTGGTGTTTTCTTTTCTTTTCTTTTCTTTTTTTAATTTTTAATTTGGTTTATTTGGGTTGATGTGAGTTGATCTAGGTGGGAGGACAGTGGCTTTCCTTCACCATAGATTGCCTTATCCGAGGTAAATTACAACTCTTTTTTTTTTGAGAAATTATAAACTTTCTCACTCTTAAATTTAACTCTTTAACCATAATATTTGATTCTCTACGTAGTATTAGTCTTGGCTTTTGTGTAAGATTTGTCTTTGTTTGAACAAAATTGAGGCTACTGGATGATTGTATTATCAAATAAAATTCAATAATGATGTTGAGAAATTTTATTATATTGTTCCACACTTTAAATTTTATTTTATTACTGTGATATTATAATTTTATATCACATGTAATGTTTCTTTTATTTGTATTTTTTTTTTAATTATAAATATCTATATAGAGGTAGGGTTATGTATTACATGTGTCTTCATAGAATAATTTTCACATCATTTTGTATAAGTATTTCATGATATTGTTTTGTAAACAAAATTCCAAAGAAGTCGTTTTAATTAGATAAAAATGATGTTACACTGATTATAGTTATGAAAAGAAAAAAATTGTAAAAGTTATTGTATGGAGCAATATTGTTATAACTAATAAGATGCATGTCTTCAAAAGTTATGTTGTGAATTAGAATTTGGTTAAACCCCTTTCAGGTGAGGTGGCAAAATAGATCTCAACTCTTTTGAAGAGCCAACAAAAGAGCCATATATGAGTCAATAAGTTGACCTTTCAAATATGATCACTTGCTGGAAAATGATATAGCTAGTGACATGAACTTATGAAGCCTCTTGGCATCTATGAAGCCTTTACAACTATTTTACTCTCTTTAAGAGCCAACAAAGGGGTATGCGCCAATGAATAAAGATATTCCGTCACCCTCTTAGTTTTTTACTTTAATACTCTATTAATCGTAGCTTATTACATGTCTTTTTTTCTTTTCTTTTTTTCCTTTATAGAGTCTATGAAAATAATAAGATACATGGTATACTATAATCTGTAAAAGGGCAAGGATTTGCTGCAAACTAAGTTGTAGACACTCCTGCAAAATACACACGTCAATATCTCATTTGGTGAAAATTTTAATCTTGACACGAAAGTTTTCATTTAAATATAAGCCTAGATAGGTGTCTAGCTAAGGCATTGACATGTGTGCATTTTTGCAAGAGTTGTTTCAACTTAGTTTGCAGCAAATCATTGCCCTTTGTGAAATATGATCAAGTGTAACACTAAGAGTGTGATAGAGGATTTTAATTATATATGCACTAATGATTAATTTGAGTATAAAAATCATTTGTTCAACTTTTTGTATTTCACTTTATATTTCTCTGATCATAATTTTCCATATGTTTGATTTTAAAAAAAAAAATTTAAAACTTTAGTTGATATTTTATAACGAAAGAAAAAACATATATATATATATATATATTTGTGTGTGTGTGATTCAAAAAAAAAGAGAGAAAAAAAAAAGCATATGTGGCAAATAATAATTAGTAGATAATAATCTTGATTGCAAAAAGTAGAGTGTTTATATTCCCAATTTGATAAAGGTGTATGCGCTAAGGATCAGTTTGACCTTCCAAACCTAGTGGGAAAAATGCTTGACTAAGCTCCCCCATTTGGTATTGTGGCAAAAAGTAAAACTTTAACCAGAGAATTTTAATAGCAAAGGTTTTATTTTGGAGAATTCTAACTAAAAGTTCTTTAGCGTTTAGAGTATTTACCAAATTACAATGAATATTGTTTTAAGGTTTTGGATCTATAGGATGTGACTGGTCGTATGTTAGCACACCAAAAAAGTTCTTTAAAAACCTTAAAAGCTTTTTTAGCAAAAATTGCCACATGTTTAGCAATTTTGCTAAAGTTCTTTTAAGGGTAGAAAGGCTTAAGGGTAAAGCTGAAATTTGGAACATTTCGTAAAGGCTCTGTAATTCAATATTCATGCTTTATAAATTCAAAATTTTAAAGTATTTTTCACTTTAATCTGCCTAATATTGCACTATAGAACTTTTTATTTAAAGTTCTATATAACTATATTGCAAAAGTTCTACAATTAATTAAAGTTATACTTCTTATAGCAATGCCAAATGGGAATTTAGCAGTAGATCTTATGGAGAGTAACAGTGCCTCAACGTTGGGCTGTAGTAATTGGATGAGGAGTCTGTGGAGGAAGATTTGCATGACTTAGAGGCATGAAGTGTGATGAAACGGGTTCTTAGGGTGCATCTTGTTACACTCACAGACAAGGTGATCACCATGACACCAATAAGCGATAACACTAAGGGTATGTTTAGATTGAGGGGGAGAGAGAGGGGGAGTGGAGAGGAGTAGAGTAGAGCTGGCAGGAAATTAGCTTAACTTTTGACAAATTCTACTCTACTCCCCTTCACTCCCCCTTTTTCCTCCTCAATCCAAATAGACCACAACAAAAAGCATCTATTGAGATTGGTTGATAAGAAGAGTCCCTCAAGATTGTAGATTTAGATGTGACTTGAGAGGCAATGACTAAGGCAACATCGGAGGGCCGGGTTGCTTATGCATAATGGAATGATGTTTGTTTTCCTCATAAATGAGTTTAGTAATTATATATAGTTGCTAGAGAGGCCCGTGTTGGCTCAAAATCTTCCTAAAGAGCCATCACGGATAGTGGCGGCTCTAGGAATATTTTTTAGGATGGTCATTATTGACCAAAATTTAATAAAAAGATAATTTCATATATTGACCAAAACACACACACATACATAAAGTCTTACAATTTTTTTCTACAAATTTTCTTATTTTGAAATCTTTACATGATAGTCTCATTATTAATGTTACAAGTTACATCTCTTTCAAAATTTTAGTTAGATAAAAAGTTTATTGGGATTTTTCTTTTTGTTTGTAATGACTTTTTTTTTTTTTTTTGAGAAAATTGTTTGTAATGACTTAATATATTATTAAGGGGACCAAAATTTAAAGACAAAGTTTGGCTACAAACTTAGTTATAACCTAAGATTACAACTCTCACTAAACAAATTAACATAACTACATATTTTGAAAATCTAACTATTGAATTGCATATTCTTTATATTCTTAAAACACATGTTAAATTTCATGTTAATCAGATGTTGTTTACTCTTTGATTCATAAACTTAAATTTTTATGTAATTTTATACTACAAAAACTCAAAATTTAAAGATTTGATTGATGACATAAATATTGATTTTTTATCTTTTTGAAATTTTGCAAATATGGAGAATATAAGAAGAAAATGTAATCTAATGGTGAATTTGTCACAATTCACATCCAAAAAAAAAATATTGAATGGAGTTATAGTCGTAGTCTACAATCAAGTTTGTTACCAAATTTTGTCCAAAAATTAATTATGTTGAGCCTAAAAAATTTTAAGGTGGTCACAAATATTTTTAAAGATAATAAAATTTTAAAATTTCTTGTGACCATCCTGAACTCCATGTAGAGCCGGAGTGCTTGAATTTACGACGACTACAGTAAGTTGCAAAAAAGAAAATTTTCTTTTTCTTTTTTAATAAGAAAAATGTATATAAGATAGTTTGTACGTTACTTAATTATATATTTAGTTTTTACTACTTCTTAGCATTTCTTTTGTTCTTATGATTCAATGAAATCAATTTCTTTATTTTTATTATATTTTTCAATTAAATTATGAAACTTAAGTCATAATGAAAATCTATTAAAAAGATACAACTAATCTTGTGAATTAATTTGAAACAAGGTAAATGTTTCACCAAAGTTTAGATATTAGAAATAATTTTAAATTGGATTAACACTTTACGCAAAATTAGGGTATGATTCGAACACTAATGTTAAAATTAAAGTAAATTAGATCAATACTTTGTTGAACCTCTGTTTTAATTATGATATATCGATTAAGATCGATATTGACATATTGTTGTAAATTTTATGGTCTAAGTAAATTATAAACTTTCATTTTTTATAATTCAATAGTTATTACATGGAATTAAAATTTGAACTCTAAATATCTTTGTAAAAAACATCATGTGTCAATCAATTAAGTTAAAAGACTTTTGGCACAAATTTCCATAGTTAAGAGATTTAGGTTATGTTTGGTAACAGTTTTTGTTTTCTATTTTCGAAAACTTGTTTTTAGAGATATAAATAAAAAAAACAAATTTTTTGTATTTTTTAAATCAAAAATATGTTTGGTTATAAGTGGAAATTAAGAAAATATTTTTTTGAAGAAAAAAAATAGAAAATACTAAAATATGTTATTACTATGATTTGAACTCTAATGCTAACTCTTTAAATGAGACAAATTCATTAAATTAAATACGTATTTTTATTAACTTTTGAAAATTAGAAACTGAAAACAGCATTTTGCATGTTTTCAGTTTCCTTCACAAATTAAGTTTTGAGAACAATTTTCGTTTTATGTTCATTTTGGGTTGCCAAACAAGTTTTTGGGTCTCAAAAATTAATAGAAAATTATTTTTGAAAATAGAAAATAAGGGGAAAAAACAGTTTCCAAATATAACCTTATGTTTTCATTGAAAATACCAAAAAATGTCAACCAATTAAATTAAAAGTCTCTTAGGCTGCGTTTGTTGTGACTGAAAAGGATTTCAGAAAATCATTTTACACCAGCCTATGTGTTTGGTAAGCAAAGAAAATTAGGTCAAACGGAAATCAATTTCCGCATTAACTGTAAAATAACCCTCCCAAGCTGAAAATGAATTTCAGTTTCTATTTTACATTCAACTGAATTCCAGGACTCACAAACAAAGAGAGAAAGAGAGGGAGAGAGCAAGAAAAGAGAGTAAAGGTGGCCGCCCAGCCAAGCTTCGACCAGCCTAGATCGTGCCGCTCCCACTGCCACCTTCATCGCCCAGATCATGCGCCGACCAAACACCCAAGACCCACAAACACCAGTCCACCCAGATCTCAGCCCACCCCTCCCTCATCACTAATCCACCTCTCCTATCACTAGCCATGCACTGACGAGCTCCAATCTTAACAACTGACCACAGGTCGTGCTCCATTAGGCTCTCCAACGCACTAGCAGATTTGGCCGCCCCCACCAATTGCCGATCTGGCCACCATCAACCACTAGCTCATTCTACTCCACCCCCAAACCCACCCGATCTGGCCGCCACCACCTCCATCCACTCTGATCCTCTCTTTCTCGATTTATCTCTCTTGCCCTTAATCTCTTACTCTTTCTTCCCCCTCTCATGGAGTTTGTGAATAAAAGATGGTTTTATTTTGATTTTTGGTTGTGTTAAGTGTATATTTTGAATTTTCCTTTTATAAAATTTGTTTGGGAGCTAAGAAAATGGTTGAGAAAATGTGAAAAATTTGTAGGAAAATAGTATTTTCAGAATGTTACCAAACACCTAAAATCGTTTTGTGGACTATTCTCCATTGCAGAACCAAACACCCGAATTTCATTTTCCTTACAAGAATTCACTTTTCTCTGCATTCATTTTATACTCAGAATTCGATTTACATTGAACCAAACGTAACTTTAGCACAAACTTTTGTAGTTAAGAGATAATAACCTCAAATTTAAAGTGTAAAAATTGTATCTTGATCTTTTATCTAAGAGAAATGCCACAGTTACACTATTTTACAATATTTCTGCAAACTATATATTGTTATAGTCAATTCTTACGAGTTTTATCATTTGACCCAACACTAAAATCATTTTTTTTTAATTACTAATAACCACTCACACATCAATGGTTTGTAAGTTAGGCTCTTTTGGATATACACCACTGTAAGTTTATTTAAAAACCTTCTCCCTTCTTCCCGTATGTGTGTTAAAAATATTTAGTATTCTTAAAAATAAAAAATAAAAAATAAAAAATAAAAAAAACAAACAAACAAACAAACTGGTTGTAAAATTTGTTATAGATCTAATATTTTCCTTTATCTAAATACCAAGTAAAAATTGACCATAACAATTTTGGTGATTTGGATTTTACCTAAGAGTAGTGATTATTGCCCAAGAGTACGTGGTGATTATCATAAACTCATTTGTGTACATTGTCCAATAACATTGTCACTGTTCACCTTTTTTTTTTTTTTTTTGGGTGTTAATATCTATACAGAAATTTGTAGATACCATGCACGCAATTCTGGATTTAATTAATGTGTACGAAATGTACACTATTGATCGTGTAACAAGATCTTTCCGTTACCCAATAACTTCCTTTTAATGAGTAAAGAGAATTTTTATATTAAAATTAAAAAATTACTCATGATTAAACAACAATATTGCATGGAAGAACCATACGTGGAAGCATGAATGCACCCAAAACCACCACGCATACTGCCACCCCACGAGTATGCCAAACCCAACCTGACCATCCCTCCTTACACGTACTTTACATGCATTCCCCAAAATCTTCAATAAATACGTACCATTTCTACCTTAGATTCTCACCACAACCCAATTATTAGTACGTTCCATACATAGTACCACAAGTCCCCAACAACAATGGCCAGACTCTCAACCCTGGCAGCTCTCCTTGCAGCCCTTTTGTTCATCGCCCAAGCCACTGCCGAACTCACCATGGTAACCACCGAAGTCGAGGACGACACATAAAACAGGAGGCAAGACGACCGGGACTGCCGGCAGCAGCTTCAGGAACAGCAGTACCTCAACGACTGCCAGAGGTACCTGAGGCAACAAATCCAGCAGTCAGAGCGTTTTGATACTTCTTCCGAAAGGGAGCAAAGGCAGCAGTGTTGCCGTCAGCTGAAGCAGCTAAGCAGGAACTGCCGATGTGACGGGTTGAACGAGATGTTGAGGCAGCAGAGGGGTCAATTGCAGGGTCAGGAATTGAGGGAGATGATGATGCAGATTGCTCAGAACTTGCCTAATGAATGCAACATTAAGCCCCGCAGCTGTGAAATTGAAATGCGCTCATCCCGCATCTAGAGAGCTGGCCATGAATGCATGCATAAATGTGCACCTACGAAAAATAATGGTCACTGCTAGCTCTAGCATTGTAGCTGGAGATAAAAGGGTGACTGGCTAGAATAAGCATATCATCGTGTGTAATGTAATATTATTATATATGTACGTATTAGTAGTAGCTCAATCTTGTTATATCAAATGCCTCTGTATATGTTATATATGGTGAAAAATTATTGTTTAGTCCTGGACTATACCTTTAGAGGACCGGCATAGTCCGGGACCTTATTACAGCCACAAAGTAGATCATATAGTCTTGTGTGATGAGAAACAAAAAGATTAAAGAGAGTGTGATCTAAAAAAGAAGTATGCTTTAAGTGAAGTATGCTCTAAAAGGAAGTATGCTTTAAGTGATCTAAAAAAATAACTTATGCTTTGCGAAAGTTAACTTTCGCAAAGCATAAGTTTTTTTTTTTCTTTTTTTTCCTTTCATATATGGGTTATCTGTTACCATGGTTTTATTTTACTTTCGCAAGACTTTTCTGACTTGCTTTTTTTTTTTTTTTACCATGGTTTTAAACTATGTTATTTTGGTTTCAGGTGGTATTGTGAGTATGGACAAGTTCTTTTTGTTGTTCTTTTATAAACTCTATCGTACAAAGATGAAGACGAGAGTGTATAACTACTGCGTGTATTATAACAATTTAGTAGAAGGTTACCTCTCATTCATCTTCAGTTCAGCTGCTGTTGTAGCCTTACCATCATTCTTCCTCTGCAAAAAGCTAGGAAGAAGATGGCCTTTGCTGTTGGGGTTTAGTTTGTTATTCCTGGGATCTGCATTAAGCTCTTCAACTAAATTTCTCTCGATTCTTTTTATTGGAAGAATTGTCACTGACATAGGGATTGGAATTATGTCTCAAGTGAAAATTCTCATTAAGGAATATTAAAAAGTAAAGGTATATTATTAGAAATCAATCACACAAAAGGAAAATACTGATTGGAATGAGAGAAAACCTTAGCCATGTGCTATTGATTGTTTAAACTTAAAGAAGGAAATACATTGCTCTATTCTTTATATATGAGATCAAATTTAAGAAGAGCCTTCTATCATTAAAAAATAATAATTAAGATGAGTCGAAACTTAAAAGGTGTAAATAGTATTTGAATGTCTTATGTAAATATCTAGTTTTTTTTTAAAAAATAACTAGTCGCTAACCCGTGCGATGCATGGGATAGTTAAATAAAATGACAATTAACCAACATTACGTTAAGGTAAAAGAATTAGTGAGAGACTGATTTGCCCACCAAGAATTTAAAAGAAAAAAAGATTGATATAATAAAATCTAAGAAATTTAGAAATAGAAAATTGGGTTAATAATATGCATATTATAGACATTTTGCTAGTTAACGTTTAAAAAAAAATGGATCAGTCATAATTAAATAAAATACAATAGGAATAAATATTTAACTTCTATGATTTTCATTAGTTTAGAAATGTTGTCTAACGTAGAATGTTATTGGGTTGTAAGAAAGATTTTTATAAAATGCTAATACCATATATATATGCTTATATTGTCAATGTCTCACTGCAGGTATATAATTACTGAAACCTACAAAGTAATTTACAATTCTTAAATTAATAAAGCAAAATTCCCAAAAGTTATATATATACACACACTCAAAACTGATATAAACTACAAAGATAAAAACAAATCTTATTTAGTCGTATTAATAACAATATAAACAATTCAAAACATGGAACATTATCAAATTTATAACATATAATTCCATTATCTTTTACGTTGAATCCAAACAAATAATTAATTGAAATTAATCCAAACAAATAATTAATCAACCAAAAATCAAAACTTTAATTAAGAAAACAAAAAATCACATGAACCCAAAATAAAAATTCTCAATAAAGAAAAAATATATAATGTAAAGAATTAAGATCAACCTACTAAGACGCAAATACCAAAAACCCCAAAATTTAAACCTTCCAAATTTTATAGAATCCCCAAATTCTACTTCAAAACCAAACAAAACCCTTCAAATTCAAAAAATTCATATATAATATACCAAATAAAAATTTACCACACCTTGGGTTGGAAGACATAGGTTGCAGTTTTGATTTTTCTCCAAAAAATAAAGATGTTTCATCTGCTGTATACAATATAAAATAATTATTAGAAATTTCAACCCAAAAACCAAACCTACAAAAACACTATCAAAATATAAAGATTAACCCAAATACTTAGAAGAAAATAAATTCTAAACATAACAAAACAATAAGATAGAATAAAAATTTCAGGCATATATGAAAGCAAATAAAAAAGACAAAACCTATGTTTTTTTTTTTTTTTTTTTAGTTGTGTCTCTCTCCTTCTTATTTTTTTTAATTTTAAAGTGAAGTTAAGTTTAAGGTTTTGAGATGGTAATTGCTAGGGTTTTAAGGAGAGAAGAGAGAGTCCTACCAGGAGTCTAAATAATATAAACAATTCAAAACATGGAATATTATCAAATTTATAACACCTAATTCCATTATCTTTTACGTTGAATCCAAACAAATAATTAATTGAAATTAATCCAAACAAATAATAAATCAACCAAAAATCAAAACTTTAATAAAAAAACAAAAAATCACATGAACCCAAATAAAAATTCTCAATAAAGTAAGAACATATAAAAATTTACCACACCTTGGGCTGGAAGACATAGGTTGCAGTTTTGATTTTTCTCCAAAAAATAGAGATGCTTCATCTGCCATATACAATATAAAATAATTATTAGAATTTCAACCCAAAAACCAAACCCATAAAAACACTATCAAAATATAGAGATTAACCCAAATACTTATAAGAAAATCAATTCTAAACATAATAAAACAATAAGATAGAATGAAAATTTCAGGCACATATGAAAGCAAATAAAAAAAGACAAAATCTATGTTTTTTTTTTTTTTTTTTTTACGTGAGTTTCTCTCCTTCTTATTTTTTTAATCTTAAAGTGAAGTTGAGTTTAGGGTTTTGAGATGGTAATTGCTAGGGTTTTAAGGAGAGAAGAGATTTTGGTATTTTTATGCAAAAAACGTTATTTTAGGTATAGGTGATTTATTTCCTTGTTTTTAGGCTCTTTTAATGTTTTTTTAGGTCAAATTTGATTCCTATTATGGTTAGGTATTAATTAGGGCTTATTTTAGAATATATTTTCTTGTCTATCAAGTTTTATGGAGCCCTTAAATAGGCCTCTAAATTTGTATACGTTTTTCAATATTATTGTTATAAGATATAAAACCTAAAATAAAAAGAATCAAAAAGAAAAAGAAAATAGTGATGATGTGGAAAATTGTGAGAGCTTGAAAAGTTTCGGTTTTATATATATATATAGATTAACTTATAGTGTGAGGGTTTTTTTCCAATAATTTTTACTGAGCAAAGAGAATTTTCATGAATATACACTACAAGAAAAAAGATTTATTGCAATGAAATTTTTTATTGCAATAAACTTGAAAAGTGTTGTAATAAACTCCTATTACAATGAAAAAATTTCATTGCACACTGCTGCAATAAACTTTGTGGCAATAGGCTATTACAACAAAAATTTCATTACAATAGTGTTTTGTTGCAATAAAATATTTATATTATTATTAAAAATACTTGGTTTCAACAAAAATATTGTTGCTATAATTTATTGCAATAAAATTTTTATTGTAATAGGTTACCACAACAATAATTTTTGTATGTTATGATAAATTACCTAAAAAAACTTATTGCAACAAATTGTTTTATTGCTAAAGGTTACCACAATAGTTATTTTAGTTGTGATAAATTACTTCTGGATACTAATTGCAACAAAATATTTTGTTGTGATAGTTTACTGCAATAATAATTTTTGTTGCAATAAATTATCTTTTTTTATAATTTTTTTTTTCCACTAAGTACATTATATTTAACCTGTTAACAATATAAACATGTCTTCACAATATCAAAATATCTAAAAAAATGCGAAACGTATAATACTTCATCCATACTAAATATATATATATATATATACACACACAACTTGTTGAATTTATACTCAACCACTTAAATTCATTATCACAAACCAACAATATACAACTAGTTCAATTAAGTGTCATTCTCCTTGCTTTCAAAATATATAAACATTCTTTTTCAACTTCTAATCATAGTTTTGAAATCCGGACTGGACTGTACGGTCCAACCGGAAAACCCTTGAACCGTTCATTTTTGTGGTTTTTTAAGCTTCAAGAACCGCACTAAGGAAAAAAACAAGGAATCGTTCAAACCGCGGTCGGACCACACGGTTCTGAGAACCATGATCCGACCGCTTTTCACGGTTCCCTTTGAATCTGAACCTATAAAAAAAATAAAAAAATAAAATAAAAAAACACAAAAAAACAAAAGAAAAAGATAAACAACTGCTGGGATTACATCATGTCTTCAGAAACTCTGCCACTACCAACACAACATGTTTTTATATTTCTTCTTCTTCTCTCTTCAGAGCATATCACGCAGCTCCAGATCTTCAGAAACTCTTCTCTTGGGTGAAGCAAGCTTTAAATTCTGGCTTTGTTCTCCACTGGTAATGTGTGTGACCAGGTGAGAGTATGAGAGAAAGAGAACGAGAAAAAGAGAGAGCTAGAGATAAAGAAGGAAAAATAAAAGCAGAGAGCGTCTGGAGGAAATTGGAAGAGTCTAGAAAAATAAAGACAATATGAGACTAGAGGGGTGGGGATGGGGATACGTGTGTGGAGGAGAAAAAGTAAGAGAAAAAAAAAAAAAAAAAAAGGAAAACAAACGTATGGACACAAGGAAAGAAAGGAAAAAGAATAAAAAGAATAAAAAATCACAATTAAATGTTCCTATAATATTTTTACAATATTTTACAATAAATTTTAAGTAATAGGGTGTTATTAGTTAATATTAGCGAGTAAAAAAATAATTTCAATAATGAATTCAAATTAGAATTAGTAATAATTTTTCACGTAAATTTTATTGTGAAAATATTGCTAAAAATATTGTAGACTTATTCACCGAAAGTATTTGCTGCTACGTGCTTTAGTGTCACTGTCAACTACTAACACATAGTGCATGCTTGCTTGCTGTCAAGCACTTCCTTCTTGGGTTTTGATTTTTTTTTTTTTTTTTATAGTTCATAATAAATGGTGAACAATGACTATTCAAATGGGCTTGGAGAAAAAAAAGATGGGCAGTCAAAATGGGCTTGGTCACGAGCAAATAAATTCATTTGTCTCTTAACTATTTTATTGGATGTCATAAAATAAAAATTATTGGGTACTAAAGTATGCTTTGTCATGACTTAAAAATAATTTAGAAACTCAATAGCTATTTTTTTTTAGAATTTAATAATTTTTATTTGTATTATGAAAGTTATGTTATAAAAAATACTATCTATATTTGTTTTTGACTAATTTAGTTAATTTTTCTATTTTTTTTTATTAATTTAATGTTTTTATATATATTTAAAATAATTATTAAATTAATTATGATATCATCACGATTCGACGCCGGTTCAACCTCGGTTCGACCCTAAAAACCTTGAACCTCTCCTTTTTACGGTTCAATAAACGGTCCGGGTCTGAAAACCTTGCTTCTAATAAAAATGCTAGGTATGCCTTAAATACAAACCCACTTGTTCAACCTCCAAAAAATGACTATCCATACCTTAAATACAAATCAATCAATTGATTTGTATTTAAGGTATGGATAGTCATTCAAGTATGACTATATACGTGAATGATTAATTGTAATTTTAATGTAATGTTTTATGCTTTATTATTTTTTATTTAAAAGTTGAGATAACATACTTGAAAATTATTTAATATCTTTATATTTTTAAATCAAGATTACTCATTTTTATAGTTTTTTTTTTTTTCCCAAAAAAATACTAAAAAGAACTCTCTAGAAAGCGTCTTCACTTCAACCAAGCTTTCACTTAAACCAAGCTTTCGATGGCACCTCTTCACTGCGGTGCTCTATCCCATAACCTCCATCTTTTTTCCCGATTATTTTAGTCTTCCTTTGTTCTTTCTACACTCCTATCACCATCCTTCTATTTATTTCTTACCTTTCCCCATACTTCTTTTGCACAGTTTCAACTACCAGGACCCATCTTGTGTGTGGTGGATTGTGAAAATGTAGAACACCTTTTACTTTATACCTTTTGTTTGTACTAAAAAGTGTAGGTTTTTTGTTTCAACCTTTTTCTCTTCTACTTCTTTTTGTCTTACCTTTCCTTACCTTTGACTATGTGTCTCTTTTTTTTATCTCGTTTCCTTGGTTTGTTCTCTATTTGGTACTGTTTGTCTCCTGGTTGTGCTAACCATGGGGGACCACTTTCCAGCTAGAGAATTTGGCTGGACTGAGAGTAGTGGTCCGAGATCAGTGTTGGTCCCTTTGTGGAGGAATCTGATGCTTCTACACAGGAGAGTGAGGGCAGTGAAATGCCTTTTACCAAGCATGGCCTTATTCTGGAAGCTGATGCTGAAAATCTCCACATGCAACGAGATTTCTAGAGCCCTTGTGCCATTGGGTTCATCTTGGATTATTGAAAATTCTCTGTACATCATCTCCAACAAATAATCAACTCAGCATGGTGGATTAGAGGGGTGGTTTCAGTTATAGGGCGTGATTCCTTCTTCTATCTTTTACACTTTGAGGTTTTAGAGAAGTTAAACCACTTTTGCTCAGAGGGGCCTTGGGCGGTGGATAGAACTTTTCTGGTACTGGAGAAATGGAGGCATAATCTGGTGCTTAACAGACTTCAGTTGAACTTTGTCTCTCTGTGGGTTCAATTACATGGTCTTCCCCTAGAATACCAGCACCCAGAGTTAGCTGAGCACATGAGAAAGATTATGGGTATTTTTGAAGAAGTGGACTGGGAGGATCAGATACCTAGGAACATTAGATTTATGAGAATTAGAGTTCGGATTGACCCTTGGATGCCACTGATTGCAGGCTTCATGCTCCAAATGGATGATGGTTCGAGGACCTGGGTACAATGTAGATATGAAAGGGTCCATAAATTATGTGTTCGATGTGGTTTGATTGGCCATACTAGAAGCCAATGCAGTGAAAGCATGGATGAGATAAAGAGGATGCCCATCAGACAACTCAACTGAATCCAACGCGTTCATCAGGTGCAGTTTGGATTTGATTCTCTGGAAGCTTACTTCCACAATGAGCTCTGAACTTTTCATAATAGACGACGTCGATGGACTACCCAAGTCAAGTATGGAAACCTTCAAACCTCTCACCATTCCTACCTTCACAATCCAAACCTTCATCTTCATTAAGCCCCACCCCAACTCAACTCCTCATCTCATTCTTAGGAGGATGATCAGCAAGTGTTTCCTAACCTCGAAACACCTCACATCCCCAATCCCTCAAGTATTCCCCCTTCTAACCCGTTTCCCCCTACCCTAAACTCTAAAAATGAACATGCATCTTTAAATTCTATCTTTTTCTCCCTTTCCTTAGGAACTTCTACCATCCCCCCCCCCACTCCTATCAATTTCCTTGTTTCATCCCCTGCTTCGACTTACACTATGGATCACCCTCCTAACCTCTCACTTGATCAATCCCCTACTAACCCCACTGACAATGTCCTAAACACTGAGAACACTGCTACCTTTACCATGCGACCTCTTGAGGCCATCCCTTCTGATTCTTCTCTTCATTGGACTTGGGTTGCTGACAGATGACCCTTTATGACAAATGGTGTCTGGCGAGATAACTCTAAGACTGGTTCCGAAACTGACAGTGATAAGATAGTGGTGATGTTCAACCTTGATAGACTTAATGAGGGACATCATGAATGGGTATGTAGGGATGCATAGGGAGGAGGGTAGATTCTTGAAGACCCTGAACCCCTTATTGAGACTTTGGTCCAACGGGTGAATAGAGACAGATTTAGATTGGAAGTGGGTGAATCTAGTGATGGGCGTCAAATACACAGACTTCAAACAACTGGCCAAAACCTTGATGGGCCTCACTTTTTGTCTGACCCTGACCCAGACCCACATCACATTGTTCATAGTCACTCAGTGAGCCTGGATACTGGGCTCAACAACATACTTCCCTCTGAATTTGTTGACTTTGGCCCAGGACCTCATTTTTCACCTTCAATTGCTTCAGATCCTGGTACCTCAACAAATTTGCTTTGTGAGGAATGGTGGGATGGGAATAAAGCATCCTCCAAGAAGAGAGTCAAATCAGAACTGGGAAGGATTGGAAGGAACATAAGACAGAAACTCCTCTGTGGATTCTTCTTAAAGGAAGGTAACCTTAGTGCATCACTTAATTCCCCCTGTTACTTTGCTGAAACTTCTAATCGTTTTAACAATGGAACTACTCCCTCATATCCAAATGGGTGTTGGGAAGCTGACCCTAAATAGCTTCTCCAGCAGCTATGAGGATCTTAAGCTAGAATTGCAAAGGTTTGGGCAATCCCTTTGCAATTCTTCAATGTCAACAAAAAGTCTACTAATACAAACCTGATTTTATGTTTCTTATGGAAACCAAATTATTTTAAGGGAAGGGTAGAGATATTTGGCATAGATGTGGTTTCGCTGATGGTTAGGAGGTTCCTAGAGTGGGTCTTAGTAGGGGGCTGCTCCTTGCTTGGATGCCTAGGCAAAGTGTTAGTATTATTTTTGAGTCTGCTCACCTAATCCACATTAACTTCTTGGATAATAAGGGTTTACCTACTTCTATCACTTTTGTTTATGGTCACCCTGAGCTAGCTAGTAGGGCGAAAGTTTGGCATCAGCTATTAGCTCTTAAAACTAAAGCACACCTCTAATGGATCTGCATTGGGGATTTTAATCAGATCTTGTCTAGGGAGGAGAAATTCTATTTCACACAGGGCAGTATTACTGGTGCCAATTTACTTCAACAAGTTATTTCTGAACTGAACTTATGTAGCTTGTCTGCCTCTGGACAGCGGTACACCTGGATAAACAATAAAGAGGATACTGACCTTGTTATGGAAAAATTAGATAGGGCTTTTGTAAGAATTGATTGGCTCAATCAATACCCTTCCTACTCTCTGAGGAAACTGCCTATTGTTCGATCAGATCATGGTCCTATTATCCTAGATTTTGAATACCTCACTCCTTTTAGGAAAAGGCCCTTTAGGTTTAAGCATATGTAGACTACTCATCCTTTATGCAAAGACATGGTCCAACAGGCTTGGCTATTTCAGTCTCATGGGTCTAGAGTTGAACAATTATGGAAAAAACTCTTTAATGTTAAAAAGATAGCTTTGGCATGGAATAAGTAGGTGTTTGGGAAAGTTAAGAGAGAAATTAGATTGAAACAAGATTAGCTACAACAAATTCAAAATTCCATTTCAACAATTAAGGATGTTAGGTCGGAAAGATCTCTTAGGAATGATTTAGAAGAGCTCCTAAACAGAGAAGAGTTGATGTGGGCTCAGAAGGCAAGATCAAATTGGATTCTCCAAGGGGACAGGAACACTAAGTTCTTTCAGACTATGGTTAGACAAAGAAGGGCTCGAAATAGAATCATCCAAATCAAGAATGATCTAGGGTGCTTTACTGAAAATCCTAATGAAATTGAGGCCATCTTCACTAATCACTTTAGGTCCTACTTTCAGAATTCAATTCAGTCAAGTTTTGATAACATTGTTCAGGATCTTCAATCCCTCCCTATTCCTTCTCTCTCCCTTCAACAACTTGCTTCCCTCAACAAACCCATTACTGCTTCAGAGATTGAAGAATCTGTTTTCCAAATTGGTGCCCACAAAGCTCCTGGGCCTGATGGCATTCCTGCCTTTTTCTTCTAGAAATATTGGGGCACTATCAAATCTAAAGTTATCAGTATTGTCTTAGCCATCTTTCATTCTGGTTCTTTGTTTAAACCCCTTAATCAAACTTTATTACTCTTATCCCTAAAATACCCTTTCTAGAAGAGGTTTCTCATTTCTGACCTAATAGCCTCTGTAATGTTGTTTACAAAATCATCTCTAAGTTCTTGGTTAATAGGTTGAAACCCTTGATGGATAGCATTATCACCCCTTACAAGAATGCTTTCATTAAAGGGAGAAACATTTCTAATAACATCCTTATCTCCCATGAGATCATTGATACACTAAGAAGGAAAAAAGGAAGGAAGACCAGTTTTGGAGTGCTCAAGATTGATATGAGCAAAACTTATAATAGGGTAAATTGGACCTTCCTTAAGGTTGTCTTAACAGTAATGAAATTTGATCACAAATGGATTAAATAGATCATGGAATGTGTCACTACAGTTAGCTACACTCTCTTTATCAATGGCAATTTGACATCTTCCTTTAAACCCTTCCAAGGGTTAAAATGGGGAGACCCTCTTTCACCCTATCTATTCCTTTTCTGCGCAAACATCATTTCTATCTCCTTATCTCAGGCACAGAACCTTAAGCAGATTCAGGGAGTGAAGGTTGGTAGAAATGGACTTTCCTTCACTCACCTCTTCTTTGTCGATGACTCACTTCTTTTCTTCAAGAGGATAACAAGACCATTAGGAACTTGCAACTTATCCTGGATTGGTATTGTTCCATTTCTGATAAGAAAATAAAACTTGCCAAATCAGACTTGTACTGTTCTCCTAATATGCCTGCTGCAGATCAGGAAAGCCTTGCTCAAACCCTTTAAGTTAATCTAGTCCAAAATCCAACCAAGTACCTTAGAATGCACTTTAAGCTCAAAGGTAATAGGTGCATTGATTTCTAATTTCTGATGGACAAACTCCAAGCTACACTCCAAAGTTGGAAGGCAAGATTGCTCTCCCAAACTGGCAGAACTACCCTTATTACCTCTATCCTTGGAAGTCTTTTAGTGGAATGATGGACAATGTCACTTGTCCACCATAAGGACCTTATAATTTTTCTACTAGAGAAATTATATAGTACTCTGATAGACTATGTCACTTATCCACCATTCCACTAAAAGACTCTCATTTGTTTAAAATTGCTGAGTCAGTAATTAGTTTTTGTTTTAAAAAAAATTTACCTTTGCTTGTTTTCAAGTTCCTGATACCATTTGTAACCAAATGGATTCTATCATTAAATCTTTCTGGTAGGGGCATGAACAAGGAGAGAGGAAACTGCATCTGTTAAATTGGGATCAGATTTGTAAACCCAAGAAGTTAGGTGGCTTAGGTTTGAAAAAGTTTAAATCCATGAACCAAGCTATGCTTGCTAAATAGTTCTGGAAGTTAAATCACCAACTTCAGTCCCTGTTTGCTAGGACCTTTAAAGCAAAGTATTACCCTAACTGCTCTATCCAGGATTGCTGTCCCAAACCACACCATTCTTGGTTTTGGAAAAATATTATTCATAATGATCACCTAGCCTTAAGGGAAGGGAGATGGTGGATTGGGAGGGGGTTTGATATTCCTCTAAACCATTCAAGTTGGTTCCATTGTCATTCTCTAAACCTACTTGATCCTAGGTTGCCAACAGGTACGGTTGGAGACCTCATTGACCATAACACTTCTTTTTGGAGATCTGGTTTGGTCAGAGCTCTATTCCCCTCACAACAAGCAAATGACATTCTCCAAATTGCAATTCCCAAATCCAAATTTGCCCAAGATAAGTTGCTGTGGAAACATTCTAGCAATGGAGAATACCAGGTAAGCATAGCCTATGACCTCATTAACAGTGAGACTTGGAAAAATTCTAGATCTAATACGCTGGATTAGGTAATTTGGACCAAGGTTTGGAAAGTGCAGGTTCCTTTCAAAGTCAATACTTTTATTTGGAAGTTGTTGTAGGATTGCATCCTTACTTTTTCTTGCTTAAGACATAGAGGTATTCCTGTTACTACTTTGTGCTATCTCTGTAATGAAGAGGATGAGACTCCTGCCCATTTATTCCTCCTTTGTTCCTTTTCTAGAGCCTGCTAGCATGGCTCCACTCTTGTCATACATGCTTCAGACTTTCATGGTACTTCTATTTAGCAATGGCTAAGCATCATCCTTAGGAAGTACAACCTCTAGGATGAAGTCTCTATGGAGTACCTACAAAATATGTTTACAATCCTCTGGACCATTTGGAATCATAGGAACAAAGTAGTACATGAAGGATTATCTCCTAATCCAATGCAAGTAGTTCTAACAGCTCAATCTTTATCTTATAGGTACAAGAGCTCTTTCACTGCACAAGAATCTCTCACCAGAATCTCAAACACAGATGTTGAACCCCAATCTACAGCAAGATCATGGCACCTCATCCTAAAGGTTGCTGGTTTCAGGAATAAAAGGAAGAATAGATGTGCATATGTATATGAAGCTGTTAATCTACAAGGAGCATGTGTGCTTTTTGGTGTCAGCAGTACCGTAACTAGGACAGCTCTGGGAGTGTTGCTTGAAGATGTGGTGGAAGCATGTTTCACGGCATCTAATCATGGTCTTCAACACATTTTGATTCTAAGTGATAGCAGAGGCCTCCTCAAAGCTTTTCATAACAGAAGAACCTTCAGTTGGCAGGACAACACTAGATTTGCTGATCTTGCTCTTCTGTTTCAAAATGGCCTAGTTTGCAAAATGATCTTACTCCCCCTTTTGCTTGTTAACCCCCTATATGTTTTAGCTAAAAAGGCTACTTGTATGCCTATAAACTTTTGTTGGGATAGTCCATCTCTTTTGTGACTGTTTGTGGTTGTACTCCCTGTTTATGGTATCAAAAAAAAAAAAAAAAATTTCCTATTATTTTTATTTTTATATTATTATTACATGATTTATGACATCAACACGGTTGAACCTCGGTTAAATTTCGGCTCGACCTTAAAAACCTTGAACCTTTCCTTTTTTCGGTTCTATGAACGGTTCAAATTTCAAAACCATGGTTTTATCCTGAATTAAAAATAGGTCAACCCGCAACCTGCCCGTTTTTTTGTGGGCCAACTAGGCCAACTTGACCTAACCAACCCGCCGACCCATTTTTAAACTTTTTTTTTCCTAAAAAATGTTTAGATTACATACCAAGGTGCTAAGTGTATAGAGATAAATGCATAAAGCACTGCATAAATACTATTTAGCCATTTAGTAGCCACCAGTGGCAACGACCATGCCCCCATTTATTAAAAAAATTAATTAAAAGGAAATAAATACAAAGGCAAAAGCATCTACAACTACACATTTACACTACTAAACATCTAATACAAAGTTAAATACCAAGTAGTAGAAGAAAAAAAATACAAAATTTATAAATTAGGTACAACTACACGTTTACGCTACTAAACATCTAACAAAGTTAAATACTAAGTAACGAAGACTAAGTTATTAACACTTAGTCTAACTAGCACAATACAAAACTAAAGTAAAAGAAAAGTCCAAAAGTCCATATCATTAGTAAAATTTGAATTAGAATTGTGTAAACTTAATATATACCTTTTTGTGCTCCTTAAAATCTATCTCTTTTTCAAGTTGTAAATTTTTAATTATAAACATTATGCCTGTGAGTTATTAACATGAAATATTTTGTTATTATGAGTGTAAAGAATTTTAGTTATGCACAAAACTATCAGAATTGGAAATATATGGAAAGTTTTATGTTTTTTGGTTTATTTTTTTTTTTCCTTTATATGTATACTTATAACACAAATAGTTTACTAATAGTAGGTGCCCACTTAAAGAAAAAAAAAATAAAGGGTATTATGTACAATTCGTTTCTTTGATTGATTTGATTCATTATTTCTAAAAATTTGACATTTAATTTTTTTTAAGTTATTTTTTTCCTATGAAAATACAGGTTGGCCCATTTAGCCCGCAACCCGATTAACCCAACCCGACCATTTGCCTTGCATGTCTAGCCATACCCATTGAGTAATGGATATCCAACCCTACTTGATCCAAATAGATGTAGTGGTAGAAAGGGGTAGCAGACTCGATCATTGGCTCGTAGGGTTGAATCTTGGTGTTTACTTAAGTCACTTCGTGGGTCGTCATAATTGCCTTGACTAGTGGTAGGGGACTTCAATGAGATTAGATGTCAATCAAAAAAGGAGGGGGGAGCTCCTAGGCCCAATTTGCAAATGGCCCAGTTTAATGAGTCAATTAATTTTTGTGGGCTTAAGGAAATGGGGTTTGTGGGGCTGAAATTTACATGGTTATATAAAAAAGGGGTGACACGCAAATAAGGGAGAGATTGGATAGGGTTTTAGCTTCTTTAGATTGGCACTCTCTATTCCCTTCAGCTAAACTCTTCCATAAAACGCCTTCTATGTCAGACCACAACCTATTGATGCTGCACTTCTTCTCTGAACAAAAACGGCAGAAGCATAAGAAACTTTTCAGGTTCGAATCAATGTGGATTGAGGATGATAAATGCAAGAGTGTTGTCTCTGAGGCGTGGGCGGAAGGGTTGTGCATGGCTTTTGAATATCCAATCCTATCATGCATGGAGGTGTGCAAGAGCAAGTTGGAAATATGGAACCAGACCGAGTATGGGCATGTGGGAAAAAAGATAGCATAACTTCAAAAACGCCTAGAGTATTTGGAGGTGCAGCCAACTTCACCGGAGGTAATTAGGGAGATGAGAGAGATAAGAGTTGACCTGAATTGTTGGTTAGAAAAAGAGAACGCCATGTGGAAACAAAGGTCGAGGTTGAATTGGTTTAGGGATGGAGATCGCAACACACGCTTCTTCCATGCAAAAGCATCAGCTCATTTTCAGAAAAATTTGGTAGAAGTGGTGACATTGAAAAGGCTTTCTTTGATTATTACTCTGAGCTATTCACTTCTTCATGCCCTTCGGACTTTGTAGATATCTTAGAGGCCGTGCAGCCTAGGGTGACAGAATTCATGAACTCAAGCTTGATTAGAGAATTTCATGCAGGTGGGTGCGAAAAGCTCTAAAATAGATGTACCCTTTGAAAGCCCCTGGCCCTGATGGTATGCCCCCCCCTTTTTTTTAAAAATTTTTGGCCTATTGTGGGAAGTTTAGTTACTAAAACAGTGTTGGATTTCCTAAATTATGGCATCACTCTGCCTTAATTTAACGAAATCCACATTGTTTTGGTTCCTAAAACTAAGTCTCTAAAGAAAGTGACTGATTATAGGCCTATTAATTTGTGTAATGTCATATATAAACTTGCTTCAAAAACTCTTGCAAATAGGCTTTAAAAAAAAAAATACTCCCCTCTATTATTAGTGATACTCAAAGTGCCTTTGTGAATGGTACACTAATCACTGATAATGTTTTGGTGGATTTTGAGACAATGCACCATATTAATCTAAAGAAGACAGGGGCTGTTGGGGAGATGGCTCTCAAGCTTGATATGAGTAAAGCTTATGACAGAGTGGAGTGGGCTTGTTTAGATAAAATTATGGAGAAGCTGGGATTTCATCCAAGGTGGTGTGGCTTAATGAAGCAATGTATCTCATCTGTCACTTATGTTATCCAAATTAATGGTAAACCAAGTGGGCAGATTTTACCCACCCGTGGACTACGCCAACGTGATCCTCTTTCCCTTATTCCTGATTTGTGCTGAAGGCCTTTCTGCCTTAATCAAAAAAGTCGTGGCTGAGGATCATATGGAGGGAATTTTGGTGTTTAAAGGGGGACCTTGTTTGTTTCATCTATTTTTTGCAGATGATAGTTTAATCTTTTATAAGGCCACTACTGAAGAATGTGAAGCTTTGCAAAAGGTTCTCAAGATTTATGAGCAAGCATTGGGTCAGCAGCGGAATTGGGCCAAAACTTCTTTATTCTTTAGTAGCAATACAGCGAAAGAGATCCAAGATGAAATCAAATTGAGATTTGGTGCTCAAGTGGTTAGACAACATGAGAAGTACTTGGGGTTGCCATCCTTAATGGGGAGGAACAAGAAAAATACTTTCAAAGAAGTCAAAGAAAAATTGGCAAAAAAGCTAGCAGGGTGGAAGGAAAAGCTTTTATCTAAGGCAGGGAAGGAGGTGTTAATCAAAGCTGTAGCCCAAGCGATCCCTACTTATATGATGAGTTGTTTTAAAATCCCGGACTCCCTTTGCGAGGAGATGACGAGCTTAATCAAGAATTTTTGGTGGGGGTAAGGTAAAGATGAGCGAAAAATGGCATGGATGAGTTGGGAAAAATTATGTGCTCCCAAGCCATGTGAGGGCATGGGTTTTAAGCAATTAAAGGAGTTTAATCTGGCTATGTTGGCTAAACAGGGGTGGAGGTTACAGACCGGGGTTGATTCTTTGTTATTCCGGGTATTTAAGGGAAAATATTTTCCAACTACTAACTTCATTGTAGCTAGCTTGGGGAGTAATTTGTCCTATGCTTGGAGGAGCCTTTTAGCAGCCAAGGAAATAGTCAAAAAAGGAAGCAGATGGCAGGTGGGCAATGGGTGTAGCACGCAGATTTGGCTGGACAAATGGTTACCTTCCCCTTCTACATACCAAGTGTCTTCCTTGGTATCAATCCTCCCTCAAGAAGCTCGGGTTGAAACACTAATAGATAGGGAGAATGGAATGTGAAAATCCGAGTTGGTTCGACAAGTTTTTCTCTCCCATGAAGCTAACATTATTTGTGGTATTGCCTTAAGTGTAAGTCTTCCAGCAGATAAGCTAGTTTGGGCTCCAACTGTGAATGGCCATTTCAGTGTTTGGAGTGTTTACAAGTTAGCTAGGGAGATGGGTCTGAGAGCTGATTCAGGGGAACTATCTAATGGTACTCGTCTGAGGATGTTTTGGAAGCAACTTTGGAGGTGTAATGTCCCGCATAAGGTCTGCCATTTTGCCTTGGAAGGCATGTAGCGACATATTACCTACGAAAGCAAACCTAGGTCATCGTAAAGTCTTAAGGGATAGCTGCTGTGAAGAATGTCAGAGGGAAGTTAAGTCATTGGGCCATTTATTCTGGAGTTGCTCTAGAGCCTGTGATGTTTGGCGCAGCTCAAAGTTGTTTCGAAATTTTGACCGCTTACGTTTCCACTCGTTTATGGATGTGTTATGGTTTGTGATGATGGAGGAGCAGTGGGAACAAAGCCGGGTTGTGAAGGTCTTAATGATAGCTTAGGCCATTTGGATGAATAGGAATGACTACAGACATGGAGGAGTGAAAAAGACCAGTTAGGGGCTGCTGCAGTGGTCCTTGGACTATTTAGGGGAGTACCATGCATGTTCTATGGAACCTGGTGGTCCGACGCCCTCTGTAGTTGTGGACTAGACCCCCCCCCCCCCCCCGCCTCCAAATCGATACAAAATAAATGTGGACGATGCTGTGTTTAAGGCTCAAAAAGCAGCAGGTGTTGGGGTACTGATTCAGGATGTTGAAGGCACATTGATTGGAGCATGTAGCAAGTGGATTATGGCTCCTCTAGGGGCCATTAAAGCTGAGGCAAAAGAAATAGAGTTCGGGTTGCAATTTGCAAAAGACTTATCTATACATGAATTTACGTTGGAGAGTGACTCCCAGACTTTGATATAAGCTTTGTTGGAGCTGTCCCCACTGCCTTCTTTTGTTGCTGCTTTGGTGTATGGTTCTTTGGCTGCTTCTAACACTTTTCGCTATGTAGACTTCTCTCATGTGGGTCGTAGAGGCAATCCAGCCCATTTACTAGCAAGGCATGCTTTAGGCATTGCTAATTTTTTTAGTTTGGGTAGAAAAGGTTCCTTGTTTCTTAGAACAAGCTTTTGGCCAGGATGTAATTGTTGCTTTTCAAAGTTAATAATAGTATGATAGTATTTCCTATATAAAAAAAAAAAATTTGTAGTTCGTAGGTTTTATATGCTCTCTATTTAATAAAGTAGCTCAATTAAATTACATGCGTCTTTGTTTGTTTGTTTGTTTGTTTTTTCTTCAAATTACATGCTTCTTTGTTAGTACTCTTAATTAGTTAACTTATATATATATATATATATATTTTTTTTTTTTGGGGTCAGAAAACATATTGGCTTATATTACGATGAAAAAGAATACCCACTAGTCAAATCCTTATGACGAAAAAAAAACACCTAATAGTCAAATTCATAGACAATAATCTACCTTTTTTTATTTATTTATTTTTATACCAGTAATTAATACTTATCACACAAACTGTTTTACACACAACTAAAAAAAACTAAAACCATGACTTAAAGTAACTGTAGGGATAAGGGTCCAAAATCATATATTGGGCCTTGGACTTTGTTCGAGGATGCTAGTTTGCTCGAGGAAGGATAAACTACATTAGGGGTGTCAAGTTCAAAACCCCATGAGATAAATACAAGCCAAAAAGGTTGGGAAAGTTGATCCGAGGAGGATTATCTCCTCAAACGAGCGAAGCAAGGATTAGATTCATATCTCATCACTCAAGTTAGCCTTCCAGGATGATCTACTGATGGAGACGGGTGATATGAACATACAAGAACGATGGAAAACCAAAATATCTAAGGGAAAGCTGCTACTACTGCATTGAATGCATTGCAGTTACTTTTCTGGCCGCATTTATATGGAGAAGACCTTTGAACAGTGCTGCCTTGGCTACCACAACTCATAGAAAGCCGAAAGGGGTGTCTGATGGGACATGCACTCAAGTAAAGGCTCAAATGATCAACAAGTGTAGGATCAAGATGGTCCAAGGGGATCTATATAATGTACAAGACCTTCCGTGAGGTAAGGATCGAAAATCAGAAGAGAAATACTGTAGCAATCTAGAACCAGACTTGTAATCAAGTTTCAAAAGCAAATATATAAGAATTACTCTCCTCGGACATTGCTGAGGATATTTTTCCTTAGTAAAAATTTGTTATTTTCCTTTCTTTGTCATCAAAATCTGTTTATTTGTTGCTCAATTCATTAAAATCCAGTTTTTCAACCCATTCTCTATAAATTTATTATTTTGGGCTTTTTGGGCCTAAGTCTACCCACTTTTTGGGCTGAGGGCTCAAATTAGGTCCTTACAGTAACAATTTCAATTGTTTTTTAGGTCATGTAAAATAATTTGTGTAATAAACACAATTTTTTTTTACACCCATTTAATATCTATTTATATATATATATATATATTGTGGACAGATATTTGTCTAGACAAATGTAAGAAAATATTTTTCCCTTTTAATAAACCATTCACAATAGGCTTTGAACATTAATATTCATATTTTGTAAATGGTGTCTATCAATTGTGAATATTTGTCTAGATCTAAACGACTGTAAGAAAATATTTTCCCATTCGTATAGATCACTCACAAAGCGTGGAAACCAAATGATCATCTGATGTACGTTCACATTTTGTAGCTAGTGTTTACAGTATGTAGAAAATGGGATGTGAGATAATTACAGTCCATCCCAAAATATGTCTTAAGTCATTACGTTAAAAAAAATCTTCGATATTTCTTTCACAGTAAAATATTCTTTCACACTTGTTTATATCCACGATTTTACATTAATATCCACAATTTTTTTTTTAGAGAGTTTCAACCTATGGCGTCCGCTCCTGATGATAGCTCTTTATCATCAGACTAAGACATTAATCAGTTTTTGGTATAGGCGGAGATTGAACTCCAGATCTCTTATATAACCATCAGAGACTTTACCAGCTGAGCTAACTGGAACCCACTAATATCCACAATTAATACAAAAACTTCCATATTTTAACATATTCACAATAGGCTTTGAACATTAATATTCATATTTTGCAAATGGTGTCTGTCAATCGTGAATATTTGTCTAGATCTAAATGACTATAAGAAAATATTTTCCCTTTCGTATACATCACTCACAAAGCGTGGAAACCAAATGATCATCTGATGTACGTTCACATTTTGTAGCTAGTGTCTACAGTATGTAGAAAATGGGATGTGAGATAATTACAGTCCATCCCAAAATATGTCTTGAGTCATTACGTTAAAAAAAAATCTTCGATATTTCTTTCACAATAAAATATTCTTTCACACTTGTTTATATCCACTATTTTACATTAATATTCACAAATTTTTTTTTTAGAGAGTTTCAATTTATGGCGTTTGCTCTTGATGATAACTCTTTATTATCAGACCAAAACACTAATCAGTTTTTGGTGTAGGCGGAGATTGAACCCCAGATCTCTTATACAACCATCAGAGATTTTACCAGCTGAGCTAACTGGAACCCACTAATATCCACAATTAATACAAAAACTTCCATATTTTAACATTCGAAGTGGATTTAATCGGATGTGAAAAAACAGAATTTAAGAGGAAAAAAAAAAACTACAGTAGAAAACACTTTCTCATTCCAACTCAAATACAGATTCTTGGCCTTGGACTGCTGGATTCTCCAACTCAAGTTCAAGATCCACCCACGGGAACCCTCCCTTGTTTCTCATTCCTTACTCTATTTGCCACGTTAGTCATCTACAAAGCCCCTTAAGAACTTGACACGAGTAGCCACAAATTCCTTCCTCTATTTGCCATGTTTTGTATTTAAGGTTGGTTGTTGAATATTGATGGATTTTAGGAACTCGGAATTGAAGGTCTTGTTCAGAATGAGGTTGAGTTTGCTTATGGGATGGCTAAACAAAACATAACTCTTCAAGAGAGATTTTTGGAAAAGACTTAGCTCTAGACTGACTGAGTTATAATGCATAAGCCTTGCTTAATTAGTTATTAGTAGCAAGGCTGCATGCTATTGGGGGTTGTCCCTTTAATTTAGGCTTCTAGAATCTTATTGGTTAACCATAACCTGTAACTAAATAACTAACTGCCTAATAAAGCAAATGCATTTAACAAGTTGGTTAAAAAGAAACAAAAGACTAATAACCATTGCAAAAGATGACACAATAATATGTTACAAAGAAGCACGTTGGAGACTCGAGCTTGCAGCTACATGGATGCCTTGTGTCATTGATGTGGCAGCATCAGATGATGCCATTATTGCCACATGGTAGAAAACCTGGCCTAGAACATTGGGTGTGTAAAAACGCGTGGTTGTGCATTACTCGGGTGTGGAAGCACTTGGATTGTGCTGGTGGAGTGTGCGGCCGCGACATGTAGATAGAATTGGTGGCGCGTGAGAGCGAATGGACCCTCATAATTCAGTTAAGTTTGAGCTAGCTGACCGATCTGTTGGTTTAGAACTGATTTTGGTGGTAGGGACCTTGACGTAAATTAGAAGTTTTTAATAGTCAAGGGACCAAATTTGAAATGAGCCCAAACTTAGAGCACTTACATAAGTGAATATATAATAGAAAAATATGTAAAATTTACACATTTTTATTCAAATACAAACTAGTAAGAATTCAAACACAAACTCTCGTCAATGTGTTTCCATCTTTTTCTTTTTTTTTTTAGTCCTGTTTTTCTTTTCATTTTTTTATTTTTATATTTTCAAACATTTCATTCAAATACAATTTTTTTAATAGGAATTCAAACACAAACTGTCACCAATGTGTTTCCATCTTTTACTTTTTTTTTCTTTTTTTTTTTAAATAATAATAACCTTATATCTACAATCAAACACAAACTTTTCATTCAATCACAAATTTTGCACTAACGTGTTTCCAAAATTAAATTTGCTCTATTCCTTTTTTTTTTTGTTATATATATATATATATATATATATTTATTTATATAAAAATCACAAACTTTTCATTCAAACACAAACTATTTTTTTTACTAAGATATTCAAATACAAACTCTCACCAAAGTTTTTCCAAAAGTTTACTCTTTTACTTACTTTTTTTTTTTTTTTTTAATAAATAAAGATAACTTGGGGTTTTAAAAATGATTAACGTTAAGTATTTTTTTTAAGTCGTGGCATTTCATTCAAACACAAAGTTTGCAATTACCAACATGTTTCCATTTAAAGTTTGCTCTTTCCCCTTCTTTCTTATTTTTATTTTTAAATTATGATATATAACCTTATATTTAACTCCTAATTTTTTTTAGGTTGGCGTATCCATAATTTTGTTGGATTGCATAGAGGCTAGGGCACATTGAAATATTCGACAAGTTTGGGTAAGAGACTTTACAAAAATTATTGTATGATTCAACCCTCGCATGATGTGGTTGTTATCTAATAAATTATTGTTAAAGATCTGTTTTGTAAAAGAAACTATATTTATCATTTGTGTAATTATACGTGGAATTCAACTTACTGTTTTTTGATAATTACTAATTATTACCACATCAAAAATGTTACATACAGTTTTTTTTTTTTTTTAATTATTTCAAAGGTAGTTGCTAAATTTCGAATTTAAATTCTTTTTAACTTTTGTTATGAATGTGTAATAAGTGACTAAATTTTAAGATTAAAAGTAAGTTGATAACTCTCATAAATAAATTTGAATTATCTTTTTTTTTTAAATAATAACTAATTAAAGAAAGAGGTGTAAATAAAAATTTGGATAAACAAATCATTTTAAATGATTTATTCTTTTTCTATACTTTTCCGAAAAACAAAAAAGATAGCACGTGCTTAGCGGCTCTTTTACTTTTTTTTTTTTTTTTTTACTTTACAATAGTTTTTATTCATCATTATTCGAAGTTGCTACATTTTAATCACAAAAATATCTAGAAGTGTGATGAGAATTATGCATTTGTGGATGAAATAAATTTTTTTATATAAATATCATCACACCTCTTGAAATTTGTGTGATTAAAAATTGTAGCAAGCTCTTTTGAGCACTTACTATCTTTTTTGTTTTTGTTTTTGTTTTTTGGTGAAGTATAAAAAAAGAATACATTATTTAGCTTTGGGGTATTTACATTCCCTCCTTTAAGATTTGAGATTTGGGGGGAAATGGCATTTCACTTCAAACTTGAAGGGGGAAAAACACTTTCTCTTGGACATTCAATTGACAAAATTTTATTAAATTAATATTAAGTATCCGTTTGGATACATTTATTCTGCGTCCCCGTCCACGTTTCATTTTTTTTTCTTTTTTAGCCACATGTTTTGACTTTTCTTCTGTGTACAGTGCACCTGTGCACTATTTATGGGTCTCACAAACTTCACTTTTCAGTAACTTTTTCATTAAAAATGGGCTCCACGGCACTATTCACACATTTAAAAATTATTTTGCTACAGTGTTTTTAGTTTTCAGTTTCAGCAAAATAAATTCTATCCAAACGAACCTTAAAAATGTTGCGTACTAACCAGCCCTTTGTTTAAGGGCAAATTTTTAAAATTATTAAATAATGTGTATTTTAAAATATTAAAAGTGAAATTTTCTTTTTTCAACAAGTTATGGAAAGATTTGCTGTTACAAGTGTTTGATACTTGATAAATTTTGAATTTTTATTCTAAGTTTATCATTTATTTTTTTACTAACTATGATAACTTTTATAAAGAAATTCTTATAAAAATTTAGAATATTTGATTACTAATATAAACAAAAAAAGGGGAGTGTTAATTTTTTCAAACCTCAAAGAAGGTTAATATTTTTTCCCTTTAAGTTCAAGGTGAAATGTTATTCCTTAGATTCCAAAGGAGGTGAGTGTAATTACTCCTTTTAGTTTTTAGCTTTTTTGATGAGGTATAGAAAATATAGAAGAGTTTTTATTTTTTTTAGTTTTAATGTATAGTTGTTTACTTGTTTAAAACTTTATTTTTCCCTCTCATTTTATTTTTCAAAAATTTTCAAGGTACAAGTTAAAATTTTAAAGTACAAGTATTCTTAGCACCAGCAGCAAAAAGTTTTCAGAAAGAAAAAAAAAAAGAAAAGAAACTGGTATAAGTAACCCTCGTCAGAAAGTACATTTTCAAAAGAAAAAGACACAAAATTTGCTTTTATATTCCTTCCCTCTCTTCTCTGCTTCAGAAATGGCGGACAGAAGGCGCAGCAGGAAGAGACCACTGAGCCTCAACGATCGCCATTACCGTCTTCTCCAAGACCTCTCCGCTCCTCCAAGCACTCTTTCGGTACTCACTCCTTCATATCTCTCTCTCTCTCTCTCTCTCTCTCTCTAAGAAATTATTCAAAATTTACCCTAATTATTGAATATTGTGTCTCCCGCAGACGATGATGGTATTCCCCTCATTGATTTCGATTCTCCTCCACTCCGTACTCCTCTCTTTCTCTCTCCTCACTCTTTTTTTCCATAAATATTTTTGAAAATTTTTAGGGTTAATGTTGATTAGTTTACTGTATAGAAGTAGGAGAAGCGAAGCCATCGATTGTCATCGAAGACGATGACAATATTCCCGATGATTCTGATTCTTTGCTCGGTATTTATATCTTGTACGTCATGTGTATGTATAAATTTCTGTATGAAAGAAAGTGTTTTTGTTGTTTTATTATGCGATTGATTTTGAGTGGGTTTGTAGAGAAAGAGAAGAAGCCAGCGGAGGTTAAGATCGATGGTAGGCAGCGTCCATGTAAAGTTTCGACTCGAGATAATGAAAACTATACGGTTGGCTTTATCGACCGTATTGTCGATTTTTGTTGTTGGTTAATGAAAATCGACATTACTGTCGATTAACCCAACTCTATAGGATAGAATGGTGAAGAAGAACACATGTGTTCAATCTCAATTAGTCGGTTAAAGTTCTATAGTTGGTTTGAGATTCATTGGTTTTTTGTGTGCAGAATTTAATACCTATTTTGAATTTTAATTAGAGATTATATGTGTTAATATATTTGTTACGTAAATAGTTTAAGATTCATTGGTTTAACATTCATTTACTGTTAAGAAAAAGTTTACAAGTTTGATAAATTTAGATAAATAAAAAAAAAAAAAAAAAACACGAAAGTGGATGAAGACTATATAAGGGGAGTTATCTATTTGGATTTCATCTAGTGGAATGTGCTTAGTTTTTCTGGTTCTATAACTGGTAATATAGTTACTTTTCTCTTTTAGTGGTACTTTTAGATAAAATATTACTTTGTTTTAGCTTATGTGCTTTTAAATAGTTTCTTTATAAGGTTGGGGAAAAAAAAATTACTTCTGTGTTGGCTATGCCTATGGAATTATGGAACATGGATATTCTGAGTTATCCTCTAGACGAGACTTTTCTTGTTTCTGTTCTATTAAGTTTTTGAAGTAATGATGTCTGTCGATTAATTTTACAATTTACAATATTAATTGCTGTATTTCATTATTCAAAGCCTCATTAAAGGTTAATATTACCAAAAATAGTTATAAATGAGGCAGAAGCAGAAATTTGGTAAGTTTTTGGGTTTCACCTTTAATATTTGTGAGAGTGGATGACTTTCAACTAACATTGACAGTCACCGTTTTCATAAATTGTTTCTTTTGACCACATCTCTTGATTATTTCCAAACTTCACCGAACTGCACTTTGTCTGAAGGAAACTATCTTATAAACTATCTGGCAACCAGAGGACCTGACTTGGAGCCTTTTGTGGTTGGATCCCTAATCCAACTACTTTGTCGTGTTACAAAGTTTGGGTGGCTTGATGATGATAGATTCAAAGAGGCGATGAACTTTTTAAGCTAGGTGATGATTTTTTTTTTCCTTTCTTGATTTTTGTTTTGTTTTGTTTTGTTTTTTTTTTCTTCTTTCCTCCTTATTTTTTTAAAATGATTGCTTCTAGGAAATATATACCATTATCTTTTCCTGTGGCATATTTGTTTTCTCGTTGTGTTAGGTTGTTAGTACAGGACTTTTTATATAATATAACATTTTGGTTACATTATTATAGTGGTATTTTGTCATCATCATAATTGTCATAAATAATTGTATGCATTGATTTGTTTAGGCCTGTTGGGTTGATACTAGGTAATTGGTAATCACATTGTCTCTTGGTCTAAACTACTAGGGCTGACTTGGGCTAAAAGGCATATTCAAACCCAAATTCAAGTTTTGGACAATTGCCTATAGCCCTTTAATGATAGGTAATAAAATTGACGCAGGGCAACCAGAACAAAACTAAAACAACGGAAAAGTAAAAGATATGACTTAAAAGTCAGCACTTAAGCCTTGCTTGGAGTCAGTACTAAGCAGGGAAACCACTAGGAGTCAGCACCTAGGGTAGACCTAGAGTCAGCATCAGACCAAAGAAAGACCAAACAACCATTTTTTCATTCATCAAAATATCAACTATCTCCTCAAGGAGTACTATAGGTTGCTTATAAAGGATTGTTAAATCCTAGTTCTAATTGGCTAGGAAACTCTAATTGCTTTATTACAAAAATAACCTTACTTCCAAATTAAAATACTAATAGTCTAATAAACTAATAAAACCTAAAATATAAAAATACAATTGACTTGCAAACATACATAATATTAAATAATAATTTTCTTACATCTCCCGCATCATTCTCCTCTGGTTGGAGAAAACTCGACCTTGAGTTTTAAAGCATTGAAGGATTAGGATGTTGACAAATAACACTTTTTTCAAGCCGGAAATCACCTTAGGGAGCACAGGGAAAAGAAAAACCTTGTATTCCATCACATCAAACTCATTTGGAATAACAAAATCAATGTGTGGAATCAGTATAATCTCTTCTTGAACCTTATGAACCATAGGAAGCACTGTGATTTTAACCTCTTCGACTTCACCAAGATGTAGATCTTCAAGGACTGTGGAGGGTTGAATAGAAGCACGTTCAACAACTTCAACTTTCACATCATGTGCATCCTTTAACATAATACTCTCTTTAGGCACCATCTCTTCACCTTGTTGCTCTTTAATAGATTCATTTCTTTGCACACATGTTAAGGCAACACTTGTCGAGGCATGTACGTCTGTGTTAACATTAGGCTTTGGTGTTGCTGGAGGATTCTCCACGACCAAGATATCATCATTAATGTTGTCTTCTATTGGGGCAGCAATAAGTTCATTGTGATCAAGTATCCTAGGTTTCCCAATTGAATCTGTTTGAGTCTTCTTTTGCTTCATCCGAGCAATCCCGTCCTGAACATCTTTCATGAGCTTTACAGATAATTCCTTGATAAATTGTTCAAAAGTGCGTTGAGGACATGAAATGGAATGAGGATGAAGATTCATCATATTTGCTTCAACTTGAAAAGTATCACACTGAGATTGGGGTAGATACTTAGCTCGATAGTATGGTGACAAATACTCATTACAAAGCTTTTCTTTCATATCTTCCCACACACTAATGACATGTTCATAATTCATATAGCGGAAATATTCAAGATTCTCCCAAAACCCTTGTGCTTTACCTCTCAACTTCAACTTAGCATATCTAACCTTTTTGTTATTTGCAAAATTTGCTTGCTCAAAGAATTGCTCCATCCCATTCATTCATTTGACAAAATCTCATGGATAAGTTTCATAACCATTAAAATAAGGTGCTTCTAATATTACCATGATTCTCTAAAATAGTGCTTCAACAAATAGCTGCTGTGATTTTCTCCTTGTCAGTGGCCAACTTGCTGCACTACAGTCATATGCTTGGCTCCTCAAGGGAGTGGGTTTGTTTGCACAAAATGGATCTGTGGATAAGCAACTTAGGGGCCCAACACGTGCACTGGGCTGTCACAGTAACAACACTTTATTTCTTTTCCTTTTGATTTTTTTTTTTTAATGAAAATAACAAAGTACAAAGTCAAACATGATAAACTTAGAGAACAGAAACTCAAAACTGACTAACAAAACTCAAAAGAAATTAAACTGGAAACAGAGGCTGTCTCTGTGATGAGGGTCCTTGATCGGCGTTGGAGACCGATGCCTGGTGGTGGCGCAAAGACGGGGCGACAGCGGCAGCACGAGGCATGGAGGAGTGGCGGCTGCTCGTCTCGGGCTTTGGCATCGGCGGTGGTCGACGTCCTCAGCGGCGGTGGTCAAGGGTGAGGTGTTGGGTTTTGGGTTTTGGCGGCTGGTGAGTGAGGTGAGGTGTTGGGCTTTGCGGCGGCTGGTGGTTGTTAGGTTCCGCGGCGGTGGGTGTTGATTTTATGGGTTTTGGTGGCTGGTGAGTGATGGGTCTTGCGTGGGTCTTTTTTTTTTTTTGGTTTTTTTGGTAATGGGAAACACAATTGAATGACAACTTTCTTGGACAAAGTAGAAAAATGACAGAGACAACTCTCTGGTGGAGAAAACACGATGGTGAGGGATTTTTCTTTTTTGGGTGATTTTTTCTAGTTTTGGATTGACTGCGGGATGCTTCAAACTGATCGATGTTTGCTCTGATGCCAAATATGACGCAGGACAACCAGAACAAAACTAAAACAATGGAAAAATAAAGATATGACCTAGGAGTCAGCACCTAGGTCTTGTTTGGAGTCGGTACCAAGCGAGGAAACCATTAGGAGTCAGCGCCAGACCAAAGAAAGACCAAACGGTCATTTTTTCATTCATTAAAATATCAACTATCTCCTCAAGGAGTACAATAGGTTGCTTAGAAAGGATTGCTAAATCCTAGTTCTAATTGGCTAGGAAACCCTAATTGATTTATTACAAAAATAACCTTACTTCCAAATTAAAATACTAATGGCTCAATAAACTAATAAAACCTAAAACATAAAAATACAATTGACTTGCGAACATACATAATATTAAATAATAATTTTCTTGCAAATATGATACCAAATATGACGCAGGAACCTCCTCATGTGTATATATATATATATATATATATGGCGTATAGAATGGCGAAGAAGAAGACGTGGTCAATCTCGATTAATATATGATTAAAATATGCTTGCTTACAAATTATTTGCTTTCATCAGGCACCATATCATTGTGCCATTGGTTTGAAGATATTGAATCAGTAGCGTTATTATATATGTGGTTAATTTCTGACATGTGGTTAATTTCTGACATGTGGTTAATTTCTGACATCTCATGATGTCATTTGTGCTGAGTCAGTAGCGTTATTATATATATATATATATATATATATTTTCCTGTGTCTTGGATTTTGTAGTGAAGGTTTTTTTTCTTGGATAGAATGTAAACTCTTTATTTCTTGTTTGATAACGTTTATAAATAGTCTGCTTGTGATCTTTTAATTGAGGAAGCAGGTTGCTTTGGGCAATCTAAAATTATTGAAAGGAGTTGGTTTTATGTCAGATCCTATTTTGGCTGATTCTTCTTCGACAATCCAGTCCAGTCTGCTTCTTATCTGATATTTATTGGGTAATTGTCTTTTTGGCTGGTTGGCTGTTCTTAACTGATTTGGAGTGGAGTAATGCTTGAATTTCCAAAGAACTAATTCTGTTCTATCTTCTGTTATGTGATAATTTTTTGTCTAGAATTGGGAACTTAACGTCCTCTATGTCAGTTGTAACCAGTTTGTAAAATGAACGTGTTGAGCAGTTGAGGTGATAGCTAGGCTGTGCTTTGACAAGTTTGTTCTTAATATTACTGAAAATAATAATGAAGATGAATTTTGGTTGCTTACATGCTTATAGTCTTGATATTCTGCTTATCCCAATTGACAGATGTCAATTGTAATTTCAATTGAACTCAACTTGACTAAGTCTTAATCCCAACTAAATTATGGTTGACTATATGTATCTTTTCCTATCATTATGCAGCATCCAAGGTTATACTCTCTTGTTAACCTGAGTTAAATCACTCTCTCATTTGTGCAAGGATTCTCATTCATGCATTGTGAGTTGTAACTAAGTTTTATGCTAATTATCAATTTACAGCACCCACCACTTTTCTTTGGGCTTGGTACCAGCTGTATATAAAGATTAGGACACTAAGCATCACACAGGCAGAGTTCCATTTGACTCTGAATGTTTCTTCTTGTTATCTTTCTGTGTGAACGAGCAGCCTGTGTTTCTATTTAATTAGGGGTCGTGGGTGTAATTGCTGATTGGGTTTTTAATATAAATTCTTTTAGTTAAATTTTTCTTCTTTGTTCCATAATAGATAAAGATTCTTGGTCAATGTTTTGATTACAAATATGTCATCTCGGTTCATCAATTGTCAGCCCAATTCGGGATTGCCTTCTATGCTTCAACATAAGATAGCTATTTCTTTCAAGGATCAGTCAGTTTTTCAAGTTTTCCAGGAATCTCTAAACTTAAATATGACGGTAATACACTGATTTTTATATTAGAATGGTATCTTTGCATTTTTTTTTCTTTACAAACTTTTATTTGAATGTAGTATCAATTTTTTTTGTTGAAACACCCCCCCCCCCCCCCCCCCCCCCCCCCCCCCCCCCCCCAAAAAAAAAAAAAGGGGTTGGAAGCAAGTTGCATTCATTGGCTCTTTCAGTATCCTTTAAAGTTTTATCATTGATTTAATGGGGACATCATTTGATGAAATTTAGATGAGATTGGTAAGGTACTGGTACATTTAACTTTTTTGAGGCAAACGATCTTGATATAACTCATTAGCCTTTTATGTTTTTTCTATTTTGGTACTTTTTAGTTAAAACTATTGTTGCCTTGTGGTGTACAGATTCCTATTTCTTGGAGGCCAGTTATTTAGGATCCCTTGATACTTTAAATTTTTTTGATTATTATGCAATCACTTAAAGCCATTTTTCGAAAGAGGTTTGTATTTATTATATCCCTTTTGTAAATTAACCTTTTTCTTAATAATTATTTTAAAGCTGCCCTGGAGAGATATGTACTTTACTCTGTATCTTGTTGCAGTATCTAACTTTACTTTCATTATTATAGTTTTTCTGATATGCAGTTAAACTTTGGTTGTTGTTAATTTGTGGGGACTAATATTTTAGACATTTTAAATCCCATTTACTATTACATGGTGGTATGCCTGAATAAGGCATTCAGTGATGATTCATGTCACAATTTAAATCCCATTTTGAATTGACCACAATGTTTTTAATCATACTATTTGCTTGTTACAATTTTTGAGTCCTTTTAATTTTGTTGACGCTTGACAAGTTGGCTTTTTGACGAAAGTGCATTTCCAACTTTCCATCTTTGTGTCAAATGGTTCGTTTGGAAGGAAAGGAATTACCGGACATTCAAAGGCATTGAACAACCTATGGTGGTAGTGCAGTTGATTTTTTCTATGCACTTTGTGTGA
Source organism: Quercus gilva (assembly GCA_023621385.1). Lineage (NCBI taxonomy): Eukaryota > Viridiplantae > Streptophyta > Magnoliopsida > Fagales > Fagaceae > Quercus > Quercus gilva. The sequence goes on from CM042480.1 coordinate 15,131,381, forward strand.
TTGCATGGCTACTATGGGTAGTCATTCCTTCTCTAGTTTGTTGGATCTTCTTGATTGTTCTACTTTTACATAATTTAGATGCACCTCCAGCACACTGGTGCTGTTTCCTTGTCTTTCTTTTCATGTTAATGGGCAAGTCCAAGGGGTTCTTCCGTTGAAAGATATCATTATGTTATTTTAAAAAAAACTAGTTAGCTTAAAAATTTTATAGTTTAGACTTCTTTAAATGTGATGATTTAAAACCAACATGTAAACTCTAATGGGAAGGGTTGGAAAGGGTAGTAGGGGGAGGGGGATGTAGGCTTGTCGCTTGTGAGGAGATACTTGTTGATTTCATTAGAGAAGTCATTCTTAGTGTATGCTTGCAAACAAACCATTCCAACAATAACCATGATGTTTTGATTGTTGTTTCTTTTAGGATATGTTTTGTTTCCTTGCTATTTATTTGGTAGAAATTTATTTCTTAAGAATAAATTCCTTGGTTATTTTCCTTTTGTAGCTAATGGAAAATATGTGATGAATTTACTTAAAGCTTCATAAACATACGTCAAGACTATTGAGCCAGTGATCTTTTTCCAAAAAAATATTTCTGGAAATTTTATCTAGCAAAGTAACAGGAGCCTTGGGATAGCTAACCCATAAAAATTAAAGAAAAGTTAGTTGTTTTCTTTATCTCTCAATATTATCATCTTGAAAATTGTTTTTTGCACATTGTGAACCAAATCATGACGGGGAGTTGGGAGAATTCATTTACATAACTGGAATGTGTTGATTACTTTAAAACATAGGCTGTTTTCGGTCATTTTAAAATTTACTTAAATATTTAACATTTATTGCCCGTCTATATACTAAAATAATAGTATATTGTATATATTTATTTATGGATCATTTTATCCCCACTGAAATTTGTTCCCTTTTGGTTTGGAGGAGGGTCTAGCTGATGATGATAATTATCATGCATTTTTTCGTCTGCTTGGCCACTTTAAAGTGAATTATCAGGTGACTTTGACAATATGCTCACTCAATATATGCATTCAACTGCTTCTGTTGTGCCTTATGTCGTCTGTTTGGCTTAATTGCTTCCTGTTGATTGGTAATTTTCTTAATTTCAAAAATAATATATAACTATAAGATGCTTGTGTTTATAATATCCATTTTAACTATTCAGCTGAAAAAAAATTGAAAACCTACACCTTTTTCACATCAAGAGTTTGTTCTCTTGTAGGACAAGAACATTTTTTATTCTAGATGTTGTATTTTGTGGACATATATTTGTGTTATTTTTTGAAAATTGTTTGGAGGAAGTATAAGAGTAGTGTAATTATGAAGAGGAACTTATGGCAATGCATATCTATCTTTGTTTTGGTGCAAAATTTTCTTTTTACGATAAAATGTAAGTATATAAATTTCCTATATGTTTTGCTTGAAATGCCTAGCTGGACTGACAGTATTATGTGTTATTATAAATTTGCTTGATGTACAGCCTATACTATGGTGGAGCTTATTGTTGTGTCTATTGGATGGACTTTATCAGAACCATATTGCCTATATCTGGTCTCTACAATTGACCTAGTTTCCTTTCTAAAATTTTCCCTGAGACGATTCTAGATCCAGCATTGTAGTAAAGTTTTCGGTTTAAAGGGTGGTTGTAGAACCTAATTATTGTTTTCAAGCTTTCTTGAATGAAAATCAGTGGAACAATGTTAGTTGTAAGAAAATTTTATAGCAGTGTTAATTGTATAAGGAAAAATGAGTGTGGATTTAAGACTGATTGAGTGTGTATGTGTTTCTTACAAATAAAAGAACTGGAATGATGTTCCTAAAACTTCAGTGCCTTTTTGGCCGGTTGGTGGAAGTTAGTGCCTGTTTTAGGGGTTTGTTCTTGTTCACGCTGTTGACAGTGATCTAAGGTGTAGGGACAATCACAATTTAGTCGTCCTACCAATCTTGATCTAATTTGACTCTGCTTGGGTCATGTGAGTGGTGGTTGTGACATTGACGTTAGAGAGGGTATAAATATCTTGGTCTGTGTGTGAGTGTGGTTGCCAAAGCCTAGGAAGAGAAATGATGTCGTTGCTGGAGTTCGATAACGCCGAAGTTGCAGCGAAGTTATGGCGTTGGCTGTGAAGGGGGCTTTAGTTCTTTGATACAATGTTGTGCTTTGGGAAATGTGTTTAGATTGAATTAATTTACCCAAACACACATGTATTAATTTTTTTGGATGCATTTTAAATGGGGAGGGGATATTCGAAACCTGAATGTCGTTGAAAAACACTAGGAAATGCTATCTGATGTAAGGGCAAATACATATATTTAAGAGGTGAGTATTTTCAATATTACAAATTTATTCTTCACTTATACACATTCATAACAGTTTGCATTCCTTGTTGCCAGAGGTAATTATGAAGTTGGCGCTGATTTACAACCATCAAAGGAAGTTGTTGGTCATAATGTCTTACGCAATAGAAACAAAGGAAGGGCTGGGTAGTGAATCATAAGAAATGAACCCTTTAGTTGCTGGATTTTGTTGGAGATGTTGCCACAATGTGGAGGACTTTTAGAGTGACTGATAATGCAGTTAATATTTATGGTTCACATGTTACTTTATGTGAGGGATATGGTTAGTCCATTAACCAATTATTCATCCAGAGCTTATGGGGAGCTCTGTTTTTTGGGCTGGATGTATTTTATACTATTGAACTTTTGGAAGGGAGCTTTTGTCTTGGGATGGGGGGTAAAGCAGGAAAGAGAATATGAAGCTGATTCTATTTTTTGTTTGTTCAAGATTGAGGATGGTTTATTTGGGTAGTTACAAGGGTGTATAAACTGAATGATGATTTGGGGATTTGGGGATAGCAGAAATTGGGGAAGAATTCTCCTTTACGAGTTGTAGTGGGAATAGACATGTCATATTTAATGCACTGACATTGGGGGGGGACATTTTATTGCATTGAGATTTTCTAGTGAGAGATATGGTTGTCTTAAATGCTGTTAGCTATTTTGGAGTTCTCCAGTTTTATGTTAGACAATGCATTGGTGTATATTCCTTTGAAGGGCAGCCTGTACACATTGGTCCAACAATCAATTGTCATCTTACTTTTCTCATATGACCATAGTTCAGAACAACAGTAGAAATAACTCTCTAATAGGATGCACGCCTAGAGAAAATAAAGCTTCCACAACCTGTAATCATAGACAAGGGGTCATGACGAAGTTTTGAACTGAACAGAAGAACTTCCAAATCTGTTTCAGTGGGGGACAATTAGAATCACTCCAAATTTTGGAACAAAAGGGGGGTGATGGGGGCATTGTGGGGTCAGATTTCTTTTAGAAATTGATATCTTCATAATATGTTCTTTAGGGGGTCTGTCATCTCTTTTTAGTTCTTACGATATCACTTGCCCGAATTCTTTTGACCATGTCAACTGGTGGTTAGATGAACTCCAGTATACATACTTATATTTATTTATTTTGTTTATGTTCATATTTTTGATTGAAATGTCAATCTTGGGTTTGTGGTTCCTATCAAATTGAGATTGATGTATACTTCTTTAGTATTTTTCTATTCTTCTGCCAATGAGGTCTTCCTCCTCTAATACAAATGGATAGTGAGTAGGCAATTTTCTCATTTGAGCATAATACTATTGGATACTTACCCTTTTGCACATTCTAAGTCTAATAGAAATCTTTACTCTCGCATATACCAATTTACTGTTTATTTATTTTGTTATTAAACTGTTTGTCTTTCTTACAAATAACAAATGGATGTGATATTGATGGCTTGCTATTTCAGTATAGCACTGATTCATAGATTTCATATGAATGCATGCTAATTATTGAATTAAATCTTAAATAATTGTTGATGCAATTGTGTCACTTGGATTCAAGGTTCAAAGAGGTACATTTTCGAGGTATGACTTCTTTAGGTGTATATTTTAAATTTTTGAGAAAACAATCATACTGACAGATGGATAAGGATATATTAGTATGTGCATTTGTCCATAGAGAACGGATATTGGAAGCTTCAAGGAGGCTGAAAATAATTATAAATGCATCATTACAATTCCATTAGTCAATTTGTGTTTACGAATCATTACATTTCCAGGTCTTTGAGAAAATTATGATCTATGTTCAAAGAAGATGAAGTGTACGTTTGGTTTGCGCGTTGCATCTAGCGTTTGCGTTTTCAACTTTTTTTTTTCACGTGTTTCCAGCTAAATTTTACTGTAGCAGCACTGTTGTGGCTACTGTACACTGAACAGTCGCCGCAAAGTTTGACTTTTCAACACAAATTTTACTATTCATGGACCTACAAATTTCACTTTTCAGCAATTTTTTCATTAAAAATGGGTCCTACGGTACTATTTACACATTTAAAAATTATTTGCTACAGTGTTTTTTAGTTTTCAGTTTTCAGCTGTATCCAAACGGACCCGAAGATTACAAATAAATTGAGCATCCCGTTTTAGAAAGAGGGCCAACACATAATAGCTTCTGATAATAATCTCTCCCTCTTTGCAGTTTTTTTTAGAAACCTCCCCATTTGCAGTTGATTGGCCAATTTTTAATTCTATTAATGATGGATTTAGAATGTCAGGTTAGTTGGTGATAACATGGTTTTAAGTTGCTGAAGTATCTAACATATGATTTATCATATATATTTTGAATTTGAGGTAATGCAGTTGCTACAAATGCTTAGTCACATAAAAAGATTAATAGAGAAAGACAAAAGGATATGTAGTATGTTATTCAGCTGATGGTATGGCCGATAGAGTGAATTAAGGCAAGTTATCCTTTTTGGCAAGTTGTTAATTGAGTCAAAAGCAACTTCTAAATTGAGTTCTATTTGCAATATCGTACTTTATGTATATACTAATGCTTATCCTGCAACTTCCAATTCCAATTTAGTAAAAATTAATTTGCTAACATCTCTGATATGGGAACTCTTAAATGCTAAGCCACCACGTTTAGTCTTGATTTCCTCTTATGCGACTCCTATGGATTTGTTGTGCTAGAGAAATCATGGTCCACTCCCAACACTATCATGGTTCAGTGTATCAAAAGTTTTTTTTTTTCTTATATTTATCATTAGTATTTGTTTGCAGCGCATTTGCATCAAGTCTCATCATAGAATTCATGTTTGCTTAAGGTGATGAACTTTTTTTCTTTTTTGATTTTTGTTTTGTTTGGTTTTGTTTTTTTTCTTTCCTTCTCAATTTTTAAAAATGATTGATTCTAGGAAATATATACCATTATCTTCTCCTGTAGCATATTTGTTTTCTCGTTGTGTTAGGTTGTTAGTACAGGACTTTTTATATAATATAACATTTTGGTTACATTATTATAGTGGTATTTTGTCATCATCATGTTCGTCATAAATGATTGTATGCATTGATTTGTTAAGTCTTTTGGGTTGACACTAATTATCTATAGCTAATTGGTAATCACATTGTCTCTTGGTCTAAACTACTAGGGCTGATTTGGGCTAAAAGGCATATTTGAACCCAAATTCAAGTTTTGGACAATTACCTACAGCCCTTTTATGATAAGTAATAAAATTGTATTAAAGCATAGAAACCTCCTCATGTATATATATGGTGTATACGTAGATAGCCTAAAGAATTACAAAGAATGATAGTTATAATCGTAGTTGTTAGTATCATATAGTACGCGATATGTATTGTTGTAATCGGGTTCGGAAAAGATGCATCTGGTATAGTTTTGAAAAGTTTTACATTTCATTCTTGGTTAAACTAAACAACACTTCAATTTTCTAAAAAATTGCTGATGAATTTGATTTTGTCACCGTCTTTTCTTGCGTGTATTGCAGTATGAAAATTGTGGTATGTATATAATGAAGATTATGGAGCCTATCTTGCAATTGTATGTGGTACTGTATTGAATACTCCCTTTCCCCACTTTTGTTTTCTTTCTGCAATAATTTGATATTACAAGTAATTTGCTTTGTATAGGATGGAGTGAACCTTCAATGCAGTGCAGATAACATTCAACTCTCTTTGGCTGAAGTCAAACTTGCTTGGATAGTGCATATTGTTGTTGCCGAACTTTCCGTGTTTGGCAGTTGATAAATGTGACAGAGTGGGTGGGTTACATAGTCAGGTTTGTCATTAAATCAAGTTGGCCTTTTTTTTTTTTTTTTTTTTTTGCATTCACATATTTTCAGAACAACTTAAAAATGCAGTATTTATGGTGTGGAATTGTCACATTTTTTTTCCTTCTTAAACATGTTTTTATAAACATTAACATGACATCTTTATATTAGTAGCTTGGGAGTTAAAGTTTATATTAAATAGTTATCTCATATATGGTTGTTGTAAAGGGATATCTCGGGCAATTTGTAAGTGGAGTCTATTAATCATGTGTTGCCTATATCAAGTTGTATCTAAGCCTGTTGCTACTAGTATTATGATAAAGCTTATTGTTTGAGGTCCGAATGACTTCAGGAATCAATATGAGGTCTAAAGTAACTTGCTTGACCAGTCACAATTGTAGGACATTATGAAGTATATGTTACCACTTTGTTATCTGACCTCATTAACAATCCACATTTTGAAACTTCTAATCCCCGGTCTATGCATAAAGTCAGGGTGGTAGCCAGTTTGACTCAGAAGATTGGAGGTTTCATTAGCATTGTAAAATACCTGGAATGCTAATTCAGTTTTCCTTTTTGGAATAGTTAAGCCCAAACTTTTACAATAATGTACTACCAGGTTATAAATAAACTTCTTGGGTACAGACTGAGGGTACAGACTGACTAGATTCGGTTTTGGACTTGACATTTGGAGATTATATAATTGTTTTCCCACTTAGACCATAGCCCGATTTTACTGGTTGCCACTTGTTATGAGTAATGTAAATGTGAGGGACATATTAGAAAACATTATATAAATAGTATGTGTTGTTTTGGGGTAATTAATTTTTAATCCTACACACTTCCCAAAAATTAACACTAATTAAATTGTATTGCACTTGGTGTTAGTTACCTCCAATTAAGTTGAACCAACTGTGAGTCTTACATTTGAATGAAGTTCAGAGAAAAGTGCTTGTTGCATTTTGGAATTTTTACTTGGTTTTCATCTTTTAAATTTTATGGTGATCATTTTTCATATTATCCATTCTTGAAAGATAATGTATCATTTACTAGTATCTATTTTTTTGTTATGAAGAGTGTGATGTATGTTGTGGCTGAGTTGTAGCTTAAATGGCACTTCCTCCTCTCTTAAGAAAGCTTGGAGGTGAGGATGCTTTTGTTGAGAGAATGGATGTGATTTCTATATTTTTAGTTGTCTTCTTTATTTAATTCTTAATGCAGTATGCTATACTACTGGATTCTTCTCCTACTGCTATTAATGTTATGCTGCTGTCATTTAGCAAATTTATTAATCTCTGGATTATTATTGAACGCCATTTCTGAGTTTTGATGTTTGCAACAAAAGTTGACCTTGTTTGTATTACATCACACATTTATCTTGTTATGAAATTATCTTTGACATGGGTGTGGATATCCATAAGAGTTCCAATGGAAGCATCCATCCAAATGAATTTTGTGGGGTATCCTGAGATTAAAGGAAATGACTTGGACTAATGTCTTCCCCATGAGTCTTTTAATACCCTCCCCAAAGACGTGCAATAAAGAATAGAATCTAAAACCTTGCTTGTTTGCGGCCAGTTCCTGTGGCTTTGGTTATCTTCTTCACTTCCATTTTAATCACTAATCATTTAAATCTTTTTAGAATGATCCACTGTGTAATGTCACAGTGCATATGCAATGTCACAGTGCAATAATAAATGATCCACTATTTCAGTGCTTCTCTTATAAATGCAACACCAATGTGCTTCATCTTTTCATGAGATTATCACAAGTTAGAAGCTTCTTGTAATTTGCTGTCAACACAAAGAATGCTATCCTTTTAGAAGCCTTAGCACATGGATACTTTTATATTGGAAATGTGTATCAGCGGCATAATATGATTGCACATTGAACCTACTATTCATATTATTACAACAACAACAAAGCCTTATTCCTAAAATTTTGTAATGATGATTATTTTTCTATTCATATATATATATATATATATATAAATGTGTGTGTATATATATATATATATATATATTTTTTTTTTCCTGTGTCCTGGATTTTGTAGTGAAGGTTATTTTTCTAGGATAGAATGTAAACTCTATTTCTCTTTTTACCACCTTTTTAGATAGTATGCTGTGATCTTTTAATTGAGCAAGCAGGTTGCTTTGAGCAATGTAATTTATTGAAAGGAGTTGGTTTTACGTCAGATCAGCTTTTGGTTGATTCTTCTTTGACAATCCAATCTACATCTTATCTGATATTTATTGGGTCCTTGTCTTTTTGGCTGTTTGGCTGTTCTTGACTGATTGGGAGTGGAGGAATGCTTGAATTTCCGAACAACTAATTTTGTTCTATCTTCTGTTATGTGATAATTTTTCGTCTAGAATTGGGAACTTAATGTCCTCTATTTTCAGTTGTAGCCAGTTTGTAAAATGAATTTGTTGAGGTGATAGCTGGGCTATACTTCGACAAGTTTGTTCTTAATACTATTGAAAATAATATTGAAGATAAATTTTGGTTGCTTGCGTGCTTATAGTCTTGATATTCTGCTTATACCACTTGACATATATGGTTTTATTGTAATTTCAGTTCAACTCAACTTGACTAAGTCTTAATCCAACTAATTCATAGTTGACTACATGTATCTTTTCCTATCATTATATTGTATTGAAGGTTATACTCTCTTGTTAACTTGAGTTAAATCACTCTCTTATTTGTGCAAGGATTCTCATTTATGTATTGTGAGTTGTGACTAAGTTTTATGCTAGCTATCAATTTGCTGCACCCGCCACTTGTGCCACTTTTCTTTGGGCTTGGTACCAGTTGTATAGAAAGATTAGGACACTAAGCATCACACAGGCAGAGTTCCATTTGACTCTGAACGTTTCTTCTTGTTATCTATTTGTGTGAACAAGCAGCTTGTGTTTCTTCTTGTTATAAATGTTTTAATTACAAATATGTCATCTTGGTTCATCCAATTGTCAGCCCAATTCTGGATCGCCTTCTATGCTTCAATGTAAGATAGCTATTTATTTCCAGGATCAGTCATTTTTTCAAGTTTTCCAGATATCTCTAACTTCACCGCACCAACTTAAAAATGATGGTAATACACTGATTTTTATATTAGAATGATATCTTTGTATTTTTTTTTCTTTAAAAAGTTTTATTTGATTATCAATTCCCCCCCCCCCCCCCCCCCCCCCCCCCCCCCCCAAAAAAAAAAAGAAGAAGTTTGCAGCAAGTTGCAGGAACTGGCTTTTTCACTCTCTCTTTAATGTTTAACGATCTTGATATAACCCGTTAGCCTTTTATGGTTTTTTCTATTTTGGTACTTTTTAATAAAAACTATTGTTGCCTTGTGGTTTACATATTTCAATTTCTTGGTGGCCAGTTATTCAAGATCCCTCGACACTTCAAATATTATTTGCTTATTATGCAATCACTTAGAGCCATTTTTTGAAAGAGGTTTGTATTTATAATATCCCTGTTGTAATATAACCTTTTTCTAAACGCTCTGCTTGTTTCAGCATTAACGTTTTCTAGAAAATAGGTTATTTTCTAAAAAGTATTTTCTGGAAAGTTTTCCAGTGTTTGGTAATGACCTTGAAAATAAGCTTGAGATTGTTTTTTGTTGTTTGGTATTTGGTATGCACAAAATTTTTATAACATTTCTTGTATAATATAAAACATATATATCATGTGTATTGTGTAAACCCAATTAATGTAATCAATATAAATAAAAAGCTGATTCTCAACAAAATTATATATATATTGTTAAACTACCAATTCTCTCAAAAGTTTAACTGTTAGGAAATGATGAATTTAATCATTTAACCATAAGTTTGACACTCCCCTTCACTTGTGGGCCTAAACTTCCCCTTTATAGGTAGGGGTCCAACAAGTGGGAATTTAACATTTTAAATGGAAGGTAGAGTAAAACCAAGGATCGAACTCAGGATTTCCTGCTCTGATACCATGTTAAACTACCAATTCTCCCAAAAGCTTAAGTTGTTAGGAAATTGTGAATTTAATCATTTAACCATAAGTCTAACATATATATATATATATATATACACGCACAAAAAAGAGAGAGATGTTACTTGGGTGGTCATAGAGCAAAGCCAGCTTCACCATTTGCAGCCTATTCCGTTCAATGGCTAAGCCACTCAAAAATACCTCATCATCTCGTCCTGTTACCAGAGCTGGTTATTGGCGTTCATCTAAAGCTGACCTACTTCACTTATCAAATTTCATGCCAAACCTCTGGTTGCTCTTTAAGGAGTGGCGTGACAGTCTTATAAAGGAATCTTCTAATTCTGGAAGACTGGAACCCAAATTTTTCGAAGTGCAATTGTTTATTTTGCACCCAAAATTTTCCCATCCAGTGATGATAAAGGTTACCCATTCAAAGCCAGCTATGATTACTATGGAAGTGAGGACGTTACAGCCATTGCTGAACAAGCTTTGCTCTATGACCAACCTAGTGTGAAATTAATTTTTGTTTCTTGCGCACAAAAGAATAGAATTACTTATAAGAGTGATGAAGTGCACGAGAGAGAGATTGTTTTCCGAAATTTTTTTTCTGGAAAACAACCTATAGAAAATAAGCCTTATTTTTGTTAAGGTTTTTCATTGACTAAAAATAGTTTTCCATTGACCAATTTTTTTTTTTTTTATGCTACCAAACGCCGGAAAATGTGGAAAACTATTTTTACAAAAGGTTTTCCATCGAAACAAACAGAGTGTAATAATTATTTTAAAGCTACCATGGAGAGATAGCTTCTTTACGTTGTATCCTGTTGCAGTATCTAAGTTTACTTTCATTATAATACTTTTTTTGTTTTGCAATTAAACTTTGTTTATTGTTAATTTGTTGGGACTAATCTTTTAGACATTTTAAATCCCATTTACTATTACATAGTGGTATGCTTGAATAAGGTATTCTCAGATGGTTCATGTGTGGGAGGATATGTCAATGAACTTTTAATTGTTACATTTTGACCCCTAAAATATGGATTAAAATGGAATTATCAAGGTTTTACCAAATTACTAAATTTTGCATTTTTTGGACTAAGTTTCAATTATTCTCCTACTGTGCCTCCAGGCTCCAGCTCTTATTTATTGTAGGTCTTTCTTTCTTGCAAACACAAATCATCACCTTTCCACTTCTTCAAGGAGTTTCTGACCCTCAACCTTCGATCATAATCATTTAATCCTTGAACATTCCATGACAAGCTTTCTAGTTTAATAAGTTTGACTATAGAGCCCCCTCCATCCTACCACTATCTCTGTTGCTTCCTGTCTTAGAATCATAGTTCACTGACCGCTCCTTATCTTTCTACTCCCTTACTCCTCTCACCCCACTTCTTTGGTGTTGCTGTGGGGGGCCTCTTTGTGTCCCAATTGCTTGCCACCTTCTCTCGATTGCCGCAAACCACATAACTTCTTACTTGTAGCCATCATAGGACAACCCCTGGATTTTATTAAACCCCTTAAACCCTCTCTGAGGGTTCCTCATGAGAGGTGGCTGATTACTCCCTAAATCCACAGTAGGTGCTCAAAGGGGTAACCTCTAACATAGGCTGTTTTTGGTCTTTTTAAAATTTACTTAAATATTTAACATTTATTGCCCGTCTATATACTAAAATAATAGTATATTGATTATATTTATTTATGAATCATTTTATCCCCACTGAAATTTGTTCCCTTTTGGTTTGGAGGAAGGTCTTGCTGATGATGATAATTATCATGCATTTTGTTGTCTGCTTGGCTGCTTTAAAGTGAATTATCAGTTGACTTTGACTATATGCTCACTCAATATATGCATTCAACTGCTTCTGTTGTGCCTTATGTTGTCTGTTTGGCTTAATTGCTTCCTGTTGATTGGTAATTTGCTTAATCTCAAAATAATATATAACTATAAGATGCTTGTGTTTATAATATCCATTTTAACTATTCGGCTGAAAAAAAATTGAAAACCTACACCTTTTTCACATCAAGAGTTTGTTCTCTTGTAGGACAAGAACATTTTTTATTCTAGATGTTGTATTTCTTGGACATATATTTGTGTTATTTTTTGAAAATTGTTTGGAGGAAGTATAAGAGTAGTGTAATTATGAAGAGGAACTTATGGCAATGCATATCTATCTTTGTTTTGGTGCAAAATTTTCTTTTTAAGATAAAATGTAAGTATATAGATTTCTTATATGTTTCACTTGAAATGCCTAGCTGGATGGACAGTGTTATGTGGGTTATTATAAATTTCTTGATGGACAGCCTATACTATGGTGGGGCTTATTGTTACGTCTATTGGATGGACTATATGAGAACCATATTGCCTATATCTGGTCTCTATAATTGACCTAGTTTCCTTTCTAAAATTTTCCCTGAGACAATTCTAGACCCAGCATTGTAGTAAAGTTTTCTGTTTAAAGGGTGGTTGTAGAACCTAATTATTGTTTTCAAGCTTTCTTGAATGAAAATCAATGGAACAATGTTAGTTGTAAGAAAATTTATAACAGTGTTAATTGTAGAAGGAAAAATGAGTGGATTTAAGACTGATTGAGTGTGTGTGTTTCTTACAAATAAAAGAATTGGAATGATGTTCCTAAAACTTCAGTGCCTTTTTGGCCAGTTGGCGGAAGTTAGTGCCTGTTTTAGGGGTTTGTTCACACTGTTGACAGTGATCTAAGGTGTAGGGACAGTCACAATTTAGTCGTCCTACCAATCTTGATTGAATTCAAATCTGCTTGGGTCATGTGAGTGGTGGTTGTGATGTTGACGTTAGAGAGGGTATAAATATCTAGGTCTGTGTGTGAGTGTGGTCACCGTAGCCTAGGAAGGGAGATGATGCCGTTGCTGGATTTGGATAACACCAAAGTTGCAGTGAAGTTATGACATTGGCTGTGAAAGGGGCCTTTAGTTCTCTGATACAATGTTGTGCTTTGGAAAATGTGTTTAGGTTTAATTAATTTACCAAAACACACATTTATTAATTTTTTTGGATGCATTTTAAATGGGGAGGGGAGATTCGAACACTGAATGTCTTTGAAAAACACAAGGAAATGCTATCTGAACTAAGGGTCACTCGCGCAAATGCATATATTTAAGAGGTGAGTAATTTCAATATTACAAATTTAATCTTCACTTATGCACATTCATAACAGTTTGCATTCCTTGTTGCCAGAGGTAATTATGAAGTTGGTGCTGATTTACAACCATCAAAGGATGTTGTTGGTCATAATGTCTTATGCAACAGAAACAAGGGAAGGGCTGGGTAGCGAATAATAAGAAATGAGCCCTTTAGTTGCTGGAGGAGAATTTTGTTGACGATGTTGCCACAATATGGACTTCTAGAGTGACCGATAATGCAGTTAATATTTAGGGTTCACATGTTACTTAAAGTGAGGGGTATGGTTAGTCCATTAACCAATTATTCATCTAGAGCTTATGGGGAGCTCTGTTTTTTGGGCTGGATGTATTTTATACTATTGAACTTTTGGAAGCATGCTTTTGTCTTTTGATAGGGGGGGTAAAGCATGAAGGAGGATATGTAGCTGATTCTTTTTTTTGTTTGTTCAAGATTGAGGATGGTTGTATTTGGGTAGTTACAAGGGTGTATAAACTGAATGATGATGTGGGGAAAGCAGAAAATGGGGAAGAATTGTCCTTTATGAGTTGTAGTGGGAATAGACGTGTCATATTTGATGCACTGACATTGGGGGGGACATTTTATTGCATTGAGATTTTCTAGTGAGAGATATGGTTGTCTTAAATGCTGTTAGCTATTTTGGAGTTCTCCAGTTTTATGTTAGACAATGCATTGGTGGATATTCCTTTGAAGGGCAACCTGTACACATTGGTCCAACAATCAATTGTCATCTTACTTTTCTCATATGACCATAGTTCAGAACAACAGTAGAAATAACTCTCTAATAGGATGCACACCAAGAGAAAATAAAGCCCCCACAACCTGAAATCATAGACAAGGGGTCGTGATGGAGTTTCGAACTGAACAGAAAAACTTCCAAATCTGTTTCAGTGGGGGACAATTAGAATCACTCAAAATTTGGAACAAAAGGGTGGGGGGGGGGGGGGTGTTGGGGCATTGTGGGGTCAGGTTTCTATATGGGAGACTTCTGACTTCTATTATATTTTTGTCTATTTTCTCTAATTTTTTGGTGAGCACAGTCACTGATGGTTACCCGAACTCGTTAATGCTGATGGCTATACTGATTTGATATGCTTAATAGCAGACTTCACGTTGAAATCTCTTCATTCCTGACAGGTTTATTTATCTCCCATAACTTGAGTATTTTTTATGAAGAAATTATGGAATTTGATTTTATTATGGATAAATTTTATGAAATTCCTCGCCTGAATTGATGAATTCGAAATCTTTTACCAGTGGGCTGCCAGTAGTGTTTATTACCTTTTAAGGCTGTGGTCAAGATTGATCACATATATACGGTTTTTGAAGACTGACACAGCAAACCTGCTGGATGAATATGCGCCTAAGATTGTTGAAGGTTTCATTTCTTCAAGATTTGATTCTTTGCAGGTGAGATAGCAGCTATAATTTTAGCAGTGATGCAATGCTTTAATTTTTACATTACTTTTTGTTTCATTTAGCTGCTACTGTCTGAATTTTCTGATGAACTCTCTGAGGATCCACTTGATAATGCTGAACTCATTCAGGATTAACTTGTTTTTGTTCCTTACCTTTGCAGATTTCAGGTTTGGAAAACATGCTCCAATCTAGAATACTTTTGAAAAGTTTTACATTTCATTTTTGGTTAAACTAAACTACCCTTCAAACTTCTCAAAAATTGCTGATGAATTTGACTTTGACCCCATCTTTTCTTGCATGAATTGCAGTATGAAAATTGTGGTATGTATATAATGAAGATTATGGAGCCTATCTTGCAATTGCTTGTGGTACTCTATTGAATACTCCCTTTCCTCATTTTCTCTTCCTTCCTGCAATAATGTATATATTTTATATATATATATATATATAATATAATATAATATAAAAGTGAAACTTTTGACTTTTCTTTGACCACTTCTTCTTGTGCCATGTGGCTATACAAATTCAGGCCACATATACTTTTAAAAACACTGACCAAATGTGCCTGTTCGTTTTGCTGATTAAACAAACAGTTTCAGTACACATTTCAGTAAATCTAAAGGGAAACATATCTACTCACCGTTTCAGACCCACTGTAAAATAGAAGTGTGTATTATCCGACTGATATGTAAAATTTCATACTAACGTTGGGTTTGGTGTTTGATTTTGCCATTAATCTTGCTCTGCGTTGCTTTTATGATTATTTCAATTAAATTTTCAACTTAGATGATAAAGCATTGGAAGTGATGCATGTCTGATCTTGCTCATGCAAAGTATTTTATTTAATTTTATTTCTGATTGGTTACCAGGATAAATGAGTGGAAGGGATTAGAAATTTGGATCTTCATAATATGTTCTTTTAAGGGGTCTGTCATCTCTTCTTAGTTCTTATGATATCACTTGCCCAACTACCTTGGACCATGTCAATTGGTGGTTAGATGAACTCCATTATACATATATTTATTTGTTTTGTTTTTTGTTCATATTTTTGATTGAAAGGTGAATCTTGGGTTTGTGGTTCGTATGAAATTGAGATAGATGTGTACTTCTTTAGTATTTTTCTACTCTTCTGCCAATGAGGTCTTCCTCCTCTAATACAAATGAATAGTGAGTAGGCAATTTTCACATTTGAGCATAATACTATTGGATACTTACACTTTTGCACATTCTAAGTCTAATAGAAATTTTAACTCTCATATATACCAATTTTACTTTTTATTTATTTTGTTATTAAACTGTTTGTCTTTCTTACAAATAAACAATGGATGTGATATTGATGGTTTGCTATTTTAGTAAAGCACTGATTCATAGATTTCATATGAATGCATGCTAATTATTGAATTAAATCTTAAATAATTGTTGATGCATTTGCGTCACTTGGATTGAAGGTTCAGAAAGGTACATTTTCGAGGTATGACTTCTTTGGGTGTATATTTTAAATTTTTGAGAAAACAATCATATTGACAGATGGATAAGGATATATTAGTAAGTGCATTTGTCCATAGAGAATGGATATTGGAAGCTTCAAGGAGGCTGAAAATAATTATAAATGAATCATTACAATTCCATTAGTCAATTTGTGTTTACGAATCATTACATTTCTAGGTCTTTGAGAAAATTATGATCTATGTTCAAAGAAGATGAAGATTACAAATAAATTGAGCATCCCATTTTAGAAAGAGGGTTAACATGTAAATAGCTTCCGATAATAATCTCTCCCCCTTTGCAGTTGATTGGTCAATCTTTAATTCTATTAATGATGGATTTAGAATGTCAGGTTAGTTGATGATAACATGGTTTGAAGTTGCAGAAGTATCTAACACATTATTTTTCATATATATTTTGAATTTGAGGTAATGCAACTGCTACAAATGCTTAGTCACATAAAAAGATTAATAGAGAAAGACAAAAGGACATGTAGTATGTTATTCAGCTGATGATATGGCTGATAGAGTGAATCGAGGCAAGTTATTCTTTTTGGCAAATTGTTAATTGAGCCAAAAGCAACTTCTAAATTGAGTTCTATTTGCAATGTTGTACTTTATGTATAGACAAATGCTTCTCCTGCAACTTTTGATGCCAATTTTGTAAAAATTAATTTGCTAACATCTCTGATACAGGAACTCTTAAATGCTGAGCCACCACGTTCAGTCTTGATTTCCTCTTATGTGACTCCTATGGATTTGTTGTGCTAGAGAAATCATGGTCCACTCCCAATACTTTGTGATCATGGTTCAGTGTATCAAAAGTTTTTTTTTTCCTTATATCTATCATTAATATTTGTTTGCAGTGCATTTGCATCAAGTCTCATCATAGCATTCATGTTTGTTTAAGCCAGGTGATGAACTTTTTTTTCTTTTTTGATTTTTTTTTTTTATTTTCTTTCCTCCTATTTTTTAAAATGATTGATTCTAGGAAATATATACCATTATCTTCTCCTGTGGCATATTTGTTCTTGTTGTGTTAGGTTGTTAGTACAGGACTTTTTATATAATATAACATTTTGGTTACATTATTATAGTGGTATTTTGTCATCATCATCGTCATAAATAATTGTATGCATTGATTTGTTTAGGTCTTTTGGGTTGATACTAATTATCTAGCTAATTGGTAATCACATTGTCTCTTGGTCTAAACTACTAGGGCTGACTTGGGCTAAAAGGCATATTCGAACCCAAATTCAAATTTTGGACAATTGCCTACAGCCCTTTTATGATAAGTAATAAAATTGTATTAAAGCATAGAAACCTCCTCATGTATCTATATGGTGTATATGTAGATAGCCTAAAGAATTACAAAGAATGATAGTTATAATCATAATTGTCATTATCGTACAATATGTGATATGTATGGTTATAATCAGGTTCGGAAAAGATGCATTAGGAATACTTTTGAAAAGTTTTACATTTCATTATTGGTTAAACTAAACAACACTTCAATTTTCTCAATAATTGCTGATGAATTTGATTTTATCACCATCTTTTCTTGCGTGTATTGCAGTATGAAAGTTGTTGTATGTATATAATGAAGATTATGGAATATGGAGCCTATCTTGCAATTGTATGTGGTACTGTATTGAATACTCCCTTTCCCTCATCACCATATAGCTGTCATGCGCAAGTATTGGCCGTAATGGTAAATTTGTAATTTTCACAGTTTGTGGTTTTAGTGATTTGTCATTTATTATGGGTGGTGTTCGTAGCTTTTTTATTGAATCCAAACTTTTTCAACTGGTGGTAGAGGAAGGGGGACAATACTTTTCTTTAAGGATTTTTGAGCGGAGTAGGTACTTCATGAAGTCGGTCTTCATGGGTAAGAATGTGGCACAATGGTTGATGATGAGTATAGAACAGATTGTTGTTGGGATTTGTCCAAAGTATTTTTATACGTTCAGGGAGGGTGATTTAGCCTACACCCTCCAACGGAGCTCCAATTCTTTTGGCTTGTTCCTACTGCTGACTGAATTTAAAGTTGGTGGTTCTAGGAGGTCCATTATTATTCCAGTAGGCAGAGCAAAGATTGAATGGAGGGTTTTTGGTTAAAGTTAAGGAAGATATTGGAACTGGAAAACTATTTGAATGGTGGGACTGGGCAATTGAAATTTGTGGCTCAGCTTCATAAGGATAAATCAGGAGTTCAACCTTTTAAATCTTTTGCTGACATGGTGCGTGGGCATTAGGCGCAAGTAAGGGGCAGAAATCAGCCAAATTGGTTTAGCAAATCGTTGTTAGGAGATAATAAGGGGGAGAAGCAAAACCCAATAATTAAACAAAGATTGCTGAGCGAAACGGCGGTGAACTTACCAGGTTCGGTGACTCTAGGAGGTACAGAATTGGGTTCTCAGTGCAGTACAGAGGACTTTAATTTTGAAAAGATATATCCGGTAGGTAATAATAGATCTCCGTTGCATTTCAAATCAAATTGGATTGAACATGATTATGGAAAAAAACGTGAACTGAGGAAGTTTGACTGGGCAGGAAAAAGCTTGATTGTTGAAGTGAATGGGGAAGGAAAAAGGAGTGTGGCATGGAATAAAGGTGGTTTGAGGAGTTCTATTTGGGTTTCAAGGGGTCAGAGGGATCACGTGGTGGGTTCTTCTAGTGGTTCACAGGTTCACAAACCTGTGGTGGGCTTAGACCAAGTTTGTACTCAAGTGGGCCTTCCTATGATCCCTTTTCCAGATCCCATTAGCCCAATTAGGATGGAGGAGGGTGTAAGCCCAACTTTGGGAGACCAGAGACTTTTATTTCAAGAAGCCCACGCATCGGTGATGTCCAAAGCACCTCACGATGCCTCGGTTGCTCAAGACATCACAGGCATTGATGTTTTTCTCACTGAGGAGTCACTGGCGCCACCGAAAAAGGCCGGCACAGCGCGACATCATGCCTCGAAGTTGGTGACGAGCCTGGTGGGTCAAACCGAGGTGAACCTTGGGTCAAAACATTTTTCCGATGGATTTCACGTCGGGGACTCATCGGTGACACTGGATAGAGCCAATCTAGCTCTATTCCACACCACGAGGACAGATATGATGCCTGTTTTTCCAACTGAGCTCATGGGTAGCCTAGTGGAGACATCGGTAGAGGTTGGGTGTCTTTTTTCTGTGGGGTATTGCGTTGATGGGCCTCCGATTACATTGGGTAAGGCAGAAACTGAGGGTGACAGGGCTTTAAAAGGTCTTGTGTTATCCAATTACGTCTCGAGTCCATCGAGAGTTGGGATTGAGGAATTGAGTGTTTAGGGTGGAGATAAAGGTGGTCGGGTTGAGGGTACAAGTGATATTCAGGGGATAGACACATCCCATCAAACTAACCAGCCGGTGTTGGCATTGACTGAGGTCGAAACAGCTTATGCAGATGAGGGCCTGGGTGATGTGGATAGTTCTTCCCCCTTGATGACTATTTATCCTCTGGGGTTGGTTGTGACGGCTGAAATGAATAGTAATACTGAGGTGAAGAGGTTTGATAACACATTGAATGTTTCTAATTGGGTGAAACGTAGACTTCCCGGTTTCAGTAAGATGATGGGGCTTTCTTTGGGTCGACATGAGGAGAGGTGTATTATGCTATTACAAAGACTTGAGATGGAGACTGGGGTAGTCAATCTGGTGCACAGGAATGCCGCCCACCGAAAAGCTATCTCCAAGGATAAAGGGAAGAGGGAGTTGAGGAATTTGATCTCTTCGGTTAATTATGATGGGAGTTAGTTTTCTTTTCTTTGACTGCATCACTGAGGTTGTAGTAGGGAGTTTACAGTTTCAATGAAGTTAAGAATGGTGTCATGGAATGTTCGAGGTTTGAATGATTTGCGGAAATGTTTGGTAGTTAGAAATTTGTTACGGGAATGGAATTGTGATATAGTTTGCCTTCAAGAAACTAAGCTTGCGAGCATGGATAGATAGCTGATTTGTAGCTTGTGGAGTTATCTGTATGTAGATTGGGTAGCTTTGGATGCAGATCAAACAACTGGTGGGGTTTTGATGATGTGGGATAGGAGGGTCTTAGAAATGCTAGAGGTAATGGTGGGTCGTTTTTCCGTATCAGTTTGGTGGTAGGGATTGGGGGATGGTTTTATTTGGGCTTGTTCTGGGGTTTATGGCTCGAATGATAACAACTTGAGGGAGCAGTTGTGGAATGAGTTGATTGGAATTCAGCAACTTTGGGAAGTTTCATGGTGTTACATAGGGGATTTCAACATTGTTTGATTCCTTAGTGAACGGTTGGGGGGATCTCGACTTACCCTGGCTATGGAGAATTTTTCTGAGTTCATTGAGGAGCTTAGCTTAATAGATTTGCCATTGGAAGGAGGGAGTTATGCTTGGTCGAGTGGCTTGGATCAATCTTCGATGTCTAGGATAGATAGGGTTTTAGTTTCTCAAGATTGGGAGGATCACTATCCGGATGTGACACAACGGGTTTTAACTCGTCCTATTTCAGACCACTTCCCCATTTTAGTAGAGGCAAGAGGGGTATTAAGGGGGAAAAGTCTTTTTAGGTTCAAGAACATGTGGCTAAAGTTGGATGGGTTCAAAGATAGGGTTCTTTCTTGGTGGAATCGATATTCTTTCTCAGGTACCCCAAGTTTTGTACTTGCCAAGAAGCTAAAGGCATTGAAAGAAGATATTATTCAGTGGAACCGGAATGAGTTTGGAAATGTCATGCGTCAGAAAAAAGAATTGTTGGAGGCTTTGAAATTATTGGATGTTAAGGAAGGGGAGCTCGGCCTTTCTGAAGTGGA
This sequence comes from Quercus gilva, assembly GCA_023621385.1. Taxonomy (NCBI): domain Eukaryota; kingdom Viridiplantae; phylum Streptophyta; class Magnoliopsida; order Fagales; family Fagaceae; genus Quercus; species Quercus gilva. The sequence continues at coordinate 15,152,347 of CM042480.1, forward strand.
GTGTTAGGTAAAAGGGTTGTGTTGAGATCTCAAATACAGAACCTTCTCTCTTTGAAAGAAGTCTCGTGGAGACAGAAGTCGAGGATGCTTTGCATTAAGGAGACAACAATACCAAATTTTTTCACAAGATGGCCAATTCTCGGAGAAGGCACAATCATATTAGTATGTTGGAGGTGGATGGGGTTATCTATGAGGACAAATCCAAGATGGCCGACCAAGCTCTACAGTTTTATAAAAAAATTGTACAAGGAGACTGAGGAGTGGAGGCCTTGTGTGGAAGGTTTGGAGTTTGATCAGATAGAGTGGTTGGAGAGGGACTGGCTTGAACGGAGGTTTGAACGGGAGGAGGTTTTTCGAGTTGTCAAAGAGATGGAAGGAGATAAAGCACTAGGTCCTGATGGTTTTTCTTTGGCTTTCTATCACCATTGTTGGGAAGTTGTGAAAAGAGATGTCTTAGCCGTGTTTGAAGAGTTTTATCAACATAGTAAGTTTGAAAAATCTCTTAATGCAACTTTCATAGCCTTAATCCCTAAGAAAAATGGTGCTTTGAATATTCAAGATTTTAAACCTATCAGTTTGGTGGGGAGTGTTTACAAGATTTGGCTAAGGTGTTGGCAAACTACTTGAAAGAGGTATTGGATCAGTTGATATCGGAGTCTCAGAACAGTTTTGTGGGTAGTAAACAGATACTTGATTCAGTTCTCATTGCTAATGAGTGTGTTAATAGTAGGGTGAAGAGTAAGATTCTTGGGGTTATTTGTAAATTAGATATTGAGAAAGCTTATGATCATGTGAATTGGGAGACTCTTCTTGATTTGTTAAAGAGAATGAGATTTGGGGTGAGGTGGTGTAGGTGGATCCGCCCTTGTATTTTTACAGCCCAATTCTCTATCTTGTTTAATGGATCTCTAGCTGATTTCTTTGGGAGCACGAGCGGTTTGAGACAAGGGGACCCGCTATCCCCCATGTTGTTTCTGGTTATGATGGAGGTCTTCAGTAAGATGATTAAAAGAGTTGAAGGGGCGGGTTTGTTTCGGGGCTTTAGGGTTGATGGTAGACAGGGTGGAGGGGTATGTGTCTAGCATCTTTTGTTCGCAGATGATACGATTCTGTTTTGCGATGTTGATGAGGAGTAGATTCTACATGTTAGGATGCTTCTTTGTTTCCAGGCAGTGACAAGTTTAAAGGTTAATGTGCTAAAGAGTGAGATGGTTCCCATTAGGAAGGTTCCTAATGTCTATGTCCTGGCAGAGATTTTGGAATGTCGGATTGGGTCTTTGCCTATGACCTATCTTGGAAGAAGATGTATTTGTCAAAAGGTGGAAGACTAACGTTGCTTAAAAGCACCTTATCTAGTCTCCCCACTTATTATTTGTCTCTTTTAACCATTCCTATGCATGTGGCTAATAAAATTGAGAGGTTGCAAAAGGATTTCTTGTGGGGGGACTCCAAGTTACACTTGGTGGGATGGGACAAGGTGTGTGCACCTTTGCAAAATGGTGGGTTAGGAGTAAGGAAATTAATTACTTTCAATAAAACCTTACTTGGGAAGTGGTTATGGAGGTTTGGGAATGAGGAGACAAGGCTTTGGAGAAGGGTTGTAGCTCTCAAGTTTGGGGAAGAATGGGGGGATGGACTTCCAAGCTACGTAGAGGGGTACATGGGTGTGGCTTGTGGAGAAGTTTCCGCATGGGATGAGAGGATTTTAGCAAGAATATTTTCTTTGAGGTAGGGGTGGGGGATAGAGTGAAGCTTTGGATAAATCAATGGTGTGGGGATTCTTCACTTCAATTGATTTTTCCGAGTGTGTATGGGATTGCCTCCAATAAAGGGGTATCGATGACCTCTTCTCTTGAATGATTGGGGATTGAGGAGCGAAGAAGCTGGGATGTTCATTTTACTCGGAGACCAAATGATTGGGAAATGGGTGGGGTGGATGATTTCCTCCGTACCCTGAGCTCAAATCTACCTCCCAATGAGAACGGAGATCATATGCGATGGAAGTTGACAAAGAATGGAGACTTTGATATTCAATCGTTCTACAATAAGTTAAGAAGCCTCTTGCCCATTATTTTTCCTTGGAAAGGTATTTGGAAGGTTAAGGCTCCTCGGCATGTTTCCTTCTTTGTGTGGACAGCTGTATGGGATAAGATCCTTACAGGTGATAATTTGAAGGGTAGATGGGATTTTGTCGACTGGTGCATCATGTGCCGCAGTAATGGGGAGACAATGGATCGTTTGTTACTGCATTGTAGAAAGACTTATCGGTTGTGGAGTTTGGTGTTTAGATCTTTTGGGTTTTCTTGGGTCTTGCCAAGATCGGTTGCGAATACTCTATTTGGTTGGTGGAATTTTCCTGAAAAGCATTTGTTTAGCATTTGGAATTTAGCTCCATTATGCTTGATGTGGTGTCTTTGGAGGGAGCGAAATAGGAGGATGTTTGAGGACATGGATAGTTTGGATGACCAGCTTTTGGCCTCTTTCAGTGGCACTTTGTTTGACTGGTCTAGGGCTTGGAGACTCACCTCTAGTGATTCTCCTCCTATGTTCCTTAGCTCTCTTCTGTGTACTTGGTTTTTTTTCCTTTCTTTATCTTTACTCTTTCTTTACCCTTTGTATTTTTCTCTCTGCCTTATGTTTTTCTGCATAAGGTAGTGTTCATGAATATAAATCTTTATACCTATCAAAAAAAAAAAAAAAAAACTCCCTTTCCCTCCTTTTTATTTCTTGCTGCAATAATTTGATTTTATATGTAATTTGCTTTGTATAGGATGCAGCGAACCTTCAATGCGGTGCAGATAACATTCAACTCTCTTTGACTAAAGTCGAACTTGCTTGGATAGTGCATAATGTTGCTACCATTCTCAAGACTTTGCAAACTCCTGGCCACAAGTTACGTTTTTATTGCTGATTACAATTATAGCTTTCAGGAGAGAATTGTGTATCTCATCAGGCCCCTTCTCTATTCCAGTGGAGAATTGCAAGAAGTATTTGATGCAGAACTTTCAGCTTGTGTTTGGTAGTTGATAAATGTGACAGAGTGGGTGGGTTACACAGTCAGGTTTGTCATTACACAGAGTTGGCTTTTTTTTTTTTTTTTTTTTTTTTTAATATTTTTTTTTGCATGCAGATATTTTCAGTGCAACTTAAAAATGCAGTATTTATGGAGTGGAATTGTTGCATTTTATATCCTTTTTTTTTTCCTTCTTAAACATGTTTTTATAAACATTAACATGGCATCTTTGTATTAGGAGCTTGGGAGTTATAAGTTTATATTAAATAGTTGTCTCATATATGGTTGTTGTAAAGGGATATCTCGGGCAATTCATAAGTGGAGTCTATTAATCATGTGTTGCCCATATAAAGTTGTATCTAAGCCTGTTGCTACTAGTACTGTGAGAAAGCTTATTGTTTGAGGTCTGGATATGACTTCAGGAATCAATATGAGGCCTAAAGTAACTTGCTTGACCAGTCACAATTGTAGGACATTATGAAGTATATGTTACCATTTTGTTATCGGACCTCATTAAATAATCCACAATTTGAAACTTCTAATCCCCAGTCTTTGCATAAAGTCAAGGTGGTAGCCAGTTTGACTCAAATGATCTGAGGTTTCATTAGCATTGTAAAATACCTGGAATACTACTTCAGTTTTCCTTTTTGGAATAGTTAAGACCAAACTTTTACAATAATGTACTACCAGGTTATAAATAAACTTCTTGGGTACAGACTGGCTTGATTCGGTTTTGGACTTGACATTTGGAGATTATATCATTGTTTTCTCACTTACACCATAGCTTGATTTGACTGGTTGCCACTTGTTATGAGTAATATAAATGTGAGGTAAAAATTAGAAAACATTATATAAATAGTATGTGTTGTTTTGGGGTAATTAATTTTAATCCTACACACTTCCCGAAGATTAACACTAATTAAATTGTTTGCACTTGGTGTTAGTTACTGTTAGACTTATGGTTAAGTGATTAAATTCATCATTTCCTAATAGCTTAAGCTTTTGGGATAGTCGGTAAGTTAACATGGTATCAGAGATGGAGATCTTAAGTTCGATCCCTAACTTTACTTTACCTCCCATTTAAAATGTTAAATTCCCATTTGTTGGGCCCTCACTTATTAAGGGAATGTTTAGGTCCACAAGTGAAAGGGAGTATTAGACTTATGGTTAAGTGATTAAATTTATCATTACCTAATAGCTTAAACTTTTGGGACAATTGGTAATTTAGCAGTTACTTCCAATTAAGTTGAACCAACTGTGAGTCTTACATGTGAAATAAGTTCAGAGAATAGTGCTTGTTGCATTTTGGAACTTTTACTTGGTTTTCATCTTTTAAATTTTATAGCGATCATTTTTCATATTATCCATTCTTGAAAGATAATGTATCATATACTAGTATCTATTTCTTTGTTATGAAGAGTGCGATGTATGTTGTGGCTGAGTTGTAGCTTAAATGGCACTTCCTCCCCTCTTAAGAAAGCGTGGAGGTAAGGATGCTTTTGTTGTGAGAGAGAGAGAGAGAGGATGTGATTTCTACCTTGTTAGTTGTCTTCTTTTTTTATTTCTTAATGCAGTATGCTATACTACTGGATTCTTCTCCTGCTGCTATTAATGTTATTGCTACTGTCATTTAGCCAATTTGTTAATCTCTGGATTATTATTGAATGCCATTTCTGAGTTTTGATGTTTGCAACAAAAGTTGACCTTGTTTGTATTACATCACACATATATCTTGTTACGAAATTATCTATGACATGGGTGTGTATATCCATAAGAGTTCCAATCCCCATCCAAATCAATTTTGTGGGGTATCCTTAGACTAAAGGACTAATGTCTTCACCATGAGTCTTTTATTACCCTCCCCAAAGACGTGCAATGAGAATAGAATCGAAAACCTTGCTTGTTTGCGGCAAGTTCCTGTGGCTTTGGTTATCTTCTTCACTTCCATTTTAATCACTGATCATTTAAATCTTGTTAGAATGATCCACTGTGTAATGTCACAGTGCAATAATAAATGATCCACTATGTCAGAGCTACTCATATACTTGCAACACCAATGTACCAAATCGTTTCATCTTTTCATGAGATTATCACAAGTTAGAAGCTTCTTGTAATTTGCTGTCAACACAAAGAATGCAATCCTTTTAGAAGCCTTAGCACGTGAACACTTTTATATGGGAAATGTGTATCAGCGGCATAATATGATTGCACATTGAACCTGCCATTCATATTATTACAACAACAACAAAGCCTTACTCCAAAAATTTTGTAGTGAAGTTTATTTTTCTATTCATATATATTTTGTTTTTTTCCTGTGTCCTGGATTTTGTAGTGAAGGTTATTTTTCTTGGATAGAATGTAAACTCTTTATTTCTTGTTTACCACCTTTATAGATAGTATGCTGTGATCTTTTAATTGAGCAAGTAGGTTGTTTTGAGCAATGTAAATTTATTGAAAGGAGTTGGTTTTACGTCAGAACAGCTTTTGGCCGATTCTTCTTTGACAATCCAATCTATATCTTATCCGATTTTTATTCGGTCCTTGTCTTTTTGGGTGGTTGGCTGTTCTTGACTGATTGGGAGTGGAGGAATGCTTGAATTTCCAAAGAACTAATTATGTTCTATCTTTTGTTATGTGATAATTTTTCGTCTAGAATTGGGAACTTAATGTCCTCTATTTTCAGTTGTAGCCAGTTTGTAAAATGAATTTGCTGAGGTGATAGCTGGGCTATACTTTGACAAGTTTGTTCTTAATATTACTGAAAATAATAATGAAGATAAATTTTGGTTGCTTATGTGCTTAGAGTCTTGGTATTCTGCTTATACCGCTTGACAGGTATCGTTTTATTGTAATTTCAGTTCAACTCAACTTGACTAAGTCTTAATCCCAAATAATTCACAGTTGACTTTGTGTATCTTTTCCTATCATTATATCGTATCGAAGGTTATACTCTCTTGTTAACTTGAGTTAAATCACTCTCTCATTTGTGCAAGGATTCTCATTTATGCGTTGTGAGTTGTGACTAAGTTTTATGCTAGCTATCAATTTGCTGCATCCACCACTTTCCTTTGAGCTTGGTACCTGCTGTATATAAAGATTAGGACACTAAGCATCACACAGGCAGAGTTCCATTTGACTCTGAATGTTTCTTCTTGTTATCTGTTTGTGTGAACAAGCAGCTTGTGTTTCTTCTTGTTTAAATGTTTTGATTACAAATGTGTCATCTTGGTACATCAATTGTCAGGCCAATTCTGGATTGCCTTCTATGCTTCAACATAAGATAGCTATTTCTTTCAAGGATCAGTCTGTTTTTCAAGTTTTCCAGATATCTCTAACTAACAATAAACAAAGTTTACTTGCACATCAAAAAAAAAGTTTATAATGAAAGTAAATTTAGATACTGCAACAGGATACAACGTAAAGAAGTAATCTATCCATGGCAGCTTTAAAATAATTATTAACATTAAAGGATAAGAAAGAGCCAGTTCATGCAACTTGCTTCCCTTTTTTCTTTTTTTTTTTTGGAGGAGGGGGGGGGGGGTGGTTGTCAACAAAAATAAATTGATACTACAATCAAATAAAAGTTTGTAAAGAAAAAAAAAAATGCAAAGATACCATTCTAAAATAAAAATCAGTGTATTACCATCATTTTTAAGTTGGTTTTTTTGGGATTAATCTTTTAGACATTTTAAATCCCATGTACTGTTACATAGTGGTATGCCTGAATAAGGTATTCTCAGATGATTCATGTGTGGGGGGATATGTCAATGAACTTGTAATTGTTACAATTTGACCCCTAAAATATGGATTAAAATGAAATTATCCAGGGTTCTACCAAATTACTGAATTTTGCATTTTTTGGACTAAGTTTCAGTTATTCTCCTCCTGTGCCTGTAGGCTTCAGCTCTTATTTATTGTAGCTCTTTCTTTCTTGCAAACACACATCTTCACCTTTCCACTTCTTCAATGAGTTTCTGACCCTCAACCTTAGATCATAATCATTTAATTCTTGAACATTCCATTACAAGATTTCAAGTTTAATAAGTTTGACTGTAGAGCCCTCTCCATCCTACCACTATATCTCTGTTGCTTCCTGTCTTAGAATCATAGTTCACTGACCACTCCTTATTTTTCAACTCCCTTACTCCTCTCACCCGACCTCTTTGGTGTTGCTGTGGTGGACCTCTTTGTGTCCCAATTGCTCACCAGCTTGTCTTAATTGCCGAAACCTCATAAATTCTTACTTGTAGCCATCATAGGACAACCGCAGGATTTTATTAAACCCCTTAAATCCTCTCTGAGGGTTCCTCATGAGAGGTGGCTGATTACTTCTCAGATCCACAGTAGGTGCTCAAAGGGGTAACCTCTGACATTTACTCCACAACTGGATTTTTTTTTCTAAACTTCCTCCTCTGCAGTTACTCCATCAGCCACATCGTCATCCCCATTGAGCCATCTGCCCTCTGACCCCTTGCCCTTGAACTACCCTCCTACCATCGAGGGAGGCATCCAACCACTGCCAAAGCTAGGTGTACTGACCCTAGGAACCACGGGCTTGATGTGTTGCCTGTTCTGAGGCAGCCACTTGGGCATGAGTTTGAGTTGGATCATCACAAGCGAGGCTTCTCTGCTACTTCTGCTGGATCTCTTCCTATCGACACTACTGCATACTCCTCACTGGTTGGCTCCGATTTGACCACTGCCCACTCACCTCGAGTCTTCTTGTGGGAGTTCTTCTCTGGAATCTCGCGTTGAGGGGGCTCACTCACACTGCTCACTGAGACTTCTATAATGTCATTTTTCACTATGCTCCAACAAGCTTGAAAGAATGCTATAGTAAAACCATCGAGATCTGAAAGCCACAGGTGAACATCTCTTGTCTCTAATTGTGTATACTTCTATTCATGCTTTTCTCATCCTGCTAACAATCTGTCCATGTGTCCTCTTTTTCTGTATTCGCTAACATGTTTATTACTATCTGCTATATAGTATGATGAAGAATTTCTACCCATTTTATTTTATCATTTTATCCCTTTTTATTAAATAAGACTTTCCATAGGAATTCCATACAAGTTTTATAAGCATAACGATTGCAATTTTTGGGCTGGTTTTTTGGAGTCAAATTTTAACAGAGAGTTTCCCTCCTGCTCTCCTCCATTTATGTTATTGTTTCTGAATTTGCTCTTTTATTTTTATCATAAGATATCCTCTATAAGCTTTATAAATATATTTTTTCATATATGCACATCTTTATTATTTTGTGTAGTGTAACCTAAAGTGGTACTTGTGTTCATAATTCTTGTGGAGTGATCAAATTGACCTTTGTTTTTAAATTAATCACTAATTTGTTTTGTTTAGTTTTGGGACCATATCTGCCTATTTATATTTTCTAGTCAAAATAATTTTATTGTGATTTAATCTTTTGTTAGTTTTGGAATCAAACCTAACTTTATTTTATTTTATTTATAAATAGTAAAAATATATTATAGAAAGAAGAAGGGAGAAGAAGGGTGTCACCTTAGTATACAGGAAGTATACATCAGGGACAAAGTACAAATCAAGTGCATAAAGTACAAAAGTTCATAAAACCATGGACTGAAAAGAAGGTATAACCTAGTGAATGCCAAACAAGGTAAACACCATAGACCACGATCTTTCATACTGGTTTTCAACATGTGAAATGTTACTGTTTGTAGATCCCGTTTTATTTTTTTCGTTTGTTTCATCAATTTGTTTGGAGAAAATTATTTATTTGAGGTTGAATTACAGACACCAAAGAAATCCTGCAAAGTAACTTTTCTGCTCAAAAGTTGATTTTTTTTTTTGCCTTACTAACTCTTAGCGCTTCCCTAATGTTTAATTCCAGGCTTTGGAGTGCTTGTTGCGGCTAGCCTCTATAAGGTGATCATTTTTTATAAATGATGCCATGCGATTGATGTTTTTATCACATTTAATGACAGACACCAAAGAAAATCCTGCAATGTGGAGTTGGTAAACTGGATTATATTTGTGTTGATTTCGTTTTTTCAACGTTATTTGTGAATGCTACTATGCAGTAAATTTTTTGAACTTTTTTTAATTTATAAAATCAACTTTGCAACTTGGTAAACTTAAGATAATTGAATTTTTAAAGTGAAATAACCAGTATTGATTCAATTACATGATAAGGCTGAAGATCTCTTGTATCTGGACCAATTAATTACTGTTTCTTTTTCTCTATATTATGTTGCATCAGTTTTAAATATTTTATTTTATAATTTAAAATCAAACTTGGAAGTTAGAGATGCTTTGATACCCTCAATCGCAAGTTTTATTCTCCTACTATTTTAGAGATTTTATAGTATTGGTCGTATGCCAAAAATAAATTTAGTAGATGCCAACTAAATACAAAACAGCAGCATTAAGATGTCTGAAAAACATAATGAAGTATATAATTACTACACAGTAAAACACGATAAACTACGTAATATTATTTTTAATTCTGTCTACAATTGGATTAGGTCTACTGCAAATTTACTTGGATCACAATGTGAACACCCCTTTATTTAAAGCTATTAACGTTTTTCCTCTAATAATTTATTTCTTATTAATAACCTTGTCATAGGTGGTCCTGTAATTCCAACAACCCTCCCCCTGAAGAAAGAAAAAAAAAAAAAAAAACTGAAAAAAAGGATAGAAGAAAAAGAAATAACATGTTGGGTGAGATGTTGCTATTTTTTATTCTTTTTTACCATGTTGGGTGAGATGTCGCTAAGGTAAGTTGTTACTTTAGTAAAATGTTTATGGGCAGCAAGGCAGGTGGACATCATTATCCATGTCTTCTGTATCATCCCCCTTGAGGAAGACGAGTTGTAACTGAGTATGTGCTAGTTCTTGCTTGACTAGGATGTAAATAGGGAAAACAAGCGAATAAAAAAGATTTAATATCTGTCATTTCTAGTAATTTTATCTCCTACCTATCTAAAAAGGATATCATATATTAGAGCACTTTTAATCAAACCAGTTAATAAGCGAAGAAAAGCCACAGATTTCAAACTTAAATATATAATAGGAGCTGTGGAATTCAAGGAAAAAATTGACAATGATTTTTTTTCTTCATTCTATTGGCTTGTCACAATTTTTGAATCCTTTTAATTTTGCTGAAGCATGACAAGTTGGCTTTTTGATGAAAGTGTATTTCCAACTTTTCCATCTTTGTGTCAAATGGTTCATTTGGAAGGAAAGGAATTACTAGACATTCAAAGGCATTAAACAACCTATGGTGGTAGTGAAGTTGATTTTTCTGCGCACTTTGTACAATTGGATGGCTACTTTGGGTGGTCATTCCTTCTCTAGTTTGTTGGATCTTCTTGATTGTTCTACTTTTACATAATTTAGATGCACCTCTTGCATACTGGTGCTGTTTCCTTGTCTTTCTTTTCATGTTGATGAGCAAGTCCAAGGGGTTCTTCCTTAGAAAGATTCCATATGTTATTTAAAAAAAACTAGTTAGCATAAAAATTTTATAGTTTAGACTTGTGATGATTTAAAACCAACATGTAAACTCTCATGGGAAGGGATGGAAAGGGTAGTAGGGGGAGGTGGATGTCGGCTTGTCACTTGTGAGGAGGTGCTTGTTGATTTCATTAGAGAAGTCATTCTTACTGTATGCTTGCAAACAAACCATTCCAACAATAACCATGATGTTTTGATTGTTGTTTCTTTTAGGATATGTTTTGTTTCCCTGCTATTTATTTGGTAGTAATTTCTTTCTTAAGAATAAATTCCTTGGTTATTGTCCTTTTTGTAGCTAATGGAAAATATGTGATGAATTTACTTAAAGATTCATGGACATAAGTCAAGACGATTGAGCCAGTGATCTTTTCCCGAATTTTTATCCAGCAAAGCAATAGGAGCCTTGGGAAAGCTAACCCATAAAAATTTAAAGAAAAATTATTTGTTTTCTGTAACTCTCAATAATTATCATCTTGAAAATTGTAATTGTAATAGTTTTTGCACGTTGTGAACCAAATCATGATGTCAGCATTAAGTATAATGATATTTAACTTGCATTGTTGGGGGAATTTGGGAGAATTCATTTACATAATTGGAATGTGTTGATTACTTTAAAACTTGGGTTGTTCTCATTCATTTTGAAATTTGCTTAAATATTTAACATTTATTGCCCGTCTATATACTAAAATAATAGTATATATATTGATTATATTTATTTATGGATCATTTTATTCCCACTGAAATTTGTTCCTTTTTGGTTTGGAGGCAGGTCTTGCTGATGATGATAATTATCATGCATTTTGTCGTCCGCTTGGCTGCTTAAAGTGAATTATCAGGTGACTTTGACTATATGCTTACTCAATATATGCATTCAACTGCTTCTGATGTGCCTTATGTCATCTGTTTGGCTTAATTGCTTCTTGTTGATTGGTAATTTGCTTAATCTGAAAATATTATATAACTATAATATGCTTGTCTTTATAATATCCATTTTAACTACCCGGCTGAAAAAAATTGAAAAGCTCTGCCTTCTTCACATCAAGGGTTTGTTCTCTTGTAGGGCAAGATAATTTTTTATTCTAGATGCTGTATTTCATGGACATATATTTGTGTTATCTTTTGTATATTGTTAGGAGGAAGTATAAGAAAAGTGTAATCATGAAAAGGAACTCATGGCAATGCATATCTATCTTCGTTTTGGTGCAAAAATTCTCTTTTTATGATAATATATAAGTATATGGATTTCCGAAATGTTATGCTCGAAATGCCTAGCTGGATGGACAATGTTATGTCAGTTATTATAAATTTGTTTGATGGAACTATGGTGGGGCTTATTGTTATGTCTATTGGATGGACTTTATCAGAACCATGTTGTCTATATTTGGTCTCTAATTCCTTTCTAAAATTTTCGCTGAGACAATTCTAGGCCCGGCATTGTAGTAAGGTTTTCAGTTTAAAGGGTGGTTGTAGAACTAATTCTTTTTTTCAAGCTTTCTTGTATTAAAATCAGTGGAACAATGTTAGTTGTAAGAAAATTTTATAACAGTGTTAATTGTAGAAGGAAAAATGAGTGTGGAATTAAGATTGATTCGGTGTGTATGTGTTTCTTACCTATAACAGAACTGGAATGATGTTCCTAAAACTTTGGTGCCCTTTTGGCCTAGCTGGCGGAAGTTGGTGCCTGTTTTGGGGGTTTGTTCACACTGTTGACAGTGATCTGAGGCGTAGGGACAGTCACAATATAGTTGTCCTACCAATCTTGATCAAATTCGACTTTGCTTGGGTCATGTGAGTGGTGGTTGTGACGTTGATGTTCAAGAGGGTATAAATATCTGGGTTTGTGTGTGAGTGAGGTCACCGAAGTCTAGGAAGAGGAATGATGTCGTTGCCGGAGTTGGTTAACACTGAAGTTGCTGCGAAGTTATGGCGTTGGCTGTGAAAGGGGGCTTTAGTTCTCTGATACAATGTTGTACTTTGGGAAATGCGTTTAGTTTTAATTAATTTACCCAAACACACATACGTATTAATTTTTTTGGATACATTTTAAGTGGGGAGGGGAGATTCGAACCCTGAATGTCTTTGTAAAACACTGGATATGCTATTTGACCTACAGGTCACTCGAACAAATACATATGTTTTATAGGTGAGTAATTTCAATATTACAAATTTGTTCCTCACTTGTACATATTCATAACAGTCTGCATTCTTTGTTGCCAGAGGTAATTATGAAGTTGGTGCCGATTTACAACTATCAAAGGAAGTTGTTGGTCATAATGTCTTATGCAACAGAAACAAAGGAAGGGTTGGGTAGCGAGTCATAAGAAACGAGCCCCTTAGTTGCTGGAGGAGTATTTCGTTGGGGATGTTGCGACAATGACTTTTAGAGTGACCGATAATGCAGTTAATATTTACGGTTTACATGTTACTTAAAGTGAGGGATATGGTTTGTTCATTAACCAATTATTCATCCATAGCTTATGGGGAACTCTGTTTTTTGGGCTGGATGTATTTTGTACTATTGAACTTTTGGATGGATGCTTTTGTCATGGGATGAGGGGGTAAAGCATGAAGGAGGATATGAAGCTGATTCTATTTCTCATTTGTTCAAGATTGAGGGGATGGTTTTACTTGGGTAGTTACAAGGGTTTAAAGTGAATGATGATGTGGGGAAAGAAAAAATTGGGGAAGGATTCTCGTTTATGAGTTGTAGTGGGAATAGACAGGTCATATTTGGGAATATTTAATGCACTGACATTGGGGGGCATTTTATTTCATTGAGATATCCTAGTGAGAGATATGGTTTCTTAAATGTTGTGAGCTATTTTGGAGTTCTCTACTTTTATGATATACAATGCATTGGTGGATATTCCTTTGAAGGGCGGCTTGTACACATTGGTCTGACAATCAATTGTCACCTACTTTTCTCATATGACCAGTGTTCAGAACAACAGTAGAAATAACCCTCTAATTGGAAGCACACCTAGAGAAAATAAAGCTCCTGCAACCTGAAATCCGACAAGGGGGCATGACGGAGTTTCGAACTGAACATAAAAACTTCCAAATTCATTTCAATTTGTGTGTTGGGCATTTTGGGGTCAGATTTCTATATAAGGGGCTTCTGACTTCTATTGTATTATTGTCCATGTTCTCTATTTTTTTGGTGTGCACAGTCACTGATGGTTATCAAAACTTGTTAATGCTGATGGTTATGTGATTGGATACGCTTAATAGCAAACTTCACGTTGAAATCTCTTCATTCCTGGCTGGTTCATTTATCCCCCATAACTTTTGAGTATTTTTTATGAAGAAATTATGCAATTTTCTCAAAAATTGCTTATGAATTTGACTTTAACACCATCTTTTCTTGCTTGAATTGCAGTATGAAAGTTGTGGTATGTTTGTAATGAAGATTATGGTGCCTATCTTGTAATTGTGTATGGTACTCGATTGAATGCTTCCTTTCCCACTTTCTCTTCCTTTTTGCAATAATTTAAAATTACATGTAATTTGCTTTGTATAGGATGGTGCGACCCTCCAGTGTGGTGCAAATAACATTCAACACTCTTTGGCTGAAGTCAAACTTGCTTGGATAGTGCGTATTTTTGCTGCCATTCTTATGACTAACCAAATTTCTGGCTTCAGGTTAAATTTTTATTGCTGATTACAATTATAGCTTTCAGGAGAGAATTGTGTATCTCATCAAGCCCATTTGCTTCTCTATTCCAGTGGAGAATTTAATGCAGAGTTTTCAGCTCATGTTTGGCAGTTGATAAATGTGACAAACAGTGGGTGGATTACACAGTCAGGTATGTCATTAAACCAAGTTGGCTTCTTTTTTTTTTGTGCATTCAGTTATTTTCAGTACAACTTGAAAATGCAATATTTATGGTGTGGAATTGTTGCATTTTATATCCTTTTTTTTTTTTTTTTTTTTTTTTTTTTTTTTTCTTTTTAAACATGTTTTTATAAACATTAATATGACATCTTTGTATTAGGAGCTTAGGAGTTACAAGTTTATATTAAATAGTTATCTCATATATGGTTGTAAAGGGATATCTAGGGCAATTTTTAAGTGGAGTCTATTATTCACGTGTTGCCCATATCAAGTTGTATCTAAGCCTGTTGCTTCTAATACTATGATAAAGCTTATTGTTTGAGGTCTGAATATGACTTCAGGAGTCAATATGAGGTCCAAAGTGACTTGCTTGACCTGTCACAATTGTAGGACATTATGAAGTGTATGACGCCACTTTGTTATCTGACCTCATTAATAATCCACAATTTGAAACTTCTAATCCCCAGTCTTAGCATAAAGTCAGGGTGGTAGCCAGTCTGATTCAAAAGATCAGAGGTTTCATTAGCATTGCTAAATACCTAGAATGCTACTTTAGATTTAAAAAGAAAAGGTAAAGTATACCAAGTAAAAGTATTGGTAAGTACTGCGTGTAATATATTTGATTACTCAATTTCAAGGGAAGGAGGTGCCAATTGAGGGGGTGCCAATTGAACTAGAGCTCATTGGTGGGATCATAGTAGTTAATTTGAAATAGAATTGAACATTTAACTTTTG
Organism: Quercus gilva; assembly: GCA_023621385.1. Classification (NCBI taxonomy): domain Eukaryota; kingdom Viridiplantae; phylum Streptophyta; class Magnoliopsida; order Fagales; family Fagaceae; genus Quercus; species Quercus gilva. The sequence continues at coordinate 15,167,424 of CM042480.1, forward strand.
TACTGGCATGTGAGTGGGTTAATTGATACTTCCTTAAAACATGCCATCATAATGCTGTAGTTTATAGAAAATATATGGATAGCTTGCCATTTGCCAGGCAAGTTAGATTGACATGATAGTTAATGTTCAGAGTAAGCTTTTTTCATTCATATTTATTTCAATGCCTTAATGTTTCAATGTCTGTGATGCCCTTGTTTCCATCTTTGTTTTTGATGACTATGACCATCCTCAATATGTAGATTATGCTTTTTTGGTTGGCATATGTACATTATGTGCTTTGACAAGGCTGTTCTTAATATTACTGAAAATAATAATGAAGATGAATTTTGGTTGCTTACTTGCTTATAGTCTTGAATATTGGTAAACTTAAGATAATTTAATTTTTTAAGTGAAATAACCAGTATTGATTTAATTAGATGGTAAGGTGAAGATCTCTTGCATCTGGACCAATTAATTACTGTTTTGTTCTTCTCTATTTTATGTTGCCTCAGTTTTAAATTTTTTATTTTATAATTTAAAATCAAACTTGGAACTTAGAGATGCTTTGATATCCTAAATCAAAAGTTTTATTCTCCTACTATATAGAGATTTAATAGTATTGGTCATATGCCAAAAATAAATTCAGTAGATGCCAACTAAAGTTTCGAGACTCGGGTGCGGGTGCGGGACTCGGCAATTTTTTAAAAAGGTGGGTGCGGGTGCGGCGGGACTCGGCGATTAAAAAATTATTAAAAATAGTTTTATTTATATATTTTATATATTGCTAAGCATGTTTTTTAATATAATAATAATAGAGAACTCATATATAATAATAATAATAATAATGTACTGTACAAAATAAAGCCTCACTAACCAAAAGCTTATTAGTGGCTTAGTGGATCACGTACCAGTTCAGTGGCTCAATGTTAAAAAAAAAAAAAAAAAAAAAGAAAAAAAAAAAGAGAGGGAAAATGTGGCTCACGTGAGAGGCCCAAAAAACAAAATAAAGCACCATTGACCAAACGCATTTAACAATTCTTTTCAAAAAAAAAAAAAAACAAAACAAAACTGATAAAGAAAAAAAGAAACAGAACAAAACAAGTGAACAACGCTAGGCTCGCAAAAAAAAAGAGGAAGAAGACGATCTGATTCGGTGCGAATCGGTCCGGTTCGGTGCGAATCGGCGCGCGTTGAAGCCGAGTCGGCGCAAGTCCGGCGCTCCACATGGCAGGACATGGCCCAACGCGGCCCGGACGCGCCGTCTGCAGTGTCCCTCCCGCGTCGCCGCGTCCCGCCAAGTCCGATGCGTGTGCGGCTCCTCTGGAGCTGCGTCGGTGCTTTCTAGCTAAATACCAAACAGCAGCAATAAGATGTCTGAAAAACTTAATGAAATATACAATTACTACAGAGCTAAACACCCTAAATATAATATTATTTTTAATTCTATCTACAATTGGGTTAGATCTGCTGCAAATTTACATCGATCATAATGTGAACACCCCTTTATTTAAAGCTATTAACGTTTTTCCACTAATAATTTATTTCTTATTAACCTTGTCATATCCTTGTCATAAAGGACAGTCACATTTTAGTCGTCCGACCAATCTTGATCGAATTTGACTTTGCTTGGGTCATTTGACTTGAGGTGATTGTGAGGTTGATGTTAGAGAGGGTATAAATATCTTGGTCTGTGTATGAGTGTGGTCACCGAAGCCTAGGAAGAGGAATGATGTCGTTGCTAGAGTTGGATAACACCGAAGTTGCTGCGAAGTTATGGCGTTGGCTGTGAAAGGGGGCTTTAGTTCTCTGATCCAATGTTGTGCATTGGGAAATGTGTTTAGGTTTAATTAATTTACCCAAGCACGCATACGTATTAATTTTTTTGGATACATTTTTAGTGGTGAGGGGAGATTCGAACCCTGAATGTCTTTGAAAAATGCTAGGAAATGCTATTTGACCTAAAGGCACTCTCACAAATACATATTTTTTAGATGTGAGTAATTTCAATATTACAAATTTATTCCTCAATTATTCATATTCATAACTGTCTGCATTCTTTTCTGCCAGAGGTAATTATGAAGTTGGCGCTGATTTACAACCATCAAAAGAAGTTGTTGGTCATATTGTCTTCTGCAGCAAAAACAAAGGTACAACCATCAAAAGAAGTTGTTTGTCATAATGTCTTCTGCAGCAAAAACAAAGGAAGGGCTGGGTAGGGAGTCATAAGAAATGAGCCCGTTAGTTGCTGGAGGAAATGAGGATTTCGATGGAGATGTTGCCACAATGTGGACTTCTAGAGTGACCAATAATGCAGTTAATTTTTAGGGTTCACGTGTTACTTAAAGTGAGGGATATATGGTTAGTCCATTAACCAATTATTCATCCAGCTTATGGGGAACTCTTTTTTTAGGGCTGGATGTATTTCATACTATTGAACTTTTGGAAGGGTGCATTTGTCGTGGGATGAGGGGGTAAAGCATGAGGGAGGATATGAAGCTGATTCTATTTCTTGTTTGTTCAAGATTGAGGATGGTTTTACTTGGGTAGTTACAAAGGTGTATAAAATGAATGATGAGGTGGGGAAAGCAGAATGGGAAGAATTCTCCTTTATGAGATTTAGTGGGAATAGACATGTCATATTTAATGCACAGACGTAAGGGGGGCATTTTATTTCATTGAGATTTCCTAGTGAGAGATATGGCTGTCTTAAATTTTGTGAGCTATTTTGGTGTTCTCTAGTTTTATGTTATACTATGCATTGGTGGTTATTTTGTTTTGAAGGGCAGCCTATACACATTGGTCCAAAAATCAATTGTCACCATACTTTTCACATATGACCATAGTTCTGAACAATAGTAGAAATAACTCTAATAGGAAGCACACCTGGAGAAATTATGGCTCCTGCAACCTGAAATCATAGACAAGGGGTCATGACTGAGTTTCGAACTGGACAGGAGAACTTCCAAATCTGTTTCAATGGGGCATTTGGTAGGGGTGGGGTGTGGGCCATTTGTGGACAGATTTCTATAAGGGGGCTTCTGACATCTATTATATTATTGTCCATTTTTTATAATTTTTTGGTGACACAATCACTGATGGTTATCAGAACTTGTAATACTGATGGCTATACTGTTTGGATACGCTTAATAGCAGACTTCATGTTGAAATCTCTTCATTCCTGGCAGGTTCATTTATTTCCCTTAACTTTTGAATATTTTTATGAAGAAATTATAGAATTTGATCTTATTATGGATAGATTTAATAAGATTCCTTTTGTCTGAATTGATGAATTTAATATCTTTTACTAGTGGCTGGCAGCAGTGTTTATTACCTTTTAAGGTTGTGTTCAAGATTGGTCACATCTGTGTGGTGTTTGAAGACTGACACAGTAAACCTGCAGGATGAATATGCGCCCAAGATTATAGAAGGTTTCATTTCCTCATGATTTGATCCTTTGCAGGTTAGATAGCAGCAATAATTTTAGCAGTGATGCAATGCTTTCATTTTCTGCGAGTAAAGTTTTGGGCAAATTACACTTTACTACCTTAAACTATACACCATATTACATTTTGCACCCTAAACTATTTAAATGCACATTTGGCACCTTAAACTATTACACTTATTAGACTTTGCATCCTAATGTTAGTTTTACTGTTAGACAAAAATTAATAGCACATGATTTGCATATGATTTTTGCTTAGGTGGCACACTGCTTAAAGACAAAAACACCCTCTTCACAAACAATTAAAAACAAAAGCTTATTTCATTACAGTACAGGTACAGATCCAATGATTTCTGCTGAACAAAATATATACTATAGAGATCCATAGTAGCATATTTAGCATGCGATTTTTCATTTTAAAAGGAACAATAGCGATGAGGTGCCATATTTGCTAAAGGTCCCTTAGTGACTAATAGTGATGAGATGGAGATTTTAGCTTGTTGCAAGGCCATTGAATTTGCTATGGAAACTGGCTTTACTAATTTTATGAAGGCCATTACTGATTATGGGTCTCATGTATCTAGATTGGGTCATATTGTCCTTGATATCCAATGCTCATGCAAGGTCTACAATGGAGGTCCTTGATTTCCATCAATGATGCGTGAGGGAGAGAGAGCTAGAAAAAATAAGGAAAAGTTTTTGTTTTAATTGATTGTGAAGATGGGTATTTTTGTCTTTTAATTTTGTTCCACCTAAGCAAAAATCATGTGTAAGTCATGTGCTATTAATTTCCGTCTAACTTAACAGTGAAACTAACGCTGGGGTGCAAAGTGTCATAAGTGTGGTAGTTTAGGGTGCAAAGTGTGCATTCGAATAGTTTAGGGTGCAAAGTGTAATCTAGTGTATAATTTAGAGTGATAAAGTTGATTTTCCCTAAATTTTTATGTTACTTTTTTTTCATTTGCTGCGACTGTCTGAATATTTTGATGAACTCTCTGAGGTTCCAATTGATAATGCTGAACTCCTTCAGGATCAACTTGATTTAATTCCGTACCTTTGCAGATTTCAGGTCTGGAAAACACCCTCAAATCAGGAATACTTGGTTAAACTAAACAGCCCTTCAATTTTCTCTAAATTTTTTGATGAATTTGACATGAATGTCATCTTTTCTTGTAGAATTGCAATATGAAAGTTGTGGTATGTTTATAATGAAGATTATTGAGCCTATTTGGCAACTGTATATGGTACTCTATTGAATACTTCCTTTGCCCACTTTCTCTTCCTTTCAGCAATAATTTGATATTACTTGTAGTTTGCTTTGTATAGGATGGAGTGAACCTCCAATGCTGTGCAGATAACATTCAAATCTATTTGGCTGAAGTCAAACTTGACTAAGTCTTAATCCCAACTAAATCATGGTTGACTATATGTATCTTTTCCTATCATTATATCGTATTGAAGGTTATACTCTCTTGCTAACTTGAGTCAAATCACTCTCTCATTTGTGCAAGGACTCTCATTCAAGCATTGTGAGTTGTGACTAAGTTTTATGCTAGCTATCAATTTGCAGCATCCACCACTTTTCTTTGTGCTTGGTACCAGCTGTGTATAAAGATTAGGATGCTAAGCATCACACAGGCAGAGTTCCATTGGAGTCAGAACGTTTCTCCTTGATATCTTCCTGTGTGAACAAGTAGCTTGTGTTTCTATTTAATTAGGGTCACGGGTGTATTTGCTGATCAGGTTTTTAAATTAAATTCTTTTAGTTAAATTTTTCTTCTTTTTTTCCATAATAGATAAAGATTCTTGGTCAATGTTTTGATTACAAATATGTCATCTTGGTTCATCAATTGTCAGCTCAATTTTGGATTGCCTTCTATGCTTCGACGTAATATAGCTATTTCTTTCATGGATCATGAGGATAAAAAGAGAAAAAAAGGAATGATTTTGGGATCTGGGTGTTTGAACAATTGTTATGGGGTAGGGGAATCTAGGGTTTTTTTGGTTATTCGGAAGGTTTGAAATGGGTTTTATGGTAAATGCAAGGAGGATAGAAAGAAAAGTATTGTTTTTTTGAGATAAATGTGTGATTGGTTGTTTGTGATTTGATTATTTGAAGTTCTGGTCTCTACTGGGAAAATGGTAGGATTTGCAATAAGAACCAAGTCTTAGTTCCAAAATATTATGGTCGGCTATGAATCCAACAGATTAATCAGGGTCAGCCATTTAGTAGGAGTTACATTACCAAAAAAAAAAGGGTTTAGTGATATTCTGAAGGACAGTGTTATTAGGTCTTACGAGTTTAACTCTTTTCTTTTATTATGTCTCATGTGGTATTTTGCTTCGATACCCATTAAAAAAAATTAAGTTAAATTGTGCAATTTATAGGAAGTGGATAGTTTTGTATGCTTTTGATTGCTGAACCGGGGCTTGTATATATGAATGGGAATTTTTCTATGAAGAGAAGTCCTTTAAGTGTAATTCTGAGCCAAGAATGAATTCATTGTATTATCAACTATGAGTGGATGGAAGGAGAACCGGATTTAAAACTCATTGATTCTGTACGTAACTTACCAATGAAAACACTGTGATACCTTGTATTTTTTTTAATCCTTGGAGAGATTAGAATATTTATGATTTAGAGCATGACATATTGCCTATATCAAAGTATCAAAGTCATTTATTGTTTGTATAGACCTTGTACACACATATACTTGCTTAAACTAATAATTATCATTGTTCAGCAAAACTTGCCTTCAATCTTCTAAATTTGTTTAAGCTAGTGTCAAGGGGGAAGGTATGTCCTTTTGTGACTTGCAACCCCATCAGCACTCCTGTTGGTGAGTCATCCATCTCACTTGCATGTCAGCATCCTTTCATATATATACTTTGAGAGAAACAAAAGATCAAGGTCCCCCCAACACACATACACACACACAACTAAAACACGTGTAATATATATAGGTATGTATATATATATATATATATATCCTCAGCTAGACATGTAGGGTGGGAACCCATCCTGTTAGGCCTAAAGATTCTTGTCCAAGTTTTTGCTTCCCTAAAATGGGGGGAGCTTTATTTAAGATGTTGCTGGCTTCTCTTTCATGTAGTGACCTGGCCTTGGACAGGCTGTCTGAGCTCATTTGAGGGTTTTGTTTTTCTACTTTGGTTTCTCATTTGGAAATAGCAGTCATTGCTATATGGAAATTGTAATTGATAATTAGATGGTTATATTGTAAGTTTATTCTAGACAGGGATCTATGGTAAGGTCGTTGGTTCAATGCTCACTAGTTGAGAATTAACTTACTAATAGCAAAAGAAAAAAGGATAGGAATCTTAGGGGGTTTACAGGATTCATAAACAGGTTTTAATTCTTGCCTTTCCAAGATGCCATATAAAGAAAGCTGGATGCTTTTCTTTATCGGCACAAGGAATGTTAATCAATCCCCATATGTTGCTGACATTGTGGTGGAGAGATACTGTGCTTGGTCCATTGTTGTGCTTGGAGGATTATGTATGGGCTGAGTTATTTGTACCATTGATCTTGCTGATTGCATATGCTCTTTGATTAAAAAGATCAGGTAATTCAAGGCTGACTTCTTAGCCAGTAGAAGTATAGTGATGTCAGAGACACATTTGTCTAGTTTGAGCTTTAGCTTCCAGGTTTTTTCTTTCATTCCTTCTTGGTGCTTCATCCATGTTCATTTTGTGTTTTTCCTTGGAGGAGACGTCACTTAAGCTTCTCTGCCTGCTTTTATTATAGCAGCAGTGTCTCTTTCCTAATTGTAATCAAATTGAAATATATATACCCAACAGAGAAGAACACTAACGTTAATGCTCAGTGGTCTTCTCTAGTGAACTTGCATTAAGATCAAGAGGTAATCATTTATGCTAGTTGACACAGTTATGTCAGTTATGTTCAGAAGTTGCCATAATTTTGTGTTCATTTCTGTGTAAATGTGAGAGAGAGAAACCTAAAAAAAATGTCCGAGAGAGAGAGAGAGAGAGAGAGAGAGAGAGAGAGAGAGAGGAAGGCCGGGGGGGGGGGGGGGGTGGCGGGGTTTTCAGAATCCATACTCTGTGAATATCCTTCTGGCTGGCTACGACAAGGAGACAGGCCCATCTCTTTACTATATTGACTACATTGCTACACTTCACAAACTTGACAAGGGAGCATTTGGTTATGGGTCCTATTTTTCCCTCTCCATGATGGATAGGCACTGCCAGTGGCATGTCAGTGGAATAAGCAATCGATCTGGTTGATAAGTGCATATTGGAGATTCGATCCCGGCTTGTTGTGGCACCACCGAACTTTGTTATCAAGATTGTTGATAAGGATGGAGCAAGGGAGTATGCCTGGCGTGAATCTGTCAAGGATGGTGCAGTTTCTTCAGCCTGAATTCCTTTTTATGTTTTAATTTAAATGAGTTAGAAGGGAAGGTTATATGTCTCTTCCTGAACTTTAGTTTGAAATACACGTACTGACTATTCTTGTTTCATTTGCTGATATGCCAGAATAGTTGTATTGTTGGAAAATTAATGCAGCTCGTGTTTTTCCATTTTTTTTTCTTTTTCTTCAAGTGGGTCTTGTGTGACCTTGCCTTAATTTAACTCTCATAATACTTTCCACAATTAACAACTTGATGAAGGATGATTTGTTTATCATTTTACATTTACTGTGAGCAGCAAAGAAGAGTCCAAATCTTCTATTCTATTTTTCTTGCTCTACTTTATATTCTATCAATAAAAACTTGTCATGTGTTCACCTAATTAATTAAATACTATCATTATTGATTTATTAATACTATAGTTATTAATTAATAATAGTATTTAATTAATTAGGTGAACATGTGGCAAGTTTTTATTGATGGAATACAAAGTGGAGCAGGAAAAATGGGACAAAAGATTTGGATTCAACAAAAAAAAGGTCTAGTTGCAAAACTTATTCTGAATCAAACAATCTTCAACAATTTTATTTCCATTTAAAATCTTATCTATCTTTATTTATTCTTCTCAATCTCTAACATAATTGTATCCATAAAAAAACTACAATTCAATTATTTAGTGAGAAAAAAAAGATGAAATTCACCAAATCCATAAAAAAAAACTAAATATAAATGAAAAATGTAAAGAAATATAGGACACATTTGGTACGTGTATTTAAACAATAGTTTTCAATTTTTTTAAAAATATGTGTGAGTAAAATAGTGTATAAAAATACATGTAGTATTGTTTAAAAACTCAAAACTTGTGTTCAAACTCGATACCATAGACTTCACATATCATTGATACGAAAGCCATGAATAATAATACCATAGAATACATCTCAAAATCTATAATAGAATTTGGGCCCAGACTAAAAAAAATCACCGCATCAAAGAGGCCATCTCTCAGGCCGTATAAGCCCAAACCTTGCTTTAAAAAAACAAAAAAAAAAACAAAAACAGAAGTCCCTCAACTTCTTCCTCAAGGCGCTGAATCGCTGATGCTTGTTTAGTGTTTTACTCCAGACCACTCCACAAAATCAAATCAAAAGTTCTCAAACCCCCAACACACAGAAAAATTAAGATAGAAAAGCGAAAACTCATACACTCATAGATCATGGAGTGCGTGTTCGGATTGGTAGGCAATGGGTTCGCCATAGTGGTAGCCGATTCCTCTGCAGTTCACAGCATACTGGTTCACAAGTCCAACGAAGACAAGATCATGGTCCTCGACTCTCACAAGCTCATCGCCGCTAGTGGCGAGGCCGGCGACAGGTTTTCACTCTGATTTTCAATACCACCCTCTTTTGTTTTGTTTTGTTTTTTTTTTTTTTGTTGTTGGATTTTTGGGTTTTGATTGGTTTTTTGAGTTGTTGGGGTTTTTGTTTATCTGCAGAGTTCAATTCACTGAGTATATACAGAAAAACGTGGCTTTGTATCAATTCCGTAATGGGATTCCTCTGACCACAGCCGCTGCAGCAAACTTCACTCGAGGCGAGCTCGCCACTGCTTTGCGTAAGGTATAAAGTGTAACTAATTTAGGGTTTTTTTTTTTTTGGTTTGTTGTTGATGTTAAAATTTGGGTATTTCATTTGGGAAAATTGCAATGAGGATACTAAGAGAAAAAAAGGAATGATTTTGGGATCTGGGTGTTTGAACAATTGCTATGGGGTTGGGGATTCTAGCGTTTTTTGGTTAATTGGAAGGTTTGAAATGGGTTTTATGGTAAATGCAAGGAGGATAGAAAGAAAAGTATTGTTTTTTTTTTGAGATAAATGTGTGATTGTTGTTTGTGATTTGATTATTTGAAGTTCTGGTCTCTGCTGGGAAAATGGTAGGATTTGCAATAAAAACCAAGTCTTAGTTCCAAAATTTTATGGTCGGCTATGGATCCAACAGATTAATTAGGGTCAGCCATTTAGTAGGAGTTACATTACCAAAGAAAATGGGTTTAGTGATATTCTTAAGGACAGTGTTATTAGGTCTAACAAGTTTAACTCTTTTCTTTTATTATGTCTTGTGGTATTTTGCTTGGATACCCATTAAAAAAAATTACGTTAAATTGTGCAATTTATAGGAAGTGGATAGTTTTGTATGCTTTTGATTGCTGAACCAGGCTTGTATATATGAATGGTAATTTTTCTATGAAGAGAAGTCCTGTAAGTGTAATTCTGAGCCAAGAATGAATTCGTTGTATTATCAACTATGATATCTTGCCAATGAGATTTGGCTTAAATGGTATTTCCTCTTCCCACAAGAATGAGTGGATGGAAGGAGAACTGGATTCAAAACTCATTGATTCTGTACGTAACTTACCAATGAAAACACTGTGATACCTTGTATTTTTTTTAATCCTTGGAGAGATTAGGATATTATGATTTAGAGCATGATATATTGCCTATATCAAAGTATCAAAGGCATTTATTGTTTCATTTACTTATTAAGATTGTAGTAGAATGAATATAAGTTATTATTTGTTGGTCCATTTCTTCGTTGCCCTATAGCTAAGGAGTTGTGGACTATGGTATTGGGTCTGTTTGGTGTTCAAGGGGTTATGCTGAGGAGGGTTTAGGATATGTTAGCTTTCTGGCAGGGTCAGTTTGGTCATCATCGGAACATAGTCATTTGGAAGGTAGTGCCACATTGTTTAATGTGGCGTTTTTGGAGGAAAGGAATCTAGAAGTTTCGAGGATTGTAAATGGTCTATTCTTGATCTTAAGTTATTTTTCTTTCAATCTCTGTTTGATTGGATCCTAGCTTTGGAATCATTTCTTTTACTTCTTTATTAGATCTGTTTGATCATTATAACTTGAGAGATTGATTGTGTTGTACCCATAGTATACCCCTTGTGTACTTGGGCTAATTTTTCATCAATAAAGTTATGCTACTCATAAAAAACAGAAGAAAAAAAAAGGAAAACTTAATGTGTAAATGAGCATGATTTTGCTTCATTGTTAGTGTCAAGCATTTCAGGCCACACTAACTCATGATAGATTAAATATGATGGAATTAAAGCAACAGTAGAATACCCAAAACGTATATCCCAAATTGTGGATGGAGATCTAGACTGGGAAGATGAGGGCCATTTTATTTTATGAGTAGTTAAATAGTTATGATAGTTAAGGGTGTAACATCAGAGATTTGGGATCCAGTTTAGTGGGGATTGGTAGGTGTTAAAATGCACTATTTGGTAATATGGATTTGGACTTTGCATTGGGGACTTAGTGCTAATATGGTTTATGGAGACCTAAAAAGCACGGACACAGACAAGAAACCAGAAGGTACAAAACACAGTCACATGACAGTTATTGAAAATTTAGGACGTGACATGGAAAGGACATAAAGATTAATTAATATATATACTTTTAGGCATATTTTATGTTTATTCTAGGTTTTTAAAAATTAGTAATAACCAATTTTTTTTTTTGAAAACGTATCTAATATAAATTTAAAAGCAATAATAGATAGCAAAAAAGTACATTGATACCTAAAAATTGATGTTTAGAGTGCAAATAAACTACAAACAATTAACCAAAAACAGTAATTAGAAAAATGCAACTAAGTGTCGGTCACGAGAAAGGGAACTTTAAACAAAGGAACTCTTAAATAATACGCATTGTTTTTGTTAAATTTTTTCTCTTCTTTGGGGAACGTCGGTCTACGATATTTTTTAAAAATATATTTGGGGGGAAAAAAGAAACCAGAACAAATGATATCGGTCTAATCTGAGGACCACCCAAATAAAGATTGTAGCAGACTTATAAAATGAGAGAAGATGCACCCCAAAGAGAGAGAAGATCATGGAGGTCTTTCATGCTATATCGATAAATTGATACTCGTGCAATCACGTCCCAAGCCTGTCCATGTCTGGCACGTGTATGACATGGACGCAGGTATTTATTGTGCTTGTGCTTCCGAGGAGACTAAGTTGATGTAGGAACAATATTTATTAAATTACCGGGGCTTTGAGTTTTTAAGTTATTTTAAGTTATTGTGATATGCATGGGTTTCAGTAATTAAGGGTAATGATATATTGTTAGTTTCTCTCTCTTATAATAGAGGCTATGGCATAAGGAACTTTCACTTTTGATTATAATGAAAATTAGCATCTGCTTTGAAGTTTTTGTTTAAAGAATTTGGGGCTTTTCATTTGGCTACCTTAGAAAAGGTGCTACTTCTTTTTCTCACTAAAAAACATAGTTTGATTGAGGACCAAAGTAGGCCTGTCTTCCCACAGCCTGGACTAGAGTCTTTTGTTCCTTCCTATAGAGCTAGTGTCAAGGGGGAAGGTATGTCCTTTTGTGATTGCAACCCCATCAGCACTCCTGTTGGTGAGTCATCCATCTTACTTGCACGTCAGCATCCTTTCACATATATACTTTGAGAGAAACAAAAGATCAAATAGGCCCCCTCACCCCACCCCCCACACCCCCCCCCCCCCCCCCCCCCCCAACACACACACAACTAAAACTCGTGTAATATATATATATATATATATATCCTCAGCTAGGCATGTAGGGTGGGAACCCATCCTGTTAGGCCTAAAGATTCTTGTCCAAGTTTTTGGTGCCCTAAAATGGGAGGAGCTTTATTTAAGATGTTGCTGGCTTCTCTTTCATGTAGTTACCTAGCCTTGGACAGGCTGTCTGAGCTCATTTGAGGGTTTTGTTTTTCTACTTTGGTTTCTCATTTGGAAATAGCAGTCATTGCTATATGGAAATTGTAATTGATAATTAGATGGTTATATTGTAAGTTTATTCTAGACAGGGATCTGTGGTAAGGTCGTTGGTTCAATGCTCACTGGTTGAGAATTAACTTACTAATAGCAAAAGAAAAAAAGGATAGGAATCTTAGGGGGTTTACAGGATTCATAAACAGGTTTTAATTCTTGCCTTTTCAAGATGTCATATAAAGAAAGCTGGATGCTTTTCTTTATCGGCACAAGGAATGTTAATCAATCCCCATGTATTGCTGACATTGTGGTGGGGAGATACTGTACTTGGTCCATTGTTGTGCTTGGAGGATTATGTATGGGCTGAGTTATTTGTACCATTGATCTTGCTGATTGCATATGTTCTTTGATTAAAAAGATCGGGTAATTCAAGGCTGACTTCTTAGCCAGTAGGAGTATAGTGATATCAGAGACACGTGTCTAGTTTGAGCTTTAGCTTCCAGGTTTTTTCTTTCCTTCCTTCTTGGTGCTTCATCCATGTTCTTTTTGTGTTTTTCCTTGGAGGAGACCTTACTTAAGCTTCTCTGCCTGCTTTTATTATAGCAGCAATGTCTCTTTCCTAATTGTAATCAAATTGAAATATATATACCGAACAGAGAAGAACGCTAATGTTAATGCTCAGTGGTCTTCTCTAGTGAACTTGCATTAAGATCAAGAGGTAATCATTTAAGCCAGTTGACATAGAGTTATGCTGGTTATGTTCCGAAGTTGCTATAATTTTGTGTTCATTTCTGTGTGTAAATGTGAGAGAGAAACCTAAAAAAAATGTGCCTATGAGAGAGAGAGAGGAGAGATAGGAAGGCGGGGGGGGGGGGGGGGGGGTTGTAATTATATAATCATATCACATATAAATGCTTGTTCTGGATCTGTTCTGTGATTGTGCCCCTTTCATTGAGTTGGTCCTAAGGAGTTACAGTTGCTAATGCGGTTGCCTAGAACATCCACATGTGGAGACATATGCATCTTATAGGCATAATTGCTAGGTAGTTGATACTTTGGCTACTTGATATAATTGTGATTTTTTTTTTTCAGAATCCATACTCTGTGAATATCCTTCTGGCTGGCTACGACAAGGAGACAGGCCCATCTCTTTACTATATTGACTACATTGCTACACTTCACAAACTTGACAAGGGAGCATTTGGTTATGGGTCCTATTTTTCCCTCTCCATGATGGATAGGCACTACCACAGTGGCATGTCAGTGGAAGAAGCAATCGATCTGGTTGATAAGTGCATATTGGAGATTCGATCCCGGCTTGTTGTGGCACCACCAAACTTTGTTATCAAGATTGTTGATAAGGATGGAGCAAGGGAGTATGCCTGGCGTGAATCCGTCAAGGATGGTGCAGTTTCTACAGCCTGAATTCCTTTTTATGTTTTAATTTAAATGAGTTAAAAGGGAAAGTTATATATCTCTTCCTGAACTTTGGTTTGAAATACTCGGTACTGACTATTCTTGTTTCATTTGCTGATATGCGAGAATAGTTGTATTGTTGGAAAATTAATGGAACTCTTGTGTTTTTCCATTTTCTTTTTCTTTTCTTTTTTTTCTTCAAGTGGGTCTTGTGTGACCTTGCCTTAATTTAATTCTCATAATACTTTCCACAATTAACGACTTGATGAAGGATGATTTGTTTATCATTTTACATTTACGGTGAGCAGCAAAGAAAAGGTCTAGTTGCAAAACTTGTAGGAGCTTATTTTCTCATTGATCTAAGATGAAATGTCAACACCTTACTTTGTCTCTTGCAAGTAATGGTGAAGGAATTTGTTAGTCATGCAGAACATGCCAGGCTGTTGTATTGGCTAAATGCATGATCCAATTGAGTTATATGTCTTTGGTTTAAATTCGAGTATTGGGTTATTTTGAATTAAAAATTAAGGTTAAACACGTTTACAAGATTTGATAAAACAGAATATAGATCATTGCATTCAGAAAGGCCTCTCATTCCGTGCAAGTGGGGATAGGTTTATACCTTCACGAAGCTAAGCCATAATTTCCCACCCGGATAAGTTCAAACATAAAACATCAACCTTTGAACGGACTGTCGTTAGACACATGTCATTGAAATTGGATATATCTAATTTAAACCTTGTTTCCTCAAAAATTAGAATCTGTATTAATGTTTTATTTTACCTTTTGAACTTTGAAGTCAAATTATTTTAAGAAAAACTTGTTGCACATCGGTGCGTATAGATACAATGGTGTACAACAATTGAAAATCGTGAGTTGAAGAGACAAATTCCAACTTGAAATAGTTTTAGTTCAACACTCTGCCCAATTATATTAATAAGATTGGCAATAAAAAGGCAAAAGGAATATCCTAATGATCAATAAGATGCGTTAATTGGTTTGAATGAATTGGGACTGTAACGCAGTAAAAATGTTGCTCAAATTTGTGGGGAATTCAATAGTCACAGTTCACAGCTTGGTACTCATGCTATTGACACAAAAAAGGAGGTCAATATTTAGATTATACCCTTCAAGTGGGTGAATTATTGTTAAGTTGGTCATAATAAAACTACTGTGAAGTTTGGTAAAAGAGATTATTAGTATTACATATTTGAAAAAGTGACAGTTTTATAAAGGATAATAGACAATCCTGATAAGAATGTTAAAATTTAAGGATTAAACTGACTAAAAACAAAAAAACTTTTATCAATTCAACAAAAATTTAAAGGTTACCATTTAGATTTTAGTAAAAAAAAAAAAAAAAAAAAAAAAAAAAAAAAAAAAAAAAAAACAAAAGAAACCTGGACAGATGGAAGTAAAAACCAAAAATATTTTCTAAAAATAAAAAATAAAGTGCCCATTTGGTATAAGTGTTTAAACACATGTTTTTAGTTTTTAAACAATATTATACATATTTTTATACATTTTTTCATCCATTTGGTATAAATGTTTAAACACATGTTCTTGACAGCGAAGATATTTGACAGATGTAAGTATATCGGATACACATGTTTTGAGCCTCACAAGCTGCACAAATTCAAAAGCAATTGGGTGGTCTATTAAAGCTCTGGACCAAGACCTTGAACAAATCTGCTGGAAAGAACACTTAGGAAGCAAGCATCAAGAGCCATTTTGCCTATACAAGAAAGAGCCTCAATTTTCATCGTAAAATTGCTTTCTTTCTCTGATCTGATAGTATCAAAATGTTCTTTTTACAATATTTTCATGTTTACTTATTCTAAATTTTTTATATCAATGTTTAATTATATAATTACAAATTAATTTCAATACATTTGTTCTGATGCAGAGATGAATGGATGCCCCACAAACAACAATATCAAGGGAAACTCCAATTATTTGCAAATGATAGAATGGACTTTTGCTTGGGGGGTTCTCCAAATCAAAAGCTTACTTCAAAAGAGTTAAAGAGTGGTGCATTTGCACCTTGCAGATTGCACACAAATCAGGTTTTTTTTTTTTTTCCCAATATATCATGAATGAGAGATGTTTCAAACAAAATGATATAAGTTTTAGGTATAAATGTAGGGAGTAAACTATTATTTCTGGATGACAGATTCATCCGTAATTTTTTAAAATCGTGTGCTTTGCCTTTGTATCTTAATTTCATTATTGTGTTACTTACTCTTAGCTACATTTATGAATTGATGTTGGAAGCTAATGCATTAGTCTTAGCAGATGTGGGAGCTGAGCGTTAATGGAACTTTGGCAAATAGCTATTCTGGTCTATGTGCAACAGTAAACTCTATTAAAGGTGATAGATTCGTATACTTGTGCCTTATTTTATAAAATGTTGAAAACAACTTTGCTAGTGGTCCCATTATTTCATATTTTTGAGTTACTAGCTGATTATTTGTGCAGCTGAAGTCTGTCCTGATGGAACTCGTTCTTGGATCGCAATTGGAAGAAAATGTATGACTCCCACACCAACATAGAACTCTAATTTGTAGAGCCCCATAGCTGTGCATTTCCCCCAAGTGCAAGACTATTTTTTTAATTAAAAAAAATGCATAATTCTATTCTTCACATTTTTAATGATTTTTTATGAATTATAAAATAAAAATAAGAAGTGCAAAACTCTATTCTTCATGCTTTCTAATGATTATTCTTTCAGCTTTTCTAGGAGAAATATATGTTGCTTTTTTCAATCTTAACCCTGAGAGGACAGTAATATCTGCAAAGATATCGGACATGGCTAAGGTACTTCCTGGTAAAAACTTCAATGGAAATTCCTGTCAGTGCAAAGAAGTATGGAGTGGAAATGACATTAAAGTTAGAAAGCAGACTATATCAAGGGGAATAAAAGCCCATGGCTGTGCTCTATTTGTCCTGAAATGTAAGTTGGCAGGATTAATGTAAACTAAGATGTATGGAGTCATCTATGCTGTACCACATATAACGAAGGCAATATGTATATGACAAAGTGCTAAGGCAATGATAATTCTTTAACACTCCTACTTCGTCTGCATTTAGATTATGTCTTTAGGCTAATTGATGAGAATTATACCATTGCTCTCGTCAAATATTATGTTCTTTCTCTCTCTTTTTGTTTAGACTAGTGGTATGAATGAATTAAATAAGAATTCTGTATATATATTTTTTTCTTTAAGAAAAAGATTTCACTGATATCATTAAAATCCTGGTCTGTATGAGTCTAAACAATCTGGAGTTATTGGTTTAAGATGGGTCAATGATGTAAGTAATGCCCTTTTAGCTAATTTGGGCTGGCAAGTTGGTTTTGGCAGCAACAAATTATGGGCGCAGTTGGTAATGCAGAAACACCATAAAAGTTGGGCTTTGCCTTTCACCCAAAATGACCGGTAGCCGATTTGAATCGAGAAATCAGTTTTCCCAAAAAAAGAAATTGTGGGTAAGGCTGCTTACCACCAATTCTCTCAAACCCCGCATAAATGAGAGTTTTATACATTGGGTAGATTGGGTATGGCCTTAATCATTGGGTTTAGACATTATTTCGGTGATTTTTAATCTTTTCAAAAAATGTCAACATATTCCAACTAATTCCCAAAAAATATAAATTTGTATAAAATTAGAACTAGTAAGTAATCCCAACCTTTTGCTCACGATTCATCCACTCGAATCCCATTTCTAATATATATATATATATATATATATATTACTTTTGTACTATTTTTATTGGTAGCTTGCAAGGCTCATAACCTTGAGGTCACGGGTTCAAATCCCATCTCCGCAACATTTTTTTGACAAACCTTCTCTTAACAGTATTTTAACAAGGTTTTTGGTGATGTTAGTAGATGGTATTCGAATTGTTCCCAAAAGGTAACGGATGCGTGCAAAGGTTGGTATTACAAAAAGGCTAAAAGTTTACACTTCCTTCAAGCACCAGTGATTATTGATTAGTACTGATGCCTCAGTCAAGATATGGGATGATCCATGGATACCTTCCTTGAGTTCTTTCAAACCTCAACCTAGGCATCGCGTTCTTCCAGACATTAATTGAACTTATAGATGAGCAAACTAGACAATAGGATCATTCAGTTATTGCCAATCAGATCCAAAGAATTTATTAATTTATCTTGATCTAGCATTGAGTATAAGCTGATCTGGGTTTCCTATGGCCAGATAAAATTATACTATTAAGCAAACCCACCTCACTAATCAGGCAGATTTTCTTCTTCAACAAGAGCCATCTGCCATTCATAGTAGGAAATTCGACCTCTCAGATTCCTCATGCCACAGGTGTAATGGCTGTACTAAAACTCATGAACACCTCTTTTGTCTTTGTCTATTTGCAATTACAGTTTGCAATAACTCTATTTGGCCTTTTAACTTTACATTATTACATCTATAAATTTTGTTAGGATCTTAGTGTATCTTGAATATTTGTGGGTTAAATTGTATTTGATTGAGAGGTCAAAGTGCTGAAGCTGGAATTGCTGCATTGAGAATCTCAATTGAGTGAGATATGTCTATTAGGCAAAGTAAAGTTTTAGAAAAACAAATAACCTGCAATCTCACCTGAGTCTCGCCTGATACTCGATCGAGCAAGATTGCTAACCTAAGAGAAATCAGTTACACCCATCCAATTAGCCCTGTCATATAAGTATATAACCCTCTAAACCCAAGAAATACTAGACCCAATTCACAGAGTGAAGAGCTAGAGAGCTACCTATTTTCCTTAGGAGTTTTTCATTCAGTAAATACTTTGCAGTGTTTTGAGTGCTTGTGACTGATTTTGGAATTAGCTATTGTGTTTGTGCATCAATGCATATATTATTTGTCTGATCAAATTAACAATTGGGCTTAATTTAGTAAGTAACGTAAAATTGATATAAGCTATAATTTAGGGTCTAAAAAAATGATTCTCAATCCATTTAATAAGGACCTAGGTGTGGTTAAAAGACGGGCAACACTTGCACACTTTTTGCTGTTATATTTTGTGATCAGCTCTGGTGGTCTAGAAGCAAGCTAGTTCATGAGGGCCTTGACATTATTGAAGGTAATGTGAATGCCAATATGCTAAATAGCTGAGCACTGATTAACCAAATTGGGAGATTGCTAATCTCTTGTTCTTGATATGAAATTCATGGTCTATGTTGTTGGTGATTGTTAATTTTGTTATATTCTGAGAAAGGCAAATTTCTTGGCTCATAATCTTATAACATGGGCTATATCTAGTAATGCCTGGCAGCCCACTAATGTTCCTTCTTGGGCTTTTGTTGAGGAATGAGATGGCTCGGCCCCTTGTGGCTCTGTTTTCTTTGGAATCAATATTATGAATTTACTAGCCCAAAAAAAAAAAAAAAAAAAAAGCCTAAATTCATGACAAAGTAGTGCACGTTCAATTTTTTTACTAAAATAAATTTATAGTAACAAATTTAAATTAAATAGAAACTTCTTTCAGATTTCATGAGAATTTTTGAAATAAAATTTTAATTATAGTATCATTCTAAATTTTTTTGAAACCTTGTAATAGCATTTCACACCTTTTTTTTTTTTTATAAGAGCATTTCACACATAAGGAAGTAATTAAGGAACTATCTTGATAGTTAGGTTGCACAACCACAAACATTTACAGACTCAATCAAAAAATTATGGTAGATGATTGACATACTTTATTAACAGAATTTCACATAGAATTTTAATTGGACTCTTTTTGTGTAGTGTAATGACTCTACCCTTAGTTGGGATTAAAAATCTTCAAATATGCAAAATAAATGGTAAAAGACTATTCACGTGACATAAGTCGAAGAAAAAAAAAAAAAAAAGAGGATGGAGCAAACTTGACACATGCAACTTTGTTTGTGTTTGATTCGAGGAAATTTGATTTCTTAAAAATATTTTTCACATTTATGGGTGTTTAGGGTGACGAACAATGTTGGTCAACCAAAAACTATAAAATAAAGGCAATTATGATGGAAATTGCATACGATCTTAATTTCCATAAACCATTTTCTGACTCACTCAAAAATTATCAACTAAACCTCCACTCTTCACTGTTTGCCACCCAACCACCACCCTCACTATTGTCCCTAGTCACTGATAGCCAACCACAACCAATCACAATCACAATTTTATAATCTAATTTTTCCTTTTTTTGATTATATATGTACTTGGGAGACGAGAAAATGTAAGAAAGTAATAGAAAATACACTTTTTATTGCATTTTCAAGAATGTGGCTAAACACTAGAAAATAATTTCTTTTTCAAAAATTATTTTTCGTCGAACCAAATACGGCCTTTGATTGTATAATATTTATGATCGAAAGTTGAGAAATTTTGAAATTATATGGTTTAATTTGTTATATTCCTAAACTTTAGGATTTAAAATATAATTTTTTGAAAAAGATGGGGAAAAAATTTGAAGGAGGAGAAAAAATAAGATGAAAGAAAGTTAAAAAATCTCTATCTAAAACTTAGTTTTCATGTGTCTTCTTCCCTCCCTTTCATTGTCCAAACCGATAATGAAGTAGACGTGAAAATTTGAAATTAAAGTCCTTTTACATTCAAACTTCAACCTAGAAATTTCAATGAAACTTATCCACAACCCCTCTCTATTTTCCTCAAACAAAAAATCTTTGAAAAGAGAGTTGAATTTTTCCTAAAGAACTAGGAAGCAACACACACGCAACGTAAATATTTTTAACACATTTATATATTTATATTGTTTCATATGATACATGATATTCATATTTTATAAAGTAATGTCCCATGTGTACATGTGGAGTGTGAACATTTAAAAAAAAAATGTGCGGCAATCATTGCCCTATGCTAATGCTATTATGCTATATTGTAAATTTCTTTGTAAAAATAGTAGACTTTGTGATAGAGGGTATCGGGGAAAGAACGTAGAATTTTCCATATGAGTTGGTCTGGTCCACTCTATAAATATAAATCTATAATTTCTCTCCAAAAATAAATAAATATATATAAAATATATACATCATGTCATGTATAGTATCATCTGTGCGCATGTGTCATGCATGACAATACCATTCTTTGTTCGTATTACAAACAGAAATGTTATACGTAAAAAAGGGTATAGAACCCGACGGCCATTCGAACTTGTTCCTTTTTGGTTAATAAATCTAACCCATTCAAACAGCAAAAAGTGATACTTTATATATATATGATGCATGGGAGAATTTACTGGTGTATTTGTATATCGTTATCACCATGAAAAATGTTATTTAAGTTAATACATAAGATTAATGTACTCAAACTAATATCTGTGCTTATAAAATATGTGAATTTTAAATTATATATTAATAAACATATAAATAAATAAATACATACACACACAATAGCAACTTCAAAATGGTACACTAGTATCAACATATATTGAAATATTACATTCCCCTAACAAAACCAAAATGGCATCCCGTGGGAAATTGGCTCCCTTGGTATAAGTACAAAATAGCAAAATAAATAGAGGGTTGGGACCAAGAGTCTTATAAATCTTTTTTGATAATTCAATAATTAAGAGAAAGAGAAATTGAATTTTGAATATCAAAGACGTCAAAGATATCAGAAATTACTAATAAATAGATCAGCTACGTACAAGATCCTTAGAATGAATCTTATAACTTAACATATAGTTTATGATATTTTTAATAGAAACGTTCATAATTCAAATCAAATTTTTCATAACCAACAAAAAAAAAAAAAAAATTAGAGGACTGGGAATATTCCTAGACGCTATAAAGATTACTTGCGCACAAAGGGTGGTTGTGCTGCATGAATCAAACTGAGGATTGCCTTCGTTTTATTTTTTTTGCTGAGATTTAGTAACACTTTTCAAGGTGTGATTATTAGATTTGTGCCACAAAGAAAAGGTAATATTTTTTTGTGGAAGAAACATAAAAAAAAAAAAAAAAATTTTAAAAAAAGAGATCTTGTACGTGCAAATTTGTTTATTAATAAAGCAAGGATGAAGAGATCACTCTTAACTTTTTCTTGTAATATATATTGTTCTCTTTTCTCTTTTAATCACCAAATCATGTTATGATCTAGCTAATTTTGATTGCCTATAGGCAATCAAAATTAATGACTTAAAAATTTTGATTGCCTATAGCTAGGCTCCGTGACCCTCAAAATTAATGACTTAAAAATGGAAAGATAATCATGACTAGGCAAGAAATAGCGTGCAAAGAAAAGGTATATAAAGTATGTTTTTGTCAAAGAAAAATGATGTTCATCTCATCCATTTCAAATCTCACATCAACCTTTCTTTTAGGTTGATCATTTTTGGGTAGAGATTAAAGTTAATTTTCAATAATCATGATGTCTGAGCACACGCACCAGCTAGAATAAAATAATTTTAATGCTTGATTATACAAATACAGTAGATTTCCATTTACTACTATTTTTTTAATTTTCAATCAAACTTATTTTATTCGGACAAAATTTGGCTACGAACTTAATTCTAGCTTAAGGCCATAACTTACATTAAAAAATTAACATAGTTACATATTTTAAAAATCTAACAACTGGATTGCATATTCTTTATGCTCTTAGTACACATGTTAAATTTTGTAACAATTGAATATTCTTTACTATATGATCCATAAACTTATTTTTTTATGCATAATTTTAGACTATAAAAGCTTGCAATTTAAACAATAGATTCATGACATAGTTAATGATCTTTAATCTTCTGAAAATTTTGCAAGCACAAAGGATATAAGAAAAAAAAAAAGAAATTCAATAATAGATTTGAAAATTCACATTTAATAAAAAGATATTGAGTGAAGTTGTAATCTTAGGTTGCAATCAAGTATATAACCAAACTTTGTCCTACTTTTAATATGTTGAGAAGTATTTAAAAGGATAGAATAAGATGAAATGAAATGTCGCATATTTTCTTGTGAGTTTATAAGATGAAAAATGAAAAGACAAGAAATATATAATTTTATAATTATATTATTAACTTTTTATTTGTTTTTCCTCAAACTAAGGGTACAATTGGTACTTATTCTTTTGAGATGAATATTTAGAAGGGAATTGAATTTGAATGGAATGAGCTAGCTTTGTTTATTTATTTCATTTCTTTCAATTAAATATCCAAACAAGATAATAGATGAATCTTTCTCAAAAAAAAAAAAAAGATAATAGATGAAATATTTTTAAAATAAATAAATAATTTCAAATGGATTTCCAAACAGAGTTCTCAATTTATTTCAAAATAAATAAATAAATAAAGATAGTTTCAATTTACGGTGTTTGCTTTGGATGATTATTTTTCATCATTAGACCAAGTTACCAATTGATTTTTTGGTATAGGCGGGAATCAAACTTTATATCTCTTATTCGACGATAAGAGACTTTACCAATTAAACTAACTAAAAAGCACTCAAAATTTTTTTTTTAAAGAAGTGAAACCTGTCCAATAACATTTACTAATAATTGATCCATAGATAAATATTTATTTGCATTTCAAGTCAATTGACTTTTAAACAAGGTGGTAGACCATTTGTCAATGAGCCATTCATCATGATTTAATTTGATGATTGGATCATTGCCAAACACTAGGCCTAGGGAAGGAAGTTGAGGAAAAAAAAAAAAGTAGTAATTGGATAAGGAAGATTCGTTTTGATTATTTCAACGTACTTCATGTTGATACAGCAAAAAAAAAAAAAACGTACTCCATGTTGAAATGGTTGATAGTTACATTGGGCTAATGCGCTTCGTCAAAGAAATCATGCTATTCCTCTGGGGAGATACCGACCAACACCAGAGCTGTCACACGGTAAACTGGGCGACGGTCACGCTTCCCAAAGAGGCTGGAGGGTTGGGCATATCCTCCACCAGACATAGAAATCATGCTATTCTCATGAACCAGGCTTGGCACCTCTATTCTAATCCCACATCGCTGTGGGCCCGAGTACTAAAAGCTAAATACTTTCCTCATACTAACTTGTTTACCAGTCCTCGATCTTCACGAGGCTCCCATATTTGGATAGCTCTCTCACTAGGGGCCAATTTGCTTCTTGGAGGTATGAGGTGGGTTGTAGGAGACGGATAGACTATTAGACTTTGGAAGGATCATTGGCTTCCCAACGACTCCCTGCGTAGTTATATCGAGGGTCCCCTCCTCCCCCAAGATGACGATCGGAGGGTTAACTCACTATGGTCAAACTAGTCTTGGTCTTTTGAATCACTAACCTTCCCTCTATCCCTCCATCTCCAAGACCTCATTCAAGGCATCCCGGTGGCCAGGTTTGCTTGCCTTCCTGACGCATTTCTATGGCCCCACAATAAGGGTACGTGTTCTGTCAAGTCCGCGACTAAATTTCTTTTTCACCAACAGTAGGCTCCTTGGAACAAAGCCCTATGGAACTGGATCTGGGCCTCCTTTTGTCCCAAAAAATCCAAATTTTCCTCTGGAAGGCCGTGCGTAACTGACTGCCCAGCAAAACATTCCTATCGTTTGGCTGCCCGTATGTGGACTCTCGATGTCCTCGTTGTCAATCCTCGGAAATGACTATTCACATTCTTCGTGACTGCCTATGGGCGAAAGAGGTCTGGTACCAATCTTCGGGAATTTTGCCCCTATCCTTCTTTCAACTGCCATTGCAAGATTGGCTTAGACACAACACTACGTTGGATAGGATCCCCTTGCCTCACCACCCCCCTTGGCAAGTCTATTTCCCTTTCACTTGTTGGAAGCTTTGGTTGCTCGCAATGAAAGAATATTCCAGACCCAATCTCGATCCCAGCATAGCCTTATCTACTCCTCGGTCCAAGCGGCGATAGAATTTCATTTCCTCGCTAGGCCCACCAGACACCCCCCGATCCTAGTTCCTCAGTTTATTTGATGGCAAGCGCCCCTCTACCCTTATCTTAAACTTAACACTGATGGTAGTGCCTTAGGCAACCCTGGACCAGCTGGAGCAGGGGGGTGTTACGAGACCACCGGGGTCAGTGGATCTCAGGGTTCTCACTTCATGTGGGCCTCGCAACAAATAATATGGCTGAGCTGGCCGCGGTCAGACAGAGCCTGGCAATGGCATGGAACACGAGCTCGAAGTTCCTTCAACTTGAGCTAGATTCCAAGGTGGTGCTCACCTGGCTGACAAGTAACAATATAAATTACCCTACTAATATGATGCCTTTGATTTGTGATTGTAGGAACCTCTTGGACCAGGAGTGGGAGGTGCACGTGCATCATGTGTACCGTGAGGCAAATGGATGTGCTGATGCTCTGGCAAAGTAGGGGACTCGCCAACGGAATCTAATGGTTGTATATAGTGGCTGTCCCACTTTTGTTGATGTATCATATGTTAGGGACATGATTGGCTTGGGTGACACTAGACTTTGTGCCCCAGGCACAGTGGTTGGTGTTGTATGAACTTAGTTTTATCTAAATAATACCTCCCGCTTTCCATAAAAAAAAAAAGAAAAAAAAAAGCAGTTAACCGTATCAAAGAAAAAGTAATTCCTGAATCCTAATTAATGGAAAAACTCATCAGCATACCAAATGACATGTACCATTTTTTAATACTTCCAACAAAAATTGCCATATTTAGAGGGAAAAAATAACTTTGTTGTATAAGACCTTTGGAGAGAAACATTTATTAGGGCAAAGTTGAGCTACAAATTTGAATGTGAATGTTGATAAATTCCTTATTAGATTACATTTTATTCTTATATTCTGTGTGTTTGCAAAATTTTTAAAATATCAAAGATCAATAACTATATCATCAATCAAGTTTTTAAATTTCAAATTTTTGTAGTAAAAAATTATGCATAACAAATAATTTTATGGATTAAATAGTAAATAATATTTGATTGACACAAAATATGTAGTCATATTAATTTTTTCAATGGGAGTTGTAGTCATTGGCTACAACCTAATTTGTAACCAAACTTTGGTTCTATTAATAATTGTTTTGAAACATATATGACTCTTGTGAATTTTAATTAAATTCTTATTTATATATATATATATATATATTCTACAATGCATATCTGGTTAAAATTTGGATTTAATTAATGATGAATTGTAGTATCATCTACCCCTTTTATTCTACCCATATATAACAGATATATTTGAAGAGATTAAGCTAATAAGAATGAAGTTAAAAAAAAAACACACACACACACACACAGAGATTGATGTCTTTGTTTGATAATAAAGAACTATCATCAGAAACAAATGCCATAAGTTGAAACTCTTTAAGAAAAAAACATTGATGTTTTATGTTTTAGGTGACTGTAAAAGAAAATATTAAATTAACCAGCCACCCCCCCCCCCCAAAAAAAAAAAAAAAAACAAAACAAAAACAAACAAACAGCTCCTATAAAAGTGTTGTCTTGAAAATTATCATGAGACCCCAACGCAATATAACAATTGTATATAAACTTAGTTGTAAATTATCTATTAATTTTTTGAAGTTAATATAAATGGTTGGACTTTAGTGCATAGTGTCATCCATGATCCACCAAATATATATATATTTTGTGGATTTGAATAATCCGTCTCTTCCAAATTAAAGACAAAACTGCTTACAAATCGTATCTCCTTGTAAAATTGGAGGTATTGGGCAGTAAGTATGACTTTTATAAATTATTAAAAGAAAAAGTTAATGAATGCTCTAAAGTAATTGGTTTAAGAAATATTTTTAGAAATTTATTATGGGAAAAAAAAAAACTAATTTTGTTTTTATAGTTTTTTATATTTTCTTTTAAAGTGATTTTAAAAGTTTCTTAAAATAGTTTATTAACAAATACCCTAAAGGCAACTGTAAACCCTTCTTTAAGTAGTATGTCATACGAAAATATATAATTAAGACTAGGTCTTTTTTTTATTTCTTCGCTTTTTAGCGTACTTTAATGAAAACCTAGGAATTCAAGCATGATAGAAATAAAAGAGGGAACAAGATTACATAAGAATTAAAGGACTACAAAGTACAAATAATAAAGCAAAAATTATTATTTAATATTTTTCGTTACAAAAAAGATAATTGATTAAATTATATATTGACTAGTATGTAACTCCGTGCTACCGCTAGGGAATGGATATATTATTAGTCATGAGTTTATTCATGTTTAAAAGGCTCAGTTAAGTCTAAATTCATATTATTAACCAGAAAATTTCATTAACAAAACTTAGCAATATTTATATTTTACACAAAAAGATGAACCTTGGTGACAATGCTTATCCAAAAGATCCATTCACACTTTTGAATCTTCAATCTCTATTGGTGATTGAAATTTTCGTAACTTAAAAAATTTAAAATTAAAAAAAAAAAAAAAAAACCCTCAGAGTTGTACTCATTTTGTAGTTTTACGATGGGTCACTTTGTAACATGATGGGCATTTGTGTGAAGAAAAAACCTCTAAAGTTCCATGGCTGATAAAAGAAATTCTCTCAAATCTCTTTTTATAGAGAGATGGGTTTGTGCGTGTTTTTATACATCCTTCATAGTTGTAATATCACGAAGCAGGTCCAATGGATTTAGATTGGTACTACCGATTCCCAAAGCATGAGTGTTTAATGTGTTATTAATTTCATCTCATTGGCTTCTTCACATGACAGCAAAATTAAAAATAATTAGATTGTACACGTGTATAATAAAATTGGACTCCAATTTCAGATTCTAATTGAACAATTAAAATGATAAGATATAATAGTAACAACAATAGGAAAATTCAAATAAAATTTTGGATTAAATTGTAACAATCTGAATAAAAAATTCCAGTAGAAAGACAGGGTGGAGTGATCCACTCCAAGAAGGAAACCAAACTTGTGTAAATATAGAATAATAAATCTCTCTCTGAAAAATTTACATTGTTCATAACTTTTATCTTCACTGAAAATTTTAAAAACATAGTGACTTACATCTGCCATCCAAACATCTACAGCCGGGTCCTCTCCAATTCGCGTGAGATTCCATTGATCACTAAGTTCCTTTGCAACCTGCAAAAAGTATCATCCATCGGTCCACCTCAGTGCTTTCTTCATGGTTATAGGTGCCAAATCTGAACGAAAAGCCAAATATAAGGATAGTGAATTTTAGGGATAATGTGTATCTAATCACATATTAGCAATTTATAACAAATGTAAAGATGCAAACTTTGTAAGTGAATAGTAAACAAAACTCAGTGTCAGAACTAAGAAGAAAACACTTTAATCCGAAACTCAGTACAAATGTAAAGATGCAAACTTTGTAAGCAATTTATAACAAAGATGCAAACTTTGGCTTTGCTATTTTTTTTGGAAATTATGCAATGTACCCAAACTAAGTTCTTATCACTGTTATTAATCTCTTTGGTTTTCACGTTTGACTGTAAAATCAAGAAAAAACAAAATTAGCATAGTAACTCACCTGACCCGATATATAGAAGTGATTTTAATGAGAATGAGCCCACATACATTTAGCCATATGATACAAAATTCAACTTCAATTTACCCAAACTAAGTTCTTATCACCGATATTAATCTCTTTGGTTTTTACGTTTGACTGCAAAATCAAGAAAAAATTTAATTAGCATAGTAACTTACTTGACCCAATACATAGAAGTGGTTTTAATGAGAATGAACCTACATACATTTAGCCACATGATGCAAAATTCAACTTCAATTTCAGATTCTAGACACACGACACAAAATTAGAATTCTAATTTGGTGTGTACACGTGGCACACAATTAGAGTTCTAATTTGGAATTCAATTTCACACACTCTCTACTTCACCTATTATTATACATATATATATATATATATATATATATAGATTTGAAAAAGTACCTTCCCGAGGATTAAAAATAAAAATTGATTTCATGATTTTTTTTTTCCATATTTACAAAGAAGATAGTTGAGTAATAAATTATTTATTGAGAGATACTACGTCTACAACAATTTTACAACAAATCACAGGTGATTAATTATTATTGGTTCAAATTTGAAACTAACCCTAAGATTATTTTTTTGCCCCAACAATAACAACCAGTAACAACTTGCTACATAAGATTTGTTGTAAAAATGTTGTAAAAATATTATAGACATAGCATTTTTCTTATTTATTTGACAAAGATAGAGTACCTTATTAGAAAAAGAAAAGAAATTATTTCAAGATTTTGTTGAAATATGGTGAAAAATATTTATTAGGAATTCTAGAGTACTAAATTATTTTCTAGCTTAAAAAAGAAACAGAGATTTTTTTTTTCATATTTTTTTTTTGTGTTCTTTTTTCATTTTCTGTGTTCAGTGTCACATCCACGTGGATCTCATGGAAACATCATCGAAGAAAGTTGAAAACTCTGAAACACTTATCTCTCTTGGTAATCAATGCCATTTTTGGACCTTTTATCCTTTTTTTTATTATTATTTTTTTTTATTTTTTTTTTAAATGGGACCTTTTATCCTTTTTGTCATGTCTCACTCCGAAATTGAAATTTTTCGCCAATAATACATGGTGACATTTAATGCTGCCCGTCACAGATTTCTTAGTCTAGGAAGCAACAGTATAAAAATCAAATTTGAATACAAATTATGATAATGTTAACTAATGTCATTATAGTAATTGTTAATAAATTATAATAAAAAAATTTTGACACAATTTATATAAAAAATATAAAAAAATGTCAACAACATTTATTATTTTATCATTTTCTCAATAAAATATTTTTAAAAAAGGTCATGCTAACGAGTGTCCTTAGGACACTAGTTAAGAATTCATTTTAAGAAAGTTTTAATATCACTTTTATGGGAAATAAAAAAACTTGTCAAAACATTAATTATTTTTTTTTTCTTTTCCCATAAAAACTTTTTTTAACTGAATTTTTAACCAATACTCTAAAGACACTCATTAATATTTTCCTTTTAAAAATAATTCTTAAACCAATGCCCTAAAATTGGTTAACATTTCTCATAGACTACAACCCGAATCAAACATGATTACGTACCTGTCGATTTTTTCTATTAACTTGACTTTGGGAATAGAAATGCTGACCTTCACATTTAAGGACAAACAAATTCTATACCTAAACATTTTATCCAAAATATGAATCTTTTTGTCTCTTGTCTGAAGTTTATACCATAACATTTGCACTACTGCAAATAAAAATGCTTTTTAGATACTGCAAATTGTAAGTTACTTTATATTTTCTTTTTTTATGATGACTTTAAAATATATGCTATAATATTATTCGTTCCTAAATTTTGCATGAAATTTATTTTTTGTCCCTTAACAATTAAAAAGTTTTCACTTTTTGTTTTTGAACTTTTTTAAAAAATTATTTTTAATCCTTAAACTATCATTGTTTTAAAAACCGGACTAGACCTGCAGATTCAATCGAGATTGAATCCCAAAAATATTCATTTTCAGTTTTTTGACTATTCTGGTTTTTAAAACTATGTAAACTATTGAATTTTTTTTTTTTTTTTTTTAATCCTTAAACTATTGGAAAAAGTTCTTTACAAAATTTAGAGATAAAAAACAAACATTTTAAAGTTTAGGGAGGAAAAAAATTTAGTAAAATTCAGGGACAAAATTAATATTTTGAGCTTAGAATATATTTAACGGATCGTATCTACTACTTCTTTTCTTTTAATTAAGAGAAAAAGATAAACCAAAAGATTTTGGTTATTGTCTACAAATTACCAGTTTGATTAGTTTTTATGAGTTTTATGGGAACTAAATCACCATTCAATTAAGGGTCACCAAATATCTCTCAACCAGTCCCAGTCACTTGCCGACCCACTGGGTTAATGGGTGGCCCAACCTAGTACTATTATGACACATAGGTAGCCCAATAGCCTAATGGGCTAAGCCATGGACTGGTTTTCTACCCATGGACACCCGTTGTTCACCGACTGTTTGATTCGAGGATGAATAAACAGTAGTGAGGGGGTTAAGCTCAGAGTCCCACGAGTAGGTTACAAATGGGAAGGTTGGGTAAGGTAGGCCAAGGAGGAATATCTCCTCGGATAAACCAAGCACAGGTCAAATGTATATCTTATCGTTCAAAGTGACATTCTAGGAAGTTCCAGTAATAGGGACGTGCATCATGAACGCACAAGAGGGATGGGAGCTCATAAATATCTAAGGGAAAACTACTACCACTACATTGAATATTCTGCAGCTAACTCCCTAGCCACGTTAATGAGGAAAGAATCTCTGAACAATATTTTTTCAGCCTTACAGCTACTCCCAAACAAGGATCAGCTTGAGCAATCTACTATCCACATGTAAGGAAAGGATGAGAAGGGAAAATAGTATAAATTAGAGGGAGAACCTTGAGAGAAAACACTGTAGCATTCAAAACTGAATCTGTAACCATTTTCAATTGATAAATATAAGAACTGACCTCCTCAGATTGGGCCGAGGACGAATTTACTTAGATAAAACCTTTCTACTTTTGCTTAATTGTCTTTTAAATCCATTCTAACCATTATTCAACTCATTAGGGCCTAATTCTCCAACCCACACTCTACAAATTCATTGTATTGTGCTCATTAGGCCTAAATTTATTTACACTTTGGGCTTGGGCACCAAAACAGGTCCTTACACTTTCCTTTTAAAAAAACAAAGAAATTAATTCTTTCCTTATTTTGTAATGATGCAATTATTCTCACCCTAATATACTTATGAACACATCAATATACTTATTTATTCAATCAATAAAAGTTAATCAATGGTTTTTTAAAATATATTTAATGGTTCAATTTAACGATTTGTGTTTTGTGATGTAATATAATTATAATTTTTTTTTATTAAATCTTATAAACCCATTGAAGGCCTATTAAAAAATCCTAGTAGCCTAGTACACTATAGACAAAATGGGCATTTCCCATGGGTAGGGCCATAGGCTGGAGTTTTTGCTTTGAGCTGGTCTCACCCACCTAGTCAATGGCCTGTTAAGCTTGGCCCAATTGGCCCATGGGCCAAGTAAAAAAATGACCCACCCTAGCCCATTGCTAGCCCTTACATTCAATTTACAAAACAATAAGTTTAGTGTGATCAATTATAATAATTGATACCTATATTTTTTTCATAACAAATTTCACAATTACTGAGTTAGTCAACTTAAGTAATTGAGGCGGATTCCAGTTAGCTTAACTGGTAAAGTCTTTAATGGTTGAATAAGAAATATGGAGTTCAATCCCCACCTACGCAAAAAATCGATTGGTGTCTTGGTTTGATGATAAAGAGCCATCATTAGAAGCGGATGCCATAGGTTGAAACTCTCTCAAAAAAAAAAAAAAAAAAAAAAGAGAAAAAGTAGAAAGTCCATAAATGTTAGTTGTGTCCAACATATATGTGAGTGATGGACACAGCTAACATTTATGAACCCTCCACTTTCCCTCTCCCTTGCGTGTGAGTGTGTGTTTGTTTCTCAAAAAAAAAAAAAAAAAGGACAATGATTTGCTGCATACAAGTGTGCAGAAGTTTCTACAAACAAGGTTAGGTGGCAACAATTCATGGTGACACTTATCCTAGTATCATGTAAAACGCACATGCTTAATTTTAGTTTGTATTGTCCGTTAACTTAAGTTACAACGTTTTCTCTCTGTCTTAAACGTCAAACACGCAAAAAGGTTAGGCTCTCTCTTGCTGAAACCATCAGACTCTCTCTCTTCCCCTCTCTTTCTCTCTCTTGGAAATCATCAGACTCTTTCTCCATCTTTCTTCCTCCTTCTTCGTTCCTCTCATCAGAAACCACAACCACCTAAACCCATAAAAAAACTCTTGCTGCCAATCCCACCTAAAACCGAAGATCCAACATGCAACAAGGAATCCTCCAAAAATTTAGATCCGATTTGTGCACAATGAAGATTTGGCTCCGATATGTGCAAATTTTTTGGAAATTGGGGTTTAGATCTGATGCTAAATCAAATGGGTTTTATGGGGATTTTGTTTTGTTTTTTTTTTTTTTTTATAGGAATTTTGGATTCTTGCTATTTGGATGCCAAGAAAATATTCAAGATTGAAATTAATGTATTTTTTGATGAATGAAACTAATTCAAAGCTTCTTGAGAACCTAAAAAAAAAAAAAAAAAAAAAAAAAAAAAAAAAAAAAAAAAAAAGGTTCTTGAGATGAAGGTAGATTTATCTTTGGCTGGTTTTAATGCTTGAGATGGCTGAGTGTTTTTTTTCTTATATGCGTGAGATGGCAAAGAGAGAGAAAGGGATGAACAAAAAAGGTGAAGAAGAAAGAAAAAGGATCTAATGGCTTGATGGGTGAACAACAGCCGTCTTTTCAATGTAAGTAATAATTTTACGTAATTTTGGGTGTGTTTTTCTAAAATGTTTAATGCTCTAAATAAATAACAATAGACTTTTAAATACTCATTCCATCCCATTTTTTTTTTGTTCTGTTTGAAAAATTAAATTTTTTAAGGAAACATTATTTATTGTCTTGTCTACTTTTCAAAAATGTATAAGTTTCCAAAACTACCCTTAAAAAAATTATCAAAAAATTGAATTAGTAAATTAATAGGAGTATAATAGGAACAATAGTAAATTAATGACTTTTATTTTTAGAAATAGGACAATATTTTGAGACATCTCAAAATAAAATAGAAGACAAAAAAAATGAGACGAGGAAGTATTCTTTTATAAGAAAGTTCGAATTTTTAATTTCCCAAAAAATATGGCGCGTAGGGGTAGTAGTGGTTAGTGGCAGCGGCAGCTGGTTGGGCCAGACGGCGAAGGCCCACTAACACTCTCTATATATAACTAAAGATTCCCCACTCACATCTACAACTACACACAACACAACACAACACTAGCTCCTAGATTCAGAGAACAACATTAACACACACACACAAACAGTGCGCACTTTAAGGATCTCCCTCCCATTTACTAGCTCTCTCAACTATTCACTATTCTATTCTTAAGCAACTCTCTCTCTCTGACTTTTCACTTTCTCTTACATTAATTTTCCTACTTACATTTTTTTTTGTTCCTCAGAAACAACAACATGGTCTCTGGTCCAACAACAACACTTTCTCTTTCTTCTTCTTCATCTTCTTTTTTGTTTGGTTTTAATTCCCTGAAATTTTCACAGCGAGCTAGGTTGAAGTTTATAGACAACGTGAACGAAAGAAAATTCACGTTCGCGCCTTTGAAATGCATTCGCATATCGGGTTTCGATTCGTGTTCCGCTTTGATGGCGATGGAAGCCCCGCTAGCTCCGTCGTCGGAGCTCATGTCCGACAAGCTCCACCGCCTGGCGACGGAGTTCAGGGCCCTGCACGAACCAATCGACCGGGTGAAGCGGCTGCTGCACTACGCGGCGATTCTTCCTCCGGCGGACGAGTCGAGGACTCGGGCGCCGGAGAACCGGGTCACGGGGTGCACGACCCAGGTGTGGGTGGAGGCCGAGTTGGACGAGTCGGGTCGGGTTCGGTTCAGGGCCGACAGCGACTCGGAGATTTCCAAAGGGTTCTGCTCGTGCTTGATTTACGTGCTGGACGGTGCGGATCCGGAGGAGGTGGCCATGGTCAAGGCCGACGACTTGTCGGATTTGAACGTTGGCTTGCACGGCAAGTCGCATTCTAGAGTCAACACGTGGCACAATGTGCTCGTGGCTATGCAGAAGAGGACCAAGGCTTTGCTCCCACAACAACCTCAGGTTAATTATTAGCTAATAACAATTACAATTACAACTGCTTGTTTTTTAGTTTTTCTAATTATTAAAGATTTCATTTTGATTTTATTTGGTTTTTGGAATTTTGTTGTTTACTTTTGATGATGCGTTAATAGTGTGAATAGGGAATAGTGAAAAAAGGGTATTTTTATTTTTTATATGTAACTAGAAATAGAAGAAATGTATAAGATTTTTTTTTATCGTGGATGATCTTCAAGTCAACGGGCACTTTTTTTTTTTTTTTTTTTTTTTTTTTTTTTTATGTAACTAGAAATAGAAGAAATTTATAAGATTTTTTTTGAAAAACAAACACACAATGGAGAGAGGGAAAAGAATTAAATGTATAAGATTTTGTATCGCACTCCTAGTTGTTTTTATCGAAAATGTTCAGGTTCAAATCCCATTCCTCCGCTTAAGATTTATCTACAAAAAAAAGATATATAGAACTGGAAGATATTGAAGAATTAGATTTGTTGTTTACTTTGATGGCGTTATAGATGGATGAGTTGGTAATATTTTATTAAACTCTCTCTCTCTTCTCTCATTAAAAAAAGTGTTTTATCTTTTCTTTCTTCTTCCCTCTCGCCGCCGCATCTCACAGGGAAACAACGAAACCTTCAGAAGAGCAAGCGATCGTGTTCCAGGTACAAGGGTCAATGGAATTAATATCCCACCCATTCATCACATTCAACTCGTCCTTTTGCTTAATTTTCACGGCCATCAAAGCAGGCACTGCTTCACCCAAAAAAAACACAGAATTAAACAGAGATTCAGTCAAAAGAAATAAATAGAAGAAGAACACAACAAAGCAAAAAGACATGGGTTTTGTGTCTTTTGAAGAAGACCCCACTTGGCACATACCCTCATAGTTAACACCCTTTGGAGAAAAAAGATTGTCAGAGGCAGCAACCATTGGGAACCACACGAAGAAGCAATTGATTGAAACATTAATGGGTAACCTTTTTGTGAAATCTGTTCTTGGTTGGCAGTGGTCCTAGAGTGTGCCATTGATAGGTTTTTGGTGTTTTTTGGGCTACGTATTATTTTGTCCTAGTTAGATATATTATTTTATTGTGATATTTATATTATTTTATTGTATTGAAAGTTAAAATAAATTTATTATTGTTTGATGTTTTGTAAAATGAGTAGGTAAAATAGATAAAGTAGTTTTTTATAGTGCAAAATAGTTAAACAAATAACTTCACTACTATGGATGCACTAAAATAACTTAAAGTTTTAAATTTTGTTAGGTATGTATGAGTTGGTACTGTTTTAGTGTGAACAGGGAATAGGGGAATTTTTTTTATTAAAAAAGGGTTTTTTTTTTTTTTTTTTTTTTGGTGTGTAAAAAAAGGGTATTTATTATGTGATTAGAAATAGAAGAAATGTAATTTTCAAAAAATGAAATAGAAGAAATATTTAAGATTGCATTACCAATGACTTAATTTGGAAGAATTCCTCTCCACCACTTAAGATGTGTAAAAAAATGAATAAGATTGCATTTGTTTGGGTTTCTTTTTTCAGTAGTTACTTTGGGAGAGGGGTGATTGAACATTGGATGTCTTAGCAAGAGATATAAGGAGTTATCAATTGAGCTATAAGGTTTTTACTTTTTAGCACATCTAATTCATGGGTTTCTCTTCATGTTTTTTTATCTTGCTATTTAGTTGATCTTTTCACTTTATGCATTTTGCCACCCAGGGGCTTAAAACATATTAATTGGTGGAAATGGGAGAAATTCAACTATGCTAATTTGAGGAAAATTTTGATGATTCTTCTGTATTTGCCTTTATTATGAATTTTCTGGCAGTGTTAGGTTCATAAGATTCATGCTGTAAATGCAAGCAAGGTTCTTGTGTTATAATGTGTTGAAGGTTAAAGAACTTGTTACTGTAAGAAATGACAAGAAAATAGGTGTTTTGTTGCTTATTTTTATTTTATATGGGTCCAGAGTTGCAAGGGGTATTAAGTATCAACAACTGCGGAGAAGATTTGGCCTCGTATCTAGACATCTGAGTCATTGATTGTGGCAGATACCACAAGATGGCAAATGCTGGATGCCAATTTATCACGGTCTTAAGTGTGGATTTTATTTGGGAAAACGTGTGTGCGATCCTTGATTAGGCTGGATTTGGGAAGGTATTGTCTTACTCCTTATTTGTTTCTTTCTTTTTGGCAGATTTGTTAAGCTAATGAATACAAAACAAACTTTTCAACTACCTCTCAATATAACGTGTCTTTCATTACAACAAGATGGCAACTCCTATAGGCTTTAGGGATTAGATTCATGCACTGGTGGTTCATCCCTTGACTACAGGAACCCACTTGAGATTTTTTCAGCAATAATTGGTTCTTTCAATAATGTGCTTGCAACTTGGATGTACACCATTAGTCCAACCTACCTCAAATAATTGATTTTGTGCCCTGGAGGCTCAGCTTTGTGGTCCTTCTGACTATATTGCCATTAGCCAAAAGTATAGACATTTTTTTTTTTGGGGTTAAAAGTATAGACATTTTAACAAGCTTGCTAGTCCTTTTGTCTCTTTTAAGCGTGCCGTTCTGTCACGTTGACAATCTTGATGTGTGAGCTTGTATTGGACAAAAACTGTTTTCCCTTCATTCATGAACTTTATTATTCTCCTTCACTATGCCTAATATTCTTCTAATGTTTTGCAAACAATTCTTAAGGTAGATTTTATTATCTCTGTCATTTTGCTCTGTTCAAGTATTACCTGTGCTTCTTCTAATGTTGTGCAAACAATTCTTAAGTGATGTTGATGTATTAATTGGTCCATGCTTTTTTATGTGCTGAATTGTTTTCCAGGGATTCCTATAGTATAAATTTAAACATACTTTATGGACCTGATCCCTACATGACTGCAATATTATCAAGTTGTTTCAGCGGATGGCTATAATGGGAAATGAAAAGGTTGCTGAGATATATCCAGGACACCACGAGAGACTTCGATAGTATCACTGTTGCCTTGCCTGCACTATTACCATGTAACTCTTTAGTTGCTTTAGGGTTTTTTTCTTTTCTTTTCTTTTCTTTTTTTTGGGTATAACTACTTTTTAAGATATGTCGTATGGATTAAACGTGGCTTTTGGATTTTATATCATGTCAATTTTGTTTACTTTCTAGTTGTATCTTGTATTTAATAAAAGGAATGTTCTGTAAAAAGTTTCTTTTACTGGAACTTATGACCTATCCTCCTTCAACTTTTTCCTTTGTGTCTTACTGATGACATGGTTGATATGGTTCTGAATTAAATTTTTGAATCCATCCTCATTAGCAAAATCAGCAGCATATTAAGATAATTGTGCTTTTTAATTAATCGGCAATAATACTTTTACTTTCTTGTGTTTATTGGGATCAAATAAAAAAGCATTTGAGTCAAAAATCAATAAGTGAAACTGCATCAAAAGTAAATTAAAGGTATTGTCGCTGTAGAAACTGAATTGGAAGTTTCATCAGGGCATTACACCAGGAGCAAGTAAGAAAATGTTAGAAGTAATGTATACGAAATAGGAAGTGAACAGATTATATTCCATGTTCCTTTAAGACTGGAATGTTTATTTAATGGAAATAGTTTTACACTTTTCTTGCTAAATATGGACAGAATTTCTATCAATTCAAGATGGACAGTTGATTACATCCAGGGTTACATAAGCATAATCATGACATAATCATTAGAATTTAATATTTCGTTGATTTTCCCATTCGAAATCATTAGAATTCTTTCTATATTGGATCCATTCAATTTTGTGCTATTTTGCTTGTGTTTAAAGTTACTGAAAGAATTTTAGTCACAAGTTGCATACTTTGTTAATTTCTGTAAATCTTTTATACCAGGATGGAAATGTATTGTAATTTGTACATAACTTATTGGGACATGATGTCTTGGAGAAGATGAAGGATATATATTCTGGGAAAAAAGTTCTATATTCTGATAGTACATATGTGATAGCTCGTTTTGAAGTTCCAGGGGAGATTTTTTTTTCCTGGAAATTGAAGCAGAAACTATTCTTATGGGAGTTGTGGGCTCTACTCAAAACATATTTGATTTCGTCAAGCAAAGGATTCAAGAGGCTTTAGAGACAGACACCTACCTTCAGTACTTTGTTTTTGTTGGGGACTGTGAAATGGAAAGTGTAAACATCAATTATTGTAGCACTGGCAGTGGCAGCTTGTCACGTTCTTATAAAATTATAATTGCTCCTCATAAAACAGCAAAAATCAGCATCAAGATTGATTGCCAAACTAATCTCCACATCCCAACTTTCTAGTTTCTATCACACAAGCAACTAATGAGAAATTCTGGCCACATTCTTTGGATAAAGAACAATCACAGCACAGATGATCTCGGGAGTCAGGACAAAATGTTATGTCCCAGACAAAGCTGGAACAGCCGTGGTTGATACAATTGAAGTCACGCAGCTGAAATTACCAAGTTGCTGAGGATTCAAATATCTGTTATGTTTATGTTCTGTTAGTTCAATTTGATTGCAATAAGAATTCCTATTATTTAGGAGGTTAGGTTGGTTCTCTATTATTTAGGAGATTGAGTTGATTGTTATTAGGATATAGTACCCTCTTTGAGATTATTATATATGGGGATGGTGGCAACCAACGGAATCTTAGCAGATCGATGCTGAGCTTGATACTTATCGGTGAAGAGATAAGACCCTCCTAATTCTTTTACCTTTTGCTTTTTTGCTTCACGTTCTATAAATTTCTTTGGGGTTTGTATCATTACTGGCCAAGGCTGTATCATGGTGTCCAACTTCCTCACACTCAGACTCAAACCACTAGGCACCACAACTGTGGATGGTAGGGACCTTGATGTAAATTATAAGTTTTTAATATTCAAGGACCAAATTTGAAATGAGCCCAAACTTAGAGCACTTACATCAATAGGTATACGTATGATAGAAAAATATGTAAAATTTACACATATTTACCTAAATATAACTCATATTAGTTAGTTATAATTGTGTAAATTTATAAATTTACTACAATAATTGTATAAATTTAAATTGAAATTATTTATTTTACATTAAAATTTTTTTCTTTACCTATCCCTAGAATGAAGAAATGAAGGAAGAAGGACGAAAGTTAATAGTAGTTGTTGTGGGTAAAGAAAGATATACAATTAAAAAAAAAATCAAGAAAAATTGATATTTTAGTGAAATATAGTGTAAAATAGATAATATGATGTGTGATGTTTTAAAAAGTATGTAAAATAAAAAAAGTATGTTTTTATGTTAAAAAAAAAAAAAAAATTGCACAAGCTAATGCAAATACTCTCTTAAAGGTGTAGATAGCATTTGAACATCTAATTTAAATATCAAGTTACAGTGAGTAAACGTTTTTCCCAAGAATTTTCCTTTATTGAGTAAAGAAACTTTTAAATATATATTTGTAGGGACTTAATTTGTAATGGACCCTTCACAATAAAAATTTGTAGAGTATGGATATAAGAGTTAGTTCCGGTAAGTAGAAAAAGACATAGTTTTGGCGCAGCAGAAAGAGTTTTTCTTTTGGTCCAAATTCCTTCCAAAAAATGATCTTCCTTTTTCCTTGTATATTTGTCAATCCTGTCCATAAGCTGTCGCATGTTGGTGACAGGTTTACCGGTTAGGGAACTCCTCAGATCATGATCGGTTGGAAGACCTTCCTTGAAGGTATTAATAGCCATACTGTCGTTGGCTCCATCTACTTCGTTATACATTTCCCAATACCTGTCAGAATATGCTTTCAGTGTTTCCCCTTCTCGCTTAGACATGGATAATAACGACCTTAGCGGCTGGACCACCCTTCTGCAAGTAATAAAACGAGCCCTAAAAGCTTGAATAAGCCCCTCGAAGGAATCAATGGTATTCTCTCCTAAACCGTTGAACCACCTTATTGCCACCGGGCCAAGGCTTGAAGGGAAGACCTTACACATCAAGGTCTCGTCCCTAGAGTGAATGGTCATTCTCTGATTATAATGGCTAACATGCTCCACCGGATCTGTTCGACCATTATAAATGGTGAACGTGGGTTGATGGAACCTCTGAGGAAGGCTCGCGTCCTCTATGTGTCGCGTGAACGGTGACCGGGAAACTTGACTCAGTGCTTTGTTCAAAGTTTCATTCCTTAAGCCCCTTTGAGGTGGACTCTTATACGTCCGCCGACTGTAATGGTCTTTATCCGTCCGCCGACTGTAATGGTCTTTATCATGGGAAAAAAGCTCACTGGGCGGAGTTCTAGACCGTCGTCTGTAGCTTGTATCGTCTGACTCATCAGAGGGTTGCTTCGAGTCCTGAGTCGTTTTCTTTCGTCGTTCGTAACGTAGTTCCCTTCTTAGCATATTAATCTCACGTTGCATGTCCCTATTGTCCTTCGCGTGGGAGGCATGGCTCTTTCCTTGAGACTGACTCTTCTCCGTGTGGGTCGTTTGCACGCTTTTCTCGCGTTCTCCCCTTCGTTCGCGGACGAACGGGGTGCCCTGTTGAGGTCCCGTGGACTCTGCTTGGTGTGGACTAGTGCCCTCCTGCCGTGGTGCTCCTTCTGCCATTAGCTATTGCACTTGTCTTTTCTTACGGTTGGATCAAGCTCTTCCCACAGACGGCGCCAATTGTAGGGACTCAATTTGTAATGGACCCTTAACAATAAAAATTTGTAGAGATGTGGGTGTAAGGATTTGACATCACCGAAGTAAACAACGGTTGATATGGTATTTATAACAAATAATAGGTGACATGGAGTTCATAAGAATCTCCTCAAAGAAATTTGGCTAAGTGTTTTTATAGGGAATTACCATCACTTTGGTTGTGTGTTTACAAAGCATATTTGTCCTCGGCCCAGGCCGAGGATCTAATTTTCTTAGAGTTGATAGATATTCTATCCTTTTTCTTCGGACTGATTCATCTTCGAATCCCCCTCTTCTTTGTTGGGAATCCTCTTGGTTATATAGTATCGCTTTAGTTAATCTCAGCCGTCCATCTGTCGGTTATTCGGTCACTATGGATAAGAGTTTGTCCCATCATCTAATTTTGTAGGCTTTATGTTAGTTCTCAGCCGTCTTTGCAGGCTTTCTATTAGTTGGAGTAACCGAGGCGACTGGGTTCGTTGGTCACATTACCATTAAAGCGGTCAGAATGTTGGTGAGATATTTTCAACGAATGAGGGATATTTTCCCTTTAGCGAAGTCGGTGTGCCGAGGACGTGTCATCCTCGGCGAGGCCTTTGGGTGTCTTGAGCTATTTTCATTATCCTCGGCCTTCACAATATTCTCGGTGTGGGCCTTGGGCCGGGTATAAAGTGGGCCGGGGTGGTTTAAACATATGAGGCCCCACAATATTTATTAAAATTCTAAGGACTTTTTATTCTTTCACATCAATTTTTTCATATTGGTTATTAATTTCACATCCACTTTTATATGTTAAAATATGAAAATTTTCATATCAATTATAGCCTTTTATAAATATGTGTGTAAAATAGAGAGGTGAATTAAGTATATTTTTCTAAAGAGTAATACTTCTATCATAAATTATTTTATAAAATTTTTAAAAATTATTGTTGAGACAAATTTTTACTGGTTCTTATCTAAGTTTACCACAAATATCATTTTTTTACTTATCAATAACCTTTAAAAAAAAAATTAAAATAGTTCGTCTTTATTATTTTCCTTCGAAATTTTAATCAACCTAACCACAAGCAAAACAATGCTTCTCACTTAACCCAAAGCACTTTAAACAACCAAATAAACTCCGGTAATGGTGATGCATGGCTGCC
This sequence comes from Quercus gilva, assembly GCA_023621385.1. Taxonomy (NCBI): domain Eukaryota; kingdom Viridiplantae; phylum Streptophyta; class Magnoliopsida; order Fagales; family Fagaceae; genus Quercus; species Quercus gilva. Next base: position 15,209,892 of record CM042480.1, read on the forward strand.
TTTGCATGGAAAAACCTTACGTGGGAGCATGAATGCACCCACATGCCACCATGGCATATAGCCACCCATGTATATATGCCTATGCCAAAACCAGCCCTGACCATCCCTCCTTACACTTTACATGCACAGCCCAACATCTTCTACAAATACCAACCACTTCCTCCTTAGTTTCTCACCAAAACATTTCATCACATTCATACCACAACTCTTCAACAATGGCCAAGCTCTCAGCCGTCGCAGCTCTCCTAGTCCTTGCAGCCCTTTTGCTCATTGCCCACGCCACAGCCTACCGCCGCGAGTCTGGCGAGAGCTGCAGTGAGCAGCTTCAGCAACAACAGTTCCTCAACCATTGCCAGATGCACCTGAGGCTGCAATGCCAGTCAGGGCGTTTTGACAGCAATACTTCTGAGTCTCTGACGAAAGCCAGCATTTTCAGCTGTGTTGCCGTCAGCTGAAGCAGATGGACAGAGGGTACCGATGTGATGGGTTGAACATAATGATGAGGGAGCTGATGAGAGAAGAACAAGGTCAGCAGGAAATCCAAGAGATGATGCAGATGGCTCAGAACTTGCCAAATCAATGCAACATGAAGCCCCGCTGCTGTGAAATGGAAATGCTTTCGTTCCGGTACTAGAGAGCTAGCCATGCATGCATGCATGGATGTGCACCCACAGTAATAGGGTCACTCGTAGCTCTAGCATTGTAGCTAGAGATAAAGTGTGACTACTGACTAGCAAAAATAAAGCACATCATCGTGTGCAAATGTAATGTAATTAGCTCTCTCTAGCTTTAATAAAACTAATGCTGTCTCGTTAAAAGTTAAAACAAATGCCTCTTTGTATGTTTCTTGGTTAGTTAACTTACTACTGCATCGTTTTTCATTTTTGTGTAGTTGTTGCAAAACATATCATATTTGGGTCACCTTACGAATTATGATGAAAAAAAAAAAGTTATATAGGTCTACGTAAGTCAAAAAACAAAAATCGTAATAATTCGTAGCTCAACTATATAAAGACACGAAGACTAGAAGTTGTGATTGCTTTGGACAGTAACAAATTGACAATGCGATGATGCTATTCAAAAGATCAAGTATGCCATTGATTAAAATGGCCTTCACAGGCTGTCCTCTTCAAGCATATTTTCTTGAGCCAAGGTTCACCTCCAAATTTGTTTGAATGAAAAAATCCTTCCAACCCAGATTGTGACTATGATCCACGTTTACTTTTAGCGATATATGTAACATATTTTATAAGTTATGTGATGTATTTAAATGATTTAATAAATTACGTGATTCAATATATATTAATTGTTTAAGAAACCATCACATAACAGATAGGAAAATATTTTTTCAAACCAATTTGAAGAAAAACTATCATATTTGTTAGGAACAAAATTATGAACAAGAAGAAAATTTGGAAAAATATGGGGTTAGGAACAAGAAGAAATTTTAAGAGGAGTGCATATTTATTTTCACAATTTTTTTTTATCACCATTGACCGCTACAAGAAAAGAGTCGACTAGCGAGGGTAAAATGCCCTCGTAAAAATTCAAATATTGTCGCAAAAGGTTATTAGCGAGGGCATATGGCCCTCGAAGGCTATTGTATTTGCTCTTGTTACTAAAAGAGATTTTGCGACCATACCTTCGCAAATAGATAATTTACGAGGGCAATTCACTGTCGTTACTAAACAAATCCGCCTTCACAAATATATTAACAAACGACGAGAAAAGTCGACGACTTATTTGCAAATTTCAAATTAACGATAAGACAAATAATGACGTCGCTAAAATTTATTTGTGAGGAATTTTAACCCCTCACAATTAGTTAGGAATAATAGTGACGACATTAAACTATCACTTAAAATGTTTTTGCAAGATGTTAAGGGGCGTCGCTATTCTAAAAATTGCGAGGGACTTTGTCATCACTATAAAGTTATTTATGTCCAAATTTTTATGTCATCAGTGATAATATTTTATATAATTTTTGAAATATTTTATTATTTGTTTATTTTTAATTTATTTTATATCATTTTTGTTTAACTATCATATTACAATAGTACAATAATTACTAAAAAATGATCCATCGAAAGATAAAAATTCATATAAGTTCAAACTTTAAAATATAGAATATACAAAGAAATCCTGAAATTAAACCTTGTTTTAAACTTAAACAACTAGAATTATGACAAGATCTATATTAGTCTTCCTTTGAGTCACCCTTCAAGCTGTTTTTGGCCTCCTTGTTATTGTTTGAGTTGTCCTCTTCATCTCTGCTAGTACCATCCTTTAAAAAAAAAAAAAAGCATTAAACATGAGTTAAAATGAAACAATTAAAGTGAATTTGTATTTGTATCAATGCTTCAATAAATAAGTACACTTATTACTATATCAAATCTAATCGTATGATAATATATCATAAACAATAGTAATAACTTTTTTTTAAAATTTATTTAACAACGATAATAACTTAATTTGATTACTTAAACCACTATCAAAATTAAATATAAATTAAAATAATATAACAATTCCGATTATGTGCAACAACCAACAAGGCCCTCCACACAATCCAAAGCTTGAAGTCAGGAAAAATATATCTTGGCCCTTGAAGTTAACAAAAGTGAAACTTCAAGTCCAAACCTAGCCACTGGTTTCAACTGGTTCACCCAATGCAAACCTTGGTCAATACTATTAATTATTGTCAGCAGTAATTTTGTCCTAAAACTAAAAGAAAGGATAGGCCAAACCATCAAACAAAGATGCTTCTATGATGGTCTTGCAGGAGAAAAAAAAACACCAAGGCACTTCATGAACATCAGGGAGAAACCCTTAACAATGCATGAAGACAAGGGTTCAGAGTGGTGGTTTTACTGGTAGAAACAAAACAAGCAATCAATGTAAACATATATGGTCCAGGCAAAACATGAGCTTCAATGAAACCATACATGGAAGAAATCACAAAGTTTTGTTTGGCTCTTATAAATGTTAACTGTTTTGTACCCAGAAAACAAAAACAATTATTAGTACTGCACACATAATTTTTCCTAAACAGCAACCCACATACTTACAATAAGACTTAACCCCCAAGTAAAAAAGACAATATGATTTGCATGTTCCCAGAAATGTGACTATTGTTTTGCACCAAAAAAAAAAAACAAGAAGTTGTATCTGCAATTTGATTTTAGGTTCTTTACTTCAAGCATCACGGTTTGGTGAGTGTAATTTTTCTGTAGTGCCTCGGTGTGGTAACAGAGTAGCTGATGGGTTAGCCCATTTTGCTAAGAATCTATCTAGCTCTTGTACTTGGTTAGGAGTTATGCCTCCTTTCCTAGAGTAGCTAGTGTCCCATGATGTATTGTCTTCTTCCTTTTCGTAATTAATGGAAGTAGTTCGTATAAAAAAAAAAAAAAAAAAAAAAAAAAACAAACAAACAAACAAACAAACAAGAAGTACTTAAAGCAATAAAGCCAATAAACATGTATGGACTAGTTTAGCAATAATAACAAAATATGAACACTTACTCTCTTTCTTTCCACATGCACACATTTAGGCCGAGAAGTTGACAATTACTTCAATCCCAAAGCATTTATTCTCTCTTGGTTTTGCTTGATTCTATGTGCTCTTTCCATCTCATATTTTGTTATTTTATTATGAGTGTCTTTGTCCTTTTTGGCCATTTTTTGCAACTATAGATTGACATAGAAAATAAAATACAATGTCTATTCATTACAAGTTTATTCATATCGCTTGCTCCAATTCAACAACCCACCAAAATATCAAGCATCATTAATTTCGTTAAACAAGTTTACAAATATTCAATATAGAGTACTTACTATATACTAAAGTCAGTTGCACAAGCTTTCGTCTTAATCCACTTGCCCTTCTCTTAACCATAAATTAAATTAATTGAAGAATTTAAATTTAGGTTATGTGGACTGTGTGTAACTACTCAATTATGAGCATGACTACCACTACCCCTACACGTGGTCAAGCCCCCAATCATCACACCCGTTTGAATTGCAAATAGTCATTTTTTCATTTTGTGTTAAAGACTTAAAGTTACTACAATGGAAGCCAGTCCCAATAGTGTAGGGCTTGTGGGACTCGATGACTCTATAATCTATTTGCCTCTCTTTTTGAGAATGAACCTAGTTGCACTTGCACCTATATCCCACAAGGAATTTTGTCTGTTTTATTTCTCATAGGCTCATAGCTCATCAATAGCAAAAAAAATTAAGTGATAGTAATCTAATTTTTGAGAATGAACCCAGTTACACTTGCACCTATATATCTTTTCATTTTTCCCATTAAGCACAAAAACAAAGTACTCTTATTAGCAAAAGTTTCTAACAGCCACTTTCTCTCTTTTGAACCTTTTCATTCAAACAAACTCAACTGTCGAAAAAAACAAATAGAGCAAAAAAAAAAAAAAAAAAAAAGTAGCAGCACTACCCAGCAAAAGCCAAAGCCACAAAGCAGCCTCTGGTCTTGGAATATCCTCATTGATCCCCTCCCAAGTCTCAATCCCCCTTTTTCCACCAATCTCTATTTATAAATTCAATAACTCTATCTCTCTCTCCCTCCATCATAATATATCACTTCAATGAATTTTTAGGACTATGCATGTTTGAGTCTAGAAAACCTCTTATCATTTGTTTAGTGTTTTAAGGCTATGCATGATTTGTTGTTCTGTTTGAATTTTTTCTTAGTTTTTTTTTTTTTGGGAAGAGACGAATTTTTATTAGTTATGTACACAATGCAAGTTAATTTAGTTTCTTTGTTTGACTTGATTTCATATATTATAATTCAGACCCTCTGACCCACCTTATTAACCAATATTATTGCAAACTTACTTTTGTTTGTATAGAATACTTGTGATGAACCAAATATTGCAACACTACCATCCTATAAGACACAACTTCATCTTGCAGGTCATTGAGACTTCCTTGAAGCTTTAAAATTACTTATGTGTTTTTAAAAGTTATATTAAGCTATATTTTGCTACCAATTCATGCAAGGCAAACTGTTTGAATTCTACAGATGAAAAAAAATTGTGCATGTCACCCAGTATTAATAGCCAATGGAGACAACAAAGAAATATTCCAAGTGTCTATCCTTTGGATGCTTCTAAACACGCAATATATAAACTATAAAGAATTGTGCGGTAACCTAGTATTAATAGCCAATGGAGAAAATAAAGAAATATTCAAAGTGACTACCCTTTGGATGCTTCCTCTACCATATACAGCAGTCTTAAGGCATCCCCATAACGCAATTCTCTAGTAACAGTTGAAATCTGAAAAAATATATTTTACAATCGAATTGTAAAATTTAACAGTTTCAAAAGACACGAAATAACTATCTTGAGTTAAAGCCATGTTCAAGAAAATGTTAACATTTACCTCTAATAGTATAATATTTGACCATTTAACTAATACCCATTCCTCAGATTACAAAATACCCCTTCCTCATGTTACCCATTCCTAATACCCTACCTATCCTCTAATAGCATATATATATATATATATATATATTAGGATAAGTTAATCAACTACCCATTCCTCATATTACATAATACGCCCACCACAAATTACTTCAAAAATTTTACTAACTAAACAAAACTAAAACCACCGTAAATTACTTCTGTTAGGAAATTTAGACCCCGGTTAATATAATTAACAAGTTTTAAACTCAAATTGTTAATTAAATTTATTATCAATAAAACTCGTTAAACCAAACAAACATCAATATCATGTCAATAATGAGTGCAGCGAAAAAGTAAATAAGACAAGATATGATGACCTAGGAAAACCAATGAACCCAACCAGTTTCACAGTAAAAAACCTGGAGGAAAACCTTCCTGAAAAGCAATCCACTATAGTAAAGAGAAGTTTCAAATCTAGTACAAAACTTTTGTCCCTAGACTCTACAATCCCCGTAGATGAACTCACAGCAGAAACCTTCTACCACTTTAGAACCTCTGAACTCTTCAATATATGAACGCTACCCTTTTTGTTGATGCACGAATCCCAGTACGTGACTAACCAATTGTGCGGATCCCAGTATGCGACTTCAATCACCAACTAGAAGAAGAATATTGGCTACAGAGTTCTTCACTTCATCAAGAATGAAGATTAAGAAGCACTTGGTTACAAAACCCTAAAGCGCAAAAGAAGCAGTATCTTCTTTTAGAGAGAATAAGGCATCGGTCACATTTTGCATATGTTCTCCTTGTATTCTCTTATGTGACGGCCTCTAAAATAAGCCTTATATAGGTCTAGGGTTGTGAGAAAAGAAACCCTACACAAATACATAAGTCTGGCCCAAAAATTAGATTTAAAAATCTGAATTTTCGTAACCTCGATAGATAGCAGGTGTCGAGCTTTAAATCTCGATAGATAGCTAGGTGTCCAAGAAGTGTCGAGAAGCTATCGAAGGGACAGAAGCTTTCTCGATCGATCCACTAGCTGTCGAAAAGGTGTCGAGATTGCAATAAGGAAACACCTTAAGAGCTCGATAGATAGCCAGCTGTCGAGAGGTGTCGAGAAGTTATCGAGTTATCTGTCCGCAGGTATCGAGCTATCTGTCCAGCTTTAATGAACACCTTTTCTTCACTTGTTTCTTGGTCCAATCTTCATGGATTTAATACTAGACTTGAACAACATGTTACTTAAAGTATTAAACACATCCTAGATCTACCCAATTACAAGTAAAGTGCATTTTATTAAAGGATTAGCCAATTACACAAAATATGTCCTTAACAATCTCCCTCTTTGGCAATCCGTGACAAAACCACAACAAACAAATGAACATATGAGAGAAGTCATAAATCACTCAACTCATACTCACTTGTTACATACAATAAAATCTATCCTAACACAAACTCTTGAAAAACTTTGCAAGAAGAGAGTTTATGATAAGTAGACTTTGACAACCTGTATTTCTGAAACACTTTAAACAAAACTCATCAAAGCATCTTTGTGTGAAACAGAAATAATAGATTGCATACAAATAAAGAAACATTTGTATAAAGAAAGAAAAGAAACAATACATGTAAAGCTAGGTGAAGAAGACATGTATCAACATATAAAGAAAATAAGCATAATGTATGTAAATATGGTCACAAGATCCAAGGTACAAGAACAAGGAAGTAAACACTTCCCCTAACAAGATGAAACACAACTCCCCCTTACAAAGGAATGTATTTCTCCCTCTAACATGTAGAATCTTTAAAAAGAAATCACATATTCTCCACAATTTCTCCCCATTTTTGTCATGATTGACAAAGGGTAGAAGGAGCTATAAAGCTTCACCTGAGAAACATTAAGATGATCAAGGGGGCACAAGAAATCCATATAAATGCATGAATGTAATGAAACAAGATGCTATGGATGACAAAAGAAAGATGCAAAACACACACACACACACACACACACACACACATACAAAACATGTCTAACCAATTTTATATTTAAAAAATAAGTCAAGACAGTTTAGTAAACATACACTAACACATGTAAAACCTTGTGATGGCCAAATTACATTGTACCTGCACATGTATCAAGAGTAGCAAAGAATATTGCATGTTGTGTGTGAAAAATATCGCAAAATTGCATAAGTGTATACATGTTATGACGATTTGAGATATGAGAAAATCATTTTAACTCACACACAATCATAACTATTTGATAGGGACTATCACCTTTGAGGTACATCCTATAACTCCCGCATCTCCTAGAATACACGCTTGCAATCATATTTAAAGTATTTTTAATCTTTTTGCTTTTTATTTTTCTTTGCATATTTTCTTTTTAAGCATATCATGCATGGGCATATAAGAGAGAAAAGAAATACCCATTGATATTTGACATTCCAATTTTGCTATGCTGAAGAACACAAATGTCATTTACATCACACTTTTGCTATGTCGAAGCATACAGATGTTTTTCATGATTGGCGAGCAACAATGATGAAATAGTTATTTATGCCTTTCTCTTAGGATTTTCTAGTCCTATCTATCAAAAAGAGTGATATGAGTGTTAAGTCTAAAAGATAACTTAATCTTACTTATCACAAACAAGAGCCACAAAGCTCACTTGTTTAGTTGTGCATAGAGATGCTCATCTAAGTTACAAATGATACAAAATTTAGAAAACTTTGTTTCAATGGCTATCCAAGGTACACAAGTACCAATGCATACAAAACACACTGTTTTTGTATTTTTCTTATTATTCCTTTTTTTTTTTTTATTTTGAAAAAAAAAAAACTAAACAACCAAACAAAAACAGACAAACAACATGAAAGCAGAAAGAAAGATATATATGCATGAAGGCATGATAGAAAAATGCAGATGCATGAAAGCATGATTCCAAAAGCAGATAAGAAATCAAGCAAAAAAGAGTCCTACTTTAGATAGAAAGAATTAAAGCAGAGGACAAACAGAAAAGACAATTAAGTCTTAGGCTCCTTTCTCACCCACACAGCACGAGACTTTGGCCGTGAAGATGAAAAGGCACGTGTCCTAGCTAATATGTTTACTAAAGGACATAGAAGAATTAGAATTCTCCTGAAATTGAGTTAAAAAGCCTAAGACTTTTAATAACTCTCCAAACAAAGGTGTAGGTCCTTGAGAGGAAACCTGTGACCGTTTGGACAATTGCTTATGAGGATACAACTTAAAGCAATTAGCTTATGAGGATACAACTTAAAGCAATTAGGACCAATGTGTCCAGAAACACAACAATGGTGACAAACATGAGCAGTTTTAGAACTACTCGGCTTCCAAGAAGGAGGTCTAACCTTAGAGGTTGACAGAGACCTCAACTTAGGACAATGGTGACAAACATGAGCAGTCTTTGGCTCCTTTCTCACCCACACAGCACGAGACTTTGGCCGTGAAGATGAAAAGGCACGTGTCCTAGTATGTCTACTAAAGGACATAGAAGAATTAGAATTCTCTTGAAATTGAGTTAAAAAGCTCAAGACTTTTAATAACTCTCCAAACAAAGGTGTAGGTCCTTGAGAGGAAACCTGTGACTGTTTGGACATTTGCTTATAAGGATACAACTTAAAGCAATACTTAAAGCAATTAGGACAAATGTGTCCAGAAACACAAAAATGGTGACAAACATGAGCAGTTTTAGAACTACTCAGCTTCCAAGAAGGAGGTCTAACCTTAGAGGTTGACAGAGACCTCAACTTAGGACAATTTGGCCTAATATGTCCAACAATATGACAATGATGACAAGTGGGGACAAATTTAGATTTTTCATTCAACCTAGGAGGAGTTTTAGACATAGGTTTAGAAACTTCAGCATTAACATCAGAATTTTTACCTTTGTCTATCTTAGCAATATTAGCCTTCAACTCTTCATTATTCCTTTTAAATGGGGGAATATAAAAATCATTTTCTTTTGAGTTAGGCTCAATAACAAGTTTGACACTAGTTAATTTTTCAACTTTAGTTTTAAATTCAACTAGTTGCTCTTCCAAACTTTTTATTTTGTCCACCTGAGATGAAATTTGATTTTTAAAATTCTCATTCAAATTATTGGCTTCATCCAATTTTGCAATCAAATCATCTTTTTCAAGTTTGACCTTTTTAAATTTAGCTTTTAATTTTGTAGAACATTCAAGAGATTTCATACAAAAATTATAAAGCTTGCAATAGGCATCATGAATATCATCATCGTCATTCAACACAAGATCATGCACATCAAAACAATCAAGAGATTCCATGACAACGGGGGTCAAGGATCACACTCAAGAAATTAATCCAATCAGAGTGAACCCGCTCTGATACCACTTGTTAGGAAATTTAGACCTCGGTTGATATAATTAACAAGTTTTAAACCCAAGTTGTTAATTAGATTTATTATCAATAAAACTCGTTAAACCAAACAAACATTAATATCATGTCAATAATGAATGCAGTGGAAAAGTAAATAAGACAAGATATGATGACTCAAGAAAACCAATGAAACCAACCAATATCACAGTAAAAAACCTGGGGGGAAACCTTCCCGAAAAGCGATCTACTATAGTAAAGAGAAGTTCAAGATCTAGTACAAAACCTTTGTCCCTAGACTCTACAATCCCCGTAGATGAACTCACAGCAGAAACCTTCTACCGCTTCAGAACCTCTGAACTCTTCAATATATGAATGCCACCATTTTTGTTGATGCACGAATCCCAATACGTGACTATCCAACTGCGCGGATCCCAGTACGTGACTTCAATCACCAACTAGAAGAAGAATGTTGACTACAAAGTTCTTCACTTCATCAAAAATGAAGATTAAGAAGCATTTGGTTACAAAACCCTAAGACACAAAAGACGTAGTAGCTTCTTTTAGAGAGAATAAGGCATCGGTCACCTTTTGCATATGTTCTCCTTGTATTCTCTTATGTGACGGCTTCTAAAATAAGCCTTATATAGGTCTAGAGTTGTGAGAAAAGAAACCCTACACAAATACATAAGCCTAGCCCAAAAATCATATTTGAAAATCTGAATTCCCGTAACCTCGATAGATAGCAGGTGTCAAGGAGGTGTCGAGCTTTAAATCTCGATAGATAGCTAGGTGTCAAGGAAGTGTCGAGAAACTATTGAGGGGATAAGAGCTTTCTCAATCAATCCACCAACTGTCAAGAAGGTGTCGAGATTGCAATAAGAAAACACTTTAAGAGCTCGATAGATAGCCAGCTGTTGAGAGGTGTCGAGAAGCTGTCGAGCTACCTGTCTACAGGTGTCAAGCTATCTATCCAGCTTTAATGAACACCTTTTCTTCACTTGTTTCTGAGTCCAATCTTCATGGCTTTAATATTAGACTTGAACAACATGTTCCTTGAAGTATTAAACACATCCTAGATCTACCCAATTACAAGTAAAGTGCGTTTTGTCAAATGATTAGCCAATTACACAAAATATGTCCTTAACAACTTCAAAATTTTCTAAGTTAAATATCTTGTTCCATGGCTTCAAACCCAAAAATCCACAATAAGCAAAATCAAAACTAAGAACTAGTAAAAGATATACCAATAAGAATTAAACACAAAAAAAAAAAAAGCATGATACCCACATGAAATTTACAAATCTATCAACTCTATTAAACCCAAAGCCACCACCAATGCCAAAATTTGACACGCACACACAATCGGGCATCATACCCATCCTCAATGGACAAAATTTCATATGGGTTTCGATTGGGATGAATAAACTTTGGGGCAAAATCAAAGCGTACCTGAAATGGGTTTCGATTAGAGTCGTTGGAAAGCCCTTTTTCCTTGCGTCAGTGAAGTCGACAAATGAACTCTTCTCCTTATTGAAAATGGCGTGAAGAGAAAAATGATTCCTACAAATAGAGAGAGGATCGATGAGAGAGAAAGAGAGAGAGAGAGAGCTTACCGATTGATGAAGGAGGCTAAGAGGTGTGAGGTTTATGGGTATTGGGTTTTGTTTAGACGTGAGGTTGAGAGGCTTTTTTTTTTTTTTTTTTTTTTTTTGGGAGAATTAACATTGCACTTATATTAAAAAATCAAAGGGGGCTGAAATTAGCTTGAATTACATCAAGGATGTCTGGTGGTACATCTTCCATTCAGGCATTTAAATTTCGTGAAAGAATTGCCCTTCTAGGTAGCGAATGGGCGGCTTTATTTCCTGCCCAACTTACATGACTAAAATAAATGCTAGAAAATAAAGGAAACAAAGCTTTAACATCCTGTATCAAGTGACCATGTAGAGCCATTGAAGGACCATTATTCTTGAGATCCTTGTAAACGATCTCTGAGTCGCCTTCCAAGACAATTTTATTAACACCAATCTCAAGGGAGAATTCTGCCACTTTCCTCGCTGCCAAAGCTTCAACCTGTGAAACTGTTGTGGGGAGCTGAACTTGCTAGGACATTGAAGCCATGACTTCCCCATCTGAGTTTTGGATTATGACACCTAGGCCTGCTCTTCCTTGCTCCTCAAAGATCGCTTCATCATAAATAACCTTGTAAAAGTCCCTATCCGGTGGCTTCCATCTGGTGTGTTTTCGGTGCTGCATCTTCATAGTTGCTAGATGAAGACTTTGGAACTCCTTTTTCCTTTCCTTTGCTAACGGCAAGATTTGATCTAATGGGCAAGCACTCTCCTTGAACCGTATTTGATTTCTTCAGTTCCACACAGCCCAACCCGTGAAGGCTAGTAGTGCTACATCCTTTTTTTCCACGAAAGCATGACTGGAATTTTCTTTCACACTACTCCCCTGCATACCCGATATCCATGACCACTCCGAGCTCCAAATTACCTGCACATCAGAATAGAAAAACAAAGCATGTGAGCAATTTTTATCCCCGACCTTGCAGAGGTTGCAAAGGCCATCAGGGGTTATTTTCCTCTGCTGTAAGTTTTTCCTAGTGGGCAAAGCCTCCCTACAAGCATGCCAAACAAAGTTTTTAACTTTGCTAGGGACTTCTAGACTCCAAACATTTTTCCAGAAGGCAGAATCTTAGGCTGGTGCACGTGAGTTTTCTGCATTTTCCTGCAGAAATCTATAGCCCAATTTCACTAAATATTGACCCGATGGATTGAAAGGCCATATCAGTGTATTCGCTTGGCTTAATGAACTTAGGGGAATGGCCTTAATCACCTTAGCTTCAGCCGGATTAAAAACATGATCTATAACTTCACCTCTCCAACTCCTTGTGGCTGGATTTATGAGCACTTCAACATTAGAATTTTCTTGACCCCAAATAATTGGAGTGGTAATTCTTGCTGCATTCCTAGATGGCAGCCAGTTATCCGCCCAAATTCTGATTTGCTTCCCATCTCCCACCCTCCATAAAGCTCTCTTATTTATGACATCTCGACCTTTCAAGATACTTTTCCAAGCATATGAAGCAGATGGGGCTTCTTTAGCCTCAAGAATAGTCCCATTTGGAAAGAATCTAGCCTTGAAGACTTTATAAAAGAGTGAGTTATCATCATGCAGCAACCACCAAGCTAATTTGGCTAACATAGCCTCATTAAACATCACAAGGTCTTTGAACCCCGATCCTCCTTAAGTTTTATGTTGGCACAAGTCATCCCATTTTACCCAATGCACTTTCCTTCTATCTCCACTTTGTCCCCACCAAAAGTTGCAAACAAGAGACTTAATGTCATGGCATAACATGGTTGGGAGGTTGAAGCAACTCATGGTGTAAGTAGGAATTTCTTGTATTACCGCTTTGATAAGAACTTTTCTTTCGGCTTGAGAAAGTAACTTCCCCTCCTACCCTTGTAATTTCTTCCACATTCTCTGCTTCAAGTGGTCAAAGCTAGCTCTTTTATTTCTACCCACCATGGCTGGTAGTCCAAGGTACTCCTTATATTGTCTCAAGGTTGAAGCTCCAAGTGCACTCATGATTTGATTTTGCATTTCAAATGAGGTGGATATGCTGAAAAATAGAGATGTCTTATCTCTATTCAACTTTTGCCCCGAAGCTCGTTCATACGAAGAGAGTATTTCTAACACCTTTTGACATTCTTGAGTAGTGGCCCTGCAAAACAAATGGCTATCATCCGCAAAGAATAAATGTGTTAGTTTAGGCCCATTTCGACAAATAGAAACACCTTGGATATCACCATTATCTGCTGCCTTTTTAATTATTCTATGAAGGCCTTCCGAGCATAGAAAAAAGAGATAGGGTGACAATGGGTCCCCTTGGCGGATACCTTGGCTTGGTTTGATGTTTCCTATAGGTTCACCATTTATCAAGAGAGAATAGGTCATTGTAGATACACACTCCATAACTAACTCCACCCATTTATCATTGAAACCCATTCTTTTCATGACTTCCTTCAAGAAAGACCATTCAACCCAATCATATGCCTTACTCATATCTAATTTGAGAGCCATAAAACCATTCTTCCCCAAATTGTGATTCTTCATGTAGTGTAAAGTTTCAAAAGCTACCATGATGATGTCGGTAATGAGGCGACCTTTGATGAAGGCACTTTGGTGTTCGGATATAAGATGTGGAAGCACTCGTTTCAATCTATTTGCAAGTACTTTTGAGAAGATCTTATAAAGTACGTTGCAAAGACTAATGGGTCTGATCTCGGTTACTCTTTTCGGGTTTTTTGTCTTGGGAATTAAGGTGATGAATGGGTGGTTTAGGGGGGTGGGTAGTGAACCCGTATTCAAGTAGTGCAGAATGGAAGTGGTAATATCGCTACCGACCAACCTCCAAAAATTCTGATAGAAAAGTGGTGGCATTCCGTCAAGTCCTGACGCCTTCAGTGGCGCCATCTATTTCAAGGCATTTTCAACCTCCTAAGCCTCAAAATCACAACATAGGGAAGCATTCATATTCTCTGTCACGGTGTGGGGAAAGGAGTCCAAATTTGCCTTAAGTGCTTCCGGGTTTGAAGTCGTAAATAGCTGCTGATAATACTCAATAAAAATGGCAGAAATTTGATCAGCTTATGTGCACCATTCCTCATCTCGATTCTTGATACCTGAAATGGAGTTTCGACGCTTCCTTTGTGTAGCTCGGCAATGAAAGAACCGAGTATTCCGATCTCCCTCTTTAAGATACAAAGCACATGACCGCTGCCTCCACATCCTTTCCTCCTTATCCATTAGAGAATTAATTTCCTTCCTCAATTGCAAAAGCACATCCGAGCCCCCACCTTGTGCAGCCCTCCTCTCGGCCTGAATTAATTGTTTTTTCTTTTTTTCTAACTCGTGTTTTATGTTACCAAAGCACTCTTTACTCCAACGAGTTAACTCCCTGCTGCATGTATCTAACTTTCTAAGCACATTTTTCTCTTCAACCACGTCATAATTGGCTTGCCAAATCCCTTCCACAAGTTCCCCGCAACCCTTTTCAACCAACCACATTTCTTCAAAGCGAAAAACCTTCTTCTTTTTTTGAAAATCCAGATCAGATAGCTCCACCCACAGAATTTTGTGATTCGAGGTAGTACTATTAATATGGTGCACCCGCGAGCCAGGGAATTTTGAAAACCATTCATAGGAAGCTACTGCCCTATCAAGCCGTTCCTAAATTGAAACACCATTCCTATAATGCTTGCTCCATGTGTATGGGAAACCTTTGAAACCCAAATCCATACGTTCACGTTCATCCAAGCATCCCGGAAAATCTGCATTTGTGCGTAACGCCTTAACCTTCCTCCCAGTTTTTCTGATTGCTTAATAATTTCATTAAAGTCCCCGGCACACAACTAGGGAAGCGAGTTCTGCCCATGTAAACTTCGTAGTAAATCCCAAGATTCTTGCCTCTTGTGAGTTTCGGGTTCATCGTAAAACCCAGTGAAGTGCCATGGTTCACCCAAGTTTTTATTAACTGTGACATCTATAGGATTCACGAATGAGGACTCAATATCAATCTCCACACTGTTTTTCCAGTAAAGCACAAGTCCCCCACCATTATTCACTCTTTGAACAAAGAATTTTTTATCAAACTAAATACAATCCTTTACGTAGTCTAGCCTTGCTTCATCTGCCAATGTTTCGGCTAAGAACACGATAGAGGGTGCTTTTCCTTGTACAACTTTCACAAGCTCTTGAACTGCCAGGTGGTTCCCAAGCCCCCTACAGTTCCAGACTAAGCAACTCATTGGGCCTGGCGGGGTTGGGAACCAGCCTCCGCCAACATCGGGGTATTTTCTTTGTCATCATGAGAGACCTGTAACTTCTTGCTTGGTGACTCACATTGATCAATAACCAGACAGATTGGGCGTTTTGAACCAGCCTGATTAGTCCTGGTGCCTATAAAGGATTCTGAGACACGATGGAGTCCTTTCCACTTAACTTGGGGTGGAATTTTAGAGACCACGTGGTGAGGAGAGGAATTGGTGATGTCGTGTAGGTGAGTATTGCTTTCCTTGTGATTCTGAGAACTAAAAAAATGCTGAGATAGCAGACTCGGGTTTACCTCCAAAGAATTTTTTAAATTCTCTAAGTCAAAGAGTGGAGAGACTTCCTTAGTGGAAATTGAATCAGCAGCAGTAGCATTTAAGTGGTCCTCATAAATCCCCAAATCTTTGTCAATGTCCTTTAATTACTAAGAGAAAAAATCTCCTTTATTTCCGTGATCCTGAGAAAGAGGAGCTGATTTGCTTTATGGAGCCGTGGACTCTTGGTCTTTAAGATTTTCGAGAATCACGGCATCAGTTTCCTTATTTGAATTTTCCTTATTGGGCATCATCTTCCCTAACTGTGGAACTAAAGACGGAGGTTTCCACCCCTCCCTCCGCTGCTGTGTGGAGATATTTTCCGACCTATCCTCATAGAAACCTGAAACCAAAACCACAAATTTTTTTGTTGCCCCCAACTGACTTGCTCTGACCCAAGATCTGATCTGTTGTTGTTCAGGTTTTAGAGTTCCTTTGCTTTGTATCCAGAAATCGCAATCCCTGTCACCATGATCAAAACAACCACACCAATAGCATATATTAGCTAAACAATCATATTTGAAATTTACCCATACCTTTTCGCCACCCTCAAGCTTAATAATTCTTCCTCTGCATAAGGGTTGAAAAACATCAAGTGTTACTCTGAACCGGATATAGTTCCCATATTCACACTTTGTAGCTGTTCTGGACCGATCAATAATACCTATTGAGCCACAAATATCGTCCGTGACAGAATTGTTTTTGAAACCAATGGGAATGTTGTGCACCTGAACCCAGAAGGAAGTCTTATCCAATGGCAGATCACTAAGAGGAGTAAGCCTGTCATATTTCTGCAAAGCCACCAATGACTTATCAAAACTCCAGGGCTCACTGGATAGTATGCAATCTACATCTGCTTCATTATCAAAGACAAATACGACCCTATACTCGCCCTCATTAGTGACTGTGAACCCGTTTTCAGCCCTCCAAAGTGGTTTGAATGTCCTTGCCACTACATCCATATTAAGTGCATGCCGAGTCAATAATGTCGCTGCAATGATATATTCCTTTGAGCAGCGATCCTTATTGATACAGATATCATCCCCCTCTAATTCAAAAAAAGAGAGACAATTCCAATGTTTTGTGAGGTTATCCATACTAATAGAAAAGGAAGAAAGAGCAGAATAGAAGGAGAGGTAAGGTTAGAGTTGATTTTGAGAAAAAGAAAAGGGAATGGAAAAGAAGGGTAGAAAAGGAGGATTGTTTCCCCAGCCCTAAAGAAAAGTAACCACAAGCCCTACACGCAACACTGTCGCGAGAGGGGAAAAGAAGCCTTACAAGAAGGGATAGCAAATTCTACAGTCGAAGGGAGATGGAGACCACCTTTCTAAGCGACAAAGAAACCTTCAGATTGTTGCTGATTGTGGGTTTTATCGAGAAAAGAAAGAGTAGGTTCATGTGAGTTCATATATTCACCGATTTTTTTGACAAAAATTGAGTAAATAGTTGCAGGTCCTAGCATTGATGCCACTTGCTATTGCTATACAATAAGTAATTAACTTGGATTTGAAAGAATGTCAAATTGAGTGTAAAAGTAATTGTATGCATTGATTGAATTTTAATTAGCATTTTTCCATTTTTATACTCCTTATTTTGAAATATTTATTATGAGGAATGTTAAGGTACAAACTATTTTACAATATTTTTACAAGTAGTTGATATGGTAAATTCTTATTAGTTCTCGTCTAAACCAACTATTAACATAACTTTTTTACTTACCAATAATCTTCTACCACATTAATAATTTGTAAAAACGTTTATTAAATTATTTGTAGCTATAGCATTTTTCATTTATTATTGGAGTAATGCTAGAAATGCAAAAAAACTTACAATTTTTTTTTTTTTTTTTTACAAATGATTAATATGGTGAGTGGTTATGTAATATTGGGAAAATTATTGTGTACTCCCGGAGTACCATAAATGCATACTCCATCCTCTCACATAAATGGTGGGTCCTACTAATTAAATTCATGGTGGGACCCACCATTCATGTGAGAGGAGGGAGTACGCATTTATTGTACTCCGGGAGTACCTAATAATTTTCCGTAATATTGTTATGTATTAATATATTTAGCCTGTAAATCGGCTATTTTCCTCCACCTATTAAGAAATATGTTTAAATTATATCAATATTCCTAATAAAACCCTTATTAGCACTCAAGGATTTCAAACAAAACCCTGAGTTTTATAAGGAAGCTACTATAAATTATATCTACTCCACATTTGCGGTTGTTGCACTCCTTTTTTTTTTTGGTTGATTTCATAGTTGGAAGACGGGATTTGAACTTGGACATTTACGTTAGAAACACTAAAAAAATACTAATTAAATTATAAGGTTCTTAAATATTACACTATTATTTTGATTGTGAATATAAGTTGTAGTTATCAATAATATTTTTTAGATGTTTAATATTTCTATTTTTGAGTGGTGAATTAAAGTTGTTATTTTATATATATATATATATATATATATATATTTGGTATGAATTAAAAGTTAAAAAATATTTTTTGGAGTAATTTTAGCAACACAACCATATACATAAGACTAATCAATTTTCCCTTTAATGTTAAAAAAAACAAAACTTTTTTTTTTTTTTGGAAAAAAAAAATAGGACTTTGAAAACTATTTCTTGTGTTTCAAACATTTATGAAGAATTTGATTTTTAAATCTTGATTTAATAAATGGGCTATCGAGTAAAAGTTTATTAAAAATGTATTGTGAAAATTTTGGTAATATAGAAATCATTTGTCATTTTTTGTATTTTATTTTATGCACCACCTATCACAATTTGTTATATATTCTTTTACTTTCCTTATAAGATAATCAAGGTTTAAAATAGAAAAAACAAACCATACATTTTTTTTTTTTAGTAAACAGTAATACTTATTAGAATACACATGAAAAAAGTAATACTAGTGTTTTAAACCGGGTTTATAATACATTACATAATCAGAGTACAACTATAAAAAGCAAAAATAGTAAAATAAAACAAATGATCTCTAATGCGTATCTATATATAAATATAATTGTAATTAGAATAATGTGTTATATTCAGTTTCCTAGTCTTGATATCCAGAGAGCTGTACTTATTGTAACCTTATATAGCTGTACTTAGTGTAATGTATAAAAATCACATATTTATTGTGAGTGATAAGGTTTATTGCTATGTGGTAAGATGTATCATCTTAATAGAGAAGGATATTTTTTGTTAAAGACTTTGTTAGATATTTGCAGTGTCTATAATCTCAAAGGCAATTCACAGAGGTCTTGGTAAAAAAAAAAAAAAAAAATTAATAAGACTTGAAATTGACAAATAATTTCTACTTCATACAAAAAAAAAAAAAAAAAAAAAAGTCAAATTATTGGGAAAATTACACTTTACCATCCTAAGCTATACACTAGATTACACTTTGCACCATAAACCATTCGAATGCACACTTTGCATCCTAAACTATTATACTTATCACACTTTGCACCCCCGTGTTACTTTACCGTTAAGTTAGACAAAAATTAATAACACATGACTTGCACATGATTTTTACTTAGATGGCACACTATTTAAAGACCAAAACACCCCTCCACAAACAATTAAAAACAAATGTTTTTTTTTTTCAAGTCTTTCTTTCTCGCGTGCATACATATAGGTCTTTCTCGCGTGCATACATACGGGTCTTCCCTCTCTCTAGCCCAGCAGCTCTTCTCCTGTTTCTCATTGTTCAGTTGCTCCTCTCCCTAAATCAAACATACAAGTTATCTTTAAGTCCAAAACAAAATCACTAGAGGAATCAAAACAAAGTATCATAACATTTTCGGTTTTGCAAATTAGATATTAAGTATTACGTGAGAGTGACTACTACTGACACCACCAAACGATAAACATTGACAAAGTAGAACCAAAAAATGCTTAAGAGGCTGCACTATTGCTAAGGCTAGTCAAATTCGGAAAGTGAACAAACAATAGGAGAACTGTAAATTGTAGTATCATTACATTTTCGGTTTTGCATATTAGTTATAAATACCACATGAGAGTGACTACCATTGACACCACCAAATGCATTAACAAGATTTAAACTTACCAAACATTTTTTGCAGCATTTAAACCAAAATCGATTACTAAAACAAATATACATAACCCATATTCCAATTTTATCACATAGCTAACAATCAAAATACAGTAAACAAAAAACGACCCAGATACAAAAAATGAAAAACAAGGAGAACCCAATTGAAAAAACAGCAAAAAAAAGAAATGGGTCATCAATGGTACCAAAACAAAGAATCCCATTTATTGAAGTTGTTGCAAATGCCTCAATGATTTGGGGACGTAATTTAGGGCTTTGAAAAAATTTTGATTTTGGGACTTAGAGATAACTTGTATGTTTGATTTGGGGAGAGGAGCAACTGAACAATGAGAAAGAGGAAAAGAGCTGCCGGGAAAAACTGTACACATGAGAGAGAGAGAGAGAGAGAGAGAGAGAGAGAGAGAGACCTAGAAAAAAGAAAAAGAAAAGGCATTTGTTTTTAATTGTTTGTAAAAAGGGTTTTGGTCTTTAAACAGTGTGTCATCTAAGCAAAAATCATGTGCAAGTAATGTGCTATTAATTTCTGTTTAACTTAACGGTAAAAGATACGCGGGGGTACAAAGAATCCCATTTAATGAAGTTGTTGCAAATGCCTCAGTGATTTGGGGACGTAATTTAGGGCTTTGAAAAAATTTTGATTTTGGGACTTAGAGATAACTTGTATGTTTGATTTGGGGAGAGGAGCAATTGAACAATGAGAAAGAGGAGAAGAGTTGCCGGGAAAAACTGTACACACGTGTGAGAGAGAGAGAGAGAGAGAGAGAGAGAGAGAGAAAGAGAAAGACCTAGAAAAAAGAAAAAGAAAAGGCATTTGTTTTTAATTGTTTGTAAAAAGGGTTTTGGTCTTTAAACAATGTGTCATCTAAGCAAAAATCATATGCAAGTAATGTGTTATTAATTTCTGTCTAACTTAACGGTAAAAGATACGCGGGGGTGCAAAGTATGATAAGTGTAATAGTTTATGATGCAAAGTGTGCATTGGAATAGTTTAGGGTGCAAAGTGTAATATGATGTATAGCTTAGAGTGAGAAAGTGCAATTTCTCCCAAATTATTTAAAAAGATGCAAGTTTCAGAATCGGATGCCCATCATTTATTGGTTTCATGAAAACTATTTTCCTTCGCAAATCACCCTCTTGATTTTTAATGAAAACTAATTTCCTCCTATGCAAATCACATGAGTTTTTGCTTGTATTATTAAAATGGGCACAATTAATATGTCATTAGAGTGAATTTAGATTAGTACTGCATAATTTTATTACATGTATAAACTTGTGTCATCATTTAACACAAAAATAAAAATAAAAATAAAAATAATTAAAAATTATATTTATTATTTTTTTATGTAACACCAATCACATAATTTATCATGTGTTATTTTATAATCATTTTATTAAAAAACAATAATTCCTTCAACATATTTTATATATCCATTGAACAAAAAACTTTTGCACCAATATCCACTAGTACTTAAAATTGAATTACCATGTGCCAAATGGGAAAGGACTATTTCCCTTCGTTGGGTTCCAATTATTTAATTTAATATCAAGACCAAAACAAATAAGCACACAAAATACAATGACACTTTCTACCGATCCAAAGCGAAAGTCATTACAATTCTTCATGCATTGGACAAAGTGATGTAGTAAATACGTGCTTTCTAGCAAAGATGAGTAGAATTTCACTATACTCTGAGAATATTTAAGAAATTTTCAAAAAATATATGATAGAATTTATTACAAAAATTAATAGTTACCTAAAACAGTTCAGCCAGTTAATTAATAGGTTATCAAATACTTTAAGAATTACTTGATCAATCGCTCTAGATGTGGTATTTCATCTTTCATAATAGCTTGGCCTCTCTTTGAATTTATATATACATACATACATACATACATATCTATATATATATATATATATATATATCAAATAAACGAACTAGCTAGTTTTTATTGTTGCAGAAGCAAAATCAGAAATTATGCAATGATTTCGTCTTACAAATCAAACATGCATATGTTAGAAATACTGAATAATTGTATTGTATTTCTCAGTGAAAGAATATACATGAGTGCTTTTATATATGAGGCATATGAGTGCAGTACAAGTAAAAGTCTAGTACAAGAATGTGTGCTATACAAGTAATCTAGTTGGGCCCAAAGCCCACAACACTATACACATTAACAACCCCCCTCAAACTCAAGGTGGATGTGAGACCAACTTGAGGTTGTCAACCAAAGTACGAAGGCGTCCCTTAGGATGTGACTTGGTGAAGATATCTGCAAGTTGATCTTTAGAAGAGATTGAGATCAGCTTGAGAGCATCATGGACAAGATGATAATGGATAAAATGACAATCGATCTCGATGTGTTTAGTCCATTCATGGAAGACATCATTGTGAGCAATATGAATGGCACTTTGGTTGTCATAATAAAGAGGAGTAGCAGAGGATGTAGACACACCTAAGTCTTTAAGAAGTCATCATAGTCAAAGGAGCTCATATGTGGTTTCAGCAAGGGCACAATATTCTGCTTCAGTGCTGGAGCGGGCCACATGAATTTGTTTCTTACTTCACCAAGAAATCAAAGAAGAACCAAGAAGAAAGCAATAACCAGTGGTGGACCTGTGATTAGTGGGATCTCCTGCCTAATCAGCATCAGAAAATGCACGGAGAATGAGAGGAGACTGAGAAGAGTAGAAAAGACCATAGAAGAGAGTGCCTTTTAGGTATCGAAGAATGCGCAGAATAGCAGCATAGTGAGTCGATCGTGGAGCAGACAGATACTGGCTCACCTGGTGAACAGCATAGGAAATGTCTGGACGAGTGACAGTGAGATAAACTAGGTTGCCAACCAAGCGTCTGTAAAGAGAGGGATTAGACAATGGTTTCCCCCCTGAGGGAGTCAGATGCGCATTAAGCTCAATTGGAGTGTCAACAGTCTTACTATCAGTGAGTCCAGCTCGAGACAAGAGTTCAGAGGCATACTTGGCTTGAGTAATATAAAGTCCATCTGTAGAATGAGTGATTTCAAAACCCAAGAAGTAGCTGAGATGTCCAAGATTTTTCATCTCAAACTGCTGACTGAGAAAAGCCTTGAGTTCTTGAATGCCATTGAGATCATCACCAGTTATGATCACATCATCCACACACAAGAGAAGTAAAATAGTGCCTTTGTTAGTGCGATGAAGAAATAAGGCAAAATCATAATGACTGACCATGTAACCCTAGCGAGAGATGGTATAGCTGAATTTGGCAAACCAAGCTCGTGGAGCTTGTTTAAGGCCATAAGGTACACGTTGAAGGTGACAAACTTTGTTTGAGTTAACAGAGAGACCAGGAGGAGGTTGCATATACACTTCTTCTCTTAAATCCCTATTAAGGAATGCATTTTTGACATTCATCTGAAAAAGATCCTAATTACTGGTAGCAGCAACAGCTAAGAGAGCATGAACAGATGAGATACAAGCAACCAAAGCAAAAGTCTCTTCATAATCAATCCCATACTCCTGTGTAAAACCTTTTGCAACAAGAAGAGCTTTGTAGTGCTCAATGGACCCATCAGAGCGAGTTTTAATCTTGTAGATCCACTTACAACCAACCACAGATTTCTTGGGGGAGGAGTGTCACCAAATCCCAAGTATGGTTTTTAGTTAATGCATCAAGTTCCTCTTTCATTGCAATCTGCCATAAAGGGTTAATGGAAGCCTCATGATAAGTGTGAGGCTCGTGTAGTGTAGCAAGGGTAGTGTAACAATGATAGTCAAGTAAATGTGTAGGGATAGATCTTACCCAAGTTGAGTGACGAGGTGGAATGTTTTATGCAAGATCTTCAGGCAGAGCAGGAGTAGGGGACCCAAGCTCAGGATTGGGGTTGGGTAGCTCATCTTCAACCTGTTCATCTTCCACCTGTTCATTAAAGGGTGAACTAGGAAATGGATCAGTGATATTTGGTGATTGGAGAGAAGTCTACAGGAGAATCAAGAGCAACTACAAGAGGATCAGGAGCAATTACAGAAGGATATGTGCCTCATCTAGAAAAAGATCTAAGACAGAGGAGGAAGATAGGGAGGCACAGAAGTGAGAGAGCTCGACAAAGAGGCGATGTTCCCAAAGGACAACATTGCGGGAGATACGAAGATGATAAGAGACAAGATCATAACACCGATACCCCTTTTGAGTTTCGCCATAGCTAAGAAAACAACAAAGCCTTGATTGAGGCTCAAGTTTGTTATGCTCATGTGGCTGAAGAAGAACAAAACAAGCAGAACCGAAGGAGTAAAGGTGGTGATAGTCTAGAGATGACCTAAAAAGGCGCTCATTTGGAGTTTGATTTTGGATAACAGGACTCGGAATGCGATTAATAGTATGAACAGTAAGAAGAGCAGCTTCACCCTAAAAAGGAGCAGGAATTTTGGCAGAGAGAAGGAGAGCACGAACAGTGTCAAGAATATGACGAAGTTTTCGATCGGCTATACCATTTTGCTGAAAGGTACCTGGACAAGTTAGTTGATGAACAGTGCCATAAAAATGCAAAACAGCTTGGAAAGCATATTGAGTGTATTTAAGAGCATTATCAGATCGAAAAATTTTGATGCGTCTGAAAAATTGAGTTTCAACAATTTTTGCAAAATTAGAATATACTTCCAATAATTCAAAACGATATTTCATATTAAAAATCCAGCTATAGCGAGAGTAATCATTAACAAAGACAACAAAATATCGAGACCCACCAATACTAGAGACAGAGGAAGGCCTCTAAACATTAGAATGAATATGGTCAAAGATATCAGTGGACATTGATTCATTAGTATTGAAAGGCAAAGCTTGTTGTTTTCCTAACTGACATGAAACACAATCAAAATTTTCTGTAGACACTAAACCTAACAAACCTCTAGAAGCCAATTGTTGTACCTAAGAGGAAGATGCGTGACCAAGTCAAGCATGCCAAAGTGCAAGGGAAGGAATTGAAGAAACTGTAGCGGCTGCAGCAATAGAAACAGGAGTAACAAGTGGAAGATGAAGGTTGTCCACGGGAAACATACGCCCAACTTTGGGACAGGTCCCAAGCTCCTGTCCCATCCTCGGATCCTGCACAATACACCAAGAATAATCAAATATAATACGATAACCCAACTCAGCTAATTGTCCCACAGAAAATAAATTGTAAGAAAGGTCAGGAACATTAAAGACCCTAGGAACTGAGAGGTTGGAGGTTGAAACAGAACCTATATTATGGCCAGACATTGTGGAACAATTTGCTATGTGAATATTAAGAGGGTGTGGTGTATGTTTGAGTTCAGAAAATAAGGACGAGTGAGGTGTCATGTGATTGCAACAAGTGGAATCCATAAGCCAAGAGGAGGGAGACAAATTAGATAAAGCTGAGAGAGAAGAGGAATAAGATGCATTACCAACCATACGAATGACATTGGCGATGATGTTTTTAAGGTCATTTGTGGACATGGTGAAAATGCGTCCTGAAGATTTAGACTGTGCAGAGATGGGAGCCATTAGTTGGACACTCTCAGTGTTAACAACAGTAGCAGCAGAAATTGAAACAGCTGATTTGTTGCGACAATAGCAAGACTCAATATTATGACCAAAACGTTTGCAAAAATTGCAAAAAGGTTTGCTAGATTGTCGGCTACGATTATTGCAACAAGAAGAAGACTTGTCCTTATTCTTCATTTGGAAGCAAAATATGCAAAAACGGACTGCAAAAATGGAATCTACATGAAAAATTAGGTAAGGAGCACCTGGATTGCGAAAAGTCAACCCAGAAAAAAGTCAACGGTCAAAGTCAATGGTCAAAGGCGACGGTCAACGTTGATGACGTTAGCGTGATGACATAATTGTTGACTGAATGTTGACGTAAGCATGCTGATTGTTGCTGACGCAAGCAGTGATGATGTCACTAGGGCTGACGTGGCAAAGCTGATGACGTCAACGGACCGAGTTTTGGTGCGTGTAGGCGCGTGGAAGCGCGTGGCGGTGTGTGAAGAGTATTGGCGGCGTGTGGTATTAATGCCGAGAATTTTATCAGCGCATGGAGGCGCGTGAAAGGTCCAATGAAGACGATATTTTCACAAAAAGGCAGATCGAAGAGATTACTTTCCGATGGTGCTATCTGTGGTCTAATCGGAGAAGCGAAAGTGGTGGTGGCGGCAAGGCAGTGGTCTTTGATGTACTGGAGTTGCGGTGGAGGCAGTGGTGCTGCTCACAACAACGGTTGTAGATGACACCCAAGAAGACAAGACTGCTTAAAAGTGGCACACCAAAGGATTAGAGCAGTGGCTCTGATACCATGTTAGAAATACTAAATAATTGTATTGTATTTCTCAGTGAAAGAATATACATGAATGCCTTTATATATGAGGCATATGAGTGTAGTACAAGTAAGAGTGTAGTATGTTAGGGACATATTTTTATGTAATTGGCATATCTTTTGACAATACGCACTTTACTTGTATTTGAGTAAATCTAAGTAGGTTCAAGATAATCTTTACAAATGGTTAAATTGAAGACATGAAGATTACTCAAGAACTATTCAAGAAAAGTGCAAATCTGCAAATCTCAATACCTGCTTGATAGAAGCTTGATCTGTCGAGATTCATTAAAGCTCGACAAATGGTTGATCGATCGAGCTTACAGGATTTTTTCTATAGCTAGCAACGTTTTATTCTGAAAGGTTATTTGTTTATGAGTTTGTATAATCGTTATTGGACTAGGAAAGCTCAAGGTTTATGTAAACCTATTTGGAATAGGAGAGCCCATTCAGCTCCTATTTAAAGGAGGTGGAAAAAGAAAAACCTAACCTTAGAGAGCTTCATAAGATTTTCTTTTTAAAACCCTAGCCTCCTCCTACAGAAGAAAGAGTTCTTGTTGCGTTTCTTGTATGCCTTTGGGTTTTGTAACTAAGCAAAGTATCTTGCACCAACATTGAAGATTTTATTGGTGTTTCTATGTGAAGCTGCTGCAAATCAACTACAACAATCAAGAGGTTGCTATGGAGTTAGTCACGTACTTGGATTCGTGCAAAGGAGTAAGCCGCGTATTGGGATTTGCGCATCAAATTGGTTAGTCACGTACTTGGGAGCCGTGCATCAAAAGGGGAAATTGTCACTATAGAACAAGTCCAATTAGGTATTGGGGTAAGGGTTTAACTGTAGGTTGGTAAGATAATTGAGATTCCTTTACTTGTAACCACTTGTTGTGATAATAGTGGAGTTTCGGGAGTGGTGACCTGAAAATCACCCGGTGGGGTTTTTGCCGCAAAGTTTTCTCCATTCATAAACAAATCATCGTATTATTTATTTTCCGTTGCATTATTAGTTTATTGGTGATTTTTTTGTGCTGCCACGCGTTTGCATGTTAATTAACTTAATTAATTCACTTGGCTAAATTAATTGGTTAATTTATCACAAGGGGTCAATTCGTTTATGGCCTATCATAATACAAGAATTAGGGGTGTGCGCGGTTCGGTTAATTCAGTTTTTTTTTCAAATTTGTTACCGAACTGATAGGGATCGGTTTTGTAATAATTAAAACCGATGCATACCGATTAGGGTCGGTATTTCGACCTATAGTAGTGCGGTTTGATTGGCTCGGTTTAATCGGTTTGGTCAATTTGATTTGAAACATTAACAAAAAATCTGTTCACATTAAGAAAAATATATGTTTAACAAATCTGTTCACATTAAAAAATCTGTTCACAAAAAAAATCTGTTCAACAAATCTGTTCACATAAAAAAAATCTGTTTTCATTAACTTTTGTGATCCGTTGGGTTAACATTTTCCTCTAATTCCATCACAGAAATTATACAACCTTTCTTTCGTATATACATAGAATTCATTACTTCCATCCATCATGATCCAGAGGCTGTACATACATCAATATCAGTCAAAGTGTCAACCAAGAAAAGAAGATCGACACAAAACAAGGAAGATTTCTCAGGAAAGTTCAGTATAAGTTTCATCCAGCAGATGTGGAAGGAATTTGTGTCCCACGTGCATTTTCTGAACAATGCACCTGTCCCAACTATAATGTATCAACTATCAACTATCAACCCGCATTAAATTTCAGCTAAAATTTGACAGATTTTGAATATAAAAGAAACATATTTATTTCTTTATATATATATATATATACACACACAAAATGACTTAAGTATATGGGTTAGTATCATGAGAAATCAAGACCCAATTTGTTGATGATAAAGAGATCGGTGTTGACTAAGGCATAAAAAGTATTTACACATATATTAACCCTCAGTTCTATCATACATGCCATAACTCCTACACTATGCAAATCATAAAAGCACATCCGAACATGAACCAAACAGTGCAAACTGTTTTCCAAGGTTGCAAGAAGTCATCACAAACAAGTGCAGCAGTAATATGTATAATACCTTCATCAATACTAGTAATCTAGAATATTAGTATTATAATATTCTGAAACTGACTCACCAATTTCGAGCAGCGAGAGCTTAGAGGCGAGGCCACGTCAGGCTGGCGAGAGGCTAGAGGCCAGATCAAGAGAGAGAGTTAAGGGTTGTGAGAGAGAATAGAGTGAATTTATACCTAGGGAAATCTGAAAACCTAGCATAAAACGGTGTCGTTTTGTGTTTTTTATTTTTATTTTTTTATTTATAAATAATAATACCAATACGACGCCGTTTTTAGTAAAAAAAATAAAAAATAAAAAAGGATACTTATTACTTGCTGGGTAAATGACACCGTAAGCACCAAGCAGAAGCCAGAAGCCCAGGAAGCAGAACGCAGAAGCACTCATTGGTTCGGTTCGGCTCTCAACGGTGCTGGATTTCCTTCTCCAATCTCTTCACCGCACCGGCATCGGAACTTCGTTCGCGTTCCGATTGCCGGCATCGGCTCCATCGGTCGGTGGCAGCGGCGATGCGGGAGTGTCAGTGCCGGTCGGTCTTGTCGGCTCCGATAAAGGTTTGCACAGTCCTAACAAGAATGTGTGCTATACAAGTAATCTAGTTGGGCCTAAAGCCTACTACACTATACACGTTAACAGCATAAAAGCAAATTATATACCATGCAGTAGTACAGTTTTTTAGAGACTTGCTTGCAAGTGCAATTCATGGACCAATAATTTACTATAAGAGGGGACCTTCTGTTTCTTACAGCCTTCCTATATAAATTCTGTTCTGTAATTAAAACTTTCAAATCTCACATAAGCAAAGTAGGATCCTAGGCACATTAATATTGGAATTAGAATGTAGGGCAGCCCTTAACTGATATACCCTTCATAGTGGGGCAAGTTGCTAGTTCACAGTGCTCAGGGTCAGAACCCCACCAGTGCAAGTTTCTGTTCTCCATGCCTAATGAGAAGTAAAGTAGAACTGCCATGAATGCAACTCCAGCATCCAAAGCTGCTGATAGGACATAGTTATACCTCTGCCACCAGTTCCTTTGATACCTGAACACGAAAAAGTTGAAGATTGTTCCAACCAAAATCTAGGAAGTATAGTTCAATGCTGTTGCTGGTGGCATATACCCAGCAGTTGCTCCTAGGAGTACTGGTAGATTAATGAGAGGAATCCAAGTTTGAGTTGGAAATGCCTTGTGTAAGAGCCATACTGCAATTGGTCCTAACAATCCTCCGAGGAAGAACCAGTTAAGTGCTGAGTAGTTTCCTTGAGAGCCAAAAATGCGCTTAGGCCCTACTAAACCCCAGATAACAGAAGCATCAAAGAAAACTCGATCACTGGGACATGTCCAAGGACTATTTTGTGGAAGGAGATTTATTTGGCATATGTTGTCGATAGAGTTCAAAAGCCACCGTGCTACACTAAGATTAACTGTTCCGGCTAAAATGGTTCCAATGAACTGGAAAAAAATGCAAAAGTAAGACCTCATAAGAGGGTAATAAATGTATGATGTAGAAAGAGTGATTTGTTTTATTTTTCAAATCATTTTCAAACAAGAACTATCTGCTTATACTGTTCCAAGTTTTTTTTTTTTTTTTTTTTTTTGCTGAATATGTTCCAAGTTATTAAGTTCTAAAGTCATATGTCTGCAAAAATTTATGAAGTTAATGGACCAATTTGATTATGATATAAGATTCTCATAATGATGGTCAAATTGCCTAAAATTAAAACATTGAATTCTTAATTAGACGATTTCTTACACTGTTACCTGCAATTTGTATATTAGATTTACTAAAATTCAGAACAATTGCTTATAGTAACTGCGTACAATTTGAACACACCCACACACATACATATATATGTATACATATATATTCTATTAAAATTGTTTTAAATTCCTACTGAGAGATTCTTTTTTGAATATAAGTTTTTTTTGTAAAAGTTTGAGTATGCTTGTATTCGTGAGGTTTGTAAGTGTTTTTTCATAAAGTTTGGTTTAGTGTGATTATAATCCATATTGTTAATCATGGATTTTTAGTAATGTTGCCCGAATGCCCAGTATAGGCTTGAAGAGTTGGAAAAGCGATGTCAAATTGTATCGTCTTATGTGCATGTTCTAAATTTTTTTTCCCGTGTTAATGAGCTTCTGCTAGCCCCAAATTTCGACCACTGGTACTGGAGTATGCCATCTATGACAACAATTTCTAAAGATATTAATGAATTATGCTAGTATAGGGAGAGAGAACAGTGCACATACTTGTACTAGGAACATTGATCTTGGAGGGATCTTCATGTAATGGCCCAGCTTAAAATCATTGAGAAAGGAGATTGCTTGACTCATGCTCATATACCCATATGTCTTGAAACAGACATTGGCTATGGGCCTTCCAGGCAATATTACTCCCATTATGTACTCTGTGATGATTTGTAGCCCTGGTGTCTATACAAGAAGTATTGGTACTTAGTGGATAATGATTCTTGGAATAACCACAAAGAAACGAAAACTAATAAAGCAGTCTCTTTTCATATTGATTTGATCTTTTAAAATAACAAATTTTCTCTATAATTTGCTCCCATTATGCAATTAGATTACCCGATTTGTGGTGGCAGTTATGATGCTGATGGGAAGGGTGAAGATGAAGGCAAGAGAAGCTGCGAATATAAGCCCCCACCATGGCATTTGGACCTCCTTTTTCAGGAAGATACAAAGTACAAGCGAGACTGAGATGGTAACAATCAGAAGCAAATGAAACCACCATGAAGGTATGTCTTTGTAATTCATCATCAGTCTTGTGTGAATATCCTCCTTACCCTTGGAAGAAGCTCGATATCGATCATAAATCTCCCTACAACATCATGGTTCATTCTCAAATGCAACCTTGCGTACAAAGAAATTTATATAGAGAACATTATTGCTTAACAAGAAGTGTGCATTTGCCTGCATTTTTTCCTTTGAACTTCCAGCTTATTTGATAATTTACAGCTATTTCACTTATCTTTTTAGGTACAATGTACAATTATATATTAACCAACTTTTAGCCGAAAACAAACAAACTTTTAGAAAAAAAAATTTCATCAAAGCTCATACTTATAATGAGTGATGCATTCATAAAAAAAATAATGAGTGATGTTATGGATATTAATTACAAACTTTAAAACATAAGCATTAATATGTCACAAATTACAAAAGAGTAATTAAACTATTCCTTTATTATGTTATTGAAATGACACCAACCAATCATATTCTTACCACATTAAGTTGTTAGTTTTTTGTAGTAAAATCTGCAGTTGCTATAACATTTTCCATTTATAATTACCTCAATAGCTTTCACAACGTAGGCAACAAAATATAATGTAATAAAGCATGTGCGAATGAACGATGAAGAAAAAAATTACCTTCCATAGAACAAAGCCACATGAGAAAGTGTAGATGCAATAGTAGCAAAACCGAACCCGTAGGTGAGAGCAAATAATGTGCTCAAATGGATCTTCCCTAGCTGCTTATACTGTGCAGTATCTAACTCAAACTTATCATTGACAATCAAGGAAATATTATAATCCTGACCTTGAGCAGTAAACAAGTCAGCTGAATAAATGGGAAATGTTTTAGCATTGTATGCGTTCATCCCCCAGTAGGCAATGGGAATCACAATATAGATAATCAATACAAAGCCTACGAAGACATTGACAATTGCAAAGAAGGGACTTATTAGAGGGCTGAATAGGAATGAAGCCACTGTTGTCCAATCCAAGGTCAAGGCTCCAACCGCAAGTCCATGCAAACCTGACCCAATTTGGTGAGCAGTCACTGACTTTGGGAAGGCCCAACAGACCCATGAGATGCTTTGTAAGGTTTGAAAGAGGAACCCAGGGAACAATTGCCAGCAAAAGCTGCAAACTAGTGCGATCACAAAAAATTTCACTCTTGATAGACTGGGCTTCTTGCCATCCTCTTTTATTTCTTTTTCATGCAATGTCCTACATTGATATCAGTAAATATAGCATTAGTTTATCTTTTGGTTATTGTAACAATTGGTATGGCTAAACTTGGATATTATAGTATAGGCTAAATGACACATTAATTAATTAATTAATTAATTAAAAGATGAATATGATAAATCTTAAATAACAATAAAATGGGAACGAATTATAGTAGAAGGGATGCAAAA
This sequence comes from Quercus gilva, assembly GCA_023621385.1. Lineage (NCBI taxonomy): Eukaryota > Viridiplantae > Streptophyta > Magnoliopsida > Fagales > Fagaceae > Quercus > Quercus gilva. The sequence goes on from CM042480.1 coordinate 15,242,478, forward strand.
ATTTGTATCTACTCCAAGGTTGTCAAAATCAGGATCCTACGTAGAATCATGGGAGGTAGGTGAGATCGTAGATCGTAGAATCGGATCGTGGATCATAAGATCCTATATTATTTGAGAAAAAAACAAAAAATACACATTGATTATAAGTTAAATAATCACATAAATTATATATTCATTGATATAATTACCATACATCACTACATCCATTTGTAAGCATCATTTAAAGAGGCTAAAAACCTCAAAACGTGACACTCTATTAGGATATTTTTTATTTGAGTCCAACTGACACTCTCTACATTAGAGAGGAAAAACTTGGTCTATCGAGATTTTATTTTTCATTTGGGTCCAATTGAGCATTCTGTCAAGTTAAAGAAGATTACAAGAAACTAAGGTCGTTTGGGATCATCAGAATCATACGATCTTACTGATCCAGAACGATCACAAAGATCCTTAAAAGATCCGGATCGTTTTGTGCAAGTGGAATTGTAGGATCGTAGGATCCAGATTGAGATTTTGACAACCACGATCTACTCTCTAGTGCCTATGAGTTCAAAGGAAAGCAAGGGCACTAGTCCATCTCCACCTTAATAAAAAATAGTTTATAAATTAGTAAGAGTTTTTTGAGTTGTAAATTTTGTTGGATTAGTAGAGCCTGTACTTTTATTAAGCTGGCTGGTAGTCTTAGAAGGTCTTTTTTTTTTTTTTTTTTTTTGGTAATTAGTCCAACCTCGCTGTTGCTATTGCTGATATTTGTAGAGCCAATTTTTTTTTTTTTTTGAGAAACTCCCTAGGAACAGGTAATATTATTAAGCATTTAGTCGAAGATCAAAGTTGTAAACATTAAAAGTGTCGGAAGGAACAGACTCTATCCAGATAGTGAAAGGACTAAAAATAGCTCTTCTAGCTAATCTATGAGCGATACAATTACCTTGCCTTTTAAAATGGCGAAAAGATACATAAGTAAAAAGAGAACTAAGAAAAGTAATGTCTTGCAAAATATGCCCAAACTTGGAGTGGAACATATTATCACCCTTGATCGAGTTGATAATGCCCAATTGTTCTTCTATTGTTCTTTAATTTTTTCCGTTAAAGAAAGTCCAGTTTATAAGAATAATAATAATAATAACAATAAAGGTTTTCACCATCCCCCAAGGTTTATAAGAAACGATTGAGAGAAGCAAATGACATCAAATTAGGTTAGTGAAGTTGTATGCTTGTATAAGCAATGCTAGGAGGGAAAAATTTTGAATTCTTAAATGAGTTTAATTTGAGGTTTCTTTTTCCACCAAAAAGAGAGGGAGAATTTTCACAACTTGTTAATGTGATATGTTATTATAGGAGCAACATCACTTTTAATTATATTTGTGATTTATGAAATTTATTGTACTTTTATCTCACCTTCCCTCCAAAAAGAAAAAGAATAATAATGTGCATTTTTCAATTGGACAAAATTTTCCTCCAAATTAATTTCGGAGAATTTTTTTAGAACCCATTAAATCTAGATCAATAAAACCATTTATATATATATATATATATATATACTATTTAAATAACTCACATAACGATGATTTTATCAATGATCATGCAGTTGAGGCGTTTTTTTTAACCAATTTTAGAGGTAAGCCTTTCCATTTTCAATTTGTTGGTAGTACAACTGTACAAGGTGATGTCAAATTAATTATGACCTATAAATCAAGTAAAAAAAAATTATGACTGAAAAAGATGTTGACAGTATATGATGTCATGCTTGAAGCCTATATGTTCATGATGTGAAAAAGATAAATAGAGATCTTGAGAAAAATACAAATGGATATTAGAAAAAAGAATAATCAAACTATAAAAGTTCACTGTTTCCATTATCTCTGTCCTACAAGTTGATTAGGCCGACGGAGGACATTGACAAAGTAGAAATCAAGGAAACAAAGATAAAGAAAAGTCTTTTTGCGCGTAAATTATTGGCTATAAGCCTATAATATTGATAATTGGGAGGATATGGACCTGCGGTTGTTTCCAAAAGTTAAAGATAATGGGATTGCACTGGAATTCTATGTACTATGCATGCATGTTCACACATGTCAGTGGACATATTAGAGGTCTTTTTCTAGGTCAATATCACAGCCAGTGAATTAAAGATGAACAATGTCTAATTAAACAATTTTTTTATTAACTTATGACATCTGTTATATGATAATTACTCTTTATCATTATGTTTAGATATTAATCGATTTTTTATATAGGCATAATTTGAACTTCAAATATTTTGTATGGCAACATGTGATGTTACTAGCTTAGAGGGAGTTTCACCATCACCACCCCCAGTTGGGAGATGGGCAAGGTAAAATATGGGCATAGGGGCAGAGCTAGCTAGCTGTATGCTAATATGAGAACATTGAATTTGCTTATTAATTATAAAATGATATTGCACCGCTCAAAGGGGATTATGTATCTCTCCAAATTAGTTTAGAGAAAAACTCTCTAAACTTATCTTATATCTTTTTATTAAATGTGAATTTTGAAAATCTAACCGTTAGATTACATAATCTTTATGTTCTTAACTTATATGTTAAATTTCGTTCAAATCAGATATTATTTACTATTCAATTAATAAACCTATTTTTTGTGCATAATTTTTTACTACAAAAATTTGAAATTTAAACAAGTCACTGATAACATAGCTATTAATTTTTTTATCTTTTTGAAATTTTGCAAGTATGAAAAATAATAAGAGCATGCAATTTAAAAGTTGGATTTTTTAAATTCATATCTAATAAAAAGATATAAGAGAAATTTAAAGGATTTTTTTCTAAACTAGTTTGGAGATAAACTTTTTTTTGCTCAAAGATATGACATTCGCCTTCAAGTCATTCCTTGAGGTTCGACTATTATAACTTCGTCGGCCATTTGGGTTGTAGGACTATAACGTAAATTACAAGTTTTATTAATATAAACATTTTTAAGGAAAAGACATTTTTCCTTGGCTTATTATCGTGGTCCAATAATTCCAAGTCCAAACAAGTTGCTAAGGGTAACAATAGTTTGGACTTCGGACTCATTTCATTAGTCACGGTGCATAAAAATTGGAAAATCAAATTAGAACACCAAAATTTTTTAACAAGTGTACGGTACCTGAAGAGTGATATTTGAACAGGTGTATTTGGCCACCACATATGAGCCGGCTCCACCACATACTTCCTCAACAGCCCAGCCCAGCCGTATCCCAAGACCTACATATATATATATATATATATGTCACCATACACATGCTCATGTTAGTATGAACCATGAACCACCAAACGACAGCTTCATATGATGCAAGTGTTGGTCTTTACTCAATAATTATCCCAAAGTTGTACCTAAGACTCATATCATATATTATAAGCGAAATACAACATATATCATATAATATGGGAGTAAAAAATACTTAAAAACCCATTTTCTCTGCGGATAATAGCAAGACATAGAGGAAGATCCCATTTTCTGTTGTTGTGTCTTAACCAACAACAGAATAACCAAAAGGCTAATTAAAAGGTTGCAGGGAAATATATTAAGGTATATATACAATTATACATATAAAAGGTACGTATACAAGCTTAGTTTAGGCTAGAATTCCGCGTATTTGTGTGTGTGTATATATATATTCCTCACTTTTCTGGGCTACCAAACAGAGTAAAAACCAAACCAATATTGCGTAACTTTGAAAAACATAAATAAGCAAATTTAAAAGAAAAAAGAAGAAGAAGAACCTGGGTTGTGATGATAAGAATCCAAGCAGAAAAGAAAGAGATATTCCTTCGATAAAAAGCCTTTATAATGTCAAAGATATAGACAGCATAAGCTGGACCATTCCCAAAAGCACTTCCAGCATTAGCAAATATAGAGATGAGAACGTGTTCCTTTATGTTAAAGGGACCTGGGTTGAGCGAAAACTCGCGGGACCCGATGCGAAACTTGGTTGTGGGAAGAACAGAGGCCATGAGTCGTCCGATGGGGAGGGTGGCAACTTGGACGGTGATCTGGGTGATGATGAGGGTCTCTTTGCGGTAAGAGAAGAATTGGTTGAGGAAGGAGAGGAGGGCACAAGAGAGAAGGCCTAGTGTCCACATTCGAAATGTCCATACAGGGAGTGAGGTGTCGTCGGTGGTTGGTACAGTTAGCCGGACTTGCTCGATAGGTGACTGCTCATCTTCGTCTATGGTGGACTCTTCTCGTAAGTTACTGCTTGGTGGTGCCTCAGTTTCTAAAGTTGCCATTTTGAGAGTAAGAGATTGAAAGTTGAGTGTTGTTTCGAGGTAGAATATAGTAGGAGAGTATTGTCTACTATATACAGTGAGAAAATTATCTTATCCGCTAGACATATGGAGCACAAACCCTTCACAAGTATGTGGGTCTATATGAGGGGCGGCTCCATATGTTTGGCGCACAAGATACTATGCATGGAGAACACCTCTCTCAAGTATGTGGGTCCAAATGAAGAGCGTGTTCCATATGTCTGAAGTATAAGATACCACGTATGGAGAATACTACCAAAACAAGTATTGGAGAATACCACATATGGTATCTTACAATGAGGAGCATGTTCTATACACGTATGGAGAATACTACCAGTTCTAGCACAAGATACCACGTATGGAGTCAATATATATGAGGAGCATACTCTATACATCTGGCGCATAAGATACCAGTTCTATATAATGAGGTTTACTTCATATATTGAATCGTAATAATCTTATTTAAAGGTTACTTTTAACATTCATTTTATGTATATATTTTATGTGAAGGTAAACCTTAAGAGTAATACCATCTAATTAAGTTAGTTAACCAAGTACTTGCTCTTAAGGTGGTGACAAAAAACTAGTCAAGAAGCTTGCATGTATTGAGTAAATTATTTCACACATTTGTTGATGAATGCTCCAAACACACAATGTCTTTAATTTCATAAGTGATATCCATAATTTTTATAGATGCCCACACTTAAAATGTGAAATGGATAATTTATATGAATAATAATAAGGAGTGTGAGAATAAATACTCATTATGATTGATTGATATACCCCAATCTCTTGATAAGGATGATGTATTAATCCATGTTAAAGTCTATATACCCACAACTGTTTCAATTTCACAAGACTTTTCTAAAATGATAAATTATGAGTGGTTGATAAAAACAAAAATTGAAGTTAGTAATTGGGCCATGTTCACAAGTTATGTTTCTCCCGATGACAATTAACTTATTATTAATTTGTTATGAAGAGGTTGAGAAATACAAGATGTTCGGTGTTCCTTCCGTTTCTCTTTAAGTAAAATTTTTTTTTTTTTTTTAAATACTAAGTATTTAACACACACATGAAGATGAGAAAATATCTTAAAGAAACTGACAATAATGTATATCCAAAAATACCTTGCCCTTTAAGTAATTTGATCATTTAGTTTAGCTTAATTAGAACCATTGTCATTATCATTTGCAACAAGAAGATAGAGGACTCAAGAGCTATTTGATGTGACATTATATATACATTTATACTTTTACTAATGTGAATGCCAGCTCACCTTGATTTAATTGCACTTGGAGTAATTTTAACTGCACATTGATAAAGCAAAGAAAAAGACCGGTAGAAACTGTGTTTTCTCCCTAAAGAAGAGATTGTGGGTCCGTTTGGATACAGTTTATTGTTACTGAAAACTGATTATTGCTGAAAACACTGTAGCAAAATAATTTTTAAATGTATAAATAGTACCGTGAGACCCATTTTTTATTTTTTTTAATGCATGAACAGTGTTGCTACAGTGCATGAACAGTGTACTACAGTGCATGAACAGTGATAATTGTCTCCTGTATAGTGATTTTACTGTTCATGTGTTGAAAAAAAAAAATTCCGAAACGTGAAATAAGAAACACAGCCGCAACTTGAAGTGTTATCCAAACACATACTGTATTAGAAACATCAACGAGGTACCATCTTCCTCAATGGTACACATCACACAAAATGGAATTGAGAAGATGCAATGGTTACATCCAACCTAAAAAATAGTGGGTCATAAAAATTTGTCATATTAGTTTGGTTGAGTGACTATTTAGAGTAGAATATGCTAAAATTATTATAAATTTTACAACATAAAACTTACAAATTGATGAGACAAGAAATATTATGGTGGACATAAAAAAAATATAATAAATGAATTTTAGAATTATCTTTTTGTAATTAGTGACACATCAGTTAACTTACAAATTGATGAGACAAGAAATATTATGGTGGACATAAAAAAATATAATAAATGAATTTTAGAATTATCTTTTTGTAATTAGTGACACATCAGTTTGTAAAGTTTATGAAGTAAACTTTATATTATTCCTAATGCCACTCGTTTAGAAGTATCTTTTTTTATTTATTTGTTTATGTTGTTTCAAAATAAAAAAAATTATTTGTTATGTTCATCTTTTTAAAACTCACTTTATATAAATATAATTATATTTTAAATAATATTTTATTAATAAAAAAAGTTTTGATCAAAATCTTATGTCCAACGGTACAAACTAATTAAAAAAAGAAAAAGAAAAAAAAAAGAGACATTGGCGGTAGGGTATAGTTTGTGGAATTTAGAGTGTAAACTGTGAACGCATAAAAGGGATATTTCCAGCAACGGAATGGTCAAATCTCAAATGCAAGTCACATCTTGCCTTAATGGGGGTGAGCTAATTACAGAGTATCTCTATTAACTATATAAAAAGAGCCAGTAGGCTTAGGAATATTGTTTTGGTTTGAGAATAACTTACGTTCGGAGCTGGCATAAAAGACAACTTTTACGCCAGCCAATACCGAAACGCCACATCAGCAAATTAGTGTCATGTCAATTTAAATATAAAACTCTTGACTTAAGCAAACTCAACTGTGGTTAACCATACAATTTACTCTCAACAATGAGCAAACCCATCTTATCAGAAAATTTCAAAATCTCTCTCTTCTCCAACCCATCTCCAAGCCTCGCTCTCTCAACTGTGCCATCGTCACTACCACCAAGACCCTTGTGACAAGCCATCGTTGTCGCACGAGCCATGTCTCATAGTCCAACATTGCCAGACTGCTCTGCTGGCTCAGCCACTGCCGTAAGTTTTCTCTCTCTCTCATTTTTTATTGATAAGCTCTGTTTGGTTGCTGGAAAAATGAAGGGGAAAAAACTTTGATACTACAATTTTTTTTTATTGATTTATTGGTGCTGAATTTGGCTTCTTTTTTGGGTGGGTTTTTTTAGTTGTTGGTTTTGAGCTTTCGGGATTGATTGTAATAAGTTGGTGACTGTTTCAGCTTTGTGAGATATTGGTGTTTATTCGATTTGAATCTGTTCTAAAAGCTATGGGATTTATGCATTATTTTGATACAACACCCAAGTTTCTTGAGATAAGGATGAAAAAAAAAAAAAAAAAAAGGTGGGGGTGGGGAAACCATAAGCAAAGCTACTGTGATGAGTGAATATTTAATTATTGAAAAATGATCCATATGCTTTGCATAAGTTAAGAAAAAAAGACACGAAAATGACAACATATAAGAAAAGCATAAGTGATTTTTTTAAGCACCTATTATGATTTGCTTGTATCATTGGTGTTTATGCATATACTTGGGTAAAAACTCTTCCCTTTGTGTGCCTTATTTTCTAATTTGCTACTTTATCTTGACTTTTCATTTAGTTGTTTGCAAACTTTCGATATGATTTTTTACAAGTCAAGGGAAAAAGAAAAAGGAAATTTTTGACAATTTTTATTTGGTAAGCATGAATAAGTGCACTAATTCACCTTATAAAAGCTTAGAGAGTTGTTTGTTATTGTAAGGTCAATCATATTGGCTTGAGGACGCATAGACTCAGATATATGATACTACGAATGTTCGATTTGGCTTTCAATGAGTTGTTAACTATTTTCCTTCTTCTACCCCCCCTAAAACATGGTATTGGATTGTGAGTAACCATCAAAATTCAAGATTAATGTTTTACTTGATCTGTCCAAATGCCATGGAATGGTTAAATTTTGCTTTGCTTTGCCTATTTCAAACTCTTGGTGCTCATTATCATGACAAATATAGTCTTTCATCATCAAAATCTCATTTCCTTTTACCATTTTTGCTTGTAGGTTGAATTAAACCTTATGCTTTCATTGGCAAAACATGGTTGATTTGATGCAAAAGGTTCTTCTTAAAATTTTTGTCCAAGTCCTGGCTGAACCACTTGAATTCTTATGCTTTCATTGGCAAAACATGGTTGATTTGATGCAAAAGGTTTTTCTTTGAATTTCAGTCCAAATCCTAGCTGAGCCACTTAAATTCTATGCAGTAAGCAAAGCTGATTTGATGCAAAAGGCTTTGCTTATGATTTGAGGCAAAAGGTTTTTCTTTTAAGTTTTTCATAGCTAACTAGTGCTTGAATTTGTAATTAACATATTAAAGGGGGTTAAAAACATTGAACATTTAGCTTAATGCATATAAAATCATAAATATTTATTTTGACATACATAATGCATTTGGTTTTTCTTTTTGCAGGAAATGAGTTGGAGCAACCTATTATTAAAAAAGGTCCAAAGATAAGGGTACAAGTATTGTTCATAAAATCAAGTGCAAGCCTTATGCAAAGTTCCATGTACTAATTTTTGCTTATTTGTTATGAAGAAAAGGTTTTGAAGTATTCCATGACCGATTGAAGACGATGTATCTTGAAGTTAGCAACATTAAATTCACGAATTTTCAATTTAAGTAAAGATTGAGATTTGATGTATTCTAGCTTGTACGACAACTTGGACAATTATTTACAAAGTTTTTAGCAACTTTTTGGATAGCATTTGTAGTTGGCTTATGAACATACTAAAATATGTTGGTTTTTATATGTGCATGTTTGAGTAGGTTTTAGTCAAACAGTGATCATATATGTGATATGTTATTAACATTATGAAAATATGTTTAATGAAGTTCTGCTTTCTATTTAATTTCTTAAAAGTCTCATTTGAGGATGTTCGGGCCATTTTTAACTCTTTAATCTTTTTGCAATTTTTGCATTTCTCAATAAGGGTATTTCCATATCTTGAAGAGTAGTAGTGTAGAAACTAAAAACTTAGACATATATAGATACACTTTAACATAAATGGTCAAAGTTCTTGAATGATTGAAACTAGTATTTACTTGTGTTGTGTTTAAAAATTATTCCCACTTATGTGTAGTTTTGAGGAAACCAAAAATTGAAGTCCAAAAGCTGAAGGAATATGTATCATTTACTTGAATATGAGTTCTCACTTCTCAGGGCATCATCTATAGTAAGGCAATTGTTTCAAGTTGACCAATTCCAATATTGCATTACAATTAAAATTTGATCCAAGAGAGTAGTAGACAAGAAAAGAATTTGATCCAAATATGAACAAAATTTTATTAAAATGTACACTTTGATCACAGCCATAATAATAAGAGTTCTATTGAAATACACTTTGATTACAATGTCATAATAACATGATAGTTTTGTAGTGTCTCTTGCTTCTTGACAATACATTCCCTCCACAATCTGCAATTTTCAGTCATAGCTTGATCACTTTGACTGGTCTCATATTATACAACTTGCCCCACCCTTTCTTGGAATGATATCTCTTCATTATGTAAGTTCTTTTGTTATCAAAGCTCTAGAATTCCAAGTTTTACGACACATGAAATGCAGTCACCTGATGATGATTCAAAATGTAGAATATCTTGCACTTTGACGGTCTATCCCCTCAAGTAATTTGTGATATAAAATAATGCAAGATGTATACAAAGAATTGATGAAACCTATAGGAAATATCCAAAAAATGTCAATCCTTCATATATTATTCACATTGGATTCAAAACCACTTAAACTTTCATGAAATTTCCTGCTCTAACAATACCAAGCTCTGCTGCAAGAGTATCATTACTCATAGTGTTACTAGGATGGCTTGAAAATGCCACAAGACTAAATATGGATATAAGGAAAAATATGCAGGAAAGAATCATTATGAATGTCATTGGCATGAATAGACTGAGACAATGACAAGGATAAGTACTAGGCTGTAACATATTCAGACAAACAGATGAAAATATGTATCATAGAAAAATGATAAACAGCTTAGTACAGCAGCTCACAGTGGAAGGTAATTTTGGAACAAAACAATTGGTGCTAGCAGTTTACTAAAACTGTTTTCCCTATAATATGACTAACTAATTGTAAATAATCATACTAATCCTTGCCTTGATTCAATGAGGTTGGAATATTAATTAGGATTTTTTTTAATAAAAAAATTAATAATTACACCACTATCCAATGGATTTTAAACCCACTACCTCACCCCCCACCTTGCTCTTACATGGTGAGGAGATTCCTTTTAAGTTATAACAAATGGGCACCATAACTATGCTATCTTTATAGTCTTAGATCCCCTACATAAGTTAATGGTGCTGTGCCACATCTTTGGTTACTTGTTGAATTCTATATAGTCATCTCCGTAGAGAACAGAATGTTCTCCTTTTAATGTATATCACATACAATATCTGCAAATCAAGAACATTGATTTCCTCCATTTCCAAACATATGCTTTCTCCTAATCAAGCCATCCACTAATAAGATAGAAGGCTAATTTTTTCTCTCCTCCTGTAGGAGCATTTCCTCTTGGTCTGAGCAAGTGTTCCCTCCCCTTTTTCTTTTAGGATTTTCTCTTAGCCAACCTTTAAACCACTCCATGTACGATAGCCTTTTAACCCACCTGCTATGGAAGAAACAGTACTGAATGATCTCAAACACCTTAAATTAACCAAGGAAGAAGAAGAAGAAATACACATCACGCACATCAACCCGATTGCCAACTTTGAAGAATGTTCTTTAAGACTTTTTGGAAAACTGCTTTCAGATCGCCAACAGAACATCTGTGCTCTTAAGAACACCCTCCGTACGGCCTAGAAACTTGGCTCTGACTTAGAATTGTCGAGGTCAGAAATGATATCCTATAGTTTAAGTTTAGTTTAAGGTATCAAATGGAATAGGTCGAAAAGAGTGGCCTGTGGAACTTCGAAAACAACCTCCTCCTTCTATGCTGCTGGAAAAAAGGTTTATCCTTTTCAAATATTGCTTTCACACATGCACCTTTTTGGGTCCAAGTCTGGGGTTTGCCCTTTAAGTTTATGTGTGAAGAGGTAGGCAAAGACATTGGTGGTATGATTGGAAACTTCTTAAAGGTTGACAAATGCTTCTAGCAATCTGACCAAGCAAAGTTCATGCGCATAAGGGTTGAAGTCCAACTAAACATACCCTTGCGACGAGGAGGCTATGTCTCTGACACTGAGGGAGGTAAACACTGGGTCACTTACAAATATGAGCGTCTCCTAACACTCTGCTTTATTTGTGGCAAAATTGGTCACAATATAAAACATTGTGAAGAAACTACTGACTGGCATAGGGCGGAGAAACAGTATGGTGACTAGATGAGGGTGAGCTGGTTCTCTAAGGGAGGGCAGAGCAAGACATGGCCTAATAGGGGCGAGGACCAAGCTGTGGCGAACTAGGGAACCAATGGCGTGGGAAACCGTGTTTCGTCTGACACTCCAAGCGTGCTTGTGTCTGATAGCTTGGGGGGAAATGTTTTCTCTAAGGCAAACCAAACTTTGGAGAACGTTCCTAAGGCCAGCGTAGCGACAAGCCAAACTACTCTGCTACTGCAGGCGGCGGAAAACCCGGCTGGATGGGATAGGGTAGAAAATTTGAATCAAAACCAGCAAGAAAATGTAAGCTCACGTGATTTGCAAAGAAATGTGACTTTTGGTGGCTCCCAGGACCCCAGAAATAAGGAACAAGCTTCAGCTTCTAGAGTGGGCTTTTTGGATTCACTTAATTCTAAAACCCAAAAGGCTACAAGCCCATTAAGGCCTAAACTAGAATGTAAGTGTAAACCTAATGTTCACCCCATGGGGCACAGCCCATACAACAATGGACAAACAAGAAAGAAGGTTAATTTGAAGAAAGTTGCTAAAAAAAAAGCCCAGGATGATGGTCAAGCCCAAGATGTCAAGATGCTCACCTTTGTGGTTGAAGTGGGCTCTAAAAGACCAGGTAACTCTGAAACTCTAGAGATTGAAGAAAATATAGTGCAAAAACGTGCCCTTCATGCTCACTCCCCTCCCCTCCCCCCCTTCTCTGATGATACATCAGCAGTGGCTGCCATGCAGCACCGTCAGGAGCAATGATTACCCTAGGATGGAACTGCCGAGGACTTGGGAACCCCGACAGTTCGGGTGTTGCGTGATTTCATGTAACGTTGGAATCCCACAATAGTCTTCCTTGCGGAGACAAAACTTAATAAAAAAGAAGCGGAGAAAAGAAGAAGATCAATGTCCCACCTAAACTGTTTATTTATTCCGAGTAAAGGCCAAAGTGGCGGCCTCGCCATGATCTGGAAAAAGGATGTAAAATTAGATATTGTTACATATGGACCTCACCACATAGATGCCATTGTCACTGAGACTGACTCTGGCTTTAAATGGAGAATCACGGGCTTCTATGGCTATCCTGACACCCACAAAAGGAATGACTCTTGGAAGCTTCTCACCTCTTTGCACCATCGTTTTCAGCTCCCATGGCTCTGTCTTAGGGACTTTAATGAGATAATCTCAGTGGAGGAGAAGTGGGGTGATTCAAAGGTCTCAGCATTAAATGGATGGTTTCCGGAATGCAATTAACTACTGCTGCTTCAGAGACACTGATGACTGATGACTGGAGAAACCACTTTCAGAATACAAGAGTCCACCACCTTTTTTACTCTACCTCCTACCACTATGCCCTGCTTATATCTGATTCTTTGTTTACACAAACCCCCCAAAAACGTCGGTTCCATTTTGAGGCAATGTGGACACATAAAGAGGATTGTAGAGATATTATTAGAAATGCTTGGTGTGCATGCAGTGACACTAACACGCCTGGGGGTCTTGCCCTTAGTTTAAAGCATTGTGCTGCTGACCTTTTGAGTTTGAGTCATTCAGTATTTGGGCACATTCCAAAACAGATTCAAGTTAAAAGGAAAGCCCTCCAATCTCTTTTCCTACAAGACATTAATGGTAGGCATGGTGCTGAAATAAATCGCCTCAGGAAGAACCTAAATGACTTGCTGGACAGTAAGGAAATTTTCTGGAATCAAAGATCAAGAGTCCAATGGCTTAAGGAGGGGGATCGAAATACAAAATTTTTCCACCATCGGGCTTCTGAAAGAAGGAAAAAGAATACTATTTTGGGAATTCGAAATGAAAATGGGACATGGTGTGACACAAATGAAACTATTGCAGGTGCTGCCATTCAATACTTCAAGGATATTTATACCTCTTCCCAACTTGGCTGTTTTAAGGACGTAATAGGAGCAATCCCCTCTCGGGTAACCAGAGAGATGAATGAGGAGCTGATTAAGGAGTTTACGAAAGATGAAGTTCTCACTGCCCTCAAGCAAATGCACCCAACCAAGGCCCTTAGACCCAATGGTATGTCTGCTATTTTTTTCCAAAAATATTGGGATATTGTGGGTTCTAGTGTTACTAATATGGCTCTTAATGTTCTTAACTCTCATATGCCTATTACTGATATCAATAACACCAACATAGCTCTTGTTCCAAAGAAAAACTCCCCCACTAAAATGGCTGAATTTCTGCCGATTAGCCTAAGCAATGTCATTTACAAAATTATTGCAAAAGTACTCTCAAATAGGCTTAAGGCTGTGCTCCCCCAGATTTTCATAGAGAACCAAAGTATTTTCCTCTCTGAGCGCCTCATTACTAGCAATATTTTGGTTGCTTTTGAGATTATGCATTACCTAAACAATAGGAGGGAGGGGAAGGAAAGTTTCATGGCCGTAAAATTGGATATGAGCAAAGCCTTTGATCGTGTCGAATGGGGTTTTGTTGAGGCTGTGATGGAAAAGCTTGGATTTCATAAGCAGTGGATTGGTCTTATCATGCATTGCATTACTATAGTCACATATTCTGTGCTTATAAATGGTACGGCCTATGGCTACATTTCCCCCACTCAAGGTCTAAGGCAAGGGGACCCTCTCTCCCCTTACCTTTTTATTCTTTATGTTGAGGGTCTCTCCTCCCTCTTTAATCAGGCTGTATGGACCAGGGAGCTGAGCGGCATTTCCATCAGCCATGGTTAGCCCCCGGTGAGCCACCTCTTTTTTGACAACGACAGCTTGTTATTCTGTAAGGCAAGTAGCCAGGAATGCCAAAAGCTCATTGAAATCCTTTCTAGATACGAGGTTGCCTCGGGTCAGAAAATTAACACGGACAAATCGTCCGTCTTCTTCAGCCTCAACACAACGCAAGAAACAAAAAATGAGGTTTTGGATATCCTTAGCCCAATGCAAGCCTCTAGGCACTCCAAATACCTTGGCCTCCCTTCCATTATCGGTAAGTCCAAGAATAAGGTCTTTGCGGAAATAAAAGAGAAAGTGGGATGGAAGCTCTCAGGTTGGAAGGAGAAAATGCTTTCGATGGGCGATAAAGAAGTCCTTATAAAAGCCGTTGCCCAAGCCGTGCCTACTTACACAATGAGCTGTTTCCTCCTTCCAAAAGGCTTATGTGATGACCTTGAAGGCATGATGCGTAACTTCTGGTGGGGTAGCGTCAGCAAGAGCAAAAAATAGCTTGGGTTGCTTGGAAAAAAAATGTGTAAGTCAAAACTCCATGAGGGAATGGGATTTAGAAACCTTTAAGCTTTTAACCTAGCCATGTTAGCTAAACAAGCTTGGAGGCTTCTCACCAGGCCAGACTCTTTGATCTCAAGAATATATAAGGCAAGATACTTCCCACACTCTGATGTCATTAATGCTCAATTGGGATGCAACCCTTTTTACACCTAGCGTAGTATTCATAGTAGCCTTAAAGTGATTCATAAAGGTACAAGGTGGCGGGTTGGTAATGGCAAAATCATTCACATTTGGGAGGACAAATGGCTCCCGACAGCCTTGACATATAAAGCAATCAGCCCACCCTGCAATTTTGATGATTTTCCTATGGTCTCCGCTCTCATCGACCATGACACAAAGCGTTGGAAAGCTGATCTTGTTAGAAGAATTTTCCTCCCCTTTGAAGTGGAAACCATCCTAAGCATTCCACTCAGTTACACACTACCAAATGACAAGCTTATATGGACGGGGAACATGAGGGGGAGTTCACTGTCAGGAGTGCATATTATGTGGCCCTCCCAATTGTTGAGACATTTTAGGATGGTGAAAGTTCTGGTGGCAACCCTCGGACCCAACTTTGGAAAAAAATGTGGCAACTCAACCTTCCTGCAAAGATTTGCATTTTTGCATAGCAGGCATGTATGAATGCGCTACCTACAATGTTGAATCTTAGGATTATAGGGGTCTGCTCTGATTCCAAATGCCCCATATGTGATCAATGCATTGAAAGTACTTCGTATGCCCTCGACTGCGACACACCCCGGTCCGTTTGAAGTATGTGGTCGGGCAGTCTTGCCTTCCTTGAAAATAAACAAGCTGACATTGTGGATGTGGCACTTCGAATTGTTAGCAATGGTTCCTCCCGGGATCTTGAGACTTTTTTTTGTCACTACCTGGTATTTATGGTACAACCGAAACCAGATAGTCTTTGACTCCACAGCCCTCCTCCTTGGCCAGATTTAGGATTCTGCACAGAGACTTGCAAAGGATTACAAAGGTGACTTAACTCTTACTGTCCTTCAACATGGCTGCTAAGCTACGAACTGGTCTCTTCTCCCACCTGGCTTCCATAAAGTTCAAGTGGATGGAGTTTCCAGTCTTGATGGCTCATCTTCCAGTATCGGGGTAATTATCTGGGACTCTAGTGGACTCATCACTGCAGCATTGAGCAAGCCCCCTCCCTGCACACTACTCTCCTGACGCAGCTGAAGCCATTGCTCTGGAAAATGGCATCCTTTTGGCCCATGAGATGAATATCCACCATGTCTTACTTGAGTCGGACTCACTCTCCACTGTGCAGTTTGTTCATGCAAAGAAAACTAACGGACCTCTTGGCCACATATATAGTGGAATCTATAGCTCTCTCCTCCATTTTTGCAGCTAGAGCCTCAATCATTTGAAACGGGACCGCAACAAAGCAGCCCATGATCTTGCACAGCTTGCAAAATCTACGGGCACAACCCAGGTCTGGAAAGGTTCAACCCCGCCTCTGTTCTGTGCTTTACTTTCCCCAGAGCCCCCCTTAATGCTCTGTAATTGCTTGAGCTTTTTAGCTCTCCTCTATTGTACTCCCATTTCGGGTTGATTATTTGAATGAATGACAGTTCCATTTCAAAAAAAAAAAAAAACATGTGCATACGTATATGATCAAGATGGAATGTTATTTTTAGTTGATTGGAAATTGGAATAAGTGAGATGCACTAATTTGTGGTTGTGGAAGTCATTTTGTGAAAAAAGATTAGCCATTCTTGAAGTTGACTTTTTTATTTGAAAGGTTATGAATTAATCTGACAAGTCATAATTTTTAGAAAGCGTCCATTCAAATGAAAAGTCATAAATCTCTTCAATGTCTGTAAATTAAAATAGAGAAATCACAATTCGGAAGAAATTATTTTAGAAGAAAATTAATAATTGATGTTTGTAGGTGGTGAGTTTATTGGGGTTTTTTTTTTTTTTTAAGAATTAGATGTATCTTAGAAGTGAAGTGCCTATAATTCGAGAACAAATTCTTGAGTTGGGTAATTATCTAAAGACACTGTTTCAGACACAAATTCAAAATTGCAATATTTTTTCTAAAAACTGGTTCCCACACCCTTTTCTCAAATAATATTGTTCGTTGACAGAAGCATTTGCATAACATATGACTAGCTAGCTACTTGGCAACATGAGCACAGTGATCAGACCATGCAAACCCACCTAGCATGCCACACAAATCCATTCATGCAATAATCAACCAAAAGCAAACAACCATTAAACCAGACATAGCTACCCCACCTTCCACGTACCTTACATGCAGAGCCCAAAATCCTCTACAAAAACTTCATCACCACCACCAATTCCAGTCACCAAAAACAACCCAATTAAGCATTATAGTCATGGCTAAGCTCACTATCTTAGCAGCTATTTTCAGTCCTAGTCATGATTGCCAACACCTGTGCCTACAGCATCACCAACATTGAGGTCGATGGATACAGGGATGCAGACATGCGAGCTCTAGTGAGGTCGACATGCTGTGAGCAAGTCCAAAGGCAGGACCTCAACCAGTGTGTGCAATACTTAAAGCGTGCAAGCGAAGGGTACCAAAGCTTGCGAAGAGGATGTGATGAAAAGGAAGAGCAGCAGCAGCAGCAAGCAGCTCTGCTATGTTGCGAGCAGCTGAGGCAATTGGATGACAAATGCCAATGTGAAGGGGTAGTTGAAGTGTTCAAGGAGCAAATACAGCAGGGACAATTGCAAGGCCAAGGGATGAGAGAGATATTGCAGAGGGTTAGGGAGTTACCTGAGATGTGTGGCTTGGAAACCCAGCACTGTGAAATACCATCTGGGTGTGGTTTTGCTTTCTAAATTGAAGCAGTGCATTTTCAAGTTTACTCCAGTAGAGTTATGATATATAGGAGTGAAAAATATGCTAGCAACTAGAAAGCACTGACACCACTGTGTGCTTTGGAGTTGAGAGGCTGTAGTGTAATTAAACCGCCTTTATACTTTATATAATAAAAGTGATTACCATGTCAAATATTAGTTATAGGCATATTTTGAGCCTTCCAACGAGGCTCGATAAGTCTAGTTACACAACTTTCAAAAAGAAGTAAAAAAATTTACAACTATTGAGACAACTTAAGACGATATATTATTAATGATAGATAATAAATAAAATAATATTAGTGATGAATTTAGGTAAAAATTAATAATGATAAATAATAAAGTAATATTATTGATGAATTCAAGTAAAAATTAATATTAATAATAGACAGTAAAATGATATTAGTTATGAATTAATAATAAACAATAAAGTTATATTAGTTATGAATTCATATATATTATTAATGATAGATAATAAAGTGATACATATTATTAATGATAGATGATAGGTATTATTAATGTAGGGATAAGAGCCCAAAATTATACACTAGGCCTTGGGCTTTGGCTGAGGACGTTTGGTGGTCCGAGAACAAATAAATAGTAACGAGGATGTAAGGCTCAAAGCCCCATGAGTAGGTTACAAATGAGAAGGTTGAGGAAAGCAAGCAGAGGGGGAATGTCTCCTCGGATAAACAAAGCAAAAGTCAAACGTATATCCTACCATTCAAGGTAACCTTTTAGGAAGTTTCACTGATAAGAATGTGCATTGTAAACATACAAGAGGGTTGAGAGCTTAGAAATATCTAAGAAAAAGCTGCTACCACCGCATTGAATGTTCTGCCGCTAACTCTCTGGTCGCATTAATGAAGAAGTGATCTCTAAACCGTGTTTTTTAGACTTACAACTATCCCTAAAGAATTCAAGATGGTGCTGATGGGACAAGGATCAACATAGGCAATCTACTGGCTACGTGTAAGGTAAAGATGAGAAGAAAGAAATAGTATAAATTAGAGGGAAGACCTTGAGAGAAAGGGATGAGAGAAGAGGGAGAGAAAGCACTGTAGCAATCAAAATCATATCTATAACCATCTTCAAATTGATATATACAAGAACTGAACTCTTTGGATTATGTCGATGATGAATTTACTTAGATAAATCCAATCTACTTCTGTTTAATTGTCTTCTAAATCCATTCTAATTGTTATCCCACTCATTATAGCCAAGTTTTCCAACCTACTCTCTACAAATTAATTATATTGGGCTTGTTAGACTTGGATCCATTTACATTTTAGGCTTGAACTCCAAATCTAGTCCCTACAATTAATAATAGATGATAGATAATAAAGTGATATTAGCAAAGAGAATTCATCTTTTCAATCAATTCGTTAATTCTTGTTTTCAATTATTTTTATCAAGACAACTTTTTCGAAATTTCAATTGGCCATTACCATATCATGGGATGATGCATATACACTTAAAAAGGAGATCAAGAATTGCTAATAAATCTTTGAAAACACCAATGGATGATGTAGGACTTCAGAACACGCAAAAGGGCTCGAAAACACTTCCATTATCCTATCTTTCATGTGACGGCTGGGCTAAGAGTAACCAACCATAGACCATCGGCACAACGCGAATCAGTATTTCAAGGGGCGGCAGAAGCATTCGAGAGAGCATACTGTTCCCTTTGGATGGTTCATAAACTCTTATCATTCAATAACAGATGAGTGCTTGGACTAGCCTTGCAGACTCCACACCATAACCAAACACCATCTTACTACAAGCATAGAATGGAATGCGTGGATCAAAATTCCATGGCAACTTACATTATATAACGATGCATTCCCATCCAAATAATCAACCAAATGATCTCTTCCAAACATCTATGCAGACAAACTTGTATTTCTTATTTGTAAATATGAAGCAGCATTAACAGAGAAAAGAGAGTTCAGTGCTCTACACAAGCAACGAGCTAATCACACATGACAAACTAAGATGAAATTCTAGGGGCCTCTATATTTCCAAATGCAAAGGCTACCATAACTAGCTGCTCTAAAGTCTAAACCAGCAAAAACCAAATAATAAAGAATAATATACCAGATAGACAGGATAATCATACACGAAAGAAGAAACTTTATTCAAATTACTTAATAAAATGACCAATATAAGGCCATTCAACGAGTTTAAGATACCACGACCATAACCAAACAACACTAAATTAAAGTTAGTTTAGAACATATTAGGAGCCATTATACAATGGCAAGTAAACTGATAACAGATAGACAAAAACCAAAAAGCACCAACATAGAAATACTCAAGACAATGGACTCGAACACAGAATCACAACCATCCAAGCTTAGAAACCACCACGGAGGCGAAGGACAAGGTGCAGAGTAGACTCCTTTTGGATATTGTAATCAGCCAGAGTCCTTCCATCTTCAAGCTGTTTGCCTGCAAAAATAAGCCTCTGCTGGTCTGGGGGAATTCCCTCCTTGTCCTGAATCTTTGCTTTCACATTATCAATTGTATCAGAACTCTCAACCTCCAAAGTAATGGTCTTCCCTGTCAAGGTCTTAACGAAAATCTGCATTCCACCACGAAGGCGCAGCACCAGATGAAGGGTAGACTCCTTCTGGATATTGTAATCTGCAAGAGTCCTTCCATCTTCAAGTTGCTTTCCTGCAAAAATAAGCCTTTGTTGGTCTGGTGGGATACCTTCCTTGTCTTGTATCTTAGCCTTGACATTGTCAATAGTGTCCGAGCTTTCAACCTCCAGGGTTATGGTTTTTCCGGTCAAAGTCTTCACAAAAATCTGCATTCCACCACGCAAACGCAGCACCAAGTGCAGGGTTGACTCCTTTTGAATATTGTAATCGGCTAAGGTCCTTCCATCTTCCAACTGCTTGCCAGCAAAAATCAGCCTCTGTTGGTCCGGTGGGATACCCTCCTTGTCTTGGATCTTAGCTTTAACATTATCGATAGTATCTGAACTCTCAACCTCCAAAGTAATTGTTTTGCCAGTCAAGGTCTTAACAAAAATTTGCATTCCACCTCTAAGCCGGAGCACCAGGTGGAGGGTGGATTCCTTTTGGATATTGTAGTCGGCAAGGGTGCGACCATCTTCAAGCTGCTTGCCGGCAAAGATCAACCTCTGCTGGTCTGGTGGGATACCCTCCTTGTCTTGAATTTTGGCTTTGACATTGTCAATGGTGTCTGAGCTCTCAACTTCCAAAGTAATGGTTTTGCCAGTCAAGGTCTTCACAAAAATTTGCATTCCACCTCGGAGCCGGAGCACCAGGTGGAGGGTGGATTCCTTTTGGATGTTGTAGTCTGCAAGGGTGCGACCATCTTCGAGCTGCTTTCCGGCAAAGATCAACCTCTGCTGGTCTGGTGGGATACCCTCCTTGTCTTGGATCTTAGCTTTGACATTGTCAATGGTATCTGAGCTTTCCACCTCAAGGGTGATGGTCTTGCCAGTGAGTGTCTTAACAAAGATCTGCATCTGTTTCATTCAAAATTACAAACGAAAGTTGTATTAGCTGGGTTCAGACAGGAACAACCCCACATACATTCCATTCAAAATTGATACAAGAACTTGAGGAATAATCAGTTTGATAACTCATCAAGGTTGATGGAAACAGCAACTACGTATAATATTCAATTAAGCATCTCTTACATGATACATATACAATTCACCCAAAAAAAAAAAATCCAAAAAATTTCTACCTTTTGTTGGAGCCCTGAGGCTATAACCCAAAACTACACCGAACTACCATTAGCAAAAATACTAAATAGTAAATCAATTTAGAGACAATTTCAGAGGATAGTATTTGTTATGATTAGCCAAGACAAAATGTTTTACAATATCTTCGTCATCTAACACAAACCACAGACAAAACCCAATTCACAACTACATAAAAATTGCACAACTTCTAAATTCCCCACAAAAAAACACCGTTCATATAAATCAAAATCAATAAAGGCAAAAAAATCAATCTCATATTGACCCACAAAGCTAATGTTCGACAATTTTTCTCAAGCTAATAAAAATTCATACTTTTTCTCTATCTAGAAGTCATAACAAATTCTTCTTTTAAAATTTAGGAGAGAGACCAAACAAAAGTTCCAACAGATCACACAGCTATCAATAAATCACATATCACAAATAACAAATCAATTCTAATAGATCCAACCCTAAAAGTTTTAGCTAGTAATTTGAATAGATAAAAGATCGACAATCAATTGCTAAAGAATACTACAGGAAACCACAAAGGTCAGAGAGAGGATCTGAAAATACCTTGAGATTGAGAGAGAGAGAGAGAGAGGCTTTTGAAAGATCTGAGCTTGTTCAAAAGGCTTGAAGGAGATGCTAAGCTGTGTGGATTTGTAAGAATTTCTATTGAGTTTGTGTTGGGTTTGAGGAATGGGGGGTGGTGTTGCTTTTATAGGTGGGATTGCCTATTACATTAAGGAATCGTTGAACGGTTCAGCCATCAGCACTGTGCCACGTGGTAGTCGTATTTACATGCCAAGATTGACTTCCTTCTCGAGTCCCCCGCCCTCTTATTTCTGGTGACGTGAGGTAGTAGATAAAGATTGATGAACTGTTCGTTGCTTTTTGGGGACAGGTTTTCCTCACGCCACGCTCCTTTACCACGCGCTTCTTCCATATTTGTGGGTTTTTTTTTTTCCTCTATTTTTAGTAGATTTTGAGATTCAAAATTGCTAATTTAGATTTTATTCATATTTAATTTGTTAAAAAAATTAGTTGTCAATAATTATTTGGTACATTCATAACAGACTCAATTTTTTTTTTTTAAACATATTTTTGACACCCCATTTTGTAACCTTCATTTAACATCACATGGTGGGTAAAAAAATAATTTCACCTTAAAAATATGCATCTTGATTCTAGTCATTAGATCCTTAATTTCATTTCACTAAAATGATCTTAATGTTTTAACAATCAAATCAACTGGTCATAAACCCTAATTGGACTATCAGATTGAAAGTTATTATCAAATCAAGTTTTAATGACTGAAATGCATTATCACAAATTGAGTCTGACTATCTGTGATTATGAATAATTAATTCCAATTGATTATAATTATAATCAATTTAAGATTAATGACGTGTCATAATTTGATTGGCTATGACTACATTTTATGGTAAGGTTGCACACACTTAATTAATTAGATAGTCAAATATTAATTATTCAATGAATAATTTGTACAATTATATTTTAATAAAGGTAAATTTGGAACTAATTAAGTCTGAAATGGGAGTGATTAGAGCCTATTAATGTTAATTGGAAACTAATTTGAGACATATTAATGTTAATTGTGTTGAAATTATTTTCTAACAAATGACCTCTGCTCACCATTTCGTTGATATCTCTCAGAATATTTTGAATCTGTGAATGATATTAATTTTCCCAGAAACTAGACATCCGGGGTTTCAATTTGAGCACAAGAACAAGACAATTCCGATCAAAATTGAGGAAGATATGATTTTTTGAATTTGACTTTACAGGCTGTTATAGTAGCTACAAGAAACCCGAATTTTGCTTACTCCTCACTCCCATCAATCTCTAAATTTAATGCACCTGATTTCTCTAAAAGCAAAAATAAGGTCTAGGTTCATGATTCTTTGTCAACCCTCATTAAATGACCTTTCATTCATACTTTCTTCACCATTACTGTATAAACCCCCATCTCTCCTCTATTCCAAAGCACACAAAAGCCCTCTTTCTTCTCTTCTCTTGAGTTCAAGTGAAATAGAGTAATCTTGTCATATCTTGGTCTTCTTGAGACTCAAGGTATTGAATGAGACTCACTCTTTTTCTCCTAACTTTTCTTTTCCTCCACCCTTATGACCTCTACCTAGAGTCTCCTCCTCCACCGTATGAATCTTGCATGAAGGTATAATCTATTTCTCTAACTTTTTTTTATGTTGCCATGATGAGAATTTAAGATTAAAACATGATAATAATTGTTCAAATTCCCTTGAATATTTTTTAATGTTCTTATGTGTTCTTCACACATTCTTGGTTGTTCATCACATGTTCATGCATAACATTAGTTATGATCTTAAATCCACATAATAATAAAAACATGAAAAAGATGTTTGTTTAATAATTCTTTTAAATCCTTGAACTAGAATATCACCATCCACACACATTCACTAGAATTTATTTTTCAATACATAATAAAAAAAAAAATGAAAAAGATGTTTGTTTAATAATTCTTTCAAATTCTTGAACTAAAATATCACCATCCACACACATTTACTAGAATTTATTTTTCAATCCAAATGAAATGCTTAATAAATTGAATTAGGGTTTATCACATGCACACACATTAAATTCAACATCCAAATTGATTGATGACATATTGGATGATGTGATATGAATGATTTTTTTTTTTTTTTTTCTTATGGAAATGTGAGATGAATGTTGGCTACTATAGTCTAGAAGACCGGTTTCACCAGGTAAGGTAGGTGCCTAATACCTTCCCACCTTGTAACATAGCTTTGGAACTTAGATCAAGAGTTGATAGATCAATATTTACCCTTGTAATTTTCAATTTCTAGATTAAAACTAAGAAACAAAGCCATGTACTTTATCTTAGATTGTATCTAGGACCAAAGCCATGTAATTTTCCTATGATCAATGTAAATTCAAATTCAAATTAATAAAATGAGGAATTTTTCAATTTTGGTTTTCTTATTTATTCCAATAATTAAGTGGCGACTCCATTGTAAAACCCTTAATCTAAAGAAGAAAATATAATCAGTCGAATCTCTATTTTGAGAGGCAATAATACGACTCCACTCATTCATATGGGTTTGGCCCAACACCATAAAAAAAAAAAAGAGGCCGGGGGCGCGGTCTCTCACACATATTAGGGTTTTAATTGTGTTAGGTTAATATTAACTCTTTTCTTAAAAAAAAAAAGGTTACTATTGACTCGATATTTTGGAGCATTCTTGGAAGTGGGGAAAAAATGTAAAACCCACATATACATTTAAAAAAATATGTGCCAATTCTAATTTTACAATTTTTAGGTTTTTTTTTTTTTTTTTGGGTACAATTTTGGAACCTTTTGTTTATTTAATGGGATTCTTAAAACCTTTTTAAAAAGTTTAAACAAAAAACCTAAGCCTTGAGTTGGCACTGTTTCATTTTGTACTATAAAATTAACCAAGTCCAAATGCATGAGATGGTGTCTTAGGAATGACTCATATGCATTATCTATTATTAATGCTCATTTTTGCAAATCTGTACCCAAAGGCCCATAAGAAATAAAGGCCAATAAGAAGCAAGGCCCAAAGACCCACCAAGAAGACCGAAGAGCAAAGAAAGAAGTGCAAGTGAAAGCCATTTGCTGTAAAATACAAATCTGCTGCAAAATACAAGTCTGCCGCAGAATATAGCTTTACCGCAGAATGTAATTCTTTGGCAGAATGGTTTCGGCAAATGAAGACACACGTCCCTATTCTTTGGTGGAAGGCTTTACTGCCGCAGAATACAGATCTGTTGTAGAATACAGTTCTTCAGCAGAATACAGATTTGCCGCAGAATACAGTTCTCTGGCATAATGGCTTGGCAGATAAAGATAAATTGGGCCCAATACCCTTTTGATCCAGTCAACATTATTTAGCTCACAAAGGTCTAAATCATTTTGTATAAGAAAATAGGCATGAAAACTGATATAATGAAGCATGATGAAAAGAAACAAGTAACGATAGGAAGTGTTAGCAGCAGGAATTGCATGAAGGGAGAGTTAAACTAAAGGAAACGACAAATGCAGTAAGAAACGCATGAAGAAATAAGACAAAAACGCGCAGCAGACAGAACAGAACTAATCTGCTATGGCAAGAATGGCGTGGGAGAGAAAAACAAAAGACAGTGGAGCAAGCACAGAAGGGTCGGGGCACCACCAACCTGTACCCAGCCAATATAAGGGAGGTGGGCCCACGGTCAAGGGGATTCAGAGGGTGTGGTTTGGTGGTGGGGGGAAAAGGGGGTCTATATTTGGTTTCCTGCCATAACTTCTTTTGGGATATATACCTTGCTGGGACGGTATCTTACCCAAAAGAAGTAATAGATGGTTGGAATCCACTGATGCATGCCATAGAGCTAGGTAGTGAGTAGTCCAATCCTTACCCATTTGAACCTAGAGGTAAAGGTATACAGCAAGAACAAACAAAAAAGAATTTTGTCGTGAAATAAGTAATGGTGCAGCTGACGTATTTTGAGCAGAGGTAATGGTCGGGGCAACCAATGGGTTGGTGGGTAGTCTTGAATGGATGCCCACAATAAACCAAAAACAATTGGTGAAGCCCTAGGGGTAAAAGGGAGAAATCTCATTAAATCAGTTCACTATAAAAGGAGGAGCTAGCCATGGAAAAAAAGGGGGGGGGGGGACAGAAGAGGAAGAGGAAAAAACAGGGGAATGAGTGAAAAATAGAGGAAAAAAGAAAGTGGTAAAACAAAGAGAGAAAATACGGCAGGAATAGGGGCATGCATCAATAGACCATCTTTTCCCCCCCTCTTAGCAAACCCACTCGTTGAAGTCTCCAAAATTAATAGCTAGTAGCCATTTAGGCCTATTCTCCAAAATGCACAACTTTTACGGCAAGAGCTTATGAAAAGGTTGTTCAAGTTGGAGTTTGGGTTTCCTTTTTGGTTTACTTATCCTATGGAAAGATTTAATACTTGATTTTGATTATAAATATAATTGATTTATCTCATTATAACTTATATCTGCTGTATTTAGTCATCCTGCTGTAGCATGTTTTTATCACGTCTGTCGCATCAGTTGTCCTGTTGTGGTGTTTTACTTGCTGTACTAATTATTCTGCCGTAGCACCTTTTTATTATGTTTACCGTGTTAACTATTATACAAGTTAAACCTTTTCTGCCGAAGCTTTCCTCTTTATTTTTATCACGCGTTTTACTTTTGACACAAACTAATCCTGCCGTAAGTATATATATATATATATATACATAAACGTTGTTTCTCACGTTCTGAAAAAATATATAGTTTATACATGTATATGTGAATACGTATAAGTATATATACTCATATATGTATGTATATATTTGAGAATATGCTAACCCATTTAAGCTAACATTTGTTTAATGGGTATCCTCTTTGGGTTTTAGATTTGTTTATGCACAGGAAGTAAAAAAGTATTTCTGCAGTAAAAATGAAGAGTAGTCATTCATACGGCAGACAGCTCTATTGCACAGCAAAAGGCTTTACGGCAGGAAGCTTTTAAAGCACAGCAGAAAGCTTCATTGCACAGCAGACAGTCTTACTACGCGGCAGACAGTTTTGCTGCATAGTAGAAAAGTCAGACCTGTGGCAGAAACCGAAGAAAAGCTCCTTCTGCAGTAGAAACATCAATCCTATGGCAGAAACTGGAGAAAAGTCTTCTGCGGCAGAAACAAAGGATAAGCCCACTTTGCTATGTCTTCTCTTGGACTTGGACTCCATGTTTGCGTACAAGCCGGACCAAATTGAGTTGCAGTTGGACCGGTCTCAACTCCCTTACTCAGAATACTTGGGTCAACTACTGCGGGAGGCAGCCCAGCCCAACGCACAACGAAAAGGCCCCTACATCTATCTTATAATATATTAGTCACACAAAGTTATGACCATATATAAAGTATATGCTAGTTTTATGAGATCATTATTATCTCATTGTACATACAAACGTTGGCTATAAGCATTTTGATTTCCTTTTTTTTTTTAATATATCAATAATGTGGTAAAATACAATTCTCTCATTTAAAAATGATTATATACAATTTTAAGAACTCTAGGTAGAATGATTTGTAAACGCAAAATTTCAAATTTGAAAATCAAACAATTGGAAGTGTTTAACAAATCCAAATTTGTATTAATAAATAAACAAGTACAATTCTATGTATTTTTATTATATTACTAAATAATAATCCTTTACTTCAATCACCTTTAAAATGTCTTCAATTCAAGAATTGTGTCAATGTAGGCTTAACTCAAACAAAAAGTATCTTATACTTAAACTAGGGTTTGAAAGATCTTTGGCCTAGAATTGTGATAAATATTTGATTGTGTGCTTCTTTGAGACTATTTGCTCTTTGCATTTTTAGCATATTTTAAATGTTTTTTGTATTTGAAGGTATAAAGCTAGAAGTTCTTTAGGGTTTTAGTGCTTGAACCAAACTAATCTTCACTTGATTAAAGTTCCTTGAGTTTCTAGATGCTTTGGAACTTTATTATAGTAATACTCTGAGACTTGGAATGATGATTTGAATGAATGTTTTTTGAATATTCTTGTAATTGAAGATTTTAATGCAGAAGTTATTCAGGATTTTAGAACTTGATCTAATATAGTTTCAAAAGTTAAAGTTCTTGGAGGTTTAAAGGTTGATTCTTTTAGACCTTTAAGACTTTCGAGTGATGAATGTTCATATTATCTTTTAATTTTGTGGAATTCGGGCCTAAAATTTGAATTGTCAACCTTTTAGTATAATTTATTAATATATAATCATTATTTAACTGCATATTTAATATTGTTAAGTTATATGTGCCAATATAATATACCCCTTGAAAAAAAAAAAAAAAAAAAAGATATGCAATACAATGGTATCATCCCTTAAAAAAAGGGAGATATAGAAATTTTTTTTTCTTTTTTAGAAAAAAAAAAATGTAGAAGAGGAGAGTGGCAACCCCTACGCATCGAGGGAAATACAAAGGAAAATGAACACCAAAGCGCTCACTAATGGGGATCAAGGGGACTCGAACACAAGAGACCGAAGTCGTGCTGGCCCAATACCTAGTCACTAGACCACGTTAGCGTATCTCATTTATTTATTTTATGATAATAAATGCCTTACAAAATAACCTATATTAGTACGATCTAATTAAAATAACATATATTAGTGAGATTATTAGTAAGATAATTAGATTGTATAATTAAAAGGTTCTCCCATCTCTCTTTCCCATTTCCAGGGTATCTTAAAATTATGCTCAAACAAATATATATATATATATATATGTAGAGAGAGAGAGAGAGAGAGAGAGAGAGAGAGAGAGAGAGAGAGAGAGAGAGAGAGAGAGAGAGAGAGAGAGGCTAAAATGCAAAACTTACCCTCCAAATTCAATAGAATTCATTTCAGATTTCTAATTTTGCTTTCATTTGTTTTAGTCCTTTAAAATTCAAGTTTATTCAATAAAGGTTTTTCCAGAGACTTTTATTAAATGTTGCCATTAATTGTCTAAATTTTTAATTTTTTTATTCAAATTTTCTAAATTAGAAAAATTCAATTAATAATTGAAAAATATTTTCAAATTAAAAAAAAATTAATGAAAATCGATCGAAAGACTTTAATTGAATAAACTTGAAACTTAGAAGATTAAAATGAACAAAAGTAAAATTAGAATACTGAAATAAATTTTTACGAAACTTAGATAGTAAATTTTGGATCATCAAAAATATTTATATAATTAGCCCGATCAATGCAAAGGGAGTTTTATTCTTTTCATCCGCATATTGCTATTGAAAATCTGAATAAAGTAAGCAAGAAAAATAAATTCATCACATTCATTGAGACATGAGTTTTTAGACACGCGCTCTGGAAGGGACTGGGTATTGTCATTGTGGAGAGACCAAACGAGTCATAAAGCGTGGAGGTCAGTTTTGGCGTTGGATTATTTTGGCGGTATTACTATTCTCTTTATCATTTGTTTGTTTTTTAATGAGGTATTCTCTTATCTAATCTCTACCTCGCAACCAGTTATGTCTTTGGATCATTTGGATGATGCTACCTAACCCACGTCAACAAGTTGTTGGGTCAATTCGTGCGAGGGCCTGTCTGGCATTGGGTTGACTGGTTGAGAGAGGGCTCATTACCCCCAAAAGCTCTTTGTCAAAAACCCGGTATTATCAATGATAAAGTCTATGGGCGTAAGTACGCCACAAGATCTTACAATATTTCATAACAATTTTGTTTTGATTTGGTGTTTACTATTGAGGATATAGTTGATGTTGAGAATGTATAAATAACTCGGTATTATCACTAGTAAGCTTTGACGCCTCTAGAACCTTCCCTCGCTAGCTTATGGTTTTCGCCTATGATTTATAACCTTTACCTTTTTTTAAATCTAATTCTGGCACATTGTGCCACATTGTCTTCAAAACGACGCTATTTTGAAAATTCAAAAATGTCAAGTTTTAGGAATCAATTATAAGAGAAGTAAACGAAAGGACAATATTGAATTTTGGACAATTTGTACTTTTAACCTATATTTTTATAAAAGGCGGTTTCTTTTTGGTGATCGGCTTCATTAACTTATTGTTTGGAGTCGTACATATTTTCTTTTACCCAAAAATACTTCCCTCAAATACAGTAAATAAAATACATTGAGAAGCTAGTCTATCACTATCGCATTAAAAATATGAATTAGTCCCCATATTGTGGGGAAAAAAACTTAGGCAGTGCTCCAGTCATCCCAGAGCAGTGTCTTAATTCAAGTAAGTAATGATTTCAAGCACATTTAAAGATGTAATTTCTTTAAAAGTAAGTACTGGCACGTAGGGACGGACCAATTCATTGGCATTGCTCCCTTACTTTTTCATTTTTTCTAAAATAGTTGGTATAATTAAGGTTTATTTAGAATTTGAACCCAACAAAATAAAACTTGACCCTACAATTTCTAAAACCAAAAAATAGCCCAAATAATAACTACAAAAATTAATTCAAATAGACTAAACAACAACAAAAAGTTTATCAATGAACCCATGGTTTAAGCCTTTCATAAACAAATATAAACACAAAAATAAAAACCATATTCCAGTCTGTAAAATCTCTTCAAATTTACAAAAAGGAAAACTCTAAAATACCAGTCGAATAGCAAGTGAGACTATGACAGAGTGTCTCATAAATTGCAACTCCTTTTCTCTAGAAAGTGATGCCATGCCGGCACCGCCACAAGCAACAAGAAGCTTCATCTCATCATGCCTGGCCCAATCTACTCTCCTTCTTTGGTATTTCATCTTCCTCGCCTCTCTTTCTTTTCTTTTTATTTTATTTTATTTTATGAACATCTCTTTTCTTTATGAGTTGAGAGATATTTCTGTCTAAAATCTCTCCATATATATATATATATATTTAAGGTAGATTTTCCTACTTTTTGATTAATGGTACCTGGTTTGGTTTCTTAAAAAAAAGAAAAACAAGTATAAAATCTTGACCTATTTCAAGGATAGGGAGGAGGATTAAAGGGATGATGATGCTGAATCCTTTGGTTCATAAACACTATAATCACTCAATATACTAAACTAATAAATAAAGTAACTTGCTAACTAATGCACTATTGTTAACTAATGCACTAAGGACATATATTAAAGATTAATAAATGCTCAATTATGAATTATAATAAACAGTTTTCATAAAATAAAATACAAATGTTAATAATTCATTGGCTTACAAGAAAAAATTTATTGTGGTTGTGTTTGCTTTTTTGATATGTGTGTATGTATTAAAAAAATTATTTAATAAAGCATTAAAAGCATCTTAACCACTAGCTTTAAGTCATTTATTAACAAAACCCATTAAGGAAAATATAAAAGGACAAGTACTATGTCTACAACATTTTTATAATACTTTCACAACAAAATTCTAAGTAGTAAGTTGTTGCTAGCTGTTATTGGTGGGTAAAAAATTCATATTAGTGGTGATTTCAAATTAAAACTAATAACAACTTACAACCTAAAATTTGTTGTGAAAATATTATGGATTTAACACTTCTTATTCTTATATAAAAGCCATAAATAAAATGCAAATTCTAGAATTGGGTTCGCTTCAAAGTTCATGCTTCTTAAAATCTTAAAAGGCCAATAAGCTCTCTCTAAAAGCCTCAATCAGACGTTTGTTTGATAAATCATCCAGCATGATGCTACTGTACCCCCTCTCTAATCTAAACTCTAAAGTCGCATCAGGTTTGTTCTTCCCCTTTTTTCCTATTATAAATTAAGCTCCTAAGTCATAACCATATATACACAGACATGCAAGCCTAGCATACCCACAAATCCTAATCCCCTGGCCCAAGTGCTTCGGCTAGCCTATACAGTATAGGCCATATATATAAGAGTACAATGCATTACTATCCAATCCAAAAAATCCACCATATGTATTTCTTATTCGTAAATGTATAGGATGAAGCAAAGCATAACGGGTAAAAGAGGGTTCAGTGCTCTGCGCAAGCAACGAGCTAAGCAGCCTAAGCTAATCACACGTGACAAAACTCAGATGAACTTCAAGGTGCCGCTGTACTTCCAAATGCAGAGGATACCAGCAACAACAATAATAAAGAAAAATATACCAGACAGACAATATAGGGAGAATAGTATGTAATGTATTGTAAATCTGGTTTAAATCACTAATATTACTATTTTTGTGTGTGTTTTAATAAGTATTACCGTTTATTCAAAAAAAAAAATAGAAATATTTATCCCACATAAAAATAGAGAGATTTATCCCACATTGGTTGTGTGTGTCTAGCGTCTACTGCTTATAACTCTAATCTACAACTACTAAAATTGGGCCCTACCAAAATTGGGTCATTTTATAGTTGTATTCTGATTATGTAATGTATTATAAACCAGATTTAAAACACTAACATTACTATTTTCGTATGTCTTAAAAAAGACAAGATAAGCATAAATGAAAGAGGAAACTTTATTCGAATGACTTAATAAAATGACCAGGATATGGCCATTCAACGAGTTTAGGATACTACATAACCAAACAGCAGTAAATTAAAAGCAAGTTCAGAACATATTAATTAGAAGCCATTAAACAATGGCAAGTAAACTGAAACCAGATCCACGAAAATAGCAGCACACGTATACCACAGAACCACAACCTAAGCTTAGAAACCACCACGGAGGCGAAGGACAAGGTGCAGAGTAGACTCCTTTTGGATATTGTAATCAGCCAGAGTCCTTCCTTCTTCAAGCTGTTTGCCTGCAAAAATAAGCCTCTGCTGATCTGGAGGAATTCCCTCCTTGTCCTGAATCTTTGCTTTCACATTATCAATTGTATCAGAACTTTCAACCTCCAGGGTTATGGTCTTCCCAGTCAAGGTCTTAACGAAAATCTGCATTCCACCACGAAGGCGAAGCACCAGATGAAGGGTAGACTCCTTCTGAATATTGTAATCTGCAAGAGTCCTTCCATCTTCAAGCTGCTTGCCTGCAAAAATAAGCCTTTGCTGGTCTGGTGGGATACCTTCCTTGTCCTGGATCTTTGCCTTCACATTGTCAATAGTATCTGAGCTTTCAACCTCCAAGGTTATGGTTTTCCCAGTCAAAGTCTTCACGAAAATTTGCATTCCTCCACGCAATCGCAGCACCAAGTGCAGGGTTGATTCCTTTTGAATGTTGTAATCAGCTAAGGTCCTTCCATCTTCCAACTGCTTGCCAGCAAAAATCAGCCTCTGTTGGTCCGGTGGGATACCCTCTTTGTCTTGGATCTTAGCTTTGACATTATCAATAGTATCAGAGCTCTCAACCTCCAAAGTAATGGTTTTTCCAGTCAAGGTCTTAACAAAAATTTGCATTCCACCTCTGAGACGGAGCACCAGGTGGAGGGTGGATTCCTTTTGGATATTGTAGTCGGCCAGGGTGCGACCATCTTCAAGCTGCTTGCCAGCAAAGATCAACCTCTGCTGGTCCGGTGGGATACCCTCCTTGTCTTGAATTTTGGCTTTGACGTTATCAATGGTGTCAGAGCTCTCAACTTCCAAAGTAATGGTTTTTCCAGTCAAGGTCTTCACAAAAATTTGCATTCCACCTCGGAGCCGGAGCACCAGGTGGAGGGTGGATTCCTTTTGGATGTTGTAGTCCGCAAGGGTGCGACCATCTTCGAGCTGCTTGCCAGCAAAGATCAACCTCTGCTGGTCTGGTGGGATACCCTCCTTGTCTTGGATCTTAGCTTTAACATTATCTATAGTGTCTGAGCTTTCAACTTCCAAAGTTATGGTCTTCCCAGTAAGGGTTTTAACAAAGATTTGCATACCACCACGGAGGCGGAGCACCAAGTGCAGTGTGGACTCCTTTTGGATGTTATAGTCGGCCAAAGTGCGACCATCTTCGAGTTGCTTACCGGCAAAGATCAACCTCTGCTGGTCTGGTGGGATACCCTCCTTGTCTTGGATCTTAGCTTTGACATTATCAATAGTGTCTGAGCTTTCGACCTCGAGGGTGATGGTCTTGCCAGTCAGAGTCTTAACAAAGATCTGCATCTGTTTAATTATTCAAAATAGAAGTTAAAAACTAACGTTATCCTAACTGGGTCAGACAAGAATAATCACACATACATACATTCAAAATTGAAAATTGATTAAAACAAGAACTTGAAGAATAATAGGCAACGCTTCATAAAGGTTAATGATTCTTATGTACAAGAGTGAACTGCCGTTGCAATTTAAAACTTTCAATTAAGTATCTCTTTAGATATATTTACAATTCACTACACCAAAGTAAACTTAGCAAAATAAATCTAAATTCTGCAAAGATCTAATTATCTAAATAATTCAGAAGGGAAATCAATCAATAAAATTTAGAGAAAATCTTTTAACAAATTGTCAAACACGATTAAGTGAAAACCCAAACCTAAACCAAAAGAGTGTAGCACCGAAGTAAACTTAACAAAATTTAAGTATAACATTGCAAAGATCTAATTACCTAAATAATCCAAAGAAGAAATCAACCAATAAAATTGAGAGAAAAATCTTAACGAATTGTCAAACGTGATTGGTCAAAACCAAAACCTACTTTGAAAAATTCTCAAACCACAGACAAAACCCGATTCACAACAAGTTTCTTGAGTTCTCAACCATCTCATATAAATCAAATAGAAAAAAACCCCACAAGCACAAAGGCAAACATCACTATAATATTCAAGAAATCGCACAAAACACCTATATATCTGAAGTCACGTTTGATAATTGTCTATATAGAAGTCATAGATAAACAGAATAAATCTTAACTGAAGAAGAGGATCTGAAAATACCTTGAGAAAGAAAGAGAGCTTCTTCAAAGAATCAAAGGGAATGAAAGGCTACGCTGCGTAGATTTGTGAGAATTTTTTGTGAGTATTGTGAAGGATTAGGGATTTGGTGGTGGTGCTTTTATAGGTGGGATTGTTGATTAGACTAAGGAATTGTTGAACAGTTCAGCCAACAGTGTGGTGCCACGTGGTATTCGTACAACACGCCAAGATTGAATTCCCTCTACTCCCTTCACGAATCATCCGCTCTCTTGTTGCTTTGGGATAGCTTTTTCCTCACGCCACGCTCCTTCCACCACGCGCTTCTTTCATATTGTGGGTTTCTTTTTTTTTTTTTTTTTTTTTTGAAGAGGGGTTTCTTTTGTTTTTTGTTTTTATTTGTTTTTAGTGTTTTCTCATCATCATTTTGCACTGTAACCGTGGGCTTTATCCCTGGTTTTAAAAACTGAACCGGTCAAAAAATCAAAAAAAATGGTCGGTTTTCGGTTTAACTCGGTTCTTGATGGATTCTTTTTTTGGTTTGACCGGTTTTTTGCCTTTCTTGGTTTTGATTGGACTAATTTTAGGTTTAATTCTTGGTTCAACCGATTGAACTGACCGGTCTAATTCGGTTTTTAAAACAATGACTCTGTTCTAGTACACGTGAAAGTGTCTTATAAATCCCTTATATGCATAACCACTTTGTATTTTTTTTAAATCCCAATAGTTGGGAAAGTTCAATTTGAACACTTATATTTACTAAAAACACTATGAAATACTAGTTGAACTATTACACTCTTGATTTCATTTAACGTATAATATGTGAGTCACATGTATATAATTTTAAGAGCACCACCAACCAGCTTATTAGAGCCACACAGAAACATACAAAAACTCCCTCTAAACAACCACAAATCAGATTCACCATTTCCTTGTTTAGTACTAATAAATGAATAGTACCTCAATACACTTATTAAGAATTGTTCATCAACAACTATGCTTTTCAAGAATCCTCCTCAAGCAATCGTGAGCGACGATCAGTACGGTGATGCAAGTGGCGGTTTGGGATTTGAATCTACTCAACATCATTTCAGACTTGGATTTACCCAACGAGCGATATTACCTTCTAGAATTTGATTTTCTTTTAGGTTTGCACTAACTCCTCAAGAAAGTTAAGCCTTTTGTCAATTTGATGATTTGTGTGGGTGGCAATTTGGGGTGTGGGTGGCATTTTGGGGTGGTTTATGTGAGTGGCAATTTAGGATGAATTGTACAATGGCAGTGACTATGCATTTTTGGATGAAACTTGGGTAGAGATAAGAGAAAGGAAAAAAATAATATTTAAATGAAGTTGAGAAATAAATATTGAGGTTAATGTAAGTGTATGTATATTAAAATAGCAAAAGTGAGGTTTTTGGATTAATTTGGCTAAAACTGTGTAGAGGGTGATTTGAATTCTCTAAGGACCACACATTATAAGAAATATAGCGTATATGGTAGATGTATGGGATCATTATTATCTAATTGTAACCACACATGAGACAAGCACGAGGCCTAAAACACTCTATAATCTATTTTGAAATAAGTGTATTGGATTTTGGCATAACATTAAATGATGGCTATCAACAATTTGATGTCTTTTTATAATATTGATGATGCGGTAAAATACGGCTTTCTCATTTTAAATGACTATATAAGATTTTAAGAACTCTTGGTAGAGTTACTTGTAAATATAAAATTTCAAGTTTGGAAATTAAACATTTCAAAGTGTTTCATAATTGTAAATTTTGATTTATAAATGGGGGATATAAATCTTTGTATTTTTATTCTATTACAAAAGAATAATTCTCTAATTCGATTTAAAGATCACTAATTTAATAATTGTATCAATACGGTCTTAATTTGAACATAAAGTATTCTATGCTTTGATCATTAAGCAGATTAAAACATCTTTGAAATATAATTGAGATGAATATTTGATTGTGTGCTTGTTAAAGATTTTTTGTTTGTGTTCTTCAAATGTTCTTTGCATTCGAAAGCTTGTAGGTTGAAGATCTTTGGGGCTTTAAAGATAGAATCAGATGAATTTTCAATTGATTAGAGTTCCCAAGTTTTTAGAGGCTTTGAAACTTGATTCCAGTAAAACTCTGAGATTTGAAAGAATGATTTGAATATATGTTTTTCAAATATTCTTTATATTCGAAGATTTTGCTATAGAAGTTCTTTAGAGTCTTGGAACTTGGTTTGATAAACTTTCAAAAGTTGAAATTCTTGAAGGTTTTTGAAGGTTTTTGAACTTGATTTCAATAGAACTCTAAGACTTAGAATTTTTTTTTTCTATTATCTTTTAATTTTGTGGAATTTGGGCCTAAAACTAGAATTATTAATCTTTTAATAAATACTAATTTTGAAATTTGAAATTTGAAGTAGGACATATCCAATATAGTGGTATCGTCCTATTAAGAAAAACAAAGTGGTATCTCATTTATTTAAATAGCCCATTTTAAAGATTAACAAAACAATCTAATTAGTAAGATAATTAGATTGTATTTATTAAAATTTGAAAATGTCATATCATCTCTCTTTCCCATTTCAATTGTACCTTGAATTTATAATCAGGACCATTCAAAAAAAATATATATATATAGTTAGCATGATCTACGCAAATCATGTAATTGGGGTGTGTAATTGCAACATTGCTATTGCAAATCTAAATAAACTAGGCACTCTAAAAGGGATTAGATATATATTGTCATTGTGGAGAGACCGAATGAGTCAATACTCGGTAGAGCTGTGGAGGTCGGTTTTGCCGTTGGATTGTTTTGGCATTTTCTTCTCTTACTAGTTACTACCTAGGGACCCACATCAACAAGGATGTTGGCTCAATTCGTGTATTTGAGCCTGTTTGGTATTGGGTTAAGGCAAATATTTGAAAAGTTTGTAATTTTTTTTTTCATTATAGCTCATTTGAGAAGATTTAAAAATTCAAAGTTTCAACCTTATTGGAGCATTCACAGCAATGCTTCTAGAAAATTTAGTTTTTAGCAACTTAAAAATTTACTTTATCCTTTCTCAAAAAAAAAAAAAAAATTTACTTTATCTATTTTACACCACACTTTATAATACACCCAACATTAAATATTTTATTTTTTCCCACTTTATTTAAATATTCTTTCTTTATTCTTTTTTTTTTATTCATAATCTATTCCTCTTCCTTTCTCTCTCTATCTCTCTCTTCTTGGAAGCAATAACAATCAGAGCAACCACCACCAACAAAACCAGTCGCCAAAACCCATGGCTATAAACCCATCGTCCCTAAAAAAAATTCCATATCACAACTCAACCCAAAAACCCACCACACATACCACAATCACCACAAACTCATCACTCACAAACCCACCACACAAACCCAACCATCCATACCACAACCACTATAGACCTAACAGCCACAAACCCACAACATAAACCCAATCACTAACCAAAAACCTACCACTCATACCACAAACCTACCACCCATACCACAACCACACCACCACTAACAAAAACCCACCTATCATACCAAATCCAACAAGCCACAAGCCACAAATCACAAAACCCACAACCTAAACCTATGAATCCATAATGTCAATGCCGATCTCAATAACCACCACATGCTGCCATACATCGATCTCAACCCCCACCGATGCCCACATTGCAAGCTACCGATCTCAAAAGCCAAACACTTGAGAAATAAAGAAAAAGGAGAGACTGAGAGAACGGAGTTGAAAGAGAGAGAAAAAAAAACTAATTAATATTGAAAGTGATGGGTGTGGGCTAGAGCCAGAGCCACCATGTGAGAGAAGCGAGTTGACAGATGAGAAGTGAGAGAGGAAAGAGAAGAGACCGAAGGAGGGTAGAGAGGACAGAGAGATAAGAGAGAAAAGAGGAAAGAGGGGAGAGGCACGAGATAGAGAGAGAAAGAAAGAAATTAATATATAAAAAAATGTAGCAACTTTCTATAGTAAGTTGTTACTAGTAGCAACTTACTATAGCAAGTTGCTAAAATTTTTTAAGTTTGACACCACTAATAAATAGGTCTTTTTGGTGGTTGAGTTGTTAAAATAAATTTTAAGTTATTTTAACAACTTGTGTGTGAATGCTCTTAGTTATTAGTATTATGCTTGTACTAGAGAGTATAAGGACGCAAATAAATCTCATAATATTTTAACAACATCTTTGTTTATAATTGTGCTGAGTCAAAGTTGTTTGAGAGCACAAACTAATTCTAATGGGCTTTAAAGTACCAAATCAACTAAGAACAAAGAAACAAAATAGAAAATAATAATATTATTGATATCACAACTAGTTATAAATACCATATTACAATATCACACAAGTATAAAATCAAGATTAAGCTACAATACTCCTAGGTTAAATTACAATACTCATAAGTTAAGTTATGATACTATTCCTAAATAATTCAAGCTAGAAGAAACACACTTAAAATACATGAAATTATCATTTCGTTAATTGGGTATGAAATTTGGTTTATCAGATTATGTGTGTTCCTATAAAGAAATAACCAATCCCTATTTATACCATGTCATTGGTGGTTATTACATTATCTCATAAAAATTAAAATAAGTAACTCTTATAATAAAGTAACTATTCGCACACTTGCTTGCCTCTTACATGCTTAGATAATTGCTTGCATGCTTATTCTTTCCCAATTAATTATGCGATCTCTCATACTCCATAACTTATAAAGGATTTTTTTTTTTTTTAAATGACTATAAAGGTAGAATTATTTTATTAATGAAATCAATACATGTTTAATAGGGTCCACAAGCCTACATAGACTCAAAGCAGCTGGTCTAGCTCATGGACAAGACATATTAGTAAGACATCTAGGCTAACATAAACTCAAAACAGCAAGCCTAGCTCGTGTACAAGACATGTCAGTTGGACAACTAACAACTAGCTATGAGTTTCATTGGTTTGCCATTAGCATCTGATAGTTGTTAAGTAAGGATGTTGCCCCACGCAAAATAGCCTTAAGGTGGAGTTGTGTGTCTTCAAAGTAGAACTTGTTCCTTGTGTTCCATATGGCCCATGACGTAATGGCCCAACGCTGCATCTCCTTCTTTGTTAGCTTATCCATCAGCCTACGCACCAGCACAAAGAAGTCCGAAGCTTAAGCCTAGCATTTCTGAAGCTTTTCTTGGACTAGTGCCCACACGTTCTTTGCCATAGGACACTCCCAGAGTATGTGGCTGACAGTTTCTTCATGGTGTCGACATATCGCGCAATGAGGATCTACCTTCACCCTACACCTCTGCAAGTTTACGTGGGTAGGGAGGATATTTGTATAGGCTTTCCATATAAAGTTCGTCACCTTTGGGGGAGTATTTAGGGTCTAGATAGATCTCCATATACGAGCGTTTGAATGTGCTAGAGAGTGGTCCCCTACAGATGGGTATTGGAGCCTTAGTGCCACCTTATATGCCGTTTCTACTGAGAAGGACCTGCTCTTGTTCTCTTTCCATATCAAGACGTCCCGTGCATGCATGTTAGTCAATGAGATTCTAAGAATGTCATTGCATGTGTGAGGCTCAAACCAGTAGGTTATCTTATCTCGGTCCCATTGTTTTGTGTCTTCATCCATTAACTCCCTCACCATTTGTGGTCGAGCTCCCCCTCTATGAAAGCATGGGTCCCGTGGCAGCCACCTGTGGTTCTCAATCTCAATCATGTTACCATCCCCCACCTTCCACTCCAATCCCTCTACTATGATGTCCCCAGCCTATAGTAAACTTTTCCATACATAAGATAGGTTACTCCTCATGTTTGCCTCCAAGAAAGAGCATGTAGGGAAGTACCGTGCTTTGTAGACCCTGTATAGCAAAGAGTGATGACGATGGATCAAGTGTCATGCTTGTTTTGCAAGCATTGCCAGATTAAAGGCATTAAGATCTTTGAAACCTACTCCTTTATTTGCCTTCGGTTCACATAGGCTGCTCCACTTTATCCAATGAATTTTCTTCTCATTTCTTAACTGTCTCCACTAGTATTCTGCCAGTATAGACTTAATTCCCTCATACAACACCTTAGGTAATTTAAATAGGCTTATTGATTAAGTAGGTGTTGCTTGTGCAACTGTTTTGATCAAGATTTCTCTACCAACTTTCGATATATACTTCTTTTTCCAACCTATGACTCTTTTGGCAATTCGTTCATGAAGCTTCTTAAAGGTGTTTACTTTGTTTTTACTGCCCACCATTGGCAATCTAAGATATTTCTCAAAGTTAGAGATGATCTGGGCATCGAATATTTGGCAAATTTCTTCTCTCAGGTTCAGTCTAGTATTAGGACTAAAGAATAGTGTTGTCTTTTGTCTGTTGATAGCTTGACCCGATGCTTGCTCATACCGGCCCAAGATGTGCATTAGTCGTTCACACTCCAAAGGTTTGGCTTGACAGAACAATGAGCTGTCATTGGTAAAGAGGAGGTGCGAAATGCGAACCCTATTTCGACATGACATCAAACCTTTGAACTGTAGTGTATCGGCTGCCTTGCAAAGTAAAGCTGATAAACCTTCCACACAAAAAAGGAAGAGATAAGGTGACAAAGGATCATCTTATTTTATTCCACGGGATGGTAAGATCAAGCCACGGGGTTCCCCATTTAGTAACATAGAGTAGCTCACTGTGGAGACACATTGCATAGCCAAGTGAATCCATCGATCATTGAAGCCCAGTTTCTTCATTATCTTGCGTAAAAATTCCCACTCCACTTGGTCATACACTTTGCTTATGTCAAGTTTCGCTATCATGTGTCCAATCTTGCCTTTCCTTCTATTTCTTAAACTGTGCAACATCTCATAGGCTGCGAAAATATTTTCAGTAATAAGTTTATCCGGGACAGAAGCAGTCTGAGCATCGAATATAATATTTGGTAAGATAGTTTTAACTCTATTGGCCAACACCTTAGAGACTAACCTACTGATCACGTTACTCAGGCTTATGGGTCAATAGTCTGACATGGATTGGGGTTCTTTCTTTTTTGGTATGAGTAGAATGTGTGTGAAATCCATTTTTCTAAGAAAGTGTCCCGAGTTCAACATAGATAAGACAGCTTCAGTGACATCATCTCCTACAATGTGCCAGAACTTTTGAAAAAAGAAAGGAGACATACCGTCAGGGCCAGGCGATTTCGAAGGATGCATTTGGAAAAGGACTTTACATACTTCATCACCATTAAAAGGCAGGAGCAAGCTTTGGTTCATGTCCTCTGTGACCACTGCCTCCACCGACTCTAGCATATCATCAATTATGTTTGGGTTGGAGGTAGAGAACAAATTTGTAAAGTACCTCTCAGCCACCCTTACAATATTCTCTTCTCCTGATCTCCACACGCCTCCCTCATCCATCAGTCCCTCAATTTGATTTTTTCTTTTCCTTTGAGAAGTTCTTTTATGGAAGAATTTTGTATTTTTGTTGTCAGCCAGAAGCCATATTGCTCTTGAGCGTTGTCGCCAAAAGACTTCTTCCTAGTGCATTAGATTATTGAGCTCCTCCCTCTTATTGTGAATCTATTCCAGGTTATACGCAATCCCCAGTTGATAAGTTCCTCCATCTCTTTCTGTTTTTCTTCAATTTTGAACTTTGTGTTTCCAAAGGTCATGAACCTCCATGCTACCAGTCTCAAGCGGCACTGTTTTATCTTCTCAAATAGTTTAAACATCGGACTTCCACTCCTTGGGTGTAGGTTCCAAGCCTTTCTTATTACAACTTCACAGTCTTGGTGTGCTACCCACCTCTCTTCAAAACAGTGAATCCGCTTTTTTCGAGCCTGGTTTTATCGGGTAACATCCTGTGTATTTAAAAGTATGGGGTCATGGTCCGAGTAGGATACTTGCAAGTGGAAGACTCGTGCCTCTGGAAACATTGCTTGCCACGAAGCAGTGGCCCAGGCCCTGTCCAGCATTTCCTGCACAAAAGCGTCCCCCGGTCATCCATTCTGTCATGTGAAGGTATGTCCTTGGAAGCCTAGGTCTTCAAGGCCACACTGAAGCAAGGTTTCTTTGAAAGCAAGCATCGGTGCTAGTGGCTTAAGTAGGCAGCCTTGCTTCTCAGTGGAGTGTAGGATCTCATTGAAATCTCCTAGGCAAACCCATGGTAGTGTTGCCCTAGCATGTAGGTGTTTGAGGAATTCCTAAGATTCGTGCTTTCTATGCCCTTCTGGCCTGCTGTAAACTAGTTATTCACCAAGGTTGCTAGTCAGTTGGCAAGATATGTGCGTCAATGTAATTAGGGGAGAAGGGTTTTAGAAAATGGTGAGTTTAATAACTTAATCATAATTCTAGCACTTTCCCTCACTTGTGGGCCTAAACTTCCCCTTAGTAAGTGGGGGCCAACAAGTAGGAATTTAATATTTTAAATGGGATATAGAGTGAAGACAGAGATCGAATTTAGGATCTCCTGCTCTGATACCATGCTAAATTACCGATTGTGCCAAAAGTTTAAGATTTTAGGAAATTGTGAGTTTAATCACTTAAGCATAATTCTAACTTAATTACTCAATATCATGATGCCACTTGTATTCTTTTAAGGATCTAATTCTATTGGTATTTTCCCAATAGTGTATTTTTATATAACAACGTCATATTATATATACTAATTAAAGGTTTGTGTGTTGTACAGTTTTATCATAAACTTTAGAATATATATTTTATTTGATAAACAATAATGAAATAAATAATTATTATAATAAAAAAAATGAATAAATTGTATTGGTATAATAACCATCAAATATAAAATGATAACACCTAAATAAAAAATTATTATTTTGTAACATACCAATTGTGCTTTAATGAGAATTTTGTATTTTTAGAAGATTGTTGAATACCTCTTTATACACTATATTTTTAGTATGTCCTTTGTTAAATACCTCTTTGTTGATTATATCTATTCCATTGAAGTTTCAAGAGAGTGGATTACTTCAGGTCTGGATGCTACTCCTATATTTTTATACGTGGATCTCATATTTATGCCACAAATTTTCTAATTTTTTTTTCATTTACTTAATTCATCATTTTTTTTTATTGAGATTTGTAAATAATTAATTTTGTAAAATATTTATGAAAGAATTATACAAAACCAAACATGATATCGCATGTTTTTTTCTCCCATTTTCTTGGAGTAAAAAATGTTGCCAACACCCATTTGGCATGACAATCGTTTCTTAGAATTATAAATGTTGATAGGATTGTAGAGAGAGGAAAATAGAATTTAGGTGAATAATTATGTGGATAACTCATAACTTCTATATGAACATTAAAATTTTGTTAGATTAGCAACAAAAAAAATAATAATTTAATTATTAGGACTCCGAATGATGTATTGGTATTAATAATGTTTAGGGTCTGTTGGTTAGGCATTTGTGAGTTTAAACGAGTTTTTTTAAAACCCAAAACTTTATTTTGTAAAACACTTTAATATTTTATAGCAATTGTTGTGGAATGCAAGTGGATTTTTTTTTTACTAAGGCATGTGAAGGTCTCATATTTAATCATCTCAAGCAACTTCATGTCACGCTTGAGGTTATCACTTATTCATTCTTTGCTTGCATGATGGGTCACATAAGTCTCAAA
The DNA here is from genome assembly GCA_023621385.1 of Quercus gilva. Taxonomy (NCBI): domain Eukaryota; kingdom Viridiplantae; phylum Streptophyta; class Magnoliopsida; order Fagales; family Fagaceae; genus Quercus; species Quercus gilva. The sequence continues at coordinate 15,286,713 of CM042480.1, forward strand.
TGATGTGTTTTATCTCCTAAAAATGCATTCTTTTTCAATTTTTTCACTTCAAAATAAATTGTTTTGGTCATAGGAATTATTACTACACTTCACCCTTTCTACCAACAACAACAATGGTAAACAAAGAAAATGGAATATGCTCAATTTTGGAACCAAATTAAAATAATAAAAAATCAATTTTCCATTTGCATAGGAATTTGTCACATTGATTGATAATGTATAAACTCTTCTTTCATTGGTGGAGTTTGGTCGAGATGATAAGTATTGTATAGACACATAAAAAAAATCTTTATTACAAAGAATAAATAGAAATACAAAGTTATAGTGTCTAACTCTAGCTCTATCACTACTATTATTTATATTAACTCTACCTAAGTGTTTTTATTTTTAGATCCCACTTTTGCACTCAAATTAAATTTTGCTTCTTTTTCATTTCACTTCACAAAACCAATTATGCAATGTATAGTTGGCTGTGGATGAACACTGGACTTGGCAAGTAGAAGCCAACATTGTTTAGAGTTTCTCCTTGACTTTTGTTGATTGTCATAGAATAACAGATCTAATAAATTTAAGTTAGATTTGAACCAAAAAACCACAAAACACAAGCATTTTTAGGTACAAGTGTATATTTTTAAATAAAAAAGTACATATATTAATAATAATAATAATAACAAGGTTTTTTAAAATAAAAAATCATAAGAAGTTTTTTTTTTTTTTTTTTTTGAATAAGTAGATTGCAACTTTATTATTATTATTATTATTATTTTTTGATAATCAAGATTGTAACTTTAATAAGAATAAGATAAATTCAAAATATCTTGAGGTACAACCAACTCGATCATATAAGAATTTTATTTATCAAGTTACAGAATCATATGACAAAGATAAACAAGCAGAGAGAGGTGACATAATTAGTTTTGTAGAGTTCTAGAAAAAAAAAAAAATATAATGTTTAAATGAAATAAAAATAAAATATTAAGATTGATGTAGTTGTCTATAAATTGTACATTAAAAAAAGTAACAAAAGTGAAGATTTGGGAGTCAATTAAACTAAAAATTGTATTGAGCATGATGCTAATATTCTAAAGTTATCCTTTTCTTATATCTCTCTAAGAAAAAAAAAAAATTTCTCTCTCTCTCTCTATCTCTGTCTCTCCTTTTGTTGATATTTTTTAAAGGCCCATGGGCCTAAAGAATTTAGTCTGGGCCAAACTTGGGCCTGACATTAAACCCCAAAAAAAGCAAAAAAAAAAAAAAAAAAAAAAGGGAAAAAAAACTGCCGAGTCCTCTACTGAAAGTCGATGATGCGTCACTGACACTCCAAATCTGGAACCAAAAACGCAACCTCTCAAAGAAATTATTAATAAGAGCGAGACTCAGATCGGATCAGATCTCACTCTCACTCTCTCACCACATGGCTCCTGTTGCTCCTCGATCCGGCGACGCAATCTTCGCCAACGTCGAACGTGTGGTAAGCCCTAAAGCCCCACCTTTTTCTCATTTCAAAGAATTACCTGTTTTCAATTCCAAAATTTCCGATTCATTTTCCCGAGAACCAAACGGAGCTTTGAAAAATTGGTGCAGAATGCGGAGCTGTTTACCTTGACGTACGGTGCGATCGTGCGCCAGTTGCTTACCGATCTGGAGGAGGTTGAGGAAGTCAACAAGCAGCTTGATCAAATGTAAATTTTTATTTTTTTTATCAGTTTCTTACGGTTTTTTTCCTTTTATATTTCGTAGATTTTTGTGTGCGATTTGCTAAAAATGTTGGTTTGATCCGAAGAGTGCGAATTTGGATGATTAAATTTGATTATAGTTTTAAGAATTTTATAGAGACTTAATTGGGCAAATTATTATGATATTGATACTCATCATCTGTCTCTGGCATAGTTATATATCATAGTTTTATGTGATTTTTCAAATTATGGGTTAGTTATATTTCGTAGATGTTTGATTGGCTTGAAGATGGTTTTGGTTTGGAAAGTTTACATTTTTATTTTCTTGTAAGAATTGTATTTAAACACTTAAATGGGCACTTATTATGATCTTGACATCCACTTATTCTTTAGCGCGAAAGAAACAATCAAACAAGGAAGATTAAAATTCCTTTTATCAGCCTGGCATACTAGGCTAGGATTCAAACACATACTCAATCCTGCTATTTAAGTTTGATGGGTCTTGACCAAAAACTTTGGAAGAATGTTGATTTATGCGTGAGCATTTCTTTTGGAGTGACAGTTAAAATTTAACTAAACAGGCTATGTATGGTTTTCAGGAAAATTCCTAGGTATTAAAAGCTTACAAGATACAAATCCACAGTTAGGTACACATTTGAAGACACTTTATCATTAGATGTTATTTTATTGCTTTGCACTGAGGACTTATTCCCTATTCCAAGAACCTGCCTAACAAATCTATGCTCATTTGCTTACTTATCTGTGAAGAATTTACAACTCTATAATCAAATAGTAGCATTTCATTTCTTGTTCATACCCCCCCTCCCCTTCCTTTTGTTGGAGGTGGGTGCATGGAGGGGGATACTTGACAAATGCATTGACATACCTTTATCTGATATTGTACTCCCTATTGTCTTTCTACTTTAATGCCAATGAAATTTCTTTTACTTTATAAGAAAAATATACCTGATATTACATTGTGAACATTAACATTATTTCATCTCCAATGGGTAATCTCCTACTGCCAACAAACCTTAAGTTATCATATTTGAGCATCAAATGCAAAATTGTTGATTAGATCATTGTAATATCAGAACTAATTTGACTAGTTAATTATCTTGCAGGGGTTATAATATTGGAATTAGACTAATTGATGAGTTTCTAGCAAAATCTAATGTTGCCAGATGTGTTGACTTCAAGGAGACAGCTGATGTAATTGCAAAGGTCTGTTATCATAATTATTTATATATATAAAAAAGGTCTGTTATCATTGCTTGCCTCTTTACACATGAGAATTATATGTTGGCTCAACTTTCCTCCTACTTGTCCGGGCCTCTATTACTTCTTCTATTCCAATTCATTATTTATCTATTTATTTTTTGTGGGCAGCCCCGGGGGGTTGGCGGGTGCTGGGGAGGGGGGGTGGTTGGGGAGTGTGAGATAAGAGAGAAGGAGGAGGTGGGTGCAACAAAAAGAACAGGATGTATTGTTGGTGGTTAGTAGACTTGGTGGATGAAGACAAAAGGACTGGAATATACTTTTGCCAAAAAGACTTATCACTTAATGGATTACATATCTATGAATTCAAAACAAATGGTAATCAGATTGCCGAAATATTTCCCTTCACCTTGCTAAGGGGAGGAGGTGCCATGTAAGCCAGAGCACATTAGCACCATTTAAGCTAGAGTACGTTGGCTCCAATGGTTCATATTTTATTCAGGGAAAAAAAAAGCCCTTGGAAATCTGTTCCATGCTTCAGTGTGGGAAATCAATTTTAGACTTCATCTGGTGAAGGTGCTATGTTCTTCTTTTGTACGAAAGGAGTTTGGGAGTCGGAGCTTCAATCTCAATGGCTTGTCATATGGCTGAAATTTGGGAAGGATGGAGACAATGGATTTTGTTGAATTGAGGAGCTATCTTGGGTTTTTTCTATTGAAAGGCATTTGAAATGCTTGGAAAGCATTTTAGCATGATCTTGGTTGCTAGTTGGCTCCATAAAAATCTTGTTTCTAGACTTATCACTTATGTTTAGGACTTTGTAGTTTTTTTGCATAGGATAGGCTTGATGATAACTTACATTGATATTGGCTTTGTGAGTGCAATACAGGTTTAGAAGTTGGAGTCACTAGGCTCTCACCCTAACTTACATTGCAATTAAGGTTTTAAGTGTTGGAGAAGATAGGATAGGTGGAGTTAATAGAATTAGAAGTTTAATCTATAAAAAATAGAAATAGAACTTCAAGATTAATTATCATTATTTTTTTCCGATAAGTAAGATTAATTATAATTATTAGCCCTAAGGAGCAACACATTTGATTTCCTTAAAAAGAGCTGAAGTGCTTTCATAAAGTAGCTTTTATACTTGGACAGGTAGTCTGGAAAGATGCTTATTGTGAGAATTCTCATTAATCACATTAAGATGTGTCACTAAACCAAGAAGATCAATCATCTTTTCCATTGTTAAATTTCATCGCACTTTTACAGGCGGTGAAAGTTTTTTCTCAAGCGATAGGAATTACTCCACTGCCCTAACTTGATAAAATATGCCAACTTAAGTTGGGCAACACAAATCCTATATGGGTTTGGGTTCTGGTAACCTGTTCAACTTTGTTTTTCCCCATCATTTGATTGGTAAGTTAAGCACGCATCTGGTGAGTTTTGAACCCATTGATCACACCATTTCATTTTTCGGATTTGGCCACCTTTGACCCAATCCAATCCACCAGGATTACAGCTTTTGGAAAACTTCTGGCTTGCTTGACAGAGTCAATATAAGGTCTTTTGGGTGGGTTTTGATAGAATGCATTTTGTACTTTGCTTGTTTCATATTAGCATGGATCTAGTTGGCTCTCCATAACATGCCTTGGCTGGTGAAGTAATTCACGCAAGATTTAAAAGTGTAGTTTTCCTATATTTTTCTATATTTCAAATATTTGCTGTGTCATGTATGTGGATTGCAGTCATTATAGGCATAGAAGAGAAAAAGTCTAGGATTGAGATCTGTACAGGAATTTTCCCAGGTGAGTGGCTATGTCATAGAGTGGTAATTGGTTGCTTGGTCGAGCAGCTGCCCTGGGCACGGAAGGAAAGGTCGTTTGAATTCTTAAAACTCGAATAATAGGGGAACGCATATAGAAAACATGAGAGCACTAACAGATCAATCTGATATTGAAAGCATACATGATACGGAGCTGTTTTGGCGGGGCGTACTAAACCCACTATGTACCACACCACCGTGCATAAATTTTCTATTGTAAAGTACGAAATATGTTTTTGTTCATATATGTCCTAATGATACTTCTTTATCAGGTTGGTTTTAAAATGTTCTTAGGGGTCACAGCATCTGTAAGCAATTGGGATGCTGATGGAACATGTTGCAGTATTGTTTTAGAAGACAATCCTCTGGTAGACTTTGTTGAGCTTCCTGACACATGTCAAGGTCTATACTATTGCAATGTCTTAAGTGGAGTCATCAGAGGGGCCTTAGAGATGGTGAGTAATATCTCCTCCTACTGAACAGCTTTAACTTTGTCATCTTATTGTTTCTTTTTCCCAGCACAGTATAATACTATATAACAGATATTCTTAGTTGTGTAAATGCCTTCAAAAACTGGTCTCTCTTATTGTGAATTTTGCAGTTGATATGTATTCTTCTAAAATTTCTCATTCTTGTTCATCTAAAATATGGATTACATCAAGCGTGGCTGAGAAAGCTAGCTTATTGGTGGCTGTATTGATTCAAAGTTGTGTGGAGTAACTAATGACTCACACCTTGATATCTTTTTCTTTACCTTTTTCCCATTTCTGGGAAATTCATTCTTTCTATTTTAAGGCAATGGGTATCACCATATCAACATTGTCATTCTCAAGAATTGGTCATTTGTTCTAAGAAGGTTCTGTTCTAAGCCATTTGCTTCATGTTGATAAATTTGATGATTCTATGGTTAATAGTTTGTCAGAAGATTGAAGTAGAAAAAGAAAATAGTCTTTTGTTCTATGGTTTTCATTTTGTTGCTTACCCCTTAGGCTGAAGTTTTCCTGAATTTTAACATTTCAGAATATCTTACACCTGATTAATATATGAATTTACTGTTGATAGTTGCAATATTTCTTTTTTGAGAGGAATGTTTTGCTTGCTGCTATTTTTTTTTTTTGCTATAGTATCTCAATATGTGTATCTTTGCAATATTTTCCCACGTTCAGGTTTCAATGAAGACAGAAGTTACATGGGTTCGTGACATGCTTCGAGGTGATGATGCATTTGAGTTGCAAGTGAAACTTCTGAAGCAAGTTCCAGAGGAATACCCATACAAGGATGACGAGTAACATGTCAAGCTCTTATGTTATATGTATACAATTTATGATTTTTGTTTGTTCTTTATTTCCCAATGTGTAGAATGTTGGTAGCTTAGCTTCTCTTCTAATGCACAAATCTTGTGAACTTAATTAAGTCAATTTTATTTCTTAAATTTATGACACTGTTATAAGGACTACGATTGAACATAACAACTGCCGTTGACATCTAATTCAAAAAGTTCCCCAGGAAAAGAAAAATAGGGAAATGGAAAACCGTATGATCATTGGAGTTGTCTTCAGTATTATCAAGGACTTTGTGTATTCTCGAAATGGGTGCCACATTCTAGATGTGATGTTTAAGTGCATGAATTGAAATCTGTGTTTTCTCACAGATTTTGCATGCTATACAAGGGTCATTGGGGCCGATCTGTACCAGTGTGCCTAATGACTTAACAATTAAACCCCTCCTGCTGTGTTCATTATGGGGGATAAAACAATGCGTGGATGATGACACCTAAATAAGAAGGTGGTGTGCCCGATTGTTTGGATGCCATCAATTATACTTTCTTTCATTTAGAAGTTTTAGAACATGAGAAATTCATCAATTCTCAACGGGAACATATACCAGTTGTAAATGTTGAACTTACAATCCAATGATCCATATAGTACGACTAGCTGTCAGCTGATGCGATAAACTGATAATAAAGCTCTAGGGTCGAGTGTGGGTTTAAATATTGACTTGTTTATTTTTGGTTCTGAGAGGCCTAGGCCCAAATGGTAGACTAGAAGAGTTGGAGAGAGGTTGGGTTTAGGGGGCACTTGATTGAGTTGGGTTTGATGGCAGCAATTTTGTAGGGGCATTAGGATCCTACGTAGGATCATGGGGTAGGTAGGATTATAAATGGTAGGGTTAGATTGTAGATCGTAAGATTCTACATTATTTGAAGAAGAAAAAAAAAAAAAAAACATATTGGTATGTTAAATAATTATATAAATTATACATTCATTCATAAAAAACAAAAAATTTGTATCTATATGATGTAATTACCATACATTATTACATTTACTTATAAGTATCATTTAAAAATGTCAAAAACCTCAAAACGTAAAACTTTATTAGGATATTATTTTTCATTTACGTTCAACTAACATTGTCTCTCTACCTTAGAATAGCAAAACTAGGTTTATTGGGATGTTATTTTTTCATTTGGGTCAAACGAAACTTTCTGTCAATTTAAAGAAGATTACAAAAAATCAGGATTGTTTGGGATTGTCAGAATCATACAATCCTACTAATTGTAGCAATCCTACTAAAGATCTTTGAAAGCTCTGAATCGTTTTAGGCAGGTGAAATCATAAAATCGTAGGATTCAGATTGAGATTTTGACAACCGTAGTTACAAGATGGTATAGAACTTTGGGCAAGGATGTGATGGTGGTTGCTCATCACTAGGTGGTCGCTCTGGGGTAGTTTGTTCTTTCTGGTTGGTGGTTGTCATTGGTTGTTTTCTTTGGGAGTGAAAGGTCTGGGTGGTGTATTTATGGTGTTTGTAGCAAGATGTCACTTTTCAGCTTGTTTGCCTTTAAGTTGAGATCTGTTTGATTACATGGGTTTGATGCCTCAGTAGATCACCACACTAGACCTGGAAAAACTGGACCCAAAAAATGGTAATAGAAATAGCAATCCGTTTTACTAAGAACCATTTTCATCCGACCTAGTCGAGTCAAACTTGCATTGGACTCGAGAAGTTTCCCAAGTCTCCATTGTAAAATTTAACATTTAATTTTTACTGACCCATTTCCAATGTTTATTTGTATGCTAAAGTTATATTAGAATTTTATGTTTTTGACGAAAATGCTATTGAACTTGTCGACTGCACATGCCATTCTCATATATAAACATTTTCAGAGTGGATCTATTTTGTAAGTTCATTATAGATTTTTTCTCTTAATTATGGACTTTTTTTCCTCTTTAAATATTTAACATTTTATATTTTATTCCTAAATTCTATATATTTAGTTATTTTTATAGGTGATTTAACTTTATTTCTTTTTTATTTTTGTTGGGCAAATTTCTTTCATGTTACATATATGATAAGTGTATGCATTTTTGTGAGTGGAATTTCTGGACTATTAAAACATTGGAATTAATTCTTGGACTATGAATCTATGGATTTATATACTGTTCAAAATTTTAAGTGTTTTCTTTGTATTTAAAGAAATACAAAAAATCATGTTAAGAGGTATGTTTCAAGTGTTTTTTTGGTACATAAAAAAAAAATCATATCGAGTTGACTTGACCCATCAAAAACTAGTAAAAGGATTATATATATATATATATATATATATATATAAGCATTAGCTCAAAGCATATCCGATTCGATTTGTACCTGACTGGGTTAAACCCAAATATGCACAACCCATTTCCTAGGACTTAGAGGCGGCTAACGGCCTAGGCTACTTAAGCCTTGGTCAAAGTTCCCTCAATAAGAAAATGTCCAAATTGTAGGTAAATAAGTGTTCCCTTCCCTATACTCATGAAAGCTCTCCAAATTGTTAGCCAATAGAATCTAAGCAAAATTTAAAGCCTAAGTTTAAATAAAAAATGTTGTGAGTGTGTTAATTATCATTTTCGGCTGATTCCTCTAACAACTAGAGGTTTCAATTTTTTTTAAGTTAGTATCCCACATGATTAATTTCATCATTATCCACTCAATCACCCACATGATGACACACCAAAGAATCGATTCCTCTCTTTCTCAAAACCAAAATTAAAAGATTTCATTCTTCCTTCACCAATAGGCATATCCATTGCTCGAGTTAGTTTGGTTTAGGGATCAAACCGCCACTCGACCCAATCATGTTAGGTGGAGGATCACAAGACCCATCATCAATCGTGAAGAATCACGGTCTCAAACGTTAGACCTTTAACATGTGGTGGACAATTCAATTGAAGCCAACGAAAATGGGTGACAACAAGAAGTGATGATGAGGAGATCTTTAGATCTTTGCCATATTTGGGTGAAGTTTGTCTAATCTTCATTTGATCTAATTGTCCCAGGAGATCTCCGTCAATCGGTTCAGTTGTGTTGAATTTCAATATGTTAAGGGATAATTACGCTTTACTAACCTGTGGTTTGCCTCTAATTCTATGTGCCTACCCGTGGTTCAAATTTTGACACTTTGCCCACCTGTGCTTTTGACCGTTAGCCCTCCGTAACCCACCTCTCCACTCTCCGTTACTCTAACACGTTTTCTTTCAAAATCAAAACACAAAATAGATCAAAAAGTTAGGGTTTTTGATTGCTTAAGAACATTTTTATGAAGCTAAATTCAAGTCCTGAATTGTCCAACAAGGCTGTAATCTCCGCCTCAGCCTCCAATTTTAATTACCACCATTATTATACCACCGTAACAAACATATAAGGAAAATAATCATTTAGATTCTTATGCTTTAAGCTCTATTTTGATTGATCAGAAGGCAAACGAAAACTTCAACAACAAAAAGAAAGAGAAATCCAAGCTTTTCGCTGAGTTGAGCACTTGAGCTAAGATTTTCGCTTCATTAATTCCATTTGTTTCAACAGAAAATAACTCCAGCTAAGTTCTCTAGTAACTAAGAAAAATCTTTAATTTGAAGAAAATTAATTTCTATCAAATATTTCACAGTACAAAATGCAGAAATTCAAAAACTTGTCCCTCAATTTTCTCCACAGGCAAACAAAACTTCACCTCATGTCACCGCATATTTCAGTTTAAGAATATCAGTTACAAAGTTTCAAACTCTATGCCCCTGCCACCAGCCACCACAACCCACTGCCATAGCCACCACCGCCCACAACCTCAAACCCCAACCACCAAAACCACAAACAAGTCACAAACCCAAAATCAAACCACAATCAAATTACAAACCCAAAATCAAATCACAAACAAGTCACAAACTCTAACCCACAACTGCTAAACCACCAAGAAAAAATTTCACAAACCCAGACCCACGATGAATGAAAAAATTTCACAAACTCAGACCCATGAAGCGAAAATTTTACATACTCAGACCCACGATGAGGATGAACGAGGCGCTGATGGGTCTGCTACTAAAGCTGGACTCTGTGCCCGGAGTTAATCCGATGGTGAGGGAGGCGAGGAGGAAGGTGAGCCGTCGGATCGTGGCGTTGCAGGAAATACTCGACGCCATTTTGAAGGCAAAGACGGTTTACGACGACGACTGTTACGAATACGGGTTCATGAGGAGCTGGGATGACGTCGTTGCGACGATGGAGGAAGAGGTTTGTAGAGAAAGAGGAGGTGATGAGATGGAGAGGTTTTGTGCTGAGCATTTGGGGTTTCGTTGCTTGCAGAGATTTCTCAGTGGGTCCTGATCTTCTGTGCTTCAAAGACACTGATTTTGCCCAGTTTGTTCTTTGTTGAGTGAGTCTCAGAAAGAAACGTTTTTTTTTTTTTTTTTTTTTTTTTTTTTTTTTTTTTAAAATTTCTTTTTCCTTTGGCAAATAAACGCTTTAAAACAATATTTAAAATGAAAATTTCCCCATTTCAATTTGACTAAAATTATTTTAGTACTCTAACGAGTTCTTTAAGTTTTATTTTTTCTCATGTTTGTATATGTTCTTCATGTTTGTCCATGTTTTTCGTGTGAGGAGTGTTTTGATCCGTTTATGGTTTTATTTTTAACATTTTCTGTGTTAGAGTAACGAAGAGTGGAGAGGTGGGTTACGGAGGGCTAACGGTCAGAATCATAGGTGGGCAAAGTGTTAAAATTTGAACCACGGGTAGGCACATAGAATTAGAGGCAAACCACAGGTTGGTAAAGTGTAATTATCCCATATGTTAAACTAACACTCGAATTGAAAGGATCAGTTCTTGGAGGAATTAATTCAATGTTGACTTCCGCCTGCAAGTCAGTCGTGGTTGAGCATGTGAATCGGTTTGATGGGTCGTTGGATAGTCCTATTCACCATGAACCAATTGCTTAAAACTCTTTTTTTTTTTCAAAATATAATAATATTTCATATCTTTTTGTTGAATTTAGTGCCTAAACCTTGATATTAGTTCTTTATATAAAATTAATCTTGGATCGGGTAAGTTGAGGCTATTAAAGGGATTTTATTGTTAAGTGAAGTTACAATAGTGCATTTGATGAACTAGATTCGATTGTTCTTTGCTTTGAAATTTATTTTGTTAGTTATATTATAATTTTATATATTAGGTAGTGTTTATTTAATTTGTAATGAATGTCTTAGAAAATATCAATTTGGATATGAAAAACTAAAAAGAAAAATATAAATTTTTTTTTTTGGAGGAAAAGATAAATGAAACTTTATTACTGGAAAAAAAACAAACTAAACTACATCATCCAAATCCCGTGGAAGTTCTTCTATCCACACATCGGTATCAGCAAATAAAATTGCTCGTCTAGCAAAGGCGTGAGCTAAACTATTACCCATCCGATTAACATGCAAAAAACTACAATTAAATGAAGAGGAGAAAAGTCTAATCTCATCAATAATATGTCCATACAAAGTTTGCACTGGCCTAGTGTTTGTAATGGCTTGAATAACTCGCAAAGAGTCCCCTTCAATCACCACATGATGAAGACTAAGTTCCTTAGCAAAACAAATGGCCCTACGAGCAGCCAAAGCCTCCACCACATCAGCCGAACCTGGGAGCCTCACTCTTTGACTTAAAGCTGCTATAACAAGCCCAGCCGAGTCCCTAACAACCACCCCTAAACCGGCACACCTCTGATCTAGAAATAAGGCGCCATCAAAGTTTACTTTATAAACACCCAACTCAGGTGGCTTCCAACGCAGTTCCACACTCTGAACAGCCATCCGAGGAGTCAGCATCTGCACATCCCGATACTCCTGCAAAAACTCTGAAACTCAATGCAACACCAACAATCTAAAAAACATATAAATTAATTTATAGGATCCTTAATAAATTAATTGAACATCGAATAGGATCCTTAATAAATTTATTACCAACAATCTAAAAAACATATAATAGAAAAGTCATGCTTAGTCTAGCAGTTGCTCTTGGCTAGGGCTGTCCACAGGTCGGTCTGGGTCGGGTTTGTGCCCAACCCGGAACCGACTCGACCAGATCGGGTCTCCCAAACCTGGACCCGCCGCCGACCCTCCAACGGCAGCAATTCGGGTGGTCGGATGTCAGCAGTTCGCCGGTCGGGTATCAGTCGGTTTCGGACTGTCTAAAGCGTCGCTGGATTTTGCAGAAATCGTCGCCGTAGTTCGCCGAAATCTTTGGTTTTTGCTAGATCTGACCAAATCTCGAAGAGATCTCGGTAGATCTCAACAAGAATAGGCCGGATCTCGAAGAGATCCAGTGAGATCAACGAGATCAGGCTGGATCTCGAAGAGATCTCGGTAGATCTCAGCGAGATCAGGCTAGATCTCGTAGAGATCCGGTGAGATCTCAGCCAGAACAAGCCAGATCTCGAAGAGATCCGGTGAGATCTCAGCTAGAATAGGCCGAATCACCGTGTAAAATCGACGTAGAACAGATGTAACCATTTTCAGATGTGTTTTCCGGTCGGGTCGGTTGAAAATCGGGTTTTCATGCTTAAATCCGTCAACTGACCCGCCGGTCTCGAGTTTTCTGGGTGGAGACCCACTGCCGACCGTCGCCGGCGTCGGATCGGTCGATTTTCTGGCCGGGTCGGCCGGGTTGGGCGGGTTGGTTGGGTTCTAGGTCTGCTTGGACACCCCTACTCTTGGCAAAGAAGGAGGCAAAGAAGGAAAGGTGCTCCATAGCATTTGGGGTTGACTCAAGGCCCTTTTCTAATTACTATAAAATGTAGCACCTTTATTTTTAGAACACACAAATGAATAAAAAAGAATTTAGAAGATAATGAAATTATACAACAAAATGTTAACTGTGTGTGAGAAAGCCTAACGTCATATGTTGGGCTTGTGGCCCAGTTTGAATATAACTTTCTGTCCGAAGAGGTTGAGAGGATCAATGCTTTGCCGTCCTGGCAAAAATTCAACCAAGGAAGGATTATCATTGCGTCCGAAGACAACCTGGCATATTCGAAGAAGTTCTGCTCGTCAGACTTCCAAAGAACTTGATCAAGTAGAAGATTCCTTAGAGGGGAGTGCTGGGCATTCCTAAGCACGGAGATATCCTGAAATATCTTACAAATAAAGCTGCCATCATCGCATTTAATGCACTGCAACAACTTTCCTGGCCGCATTTATGTGGAGAAGACACCTGAACAGTGAAACCTCAGCCACTACCACTCACTGCAGATTAAAGTAAACTCCTGATGTGACTAATACTCAAGTGGACGCTTAGATGAAGGACAAGTGTGCGGTGAGGATGAGGGAAAAAGGTGTATATATAAAGAAACATGTCTAACATAGAAAGGGGGATTTATTTTTTACAAATGAGAAAAAGGCAAGACCTCTTCGGATTAAAGATACTTTTATTGAATAATCGCCTGAGTGCTTTTTGGCCCTGTTTCGTTTGCTTGAACCATTGCTAAATCCATATCCAGCCCAGCTGTTCAACCCATTCTCTACAAATTCATTGTTGGGGATTTGTTGGGCTTGTAACACGGGAAGTTATTGTTTAGCCCATCAAATTTTTACCCTACAATTGGCGCCGTCTGTGGGAAACAGCTTGAGCCAAGGTGGAAGCAACACCTCAAAGAATGGCTGAACCAAGGCAACGACCAGCGGAGTCCAGATCGTCTCAGCACACCGATCCCTTTCTTCATCTGGAACGGAGGCAGGATCGTGAGGGCAGCGTATACACCGCACGTGACGATCAAAACCAGTCACATGGAGAGAGCCACATGTCCCATGCAGAGAAAAACAGAGACATGCAGAAGGAAATCGATAGGCTGAAGAGGGAGTTGCGCCATGCGAAGAGAAAGCGCAGTCCCTCGTACTCTGATGAAGATGCTGAGGACAAACAGGAGGTTGTTTACAAACAGAAACTTCGAACGCCAGTCAGCGAATCCTTTACCTATGAGGAAATGCGTCATGACGAGGGGAACCCTCAGAACCCCTTACCTAGAGGCGTAGGGAACGACGCTATGAGTAAAGCCCTGGAGCAGATTTCCAAATCTCCCTTCACTCGTAACATCGAGGATGCTAGACTTCCTCGACGTTTCCACCAGCCTACATTCACCATCTACAATGGCCGGACATACCCAGTGGAACATGTGAGCCATTTCAACCAGAGGATGGCCGTCCATTCCAGGGACGAAGCCCTGATGTGCAGAGTCTTCCCATCCAGCTTGGGACCGATAGCCATGAGGTGGTTTGACAATCTGAAAGGAAAATCTATAAGCTCTTTCCAAGAGCTGACTCAAGCATTTGGTTCACGTTTTGTCACGTACCGAAGGGTTCCGCAGTCTATGGCTTCGCTATTGTCAGTCAGTATGAAAGGAGGTGAGACTCTGAAATTGTATTCAGATAGGTTCTGGGAAACGTATAACGAGGTAAAGGAAGATTGTGAATTGGTGGCCATCAGCTCCTTTAAACTGGGCCTCCCCACTGAACATCCCTTAAAGGCATCCTTAACGTGCAAGCCTGCTATCAGTATACGCCAGTTGATGGATAAGATCGATAAGTATAAAAGAGTTGAAGAAGATCAACAGCAGAGTAAGGGAAAGGAGAAGGTCACCCCTCAGGAAGGGAGGGATTTCAGGACGGACAGGCAGAACCACAACAGGCCGAGGAAGGACTGGGCCGGACAAAGTACAACGAACTTCCAGACGGTCATGTGGTTTTTCGCGAACCAGTACACCAAGTCCTGGATAAAATAAAAAATGAACCGTTCTTCAAGAGGCCGAACAAGATGGCAGGAAACCCTGAAAGGCGCAACCACAATCTTTACTGTCAGTATCACCTTGACCATGGGCATACTACTGAGTGTAGGAGCCTGTGGGACCATCTGGATCAGCTGGTCAATGAAGGCAAACTAAAACACCTTCTACACCACTCATACGGTCAGGGAAATCACGCAAATGCGGGGCCCAGGAGAGGCGATTCTATGAAACCTCCCTTGGGTACAATCAATGTTATTTTTGCCGCACCAGGAAGGACGGGATCTTGCCCATCCAGAGTACTGACTGTTGCTCGGTTGTCGTCGGAGAGTGCTAAAAGAGAGCCGAAGAGACCCAGGATGGAGGCTCCAGTTTTGGGATTTTCGGACAAGGACAAAATCGGAACTATGCAGCCGCATGATGACGCCCTGGTAGTAACTTTGAGAATAGGTGGATACGACGTGAAAAGGGTGATGGTAGATGACGGCAGCGCCGCAGAAATAATGTACCCATACCTATATAGGGGGTTGAACTTATCCCCCGAAGACCTAACTCTGTACAGCTCCCTTTTAGTCAGTTTTGATGGCAAAGTGATCATCCCGAAGGGCCAAATCAGACTACCTGTGCAAACCGGACGTGAGACAGTGGAGGTAGATTTCATAGTGGTGGATGCCTACTCACCCTACACTGCTATTGTGGGCAGGCCTTGGCTTCATACCCTCGGGGCCGTATCCTCCACACTTCATCAGAAAATTAAATATCCGTCCAACGGGATAGTCGAGGAAATCCGAGGAGATCAGTCTACATCCAGACAATGTCTAGTGGCAGCTATCCAGCACCAACCTCAGGCTGAACCCTTGGATCGTAACGAAGAGAGTTTATAGCAATCAAAGCCTTCGGTGCTAGACACCGAGACTTCAGCCGAAGAATCGGAATGCGAAGGTTTGGCAAAAGTAGTCGTGGATAACGACCCAGAGAAGTTTTTTCAAGTCAGATCCATGCTGCCTCCTTAAGAGAAAGAAGAGCTGATAGAGTTCCTCAGGGCAAACGTAGATGTATTTGCATGGGACTCTGCAGAAGCCCCTGGGGTAAGCCCAGATTTTATTTGCCACCATCTAAACGTTAATCCCACCATCGTCCCCAAGAAGCAACCGCTACGGCGTCCTTCGAGGGAACACGCTGACGCGGTTAAGGATGAAGTGATGAAACTCAAGCAGGCGGGGGCTATTAAAGAGATCTTTTACCCCGAATGGCTGGCTAACACGGTGGTGGTAAAAAAGAAGAACGGAAAGTGGCGGGTATGTGTGGACTTCACCGATCTTAATAGAGCTTGTCCGAAGGATCCGTTTCCCATGCCAAAGATAAACCAACTAGTTTATGCTACTGTGGGACACTCTCGGATGAGTTTCTTAGACGCATTCCAGGGTTATCATCAGATACCGCTGGCTCCCACCGACCAAGAGAAAACGGCCTTCGTAACCCCTGTGGGGAATTACCACTACAAGGTAATGCCGTTCGGCTTGAAAAATGCAGGGGCTACTTATTAGAGGATGATGACCAGAATGTTTGAGCCGCAGTTGGGTAAAAGCATGGAAGTTTATATCGACGACATGGTGGTAAAAAGTAAGGTCATAGCTGAGCATATTAGCGACCTTAGGGATGTTTTTGAAATTTTGAGGAGACACAGACTGCGCTTGAATGCTTCCAAGTGTTCGTTCGGTATCGGATCGGGCAAGTTCTTAGGGTATATGGTCACTCACAGGGGAATCGAGGTTAACCCCGATCAGATAAAGGCCATCAATAATTTGCGAGCTCCCCGGAACCCCAAGGAAATTCAGAAGCTGACGGGGATGACCGCTGCCCTTAATAGATTCATTTCCAGATCGGCAGACAGATGTAGACCTTTCTTCTCATTGATCAATAAATGGAAGGATTTCGAATGGACGGAGGAATGCGCTATTGCTTTTCAGCAGCTTAAAGACTACCTGGCTAGACCTCCCATCATGTCTAGTCCCGAGCCAGATGAAGTCTTGTTTGCTTACATCGCTGTAGCTCCTAATGCCGTCAGCTTGGTGCTGATCCGAACGGACTGTGGTGTGCAAAAACCAGTTTATTACGTAAGCAAGTCACTGCAGGAAGCGGAGGTTCGTTATTTGCCGCTGGAGAAAGCCATTCTGGCAGTTGTGCTGGGTACGAAGAAGCTGCCCCATTATTTTCAAGCCCACACGGTTATAGTCCTCACCCAGCTTCCTCTTAGAGCCATACTCCGAAGCGCCGATTACACCGGAAGGATTGCCAAATGGGGGACGATCCTCGGGGCTTTTGATATCAGGTACATGCCACGCATATCAGTGAAGGGCCAAGTCCTTGCGAACTTGGTCGCTGAGTTCGCAGAACCCCATTTAGAGGAGGTAACACCTATGCTGGGCACTAAAGGAAGGACCGTTGGTATGGTTTCTTCACGGAGCCCTTTGCCCTGGGGAGTGTACGTGGATGGCGCATTGAATCAGTGAGGCTCAGGAGTGGGGCTAGTGCTAATATCTCTAGAGAGAATTATCATAAAAAAAAGCATTAAGGCTAGACTTCTCAGCAATAAATAACGAGGCAGAATATGAGGCTCTGTTGATGGGGATGAAGATGGTACGAAGGATGGGGGGAAGGTCAATTGAGATGTTCTCGGACTCAAGGCTAGTCGTCGGCCAAGTGTTGGGAGAGTTCGAGGCGAAAGACGAAAGGATGCAGGGATACTTGAGCCTGGCTAAGTCCCTGCAATCCGAGTTCGAATCCTTCAACCTGCGACACGTCCCTAGAAGTGGCAATACACATGCCGATTCTTTAGCCACCTTTGCCACATCTTCGGCACAGGAATTGCCAAGGGTTATCCTCGTCGAAGACATACAGAGGCCTACGGAGTTAAGAAGAAAGGCATCCCAGGTTCTTTACGTCGGAACCAGCCCATGTTGGATGGACCCCATCATCAAGTTTTTGAAGGATGATGCGTTGCCCGAAGAAAAAGGGGAAGCAGACAAAATACGGAGAAGAGCTACAAGATTCTGGTTGTCCGAGGATCACAAACTTTATAAACGCTCCTATTCAGGCCCATACCTATTGTGCATGCACCCAGAGGCGACTGAACCCTTACTAGAGGAGTTGCATGAAGGGATCTGTGGAGGCCATACCGGTGGGAGGTCTTTGGCTCATCGAGCCATTACTCAGGGTTATTGGTGGCCGAATATGCAGAAAGAGGCCCACGAGTACGTCAAAAAGTGTGATCAATGCCAGCGGTTTGCGCCGAACATACATCAGCCCGGAGGCGTTCTTAATCCACTGACCAGCCCATGGCCTTTCGCTCAATGGGGGCTGGATATTGTAGGCCCATTCCCTAAGGCAGCGGGAAACAAGAAGTACCTCCTAGTCGGCACGGACTATTTCACCAAGTGGGTCGAAGCCGAACCTCTAACAAACATCAGGGATGTGGATGTGAAAAAATTTATCTGGAAAAATATTGTCACACGGTTTGGAGTCCCTCGTACCCTTATATCGGACAATGGGCTCCAATTCGACAGTAAAGCATTCAGGAACTATTGTAGTGAGCTGGGAATCACGAACAGATATTCCACCCCTGCATACCCCTAGGGGAATGGGCAAACGGAAGCTGTCAACAAAGTCATCGTTAACGGATTGAAGAAAAGGCTAGACGAAGCCAAGGGTAGATGGGTGGAAGAGTTGCCTCACGTATTGTGGGCATACAGAACTACGCCTCGCAGGTCTACTGGAGAAACCCCCTTTTCGATGACCTATGGGGCTGAAGCCGTGATACCTCTAGAGACTGGATTCCCAACGTATAGGACAAGCTCCTTTGATCCGATCAGCAACGACGGGCAGCTGGAAAAGAGTTTGGATCTAATTGAAGAACGAAGGGAAAATGCAATGGTCCGACTAGCGCATTACCAGCAGAAACTAAAGCAGGGCTACAACGCCAATGTGAGGCTGAGACCCCTAGAGCCTGGTGATCTGGTCCTAAGGAAGGTAGTAGGCAATGCAAAGAATCTAGCCTGGGGAAAGCTGGGACCGAACTGGGAAGGGCCGTATCGCATCACTTCGAAGGCTGGCGTTGGAGCATACTTCCTAGAAGACTTGGATAATCATGTAGTGCCCCGGCCATGGAATGTAAATAACCTCAAAATGTACTACTATTAAAAGAATTTTCCTTTCAATCATAATACCATTCTGTTACGTTAAGCTCTTAAGTGTTTAAACTTAAATCCAATCATGCCTGCAGTCTTCGGACCAGATGATTTGGGTTAGTTAACACTCCCTTTTACGGTTCTTAAGTGTTTAAACTTAAATCCAATCATGCCTGCAGTCTTCGGACCAGATGATTTGGGTTAGTTAACACTCCCTTTTACGGTTCTTAAGTGTTTAAACTTAAATCCAATCATGCCTGCAGTCTTCGGACCAGATGATTTGGGTTAGTTAACACTCCCTTTTACGGTTCTTAAATGTTTAAACTTAAATCCAATCATGCCTGCAGTCTTCGGACTAGATGATTTGGGTTAGTTAACACTCCCTTTTACGGTTCTTAAGTGTTTAAACTTAAATCCAATCATGCCTGCAGTCTTCGGACCAGATGATTTGGGTTAGTTAACACTCCCTTTTACGGTTCTTAAGTGTTTAAACTTAAATCCAATCATGCTTGCAGTCTTCGGATCAGTTGATTTGGGTTAGTTAACACTCCATTTACGGTTCTTAAGTGTTTAAACTTAAATCCAATCATGCCTGTAGTCTTCGGACCAGATGATTCGGGTTAGTTGACACTCGTTCACGTTATTAATCTAATCTGGTGCTTGGCGGAATATGCAAACTTAAGCTAAAATTACGTCAACTATCATTATCATAAGGCCTTGTTTAAACGTGTCTAAAAGATTACCGTGGTTTTGGCTGGCTCATTAGTTATTAAACCATCATTGTTAACCATAATGACACAATCTAACATACTCTGTAAAAGCAACAATGAACAAAAAGTAAACTACTTCATTCATTGAAAAGGCAATTTCATTACAAAATAGATGATAAAGGTCCTAACCATTACACAGTTTGAACACCCTAAGCCTTATCCTGAGGCACTGGATCAATCTTTGGCAAATCACCCGCATCTCCGGTCTGAAGAGGTGCTTGGCTCGTCTCGGCTGGAACTGCAAGGTTTTGACCGGCCGAGGTAGCTTCCGAGGCGTCTGGCAAGTCACAGAGATCAGGGTCGTAGTAGACACTCCCAGGCTGTCTCAGTGTAGACTCTGGGGGAACTCCAGCCGCGTCAAGGCATTTGCCCCACGTTATCTCACAGTACCCCCTGCAGACCTTGGCGAACTCCTCGGTCAGCCTTGTCTGGGTCTCTTGCACACCCAGCAGGTAGGCAACCTGCTTCTCGGCCTCAGCTGCTTCCTTGGCTAACTGAGCGTCCTCCTTGGCCTTTGTAGCAGCATCCCTGGCCTTGTCTAGCTCAGCCCGAAGCTCTTTCACCAACGCCCTCTCTGTTTCCAGATTGATTTCGGTGGTATATAACTTCTGGCGTTGGTCTTCGGCTTGCTTTTCGATATTCTTCAGACCTGCCTCCGCACGTTTCTTCGCCTTCGTCTCCTCCTTCAGCTGCTCGAAGATGCGGGCGCACTCGCCTTTTGCAACGCTTAGTGCTTTCTCGACCTCCTCCTTTGATTGCACCTCAGCTTGCACTTCAATCTCTTTCTTTTTGTTCCACTCCTCAGCAACAAATATCTGCTGGGCAATCTGCACAACAGACGAATATTCCTTATTGTTAGTTATTGGAGATAGTAAAAAGAGGGTAAGTAGGTCAATTCCCTTACCATGCCTAGATCCCTTTTTAGGGATAAGAAAAGCTCCTGCTGGCTGAAGCGCCTGTAGGAATCCATGTCCCTTGGGAGGAGCAGGGGCTGCTCCAAAGCATCCGCAATGTAACCGGCCTTGCCTCCACCATAATTTCTGATGGAGGCATCATAGGGGATGTCCGCACCATCCAGCGTCACCTTCGGAGGCCATGTCCGAGAGCCCCGGCGCACTTCGGCGGCTAAAAGTTCCTCCCTACTTTCAGTAGATGAAGCCCTTTTTCCCCTGGTATCGTGGGCCACCTTCTGCTGCTTGGGCCCCTTTTTAGGCACAGCCTCAGTGCCTTCAGCCTCGGTCGCAACCCTTTTCTTCTTTAGATCCGGCAGCGGCATCAAGCTGGGATCTGAAGGGGCCTGAGGAGGAAGAGGAGGGAGATCCGCGGCTGGCTGGGATGGGCCAGTGCCTTTGGAGGCGGCCTTCTATTTTCTATTCTTCATCAACTCTGATAAGCTCTGCATGTCTTCGTCCGAAGAATAGGCAGACACGATTAGTCTCTTTGGATGGACAGCCGATTGCCTATCTGTTTCCTCGACTTCTATAATTTGAATCTCTTCCGAAGACTCACCCTCAAATCTGAACTGGTCGATCTGCTCGTCAAGTGAGGGTGAAGAAGAAGCAACTCTTTCCTCTTCTGCTACTGGTTCAAGGGGAACTTGTTGAACGGGTTGAACGAGCAGTGGTATACCCTGCGGATTAGGATGGGGCACCGGGGCGAGGTCGAAGGGAGCTAAGAAGTTCTTCCGAGCTACGTCAATGCGGTTGATGCGGCGATCCCCGAGTGTTATTGCGTTGCCGATCGGCTGAAGTTCGGTCTTCGGAGTATAGCCGAGGATGAGGGGAACGGACCTGAGCTGTCCGTCTTCACTTACAAAAATCTCCGACCGAAGAAGGTAGTTTAGAGCCGCGGTATTAGTATGACTCAGCCGAGGACCTACGTGACGTCTATCTGTAAACATTGCAATAGAACTGTCAAAAAAGATTGAAATATGACGAAGGGAATTCCAAATAGCCGAAAGCAAAAAATGTTAGAGAATCTCAATGGGGGATGTCCCACCTGGCTCTCCTAGCTGGGTTGGGCAATGAATTCCATCATGCCATGCGCCCGAGACGATCAGATAATCGTCCATCATCCCTTTATTAGACTTGGGGAGACAGGAGAGAAGTCTGACGACATCGGATCGGGACCTTAGATAGTATCCCGCTCCCTCTTTGGTACGACACTCATACATGTGTACCACATCGTGCCAGGTTAGTCCCAATCTTAAGTGACGGTTTAGGTCGTCAACTGCCCCTAAAATCCTAAACGTGTTAGGTGCGCACTGGTCAGGGCTAAGCCTATGGGCGGTAAGGTAACTTCTGGTAACTGGACCCATGGGGATGGTCATTCCCCCCTCCAGGAAAGCGATAATGGGGATTATAACTTCACCTACTTCTCGATCCGTTAGTAAGCCCTCCGTGGGGCAATACTTCAAGCCCACTTCCTGAGGAATGCGATATGTCGCCCTAAACTTCTCTATCTGGGAGGGGCTGTCCACTAGGTATTTAAATCTACCCATTTTTGAGTTAGGTTAGAGGGAGGGGAATGCGAAACAGCAACTGAAGAAAATCTACCAAAGGCTGAAGAGGAAATCTGAATAGATTTCGAAAATCTCAAGCAAATAACTTACGCAGAATTGGATTGGAAGATGTTCTTTAGCCTCGCAGAAAGATGGTAGCGGATTCTGAGACGATTCGAAGTAGATGACAGATAAGGCTTTGGGAGTCTGAACGCTTGAGTTCGCTGGAGAGTCTGAAATTTGTAGAGTGAGAAAACAACCCCCTCTAGGACTTTATATAGAGGTGGGCAAGGCGTTGGGATTTATCTCGCCCGAAATTTTTAGGGGAATCTCATCCGTTGGATTTGCGACGTGCCATTAAATTTCATGGACAAGACGCCGCCTGGCGCAATTAATGACGCCTCGGAAACGACGCAACCGCAGTGGTAATAAAGAAGGCGCCCAGATGCATGCGCGCACACACGTGTGGAGTCAAAAATTCAATGCTTTCACTGGGCAAGATCAAAAACCCATTTTTTCTCTTCGGATGCGAAGGAAAAATTGAAATTTTGAGGGGTTATTGTATGTGAGAAAGCCTAACATCATATGTTGGGCCTGTGGCCCAGTTTGAATATAACTTTCTGTCCGAAGAGGTTGAGAGGATCAATGCTTTGCCGTCCTGGCAAAAATTCAACCAAGGAAGGATTATTATTGCGTCCGAAGACAACCTGGCATATCCGAAGAAGTTCCACTCGTCAGACCTCCAAAGAACTTGATCAAGTAGAAGATTCCTCAGAGGGGAGTGCTGGGCATTCCTAAGCACGGAGATATCCTGAAAGATCTTACAAATAAAGCTGCCATCACCGCATTTAATGCACTGCAACAACTTTCCTGGCCGCATTTATGTGGAGAAGACACCTGAACAGTGAAACCTCAGCCACTACCACTCACTGCAGATTAAAGCAAACTCCTGATGTGACTAATACTCAAGTGGACGCTTAGATGAAGGACAAGTGTGCGGTGAGGATGAGGGAAAAAGGTGTATATATAAAGAAACATGTCTAACATAGAAAGGGGGATTTATTTTTTACAAATGAGAAAAAGGCAAGACCTCTTCGGATTAAAGATACTTTTATTGAATAATCGCCTGAGTGCTTTCTGGCCCTGTTTCGTTTGCTTGAACCGTTGCTAAATCCATATCCAGCCCAGCTGTTCAACCCATTCTCTACAAATTCATTGTTAGGGATTTGTTGGGCTTGTAACACGGGAAGTTATTGTTTAGCTCATCAAATTTCTACCCTACATTAACAATAAAAATAATTGCAATGATTTTCAAATATGCAATATAACAATTATTGATTATATAAAAGTCAACTTTTTTTTATTTTCAAAACTAAAATTTGTAAAATCCAACTTTAGTTAGCTATAATATCTATAATATCTATTGAAAAAGTGAAAGAAAAATCTAAATACAAAAACTTAATTTATAGTTTTACATCTCAAGAAATGAAGGGCATTTAAATATTGTATTGAGATGCAAAATTACCAATTAAATATAAAAAATATCCCATTCAAAGTTAATGCCATAGGCTTCAACTTGTATTAAGCCAACCCTATTAAGACTATGCCTCAGTTTGCTAAGTTGGTGGTGGTATATTAATTTTAATTAATTTGTGTTTTATTATTTGATGTAAGATAGGGGTCTATATTTATTATTTTTTAATTTTGATTTTCCTTTTGTTTTGTTAGGATTTAAGATTTAATTTTCCTGTGGATTTCATGAGATTTGTGACATGCTTATCAATGTGGGTTTGAATGCCAAACTAGATCATGGAGACAATGGAAGCAATCGTGTCAGAAACTGTTCTCGTGACTGACCTATCAATCGACATGTTCTTAATTTTAATAATATTCCATACTTTGATGGCACATCATACAAAGAAGACTTCATAGATTTGATATTGAATCCTGGAGATTATTTTGCTTACACAAAGATTCCAGAATAGCTTGACGTGCAACCAGTAGTGGCGGAGCCATAAACTTTTCTTAAGGAAGGCCAAATCAAATGTGTCATTCTACCCTGTTAGCTTTATCTCTTTATATAAATGCGTATAATTTTATTTTTGAAAAACAACAAAAATATGTTGCTAAAAAGATTCACTTATATATTTTTATTAATTTATACTTTAAATGCTCCTAAAATTAACGACTTATATATGACCAAAAAAATCAATATTAAAAGGAAAATAAAGGAGACAACAATAATTAAAGAGCATTTATACTTTTTTTTTTTTTTTTTTAATGAAAGGGGGCTATCACCTAAAATTTACTCAAAATTTTAAAATTTTAAAATTAAATAGAGGGGGAAGGGGCATTTT
Organism: Quercus gilva; assembly: GCA_023621385.1. Classification (NCBI taxonomy): domain Eukaryota; kingdom Viridiplantae; phylum Streptophyta; class Magnoliopsida; order Fagales; family Fagaceae; genus Quercus; species Quercus gilva. The sequence continues at coordinate 15,311,310 of CM042480.1, forward strand.
TTGAAAATCTAGGGGGGCCATGGGTGCAACTTGTATTGAAGCAAGTTTGTGAGCGATGCAATAGATTGGTAGAATGATATAAACTATTTTAGAATGCAAAGGGACAAGCCTTGACTTTCCTCATGGTTAAGAATGAAGAAGATGATGGTAAAGTTTTCATAAGAAAATAAATTCATGTATAGTATGGATAATAACAAGAATTTTGGTATCCAAATGCAAAGATAATATTAAAGACGTTGAATGTGATGAAATCCCGCTACAAGTCAAGATTGAAGAAGATAATGTTTTGCTAGAAGTTGTTGAAGCAGATAATGGAGTTGATTAAGGAGAATGACAAAAATCATGAGTTGGAGATTGTTAGAAAATCTGTGAAAGATTTATAATCAAAATTATATAGAATCAAATTCCTATTGACAATGAATCAAAGTCCATTGATTTTCTAGGAATAGAATTTTTTATTTTGTCTACAATCCCTTATTGATTGATGTAGCAAATCAATTGAAGGCCAAGGAGAAAGAAATTTTACCTAACATTGTCTCAAGGATACGGATTTCAAAATTAGATCAAGTTATTAAAGTCTTTGAATTATCTTTTTATTTGGAGTGGAGGGTTTCAATAATTAGACAAAAACTCAAGGTCAAGTTTCATTCAAGTGGTGGGATCTGATGTAGGACATAATATAGAGGTCTATTTTATCATTTATTTATTTATTTACTTTTTATCTAAGATAGAAATTCTATTATAGTTTAATAAAAATGTATATGTATGTGAAATTCTCTCTTAGAGACTTGAATTCTGGTCATTGCTCCCCTCACCCCACAAGAACTTGTACAAGTGGAATGACCATTACTCAAAGGGTGCGCATTGGTTATTTTATCATTTATTAGTTTTTGATACTCCCTCTGTCCCACTTTGTCTGTCCTGTTTGAAAAGTCAAATTTTTTAAGGAAACATCATTTATTGTCTTGTCTACCTTTTAAAATTGTATAAGTTTCCAAAACTACTCTTAAATAAATTTATCAAAAAATTGAATTATTAATAAAATATGGGTATAATAGGAATATTAGTAAATTAATGACTTTTATTTTTAGAAACAGGACAATATTTTGGGACATCCCAAAATGGAATAGAGGACAAACAAAGTGAAACGGAGGTAGTATTTTGATATAATTTTCGTTATTGTAGGGTTTAAGATTTTATTTCCTTGATTTCATGAGCTTTTAAGGTTTTTCTTGTCAAATTAGAGCTTTTAAGGTTTTTCTTGTCAAATTAGAGTCATAATGTGGTACCATATTTATTAGGATATGTTTAGGAATATTTTTCTTGAAAAATATGTATTGGGAGCCTTTAAATAGGCTAGCAATATGCAAAAAGAAAATGAACAATTTGCTTTCAATAAAATAGAAGTTTTCTAACTTTTTTACTTTGGTAGATTCTAGATTTCTTCGTGGATTCAAGGGATCATTTATGGATTTAAGGGTTTGCGTCTAGTTAGAACAAGATTTATGCTCTTTCATGTTTTTCATTTGACATCATTATTGTACTAACTGATCATTTTAATGGGATTGCAGGCACATCAATTATGGGTGAATTGTGAACTCATATATTATGCAAGTTTAATAACATAGAACTTCACCAAGAGCGTTGTAACTCAGTTGGTTAGTATTTGTTGGTGTTTTCAATAGAAATATCTAAGTTTCAACCCCCCTCCCTCGTGACTATCGAATTATAAAATTAAAAATAAATAAATAAATAAATAAACCTATAGAACCCCATTCTAAATTAATGATGTTTAGTGGAATCAGTTTAACAGTTAGTAAAGGGGTATTTTTGGTTAAATAAGGGATCTAAATTTGAATCCTGTCTGAAGTAAAAATCAATTAGTAATGTGTGATAGATTTATCATATCAATATGTTTTTTTTTTTTTTTTTTTTTCAAAAATGAATGCAATTTTAAGTTCGGAGGTTCTTTTCATCTTCGCTGAGTGTCCAAAATTTATTGTACATTGTCTAACAGTACAAGTATTAGATAGGACAATCTACTGAGGACGTCGATGTACTGAAGAATCTTTGGAAATTTTAGAGACTTGGTCTGCTGAGGATATATTTGATTGGAGGTTTAAGGTGTTGGGTGAAGAATTTGGTGAGTGGTTCTTGATTTTCTTATTAATGAATAATGATACCTTTTCCTTTGCTTAATTGGTGTTTAACTTATCATTTCGTTTCCGATTTGAAACATGTCATTGAAATTGAAGCTGTCATATTCTTGTGATTCTGACCTATGGAACTTGGTCCCCAAAGGCCCAATGAGGGATCACAGGGATTAAACACCACAGGAGTCCAAATGATTGTGACTATGATTTATGTAAGGTTAGGTTAGGTTTAATTATTATCTTTTCATGGCCTACGTACTTTTGGAAGTTGAGGAGTCCTCCTTTCTTAATAAGTGTTTTTGAGATTGTACTTAATGAATCTCTCTCTCTCTCTCTCTCTTAATTATCTCAAAAAAAAAAACCTTCCAATCGCGTGCACAAACTTTCGCATTGATAAGAAGATAATAAGGATAATAAACCCACGTTTAGATATAGAAGAGGATAAAAGAGGTCTCTCTCTCTCTCTCTCTCTCTCTCTCTCTCTCTTAATTATCTCAAAAAACAAATCTTCCAATCGCGTGCACAAACTTTCGCATTGATAAGAAGATAATGAGGATAATAAACCCACGTTTAGATATGGAAGAGGATAAAAGAGGTCTCTCTCTCTCTCTCTCTCTCTCTCTCTCTCTCCCTCTCTCTCTCTCTCTCTCTTAATTATCTCGAAAAACAAACCTTCCAATCGCGTGCACAAAATTTCACATTGATAAGAAGATAATAAGAATAATAAACCCACGTGGAAGAGGAAAAAGAGGAAGTATCTATTCGCAAAAAGATATAATTAGCCATAATTACCTAAACTATTTTAGGAGCTGGAATAAACATTTTGAGATATATTTGATAGATTTTATTCATTCCTCCTCTCCCTCAATTTACTTGGAAAGTGTTGAGTTACAAATTGACCTTTGTTAATTACTTCAATTATTCAAATTGGTTAATTAGGTCAAATTACATGCAAATCGCAAAAGCACCAACAAATCATCAACAAATCACCAAATAAGTGCAGTGTAAATAAAATTGACATGGTGATTTGTTGACAAAAAGGGAAAACCTTTCGTAAGGCAAAAATTTCTTTGAGTGAATTTCAGGTCACCACTCCCAAGAATCTACTAATCAATAATCAAGCGGTTATAAGTATGAGGAATTTTACCACTACCTCGATCTATCCCAAAACACCAACCTACAGTTAAATCTTCGCTCCAATATCCAATTGGACTTGATTTTGTAGTAGACTTCTTTGCTTTGCACAAATCTTTAATCTTTGACTAACTCTTTTGCACAGATCTTAATACGTGACTAACTCCAGCAACTTGATTAATTGTTGTTGGCTGCAAAATTTTTCGCTTAATAGACGTTGAAGATCAAGAAGCACTTGGTTACAAAACTCTAAGGCACACAAACACAGTAGCTTCTCACAGAGTATGTGAGTTCTAAGTATCTGTTTTTGTACTTGATGACTTTTTAAAAATAAGCTTTGTATATGACTAGGGTTGTAGAGATAGAAACCCAAATCATTCAAGTTATCATGGGCTGAAATTCAAATCTGAGAATTCTGAATTCATAAGTCTCGATAGATTGAGCTTGTATTGAACTCTCTTATTAAACCTCGATAGCAACTAGTGTTGAGCTTTAATAAAATAGTTTTTCTTCCCTTATTTCTTGGATCAATCTTTATGACTTTAATGATACCATTTGTTATATTTAAACAACATACTTAGCTTCTTGATATATTAAACCCAACTTAGATCTATCTAATTACAAATAAAGTGTGTTTTGTCAAAGAATTAGCCAATATATAGAAAAAATGACCCTAACAAAAAGAAATATGTCGACAGTGCAAAAAGTTTTTTTTTAATTAAAATTAAAATTAAAATTATTATTATTATTATTATTTTAGATTTGCAACAATTACCTTCCCATATAGTAATTTCTATTAGAAATTTTAAATTGCATGAATAAGTCTAGTCACAATCATTTAAAAAAAAAAAAGTCTAGAGTTACAATAAATTTCACAAATGTTAGTTTCCGATCATGTATTGAAATCGGCCACTAAATAGAGCCTAAAAATTAACCTGCCCATTTAGACCGAAACTTGATGAACTTGGCACCTTCGACGGGGAAACCACCCAAGGGTAAACCACCACCAAATTATAAGGTTGTTTCCTTGTTGGTAGGATTTGACACTCGGAACGAGAAAACAAGAAAAGTATAAGAGTGTAGGAAAATTTAAATAAAAAAAAAGGGACAAACTAAGAGAGAAAAATAGAGGAGCTTTCCATTTTCCCATGAAAAATGTAGTATTAGAAACTGGTCATGAAGAATTAGGGGCTGTTTGGTACATAATTTCAAACATATATTTTCAGTTTTCAAACAACATTACACGCATTTACATACACTTTTTTACCCATACGTATTTTCAATTTTTCACATATGTTTTCAAACAATAAAACACATATTTTTAAGTGCATGTAATACCCCCTTAATTATACAAGTATACAACCAACAGTAGTTCATGTTTGGCTTCATGTCAAACCTTGAGGAATTTGGGATGTACCTTTTCTTCTCTTAATGAAGCTTTATTCATTTAATGAAAAAAGAAAAAGAAAAAAAAAGAAAGAGAATTAAACTTACCATAATGTATTACTATGGTGCAAGCTAGAGAGATGGAAACTGAAAATCAAAATGCAAAGGGAGCAAATAAAGAATTTTAAAATATTAGGGGACAAAATTAAAGTGACTCCAAATTTTGGGCCATATTTTACAATTTACTTTAAAATTTTTTATATAACTTCTCAAACTCATACTTAAACAAAAATCTTATTTATTTCCATTTGTTAATAATTTGTCTATTTCATTTTTTATGAGTTCTCGACTATAATACTCATTAGAATTCAATCTAATGTTTGAAGCTTTGGGATGAGTTGTAGATCCAGATATTCTGAATTCAATCCCCATCAAGAATTTTTTTGGATTGCTTGATACATGGTTTTGGTAATTAAGTGAGGTCGTGTATTCGTGGATCGTGGTTTACTTTCAAGGGATGAGTTCAAAGGACCCTACTTTGATGAGGTTCCACATCATATATAAAAAAAAGAGTGAGCTGTACAAGGGAGATAAATCTTGAAGGAGCCCACTGCACACCCAATAATTTCATATTGGAGGGACCAAATATGTGTCAACATGAAATCTTACTTGAGATCGCGGGGGCCATATGAGAAATAACTGAATGTTTGGGTGCGTGACCAATCTTAATTTGAAAAATGTTCTAAAATGCATGTTTTTTTTAAAAAAAAATAAAATAAAATGCATGATTAAATGATAATAAAAGTACTTGAAGGTCAGGTTTAGTTAATAAATTCTTTTTCTGTCAGGGGAAAAAATAAATTAAGGGTCAAATCTTGCTTACGAAATGGATGATATGAGTTAGTGATTTAAGAATTTGAACACTGTCAAATAATTAGTTCGTACATTAAACTTCATAATCAATGATTATGAGTCATATCATATCATTTATAAAAAAATATCTTATCATTTATTAATTTCTATTTGCGTCGAAAGTGTCACACAGCAAGAATCATAGAATAATCAATAGGTTTGGAGAGATTCAATGTAAAAGATTCGCATGTCATAAACGTGTTTGGAGAGAATTCAATGGAACAGATTTGCATGTCTAATCTAACTCCTAAGTCCTAATGATCATTGTGGCCATGGACCACCTTGAACTGATAGACTATCTTTACACAATGGAATGGATTGCCAATCATAATACAAGGTTAAAATATAGTTAATACTCTTGATGTTTAGGCTAGTGCTAATTAGGTCTAAGATTTTTTGAAATTAACTAATTAAGCCACTAATTAGACCCTATGTTATTATTTATTTTTCTCCTTTCTCACTGTCATGATTAGGAACCAAATTTGTTAGTATTGAAAAGTTTTAAATCTAACTAGTATTAGCCTAAACCTCAAGAGTGTTAACAAGGCCGACTTTGTTGGGGTTTATGCCTTAAAATCCAATTTATTGGCATGTCATAAATAATTAAATTGTTTAATTATATGAGACTTTCTATTTATGAACTAATGAGACATTATCTTAATCCATGAGATGCATAGTATGTGATTTATGTGAAAAGTCATAGAATATATAAATCACAAGTTCTTTGTAAACTCAGAATTTTAGTTCATAGTCAGTGATGAAATTGGGCATTTCATCTGCAAAGATTATAACATATCAATTAAGATGATTTATCTTGATCATGGAAGTGGAGACTTCTAGTTGGTATATTGATATGTTTTAAGAGTTAAGACATATTGAACTGGACCGCTGTGAGATTTATTATTCTCCTAACGACTGTAAAATGAATAATAAATCTCACGGCTTCTATTTACATCAACTCTAAATCCTGAAAGAATAATGGACTTGATCATGAGGTGTGAATTACTTTGATATATCAAGAGTGAGATCTATGAATTACGGTCAAAATCTCAGTATGTTGGGCAGCCACATTTAGTGTTGATGGAACATATATTTTCAAGATGAAATTCATAATCTCTTAACGGAGATATAAAATATTCCCTTGAGATAAATTTGATGGGTTTGGTTAGCAACTTTACAAAATGAATCCATCTAAAAAGTTTATTTATCTCATAACTCAATAATTTAATATTGATACAAAGTATATTCTAAATTCATATTTTCATTATATTAGATTTTATATAGATTTTTAGATCTAATTTAAATATTTATTATTAAAAAAATAGAATAACTTATGAAACACATAAAAATACAAAAATAAACTACTTAAAATAAAAGAGCCGGATTTATATTAATATAAAAACAATCCTAGGTTATTGTAAGAAAAAAAAAAGAAGGGAAAAGTGATATAACAAATAAATAAAAAAATGTAAACTAATTAAAAAAAAAATGTATATATAACAAAGAAAAAAGTGAGTCATTGTGATATCACATCAACCCATGTAATTCCCTCAACAAAAAAAAAAAAAAAAAAAAAAAAAAAAAATCAACCCATGTAATAGCTAGGAGCTATGCTAATAGGTACAGACGTGCAGTCCTATATAAAATTACTATAGAGGCTAAACTATAAATGTGTGTGTTATGTTGGTTGAAATACACCCATCTTATTTATTGTTATATTAGTTTTTATGTTTTATGTATTAAAATTTGTAATAATTTGAGCATATTTTCTTTTATTTTTTTTATTTTTTTGTTTGATAAAAATTTAATTTTTATCTGGCTAATATTTAGGGTTTTATTATTAACTAAATTTTATCATTTATAAAATAAAACATATTATATATATATACTAGTCTTGTTATATGTGCTTTGCTCGTGCGATAAAACTTTTTTTTTGTTGGTTTAGTGTCATTATTATTATTATTATTTTAATTTTGAATAAGATTGTTTTGAAGTTATGAATTAGTAGAAAAGTATCCTATTTGGTAGGATTTTAAATAGAGTTTGAGATATATTTTTACCGGGTTGTTTTTAAATTTTTTCCTTATTAAATGTAAAGTTTAGGAGTATTTCTAAACTACATAAAAATCTAGTTCAAAGAGATGAATCATCTTTATCTACACTATATGTAAAAGAATTCTTTTCTTTCAACTAGACTTTTATGTGATTCAAAAATACCCTCAGAATGATAACTTCATTTAGAAATAGGGTCATAAATGTTAAATAACAAATTTTATTTTGAATTAAAAAAAAGAACTACTAAAATATAGGATTTTTTTTCTTCACATTCAAAAAAAAAAAAAATTACAGTTACTACTTATTTCTAAAGTTTATCATTTTTATTTTTTAAAAAAATAAAAAAATTATAAATTATAATAGATATAAATTATTAACATTTATTCAAAAAATAAAAGAACTTAAACGAGTATATCATGAGTGCTTAGAGGTGAGTGTATATATATATATATATATATATACAATGATTATAAATAATAATTAAACAGCCGTACTCTAGCCTTTTTCATAATTGGCCTTTGGCTGTCTCTAGCGTCCAAAGTCAAGCATATAAAACAAAAGGCTTCAATCATACATTTTGATAGAAAACAAATAAAGAGAAAGTAAGAACAGAACAACCATAGAATAACTGTGTATTGTATAATATGTTAGTTTTCTGTCGACATATTATAAAGCAGAAAATCTCGAATTAGATTTTTTTTTTTTTTTTCATTCTACTTTCTATGTAAAATGTTAAAAATTTTATGTGTTGTCATCCATTTATTAAAGGAGATTTTAAATACACACATGAGAGAGAGTCTGCTAGAATTATGATCAAATGATTAGATTAACAATTTCCTAACAATTTAAATATTTTGGACAATCGGTAAATTATCAATCCACATATGAAAAGTGTACATGCTGCCAATAAGCTTACAATTCAACTGGTTGCACCTCTTTATATTTCAATAGAATCTTGATGTCTCTAATGTAGACATCCGTGGTTCAAATCCTTTATTCCCAAACATTGAATTATGAAAAAAAAGAAAAAGAAAAAAAGTATATGCAAGCATTTACCCTTAAAAATGAAAAGGGAAATGTTATTTTCTTGATGAGTTATGCTAACTATAAAAAAAAAAAAGATTTAAACAATTTTTCTTATAACTGTTTAAGATAACAAGTTATAGTTGATGTAACATTATTTTTACATAAACCCATCCTTAATATGTCTTAATTGAATACCAATCATTATCAAAAAAAAGTTATTTATCAATCACTAACATGCCACCACAAAGTTGAGAAAAAAGGTTTTGCAATTTTTTGTGCCCTTAAATTTATTGTTTCATGATTTGCAACCATTGCAATTGATGGTTGAACACGAAGGTGCCACGCAAAATCTATTTCTGATTTGTTTGTTTGCCTTTTGAATTGATTAATTAATGCAGTGCATATCTCTGGCCAATCAAGTGTGGGTCATACATGTAACCAGAAAGTGGTCATTGCCGACTTTGATTATTCAAACTATAGATCTGTTCTATTATCTATTTTTTATTTTTTTTTCCTGCTTATTTGTCTTCTATGAAGATGGAGACATGCAATATACTTCTTATTGTATACTCACTATTATATAACTATTATATATTATAACGCGGTCAAAATCTTGTTTTGAAAATACAATTTTAATTAAAATTATAAAATCGTGTTTTAAAAATACAATTTCATGATTTTACAATTTTTATTAAAATCGTATTTTAAAAACACGATTTTAAAGGAAATGTATATAGAGCGTGTAATAATGATAAATGAGTAAATAACTAGATTTTTCCAATAAATATATAGATAAATAACAAAGAAAAAACCCCATAGGAAAATTTTGGTCTATCAAATCAATAGACTATTATAGTAACTAAAAAAAATCCATTGTATATTAAAGATTATTTTACAAAGAGTTTTATAACTCAGTTGGTTGATATTTCTTGGTGTTTCTATGACATTCGTAATTAAAAAAAAAGGTTACAATTTACAAGTAATTACAGAACTTGGTAACATTTTTATTTTATACATAATTCAGGCATACATTAGAAATTATTTTTTGAGCCAACATATATAAAATCTTCAATAAAGCTTCGGAAACTATATTCTTCTCAAAAAAAAAAAAAAAAAAATTCTTTGGAAACTATTTTTCTTTAAATATAATTTTTATTATAAAAATGGAAAATAGCATATCCTAGTGACTTTCACAAAACATTAATTATACTTGGTATATATATTTTCCAAAGGCAATTCTCGGAATTATTTGGTTTTCTGAAATTTTAATAATTGTGGGGCCTAAGAATTCGGCAGCCCCAATCCACTTTATATTGGGGCCTAAGGCCCACGCCGAGGAAGTAGAAACATCCGAGGATGAAAGTGGAGGGCCCAAGTTGCCAAAAGACCTTGCCGAGGAGGTTCCTGTCCTCGGCCAGCCGAGATCATAGGAGGGAAAGGCTGTGCACCATCAGGGTTAGCTTCCCAGAACACCCCAAGGAAAAGGACAAGTACAATGGGACAGCCACAAGAGCATGGTGGAGGAGTAATTCAAGGAGAAGCTGTCACCTCTGCATTAAATGCCATATCTAACATTCTGGCCGCATTAATGGGGAAAAGACCCCTGAACAGTGTTAACTAAGCTGCTGCAGCCCATAGGAAGCTGAGGAAGGTGGCTGATAGGACAAACACTCAAGTAGTAGCCTGCCTGATCAACAAATGGAGGGGCAAGATTAGCTGAAAGGGGGTATATAATGTAAGAAATCCCTCAGGAAGGGAGGGAGGCAGTTGGAAGTAGAAAACACTGTAGTAGGGTCCACTCATCCAATAACAGAAGTGCTCAGATCTGATCCCTACAATAATTATTAGAATTGATTAAATATAGGATTATCAGGGTTTAATAACATATCCATCCCTTTCCTTTTTCTTTTTTTTTTTTAATTATTTTTATATACAATACTAGCACATCCTATTTGCATATGGAATGATAGAGATGTCAATTTTATTATAAAAAAGGGTTTATAAACTAACACGGCAATATATGTGATTAATAAACAAACCGATAATATAATAAATAAATAAATTGAATTACTTTTTCTATTTGTATTATAATTCCTATCAATCAACTTTTTACTTGTGTAGTAGATACATACATACAAGTATATAGTAGATGAAACTTATGAAGGTTATCATCTTGCCATCTGATTTCTAGACAAGTTATTAACCATGACAACCAAATTCACGTGCATGGGTTGTGTATTATTTATTGGGGATGCAGGCCGACATTGCCAATTACAGCATTGCTTTTTGATATTTAGTTGTGTACACATTGCTTTTTAGATCATGGAAGCTAGAAGAGAGTCCATACTTTTTGCACTCAAGAGTTGAGAGGCAACTCATATATCATTCCAATATAATGCATTTTTGAACGTATGTTGTCCCATGCCATGTGAATCATGTTGTGAGAATGCAACATATTGGATGCATCATATTATTTATATATGGTAAAATTTTACGTACAATAGTTTATGGTTGTGTTTAAGAACTTGCTTTTGGATTTTAAATCAATAAATTTAAAATATATTGATTTTAAATCCATTGATTTTTAGATATCATTTCAAATCCAATGATTTTAAAGGTTTAAAATCCTTGGTAAATTTGGTAAATCCAAATATATATTTGATTTTTTTAAATTATCCAAACAAGATATTTGAATTTTAATCACTCAAATCCAAATTCATATACTCAAATCTTGTTATCCAAATGCACCATAAGTGCAGTACATTAATTTATCCAATTAAATTCAAACACTTAATAAATTATATATAATGATATCTTTTTCAATAACAATCAAATTCAATATAATTGGACGGTTGAATTCAATTAAAGAATCTAATGTATTACACCTAAAATACTTTATCTAAGCTTTACCCTTTACACACACACGCACATGCACATATAATGTGTAATGTAAGAAATACTATAAATTTTACAGCACATTACTTAAAAATTGATGTGTCACCAATCTTAAATATATAATTCAATTATTTGTTAATTAGGTTTTGAAATCAACTAATAGCATTTATTGCCATATCTATTTGTAAAATATTATGCCGTAAAATTTGTAGTAACTTTAACATTTTACATATATTAATATAAGGATAAAATTTAGTTACAAAATTGGTTGTGACTTCAGGGTATAAACTCACTCAATAAAATAAATATTATAACATGTTTTGAAAATATAACTATTGAATTGCTTATTCTTTACGCTCTTAGTTCATATGTTAAATTTTGTGTCAATCGGATATTATTTACTATATGATCTATAAGCTTATATTTTGTGCATAATTTTAAATTACAAAAACTTATAGTATAAAAAATTTATTGATGACATAGCTATTAATTTTCAATTTTCTTGAAATTTTGCAAGCATAGAAAGTATAAGAAGAAGATGTAATTCAATTGTGAATTTGTCAAAAATCACCTCCCATAAAAAGATATTAAGTAAGTTTGTGGCCTAAGGTTACAACTAATTTTGTAGCTAAACTTTATCTTTAATATAATACATACTTTGGTGTCCATTTTTTAATGGGTAAAAAATTGGTCCTATTGAATACTTAAAAAAGTGTTTCAGAGTAAAATAATATGGCCTTCCTCAAAAAAAGAAAAAAAGAAAAAAGAAAAAAGAAAAAAAGTAAAATAATAAGGTCATATAAGTAAATTAGATAATTAAATTTTTTTTGTAAGTCAACTACCAAATACCTATTTCAAAATGTAAGAGCGATGCAAAAGTTGGACTTTTAGAAGCCAGGGGGCATGGCCGTAACCAAAATCCCCCTTCTTTCTTCAAAAAAAATTTGGGTAAATTTTATTAACTTACCATGAGGTTTAAGTTAATGTCAACCAAGTTCAAGATATTTTAAAACTGACCAATTTGATCCCTAGAGCCAATTTAGACCCTAAACATTGCTAGACCAGTTAGTCATTTTTCTCTTCTCTATGTTAGAGACCAAGTTGAGTTTAGAGACCAAATTTGCTAATTTTGAAATGTCTTGGATCTAATTAATATTAGCCCCAAATCTCAGAATATGTTAGTTAAATTTACCATTTTTTTACAATTTTCTGTATTTTTATTGATATATCTCTATAGTCAAACTTAAACAAGAAGGTATAGAAAGAAAATATCTCCTGCCTTATTAATAATTTTAAAATTCAAAGTTATAAAAGAAAAAGATTTAATTGAAGAGAAAAAAAATTGTTTCATTTCAAAAGTAATAAAACTCAAATAATTTATGTAATAATTTATTACATATAATACATTCCATAATTTAATATTTTTCCAAGTTTTTTTTTTTTCAATTCTAAAAATTAGTTGCAGAAATAGTAATTATATGGTTTTAAATTATTGTAATCTAAACATATATATCATGATTTGACAAAAGCTAACATGAACTGTATTTTAGGTTTACCTTTTTATTAAAAATCATTATATAGGAATTGTAAATGAATTTTTGGCAATGCAAAAATTACACACATCTTAGGTTTTATACACACACACAATATAATGATATGCTACCATTTAAAAATGGGGATCTTTAATATTTAAATATTGCTTACTATTCCTATGAGTGACATGTAATTGTCAAGATTGGTTAAGGATTTTATTTTATTTTTTGGGTAAATTGTAAATTAATACTCCTAAAACTTGTGGGTATTTGAATTTTATACTTTGAAATTTCACAATTAGGATTTTACCCCTTTAAGTTTGAAGGTATTTAGATTTTACACCTTGACGTTTCAAAATTTAGATTTTATCCCTTAAATTTTAGTGGTGTTTAGATTTTACTTCCTAAAGTTTGAGGATGTTTGAATTTTACACCCTAGTCCCAAACTTTAGGGGGTAAAGTTCAAATTTTAAAATGTCAATGTGTAAAATTCAAACACACTTAAGCTTTAGAAGGTAAAATTCAAATTTTGAAACTCCAGAATGTAAAATCCAAACACCCTCAAACTTTAGAAGGTAAAATCTAAATCTTATGTTGCATACGCAATATGTGTATCTACGTATGCCTGCGAGTGTATGAACATATATGTATATTAGTTATAATTTTGCGTCTGAATGTCAAATCCTAACTCCATCATTGACTTAAGAGGAATGAGTATCAAATGAAATGCAGATGATGATCAATAAAAAATTTAAACGCATAATCAATATCACAAAGTAATTTGTCGGACAAAGATATCACAAAGTAATTTCTTTGTTATAGAGTTATAGTCAACGCTTATACTTGAATATAACTTCCAATGAATCTCTCTCCCTTTTCTCTGATGACATCTTTGGCCGCGTGTTCTTTGCTTCAGCCATAGATTCTCTATCAGAATAAGTTATTATCAATCTGTTCCAGACAATCAAATTGTCCTTATAAATACAACTCCAAGCTTCATGATTTGCTGTACCTTCTCTTCTTACTTCCTATTAATTATAACCCTATTTTTTGTGTACTAATTTTCCTGTCACCTAACATGTCTCCTTGAAATGTTCTATGCCACTTGTTGAAGGACCAGTGCCACGGGTAACTATTTTTATTTATATTTATTTATTTATTTATTTTTCTGTGGTGTTGAGGCAAAGATATAGAATAAATTGCATTACATGGCCTTCAAATTTAGCAACCAAAAGAATGTGAGAATATATAGTACCATTGTTTTCTTTTCTCTTCCCCCTATACCCCTTATTTTTGTCAAATTTTCTCAGTTTTTTGCAGTTTCATGACTGAATAGTACATGTGAATTCCATGACTTGAGTTGCGACCTTACTTCAAAGGGAATGCTTGTGAAACTCTATCACAGATTCACAGGTGAGGAAATCCAAAAACTGTCACAATTTGGCAAAATATATATATATATATATATACTGTGAACTTTTTTTTTTTTTTTTTTATATATATATTATATATTCCATGTTTCATTATCTAATCATATATGGCAAAAAGGATTTGTGCAAGAGGTAATATACGCACAAGTCAAGAAACCTTTTGCTTTGGTATTTTTAAATGTTATTAGCACATCATAAGGGCTCATTAGGTGAAATGAGCGTAGAGTGCAAATGGAAAGATTTATCAGAGTAAACCAAACACTTTTCTGCATTCTTAAGGTTGAGCAGTTAACTAGTTTTAAAGTAGTTGCAAATGATCATATACTTGATTAATATTAAAGAATTTAAAGCAAGTGTACTTCTTATAGCTACTGATGTAACGGGACAACTTGAATAAATAAGGCAGGCTCACAGGCAGTTGTGTAAAATTCTGAAAGCACAACTAGCTAATTAGAGCATTAGTATCCATGGATGCAAAAAAAAAAAAAACTATTTTGCATCCTCAAACACTACTTTATCTATTTTACCAACTCATTTTACAAATCACCTTACATCACATTTTTTATTTTTACATATAACCCAATAAAATAATATAAATTGTCAAATAAAATAATATAAAGTACTATTCTCTCTATTTTTTCTCCCACTTACTTTTTCTCTTCACATACAGTCACAAGATTAAACTAATATATATATATATATATATATATTTTTAACAACTCATAGGTTGCAAATTTTTTAAGTTTACAAACTCGGATGAAATGGGTTTTGGGTGGCTTGGAGTTGTAAAATAGCAACCGAGGGGTGTTTACACCCCCCCAATGCTAGTGCTCTTAGGCACCTTGGCAAAGCAAGTGATTTTAATTTCATGCACATCCAACTTTAATTTTAGATAAAATTTTTTTTTTTTTTTTGAGAAACAAAAAAATGGGGGCCTTTATGGCTATATTATACCCTCGGGTAGGGAGCTAGGTGGAAGCCAACTACAGCTGAAGGGCCCGACCTACACCTGTGTGGGAGTCACCTCATTTGAGTACACCCCCCACTAAGTTTGCTCACCAACGGAAATCTGCGGGCAGAGGAACTCGAATCTAGGTATGGTGCACGAAGCGTCCGAGCCTTACCCACTATATTAGTTGTATCAAAATCTAATTATTGATAGGCATATGTGTAAAATAATGACCATATTAGTATTTCCCTACTACACTCAGGAGTGTTAGTGGAGTGGCTATTTAGAGCAAATATCTCTCATAAATTAGATTTTGATAAGGTTAATTAATGTAGTATTATTTGATATCAAAATACCTTTCCGTCAATATGAAATGCTTGATATTCTAGGAAAATGATGATCTTGTTCCAACATGAAAAAGGATTATGTCTATTTGAAAATTATCAATTTCATAATTAATTTTCGAAGTATATGTGTGTGTATATAGGATTCAAACAATTACTTTATTTGTAATCCTATTCATTATCCATATCAGGTGTGAAAAGAATCCCAGGCATTCACAATTATCAACCCAACCCCCTTTTCTCTCCATGGATTATGAACCTCCATTTCAAGAAACCTACAAGAACTTTCTACAGAACTCTTTTGATGAGTCAGAAGACAAAAATCTTTTCATGGTTGAGGAATGCGAGCTACCCTTGATTAATCTCAGTCAATTAAACTTAGAGCAATTGGAGAGAGACAAGTGCATCAAAGAGATAGCTCAAGCCGCTAGACAATGGGGTTTCTTTCAAGTTGTGAATCATGGTGTTCCTCAAGAGATTCTTAACAATTTGCAATACGAGCAGAAGATGGTGTTCCATTTGCCTTTTGAAAAGAAGGCTGAAGAGAAGTTTCTGAACTTATCAACTAATAGTTATCGTTGGGGGAATCCAGAGGCTACTTCTCTAAAGCAGGTCCCATGGTCGGAAACCCTTCATATATCTCTAGCTGATATTTCAAGAATGGATAAACGCAATAGTCTCAGGTACGAATTTTTTGTTTATTTATTTATTTTAAAAATTTTAGTTTATATCTATGGCAATGCGTAAAGATTTTAGGGTCATTTAGTAAAAATAACATAACTTATTGGTAATATATATGCAGTGAGGGTTTTATGTTCATTTCCAACAACATGAGTTTGGTATATAGCAACCTCAGAACCTCTTATTTTTACAAAATATACTCATATTTAAAATTTTAAAAAATAAAAATAAAAACATATACTGCAGTCCAACAATAAATTTGAAGGTGAACTAAGTTGGGGCTGTACTGCAATCATTTTATTAGATTTTTGAGTTTGTTCTGGGAGCTCTTGTTTCTTAGTTTGTTTCTGTAACTTTTAATCACATCTTAATTAGTAAGGAGCATAAAATACCAATCCTTGGAAACAAAGATTATAGATCGTTTAAAATAATATTCCCTTTGTAAGATTAGAGCCAAAAATACTTTTTCTTTAATAAAAGACAACCTAAAATACTTAAAAGTTGCCTCACACTAATTCTTAGAGGTGATTCACCATTTTTATTGTTATTGTTATTATTATTATTAGGTGATTTCTTTGCAGTGTGGATCAAGTTAATTTCAACCAAATTTGTTAGATATATTATAGTCCAAGTGGCTTAAACCAATTGGAAGCTGATGCACATATAGGAAAAATAACTTAACATTGTGTTAATTTATAGTTAATCTAGAGTTAGTCAAACATTCCCTAGCGTATTAACTCTACATTGAATTTAATGTAACATAAGTGCTTAAAAGAATAAGTAGTCATTAAGGGCTTTAATACCATCAACGTAGGCCATTAGGCAAAACATGTAAACCTTATGTATTCTCTCTCTTTCATGTTTTTACTCATCATTCGATCATCACATATAATTACATAACAGCTTTAACAAAATCTATGAAATGTTACAGCATAAAATGCTTTTTTTTAAATAGCGAAAAATACATACACAAGTGGCTCATACAAATTCTTTTAGGTAATTCACGATATTCATTATTAGGTAATTACTTTGTACTCATTATTCAATTATCACAAACAATCACTCAGCAATTTTAACAAAATCTATGAACTATTACAGCATAAAATACTTTTTAAAAAAAATTATAGCATAAAATACATAGGTGGCTCACACAAATTCTTTTAGGTAATTCAAGGTATTTATTATTAGGTAATTACTTTGTAAGTATGGAACAAGTTTCAACCAAATTTATGAATTGTCACAACATAAAATACTTTTTAAAAAAATCAGCCCCTAAAATACATAGAAGTTAGCTCTCACGAATTTTATTTTTTTGGTTTTGTTTTGTAATTCACGGCATGTAATATTAGCTCCGGTTAAAGAGTGCTTGAAAGTATTGATTAAGGTTGAATTTTTTTATTATAATCAATCAACTTCTTAGGTGTAGTCACACATCAGTAGATTAAATAAGTTTTTGTTTGTTTTTGTTTTTACTTTCCAATGCAATGCAATGGGGCCTATTAAATTCCTT
The DNA here is from genome assembly GCA_023621385.1 of Quercus gilva. Taxonomy (NCBI): domain Eukaryota; kingdom Viridiplantae; phylum Streptophyta; class Magnoliopsida; order Fagales; family Fagaceae; genus Quercus; species Quercus gilva. The sequence goes on from CM042480.1 coordinate 15,329,317, forward strand.
CTTAACTGATGAGCAAAGACACCCATTAACAAAAGCCATTATTATTATTATTATTATTAGTGTTAGTGTTACATGTAAATCACATTTAGCATATATTAATATCCTTAATTGACTAAAATCAAGTAAGTCATCTTTATTTCCTATATAAACTCAAATAAAGATTCTCTAGAGTTTTTAAGATTTTCCTTAAAAAAAAAAAGAAGAGGAGTTTTTAAGATAATCTATCTTATAGAGTTATTAAAATTTTCACAATCCACTTAAAAGGACAAGACTAAGATTATACCACATCATGAATCAATTAAAAAAAAAAAACATAAAAGCACAATTTTTTCTATAAAGAGTTCAAAAATCAATCACAGTAAAACCAAAAGTTGCTCCTCTTCCCTCTCCCACTTTACCAATCTCCAATGATATATTGTTATGATCATAGTGTTTTACATGAATTAAGTATAAGTTTAACCATATGTTTATAAGCTCTTGGACACTCTCCCCTTATAAACCAATTTTCAAATATGAGTTCTAGCCATAAGTTTGTAACATATAATGCATGAAAAACTCGGGCCACCAGAACATATCCATCGCAAACAGCCAACTCTAAACACTGGTGATCAATTCAAATGATTTCATCTTCGCCATTTTCTTTCTTATGAAAATATAAAAAGAAAATCTACAGTGACGCTAATTTGTTTCTTTTTACATTTTTTTTCCTTTTTACCAATAAGAAGTGAATTCCAAATACTTAGCTCAAATTTCTACACACTGTTCTTCTCAACAAAACATATATATATATATATATATATATGTATATATTTCTAACACATTGTACCTTTGCCATTAATCTAGAATAGCACGTGGAGGACCATCCTATTAGTATTTGATTGCAATGCCAAATCAAACGAGTTTATTCAATTTTTTTTCTTAATTTCCAATTGTAAGTTGGATATTCATATATTGTGAATCGAAATTTTTTGGCTTTGATGATCAAGATGTCCGTGTTCTTATGGTGAATTTAGAGTTAGCTTGGTTGGAGTTGATGCGTTTGGTGATAGTGTTTGATTGGAGTTTGGCCGCGAGCAATGGACTTGTTCCGGTGGCCTCAGTTTTCTATAGATTCTCTATCACCAGTTCCGGTGGCCTCAGTTTTCTATAGATTCTCTATCACCAGCAATTGGTAATGGGTGAGGGAAGAGAGGCAGTTTATATATGGATTTTATCTAGGATTTGAACTTTTAAATGAATTTTTTTTTAAAATTATTTTAACGGTTTTGGATTCATGTTGTGGCATAATCTTACTCTTTTATTGTAAGTGAATGATGAGGATTTAAAGAACTTTATACCTAAATATGAACTCTAGACTATCGTGATCTATATATACCTTATTTAGGATTTATTGCAAAACAACTATTTCAAAATGGCGTAACTATCAAGGGTTTTTTTCCTTTGGACGTAGGCCGTAAGGTCCAATCATATTCACTGTTCTCGCTTCGGCTCTCTTGCACTCTTAATTTTTTTTTTTTTTTAAAAAATCTTCTTTTAAATTTAACATGGTATCCTAGACAAAACTCTCACTAGATTTCAAATAGATCACCATCAACCATTGCTCTTGATCATCGTTCATCTTCGAACACGGCTTCTTCCCACTATTTTTTTCGTGTAAATTCCTATTTTAGGGTTTGTTTTCCTATTGGAGGCTCCCGAATCACACAACCTGGCCTATCACTCATTCTTTTTGGGTCTAGCTTATGCAAAATTCGCTAACTCGTTCATATGCTTTATCACAATGTCATCGTTTGATAATATTCCTCAAGCCACTAGTGTAGACGTGCTTCTGCCATAACAATCACGCTTTGTTCATTGATGCATTCATTTTAAGGACCTCGTAGCTGTCTTCTAGGTTCTAGCATTCATTTGTTGTTGTTGTCTACTGCCATTGCTAGTATTTTGCACAATTCCTTCATATTGTGCCTGATGCATTCTACATCTAACCTAGTCACTTATGATCATCTTCAATACATCTTCATGAACTCATATTCCAAACTAAAGACATTATCAGACTTCTACCTTGAGTTTGAGAGAGATGTTAATATATCAGGCATATCACCTCTTGCACGTACATGTTATTCTTTGTTGACTAAAATTAAGGAACATTTATTGTCATTAATTTTTTTCCAATCAAAGGATTCTTACTTTTTATATACTTAGAGTTGTGTAAAGTAACAATTATAAATAATAATAATAAGAGTAGTTGTTAAGGGCTTTTTCATGTGGATGTAGGCTATTAATAGGTTACATTACATTATTCTTCTTGCTTCTTCTCTTTCCTCCTTTCTATCTCTTTTATTTTAATTCCTTTTATTTTAAGAATATTATTATTATTGTTATTAGGTCAAACTGTAGATTATCCAAGGTGGCCACTAATTATCCGACAGGTTTCATTTTTCCTATGCATTAATCTTATTTAAACATTTTACGATCTAAAATTTCAGTACGCCTCAAACATTAAAATTCTTATGATAGCTAACTACTGAATAGGGCTAAAGTGTAGATTTTTCTCACTATAGTTTTTTCTTAATTATCCGGCTGTAGTGAATATGTTTCTTTCTAACCAGCATGGTTATAATGCTTAATGCATACATTTTATCATCCTAAATCAATTATTATTTAGTAGAAATATAGATTATTCCTTTTAAAGCACGCTTGAAATTATGATTAATGAGCCTTATTCATTCTACTTATTTTTCAAATTACTTTATAAAAAAAAAAATTTATTTATATTGAAATTTTACCTTCTCACTAAAAAAGAAAGAAAATGTTACTACCTCTATTCCATTAGTTACTTCCAATGAATCATTAGAGCTGAGCTACCAATCTAAAGACCAGGAGCAGAGCTAGGATTTTTTGTTTGGGGGGCCAAATTTTGGTACTATAGTAGTCACGAGCCAAGATAAATTATCACATACATACGCATATACACATATATAAACAATTATATTTTGATACTAGATTTGGTCATAGTTTATATATATATATATATATATTGTCTATATAAATTTAACAACTTTCACATATGTATCTTCGCAAGATAATTTTTAAAGGAATTTATTATCTTTTTATGTTCTGATAAGAATACAAAAGTTGTCTAGTTTGATATTAAAAATGTAAAAAAAGGAATTTGTGAAAACAAAAATTACCTTGTTTCTATAATTACTAGATCGATTGACAAATTCTATTAGTTTTTATGAGTATCATTGGACTAACTCAAACATTTGGGGGGCCAAATTCTATTCTTGTAGCAAAATATTTAAAAATTTTAGTACATACACATAATATAAAAGTATTTTTTAAAATTTTTTGTTTTGGGGGGGGGGGGGGGGGCGCCATGGCCCCCCTAAGCATTGCTATAGCTCGGCCCCTACTAAAGGCATAAAAGAAACAATGTTTACTATTTTCATTTTCTTCGTAATCATAGTTGTACTGGGAATGGAATTGTATGGAAATCCTTGTGAGGTCTAAGTTCAATGCACGAGAGGCTGAAAAGACTAATATCATTGCAAAAGAACAGAAAACAACGACATATATAACTCTCACATTAGGTTTGATCATGAATGTAATGATGAGACTCACTATTATGTGAGAGGAAAAAACACACAATTATTACACTCTTAAAATGCTAAATAATTACTTATTGTAGAAATATTAACATAAAATAATAAGAATCCAAGATCAATTATTTGCCGCTTTAACTTAAACACATGGTTCAACTATAGGATGGTAGATTTAATTAGTTTAATTAATAAAGTCTTTCATCAAAAAAGACACACGGAATTCAAACTTTATCTACACCAAAAATTAATTGTTATTTTATTTAATAATAAAAATAATCGTCATAGAGCAAACATAATAAGTTGAAATTTTATTGTATTTATAAAAAATATAAAAATAAAAAACTATAAGATGCAACCTTACATCCATTCAAATACATTTCATTGCAAGATGACTTTAAGATCTTTTGATTCTTGGATTTATAAGACTTGTAGACTTTGTCCCCTTCCCCTCTCCACACAAGGGGATATTTGTTAACGCATGGACCCCGATGAACATGGTTTCTGATAAAAGCTTATAAGCCGTAAAATAGACTAATAAAGACAAAACATTTCACATCCAAAACTCACATTCACATCATCATCAAAAAAAGAAAAAAGAAAAGAAAAAAAGTCACATTCACATCCAAATCAAATCACCTACTTTAGGTGTTTTCGCCCAAGGTTGACGTTACATTACCACTTAATTAACTGCCAAATAGGCCTCCCAGTTATTTTTTTAGAAAAATAGGAAGATACAGACAACCACATGTTATTACTTAGACCCTACATAATATATATTTATCAACTTTTAATAGGTTTTATTTTTGTTTTTTTCAAAATAGGAAGATGGTCGAAAAAGGAAATGTGAGATTCAAGCCTCATTCACTAGTTATTACTTGAACTCTTCTATATTTACAAATTAAAAATAATATATAAAAAAACTGATAAAAATGAAAAATTAATTCAAAAAAATAAAAATTGATGTAGCATATTTCCTAATACCTATTGATCATATTTTTGTTTTTACACAACTGTATTTGATCATCAAATCATTAAACATACAAAGATCTTGACAATATTTGTTGTTTCTATACAAATGTATTTAATCATCAAATCATTAAATTATAATATCGAAACCATTTAAAACCAATATCCAAAAAAATATATAAATTATGTAAAAAAATATTAGACATATATCTAGAAATTCATTGTGAATGTAAATAGAGATAAATAAAATAAATTATAAGAAAATTTTCAATTTTTTTTTAAATGAGATAGTTTAAACAATTTCAGTTTTTTTTTTTTTTTTAAATAATAAGTTTCTTTATAATATTTTTACATAAATCAAGACATACACGTATGTATTTGATAACTATAATAACCTTCTTCCATTAACAGTTTATAGAAATATCAAAATACCAAACTTATTATGGAATTTTTTTTTAATTAAAAGTATATTTAGATTTAAAGATAAATGGAAAAAGCTTCTACAAATTCGTTGGGTATTATTATTATTTTTATTTTTGAGAGAATCCATTGGGGTTTCATGGGTCATAAGCTGAATTTCACATGCTAAAGCAATCTAAATATTGGGCTTTACTAATCTCACCAACCGAGTCAATGTATACCCATATTAAGCTATTGAACTGATTTTGTCTGTTGTATTTAGTTTCTTGGCATCTTTGAATTACTGTAATGTTAATTTGTTTCAAATCCTATCTTGTATCCTATATATAAATGTAATACATAATACACATAACAAATTGTGTGACAATTCATCTAGACTCTAGAGCACCCTGTGTTTCAATTTGGTATCAAAGCCACTTAACCCTAATGTCTTCTTCTTTTTTCATTTTCCAACTTTCCCTAGTTGTTGCCTCTCCTCCTTTTATTTTATTTTTCCAATGCTCATAACTTTTTATTCAATAAACTTATCAACAAAAATTAGCACTATGGAAAACCCAACTCATTCCAAACCTTTGAGATCAAGATCTTCACGGATTTGTTGATGGCTACAACCCATGTTCCCCTTCTATAATTTGTATTTACAACACCATGACTCCAAATCTTGCCTTCCTCTCTTGGACTAATCAAGACGAACTCCTCTTGAGTCCTCTAGTATATTCTCTCTTTGATTCCTCATGAGTCCTCTAGTATATGCTCTCTTTGATGAGATCCCACTCCTTGTCGCCAGTCTCCCATTTACTTCTACAACTGGTAGGCCTTTTTTCACTCAAGATTTTAACATTTGTGTTTTCAATGGTTTTTAATCTAACCTTCGTGATTTGTTCACATTCTAGCCCTATTTCTTTCCCAGATCTATAAAGCCTTTTTCTCAACCACAAGTTCCTTCACTCACTACTCATAAGTTCTTGTCCCAATGAACACTAAGATCACACCTCATGCATATATTGCCCAACATGGTCATCCTATTTTTCACTAGGGGTAAGGATTTCCACTTTTGCAGTTGTGGCCATGGTTGCAACGAAGTGGTGGCTAATTGGGGATACTTGTACCCTAAATCATGAATCTCGCTCTCACTGTTAAATTTGCAATGGACTTAATCATACAATAGCCTCCGATAGTGCTTATATATTCTATTCAAGATTGGTTTCCACCTTCAAATCGCCTCCCACCTCTTCCATTTGGTCCTATCCCAGGTATAAATCGAGTTGTTGATCTCAACAACAACCTTCTCCCTACTTCCTTGCCAAACCCACAGCCTGCTTGTACCTACGCGCAATGGTCCTTCGCTCCATGAAGTCTCCTACCCGTCAAGCCCACTTTGCCTCCCTTGACTCCACACCTCCTGTGTAAGCCCACATCATACAGTGATGTTGTCAAATAGAAGCTCTTCTCTCCGATGAGACATGGGCAATATTGGTTCCTTTATCACCCACTACCTTTAATGTTATTGGATGCAAATGGATGTTTCATATCAAGCACAAGCCTGATGGCAATATTAATAGATACAAAGCAAGGCTAGTTGCCAAGAGCTTTCATTAGCTACCGTGCATTTACTACTTTGAGGCTTTAAGTCCCACGGCCAAGCCTACCATTGTTGGCACTGTGTTTTCTCTATTACTATCTCAAATGGTTGGGTCATCAACAACTTGAAGTTGAAAACAAATTTTTAATTAATGGGTATCTCACTAAAATGATTTACATGACACAACCTCACGTCTTTACTAATCCCACACACATTCAACATATATGTGTAAAGTTCAAAAATCTCTCTACGGTCTTTCTCCCAAAAAAAAAAAAAAAAATCTCTCTACAGTCTTAAACAAGCCCTATGATCTTGGTTTAACCATGCATCTTTCCAACTGCCTCATTTGGCATGGCCTCTTTTTTCACATTTAAATGGAATGGTGTTGGCATCTTCATTCTAGTATATGTTGATGGCATCATTGTCACCATAAAAATGCCCCCACAGTGTCTCCTCAATCATTTCTTCCCTGAAATCTAAGTTTGCTCTCAAGGGCCTGGGGCTATTGCATAGTTTCTGGGAGTAGTGGTTACTCATTTTTCCAATGGACTTCATTTATCCCTTTGTCAGGAATATTTTTGACATTCTTGACCAAGTTGGTATGGCCATATACACTGTTAAATAACATAGTTTCGGGGGTTTGGTTTGACGCTTATAATTGCTGGGGGGGTTTGACACTAAAATTGCTTCTTCCCAATTTTGTGAAACATTTTTGAATTTTTAAGTGGTTTTCTAAGCCAAATTGAGTATGGTAGCTCAGTTAACACCTTTTGGTGTTTCTAAGGGAGATTCAAAATTCAAATAACCGCACCTTAACTATCAAATTATTATAAAAAAAAAAAAAAGAGGTGGCTTTTTAAGGAGAACTACATCTTCTCATATTATTAATCCAAATAGGTTCTAATTCATTACATTTTTATGAGATTAAGGGAAAGTGTTATATAGGTCTTTTCCAAAGTTAACTGGTATATATGGTTAATAATGGTGCCGATTAGAAAATTTTACAAAGATGATTTAAGAAAAGGAAAATGGTTTAGATCGGAAGAAGGAAATTGATGAAGAAAATAATAGGTATATTTACAGACAATTCCTTCAAAGGACTGTTTGGAAAATCACAAAACCAGACTTACCAAGAGTAACGTAACTAACACAGTGTACCCTAATTGTTTTTGCTGAGAACACAGTATACCCTAATTAGGGCTGTATATAACGTTACAGTACATAAAGATGATACCTCCATTCATTTTCATAAATTCGCATGAATTTTCATAAATTCCTTTGTCATTATCATTCATTTACGCACGCCATCAATTTATAAATTGTTTAAATATTTATATTTCAAAGAAAAGATTATCCTTAATTACAAAACTACCGGAAAAAAAAAATCATAACACGCTATTTTATGAAAACAATTATGTGAAAATAAGTTCTTCTGCAGAAAATATTACTCCTATATCCCACAATAATAACACTGCCCTTTCTAGTGTATGTATACATTTCTCAAGCTTGGTAAATTATCAGAAATTAGGTTGTTTCTCTATTCTTTTCTTTTCTTTTTTTTGTTAATTTGGTTAATCACAATTCATAAAGTTTTTGTGTACAGTTTTGTAGGTCCTCCTTTTAATTTTCTGTCTATTATTTTCTTTTTCTTTTTCTTTTTTGTTCAGGTCAACCATTGACGCCTTTGGGACAACAGCTGCCACTCTGGCTCAAAGCTTAGCTGAAATTCTGGCCCAGAGTTTAGGCATTGAATCTAATTTCTTCCGAGAGAATTGCCCACCAAAAACTAGTTATATTCGAATGAACAGATATCCTAAATGTCCATTGGCATCCAAAGTCTTTGGCCTGATGCCTCACTCGGATAGCAATTTGCTCACAATATTGTATCAAGATCAGGTTGGTGGATTGCAATTGATGAAAGATGGAAGATGGTTTAAAGTTAAACCTAATCCAAAAGCTCTAATTATCAACATCGGTGACTTATTTCAGGTAAGCTTGTGTGTATCCACTTGAAACTATTTTATTCATTAAGCTTTGCCTCTATTTTCCATGAAAACTTAAGATTATGTGGATTCATTAAGCCTAACCTCTATTTTCTATACATATATCTTTATAGCCTCACATTTGGTATATAATCCAGCGACCCTGATCTCCTCTCTGATATTTCCATCCAAACATATATTGTACAGTTTAGAACAAGTATGCTAGGAAAACATTAAATGCTAGCTTTACTTGCCTAATAGAAAAGCTAGAAAGACACACACTAAAATTAATGGAGAACCCATGCTTGCAATTAGGACTATTTGAACAAGATATTAAATACTTTGAATAGTAATTGCAAACATATTTGAAGCCAACTAGCGATTAGCATACCTTTGATAAGATGTTGCTGATTTTGTATGATGCAGGCACTGAGCAATGATGCTTTCAAGAGCATCAAACACCGAGTGGTTTCACCTCAAGAAGTTGAAAGGTTCTCTGCGGCATATTTCTACTGCCCCTCTAATGATGCAGTAATCCAGAGCTATACCAAGCCCACCATGTACAGACCATTTACTCTCAGAGAGTATAGACAGCAAATCCAAAAGGATGTTCAAGATACTGGTGACAAAATAGGTCTCTCAAGGTTTCTCCTCTGAATAATATTTCACCAAAGATTGTGTCTAATAGCTAGGGTGTGTGGTTTGGGAATGAGCTCCTTAGTGCCACCTTGGAGTTGGAGTTGGAGTTGGAGTTGGAGTTTGAGTTTGAGTTGTATCTGGGTTGTAATAAATAATGTTGATTTGGATTTTGTTTTTAAAATTTTAAGGAAAAAAAAAAAAAAAAGGATTTGATATGACTAGTTTGTATCTAGGTTGTAACAAATAGTTTCATCTTAAGTTTGAACTTGTAATCATTGAAAGTATGACGGATATATAATTTATTTTACTTGTCATTATTTTGTATATTTTGTGATCATGAAGTTGGATTATTACCAATGACGAAACCAAAGCTAGACCAAGGGGTCCATGACCAATCCTGAATTCTTAATTTTTTTTAAAATTATATATACTTGGCCCCTAAAAAAGTGGGAGTTGGGCAATCTATTCTCATGATTGTGTGTACTGTTTTTGACTTTTTGTAAAACGCGAAAACATGTTTGATAGTTGTTTGGATTTTTTTTTTTAATTTATTCAAAAGACTTTTATTTTTTTTTTTTAATTTATTTATAAAGTTTAACTTATGAAGTACATTTTAAATGAATGTCATTTTTATTATTAAACGAAAATATTAATTAATTTTTGATGTACGTAGAAATTGAACTTTAAATTTTTTATTTAACCATAATAAATTTATATTTTTTACTTATTTGGCATTGGTTGTTTGCCTTTTGGGGCTTAAAGTTTTTTTTTTTTTCCTTGGTAGCAATAATTATATTTTTAGTTTATAAAATATTTGCATATAATTAAATGATAAATATGACTTTATTTGATTGGTAAATCGTGGGAAACCTAGCTAACATATTTTATTTCTACAAAAATATAAATGCAAATAATTCAAAAACCATTATTTTGTATTTTTTTTATTCAAAGTTTTTCTTTTTAGAATGATATCACAACTATTATAAATTTTACTACAGTCTTTAAAAAATTTAAACACAAAATGAAAACATAATTAAAAAATTTAATTACTATATTATTGAAATGACACTAATTATTACATTTATTAACACATCAGACATTAGATTCTAAAAAGAAAATTTATTCAGATTTTACCTTCCTTATTTAAAAACTCTTAGATCGAGTTGGGTTAAAACTAAATATATGTACAAGTTCTTTTACATGGTTGAATATAATAGGCATATTAATCCCAATGTGTAGTATAACTTGTTTCACCCTCCCTTAAAAGTTACTATAGATTTTGAGTAGAGTTGTAGTATGCCTTTGTGTTAGAACTTCTTTCTCTCTCCCCTGTGTGTGTGTTTGTTTCTCAAAAAAAAAAAAAAAAAAAAAAACCCAATTTTCCTATTAACACAATTTTTGCCATGATATTTACTACTATAATTTATCAAAGTGATTAATTATAAGTGATGGAAAATCAATTTCATATCATCTATTACTTTTTTTTTTCCCCAATGCTCTAGCCACTCTAACAAGTTAGGATGAAACTTACGTCCCTCCACTTTCTTTATAAATTCCCATCTGATCTGAGCTTGACTTATTGTCATTACCATGTGCTTCACTTGTAGTTTTCTTCAAACCGAATCTAAGCACTGTATATTGCACTATATATTGAGATGACGCGTGGAGGCTATATGGATGAGATTGAGGGAGAGATTTGGGTTTTGTGTCCAGTGTCATTAAAGTCATTGAAATTATAACATATATCCATTTTTAGACACATATTACTATCCGATCAGATCCAATACACTAAAAACACCTAACCTAATCAGACCTTAGATGATTGAAAACACTCACCCGACCAGAAGCTTTGTGTTCAGACAAAGGGTATTTATTGTTCTTGTTTGTCTTATTCACTTATTGCAAACAAATCCACGTAAGGTTGTGGATTTGTGCGAAAGTTTAAATATGCTGATTTATCCACATGTTCTGGGCCTTCTTCTGCCATTATAGTACGGACAAACAACATGAGTTCCATGCTCTCGAGGACAATGCAGGCCCTCAGTCCAAGTGCTAATTTTCCATCAAGTACAAACACCATATATTCTGCCTAAATACATAGCACCTGTGCTAATCTATTTAGATTAGAAGTTTGAACGTAGCTTTTATGTGTTGAATGGTTGCCCAGTAGTTCAATTATAGTTTTTTTTTTTTTTTTTTATATGTTTTAAACGAAAATATTTCATGTTTAAATCTTTATTTTTTTGTAATTATAAAATTATATATATATTGAAATTGGTTTTTTACTAAAAGTTAATTAAGGTATATATAGTTGTATCTAAAAAAACTAAGAGGTTTTTTAAATTTTACGAAAACAAATAAGCTTTTAAAAAAAGAAGTTGTTAAGCAAATTGTGGGAACGGGATTTAGAATTATTATGAAGGGGAATTTGATGGAAGCTTTCACAAAGGAAGATCTAGTCTGTCTTTCATCTGCACATGGAGTGTGGCAAATTGCAATCCCTATGGGAAGTTGAGAGTTGCCTATCTTGAAAGGGGTTGTAGAGGGGGTATTATTACTTTGTATTGTCATGTGACTTAAGAATTTCGTCATACCCACCCATTCCGCTCTAAGAGGACATGATAGACCTCTACCCGTTTTGTCTATCTAGGGTTAGTTTTAGATAATACTGGTGGGACTCCTATTGAGAGGACATGTCACATCGCATTAAATGCTAAGTGGGTAGTTGAGTGCAATCAATGTAATTTTGACTACTCTAGCCTCTTGACCCACATTTTAAGGTGTATCTTTATATCAACCCCACCAACAAGATCAACATAGGATTCTTAACTACCGATCTTCTTCATGGAGTTAATAAATGTTACAACTGAATTGGCACACGCCAACTAGGGCTGTCCAAACTCGATCGGAGCCCGAAAATTAGACAAAACCGCTCGACGTCGACATTGGCTGGTCAAGTGGCAGGTTTCCTTCACTAAAACCCGAGCCACCTGACCCGACCGAAGCTATATAAGAAGTCTAGCCAAATCTGACGAGATCTCAACTAGATATGGTGGGATTTAGCCAAATCTAGCCAAATCACAGCAAATTTCAGTGAAAATTTGCAGATTCTTATGAATTTTTGCAGTTTTCGGCGAACTTCACCACTGACCAAACCGACCTAAGTACCACCTAAACCTGAAATCGGATCAACCAATTGATGTCGATGGTTAGTTTTAAGTCCCTCCACCTGACACCGGTGGGTCAGGTCCAAGTTGGGTCCAAAACTGAACAGGCCCAACCCGTGGACAAGCCTAACACCAACCATGGAATTCTAATTTTGCCCCCATATTGTGTATTGATAAAAAATTCCCTAAGCTGTATGTTGATAAAAAATGCTCTTTTAAAATGGGTGTTATTACATCAAAAAGGAAAGAAGGAGGATACTTTAGAGAAATATTATTATTATTAGTGAGTTTGGATTTGCTTTTAGCTTTCATTTTTTAGTTTATTTATTGGGTAAAATAAACATTTGGTCCCTAAAATTTAGTACAACTATACAAGTTTGATTTTAGTTCTTCAAATTTCAAAATGATTAGCATTTTGGTCCCTTCGTTATGTTTTCCATTTAAAATAGTAATGAGGAATTAAAATGCTCCATCTTTTTAAAATTTCAAGGACAAAACTAATTAAATGTGTAATTCTCTCTCTCTCTCTCTCCTTAATCTTTTCATATAGTAAACATTTGTAATTTAAAATTAATTATAAAAGTAAAGAAACACTATCTATGATATAAAATTAAAATATGACAATAATAAAATAAAATTTAATTTATAGTGTAAAACAATTTAATATAATTTATCCAAATCACTATCACAATCTCACTTAATAATATGATCACCTAATAGCCTTAACCTGCCCAAACGAAGATGGATTCAACATATAACATGCTGAATTAATATTAATCAAATCAAAGTTAATTTTATATAAAGAATAAAATATCATAATTCAGTCATAAAATTTAACAAAATATTTATAAAACAAAAGAAAAAACAAAAAATACATGGTTAAAATCTAATTTTATTTGTATTCAAAGAGAGAGATAAGAATTTTCTTTTTTTCTTTTTTAAAGAGAAAGAGAGAGGGTATTAGATGACTAATATTGACAATCTTCTGTATGGGAGATTTAACAAAAATTGAAAAACCTAAATTAATTTGTTAGAACTTCTAGATTTATTTTCAATAATGCATTGTGTGGGTGCCTGAGGACCGATGATGAAGTTAAAGAGTTGCAGTATTGGTGTGGGGATGCCACTGACCATGGGCCCAAGGAGAAAGGTCACCCAAGGAGAGGAAGGGATGAGTTATTGGACTCTGAAGCATTCCAGGTTGAAAGAAGGATATGAAGAGAGAGAATCTATGATCATAGGGGAAGTTTCTAGTTTGGAGTAGCTTGTTGCATTTGCATTAAATGGTGGACAACATATTTATTAGCTGTATTGATAAGAAAGTGACCTGAATGGTGCAAATCATAGTTAAGTAGATTCCTTCTGCCACCTTTTTCAGGTACAGAAAGAAACATGTGTCATGATAACAAGTATGTTAGGTAAGGATGGATGGTTGAGATATGAGAGAAGGAGAAGTATATAAGAAAAAGGGGGTTTACAAAAAAAAGGGGGGGCAAGACACAAGTACAAAGATATAGAGAAGAAACGAGAAGAACACTAAGAGAAAAGAGAGTGAACAGTATCATTTCTTATGTAAATGTGGCCTCCTCGAGCCAATTTGTATTGAGAAAGTGGCTCATCCATTTAATAAGATTTGCCTTTTCTTCCTTATTTTTCTCCTCGGGTGGAGCCCCCCTTTAGTTGTTTTTTTCCCTCTCTTCTAAATTCATTATTTTGGGCCCTGGTTGGACTGATCCAGCCACTATTCTAAGTGGGCTTGGGCTGCCAGTTTATTTGGTCCTAACAATTGGTGTCGTCTGTGGAGAGCAACAAGGTGTTGTGGATTCATCCTGAGTATATATGGCTAACGCAGGCTCGGATAGGGAAGAGTTGGTTGGCTCGCAAAGGGAGAACCAATTTGTTAACTTAGAGCGAAGGAGGGATAGGCAACATACCCCAAGCGTTATGGTGGAGTCTTATCAAACTGAGCATATTAAGCGGAGTCACTCAAGGACTAGGAGTCATGTCTCGCATGATCAAGAAACACGGAAGTTGCAGTAGGAAATAGATCGCCCGCGCAAGAAGTTAAGGCACAGGGAACGTGATAGAAGAAGTCCATCCTCCCCACCAAGTGATAGTTCCAGGGGAAGCAGGAACCGTTCATATCATCGCAAGTCTAAAACTTCATCTAGTGAGTCCTATTCAGCCTTTTCGCATTAGGACAAATAGGAGAAGAGCAGTAATAAGCATGAGAAAAGGTCTTCCCACCATGGCATGAGGACTAATGCAATGAGTAAGGCCCTACAGCAGATTTCTAAGTCACCCTTCGTCAGGAGGATTAAGAAGGCCAAACTTCCTCATCGTTTTTCTCAGTCGTCGTTCACCATTTACAATGGGAAGACTGATCCCGTGGAGCACGTCAGCCACTTTAATCAAAAGATGGCGATCCATGCCAACAATGAGACCCTTATGTGCAAAGTGTTCCCCTCTAGTCTTAGAGCCATGGCAATGCGTTGGTTTGACACCTTGGAGGAAGGATTAGTTTGGTCTTTTGAGGAGTTGACGAGGGCATTTGGGGCTAGATTTATAACATGCAATAGAGTCCCCAAACCAGTAGACTCTTTGCTATCTATGGCGATGAGGGAAGGAGAGACCCTCAAGACTTACTCGGATAGATATTGGGAAACATATAATGAGATTGATGGAAATTTTGGGGATGTGACTGTGAGGACTTTTAAGGTTGGGCTTCCTGCCGAGCACGAGTTGAGGAAGTCGTTGATGATGAAATCTGCCTTGAATATGCGTCAACTCATGGATTGCATAGATAAGTATAACCAAGTGGAAGAGAACCAGATATAGAGAAAAGGTAAGGCTAAAATGTTCCCAGAGAAGAGAGATCCTCGAGGAGGAGGATTTCAGGGCAATCGCCCCTAAAGCCAGTTTTCTAATCAACGTCACCCTCAAGAACTCAGTTGGTCAACTCATTGTTAAAAAACCAGTGTATCAGATACTGGAGAAAATTAAGAATGAGTCTTATTTTAAGTGGCCCAATAAGATGGGCGGAGACTCATTAAGGAGAAACCAAAACCTCTATTGCCACTACCATCAGGACAGAGGACATACTACGAAGGATTGTAGAACCTTGCGAGATTACCTGAGCCAATTGGTGAAGGCAGGGAAGCTCAATCGATTTTTACATTAGCCTTCAGGACAGTTCGGTCACTCAGGAGCTGAGTTTCACAGGGATAGCGCTCCTCAGCCAGCATTGGGTACTATCAATGTGATATTTGCCAAGCCAGGGAACAGTAGGGGCTCGAGTACTAGGGTTATGTCCGTGAGTGGAGATTGTAACTTGGAGGCCGGTGATCGGGCTCCTAAAAGAGCTAGGCTAATGGTCACCCTTACCCTGGGTTTCTTGGAGGAGGATAAGGAAGGAACTCTCCAACCACATGATGAAGTTCTAGTGGCTACTATTAGTATTGGGGGTTATGATGTAAAGAGGGTGCTAGTTGATCAGGGAAGCGGAGCAGAGATTATGTACCCTGACTTGTACAATGGGCTAAACTTGAAGCCCGAGGACCTGGAAAGGTATGATTCACTATTGATGGGCTTTGATGGTAGGATGGTGGTTCCCCGAGGAATGATAAGGTTACTCGTACAAGCTGGGGATGAGGAGGGGTAGGTTGACTTCATTGTGGTAGAAGCATTTTCCCCCTACACTACTATCTTGGCCAAACCCTAGCTTCACACTATGGGTGCCATGTCCTCAATCCTACATCTGAAGGTTAAATATCCTACTCAGGGGAAAGTGGGAGAGTTGGTGGGTAGCCAGGCCACGGCTAGGCAGTGCTTGGTGTTAGCAATTACTGGACAACCTTAAGATCCTACTGCGATGATGAAATATCCAACCCCATAGTAACTAAAGGGCCCTGCAGGGGGCAACAGACCGGGGCATTAGGAGAGTTGTCCAAGGGACTGGAGAAAGTGATAATAGGACAAGATCAGGAGCAATATTTTCAAGTGGGATTCTAATTACCACCCTTGGAAAAATCAGAGTGGGTGAAGTTTCTGAAGGCTAACATTGATGTCTTTGCATAGAGTACTTATGATGTTCCAGGGATTGACCTTAGGTTTATATGTCACTAACTGAATGTTAATCCCGAGGCTTTGCCACGTAAACAGCCTCCTCGACGATCACCCAAAGATCATGCCGAGGCAGTAAGAATAGAGGTAAACAAGTTAAAGCAAGCTAGAGCCATTAAAGAGATCTTCTATCTTGAGTGGTCAACCAACACTGTGGTGGTTAAAAAGAAGAATGGGAAATGGTGAGTCTGTGTGAACTTCACAGATTTGAATAAAATTCGCCCAAAAAACCCCCTTCATCATTCCTAGAATTGACCAGCTAGTGGATGCCACTGTGGGACACCCTCAGATGAGCATCAGATACCCCTGTCATTACTTGATCAGGAGAAAACGGCCTTTCGTGCTCCTAGTGAGAACTACCATTATCAGGTGATGCCCTTCGGCCTCAAGAATGCAAGATTTACGTATTAGAGAATGGTGACGCGAATGTTTGAGTCACAGATTAGGAGGAATATGGAGGCATACATTGATGACATGGTAGTAAAGAGCAGATAGGTAGGAGAGCATTTGGACGATTTGGAGGAGACATTCTCGGTTCTGAGAAAGCATAAGTTATGCCTGAACGCTTCTAAGTGTTCTTTTGGGGTCAGCTCGGGAAAATTTTTAGGCTACATGATTACTTACTGTGGAATTAAGGTCAACCCTTGGCAGATTAAGGTTATTAACAATTTGCATCCTCCTCGAAATCCTAAAGAAGTGCAGAGATTGATTGGAATGGCAGCAACCTTAAATAGATTTATCTCTCAATCTGCAGACAGGTGTCATTCTTTTTTCCAACTCCTTCACAAATGGAAGGACTTTCGGTGGACCGAAGAGTGTGTAACGGCTTTTAAGGATCTCAAGCAGTATTTGTCAAGTCCTTCAATACTCTCTAGGCTCAAGAAGGAGGAAGTGTTGTATGCATACCTAGCAGTCACAGACTATGCTGTCAGTCTCGTCTTGGTTAGAAATGAGGATAGGATCCAGAGGCCTGTCTACTATATTAGTAAGTCTTTACAGGAGGCTGAGACACGTTATCTACCTTTGGAGAAGGCAGTGTTGGCTATATTACATGCCACATGGAAGCTTCCTCATTACTTTCAGGCTCACATCGTAGTGGTGCTCACCCAGCTCCCTTTGTAAGCTTATCTATGGAAATCAAACTATACGAGCAAGATTGCTAAATGGGGAACCATACTCAGAGCCTATGATTTCAAGTACATGCCTCGAACTTCCATAAAAGGGCAGATTCTAGTAGACTTTGTGGCAAAGTTCACCAAGGGTACAATAGAGAAGGAAGAAAAAGCATTGGAGGTGATGGTCATGTCAAATATCGTTGTCCTCTCTTGGAAGGTTTATACATATGGAGCATCTAACCGAAAGGGAGCAGGGATAGGGATTGTGTTGATCATTCCCTAGAAGATGATAATAGGGAAGTCGTTACGATTGGCTTTCCTAGCTACCAACAACAAGGCTGATTACGAGGCTTTGTTAGCAGGAATAGCTATAGTTAGACAGCTAGGTGGAGATATGGTGGAGTTGTATTTCGATTCTAGGTTAGTGGTGGGCTAGGTTAATGGAGAGTTTAAAGATCTGGATGAGAGGATGCAGGGGCATCTTGCTAAGGTACAACATGCCCGGGCTCGGTTTAAGAGTTTTGTTTTGAAGCAAATCCCTAAGGGGCAAAACTTACATGTAGATTCTTTGGCAATGCTAGCCATTTCTCTAGGGTCAAGCCTTCCTTAGGTTGTTGTTGTTGAGGACATGGATAGCTCTAGTCTTACAATGGTATCCTAGGTCGGGATGAATAGCTTCCATATGGGGACGAGCTGGATGGACCCCATAGTGACTTTTCTGAAGCAGGGATTGTTGCATGAAGACAAATGTAAGGCAGAGAAGGTGCGTAGAAGTGCTTCTCGCTATTGGCTATTTGAAGAGCAGAAGTTGTACAAGCGTTCTTACTCAGGATCATATATATTATGCGTAAATCCAAAAGTTATGGAGCCTTTATTGGGAGAGTTACATGAAGGCAGATGTGAGAGTCACACAGGGGGTAGGTCTTTAGCGCATAGGGCCGTCACACAGGAATATTGGTGGCCTCGCATGCAAAAAACCTTCCAGGATTATGCAAAGAAATGTGACCAATGTCAAAGGTATACCCCAAATATTCATCAACCAAGAGGAGTCTTGAATCCATTATATAGTCCTTGGCAGTTCGCTCAATGGGGCTTGGATATAGTGAGACCGTTTCCCCGAGTTATAGGGAATCAAAGATGGCTCCTCGTCGACATGGACTACTTTACCAAGTGGGTGGAAGCTAAGCCACTTGCTAATATCAGGGACGTAAATGCTAAGAGGTTCATCTGAAGGAATATTGTCACAAGGTTCGGAGTTCCTTACACACTGATCTTAGATAATGGTCTTCAATTTGATAGTAAAGTCTTTCGCAGATATTGTGGGGAGTTAGGGATTAGAAACAGGTATTCTACGCCTACCTATCCTCAGGGGAATGAACAGGTCGAGGCTACCAATATGGTTATAGTGTCTGGGCTGAAGAAAAGGTTGGATGACGTTAAAGAAAAATGGGTGGATAAACTACCCCACATATTGTGGACCTATCATACCACACCCCAAAGATCAATAGGGGAGACTCCTTTTTCAATGACTTATGGGATAGAGCTAGTAATCCCCCTTGAGTCTGGATTCCCAACTTTGAGAACTGATCAGTTCAATGTTGAAGAGAACAACTGTTTACTCCTAGACAGCCTAGATGTGGCCGAGGAAAGAAGAGAGGTGGCAATGGTAAAGATCTCATATTACCAACAGAAACTTAAGCAAGGGTATGATAAGGGGGTGAAGTCTAAGCCATTAGCTCTAGGAGACCTAGTCTTGAGGAAAGTGGTGGGGACAACAAAGAACCCTGCTTGGGGAAAACTGGGCCCTAACTGGGAAAGGCCATATAGGATCACTTCCATTGCTGGCATTGGGGCTTATTACTGAGAAGATTGGATGAAAATGTAGTTCATCGCCCTTGGAATGTAAACAATCTACGATGTTATTATTATTATTAATAATTTCCTTTACCACTCATATCTTGATTGGTTGTCTTATTATGGATGTATTTGTTGAAATAATCAATCTGTGAAATATTTTAAGTGTTAAACAGAATCTAGGCATCGTTCGGCTCCTCGGGTTACAAACCTAGGGTAAATTAATATTGCATGAAATATTCTAAGTGTTAAATAGAATCTAGGCCTTATTCGACTCCTCGAGTCACAGGCTTAGGGTAAATTAACATTGCATGAAGTATTCTAAATGTTAAACAGAACCTAGGCCTTGTCCGACTACTCTGGTCACAAGCCTAGGGTAAATTAACATTGCAAGAAATATTCTAAGTATTGAACAGAACCTGGACCTTGTTTGGTTCTTAGGATCACAAGCCTAGAGTAAATTAACGTTGTGTGAAAAATCCTAAGTATTGGCTGGAATGTAGGCTTGACGTGCCTCCTCTGATCATAGATGGGGAATAAAGTGATCCTTGCAATAGATTGCTTAAATATATAGTGAAGTAAATCACCTTGAGTATCTCCTTTGGTTTTAGGATCATTGCCAATGGATTTGCTGTGAGATTCTAAGTCCAATTTAAGGTAAGTGTTGGTTGGAATTTTTCCTAAGTTCTGTGGGTTAGTCTATTAATTGTAGTTCAAGTCATTCTAGATTAGATAGAAGGATAGAGAAATCCCATGAATAAGTTATAGTTTAGTATGATGAAATTGTTATAAAGAAAGGACAGGAGATATAAACTGACAAGTATAAGTTAAGTAGTTAAAGAAGCATAAGCTAAGTAGTTAAAAAAGCACAAGATAAGTTGTGAAGTACTTTTCATTAATATTTAAGAAACAGGGTACAATGAAAAGAAAAAGAAGGCACCAATTACATTTGAGCCTAGTTACAAAAATGACTATCTAACCGTCTCTTAGTCCAAGGTGGAGTTATGCTGAAGCTTTTTTTCTTTTCCCCCTTTTCTTTTCCAGCTCTTTCTCTTTCTTCTTCCTCTTCAGCTGGGCCACCTCTGTTATTTCCTCTGTCTCTACGTCCACCACGTTGGCTGGAAGGGGCTACTCTTGCTCTTTGTCTTTGGTGGGGGCAGTAGAGGGAGTAAAGGCAGTTTGGTTTGAGGAGGAGAAGGGAGCAGGGCTGGGATCTACTAAAGGCTGAAGGGGAGTAGGTGCCAAATGCAAGGCAGGGGGATAATATACCTTATTAGGAGCCCGAAGCTCTGATTCGGTGCTAACCCCAGCAACATTCAGGGCTTAGCCCCACACTTCCAAACAGAAGGCCTGAGCAACATCCTTGAGTTGGGTGGTAAGGCTTTCAGTTGCCTTAGTCATGCTTGCATCATAGGCTACTTGTTTGGCCTGGGATTTCTCAGCCTCCTTCACCTCCAACTGTTTCTTTGTTTGCTTTAGCTCCACCACAGTTAGAGCCATTTTTTTCTTGGCCTTCTTCTAGGTCTCCAAGGCATGAGCCGCCTGTTTCTCATAACCTTTGAAGGCAAACTCAGTGTTCCTCTGAGCCTTCTCCACCTCGTACAGCTAGACAAGAGTTTCCTTAAGCTTCTTGTTCGCCTCCACATAGGCCCTTTCAGCAACCTCCAATTTGTTCTCAGCCTTCCTCGCCAAACCAAAGGAGTGGTCCACCCATTCCTTTGCCATAAAGGCAGCTTGGATAGACTACCCAAAAAAAAAAAAAAAAAATCATAAGTGTTAAGTAAAGCTTATATAATTTAATGTTGTAGACTAAGGAAAGTAGTCATATACCTTGGCTAAGTCTTGTTTGAGGGCTAGGAAGACCTCACGTTTCTTGAAGGACCTCAGCTCTGCCATGTCTTCAGGCAGGCACAAGGCCTTCTCCAGACACTCTGCTACTAGGCCTGAGCTACCCTTTTAGGGGTCCCTCAAGTTAGCGTCATCTAGCACTAGATTACCAGAGCTAAGGGTGAACAGGGGCCTTCAAATTGAAGGCTTCTTAGGTTGGTCTCCTCCATCCTTAGCAGTCCTTGCTAAAAAGGTCTTCTTTTGTTACCCCCTCCCTATCCAGGCTTCTTTGGATGGGGGCTGGTGGAAGGACTAAATGACCTCTCCCTCCTAGGCACCTTCAGTGCCTTTACCTCATTGTGCCCTCTTCCATTTCTTATTTGCTGCCTAGACGGAAGAGGTGCGTGTTGGGCCAAAAGTGGGTGGTCGAGTCGCCACTGCCATGGCTGGAGAGGAGCCCCCAGCATGGGCTGTGAGTAAGGTGAGCAAGTCCTGAATTTTCTCTTCAAACCCCATACTTTCTGGGATGTTGCTTGCCTCTTGGTTAACGCTAGCTTGTGTGAGATGCAGACGGAGATGAGAAGTACTGGGTGAGTTTTTGGGATCTTCTTGTTGATAGAAGACCTCAAAGTCCTTATTTGTAACTTCTTAGTGGGTAGGCTTGGGTATGGACTCCTTAGCTTCATTGTCCGATTGGATAGGCGGTTCTTAAGAGTAGAGGAGCTTGACGACTAAGGAAGGAGGAAGCTGGGCATCTTGAGTTCCCTCTAGAGGAGGTTTGGATAGCAGGAATCTTGCAACGGCCACGTTGATTAAAGCCAACCGAGAGTCCTTGGCTTTAATGACGTTTTTCAGACTTTGGAAATGTTTGGTGGAGGGCTTGTATCCAAGGATGATGTGAGCCGCTTGGAGTTGACCGTCCTTGTGTAAGAAGATCTTTAACCTGAGTCCATTTTAAGTCCTTGAAGTTCACTAGATGCTTGGCTGGGACGGTGTGATATTCATCTGCCAAGGAAAACAATAAAAATCATGAGTTAAAGAAAAAAAGGGGAGAAAGAAAAAATTTTATATTGATAAAGTCAGGTAACATCTTATGCACATTTATGGTCTTTGGGAACCCTACCTGGTTCGCCTTCTTGGATGGGACAATATAGTCCATCGTGCCAATCTCCCAGGATAATGAGGAAGTCCTCGTCCATACTTTTACTTGAGTCAGGTAGGTAGGAGATTAACCTAACAACAGGAACTTTACATTTGATGTAGTATTTAGTTTCCCCTTTTTTGTAGTTATATACCTAGTTTACGTCGTGCTAGGTAAGGTTGGTTCCCAATTTCCTATTTAGCATATCTACACACCCGAAAACCCTAAAGACATTTGGGGAGCATTGGGTGGGGGCCAGCCTATAGTTTATTAGATTGTGCCTAATTACCCTTCCTATGGGAAGTTCCATCCCGCCTTCAATGAAGGCGATCATAAGAATGTCAACGGATTCAGGAGGTCTGTTCAAGACCAGCCATTCACCGTATTCACAGTGTTGGATTCAACACCGTTGGGAATCCTATATTGTGCCCTAAAGATAGCCCTGGCCTCGGGAGTATCCACTAACTTAGCATATCTACCCATGGGATTTTAATGGCATGAAAGAATAAACTTGTGCAAAGAAAAAAAAATATGAGGATGAACACACCTATGAGCAAAGGGAAAAGTTCTCCTCAGGAGGTTACTTCAACTCAAATTGCCAAAATGCATAAATGAAATTCAGCCAGCCTCAAACTCTCTTTATATAGAGGTAAAAAGTGAGCGGTAATTTTCCCACTCATACCTAAGGGAAAATAGGAATCGTAGGATCCTGATCAAGCTGTAGAACATGGGGAGACAAGCAGCCGCCTGACACCATAAATGTGAGATCGTGGATTCCGAAGCGTCAGGAGCGTGCTGGGGATAGGTGCAAGGACCTTACCACGTGGGAATGCGCATGGCACGTGTATAGTCCGCTTGTATAACTAAAACTTCACTTTTACCTCAAGGTTAATAGCAAAAGTTTTAGGGGGCTATTGTGGGTGCCCGAGAACCAAGGATGAAGTTGAAGAGCTACAGTATTGGTAGTGGGATGCCACGGGCTCGAAGAGAAAGGTCACCCGAGGAGAGGAAGGGATGAGTCATAGGACTCTGAAGCATTCTAGGTTGAAAGAAGGATATGAAAAGAGAGAATCTGTGATCATAGGGGAAGTTTCTAGTTTTTAGTAGTCTATTGCCTCCGCATTAAATGGTGGGCAACAACTTTATCAGTTACATTAATAAAGAAGTGACCTGAACAGTGCAAGTCACAGCTAAGCAGATTCCTTCCGCCACCTTCTTCAGATACAAAAAGAAACAAGTGCCATGATAGGAAGTATGTTAGGTAAGGATGGATGGTTGAGATATAAGAGAAGGAGAAGCATATAAGAAAATGGGGGGTTTACAGAAAAAAGGGGCAAGACACAAGTAAAAAGATATAGAGAAGAAACGAGAAGAACACTAAGAGAAAAGAGAGTGAACAATAACATTTCTTATGTAAATGTGGCCTTCTCAGGCCAATTTGTATTGAAAAAGTGGTTCATCCATTTAATAAAATCTGTCTTTTCTTCCTTATTTTTCTCCTCGAGTGGAGCTCCCCTTTAGTTGTTTGTTTCCCTCTCTTATAAATTCATTATTTTGGGCCACAGTTGGACTGATCCAACCACTATTCTAAGTGGGCTTGGGCTACCAGTTTATCTGGTCCTTACACATTGTAAGATTGAATAGTCAAAATTACGATTTAGCCATCGTGTTGTGAAATGATGATTATGCCTATGATGTGAGGTTAAAAAAAGGTTGCAAAACAGAGTGTTCACAACTTGGGGAGAAATAATTGTGTTCCCATGATTCTCTTTTTTTTTTTTTTATAGAATTGTGGGAGAGAATTGTTCTCCACGTGCCTCGCATTGCAATTACCTTTACTTCACAATTACCACCATAGCTAAAAATGTGGTAACTATCCCTAACAATGTTAATAATATTAATTATAAAATTATGTAACTTCTACGAAATACAAATTCAAGGTTTCAATCTTATTTTATCATTAAACAAATGCATAGGAATAATTATTTCATTACAAATTCTTGTAGTTTTTTTTTTTTTTTTTTTTTTTTTTTTTTTTTTATAGTACTTATTAATAGTCTTAAGTAATTATCATTACTAGCTAGATACCATACGAGACAACAAACCCTTGGTCCTAAAATTTGGGAGGAAATTGCTAAATAGCCTTAATTTTTAAACTGTGTAGCCAAACAACACTATTTTCAAACTATCCAGTAAAATGCCACTGTTTTGGAACTCGAAATTGATGATGTAGAGTTCTAGGCAGAACTCGACATTGCTAATGTCGAGTTCTATGCATATTTTTAAGTGGAACTCGACATTCTTAATGTCGAATTTTGTGCAAAATTTTCAAAAAAATATAACTAGTAAAATACACATAAAACTTGACATCAATAATATCAAGTTCCAAAACAGTGTTATTTTGCTACATAGTTTGATTTGGCTTCATAATTTAAAAATTAAAGTTATTTAACTATTTTTACGTAAAATTTGGAGTTTGCTTGGATCCTCAACAAATTAAATTGAATTGGCCACATTAATTATTTTCCTCCATTCTATTATACCAGCCAGATATGCCCAGATAAATATAATATAACCACCGAGGTGGTGCGGTCTAGTGGTGTTAGGTGATGCACAAAGAGCTGCGCCAAGGGTAAGGTCCCATGTTTGAGTCCGAATATGGACTTGTGTGGGGTTGCCTTCCTTGGCAGCCTAGGATTGCTAGTGCCCCTTGTGGGGCTGGGGAAACTATAGCTCACCGGTCCCCCTGCATCCCAACAGGGCCCGGACCTTGGCAAATAGGGTGTTATTATGGTCACACCCAGGTTGGATTGCCACGTTGGTCGCCCCCCTACCCATTTTTTATTCATAAAAAAAAAAAAGATAAATAATATATATATATATATATATATATATATATAAATAAGGGACAAGGACACGACAACTAATTGCACAGGACTCCAGTTGGTGAATCAGATGATCATCCCCTTCTCTGGGTCATTAGATCACATGCACTTCATGTGAGTGCGTGTGGTGACTTCTCAGCTTCAGTGTTTTCTTCATGATATGACATCCCTACCACAGTCTTTATGACCTCTCAGCTGCTCATTTCTTTTACATTTTGTTGTTTATGTTTTTTGTCCTCAAGTTGCCGACTAAAACTGCATGTCAAGACAACACTTCTCCTATCAACATTGATCAAAAGGGCATAAACATGTACCATGAGGTGATATAAATTACGAAAAAGAAACAACTTTTGGCCACCCTTGTCTCTTCATTTCATCCTACCGTTATCTTATTCCCTACCACCATGGAGACATATTCTGTCTTCTGTTTTGTTCATATTTACACTTAACCGGGTCAGTTGTAGTTTTTATACATGGTTGATGTTCCTCTTGATTTTGGCTTCTTCTTTTTATTCTTGAATGGTTTGACATCTTTTCTTGTTATTTTGCTTTGTCAAAGTTTTGGTCTTCTCTCTTCCCTCCAACGTTTTGTTCCAGTTACAAGCTGGACCTAGGTCCCATTGATTGGAAATAACATTCAAAAAGCCTTATTAAGTCCTAATAATTCTCCCCCCTCCCCTCTCATGAGGTACGTGGGTCATTCATCTAAAATATAATGTAAATCCGAAAGTCTCAAATATGATCTCTCTCTCTATATATACACAACTCATCACACGCAATTTGGGCGTGAAATTGAGCTCTTTTTTATTTTTTATTTTGGATTTAGCAAAATAATGTAAAACCAAAAATCGATCAAAATAGCTCAAAATATCTCAACATTACAAAACATTACAAAGAAATCAAATACATACGTCAATAGAAATTAAGACTGGGCTTGTAGTCAATGATCTCTGTCTCTCTCGCCAAGCTCTTTGTCAACAACAAACACCTTTAAATACATACCTCAATAAAAATTCATGTCTCCAAAGAAATTAGATATAATCTTGACATGTCTACAAAAGGTAATTGAAATTATTTTGATAGTTTGGAAGTAATCACAACTCAAAAGTGCTAAAATCGCTTTGAAAATGATACTGAAAAATGACATTTATTCACTGTTTTAGCTATAACTTTTGATCTACAAATAATTTTTGAGTAAGGTTTGCCTCATTGGAAAGTAGACATCCTGGGCTTTAGTTTGAACACAAATTTTTTGCCTAATTTCAGACTAAATTGAGTGAGTTATGATTGTTTGAAGTTGGGCCAACTAAGCAGTCCGATTTTCTGGGTTTCAAAACTTCATTTTAAGGGCCTAAAACATAATGTTTTGATGTGGGCCAGCCCATGAATTCTTGAGAACGTCCAAAGATTATTAAAAAGCCTGAAAACCTAATTTTAAATTATAAATACTCATCTTATGCCTCCAATCAAAGCCTTAACTAGAGAGAGCTATTTTTTAGCCTCCATCTTCTCTAAAACTCTAATTCTCTTCTCTAAAACACACACGCAGCACCTTTGCACGTTTTTTACAAATTAAAAACCTATTTTTAATTAGTTCTAAGGTAGAAACTATTTTCCCAATTTGATTTCTCAAAACCCTTTTCAAAACTAATCTTGTTTTTGAGTTGTGTTTACCTATAAACTATTGAAATCTTCTTTTACCTTGATATCTCATTGAAGCTTGTCGTGTAGGCATTAAGGGGCTGGTTAAACATCAATCAAGCTTGTATTCTATAGCAAAGTGAGTCTCTCTATATGGCTTTTCCTTGATTTGGTTCTTTTGTAATTTGTGTTTTTGTTATTCTTAATTAATTTATATGTCATTCATGCTTAGAAATATGTTTTATTTTGTTTGATTTTATTTTGTTTTGTCTCATCATGTTTTGATTGGAAAGTTGATATGATTTGATATATTGATGAATATGTTTTATGTATTAAGTGTTGAATATGATTTTATCGAGGTTAAGACATAAAACACAATGATGGAAGACCAACCTTAGGGTTTGGCGGTCTTGAGTACTTAACACTTTTCCAAGAACATACCGAAACTTTGAACCCATATCTCTAATAGTAAAATCAAATGAACTTCCTCGAAAGGACTCTATATTCATGGTTTCTAGGCCATTGCAAAAATTAGATGGCGACTCCTTTGTTGTGTCCACAATGGGGCCAGGTGCAATTGGCCCCACTCAATTCCACTCGCTCCACTCATGATCCCAAGTTCAATGCATTACACTATCAATACATTAGGTTTTCAAGACGTCTCATAGACAGTGAATAAAATGGTCTAGCTAACATCTACGATACCACTTTTTTTTATATAAAAATTAAAATAATAATAATAATAATAATAATTTGAGAAGTCACATCTTAATACTTAAGTACCAATCTTTGTGGATGAACTATTATGAGGTAATATTTGAAAATTTGGACAAAAAAATGTACCTACCTCCCAAATTGAAAGCTAGTACCCATAAAACTCAAAAATAATATGGCCACCTATGACCTAATTCGAATTAACGACCAGTGGCTCTCTCCCAAAATAAACACAAAATTCTACTCTTACTAAAAAATAAAAATAAATTTGTTATCAATGAAAAAAAATAACAAATCTCGTCTAGGAAAAAAGAAAGTAATGAGTTATGACTTGAGTAGTCGGTACAATACTTAGATTTTTATTTTTTTTTTACCCAAGGTAAAAGTTTGGCTATTGGGGATTTGGGTGCTGACATGCTGTAGCTCCACCTAAATGATTATTTGAATATTCTCAAAAATATAAAAACATTTTTTTTTTTTTTTTTTTTGGGTTTCGGGTAAGATGACTTTATTATAGACCATCATTAACGATTTGATATATTTTATGATGCAATAAATTCTTAATTGCAAGAAGCATGCATTGGAGGTATATATTCTTAGAACAAGACTTAGTATAGTACTTAGATGATGTTCCTTAAATTCTTCTCTTAAAATTTAGCCATGTGACTACTTAACTAAAAAATATATTTTCATCTCATAAGAAAAAATTCACGTGACTGAATTTTAAGAGCATTGGAGGTATATAGTCTTAGAACAAAACTTAGTACAGTACTTAGATGTTGTTCCTTAAATTCTTCTCTTAAAATTTAGTCATGTGATTACTTAACTAAAAAATATATTTTCATCCCATAAGAAAAAATCCATGTGACTGAATTTTAAGAGAAGAACTTAAGAAACAACACCTAAGATATTGTAGCTAAATTTTGTCCATATTCTTAACTCAGTCTTGGATCCTTAAGAGAGAAATGAATCATTTAGAATTGATGATATTTGTTTGTTGGAACCAAGTGTTATCCATAATTATGAGCAAAATGTAGTTCGACATTCTAAATTCAACTTTAAAAGAAAAATAAAAAATCTGAATTGTAACAATAACAAGTAAGGATCAAAAAAATTAATAGTCTACCAACTAATTTATAAAGTGGTTGCATGTATACTCATTGTTACAGTTTCTCTGACAAATATGGAACAAGCAACCACAAATATTATCAAAATTAGATTTTGCAATAAAATGGAAAATTATTTATGTAATCTTCGATTTTATATTATAAAAAAAGAAATTGCATTGAATTTTAGTACAAAATCATTCATAGATTTTTGGGATTTAAAAAATAACATCATGTCCCAATTTGGTAAGTTGTGATTTAAAATATATTTTTTAATAATAATTATATAGTTGGGGTTGAAGGAATTGAACCTTGGATGTATTTGTTGAAATATTAGGATATGTCAGATGAACTACAAGGCTCTTATTATTATTTGAATTTTAATGATACAAACAATAGGTATTTTTGCACCAATTGAATGAAACAAAACAGCCCAAGGATTGGAAACTAGGGTTTTTTTTTTTCTTCAACAATAATAATAGGCGACATAACTAAGGTTAGCCTTCTCTTTCTCTCTCTGCTCGCACACCAGAATGGGCTAGTTGAACCTAGTACCTACTATTAGACCTAACAAATTTAAATCCAAACCTATTAATCCATCTAAACCCAAAATATAAAAATGAATATGAATAAAAGTTTTTTGGGTTAGTAAAAAATGGGTCAGCTTGAACCCAAGAGTTGGGTCGGTATGACCAACTTCTCAAGAAAATTAATTAATTATCTTTTAATGGAAATAAAAAAATCTACTTTTCTATAATTGATTTAATGAAGAGAAGTGGTACGTCTATAATTGAACCTATCACTAAGATTATTTTTTTTTCCCCAATAACAATAGCCAGTAACAACCTGCCATTTAAAATTTGTTATAAAAATATTTTGAACATATCATTTCTCTTATAAAACTCTTAATAATCATTCTCTTTCTCTAAGTCCTATAAAGATTAATCTTCATCTGCCAACATCACAGCTATATTCATTTCTTGGGTCTCGCACTACCACCTCATAGTTATCGTCTTATTGATCTCCAATCTCCCCTTACCCAAATCAGCACCCACGAACACTCAGATCTATCACTACATTTAGCCATGGACCTTAATAGTATTTTTTTTTTCATTCAAAGAAACTTCTAGCGTGAGACTGTTTCTAATTAATCTTCTTCTTTTTTTAGAAGGTATTTCTAATTATTCTTATTCTTCTCTTTTCCAAAATTTATTTTCCTAACTTTGCTAACATAATTAAGGAAAATATTTAAGAAAAAACTATATCAAAAAGTTTCGATTACTTATTTATTTTCTTTGTATTTTAAAAAAAATTAGGTCATTCCCCAATCCCTCAAAGACAGAATAAGGGGTCATAGACTTTACAACCTATTTTAGTCTGATCCTATTTTGGCACAAATTTAGTCCAGTGAAATTTGAACCCGTTCAACTCAACTTATTTGTTGGGTCTACATATTATGTGTGTGTGTGTGTGTGTGTGTGTGTGTGTGTGTATAAGGAAGTGGTGTCTTAAACTTTTACTAGACTATTTCACTTCTTGTCCATGAGACATCCCAAAAACCTCATCAACCTTCAAATTTACATAATAGATAGCACGGTGAATTTGATCATGGAACCTTAGAATTTACATCACAGCCTAAACTAATGAGTTCACAACTTGGACAACCGTGGAGGTTACTTGATGATACATAGTAATTGAGAAAAAATCTAAAATTACCATTTAGAAATCCACCACATAAGACTTTAGTTTGGAGAAGTCATTATAGACCCACTTATTTGCGTCGTTGTATTACCCAAAAAAAAAAGTCATTATAGGCCCACTTATTCACTTTTTTAAAATACAAATATATATATATATATATATATTTTTATAAGAAAATACAAATATATTATAGTATATTTTTAACAAAAAGCTAAATAAGCTAATGTCAAATACACATACTAATTTGTTACTCGATTAGGCAAGGATCCCCTTGCAATGGCATCTTTATGTTAATCCTAAAATTCAGGTTCCCCTCGACAATTTAATCTTTAGATGAGCAATAATTTCCTCTACATATAATACACGAAGAGAATGGGTAATCCAGATCAATTTAATCCTGAGTGTCTATAGCTCATTTGCAGAGCTACAAGTCAGCCCGTAGGAACTGGCATTTTGCCATCATTTACAGAGATTTAGGTCCATTTGGATACAGCTTATTATTGTTAAAAGTTGCTGAAAATTGATTGTTGCTAAAAATACTGTAGCAAAATAATTTTTAAATGTATAAATAGTATCGTGATCCATTTTTAATATTTTTTAATGTATAAACAGTGCATAAACAGTATGTAAACAGTGCCGCACTGTTTATATACAGTAATTTTTTCCCTCAAAAGTCAAACAATGCGGCAAGAAAAAAAAAAAAAAACAAAAAAAAAAACAAAAAGAGGAAAAAATGCAATTGAGGTAAAACGCACTGCAACTATAAGCTCTATCCAAACCCTCACTTTGTTTTCAAAAGTGTCAGCAAAGTACGTTTTTAGTTTTGTCTAAGCCCAGGGAATTATTGTGTTAAGGGCCTAAGGATTAGCTAATAATATATGCCCAAGTCTCTCGACTTTGCACATGTTGTTGGTTATGTACAAGGGCTGACTTCTGGGGGAAGCCTATTGGGCTTCCAATTTATAGGAAAGCAATTGAAAGCAAACCCACTGTGAATGTTTAGAAGCATACATACACTGATACACCATTCCGGCTAAGCCCATCATGAACTATTTTCTTTACATGAGCTCTACACTGTACACTCTAGCTGCTTGTGTGAAGCTCATTGCTTTATTTGGGATTTATGCAATTCTCCTCTCTTTTTTTTTTTTTTTTAATTTTTTATTATAATATATATATATATATTTTTTTTTTTGAAGAGAAGGAGGGATATTTAAATTGTACGTATTTCTTAAAAACACTAAAAAAATACCAGTTGACATTAATTTGCAAGCAATTGTGTTATAAGAAAAAACTTTTCATGTCGCATAGTGGTGCGGTAATCATCATTTTCAGTATTGTACAATACACGATATGTATGTTATCGTGTATAAAAAGTTTTATATTGTAAGCACGTATCATAAGTTTATATAAATTGTATGATACAATGGTGCATATCATATGAATTGTAATATATGTTTTAATATTTTTTTTTTTTTTTTGGGTGTAAAATTTGTGCTTTTATTTGAATCCAACAATTAGTAGACTTGTTTTTAACACAAAAATATTATGTTACTTAATTTAGCCCAATAAAATTACACATCTTAAGTTTTTTTTTTTTTTTCTTATACAAAATTTGGACTAGACATTTCACTTTCATATTTGCAAATTTGTTTTCTATACTATGAATAAGGTATTAATTGACAATATACAATGAATAAGGTATTTTAGTTTGATCCTTTTTTGGCACAAATTTAGTCTCGTCAATTCTGAACCCGTTCAACTCAACTTATTTGTTAGGTCTACATATTATGTAACTATATATATATATATATATATAAGGAAATGGTGTCTTAGCCTTTTACTAAATTATTTCACTTCTTGTCTATGAGACATCCCAAAAACCTCATCAACCTTCCAATTTACATAATAAATAGCATGGTGGATTTGATCATGAACCCTTAGAATTTACATCACAGCCTAAACTAATGAGTTCACAACTTGGACAACCGTGAAGGTTACTTGACGATACATAGTAATTGAGAAAGAATCTGAATTACCATTTAAAAATCCACTATATAAAACTTTAGTTTGTATAAGTCATTATAGGCCCACTTATTTGCGACGTTGTATTACCGAAAAAAAAAAATGTCATTATAGGCCCATTTATTTGCTATGCCTTGTGCCAAGAACGAAGTTATTACATAACCACTTTTTTAAAATACAAAAATATTATAGCACATTTTCAGCAAAAAGTTAAATAAACTGATATCAAATACGCACATACTAATTTGCTACTCATTAGGCACGGATCCCCTTGCAATGAAATCTTTATGTTAATCCTAAAATTCAGGTTCCCCTCGATAATTAAATCTTTAGATGAGCAATAATTTCCTCTACATATAATACACGACGAGAATGAGTAATCCAGATCAATTTAATCCTGAGTGTCATTAGCTCATTTGCAGAGCAACAAGTCAGCCCATAGGAACTGGCATTTTGCCATCATTTACAGAGATTTTGTTTTCAAAAGTTTCAGCCGAGCCAAGTTTGTAGTATTGTATAAGCCCAGGGCATTACTGTGTTAAGGGCCTAAAAGATTAGCTAATAGTATAGGCCCAAGTCTCACATCTTTTCACATGCTATTGGTTATGTAAAAGGGCTGAGTTCCGGAGGAAGCCCCTTGGGCTTCAAATTTATTGCAAAACAATCGAAAGTTAACCCGCTGTGAATGTATAGAAACAAACATACACTGATACATCATTTGAGCTAAGCCCATTATGAACTATATAAGTGTGGTTAATTTAGCTCTTTTTTTATTTTATAAATATATATATATATATATATAGACACTCACATTATTAAAGGTGGAGATATTCAAATTGAACGTATTCGTTAAAAACATTAAAAAAAATACAAGTTGACCTTAATTTGTGAGCAATTGTGTTATAAGAAAAAACTTTTAGTGTCACGTAGTAATGTGGTAATCATAATTGTCAATATAGTATAATATGCGATACGTATTGTATCGTGTATAAAACCTTTTGTATCGTAAGCACGTATAGGCCCAAGTCTCACATCTTTTCACATGCTGTTGGTTATGTAAACATCCTACCGCAGAATGTTGGGCACTCTGCAAATTGGTACACTCCAGGATCAAAGAAAGGACTCTAGAACTATCTCAGCAAGAAGTTCAAAGAAATCCACTCCCAAACCACAAAGGGAAGGGTGTAGCAACGATAGTAATTTGTGCAGATCCAGGGGAGGACGAAGAGGAGAATCCAACCTTGCCTGTCGTAGCAATTACCACCTTACAGAAAAGCTCCAAATTCAAAATTTTGTTTGACCAATTGGGACTTACGGCAAAAGATAACCACAAAGACCCTGGTAAGCACTGCCTCTAGGGTAGGAATAGAATGTTTATCAACAGAAGTCGCAGATAACAGAGCCTTCTTAAAAGAGTCTAATGAAATCACTTTTAGTAACAAGGATATAGAGGTGGGGTACCCAGACCACATGAGGCCCCTTTACTTAGCAACATCCATAAATCAAATCCTCATCAAGAGAGCCTTGGTGGATACAAGTGCTTCTATAAATCTCATTCCATTGAGCGCCTTACAAGTGGCAGGAATTTCAGAAAGAAAGATTCAAGGGTGCCCAATAGAAGTGATAGGGTTCGAAGGAGGGGGCAAATACACCATACGCCACATCCAACTGTGGTTAAAGGTAGGCCCCATAGCCTCATTAGCTTAGTTCCACGTGGTAAAGAAGGAGGTCTCATATCATGTGCTTTTGGGGAGGCCATAGTTGTACAAACACCGATTAGTCCCATCCACCTATCACCAGTGTATGAAGGGAAGGATGAATGGTAGAATGATACGCATAGCAACAAATCCCTTGCCATTTGAGTACGTGGAGGCTCATTTAGTAGAAACTATGTTTTATGACCAGTGGGCACCATCTGGGGAAAGCTCAGTATTAAAGCCAGGAGGCAACTTCGTGCCTAAGTGGGAAGACATCCAAAGTGATCCAGAACCTGATCTAAAGGAGTTGTTATCACGAAAAAAAGAAAAAGAAGGAAGCACCCGCTGTAGAGTCAGATGACACACCACAATATGTCAGAGTCCAATGCCCTAATGGAAGGATTGTATACAAATTATGAAGGTGCGCGGGGCCCATGAGTGAAATACAAGCAGGCCCTAAACAAGAATGGCAGCACAAGAGTCTGGTGTGTTGCGTGGCTCAAGAAAGCTCAGAGGAAGGAAGTGATGAAGAGAAAGATGAGGAAGTCGTGGCAGAAAAGGATGTACAGGTTATGGTAGAAGAAAAGTTAGAAGAAATTAACCTGGGGTCTGACTCACAAGAACCAAGGCCCATCTCAATCAGTTCAAGGTTGTCGAAATACAAAGATGTCTTTGCATGGGATATAGTGAAATGCCAGGGTTGGATCCAAAACTAGTAATGCATACACTGAATGTGGATCCCAAGACCAAGCTAGTGGCCTAGCCTGCGAGGATATTCCACATCGAGATAGAAAGACAAATAGTCAAGGAGGTACAAAAATTGCTAGCCGCAGGATTCATTAAGCCCATTCAGCACCCATGCTGGTTGTCCAACATAGTGCCAGTAAAGAAGAAGAACAGGCAAATAAGGTGTTGGGTAGATTTCAAAAATCTCAACAAGGTCTACCCGAAAGATGAATTCTCACTACCAAACGTGGATTTACTGATAGATTCTGTGGCAGGAAGGTCCATATTTTCATTCATGGATGGATTCAGTGGGTACAATTAGATCAGGATAGCGCTAAAGGATGTAGAGAAAACTACCTTCAGAACACCCATAGGCAACTTCTACTACACAGTGATGCCGTTTAGGTTGAAAAATGCAGGTACAACTTATCAATGAACAATGACGGCTATATTTCAGAACATGATGTATCAGGAACTAGAGGACTATGTGGATGACATAGTGGTAAAATCAAAGAAACGAGAAGAACATGCCCAAGTGTTGAAGAAGGTGTAGAACTTTCCAGCTAAGGATGAACCCTCTCAAGTGCACGTTTGGAGTGTCCTCGGGGAAATTCTTGGGTTTCCTGGTTCACAACAAAGGAATAGACGTAGACTATGCCAAAGCTATGGTCATAGCAACCATGAAACCTCCAACCACAGCAAAAGAGTTGAAGAGTTTCTTGAGGAAGGTCTCATATATCCGAGAATTCATCCATGGATTAGCATCAATTACTTCTACTTTCGAAAAATTACTCAAGAAGGGACAAAGTTTTGAGTGGGGAGAAGCACAGTAGACGGCCTTCAAAAGGCTACAGTAGATTATGATAAACCTCCCTACTGTGCAAGCTCTGATCCGCAAGAGGCCATTGTTGCTCTACCTAGCCACCAATCGGTATGCCATAGGTGCATTGATTGCCCAAAAGGATGGAGATGGCATTGAGCAACCAGTTTCCTACATCAACTGCGCTCTAAAAGATACAAAAACTCGTTACCTAAGGGCAGAAAGGGTATGCCTGGCTATTGTGTATACTTCGCAAAAACTACGCCATTATTTCTTGGCTTACGAGGTATGGCTAATGACTAAGTCTCACGCAATCAAAGCCTTGTTGCGGAAGCAGATTCTCTCTGGCAGAATATCCTAGTGGTTATTACAATTGTCATAGTATGACCTGAGAGCGGGAACGCCCAAGGCAGTAAAGAGCCAGGCTATAACAGATTTGTTAGCTCAGTTTCCAGGAGAAGAAGAATTCCTGCTAGATGATGAAGTCCCAAGAGAAGTAGCCATGGCAGAAGAAGTCAAAGAACAATGGGTGATGAAATTTGATGGGTCTTCTACCACCCGATCAGGAGGAGTGGGAGTAATTTTGTATCATGAAGAAGATAAGGCTGTGGTAGTATCATTCAAATTAGAATTTCTCTGTTCAAACAACATGACAGAATATGAAGCATATCTAACCAGGCTAGCCATGGCCCTCGAAATGGGAATCAAGCATTTAAGAGTAGTGGATGATTCAAACCTAGTGGTCAACCAAGCCAATGGGAGTTTCTCCTTAAAGGAACCCAGCCTAGCCCCATACAGAGCAATGGCCCAGAAAATGGAGGAAAATTTTTCAACCATTAAAATAGAGCATACTCCAAGGAACAAAAACCGGTTTACGGATGCGTTGATCGTATTATGCTCACAAATAATTTTTGAAGGGGATAGTACCAGGATAGAAGTCAGCAAAAGGAAAGAGTCTATTATTGAAATGTTGAAGGAAAGATTCTAGGAGGAGCAGTGTGAAGGAGATTGGCGGATTCTCATAAGGGAGGCCTTGATGAAGAGGGAAGACACT
Source organism: Quercus gilva (assembly GCA_023621385.1). Classification (NCBI taxonomy): domain Eukaryota; kingdom Viridiplantae; phylum Streptophyta; class Magnoliopsida; order Fagales; family Fagaceae; genus Quercus; species Quercus gilva. The sequence continues at coordinate 15,366,106 of CM042480.1, forward strand.
GCAGAACTAAAGGTGCTAAAAGACTACGCCTTGGTGAAATGAGAATTATACCGCAAGATGCCAGGTGGGGTCTTGTTTGGATGCGTAGGGCATAAGGAGGCCTAAAGAAAGTTAAAGGAAGTGCATGACAAGACTTGCGGATCCTGCGGAGAGGTCAACCTTTACCGTAGACTCTAAAGGGCAGGCTTTTATTGTCCAAGTATGGGTAAAGACGTAGACCATGTCCAAACCCAATGCGAGACCTACCAACTTGCAGCAGACAGAGAGGAAAGTCACGCTGTGTTCATCAGCGAAGACTGGAGAAGTCCATTCATGCAGTACTTAACAGAAGGTATCCTGCCACAAAAGCATAATGTAAGATACAAGTTTAAGAGGTTAGCAACACGTTACTTTTTGCATAATGTAGTCTTTTTCAAAAAAGGGTATGATAAAGATCCCTTAAGATGTTTGGGTCTCGAGGAAGTAAAAGGGATGATAAAAGAAGTGCATTCAAGAGAATGTGGGAAACACTAGGGGAAGAAAAAGCTGTACATGTGCCTGCTGCAAATGGGTTACTACTGGTCTACCATGAAGAAAGACACAGTATAATTTGTAAAAAAATGCCACAGCTGTCAAGTACAGGCCAACTTGATTCACACTCATCCGCAAAACTTACACAGCATGGTCACCTCATGGCCCTTCCACACTTGGGGGCTTGATTTGGTGGGACTAGTTAATCCCCCATCGTGTGGGTACATATGGATCCTAGTGGCTACAGAATACTTCACCAAATGGGCAGAAGCAGTGCCACTTCGAAAAACCACGGGAGGAGCAATAGCAAACTTCATCAAAGAAAACATAATTGTGAGGTTTGGGGTACCCCACAGGATTATCAGTGACAATGGCACACCCTTTGTTAACAATGAAGTAAGGAAGATACTAGAGTTCTACCAAGTCAAGCACCATCGTTTATCGCCCTATTACCCTCAAGGAAATGGGCAGGTAGAGGCAATAAATAAGACCCTCATAAAGATCATCAGCAAAATGAACCAAGACTATACAGGAGGATGGGCTATGCATTTGCCAGACACTTTCTGGGCCTATAGAAATTTGCCAAAGTCAGCCACAGGGTTTCCACTTTTTTCCTTAGTTTACGAGACGGAGGTAATAAGCCTGGCAAAAGTAATGACTCCGTCCTTGAGAGTTATGCAGATGTAGTAGAAGGAAAAAGAAAATGAGGTCTTTAAGGCAGAAAAGTGTGAAGACCTAGAAGGGCTTGACGAAAGAAGGGAAGAGGCTCAAGAGCACAGTCACAGTTATAGACAAAGGATGATTGAAGCCTATGGTAGGATAACTAAAGAGAGAGTGTTCGCGGAATGGCAACTCATGTTAAAGGTAACAGACTATGTCAGGCGAGGCATGGCAGGACCATCTAAGTTTGTACTAAAATGGGATGGACCTCTTGTGATAAGAGAAGCACATCCAAGTGGGTATTACCATCTGGCCCAGATGGATGGCAAGGACCTGATGGATCCCATCAATGGGAAGTGGCTGAAGCGTTATTATACTTAAGAAAAAAAAGATGTTATGAAGTTATTCCTTTTGTTTAATGAGTTTTATGTTTCCTTCTTTCCTTTAAGTGACTATGTCACAAAGCAAGATTGTAGCGTGCTTTCATGAAGTATGCAATGAAAAGTTACAAAATATTATAAAAGCATTCTATATCATAGCAATAGCAAAAGCAATAACAAAGTGTAGCAGCTTATAGTTACAAACCCAAAATGTGGCATATCAAACTTGCCAAATAAGTGTTATAAAAAAAATAAAATAAAGTGTACTAGATGGGGTAGTAAACCACATCATCATTAACAAAGCCCAGAAATAAGAGGCTGGTCTTTAAAATGGCTAGATCCACTAATACTTGAAAAAAGGTGCTCACGACGACACTCCAAGTCTGCCACCTCCTTCCTCAGAGCCTCAATTCGTGCATCAATGACATCAACAGTAGGCGGAACCCTCCTCATAAAGAAGGCTCGGGCAATCTCACGAAAATGGTCCAGAATGAACTCCATAGCAAAGCCCACGCTAACAAGCTCCTGAACCGCAGCTCTCCACCACAAGATCCTCTCGGAAGAAATAGTGTCAACGAAGTTATGCTCAATGGCATTCATCACGCTCCCCAGCATTTTCAAAAAGTGCTCTCTGGCAGAATAGCCAAGGCAGAATCCTCGCATAAAGTCACCACGGCTACTATAGACCGCCTCCAGATGAGAAGCACAATCCTCGAGAACTCTAAAGCCTTGGAAGTCTACATAAGGAGGCCCAGAATCTCAGAAGTCTGTAGGACCGAGGTCATTAACCTCAGGCTGATCAAAATGAGCAAAGAAGGTTGTGGCCTCACTCACAGGGTCTGGAACTGTGGCAGAATTGCTGCCTACCTCAAACTGAGAATGAGCAGTAAGGAATGGACCTGTTAAGAAAGCATGAAGCATGGTGTGAGAAACCATGAGCTAAAAGGAACGAACTCACAATGAAGAAGTGAAGAAGAAGATGAAGGAAAGAAACACACCAGGACTCGTAAGAGTAGGGGCTGTGGAGCTGGCAAGAACTGGTGCTGTGGGAGTGACAGAAACTGACACTGTAGGTATGGCAGAAACTAGTGCTGAAAATATAGCAGAAACGGGTGCTACAAGTGCAGTAAGAGGAATGGCCGTAGGCATCTCTGTGTCTGTTGTAACTCCTGGCTCCTCAAAGGTCTCTGCAATCATAGAAATGGATACGCAAAATAAAGGGAGACCACAACAAAGGGGTGACACAGATATATACATATATATATATGTATGTATAAAAAGGAGATAACAAAAAAAAAAAAAAAAAAGAAGGAAATGAGGGAACTTAATAAGATAAGGAGACACATACCCATAAATTCGGCCTCATGCTCAGCACTTTCCTCTTCCTCAGAATCAAAAACCCTCTTCTTCATAGTGGGCTCATCATCAGGATCCTCAAGAACGTTCTCAGATCCCTCAAAAAACAAGTCTTCGTTAAGTCCGCATATGGAAGAGCTAGGGATGGAAGAAGGGGCAACCACCAAAGAAGAACCATCATTCACGGCCTGAGACAGAGCTACAAAAAGATCACTGGTGTGGCAAGAGAAGCAACCTCAGTCTAAACAACAGCATGAGGTATGGGTCCCTCTTGGGGAGTAAGTGTCTCAACAAGAATGGGAGTAGTCTCACTAACTCTCTTCGTATAAGTACCCTCACCTGTGAGCACCAGCTCAGTAGAAGGGATAGGAGTCTCAGCAGGAACTCACTGTGCAGCAACAAGAGGGGCAAGAGTTGTAGCCTCAAACACCACCTCAGCCCCATCAAAGAAACCTTCCATGGATGTGTCCATGGAGGCAGAAAGCTCCTCAACTGTGGGGTGATATACGAAGATAGGCTTAGGCACATCCTGGAAAACAAAAAGAAAAGAAAAAAAAATGAGGAACAAAGAAATCCATGACTGGTGAGGATGCTGAAAGGGAGATGAGGCAACTAATGGCATATGGCAGAGGAAATGTGTGCAAAAGAGAAGAAAAAGTAGGAAGAAAGGAAGAAGACATACCTCAAACTCAGGCTCATCGAGTAATATAGAACGGGTGGCAGATACATCCTCCTTATGCTTAGACTGCAAAAGAAAAGAAGATAGAAGACAAAGATGAAGAGATGAGTCAACAAGCATATAAGGGTTAACAGTAGGAAAGCCCTATAAAAAATTAATTAAAAAAAAAAAAAAAAAAAGAGCAAAGTTAGAGATAAAATACTCTCTGCTCAATGGTAGTGGACGCAGAAGGAGGATAGGTCTTTCTCTTACTGCCTCGTGTCCTACTGGAAAGAGGAGCATAGGTAGGCAGTCGCGAAGATGTGAACTTAGACTTGCTAGCAGTTGGGCGCACGTTAGAACAGGCACAGGTAGAAGGAGGAGGAGAACCCTCTAATACTATATTGCAGATGGGAGGGAGGCCACTCTCAAAAGGTACAACATCTGAGCAAGCCTCAGAAGAATCACCATCCTTTTTTTCAAACTTAGGCTTGGCGGAACCTTTCTTTCCTGGCATAGGAATGTTTATCACCTTCGCTTTCTTCTCCCAACCAGCGGGGTAGTCACTGGCATGCTATAACCACCCCCTATCCTCCTCAACCCACTCAAAAATAGCAGACTGGCTCTGCTTCTTAGCATATGCCAACACAGATTTAGAGGGTAGAAGCAGCCGAGGGTTGGCTGAAATAACTGCACTAAGCCCGTTAGGGGAAATAAGAGAAAAACCACGGCTACCCATCAATTCCTACTCAAATGAAGTCATCACAGCCTGCCAGTATCCGTGCATAGCAGGAGTACAAATGCCCTCTCTCTGCGAGCCTGGGATAGTAACCGTAGTAAAATGCTTGCTCCAAAACTCAAAGGTAGCATACCACAGGAATGGTCGAATGGAAATATGAGACTCCATAAGGGAAGAAAGATCATCAGGAATGTCCTAATCTAGCCCAAATTGTCTTCTTACCCTGTTGGCAGGATAGTGCACAAACCTAATGCCCTCGTCAACTAGATAAGGCAACCACCCAACGTTGGTGGCTGCCACGTAAGTAATCCCTCTCTCCACAAAATCGGTCAATGGGGTGGCGGTCCCTGCAGTGTTAACAAATTAACCCATAACAAAATCTACGCATGTGTAACCTGTACCTAAATTCCTATATGCTCTCCAAGAAAACCCAACTCCTTTATCAAAAAACTCAACAGCAAGATAACCAATTAGCTTTAAACCAACCCAACGAAAAGCTAGCAGGAAGTCAAAATCAAATCTACCACAAAAATCGGTAATGACTCTCGAACATGATTGATATTTCTCTTTAGCAAAACGGATGGGCCTACACTTTGCCAAGTGCCTGGCACAACGCTCATACAATAAGTGCTGCAAAATAGTACTATGAACAGAAGAAGTGACTATGTGGTAAGAGCCTATCTAATTCTTATCACTCTGCAAAATGTCTAACTGAACATACAAATGTCCCAAGAACATGCGAGCCAATGGCAAACTTATCCTGGAAAATATCTTAATAGCTAATCGAAAATATAAAGGCTTCACAACATAGTAGGGATGAAAGCCAAATATAAACTTACAAAGCCAGAACGTGATAAAGGCCACACGGCGAGCAATAACGGAGACCTTGGAAGAGGAACCAACCCAAAATGACAACTTCTCATTACCACTCATATTTTTCTTCAACTCGGTTTCATGGCCTCCTCTTCCAGAGAAAGTTCTAAAGCGCTAGGATCAACATCCCCAAGGATGGGTAAAAGCAACTGGTTTGCTACATCTTCCAAAGTCACGATGATCTCACCGCAGGAGAAAAAGAAAGTGTGAGTGGTGGTACACCATCGACAGACCAAATGGCGGAGGTTGAAGAGGTCCCTATAGTTAGATAAACAGCGGGATGAAACAATAGCCTTTAATACACCTGCCTGTTATAGCAACCCCATGAAGCCCATGTTGAACAACTCCCTATCCACCCATTCCTTCCAACCCAAGGTTGTGCCTGATCCAAATTCGAAGTGGATGGGCACGGGGAGTGAAATGCCTTGGCGAATGATGAGGTCAGGAATCAAGGAAGCCAATGAAGCACAAGAAACATCTGTATTACGTCAGCAAAGAGCAAGCCACACATGACCCGGCGACGATGGCCTGTAATCACGGGAACTTTTGGGAAATGGGCATGGATATCATACCAAGGATTAATAAAAGGAGCGCACTCACTGTCAGGGGCACACTGCACTTCCTCCTCGTCGGAATGGTACGATTCGGAATACACGGCCTCTTCCCCTACATCGCATGCAGTGGAAGGATCGGAGATAATCTATTTTCCCTTACGATTGGAAGAGCTTTGGCCTTTCACCAGCGTCATGATGCAGCGATTGATCGGAGTAAACAGATGGAGGTGTTTGAAAGGGAGAACACGGTGAAGAAAGAGAAATGAAGAAAGTGTTTGTGTTGGAAAGGGATAAAGTGTTTGTGTTTGGAATGTGAAGGGAACTCTTCTTAAATATCAACGTCATTAACATTAACATGAAAGGATGCGATGGGTCAGCCATCGGATAAGGGAGGGAATTAATGAAGCAGCGGTTGCATTTCAAAATAACTGCAAAACTGGGAAATTTGAAGAGATAACACTGTTCATGGCAAGAAAAATATATACATAAGTTATGGTCCACTGTTCGGAAAAGCCCGCGAAGAAAAAGAAAAAGGAAAGACAAAAAGGACAAGGAAGTCTTTTATTTGCATATGAACCACAAGAACGCTTTATATGCTCAAGGGGCTAAATGTTGGTACTCATTTTGGGAAGCCCAGTAGAGGGAAAAAGCTCAGGAACATGGGCAAAAAGGAGTTAGTGATTGGATAGAAAAGCCATTAAGCCCCAGCGGCAGGAATAATGGATCATAGGCCTATAAGATAAACAGATGGGCCTTGAGGAAGTAAACGGGCCAAAAAGAGCCTAGAAAGAGAGAAGCAGCAAACCCATAAGCAGTATGTGATGTAGAAAAGTGAGAATGGGCTACAGCAAGCTCGAAGTAATGCAAGTAAAGAAAGTAAGGGGCTGATGGAAAGTCCATGAGCCCCAAGGATGAAGGATAAATTAATTAGGCTAGGGAAACCCAAAGGAGTTAGTAAAAACCTATGGGAACGTAAAGTTAGAAAGGGCCAAGGATGCCCAAGCAAAGTAAATGGGCCAAGGATGCCCAAGAGGAAATAAATGAGATACAAGAGCCCGCAAGTAATGTAATAAAAGGCCTAATAACCATACTGAGTCATTGAGAGAAGAATAAGTAGCAAGCCCAAAAAAGCCTAGCAGGCTTAGGTCAAATGATATCACAGCAGAAATGACAGAGTGGTGTGGTAGGAAATGGTAGCAAGACTGTAGAAAGAGCAAAAGGGTGGGCTGAAGGAAGAAAAACCCATAATCAAACAAAGCCCAGCCCCTAAAGGGAGCAAGCCATAATAAATGGGAAATCAGAAAATAGCTCACGCCATAAGAAGTTAAGGATGGACGACAAAATATGCAGACAGGCCTCCAAACCATGGCGAACGCATGAGCAGCAGGCAGGTTTTAGACATACATAGAAGTGGAGCACGTGCAAGGCCTAGGCGTCACCAGCTTGTACCCAACCAATACAGGAGGTGGTGGGTTATAGGTTAGACGTAAGAGGGCGTGGTTTGGCGGTGGGGAAAGGGGAAAACCTATTATGGGGTTCCTGCTCAAGTTCTTTTGGGCGAAATGTCCTGCTGGAATGACATACCACCCAAAAGAAGTAAAGATTAGTTGAAACCACTAGGTGCATGCCATTAGGGATAGGGAGAGAGAGAGCACCCACACCGTAGCAAGTAAGAATGCCACAGCAAGCAAACAAACAAAATAGTCTTCTTTGTTTGGTGATGGGGAATGGCACAGCCAGCATAGGTAAATGGTGCTGGCTGGGTGACTGACAAACCAGTGGTGGTCGGCAAGGACACCCAGACCAGACAAATGTAGTTAAGGGTTAAAATAGTAAAAGCCAGCCATGGCAGGCATTATAAAAAGGACCCTTGCCGTGCGCAGTAGTGTAACACCCCGACCCAATTTTATAATTAATCTATATGTTCAAGTGGTTAATTATTATTTTAATCACTTACTTTCTAAATTAATAGAAGAGTATTTAATAAACAAATTATTTTATAATACTTTTGAATAAGAATTGTAAAGATTATAAATAATTTAATAGCTAATTGTATTATAGATATATACTAAGTATGTACAAAACTATATTAAGTGGTTAAGTTATGATATGTATATATATATAGTTGTAGGTGTTTTAACTATGTATGATGCATGAGATATTATAGTTGTAATTTCACTAACACATGCAACCAATGAGAATCCAACACACCTAATGCCAAAGTACCATGCATGTGGACAAACCCAAAGACTTCTTGGCCGACCATGCAATCACCGAGCTTCATCTCATTCCTTCCTTGACTTTTCAAAGTAACTAGAGCTTCCAAGAAGCTCCCTTCCTCTCATTTCTACGGGTCACACAAAAATCTGAATTCTCATCACATTATGCTCTCTTTTCACTTAAGGAAAGAGCTAGAAACTCTTAAGTCTTCTCTTAAGTCCACCGGTTCACACACACTTAAAAGAAAGACAAAAGTCTTCTCCTTATCCTATTTTCTTGGCTGCATCAGACCAGAAAGTCCAGCCCTCCTTACTCTTTTCCTTGTTCTTTGTTTCTTTCTTCTCCCCTTTATACATGGCAGCCCTCCCTCTCTTACCAAAACAATATATCCCTCTCTAAAGAAGGAAATTAAAGAGTTAACACTAAAATTCAGCTTCAAATTGTTGGGGGTAAGTAATCAAAACTTCATTTGTTTATTTCTACTTCTTTAATCTCTATCCTGATTTTATAGGCTGAATTATGATTCTATTTTAGTGATTTGAAGGTTTGATGATATTATGGTTTATTGAATGTTTAATAACATATTTTAGTATATTTATTATAGGTATAAAAATACCCAAATGAAATTAAGGCCTATTGCTATTTGTTGATGATTTTGTAAGAATATGTACTGAAGCTGTCTCTGTGACAGATTTGATGTTTACAACAAGAAAAATATGTATTAAATCATATTCTGTGAATTAGGATGCTAGGAGTATTTTTTTTATGAATTCTAAGACACACATGGTTGTTATGGAAGTGGTCTCACAGAATTTGGATGAACATAAAAATAATGATTTAATTTGTAAGTTGCAAGAAATTCTGTCAGGACAGATTTGAGCACGTTGTCTTGTATGATTTTTAATAAATTATGGTTTTATGCTCTGACTCCAAAATTTTTATGTATATAATAGACATACAGAGGAGTTGCTCTGTAGAATTTCATGAAGATTGAATGTGTTTTGGTTGTCCATTTGTATTTTACAATTGAAGCATATGCTGCTGGAATAAAACAGTGAGCAGTAAGGGACATGCCTAACTTTGAGGATTTAATTCTAAAGTTAGGGTGAATGATTTGAGCTAAAATTTATTATGCTCATCATTTGGTATGTCTGAATCATAACTAAATTTTGTATACCTTGGTTCACGGTTTAGTACTCAAAGGAGAGATTTTAAACCATCCGACGGTTGTATTTATGAAGCTGTTTTATTCAGCATGTTGTGTGTTGCCTTATGAATGTATATGATTATATGACCATGCTTAAAAGAGTTCATGTTTTATGCATGCATTATTGCCTTAAGCTCAAAGTACCTTTTGAAATGAAGTTGTCTCTTCTAGAGATATGCTATTAATGTGAGAATGTTGGTTTCTCTATGATTGGTACATAATGACGTTTGAGGAATGTATTTTGTGTTTGTGGGAACCTCATTGAGGTGGGATTAGGATTTCTTTGATTATAAGAGATAGGCTTTAAGATGAATGTGTAAGTTTATGGTAAGGAATAATGGATAGTAACAAGCCTTGATTTTGGTTTAGGTGTTACCAGTCGTCAGGTCCAAGCTCCTTTGACTTTAGGCTCTCGATTCCTCTGCTTTTAGGTAAGGGATAAGTTATATGGGCATTTGGTAAGTCATGAGGTTAATTTAAATTATATTATGCATTAAAATGTTTTTTTATTAGAGATATGGCATGTAAGCATTATCAGACAAAGATATGTTTCGTGAGCTTTCGAAACCCTATGTATATGATTTAAGCATAATGATACTATTACTAATTCCACGAACATAATGTTTAAAGAAAAGAATGGAAATGTTTTCGGGTTATGTCCTCTGGTGATCTGAACTCGGTTAGTTATTACTGACTTTCCATGGAAAAATATTATCTGTTTGGCCATTAAAAGTAGAGGAAATAGGGCTGCCCGTAACTCTAGGCCATTTAAAGTAGAGGAAATGGGGTTGCCTGTAACTCTAATCTAAATAAGGCCTTCTCCCCCAATGTGTACGGACGGCGGGGAGGGACAAAACCTTGAGGGGATGTGCCAGCAGGCCTCCCAAAGAGGACAATATCATGCATACGAGGTCACTCAAATGTGATGAGGCCTTCTCTGTACAGACTTATCAGATATGGACTAACCAATAAGTTATGTATGAACATCTATATTATGTTATTAATTATGAGAGAATTATTTTGTTAAATGCATTGTAGAAAGTTAAAAGCTCTCATGAAAAGAAGAAGTTTCTGATGAAAAGAAAGCTATTCATTAAAGATAAAAGTTTCTAAAATTATGTTATGCTGTAAAGATAAAGCTTCTGATGAAAGTACAAACTTACGTTAAGAAGTTATTAGATACCTGTTTTTCTTTATGAAACGTAAAGTTTTATAATTATGAAAGTTATAATATTTTACGAGAACAAGTTTATGAAAGAAAGTTTTATTATTATTTAAGATGTTTTTAGTTTAAGACAAAGTTACCAATTATCTGATTTAAGTTAAAATGATTATTTTGTAATGAAAATATATATGGTGACTTTGTAAGAAATGAAAGAAATTTAATTTGAAAGGTTTTGGTAAAATTATTCTGATAAGAAAATGGAGAACAATTATTTCTACGAAGAATGTTAAATTATTATTATAAATAGTATAAAATTACTATGCATGAAAAATGTTCTCCTATCGGAACGTTTATAAACTGAAATGGTTTGATTTACATGCATCCTTATTGAATTCTCATATATCTTGCCTTTACTGGGCTTCGCAGCTCACCCTATTATTTTTCAGTCAACAGGTTTTAATTTAGAGCAGAGGGAGCCTTAGTCGAGTTTTGGAAGGAGTTGGTTTTAGTTTTAAAAGTATAGATCCCAAATTAGCAATTTGATGTTTAGCTTGGTAGTAATGTGTAATTTAGGATCTAAAGGAAGTGGTGTACCTCAAAGTATTCAGAGATGTATTATGTGAAATTTAGAATTTGAATAACTGGTGGATTATATTATTTTTTAGTACAGTGTAGATGCTCTGAATGTTAAGTGAAAAATTATATCAAGAAGTAAAGAAACAAGAATGAAAGAAAGGGGAAAGCTTTTGTAAAAGCTTTTCTGAAAGTTTTTGTTAAAAGTTAAGTTGGTTTTTGTTAATATCAGGTTTAGGCTTGGTATTAGCATGCCGGTCATGGTCACAAATCTGAGTATCGGGTTTAGGGCATAATAAGTAAGGCAATCACGAACACAGTAATAGGAACCTCTAGGAGAATCGCAACAAATAAGCAAGCACTGAGAAAGAAAACGAAAAAAAAAAAAAAAAAAAAAGAATTAGAAAGAACAAAAACGGAGAGTATAGAATGGCAGGCATGCACCAATAGGTTGATCCTCTCTCTCCCTCTAAAGCCCTACTCTCTACTAAAGACAAAATATTCTTCTGGGCACAAGCCATTTAGCTCTGTTCCCTCAAAGCAATTAATTTTTTTCAAGCGAGATTATTTGCATTAAGGAAATGGTTCCTTTCTTGGTTTCGGCCTTATAATATAATTTGGCACAGCAAACTGATATTTTCCTCTTTGATTTAACAAATTCATTACTATTTTTTCCCCACTTATTTCTACTGTTTTATGTGCGGGGTGTCTTTTGTCACTCCCCTTTATTTATTTTGTCTAAATAGTGAACACATTTCTCTTGTTATCTTTATCACATTTGCCTGCCATAATTTTCCCATAGCAGCTTCACCTACTGTGGGCATGTGATCAAAGTTTTGGCAAACTGGGCATAGTTTATGCACAAGCCGAACCAAGGTGGGTTACAATTGGACCGGTCCCGACTCCCTAATCTAGAACACTTAGGCCCAGTACAGTAGGAGGCAGCCCAGCCCTATATTACAAAAAAGCCCAGCCTGTTTAAGCTTGACCACCTCCTCTTTGACGACATCAGAATGGTCCTTAGACGAGCACTAAGATGATTGCCTTTTAGGGATGACAAATGGATCGACATTCAAATGATGGCAAATGAAATTTGGATCCACCCAGGAGCCTCGTATGTGCTCCATGCAAATACATCAACATTCCTCATGAGAAACTTTACCAGCTCTTCCTTCTCCTAAAGAGGCAACTGATCTCCGATCTAGAAAAACTTCTCCTCGTCACCACCAATGATGACTTTTCCTAATTCCTCATATTTGGCCCCTTCCATCACCACATCCGTAGACAACACTGCAATCCTTGATTACTATAGACCTTGCTCAACTGAGGCCGAAGACTCAACTTCACCCTGATGTTTGATCGCAACTACCAAGCATTGTCTAGCCATAAACTGGCTCACAACCAACTCCTTGACCTGGTCCCCGGACGGATACTTTACCTTCAAGTGTAGGGTGGAGGAAACTGCCCATAGGGCATGAAGCCATGGTTTTGCCACAATGGCCGTGCAGGGAGAATAAGCATCCACCACAATAAAGTCCGCCTCCACCACTTCTGAACCTGCTTGCACGGGTAGTCTAATCTAGCCTTTTGGAATAATAACTTTCCCATCGAAGCCCACCAAGGGTGAATTAACATGCCAAATCTTCAAGTTTCAATCTTAGTCCTTCATACAAATCAGGGTACATGATCTCTATACTGCTGCCCTGATCTACTAACACCCTCTTCACATCATACCCTCCAATCCTGAGGGTGACCATTAGGGCATCATCATATAGCTGTACGGTTCCAACTTTGTTTTCATCAGAAAAACTCAATGCTGGTTGGACCTCCATCTTACCCTCTTCGGCTCATGGTTAGAGTCCTCGGCAATGGACCGAGCTACAGACATCACCCTAGAGGGATGAGAACCGGGCATTCTTGGAGCAGCGAGGATAACATTAATTGTGCCCAAAGGTGGCCTTAAAGAAGTATTTTTCTGAGATCTCAATCCTGTCTGGCCCCCTTCCCCATTGGGCTAATAAAGAAATTGCTTCAACTTTCCACTTCTGACTAGCTGCTCCAGATGACTCCATAAAGTTCTGCAATCCTCCATGGTGTGTCTTCGCTCCTAGTGATATTGACAATGAAGGCTTTGGTTGTGCTTCATGGGGTCTCCACCCATTTTATTTGGTCATTTAAAGAATGGCTCATTCTTGATTTTTTCCAAGACTTGATGTACTGGCTCTCGAAACACTATGCTAACCACTTGAGCAACAATAAACCCAAATTGTCCAACAAAGTCTCTTTAAGGCCGGTTACCGTTGTATCTGTCCGACCTAAAATCTCTTTTATCCTAAGGGACCACCTTAGCCTTCCCCTTCCCTTGCTGTTGATTTTCCTTGACCTGCTTATACTCGTCAATATGGTCCATGAGTTGACATACACTCCTAGCAGGTTTCCTAGTCAACGACTTCCTCAAATCATGCTCAGCAGGTAGGCCGACCTTGAAAGTCCTTATAGCGACGTCATCAAAGTTCCTATCTATCTCATTAAAAATCTTCCAGAATCTGTCAAAATACATCTTCAGGGTTTCCCTTTCTTGCATAATCGTGGACAACAAGGAGTCTAAAGGCCGAGGAGCCCTATTGCAAGTAATAAAGCGAGAGCCAAATGCTCTAGTAAGCTCTTTAAAGGAGTTAATAGAACCCTCATTCAAACCATTGAACCACCTCATTGCCACAAGCCCCAAGCTAGATGGGAACACCTTGCACATCAAGGATTCATTCTTTGAGTGAACAGCCATTTTCTGGTTGAAGTGACTAACATGCTCCACAGGGTCTAATCTGCCGTTAACGTTGGCTGAGTAAATCGACAAGGAAGTTTTCCTCTCTCAACCCTACAGGTAAAAGGTGATTTAGAAATCTGATTAAGAGCCCTGCCCATAGCATCGTTGCCCAGACCTTTACGAGGCAGACTCTTCCTTCTCCATTTATAATGGTAATCCTCATCGCACAAAAAAAAACTCATTGGGAGGAGTTTTGGACCTAGGGCGGTAGCTATTATCACTATTATCATTAGAAGAGGGGCCAGAACTTGATGGAGTTCCCCAACGTTGCTCGCGACGTAACCTCCTTCGCAAACAGTCAAACTCCAGTTACATGCTCCTAGTGTTCTCTTCATGAGAGACATGACTCCCACCTCGAGATTGGCTCCTACTAGTATGCGCAGTATGCACACTAACCTCTCAGTCCCTTCTCCGCTCAGGGTTAAGAAACTAGTCCTAACGTTGTGAACTAACAAACTCCCCTCGATTCAGACCTAAACCTACCATAACTGAACGTTAAACTCACTACAATACAAGAACTCCCCACAGATGGCGCCAATTGTAGGGACACAATTTGGTTCCTAAGCCCAAAAAGTAAAAGGATTTAGGTCCAAAAAGCTCAATACAACAAATTTGTAGAGAGTGGGTTAGAAAACTAGGTTTTTCTGAGTTGGACAACAATTATAGTGGATCCAGATCACAAGAAAGCAAGGATAAACTAGTTTTACCCAAAGAAAATCGTCCTCGACAATCCGAGGAGATTAGTTCTTGTATATATTTCTTTTGGATTTGATTACAAGTCTAGTTCCTGTTGTTATAGTATTTTTCCCTCAATTCTTCAATCCCCTTCCATTCAAGGGCTTCTTTTTCTTTTATACTATCCTCTTTCTTCCATCTCCACCCTCCATGTGCAGATCAAGTTGTTAGCTTTGTTCCTTGTCCCATCAACACCTTCCTGAAGTCTCTAGGAGTAGCTGTAAGACTGAAAATCACTGTTCAGGTATCACTTCCACATTAATGCGACCAGAGAGTTAGTTGCAGAGCATTTAATGCGGTGGTAACAACATTTCCTCAAATATTTCTTACCTTCCCCAAGTCTCGTTCCTTCCTAATACTTACCCTTAACAGTGGAATTGCCCAAAACGTTGCTCTTGAAGGCAGGTCAACCCCTCTGACCTCGACACTGTTACAAACGAGGAGGAATTTGTCCTCGGACCACCTCCCTGAACTTTTATGACCTATCACTTTCCACTATTTACTAGCCCGCACTTCTACATCAATGTTCCATTGTCCTCGGACTACTAAGTGTCCTCGGACAGGGCCCATGGCCCAATATACATTACTGGGCCTATCACTCCTACAACCATCATTAACGATTTGATATATTTTATGATGCAATAAATTCTTAATCGCAAGAAGCATGCATTGGAGGTATATATTCTTAGGGCAAGACTTAGGTACATTATTTAGATGTTGTTCCTTAGGTTCTCCTCTTAAGATTCAGCCATGTGACTACTTAACTAAAAGATATACTTCCATCCCATGAGAAAAAATCCATGTGGCTGAATTTTAAAAGGGAAACCTAAGGAACAGCACCTAAAGTACTATACCTAAGTTTTGTCCATATTCTTAACTCAGTTTTGGATCCTTAAGAGAGAAATGAATCTTTTAGAATTGATGATATTTGTTTGTTGGAACCAAGTGTTATCCATAATTATGAGCAAAATGTAGTTCAACATTCTAAATTCAACTTAAAAATAAAATAAAAAATAAAAAATCTGAATTGTAACAATAACTAGTAAGGATCAAAAAAATTAATAGTCCACCAACTAATTTATAAAGTGGTTGCATGTATACTCATTGTTACAGTTTCTATGACAAATATGGAACAAGCAACCATAAATATTATCAAAATTAGATTTTGCAATAAAATGGAAAATTATTTATGTAATCTTCGATTCTATATTATAAAAAAAGAAATTGCATGAATTTTAGTACAAAATCATTCATAGATTTTTGGGATTTAAAAAATAACATCATGTTCCAATTTGATAAGTTGTGATTTAAAATATATTTTTTAATAATAATTATATAGTTGGGGTTGGAGGAATTGAACACTGGATGTATTTGTTGAAATATTAGGAGATGTCAGTTGACCCACAAGGCTCTTAGTACTATTTGAATTTTAATGATACAAACAATAGGTATTTTTGCACCGATTGAATGAAACAAAACAACCCAAGGACTGCAAACTAGGGTTTTTTTCTTTTCCTTCAACAATAATAATAGGTGACATAACTAAGGTTAGCCTTCTCTTTCTCTCTCCGCTCGCACACCAGAACGGGCTAGTTGAACCTAGAACCTACTATTAGACCTAACAAATTTAAATCCAAACCTATTAATCCATCTAAACCCAAAATATAAAAATGAATATGAATAAAAAAATTTTGGGTTAGTAAAAAATGGGTCAGCTTGAACCCAAGAGTTGGGTCGGTATGACCAACTTCTCAAGAAAATTAATTAATTATCTTTTAATGGGAAAAAAAAATCTACTTTTCTTATTTGATTTAATGAAGAGAAGTGGTACATCCACATCATTTTCACAACAAATCATAAGTAGTTAATTGTTATTGGTTCAAATTTGAATCTATCACTGAGATTATTTTTTTGCTCCAATAATAATAACCAGTAACAACCTGCCATTTAAAATTTGTTATAAAATTGTTGTGGATATATCATTTTTCTGAAGAAACTCTTAATAATCATTCTCTTTCTCTAAGAGCAACCGCATCAGTTGATGCATAGTTTTGCAAAATAGAAAAAGTTGCTCATTTTACATGTTTTGAGCAAAAAAACACCCACATCAATAAGTGTAAAGTTGTGCATTTATGCACAATTGCTACAGTAACCATGCATATATGCACAGTTATTGTAGCTTTTGCATTTGATATTTTATTATTTTTTTCTCTCTCCTCTCTACCTCTGACTCTCATCTCAACTCTCTCAAGCTCATAGCTCTCTCTTTCTCTCATCTCAACTCTCTCAGCCTCTCCGATCCAACAATTCGATGAGTCTTCGTTTTGAGTTGGACGTGTCGACTCGAATAACTCGCTGTTGAACTCGTCAGAGGCATAATGAGCACATGAAAACTTAGACCGGCTTACTCAATGGACCATGATCCAGCGATCGAAGGCCTTGACTCAACAATCAAAAGTTCCAAGAAAGTGATACTAATTCCGGATCTGGTGAGTTCTAGCCAAAGCTCCGTTACCTTCTTGCCGTTCGGATCATGGCTTTTGGGTTTTGATCCATTTTTTATTATTTGTTTGATTAGTGGGTTTTGTGACTTCATATGGCTGGGTTGAATGGGTTGATGATGGTGGCTATGTGGGTTTTGTTCGGTCTGTAAGAGAGATGACAGTGTTAAAGAAATGAATATTTTATTTGAATAAATGTGTATAATAGAAAAATTGATGTGGGTGTTTTGTAAAAATAGGAATGTAAAATAGAAAAAGTAGGTTTTAGACGTGTAAAATGAAAAAATTTATGCATCAACTGATGCAATTGCTCTAAGTCCTATAAAGATTAATCTTCGTCTGCCAACATCACCGCTATATTCATTTCTTGGGTCTCGCACTCCCACTTCATAGTTGTCGTCTTATTGATCTGCAATCTCCCCTTACCAAAATCAACACCCACGAACACTCAGATCTATCACTACATTTAGCCATGGACCTTAATAGTAATTTTTTTTTTTTCATTCAAAGAAATTTCTAGTGTGAGACTGTTTCTAATTAATCTCCTTTTTTTTTTTTTTAGAAGGTGTTTCTAATTAGTCTTATTGTTCTCTTTTCCAAAATTTATTTTTTCTAACTTTGCTAACATAATTAAGGAAAATATTTAAGAAAAAACTATATCAAAAAGTTTTGATTACTTATTTATTTTCTTTGTATTTTAAAAAAAATTAGGTCATTCCCCCCAATCCATCAAAGACTGATTAAGGGGTCATAGACTTTACAACTTATTTTAGTTTGATCCTATTTTGGCACAAATTTAGTCTAGTCAAATTTGAACCCGTTCAACTCAACTTATTTGTTGGGTCTACATATTATGTGTGTATATATATATATATATATATAAAAGGAAATGGTGTCTTAAACTTTTACTATACTATTTCACTTCTTGTCCATGAGACATCTCAAAAACCTCATCAACCTTCGAATTTACATAATAGATAGCGCAGTGAATTTGATCATGGAACCTTAGAATTTACATCACAGCCTAATCTAATGAGTTCACAACTTGGACAACCGTGGAGGTTACTTGATGATACATAGTAATTGAGAAAGAATCTAAATTACCATTTAGAAATACACCACATAAGACTTTAGTTTGGAGAAGTCATTATAGCCCCACTTATTTGCGTCGTTGTATTACCCAAAAGAAAAGTCATCATAAGCCCACTTATTTACTATGCCTTGTGCCAAGAACGAAGTTATTACATTCCCACTTTTTTAAAATACAAATATATTATAGTATATTTTTAGCAAAAAGCTAAATAAGTTGATGTCAAACACACACATACTAATTTGCTACACGATTAGGCAACAATCCCCTTGCAATGGCATCTTTATGTTAATCCTAAAATTCAGGTTCCCCTCGACAATTAAATCTTTAGATGAGCAATAATTTCCTCTACACACAATACACAGAGAGAATGAGTAATCCAGATCAATTTAATCCTGAGTGTCTATAGCTCATTTGCAGAGCTACAAGTCAGCCCGTAGGAACTGGCATTTTGCCATCATTTACAAAGATTTTGTTTTCAAAAGTGTCAACCAAGCCATGTTTTTAGTTTTGTATTAGCCCAGGGCATTATTGTGTTAAGGGCCTAAGGATTAGCTAATAATATATGCCCAAGTCTCTCAACTTTTCACATGCTGTTGGTCATGTACAAGGGCTGAGTTCCGGAGGAAGCCTATTGGGCTTCCAATTTATAGGAAAACAATTGAAAGTAAACCCACTGTGAAAGTATAGATACATACACTGATACACCATTCCAGCTAAGCCCATCATGAACTATTTTCTTTATATGAGCTCTACACTGATACACTCTAGCTGCTTGTGTAAAGCTCATTGCTTTATTTAGGATTTCCGCAATTCTCCTTTTTTTTTTATTTATTATTATTATAATATATATACATTTTTAAGAGAAGGAGGGATATTTAAATTTAACGTATTCCTTAAAAACACTAAAAATACCAGTTGACCTTAATTTGCGAGCAATTGTGTTATAAGAAAAAACTTTTCATGTCGCATGGTGGTGCGGTAATCATCATTATCAATATTGTACAATACACAATGTGTATGTTATTGTGTATAAAAAGTTTTATATTGTAAGCACGTATCATAAGTTTATATAAATTGTATAATACAATAGTGCATATTGTATGAATCGTAATATATGCTTAAATTTTTTTTTTTTTTTTTTTGGGTGTAAAATTTGTGCTTTTATTTGAATCCAACAAGTTACTAGACTTGTTTTTAACACAAAAATATTAGGTTACTTAATTTAGCCCAATAAAATTACACATCTTAAGTTTTTTTTTTTTTTTTTTTTTTTCCTCTCTCTTTCTTATACAAAATTTGGACTATACATTTCACTTTCATATATGCAAATTTGTTTTCTATACTATGAATAAGGTATTAATTGACAATATACTATGAATAAGGTATTTTAGTTTGATCCTTTTTTGGCACAAATTTAGTCTAGTCCATTCTGAACCCATTCAACTCAACTTATTTGTTAGGTCTACATATTATGTAACTATATATATAAGGAAGTGGTGTCTCAGCCTTTTACTAAACTATTTCACTTCCTGTCTATGAGACATCCCAAAAACCTTATCAACCTTCGAATTTACATAATAAATAGCATTGTGGATTTTATCATGAACCCTTAGAATTTACATCACATCCTAAACTAATGAGTTCACAACTTGGAAAACCATGGAGGTTACTTGACAATACATAGTAATTGAGAAAGAATCTAAATTACCATTTAGAAATCCACTACATAAGACTTTAGTTTGGAGAAGTCATTATAGGCCCCCTTATTTGCGTCGTTGTATTACCCAAAAAAAAGTCATTATAGGCCCACTTATTTGCGTCGTTGTATTACCCAAAAAAAAGTCATTATAGGCCCACTTATTTGCTATGCCTTGTGCCAAGAACGAAGTTATTACATATCCACTTTTTTAAAATACAAAAATATTATAGCAAATTTTCAACAAAAAGCTAAATAAACTAATGTCAAACGCGCACATGCCAATTTGCTACTCATTTAGGCAAGGATCCCCTTGCAATGACATCTTTATGTTAATCCTAAAATTCAGGTTCCCCTCGACAATTAAATCTTTAGATGAGCAATAATTTCCACTACATATAATACACGACGAGAATGAGTAATCCAGATCAATTTAATCCTGAGTGTCTCAAGCTCATTTGCAGAGCTACAAGTCAGCCCGTAGGAACTGGCATTTTGCCAACATTTACAGAGATTTTGTTTTCAGAAGTGTCAGCCCAGCCAAGTTTTTAGTATTGTATAAGCCCAGGGAATTACAGTGTTAAGGGCCTAAAAGATTAGCTAATAGTATAGGCCCAAGTCTCACATCTTTTCACATGCTGTTGGTTATGTACACGGGCTGAGTTCCGGAGGAAGCCCTTGGGCTTCAAATTTATTGGAAAACAATTGATAGTTAACCCGCTGTGAATATTGTGAGCAATTGTGTTATAAGAAAAAACTTTTAGTGTCACATAGTAATGTAGTAATCATAATTGTCAATATTGTATAATATACGATATGTATGGTATCATGTACAAAAACTTTTGTTTCGTAAGCACGTATGGTAAGTGTATATAAATCGTATGATACAATGGTATGTATTGTATGAATTGTCAAATTGTATCATTTTGTACGATATATAGACATGTTCTTTAAAATTGGATTTTTTTTTTTTTTTTTTTTGTTGTAAAATTTGTGCTTTTATTTGAATCTAACAATTTTTTAGACTTATTTTAACACAAAAATATTAGGTTACTTAGTTTAGTCCAATCTTTTTTTCTTTCTTTCTTTCTTGTACAAAATTTGGACTATACACTTACACTTCACTTTTATATTTACAAATTTTTTTTACATACTATGAATAAGGTATTAATTGACAATATAATTTTTTTTATCATTATTTTTATAAGTTTAAGAATCTAGAATGCTAAGAAAAAATATTTAAAAAAAAAGAAAAAAAAAAAAGAGATAATAAATATTGATGATGATAAAGAAAATTTTAATGAAAAAATAAATTTACAAAATGATGAACATGAAGATAATACTAACTTAAATGGAATTGATCATGCAAGATGATGAAAATGATATAAATAAATTATTATTTTGAATTGTTTGTATTTTTTTTTAATAAGCTGTTATTTATTATTACAATATAGAAAAATAAAAAATCAATTTACAATACGATTCATGTTTTAACGAATATGGCGGTAATCATGTTGCTTAAAATTTTCACATTAATTAAAAAATGGTCTGGTTTAAGGTGACCTTAGGGCATTTGTTAATGAACCATTTTAGGGAAATTTTGATATTACTTTCATGGGATATGTAAAAAGTTGTAAAAAAAAATCAGTTGCTTTTTTCTTTTCACATAAATAATTTCTAAACCAATGTCCCTAGAGCATCTAGTAACTTTTTCCATTATTAAAAAAAAAAAAAAAAATTAGACATGAAGAATTTACTATTTTTTTCAAAGAGATAATTACAATATTATGCTAATCCCATAACTCGAATCTTTTTCCCCCTAGACCTCCAAGAACTATATGCATGGAAATGTGTCAATTCAATTATAAGGTTCTTGGCCACAAAGAACTTACTAAAGTGGCCACCTTAAACACATAATTCAATTACTAATTGCCTATTTATCATATATTGGCAATCAAGAATCTATAGAAAGAACCCAACATCCAAAAGGCAAAGACCTTAAAATCAAGGGACACATTAACCATAGAAATTCAAACCATGTAGGGAAAAATAGGCATTTGCCCCAGATTTACAAACTATAAAGCAAAATGCTCATGTTTTAAAACTATTTAGCAAAATGCCCTTGTTTTTTAAACTCGATTTTAACAAAATCGAGTTACAGGTATAACTCGACATTAGTAATGTCGAATTCTATGCATATTTTGCCACGTAAGTATTTTTTGAAAATCTAAGTGGAACTCGACATTGCAAGTGTTGAATTCCACTTAAAAATATACATAGAACTCAATTTTGAGTTTTACACAGAACTCAATTTTATTAAAATCAAGTTTAAAAAACATGGGTATTTTACTAAATAGTTTCAAATATGGGCATTTTGCTACATAGTTTATAAATTAGAGGCAAATACCTATTTTCCCCAACTATCTAATCATGTAACAAAATTCAAAACAACTAAATAAAAGCACCCAATAAAGCCAGAATCCCTCGTCAAACCAATTAGCATATTTATGGATAGGTTTAGTCATGTGACAAATTCAAATTCTAGAATAAGACATGTGAGGAAAGCCTAATTTCAAATTCAATCATTTAATGATTTTATTAACAAAGCTTTTGACAAAATATAAATTGATCATGTTAGAGCCTAATTTCAAATTCATTCATTTATTACCTCATTTTTGTAAGCCATTTTTTTAAAATTTTATTTTGAGCATGTGACAAAAATTTGATCAGGGCCTAATATCGAACTAATTGTTCATCCAAATTAGTTTCGTAAGTGGTGAAAACCAGTCATCAATTCAAAATCGAATTTTAAAACACATGATGGAAATTTTAAACCATGTAATCATCATAATAACCAAGCCATAAATAGAAGCCAAATTCAAACTATTCCGGAAAGTCAATTGTATTACTTGCCTTCAAATTTTGCAAAGTCAAGTGCACTACTTATCTCAACACAATTCATTATTGATGTCTTAGTGTTAATCTAATAGGCCAAATCAATCAATTTAATGGAGGAGAACATGATTCAAAAATCGTGTGGCTAAGTTAAACCCTAAAAAAGAAGTAAAAGTTCAAGACTAATTCCCTCACCTGAACTCAAAAGTCTAACAAAAAATCAAGGAATTGAAAGCATTGCATAAGGATAACGCCTAGAACTTTCCATTTGAAGTGGCATATGCCACTCAGCTCAAGGCTACGCCAAATCTATTCAAAAGGAACTCTATGAACATTTTGTAACCAATCTCATTGGTCTTAAACACTATATAACATTATTATTGCTAGATACCTTTCATCTTAGTTTACTTATCAATAACATTAAACACCACGGTAGTATATAATTGCTGGTTGATTCATTTAAAATAGTTTCATGCTTGACTTCTTCAATGTCGATGTTATTGTTTCTTTGTTTGTTTTTGTTTTTGTTTTTTGATATGGTCTTTGATAGGTTATAATTGTAAAGATTGTCCAATTGCCATAGCATCGGATCCTTTTTATGAGCCGCGTCCATGTTGACCCAAAAATGACATTTTTTTTTTTTTTTTGGCTAAACAATTTTCATGTTAAAATAATAAGCAGGAACTTACCCCCAAATTCCCAAACCGTGTTCCCGCGTGGAAACCAAATTGTCCTTTTTCAGTTTTTCCTAAAGACGTATGACACTGACACATGAGAAAGTGGATCGATAGATTTTTATTTTTTCATAAGAATATTAAAATTGAGTACCATTAAAAATAAGTGTGATTTTAAAATTAATAATACTAACACTGCACACTTTTAAACACATTTTGCTACATGTGATTGATCGTAACTTTAATTAATTGTCTATTATTATTACAAAAATTTACCATTTATTTTTTCATAGATCAGGCTCTGATAGTTATGACAAAATGTATATACAAAACACTAAGAGCATTCTCATCAGCTCTCTCATAAAAAATGCCATTTTACAACACCAAAAACCTACTTTATCATTTTACCACACCATTTTACAACATGTCATTTGCCAGATGTTCTATATTTCTATTCTATACATTAAAATAATATTTACACTACATTAAAATAATATATTAAATTCCTTCAACAACAGCAGCAGCAACAACAACAACAATAACTCCTCCACCACTGCCGCAACAACAACCAGTGACCACCAACAACCACGGCCGCTACAACCACCACCAACAGCACATCAACCGCCACAAACTACACCCACAATCACCGGATCCTCCAACAAATTCCAAATCCAAAAACCTCAACAAAAGAGAAAAAAAAAAAAAAAAAAAACTCAACCAATCAAAAAAATAAAGAATAAAATGCCGACCCAAACTCAACCAACGATCGGTGACGGCTGTGGAGGTCGGCGACGTGATTAGCGGCGAGGACTGGCGAGAACAGCGGCGAGGATTGGCGAGATCGCGGCGAGGATGGCGAGATCGCGGCGAGGATGGCGAGATCGGCGACGAGGACTGGCGAGATCGCGGCGAGGATGGCGAGATCGCGGCGAGGATGGCGAGATCGGCGACGAGGACTGGCGAGATCGCGGCGAGGATGGCGAGATCGCGGCGAGGATGGCGAGAACGATGGTCCACCGTTGATCGGTGAGGCCGCCGTACCGGTGAACGATGGCGTACGAAGAACGATGAGACGGCTTGATCGGTTATAGGCAGCTTGATTGGTGATGGCGGCTTGATCGCTGCTGATTTGAAGGTGAGGGAAGGTGATCTGAGATTCTGAAGAAGAAAGAAAGAGAGAGCATCGGCTGGAGAGGGAGGAAATAATGAGAAGAGAGAGAAAAAGTGGAATTAAATATTGAGAGGAGAGAGAAAATGTCGAATAAAAAATTAATATTTGAAAATGGCATTTTCGTCCGTACCGTCTCATATATGAGACGGTACTGTAGCGTGTCTCATTTTTTTGAGACTTTTAACACAGCTGATAAATGGCTGTTTTTGATGATTGGTGTGTCAAATGTGCCAAATATTTGGCATTTGGCACATTTGTCACACCTGATGAGAGTGCTCTAATTATTGTTAAAAATAGATAGCTAGCCATTTGCAGTAAATTTCTTTACAAAAGAGGAACTTTTAGGTCGTTTTTTAATGTTTGAAAGTGGAAATTACTGTTGATATTTAATAGTATTTTAAATGCTTGAAACCGTATGAGCCTAACTTAGGAGATCTAAACCCAATACTCAATATACAAAGTCCCCTATCCAAGTAACTTCTTAGAAAATTCAGCAAAAAAAGTAACTTAGAAAATGCTAATAAAAAAAGAGAGCAATACTACAATCACTAGCAACTACCTATTCATCACCACTGAACTTCGTTGAAAGTCAATAGACTGAAATGTCAATACAATTCTATTACTATACTTCTGACCAATCCCAACGCAAACCCACATGTAAGTATATCACAACCCCCAAAAGTGAAAAGCCCCAGCTAGCAACAAAAAAATAAACAAAAATAGTACAATAGCTTTATAAAAGAAAAAAGACCAAGACCTCAATAATTCCCAAAACATATGCTTCTCTTTACATCCTCATCTTCTTCTTCTTCATCATCACTTTCTTTAAAGCTGAACTAAGCTTAGCTCCTCATCACTTTTTCATAGTAAACCCCCCCCCCCAAGAAAAACCAAACATGGCTGATCAGCCTGGTGGGTGTTGCCGATGCTGTTGCAGTTTCATATTCACTCTAGGCCTCACAGCTCTATTCATGTGGCTAAGTCTCCGTACAGACAACCCCACCTGTTACATCCAAAATTTTTACCTCCCAGCACTAAACAAAACCTTAAACAACACAGCAAACAACAGCCTAGTCATTGAGCTCAAACTAGAGAATGGCAATAAGGACAAAGGGATTTACTATGACGCCATTAACCTCACTTTCTATGACGCTCCCAATAAGTCACATCTCATGGGGAACTACACCATTCCTGGGTTCTACCAAGGGCACAAGAAAAAAGCCACAAGACAACAGCTTGTGGAGCTCAACAAGACACTGCTTTCTCAGGCTGCTTATCCAAATGGGTCTGCTTATTTTCATGTGGATTTGGCCACGGCTGTGAGGTTCAAGATCATGGCTTGGAAGACTAAGAGGCACAAGTTGGATGTTGGGTCTGATGTGGAAGTCAATAACCAAGGCAGCAAAATCTACAAGAAAATCAAGCTCCGGTCAGGCGCATCAGAGCATAAACGCTATTGTGCGCAGATGGGGGCTTTGGTTAGTTCGGTGGTCTTGGTTTTTCTTGACTTTTGATGATGACTTTTTTTCCATAATTTCAAGTTATTTGAATTTTTGGAGGTTGGTTTTGTTGTTTTTAATTGTGCTATTTTAGGGTTTAGGAGAAATGTTGTTGTGAATTTTTCGGAACACTTTTTACACATGGAATTGTTGAATTCTTTTGGAAATGAATTTTTTTTACCATTCTTGGTGATCTTTTGGGGTTAGTCTGAATTTCTGGTACATTGCTATACGATTTTTGTTTTACTTTTTAATGAATTCAAAATGTAAAATAGGAAATTTGTCCTCGAAAATGTTCTTTGACTGGCGGATAAAGCACTTTGATTTTATTTATTTCTATTTTTATGCCAAGCATGTTTAGTTTATATGAACTTCCAAAAGGGGTGGAGATTATTAATTATACCACTAATCAAAATAATAATAATAATATAATCATAATAATGGTGGGGAAAATTCAGAGAACCCACCTACCCATTTCGATGGTTTTAATTATAAGAATAAGACATTATCTTATGTTGCAAATTGAACAGTTGAGACCGGGAGAGGGAATCTAATGCTGACATGGTCCATAAGATTATCTTGTTCCGTACTTTTTATTTATTTTTTCTTTTTTTGATGGGGAAACAAACAATTTTTCTTTTTCTTTTTTCTTTTTGCTGAATATATTCTTGGTCCGTTCATTCAGAACATGAGCAATGTTACATACCTTAAAAAAAAAAAAAAAAATTTGCAGTATATTTTTCTCTTATAACATATGTAATTATGTACAGCATCTACCCTAGACCTTGACCTGAAATGTTTTCGAAGAAAATACAATTTATTTATTGGAAAAGAATATATATTTGTTAACATTAGTATCCATTTAAAATTTGTTTATATAATATAAGATAAAAAGGTAAAAATTAAATTATTTTAAAAAACTGAATTTAAATCATCTAAAATAAAGCTAGACAAAAAGTTGTGTGAAAACCTACAAACAAGAGATGATCTAAGTAAAATGCTAGCTTGGAGTAATCGATTAGCAACTAATTAAAAGCTAGATTTTTGTTAAGATTATCTAACTTTTTAAAATTAAGTTAAATTTTAATTTTTATCACATGTTATATAAATAAACTATAAAAAATAAACAATTCTCAAATAAAATGGTAACCTCGAAAAGACCCCCTTTTCAAAAAAATAAATAAATAAATTGGAAAGACCCTTTGGTGAAAAATTTTTGTTTTAATTTTAAAATAAAAAACAGAGGATATTTTTTTAATCTTATTTTGAAACTTGACCTTTGACCATGGAAAATTATTCTGAGTTCTAACAAGTTTCATTGATTAGTCCGTGAGGGCCGTGACCCGTGAGGCTTTGATTGGCGCGTGTAGGGAGAAAAATCGGTCCCACACAAGAGCGCGTCTTGGATTTTGAGCCTAGCGCGTTTCCACAGTATAAAAGTGACAGCTTTATAATGTACTTTGCTGAGATTGTATAAATTCGAATCTACCTATGTTAATAAATCCTATCAGTGGTTGGTATGAAATATGAATGAAACTCAACTAAACTTATTCAGCAAAAAAAAAAAAAACTCAACTAAACTTCTTTATAAAGAGTCGAATCAAATTTCATATTGTAACCAGCATAGGATTCATAGTTGTAGATGACACTCTTTAGACAGGACTGTTATGCTGGCCATCATGAAACTGAATGTGGATTAAGCCATTATCAAAAAAATTGGATTTAGATTATATTTTTGGATTAATTTACTGTAATTAGTGATTTTTTTCCCATGCAACTAGTGATTTTTTTCCCATGCAACAAGTGGAGAGGGGGTTTCAAATTCACCATTGAAAGAGACTAGATAATTTATATCTATATAATATCTAAAAGTTTAAACGTGGTATTTATTGTTGTTATGTTTCGATTGAGCCAAATCACTGTAGCATTTTGGTTCACTTTAGTTCATTTTGGTTTACTTCAGCCCATTTGGACTACTTCATTCTAGTAGGTTTATTTGGTCCACCCCCTTTGTTTAGTTCATTTTGATCTACTTCGTTCCATTCAGTTCATTCGGTCCATTTTGGTCCACTTCAATTTATTTCAGTCCAATTAGTCCACTTCTGTCCATTTAGTTCCCTTTAGTGATGCTTTGAGAGAAGAGGTTTGTGTATAAAGGATTGTTTCATTGACAATTATGTCACACTATCACCATAATATTGGTAAGTTCTTGATAAAATTACATATTTCTTATGTTATGAAAGTCTTGCTTTTTTTTCCCCTATTATAAGTGATGAATTTATTTATATATGCATCATCTTTAGGCTATTCAAGACATATATAGGATGAACTGTTTGTAATGAGTACTAGAAACAAATTCCAACCGCACATTACATTATTTACAAAATATTTCACCTTATATAATAATTGAATGTAAAATGCATTATGTTTTCTTGAAAAAAAAAATTGAAAAAAATTAAATATTTTCAAATGACAAATATAAATAGCTTAATTTAGAAAATCTAATATATCGTATAGACTATACTTTGCAAGAAAATAATCACATCATTTTAAGAAGAGTTTGAGACTAATACTTATAAGTCTCATTTACTATTTTTCTTTTTCATGTAACAAAAAAATAAATTGTCAAATTTTTCTATGCATCACGTGGGTTGGCAACTGATGTCACTAAATTATAAGACTTTTGACTTAAGTTACTAATAATACACTTCATAAGTCATGCTTCTCGGACTATTGTATTATCCTTGCTAAAGATGTTTCATTACAACTGGATTGCTGGGTCAATTTAAGTGATTTGGTATTTGATTTATCAAGGCTTAGAGGTACAATGAAAATTCTTGGCTTACTAGCACTTGAGTTGTTCTTGCCCAAGAAGAAAAGTTACTAATAGTTTATTAGAAGGAAAAAAAAAGACGGTTTTCTCACTATTCCTATATGAAAGGATATACCTGTAATAATAATTTTAGTATCTGCAACAATAGTTGTTATTATAAAACCTGAACATAATCATATAGTGTGAAATAAAGTATAACTAGAATCCTCCGCCTCTATTAACAAAATTTAGATGACCAATTTTAGTCTCCTGAGACAGACTAATACATGATATGCAATACCTTAATGTCCAGTCACATATCACAGTGGCTCTAGACTCTAGTTTACTGCTGAGAGGAGCTGCCACCTAGTAGTTTTAGTATGGCACGAGCTAGTGCTATTCTTTGCTTCTGACCTGCTGATAGCTGAGCTCCTCTTTCTCCACAATATGTGTTATACCCATCTTTCATTCCACTGCAATAAAATGTGAATATGTTATCAATAAGGAAGCTGCTAGTTTCATTTGCTATGATGTATGACATTTTCTAGTACATTATTCATTTTTCTTTTGGCTAACCAATATTGAGGCTAAAAGATTTGGGATTTTTTTTTTTTTTTTTTTTTTTTTTACCTACTTAAATTTCATGAATTGTTCAAGTTTCTTTCTCAAAGGACAGGTTAAGGGGCGCAAAAATGTCTGACACAGTTAATAACATGTGTTCGGTGTAGCTAAAATCAAATCATGGCTTTCTTGCCAAGAAAATTCAATGAAACGATTAGAAAGGGAAAATTTTCTAAATTATGTTATGTAATTCTGTACCTTATAAATTCATGAGCATTGGCATGGACAGCAGCTCTTCTTATCTCTGATTCTGTAGCGTCCTCTTTCCCATAGGAAATGTTTTCACGTATTGTTCCAGCAAAAAGAGTTGGCTCCTGGCTTACTAATGCAATATGTGACCTCAGAATTCTCAAATTATAGTTCTTAATTTCCTGTTCATCTATATAGATTGATCCCTTATCAGGATCATAAAATCTCTCAATAAGCCCAATGATGGTTGACTTGCCAGAACCACTCTGCCCCACTAGTGCCACTGTTTGCTCTGCATCAATCTTAAGAGTTAGGCCCTTAAAGATCATTTGATCAGGTCTTGATGGATATGCAAAGAAGACATTTTTTAGCTCCACACGACCCTTTGTTCTTCTTTTAATGTCCAGTCCCCATTTGCTATCTGGATCAATCTCACTGTTCCGGTTTAGGATGGCTAGAACTGATTGAATAGCACTGCTTCCTTTAGATAAATCATTGGTCATGCTCCCAGCTTCAGCAATAATGTATGCAGTAAATAGCAATATTAAAAATGCTTGAAAAAGATGCTTTGGTTCTATTAAATCTTGTTGTAGGAGCCTCCCACCATACCAGAATGCCAAAGCTGACGAAGCTGTGTTAAAAAACTGGGAGCTAAACAACCCAAAACCTGAAATCCAGGATTGTTTAATACTCTCCTTCCTATGACCTTTTAAGGTTTCACCAAAAAGACACAATATTCTTTTCTGAGAAGAGAAGGCAGTTATAGTTCTGTGATTAATGACAGCTTCGCTTGCTAGTTGGCTTCCTTCCTTCTGTGCTTTTCGAACCTTTTCAGCCATACTCTTCATCAAAACAGTTGTTGCATAAAAGCTCCCAATGACTATTGGCTGCACTGCAATCATCACAAGGGATAGCCTCCATGTGAGCACAAGTCCTAGTGTGTAAGCAAACGAAGCCCCAAAAATTGCTTGAACAAGCAATGACATCCAGTCCCCAACAAGGGATCGAACCATGTTAGCCTCAGTGGCTAACCTTGCACAAACTGCTGCACTTGTGTTATCATCTTGATCAAACCACCCAATTTCAAAGGTCATCAGTTTTTCCAGTAAATTCTCCCTTACCCTTTTTGTCAACCTTTCTCCCATAATTGAATAATTGTAGTGTTGGAGGACATTGGTGATAAAGTTGAAAATACCAATACCTAAGAAAATGAGGGACAAGACTCTGGATTTGGACTTGATTTCAGACTCATCCTTGAGGAAATAGACCGATATAAGTGATCCCACGCAGTAGGCATTTATGGGTTGTACTGCTCCAGAACCTAAGGCTCCCAAACATCCAAGCATAGCTCTTCCCCATTCTGGCGTATTCATTTTTAGTAAACGCCACTGGGAAGCACGAGGATAGGTAGATTTCTTTAAATATTTATCATCATCATCATCATCACCACCAGTATCATATGGCATTCAGATGGAGTAGGGTGTGCCCATGGAATATGCCTGACTGAAGGGATTTAACATTGGAGTACTGTGAATGCTTGATCTCACACTCATTGGACTTGGTGGGATGCTCATTTTGTGGTGGCTTCTTCCCTCTATTGGAGAACTAGGAGTGGTAGAGGCTTCATTTTGCATTTCCACCTGCTGCAATTGCACCATCTTCGAATATTCCCCACCTTCTCCATCATTCATTGACATCAACTCATTGTGTGAGCCTGACTCAACTACTCTGCCAGCTTGAAGAACCACAATTAGGTTTGCTGTCCTAATTGTGGACAGGCGATGAGCAATGATGATTGTTGTCCTCCCTTTTGATGCCTGACCAATTGCCTCTTGTACTATCCTTTCAGATTGCGCATCCAACGCACTAGTGGCTTCATCAAGCAGCAGAATCTTGGGATCTTTTAGCAGTGCTCTGGCTATGGCAATTCGTTGCTTTTGACCTCCAGACATTTGGAATCCAAATTGGCCAACCTGTGGAAACCGTAGCAGTTGATGTTATACAGTATTCACAAAAATAAGCTTGCCACAAGAATTATTTCAAAAATTTTCGAAGTTCATAATTCATGTGTAAATCACACTTCAAAGTCAAATCAAGATAGTAATTCCTATGGAAGAAAGTACCAACTGCAATTGGGTAAATGTTGTAAGAAAACTGTTTTGGGGATTAAGCAGCTTACTCAATTTATCACACATGCTTTTGGATATAGTTACAATACAATCTTTGCTGCAATTGCATAGAAAATTTTAGAAGGCCTTAAAAAATACTTAAAATCTCCTTGTTAGTCTTTATTTGTTGGAGTACCTTAAAAACTTAACCCAAACATAGCAGACAGGAAACAATTTCTGAGTCTAAAAAGTAGGCTTACTTGAGTTTCATATCCATCTGGTAACTTCGTGATGAAGTCATGTGCATTCGCTGCTTTGGCCACATTTATAACACTGTCGATTGTAGCTCCTTCCTTTCCAAATAGTATATTCTCTTTTATGGTTGTTGCAAATAGAACAGGTTCCTGATTTACTAGACCCAATTGGGATCTCAGCCATTTCAGCTGAAGTCTTCTTATCTTATATCCATCCAAGAGTATATCTCCTTCAATGGGATCGTAAAATCTTTCAAGTAGTGCAATGACTGTGGACTTACCAGAACCACTGCCCCCAACTAGACCTACTGTCTTACCAGCTCAAACCTTAAGATTGAAGTCTTCTAAGATTGGCGTATCAGGTCTTGATGGATAACAAAAATATACATGTTTGAATTCAATTTCTCCTCTCAAAAACGATAAAGCTTTTCCCTTTTTATCTTCAGAGTCTATAGTAGGAACTCGATCAATCATTTCGAAAATCCGAGAGGCAGCAGTTGTTGCCTCAGTGATGCCTGTTAGATATGGGAGTGCACTCAAAACACTCCTGAAATCACAAAACAAAATTTATTAATTCTAAATTGAAATAAAGAAGCTGAAGCCTAAGCAACAAGTGAGAAATATAAAATTAGTTGTGAGGAAAAGACTCACAATCCTCCCATGAGTACATTAAACCCAGCTATGAATACATGACCACCCTTTTCATGTTTTTGAGTAACCAAATAAGTACCAACCCAAGCCTGAAAACCCCAACCTGTTATATCATTCCCATGCTCCCCAACAGTATTCCCTTTACAAGCCTTTGCTTGATTCCAAACTCCAAGGTTGTCTGAAGTGCACGGCTGAATCTATCCAGTGTCTCCTTCTCCCCCACGTATGATTATACAGTTCTTATCGAAGAAATTGCTTGCTTTGCAATCCCTCCTGCAACACCATAGGACTCAATCATCTTCATTATTAGGCCTATCATGATCTTCCCAAAGACAAGCCCCAGAACAATGAACATCATTGAGAGTGGTATAGCTGCCAATGTGAGTCTCCATGACAATATGAAGGCAGATATGTGGCAGAAGACAAAAGTTGACATGTAAGCAAGGCAATTAGGTATCTGCATTTAAAAAAGAATCCAATTCAACAAGCAGCACAATGATAAAAATTCTAACTTTTGTGTACTCAGCCTATGCTTTCAAGAAGTTCAGCTTCTTGTCATTGATGATACTAGATCATCTAATCGCCACCAGATTTACATGGTAGATATTTAGAGCCAAACTTTTCAACCATTGTCTCCTCACTCTTTCTTAATATAACAAACTTATTGCAGCCCAGAACCAGCTTACTCAGAAAATGATATAACATAAATGAAATATGACTAAGTACTAACATAGAAGTTCTGTTCATTTCAAGAAGCCTAGTTATATAACCAGTTGTAAAGGGTTATCATCTTTATATGAATGGATAAATTATTTAGGATACATAATTCTGAAAATGATTCATGATGGGACTTCTTGTGCTGTGCAATTTTAAAATATGATTTTGAGGATTTCCATCTCTGTCTTCCTGGATAGTAAGCATAATAAGGGAGTTACTGAAATCATACCTTCTCACATAAAGCGACTTTGATTTAAATGGGAATCAGAGGAAATGAGTGTCACTACTTGGTTGGTTGTTGAAGTACCAGCAGTTCGAGTGTCAAAGAAACCAACATCTCGTCTAAGGACAGATTTCAGGTATTCCATTCTCATCCGAGAGGTCTGTCTATCAGCAGTTCTTGTCCAACATTGTCCTTCTGCAAAAGCAAATATTAACCACAACAAAACAAGAAACATAGTTAAGGACTAATATTTATGTGACAATCTTCATTTTTTTTTTTTTCAGGCAAAAGATGATTCCTGAAAGGAATCAAGTTAACAAAAATTGCAACTAACCTATGAAGGCAGAAAGTCCAACTCCAATTGCAGCATAAAGCAACTTGAGCGCATGCTGAAAAAATGGAAACGATGGTAGCAAGTTCACAAATTGCCTAAAGTGTTAAAAATACATGATACAATAAAAGGGGTTCTCATGGTCATTGGAAAATCACATTAAGGATGCAATGTTTTTCTAACTTAGGTAGCAACATGTACGACGAAGAGGGAAGTGAATTCTCTCCATTCACTTTGAAATTGAGAGATCACCATGAACACCATTTGCTTTTAAAATAAAGAAGGTCCATTTCATTCTGAAATTTAATTTTTCTTAAATATAAAGGTGTACAAAATGCCATTTTTAAAATTTCATTTCCGCGAATTTGGAATGACAGCTTAGTTTAAATGATACCCTAACATTTATACCTTTAATCCAAATAAACTGAAAAATAAAACTAAACTAAACTAAATCTTCACCAGGAAATTATCACTCTCCATATTAAAATGATATGAAATATAGATGATCCCAATACATGTTGTCTGAGGAAGAATAAAAGAAAAGTTATGATGGGATTATTTCTACAAAATTTTTTTTTTGGAAAATCACTTGTTTTTTGAGAACATTTTTTAGTTTTTCTGTATTTGGTTGCGGCCCTCAAATGAGCAGGAAAATATTTTCCATAGTTTGGCTTGCATAAAAAAAATCAATTATATTTCTTGTAATTCCAAATAAATATATGAATAAAATTTTTCATTCACGATAACAAAACCTCAAATAAAAAAATATTTTCTGTTTTTAGGACATTTGGGAGTCACAAATGAGGAAAAACTCAAATTCAGAATCTATGCAAGAAATTAAATTATGTAAGAAAGCGATTGGTTTGTGCAAAAATGTCATTTGAGAAGAAGTCAACAGTGATCAATAATTGGTCAATTAAGTCAGTTATCAGCCAGTGGAGAAAAGAAGGAAGGAAAAAGAGACAAAAGTTACTATTGGGAGAGTTTTTGTAGTGTGTAAGTTTATTTGTGATAGTTTTCCAACCCATTATGTAATGTATGGGAAAACATTTCCCCTCTAGGATTTAACTTCTATGAACCACAAAACACGTTTTCCATTAACCACAATAACAACCAAAATAAATAAATTAACTTGTGTTTTTCACCGTATCAATATCAGAAAATGTAAAATAAAATTTACAGAAAAAAAATCATATAAAATGAACGAAACAAGTTAGGGGCAATGCCCCCTTAGCTTTTTAAATTTTCCATTAAACAGACTGATGCGGTTGGTCTGTGAGAGAGAGACAGGCAGTGAGTGAGAGGGATGTGAAGAAAATAATAAAAAATAGTAGTAAAAGAACGAATATTTTATTAAATTAAATATGTAGAATAGATAAATTAATGTTAGTGTTTTGTAAAAGTGGATGTGTAAAATATTAAAAAAAGAAGTAGGTTTTTTTGTGTAAAATAGATAGAAAATTTACACAGACTGATGTAGATGCTCTAAGCAAGTAATAAAACACCCTTGTTTCTGACCCTAGTGTAAAGAGACATAGTTCTATAAAAGATGTCACCCTCTCTCGTTTAACCTTTTTTTTTATTTCTACCAAAAAATAATTATAATTTGACTAAAATTATAGTTATTGGACAAAGCTCTCACATATATCTTGAGTTGGGCTGTCAGCTCGATTCATCGAATTTGTCTAGAAGTGACATCTTGAACTCTAAATATTTTGTCAAATCAACTTGCCTTTTAAACCCCCCCTGTTCCATCTTCTCAATTCTCTCAACAACTAAAAAAAATTCTTCTCAATTTCTGAAAGTGGTGCTTCGTGTGTCTCTTTTTCTTGGTCTCAGTGATCATCAAACATAGCCCAAGAACAGGAAGCTTGGCATTGAACTTCTTTGCTCATGAATTATTGGAAGGTCTAAAGGCCTCTCAACTCAGAAAGTGGGTCACTCATTCTTTCCTTGTTGGGCCATGATGTTAGGAGGAAATGTGCAGAATAGCTGTGCAATAGAGTTGTATATAGTTAGTTAAGCATCGTTTGAAAGTATAATGGAAAGTAGCATCTTGAGTTTCTAAAACTCGAGATGCTATTTTAAATCTCACTCCACCGCGTCACAGACCAATTGGTGAGCTGGACTTAATTTTGTTCACTTAGATCTCGAGTCTCTGAGACTCAAGATTTGATTTATAGAACTCGAGTCTTAAAGACTCGAGTTTTACTGGAAATAGATTACTATTTGGAGGCCGAAAAAACAGAGCATAGATCTTGAGTCTTAAAGACTCAAGTTTAGCTGGAAACATATACAATTCGGAGACCGAAAAACAAAGCATAAAAAAAATGACTTACACTCAGCCTGACTAACTCTCACTCACACCCATAACTCACTCACCACATTGCCTCTCACTCTCTCACTCACCACACTGCCTCTCTCACTGCTCTTCCCTCTCAACAATTTCATTTCTCAGGTAAGGGTTTTTTGATTTGATTGTTATTGTAGTTGGGTATTAGTTGTCTATGGGTGTGGGTTAAGGAGTTTGAGTATCAGAATACCTTAAAGACTTCTTAAATAAGAAAACATGGTTTCACTTGCACTGACCATCTGTATATACACAATATTTATATTTTCACACCTAGTGTCCACATCTTTTAAAAATTTTCACATTTAACTCACAATACTTTATTTTTTGAATATAGTGTTAGATTGTTATACCAATTAGACTGTTAGATTGTTAACATTTTCTAGAGATTGTGTATGGGTAAGTTTGTGATTGTCAAAAACTTATTTTTGTGATTGGTAAAGTTGATGTACTGCATAAAGTTTATGTTTAGACTTAAAAATGTGGCAAATAGCTCTAAGAGATTGTGTTGTTTTCAATCTCTAGAAAATGTGGCAGATAGTGTTCACAATCTCTAGAAAATAATATACAGTAGTTAGGAAACTTATACCTGAAGACCCATATTCTAACTCCTACTGTAATTAGCTTCTTGTATATAGGAAGGACAGATGGATTTGTATATATCCAATTGTTAAATATAGTCATACTACATCCAAAATTTTAGAAAAAAATGTTCAGTTTGTATCAAGAAAATGAAATTAAAAAAATTTCTTGCCTGCTTCTTTTTATTAGAAAGTTAAAGACTTGCTTCAAGTTTCTTTTAGATCAGGGAACTTCAAAATGTTTTTTAACTAACATAGTAACTTGACTTTAACAGGTTCACAATGCCTAAAATTGATATAATCCTATATTACGGTGGTCTGCTGAAGAATGCCAATGCGAACAAGGGATTGCCATTTGAAGGGCCGGGTATAAAGAGCTACTATACCCAAATTGATCGTAGGTTGAAGACCCTTGATGAATTGAAGATGATGGTTATGGAAGAGTTGTGTGAGAATCTTACTGTGCACAACATACAAATTACTTATCGTATGCCAAATGAAATCCTGAAGCATCGGATTAATTACAAGTATATGGCAATAGAAACAGACAAACATGTGAAGATCATGTTTGACAAGTTGGAGAGAATATTTGAAGTAACTAATATTGAGTTGTACATACAGTTGGAGCCGCGTGGAGAAGTTGGTATTGAGGAAATCCAACAAACACAAACAAGTTTACAGGTTACAGTTCCGAATGCTCAATATGATTATTTTACACATGTAGAGCATGATGATGTTCATGCTGATGATGATGATGATGATGAGGATGAGGATAAGGATGAGGATGAGAATGATGATAAGGATGACGATGACGATGATGATGACGACTATGTTGATGAGAGTACTGACATTGACGATGAAGATTTTGTCGATAGAGATGAGATTGAAGACAGGATTGAGAGAGGGGACTTTAGGGACTTTGAGAGGGACATTGATGACGATGAGACATTGGACGGTAGTAAACCTGATGCAGACAATGTTCTTAGTGTCCAAAACATTACAGACACAATCCCTGCCTACGCACCTCCTGCCTTGTCATTTTCTGCAAATACTTGGGAAAATATGGTTGATCCTTCACATATTGAGACACCATTTATATCTACTTGGAGAGAGGGGATGAATTTGTGCAAAGGCTTGACTTTTGCCAATAAAGGGGAGGTGCAGCGTGTATTAACAATTTGTACCCTCAAGGAAAACAAACATTTTATGATCAGTAGGTCGACCACGACAAAACTTTGTGCAAATTGCGTGGATGAGTCATGCAAGTGGTATGTCTGCGCAGTCATGAAGCCCAATCTCTAGGGACTATGGATGGTCACCGTGTACAAGGGTCCTTACACGTGTATACGGACTAGGGTGCGAAATGATGGTAGAATGATGAATTGTAATTTTATTGCATCAGACATCCTTAAGAAGTTACGTGAGGATCACACTACCCCAATTAAGTATCTCAGATCTATGATAGAGTCGAAATATGAGGGTCATAAG
Organism: Quercus gilva; assembly: GCA_023621385.1. NCBI lineage: Eukaryota > Viridiplantae > Streptophyta > Magnoliopsida > Fagales > Fagaceae > Quercus > Quercus gilva. The sequence continues at coordinate 15,404,414 of CM042480.1, forward strand.
CCTTCTTACTACAAGGTATGGGATGCGAAACAAAAGGCAATTGGGAAGCTGTTTGGGAATTAGGAAAAGTCTTACCAAAGGTTGCAAAAGTTGCTTATGGCATATATTGATCAAGATCCGACTACATAGGTGTTCTATCGTACGACATCCACCGATGAAGATGACACTGTATTTTTGAATTATGTGTTTTGGTCTTTCGGTCCAAGCATTGATGGATTCAAATATTGCAAGTCGGTTATCAGTATTGATGGGACCCATCTGTATGGTAAATATCAGGGAAAGTTGTTGGTTGCAATGACAACCGACGCTAACAACAAGGTATTCCCTCTTGCCTTTGCTATTGTGGATTGTGAGTCAGGATCCAGTTGGAGATGGTTTTTACAATGCCTCAGAGATACGATTAGCCACGTGATACCTGACAAAGGCATTTGCATAATTTCTGACCGACATCTCGGTATCAAAAACGCCATTGCAAACTAGCCTAAAGGGGATAATGGAAGAACACGGTTATTTCATGGATATTGCCTTCGACATGTTGCTAGCAACTTCAACACACATTTTCAGAACTCGACTCTAAAGTCAGCTTGCTTGAAAGCAGGATATGCTACTCAGGTAGTTAAATTTGATACCATAATGGAGTCCATTAAGCAGGTGGAAATGATAGGCCATTTGGAATAAGAAGAAGGTGACGGGGAAGGATGGAAAGGAAAAGAATCAAGATTATCTTCCATACACATATCTAATGAGCGAGTCTATGGATATGTGGACCCAATCACATGATGGTGGGAGACATTTTGGGGCAATGACAATCAATATATCATAGTGCTTCAATGGTGTACTAAAAGCTGCACAGGGCCTTCCTATTGCTGCGTTGGTTGAGTTCACTTGGTCCAAACTTGTTGAATATTTCCACGACTGGCACAAAGAATACCTCATTCGCCTATCAGAGGGTAAGAAATGGACTCAATATGCCTTTGACAAGTGGGAAGCAAATAAGCTTAAATCTGAGAAACACTATCTCAAGCCATTTAACAATGAACAGATGATATATCAGATAGTTACTTCATTCACATGTAGCCCAGAAGGGGGAAACCACAGTTATGAAGTTCAGATACGAGAAAGAACATGCAATTGTGGGAAATGGCAAAACATAGGGATCCCGTGTTCACATGCAATTAGAGTATGTGACTATTTAAATATTGATTTGACTGCATATATTCACCCATGTTATGGTTTGGACAATGCCCTTAACACTTATCAGCATGCATTTATGATTCCCAAGTCACAATCATTGTGGAGGGATCCCATGGGGCCAAAGTGGTTGCCTAATCCAGCATTGTTACGGGCCAAACGTCGACCAGTGAAGTCAAGAATAAGGAATGAGATGGATGGAGTGAGGAATAAGGATCGAGGGTCGAGATGGCGGAGGGAGGACGTAGATTTGATAGAGAAACAACCCAAGCAAACATGTGGATTGTGTCATGCTTCTGGGCATAACCGGAGAAAATGTCCGCAATCCCGTGGCGCTTCCACAAGCAGTAATGTTCCACAGTAGGTAGGTAGATAGGAAAATATTATGCATTGGTTAAATAATTGTTGTTCATTCTACCATTAACTAATGTTTACTATCTTCTCTCCTAACGTGATTAGTCTACGTTTTGCAGGCATGCTTCCATGGACGCCCTTTTTGTTGTGCGAACTGCTGATCTTAGGAAAAGTGACTACGTTGTATTGGCACAATTAACTTTTTGGTTTTTGTTTAATGTACTTATAATTCTTTATCCAATGTACCTCTATGAAGATTGTGATTTGAGTAGTACGGTTAGAATTGCAAATTAAGCATGGTTGCGCGTGTTTAGAATGTTAATATATTGAGAATGCCTTTTTGTTGTGATGCAAATGCATTTTCATTGTAAAACTATATTTATTAAGAGAGCGTAACAGTTTCTATAGTTTGGTGCCTAGCAAGAATGCCTTTTGATGTAATTTATGTGCATTTACATTCTCAACTTCTCTGCCTCTCAATGAGTGTTAAATTACATTCTCAGCTTCTTTATCTGTGTTTCTCAACAGGTGCATGTACACATTTCAGTTCCTGATTTGCTTGCATGTGCAGGAAAAAAAAAATTTCCCAGTGGAACTTTAGTTTCATAAACTTGAGTTCCACTGAGAAAAACAGAGCAAACAGGGGAACAAATCTGCCTAAACAGGGGATTTGCCCAAGTAAAAAAAAAAAAAAAAAATTTCCCAGTGGAACTCAAGTTTATGAAACTCGAGTTCCACTGGGAAAAATAGAGCAAAACAGGGGAACCAATCTGCCTGAATAGGGGATTTGCCCAAGTAGTAAAAAAAAAAAAAAATTCCCAGTGGAACTCGAGTTTATGAAACTTGAGTTCCACTGAGAAAAAGAGCAAAACATGGGAACCAATCTGCCTAAACAAGGGATTTGCCTAAGTAAAAAAAAAAAAAAAAAAAATTTCCCAGTGGAACTCGAGTTCCATTGGAAAATTTTTCTTTAAGGATCTCGAGTTTTACAAACTCGAGTTCTTCTCATAATTTTTTTAAATCTCGCTCTTTTTTATTTGGTTTGTCATTTTTTCCTCAGGATCTCGAGTTTTAAACACTCGAGATCTTTTTTTTCTTTTTCTTTACACTCTGAATCTTCGTTGCGTCATGAGGCAGTGGCGCTGCAATGGCCTCAACAAGGCGGTTGATGAGAATTCTTTGCCCCACCAAAGTTTTGTTGTCATTCGCCAGAGTAAAACCAAGAAACTCCATGCAAAGAGTGCTCCAAGTTCCATCCAACACAGCAGTCGGCCCAACCAAGACCTCACCGTCTATAGGAAGTCCAAAAATGACCTCCACATCTTGTAGGGTGATTGACATCTCACCATATGGAAGATGGAACGTATGAGTCTCCGGACGCCATCGCTCAACTAAGGCCGTTATAAGGCAATTATCTATCTCTTTGGAAGGGGCCTTAAACAATCCTTCAAGCCTTAGCAACTTGATAATGTTAATCACCTGATTATCTCGCATTTGAATGTTTGCCATCTCCTTAGTGTGACCATGGCATGTAAGTAAGCCTGGGTCCTGCAAAATCAATAAAAATTATAGCAGTTGTTAGAACTACAAATATAACTTTGAAAGAACTTGCTAACTAAAAGTCAAAGATAATGTAAAAATTAAAGCGGTTATTAGAACTAGATATTTCACCTCGCCATTCCAAATGTCCTCTGATCGATGATGTGGTTGTCGCGTCAACAATGACCTATCATGCAAACCAGGCTACAAGATCTGTGGCTCCTTATCAATCTGAGGCTCCATACTGCAAAGAGTGCTATTTTGAGATCATTAATAGTGTGGGGGCAAAGGAATACTATTCTACATGCAAGAAAAATCTATATTGAAGAGCAGCTTATTGGCATTATTTAAAAAAGGATGCTACAAGAATGGAAAGCAAGAAGAAGTATATCTATAACTCAGGATTAAATAGAGTACTTTGCTGTAATTGGGGATTCAATCCAGCCTTGATCTTTTCTGTTCCTATGTAATTGGTAAGTTATTTTTAAAAATAATATCTCAATACAAGTGGAATCATTTATTTCTCTAGCCTTTTCTCACACACACACACACATACACATGTAAATATCTACATGAGAGATGGATTTGAAATTTCACAGCTAAATCATGAAGAAAAAGCATTTAAAACAGTAAAAAAAAGAATATGAGCTTTAGCCCAAATTCAATTATCTCCTCATAAGAGTAGGGGTTCAAGACCTATTGGTTATGTGTGTTGTAGCAAGGCATGCACATGCAACCCAACTCTACTAATTATTTGTTTACATACACAAAATACAATATTATACGTAGCATACAATGTCATCATATCTTAGTAAATTCAATCAAAAAATAATCATGCAATGCATACCCTAATCATGAACATATTCAAAAAAACAATCCTTATTAGCACAATCACAATAGATATTTAAAAATAGAGCAAAATTGATCATCTCATGTATAAATCACACAAATACAAATACAACAACTCAAATAGACACAACACACACACATCACATAGATACAAGCCCAATCAACTCAGATTGAGACCCAGCACACACACGTATACATCATAAAAATAAGACCTACTAATCTCAGCCTAAGCAAAATAGACATACCTCAAGATGCAAAAATGCTTTTCTCCAACCTAGAATCTTGCAAATTGGTCAAGTCTTACAATCATGCTTGATTTGTGTTGGAAATTTACTCGGGTTTCAATTTATTGGTCTGATGGTCGATTCTCATATGCAGGAAATTTAGTTATTTTAATTCTTTTAAGTCGACTTTACACAGTGAGTAGACCTAGAATTCATATATTGTACACTAGTGCAATTTTCTGTCCAAGATAGCCCTTAATTTAGAGTGGACATCTGTCATCACATCAATTCTCAAACTATGGGATTAATTCCAAGAAAAATTAGGATGACAAGTAAAATTTGCATGAAATTTTACTATTGGTTATGAAAACCCAAATTGTGTTCCAAAAGGAAGAAAAGTAATTACAAGTTTCTAACCAAGTCTTACAAGCGATGAACAGAGTCTTATGCACAGAAACAAACAATTATTCTAAATAGAGCCACTTCAATATAACCTCACAAAGGAACCTAAAATCACTATAACTACTTTCAATGGTGGAAACTCAAAACTGTGAAAATGCACATTACTTATCAAAAAAAAAAAAAAAAAAATCACTATAACTGAAAATCATGGTTAACATGCAACATATAAACACTACAGATTCCACAAAGGCAAAAGAATTAAACCCAAAAAACCGAAATTGAAAAAAGGAGTACCTTTCGCACGGTGGGCTACGATCAGAGCAACAATGGCCTACAATTGCTTGAGAGTGAGTGAGTGAGTGAGTTTCAGAGGGCTGACCGAAGGTTGAGTGAGTTTGAGAGGGCGGAGCGAAGGTTGAGCGAGTGAGGGTTTGACTGAGAGTGTTTCGTGTCTTCACCGGGCTACGATCAGAGCAACAATGGGCTACAAATGCTTGAGAGTGAGTGAGTGACTTTGAGAGTGACTTTGAGAGGGCGGAGCAAAGTTTGATCGTGTGTTTGAAATTTGAGAGTGTTTGAACAGAGCGTTTGAATGTGTTTTATGTTCTGCAGATTTCGAGTTTCTAAAACTCGCTTTCTACATAGCCCCACGTGGAAATTTTCTCCAGCTAAGATATCCCAAAAACGGAACTCGATTTTTAAAAACTCGAGTTCTAATATAAAATCTCGAGTTTTAGAAACTCGAGATGTTAGTTTCACAATTTCTTTTGAAACCGGCCAACTAACGAAATGGTTAGAAATCCACTGCTATTTGGAAAGGGTGTTCTGATGTTAGAGATATAGTAGAAGAATGAGTCGTGTTAGAGTACTCATAGCAGTGAAGCTAAATAGCTATTTAGTTATATAGCTATTTTAGCTTCTCCAAAACACAAAAACCCATACTACAACAATGGAGTTAAAACTAAAATTTTTACCTTCATTGCTACAATGCACAACTATGTATGGCTGTGCACTGTAGCTGAGAGCTAAAAAAAAAAAAAAAAATTCTCTAGCCAAATTAAAATATTATTCTTTGTCTTTTCTTCTCAGAACTCTCACAATCTCTCAACTCTCTCTCTTTCAACTTTCAGACCTCTCACACCACCGCCCCCCTGACCCACACCGCCACAGACCTAGCTCCAACCATGGCAACCCCCACCACCACCACCACCACATCAGTCACAAATCCAACCATACCTACACTCATCAAACCCACCACCACCAATATCAATCACCACTTCCACCACCACGGCAACCCCCACCGCCACCACCACATTAGTCACAAACCCAATCAAACCGACACTGATCAAACCCACCACTACCAGGAAAAAAAAAAGAAAAAAAAAAAAGGCAAACATCGACAAAACCCACGGCCAAAACATCACCAAAACCCACAGCCAAAATCCATCACTGAGAGAGTCACAACCCATGAACCATAACTAGACTAAGCGGACTTGAGAGACCCACGAGCTAGAAGAGAGAGCCGGACTTAAGAGACCAACAACAGATCCACCCACGGAGAGAAGACGAAGGTTTGGCTTGGTCAAGTGGGTTGCAATGGGTTGCGTGGCCTGTGATGGTGGTGAGTTGTAGTGGCCTGCGACAGTGTTCCGACCATGGTGGTTTGGTGATGGTGTTCCACCATGGGTTTTGGGTTTGAAGGGGAGAGAGCAGAACAAAAGAGAGAAGGAAGAGAGAGAGACTGAAATGAAATAATGAGAGAAAGAGAAGAAAAATCAACCAATAATTTGTATATATATAATTTGGTTTAAAAATAAAAAAAAATAATGTTGTTATACTAGATGATAATAGGCTATCATGACAATTGAGAAATTTTTTTTAGTCAAAAGATAAATTTGTATATATATAATTTGGGGTTAAAACAAAATTAAACTAGATGATTATTTGCTATCATGATGATTGAGAAATTGTTTTAGTAAAAAAAAAAAATGTATAAGTATAATTTGGGGTTAAAAAAATCACTTGTTAACACTAGATGATTATTTGCTATCATGTGGCGACGACGGTGGAAGAGCCAGTGGCAGCAGTGGCGTTGGCGGTGGAAGAGTTGGTGGTGGTGGCAGTGGTGGCAGCGGTAGCGATTGCGGTGGCGGTGGAAGAGTGGTGGCGGCGGCGGTAGTGGCAGCAATAGTGGTTGCGGGTAGTTGTGATTGTTGTTTATTGTAGTGAATATATTATTTTATTGTAGTGGATATATTATTTTATTGTGATGTTTATATTATTTTATTGTGTTGAAAGCTAAAATAAATCCACTGCTGCAGCATGTTTTGTAAAGTGAGTAGGTAAAATAGATAAAGTAACTTTTTATAGTGTCAAATAGCTAAATTTTTAGCTCCATTGCTGTGGATACTCTTAGGTTCTAAAGATTTAGATTAAGTGTTTAGAATCATGGTTGTAATGTGTTGGCAAACTGGGAGCAAAACTAGTCTAGTCTAAGTGTTTAGAGTGTGCTTAAATAAGTGTGTTTCAAGATTGCAAAGTCCAGCTGATCGCAAAAAAGAGAATTCAAGTTCTGTCATTCTTGACCAATCGAGAAATAGACCCGATCGATCAAAAATCGTAGATAGGGATTTTTGCAGAAGGTTATTTCAATCCAATCACAACAAAAGCGTTTAGGGTTACACTTAAACTTCTACACATATAAAAATAAAACCCTAACTACTCTTTGAAGACTTTTGGAAGACTTGTGTGTTACTCTTTGTGAGATTTGAGAGGTTCTGTAACTTCTAACTACACAAGATTCTACCGGAGCTTAAACTACAATCAAGGATTGGTAGAACTAATTGTTGCATTTAAGATCAACTACTGATGGTGATATGAAACCTTTGAGTGGAGTCTCAAAGTCACAAGCAAGGGTGTGCTTGTGTTACTATTAATATAAGAAGAGAAGGAGTCTGTGGATTCGGAGCTTGCACGTAGTCATGTCAGTAAGTTACTACATGAGGTAGCATTAGATTTAGGGTTCAATCTTTTGTAAAAACTTCAATTCTCTTATAGTGTATTTGGTTTACCTTGAGGATAGTTAAGTCAAATCCTCTCCAGGTTTTTACCTTGAAACAGGTTAGTTTCATTGGTTTTCCTGAGTAATCATATTGTGGTATAATTTACTTTTCCGTAACCTTGCATGATATGATTTATTCGTTTTAACCTAGATCTGAAAATTAATCTAAGTATTCACTTGGTTAATAAATTAGGTTAAAAAATCTGTTTAAGGGGTCTAAACAAACTCTTAATTGGTATCAGAGCGGGTTAGCTCTTGTTTTTAGGTATCTTTACCTAGAGTTGATCCTTGACCCCTGCTGTCATGGGTTTCTTGTTGTGTTTCTTGAAAGCAACTAGGATGAGAATTGTATCTTTCTGCTGTTGTTCTCTATGGCTTTTTGATGTTTTCAACCTATCATTGAATGTTTACGTATAACTACTTCTCACAATAATTATATTTGTTATATTGCTTTAACTGCCTTAGAGGCATGTGATACTTGCCTTTGGTATTTGGATAGTGGCAAGTTGTGATTTAAAGTTTGAAAAATAAACTCTTGCTTTAAATAAATATTAATATTAGAACAACAACAACTGCCACAAAGAAAGCACAAATACGAGTGGCAGCATTAATGGATAAGCAACCCCATAAACAAGACTAATGCTAGTACCATAACTTGTGCCACAACTTGCTCATGTGGCAAATCACATGGCAAGTTGTGATTGGCAGAGTTGTGGCACAAGTTATGGAACCAGCATAGCTCCATAAACAATTCTAATATTGTGGGTTTGTTTAAATAAATTATAAATAAATAAATGCTACTAACTAGTAGAAGAACTAAAAGTTTAGAACAACAAGAACCTAAAAAACACAAATATGAGTGGCAGAGAAAGTATCTCTTGCATCCATCCTATACAACATCTCTCTCACAGAAATGAAGGTCCCACATTTCTGTGAGAGAGATATTGTATAGAACAGCCTCATATGAAAATTTTTCTTAGTGGATAAGAGAATCTCTTTCACAAAAATTTCACTTACTAACTTTTTATCATTTTGCACTACAAAAAAAGAGGGCTATAGTCGCATTTGAAAAACGCAACTATAGACCATAAAAACGCAACTATAGCCTATAATTGCGTTTTCCATAGCCGCGTTTCCAAACACGGCCTATCCTATGCGACTATAGCCCCCTGCGGGACTTAGAGCTGCGTTTTTAAAAACGCAGTCCAAATTGGGTCTATAGCTGCGTTTTCTACACCCTATACCCACGTTTTTACACACCCACAAATGCAGGACCTATAGCTGCTCCATAAGTGTTGAAGCTGCATTTATTCAACGCAGCTCTGGGATATATTGAAAATAAATAAATAAATAAATCCTCAAATGGGTCTAGAGCTGCGCTTTTAAAAACGCAGCTTCAGTCCTACTAAGCTAAAAGCAGCCTCAACATCACAAAACGCGGCTTCAGAGCTGGTCTATAGCCGTGTTTAGTAAACACAACTATACGTCCAATGGTGGAGTTGAGTTTTTGTAAAACGCAGCTCAAACAGTATCCTGAAGCTACGTTTTTTAAAAACGCAACTCCAAAACGCAGCTCCAAAGCTCGTTGTAGTGTTGCTTTTTACCCAAAAAAAAAATCATTCAAACTTTTAATTTTTAGTTACAACCCTTCAAAACTATTGCACTGGTGAGTGGAATGTGATTCACGTTATTATAGACAAAATATGGAAATTATATGAGAGAATTGATCAACGTTACGCCTACCTTATTTACAACATCGTTTGTCAAAGCTTTGCCACTTCCATAGTCATTGATCACATCGCCTAGAATGAACATCATCAGAGGGTTCTGCAACCCATCTCCAATGCTACCCTAAGTCCCAAACAACATGAACATGTCCACCCGATCTGCATTTCTGAAAATGCTATCTTTGGCCCCCATTTCCAATGCTCCTTCTAGCATAAGTGGCCAACTTTTTTGCTATTATTTTCACCCTTACATTCAAATGTATCCAATATTTATACATGCATAGTTAACTCCTCTTAGAATATCGGCCGGCAGCCTATTATACTGTAATCTGCAATATTGTCTTTTTCATTATAGCTATCGTCAATGCTAATTTGAATGCATCAATGGGTTTTTTAAAATATAGCCGGCATTGGTCGATTATCTTGGTTTATAGGCCAACATTTTTGTTTGTTTCCATAGTTCCAATCAGAAATTTTACAAGGTGTATTAATTTGTTATCTAACTTTACTGTTTATTTGTTTGTATGTAGTTACTTACACTCCATAAGAATTATTTGCTGTGATTGTCGTTGAATATTTCTTTAACCAATTGAATCTAGTTGTTGGCGATAACTTAAAAATAAATTTGATGATTTTTAGGAATGTAGTAGGTAGTTTTTTATGACTTTGCATTGTTATGTAGGGACTAGGGACAACAATGTTACATTCTTGCTATTCGGCAATGGCCATATTTGGTTCCCATGTTATGGTTGGTTTTGTTTTCGATGTAGCATGTGATTGATTACATATTGCACCCCTCCAAAGCAAAAAGACACAAAGATGGTAAATTCTCAAATTTACTTATACATTTTCCTTGACAAAGGTTTTGTAACTAAATTGACACATTTCTATACACAAAATGCTTGAGGGTTTAAAGGGAAAAAAGTTTAAGCTACGAGATTATATAAGACTTATAAATATATACCATGAAATTTACTTGCAACATGTGTACATTTGAACGAGGCTAAATGACCCAAATTAGATAGATGGATCGAATCTCATAAACAAACTCCCAAAGGAATTAAGTACCGCATCAAGCCATTAGCTTGATTAGATCTAGTATCATTTGCCTTTGGTTAAAACATAGCATTGGTCACTAAAATTTGAGTCATATTCTATTTTAGTCTCTAAAGTTTTTTTTTTTTTAATTCTAATCCTCAAAAAAATGTAAACACATCAAGTTGGTCTTTCCGTAACTTTGTTAAAATGGAAATTCAAGTGGCTTTGTTGAATTTTACTAAATTAAAAAAAAAAAATTATCACGGCCATGCTACCAAATAACTAATTTGATACATTTATAATTTTTAAAGAACTAAAATAGAAAACTTCAAATTTTGGAAACTAATTAAATTTTGATTGAAAATTTAAAAGCTAACCATTTTTTTTTTCTATTTTTGGTTTTCATTTTATTGTTTTATTTATTTCTTTTCTTTTTTTAACAACATTAGTATACAATAAGTCTAGAGTCATAACATATTTTATAATATATCTCACAAAAATCACAAGTACAGTCATAACATATTTTATAACAAACTTCACAAAAATCACAACTATTAATTTGATAAATTAGTAATGATAGATAATAAAATAGTATCAACAATAGGTTTAGATGAGAATGAATAATGACATTACCAAAAAAAAATAATAATAATAATCTCTCAATTCCAACAAACATGAAATTTGTTGTGAAATTTTATTTTAGTCTTTTTATGTTCTCCGACTATGTTCTGATTTTGCAGTTTTTAATCATGGAATAGGAAACAATATAGAACTTGACTTGGACTCAGTGCATCCAGCGTATTAGACTCATTGGGATGATGACATGTGACTAGAAATGGACACATAACTATTATGATCGGTCTAATGCAACTGGATATTGCACCCAAGTTTTGCGCAATATAGTATTTTTCATACACTCCTATTAATGTTTCTAGGGGATTTGTCTTTCCTGTGAGTCATTGGGGTGTAATGACACGTAAGAAACCTCTAAATCACACCCCTTCATCTCATCTGTTGCAATCTCCATCTGTTGCAATAGGAAAGTGACAACAACCAGCAAGTCCAAGTTTTTGTTATCTATGATGGATTAATATACTATGAAAAGTTGGTTTTAGTTAGCTTAACTAGTAAAATCTCTAATAGTTGAATAAGAAATTTATGGTTTAATCCTTGTCTACACTAAAAACCGATTAGTGTTTTACCGCCTATACCGAAAACCGATTGATATCTTAGTCTGATGTTAAAAGCTATAGTTAGGAGTGAACACCACTGGACTTTTATTTGGTTCAAAAATACCCTCATTAATGAAAGGTAACTTTATTTAGAAATAGGGTCATAAATATCAAATAATAAATTTCATTTTAAATTCAAAAAGAAAACTCCTAAAATTTAGGATTTTTTTTCTCTTCAAGTTCAAAAAAGATATTACCGTTACTGCTTATCTCTAAAATTATCATTTTTATTTGTTTGAAAAATAAAAAAATATAAGTAATCGTTTTTGGGAGTAACATGGAAGGAATGTAATGGAATTATTTTATGACAATATTACTATTAAACCCCATATTTTAAAATAAAATGTTGAATATATAGAGGTAAATTGGGAGTTTTAGTAAAAAAATTCATTAAATCTAATTTCATTCCCTCTCATTCCTCCTAATTTTGGAAGAATGAAAATTTGAAGTTTTAAGGAAATAAAGAGGAATAAGTGTTTCATTTTACCCATTTCATCCACTCCCACTTAAACTTCCAAACAAGGGAATAGATTTTCTGTTCCCTCTATTAAAACTCTCAAACAAGAGAATTCAGGAATATTCTAAAACTATTATTTTCATTCCTTTCTATTCCATTCCATTCCCTCCTCCCAAACAAGGCCTTAAGTGGTTCAAAATACCATCATTAATGAGTGGTAACTTCATTTAAAAATAGGTTCATAAATGTCAAATAACAAATTTTATTTTGAATTCAAAAAGAGAACTTCTAGAATTTAGGATTTTTTTTCCTTCACATTCAAAAAAGAAATTACGATTACTACTTATCTCTAAAATTTATTCTTTTTATTTTTTTGAAAAATTAAAAAAAATTCTAAATTATAATAAATGCAAATTATTAACTTTTACTCAAAAAAATAAAAGAGCCTCAGAGGCGTGTGTGTGTGTATATATATATATATATAGAGAGAGAGAGAGAGAGAGAGAGAACTTTGGCAAAGTTTTGTTGCATTTGTTATATGCTATGAATTAATTTGTTTGTTGAGGTAAAACAATCAAACAGGACTGCCTAGAAATGATCTATGATGCAATAAACATGGCTTTGATCTTCCTAGAAATTCATCGTGTACCTTCGTATTTGGGCAAAGAATGCATCCTTTTTAGCCAATTTTTTTCTCATGTTCTTGATGCCATAAATATACCATAAAAACCTGCCTACTAGTAGAGGAGATTAAAAAACAAAAAAAAATTCAAAGGAGGCCGAGTTAAATATATATATATATATATATATTATAATCAAAAGAATATATATAACATTAATAAAACTAAAGGCTTTTTAACTCCTAATCATGAAATTCACATTTATTGTTTCTTCTAAAAGGAAAAAAAAAATCCATATCTCTAATTTTCTAAATGAAAAATAAAATAAATGAACAAATTTTTTTTTTTTATTATTATTATTGGAGAAACAAGCACACATGCAAAGGAGAGAGAAATGAGAAGGAGTTCTAACACAAACGCATACCACAAACTCTAAAAGCTATGGTAAAAAAGTTTTTTATTAAAAACATTTAGTCAGTTTTTTTAAGACTTTCTCCTCTCTCCCCATGTGTGTGTGATTGTGTGTGTATTAAAATACTTAGTATTCTAAAAAAAAAAAAAAAAACTTCTTAAAAAAATAACACTCCCCTCCCTTGAGGTTTGGGAAAATGACACTCACCCCCAAACTTAAAGGAAAAAAACATTTTCCCCCCTTTGACATTTATTTATCTAAACTCTGTTAAATTGACGTTAAAAATGTTGTGCACTAACGTACCCTTTGGTTAATAATGTATTCCCAAAATTGACTCTGAAAGTTTTTTATATTGATAAGTGACTTTGAAAATTTCAAACTCATTTTTAAACAATAAAAGCTTGAAAGTTTCAGCAAATTGTTTTATTTCATAAATTTTGATCCAAAGTGTTAGAGAGAAGAGCGATTAAAAAATCTAAGAGGATCATCAAACTTTAAAAAATCAATTGGAAAGGTGCTATAAGAGACTAAAAAATCAACATAAGCAACATGTTTTATAATATGCTTTATATTCCGTTACTAAATATTAACAGAAGGGGGGGGAGTGTTATTTTTTTTAAATCTCAGGGGGGGGAGTGTTTTTTTCTTTCAAGTTTGGGGGTGAGTGTCATTTCTCTAAACCTCAAGGGAGGGGAGTGTTATTTGCCCTAAGAGTAATTAAATGGGGGAAAATAGTGCATCAATAATATATAAATTTTTCTATTTTTATGAAATACATTAAATACACTTTGAATTAATGAGTTATGTATGGTATAAAAGTAATTAGAGGAAACAAAATTAGTCAACCAAATAAATGTGCTAAATGTTTTCAGTAAAAATTTAGTGGGCCATTATTTAAATTTACATCTAAATTATATATATATTTTACCAAAGATTAAATTTATATATAAGAGGAAGGAGGGATTTTTGAAAACTCAAAGGGGGCCATGGCCCCTAGCCCCCCTCCCTCCACACCTACTGCCTACTATTAGTATTTTGAATATGGAATTTTTTTTTTCAAAAAATAAAAATTGGTATTAAAATTGTTAACAACTTCATTAAAATAGATTTGATTTTATGAAAAAACGTCATCCACTTTGATAGGAAATTGATCTTTTTAATTTTTTGGATTGTTTAACTATGTTATAACAAACTTGATAACTTTTGTATGCTAAATTGCTAATACATACATACATATACACATACAATTAAGATTAACTTACACCTTATGTAACTTTTAATAATGTTACACGGTTCAATAACTTATTGTTGGATAGAGCAAGACTTAGGTACAGTACTTAAGTGTTGTTCCTTAGATTTCTCTTTTAAGATTCTACCATGTAACATTTTTCTCATAAGAGAGAAATGTATTTTTTAGTTAAGTAACCACATGGTTGAATCTTGAAAGGGAAACTTAAAGAACAGCACCTAAAGTACTGTACCTAAGTTTTGTCCTGTTGAATATATTGTTTAACAAATCCATTTTTGAATTACATTTTCTCCTTATACTCTCCATATTTGCAAAATTTCATGATATTCAAAGATAAATGACTATCTCATTTAGAACATGTTTTAAATTAAATTTATTAATATTTTAAAATTAAATACAAAACTTGATTTTATTGATCAAATAATAAATAATATTTGACTAACACAAAATTTGTCAAGCTTGTTTAAGAATAATGAGAACGTGTTATCAAACAATGAGATTTTTAAAATTTTATTCCAATTGAAAGTTATTGAGTAGTATAATATTAACAAAAAGTTACATAAGCTATAACTTGATTATGTCTTCCACCTCCCACCATATAAATGTGTGTTATCAAGTGGTCTAATATTACCTTCTCAAAAAAAGAAGTGGTCTAATATTAACAAAAAGTTACATTAGCTGTAACTTGATTATGTATGTGAGTTGCTTATTTTGTTATAAAAAAAAATAAAAAATTAATATTTGTATTTTTTTCACATACACACATTTGTGTGTGTTTTGATGATAAGCCATAATAATCGTGTGACGATAATGCAATATGCTCAACTCTTTTATTTACTTATTTTTATCCATCATACAGAATAGCTAGCAAATTTCAGAATCCAAAATAAGTGGTTAATGAATAAAACAAATCAATCAGCATAGGTACGGCTCTACACAGACTACACCATCACTGTTAGATTCTATGACTATTTTAAATGTAAATGAAATATTGTAATAAAGTTTCTTTCTTTATTGAATGTTTTTTTTTTTTGGGGGGTGGGGGCGCTAAATTATTAAATGTCAATTCTTTATCCATAGAAATGCATTATCTCATTTCGGCTTAACCTAATTATCTGTACAATGCTTACACTAAGATACATTTTGATGATCATCATTCATCACCCAATAGCATCTCTAATATATTAACATGTAATATTTCATTTTCATTTTCATATATATATATATATATATATTGAGAAATAAGTGTATCCAGAGGTCTTTGAACACCTAACTATTCTCTCCCTCTTATGCGAATTCCCTCGGTTCAAAGACTCAAAGGTCAATTCTGTAGATAGCTACAAAAATTGTCATTATCTAAGGAAGATACCTATTTGTCGATAATCTAATTTTAAATCTCACTAACCTCAAACTTCTACAAGCAAGAAAATCGAAAAAGCAAAAGCAATCGCAATTTTCTCATGCTTTTCTAGGCTAAAATTTCATATACCTATCCTAAACTCCTTTCTTTTTTATCTTTATTTATTACTCTTTTATAGCTAGAAATTGCTCAGAATAAGAACAAAATTAGTTTCTATCATTCTTAACATGGGTTAAAAAAATTTAACATATCAAACACTGCAGATAGCACTTTTACTCCCTCCCTGGTTAAACAGACCTTCATCCTCACTGTAATGTAATATTGCTATTAAATGAAACCATGTATATAAAATTGAAAACCTATATGCAATTAGTTGATATACATTCATTCATTCTTAATATTGGTACAAACACTTGAAAATAGTAGGATCCACAATATGGTATGTCCTGGTTTTTCCTTCTGATATGATGGAAGTAACAAAAGGTAATATATACTTCCCAATATTGTAATACCAATAAGGAAAACCCAAGCCACCTTCAAGGAGTTCATTCCAAAAATCCACAAGAATATCCTTCTTAGTCTTTCAAACTAAAATAGATTATCAGTGTTTTCACGTGCCCCAGAAAAGAGGCATGTTCATTTAAGCAAAACGCTACATGTAAGGAGCAAACACATGGAAGAAGTCAATAGTAAAACTTCTCCAGATTTCACAGAATGCAATAAAAGCATACCCAGACAACTATCAGTTCATATGTTTTAAAAGGAAAAGGTAAACAAGTAAAAGAAGAGAGCAAGAGAGAGAGAGAGAGAGAGAGAGAGATTTCACTGAGAATCATGATCTAGGGAATCATAATGTTGCCCACTGCAAACTTTGTCATGCTTCTAACAAAACCTCAAGAATGGAAACCAATTTCCTTTTTAATTGTTATGCTCTCTTTCAGAACCCAGGATTCCATTACCTGTATAAGATATTATAAAACATGTCAGACAGTGGTGAGGTAAAAAAATAATATCAAGGGTCAAGCTTTTATATTGATATGAAAATTTTAGAGTTAATAACTTAACCATACATGGTCTAGTAACAAGGTGATGAAAGTCTCAAACTAATTTAACCTATGTATATATGCAAAAATGATAAATTAATGTACTCTGAGTTGAAGCGTATAACTCAGTAAGTAGCAATTGACCATCACCTTACGTGAAAATGTAAGCAATACCATTGTCATAAATATTTCATTTGCAAAATTTAAACAATTTAATGTCTCACATTTTACAATATCAATATTTTGATTTAAAAATAAATGTTAAGAATAGAGTTTGTGAAAGGTTTGTCAACACAGTGTTCGTGAAATTAACATTATTGTTAAATAGGCCTAGGTTCATAAATTGAAAGTCAAGTCACATGACACATAATGATGTCATGAATTTACAATGACATTGTACAAATGAACACGCATAAGAAGTATATCTATAAAAAAAATCAACTTTTTTTTTTAATTTATAAGAATCACGAAAATAATCAACTTCAATTATAAAGGATTAATACAAATATAAAAGATTATGAAAACTTTAAGGGAGCCAATAATAACAATCCTTTTTTTAAAAAAAAATTAAGTATAGAACAATAATAAATCCTTTTAAATTTGAATGTATACATAATATGAGGGAGGGAGTGCAAAAAGTCAAAGGCGGCAATGGCTCCCTGGCCCCGACCTCCACCACTGGTGTCAGATATTAATGACCACTAAGGGAACCTGAAAATTTCTTAGATCACGCCACTCTAACAAATTACAAAAAAGGTGGCACTATATGTTGAATTACCATCCACTTGATTCAAACTGAAACAGAGATCTGCTTGGAATATGTCAAAATCTTAAACATCTATGTAAAAAAAATGGCAAGTGGGAGGTTAAATGCATATATAATCAGTGATATTCTACCATAAGAGGAAATAATAACATGAAACGAGTTTCAGTACTCACATGGGAGGAGGCTTTCTGTATAAGGAAGCACAACAGGAAGATTACTTTCAAAATCATCTTCAAAATCAAGTTCTGTCCAGGTGCCATCATCCAAATTATAGATCAGATACTGGTCTGAAGTGATGAAAAAAATTTCAGTCTTCCGTGCAGCTACAAAATTAATAGAGTCTACACATGAGAAAGGAACATAGTCACTACATTTCTTTTCCCAATTAGACTCATTCGAGTCATGTAGAATCCATACATCCACAACTTGATCATCATCATATACAGCAACTAGTGATAAGAAACCTTCCAAATCGACCAAGAATGCATGTGCAGTGACTTCATCTGGAAGACTGATAACTTTAAAATTTTCCTCTATATCAACTGAAAGAATGGAGCCAGGGGTTATAATATCTCCTTCTTCAGGAAGAAACCAGTATATTTTTCCATTAACATATACATGATTTGAACCCAAGGGGCAGTACAGGATACCAATGGGACAGTACCGGACATCACCTATGCCTCTCCAGGATCCAGTACTGGATGAATATACCTCACACTTGATATCATCAGAATCATACTTGGGATGGAAAAACCGAAACACTTTGTACTCCCAAGGTTTGGGGCCAAAAGCAACTCCAATAGATATTTTCTTCTCAGAAGGACTACCCTTGGGAAGTAAATAGACTTCGCGAGTAGCGGGATTGCAGATACGGATATCAAAGTCTATCAAATATACTAATTCCCTGTTTGAGTCTGGAACAAATGGGTAGTTGATGAAACACAGTAGACCATTACAAGAACAAAGAAGACTGAGAGCATAAATATCTTCACAACCAAAAAGAGTAATCTTTTCAATGATTTCCCCATTGCCCTTCGTCTGATACAAATTCACTAACCCATCCATATAGGGATAAATTAAATAATTGGGTTTTTCCAGGGACCAGCGTAACTGCAATTTGATGAAGGTTGAACTCTGTATCAATCTACGCCATTGTTTAGAAACAGACTTGAAAGCTAGAAGGGACTTAATGGGAACCCTTGAGAGAATATCAGCAAGGATGTCTTCTGCAGATTCTACTTCATACCAAGCATCACTCCTCTTTCGGATAGGCTTACTGCCAGTTTCAAACATTTTAAATTTCCTTTTTAACCTCTTTCTTCTCAAGAAAAACCTGGTACTCCAATTTGTCATATTGAACAATCAAATCCATCTGCAGTATGAAGAGATCATAATGATTGTTCTAACATGCATAGTTGTTTTTCAGTTCATAAAGAAATTAAATATAAAAAAAAAACATGCAAAGCGTGCAGTAATCAATGTTAATAACAACACCAAGTCTTCATGACTTTTCTTTATTTATTTCATTGCCACAGAAATTTAAGATTTATGTTTAGATGAAATTCTCTAATCTCCAACTATAAATTCTGGAAACTGTAGCAACAAAAAATAAAAATAAGAAACAAACTCGTGTGGATCATCTATGACCTTTTTTTATGTAGATAAACAAATTACTTAAACCCTTCAAACTTGGTAAGGCAAAAAGACTTCACCTCAAAGCCACAAACAGCAAACCCAATATCACAATAAATATATCAAAGAATTACTGCATAGATAAAGAACACTATCTAACTGTATCAAATAGATTCAAACATACCAAAACCGCATCATGCAAAAAAGTCTCTGAGTTCAAGTTCCTCAGTCATCAAACCTGGTAATTTGGATCACTATTAGGCGCCATTCCAAGTTCAACAAACATGTATTAATATAAAGAACATTATAAATTATAAATTTAATAAATAAACTGAAAAACATTCAAAAGAAAAACTTGTCAAGGGAATAACAAAGAAATTCTTACTGATGCATAAAACATGGACGGCATTAACAATATAAAACATAAGTTGCAAACAAGAATTGAGGCATTTTCAAATTCAAATATAATGAGAGGGCAAGAATAAAGAGAAGTTAAGGACAATTGACCTTCCTTGTAATGGCTAATCTATTTATGATTCTCTGCTGACCTCCAGGTACCCCAATTTCTATATACAAAGCCTCTCCACTACCAATGAAGCTAGGCACTTAGGCACCAAGGCAGCCCTTTCCAAAAAATTATAAAAGCTATGCCGAAGTAAAGTATTTCTATTATTTAGACCTCCACCTTAATGTCCATAATCGTAAATACCCATGAATTTTTTTAAAAAAGATGAAGAAATTCATACTCCATATCAAAACAGCATGCACTGAGTTTTGCATCTTATTGCATTTCACAATAACACATTATAATGTTTCTAAAAGAAACAAGTTTAAAAATCTCATGACAGAACAAGTCATATACCAAGTGACTGGAACACAAACAACCATGAAGATGATTAAAGAAAGAGAGTGCATTTAGAGAGGCTCTAGGGAATTATATCAGAATTTTACTTCTTCTTATATATTTATATATATGAAAAAAGGGTAGGAGGGTCAACTAGAATGACTTCCCTACCAAGGTGTTACAATAGTAACATCCTACCCACTAGGTCCGAGCTTGCAAGTAGGTAACTGGTGAGCCATAGTTGTTATCCCAGCACCACAAGGGCACTAATGGGTTTATGTACAGAAATCATAAGTTTAAATTTTATTGACATTATGCCTACAAGGATGAAATAGCAAACAGTCAAAAAAAAAAAAAAATGGAGTGTATGGTAGCAAAGAATGAAGATTAATAGCAGGGCCCCTCTTCTTCTATCTAATACTAATACATAAAACAGAAAATCAATCTCCAATCAGATCATTTTTACTGTAGACGAAACAGGCACTCAAATAAACAAACAGTCCAGACGATTGGGATCTAGAGGAGAAAAAGGTATGAATATGTAACCAATGGATTTAAGATACAGCCATGCTCAAAACAAAATTCATATATATATATATATATATAGAGAGAGAGAGAGAGAGAGAGGAAAATATGTAGGGTGGGAAAGGCCATAAATATAATAAATCTCATTGTATGGTGGCAAAAAATCAATGATTTATTGTGGATGGCTATGAAAGGGTTTATAAGGGGAAAAAAAGGCTATACTTTAGTTCAGTCCCTTGACATTTAATTAACTTGTCAAATTAGTTCTTAAGATTTGATTTTTGTCAATTTAGCCCCTTCTCTTTGTTAAAATGAGTCATTCTGGTCATTCTATCCAAATTTGTTAGCAAATACAGTCTTTTAAACATTTTTTAATTATTTAAAAAAACAATTATACTCATCAAGCAACAAAATATATTAAATGACACATCTCATTAATGTTTTTAGTTAAAATTTTAATAATAAAAATATTTAAACAGCATTGTTAGCTAACAAATTTGGATAGAAGGACCAGATTGACTCATTTTGATACAATGATGGACTAAATAGACAAAATTCAAACCTTAAGAACTAATTTGACAATTGAAGTAAAAGTCAAGGCATTAAATTGAATTTTTTCCAAAAAAAAAAAACAAAAAGCCTAAACTACTATTTGGTCCCCCTTTTAACTTGCAGGAGTTGTCAATTTGGTCTCTAGATTTTTAATTTGGTCAACTTGGACTCTCACCTTTTCAAATGTGGGCAATTTAGTTCTTCTATCAACTACCTTGCACTTTCACCATTAAGTACACAAAACGATGACATTTTGGACCAAATTTTGAATTTCAGTAATATCGAAATACAGTAGTTTAGAAAGATTTACAGCTTAAAAGCAACAACCAAAAAAAAAAGAGAAGACTTTATGTGTGTGCAGGTGTAATCATGTATGGCAAGCATCATCTGTATACAAACGCACATGCATGACAAGCATCAGGATGTCGAAATGGTTAAGGAGACTGACACAAAACCTATAGGTCGTTGTGTCCACAACTGTAAATCCTGCTGCCAACATATGAACCCTCCTCACATAGTTGAGATCAAGGCCTTGATAAGAAAAAACATGCACACAGAAAAATTAGCGAATCAATGGATAAAAGCTAAAAACAGCTTTAGAGGAAAAGGGGGGAAGCAGAAGTTAGAGAGTGCCAACCAAATAGGTTATTAGAAAGCAACAGAAAGAAAAAGAAAAAGAAAATCAAGAATAAAAATTGAAACACAACAAATCTTTCAAAAGATAATCATACAATCTACTGATCTGAGCCAACTTGTGATCCCACAAAAATTCTGCTAAAAGTGATCATTTTAGGTGAAAAGGTGAATTTGAGATCAATGAAATAAATAACCTCACAATTGTATGAGTTAGAATTACTTGGTTATAAGGAGCCAGATTCCACGTGCCATCACAATACAATCACCAAAACAAATTCTGTCAAACTCCATCATCAAAGGATAAAGACAAGATATGCACAATTTTGGGATTCATTCTGCTCATGAATAAGCTAACAAGTTTCAACCTTCAAGGAAAAAGGGGTTTTGGGAGCAAATCAGATAACCTAAGGTTAGTACCCACTTTGAGGTATAAATTGTTTTCAAAACCTTTTCCTAAAGAAGATATGTGATTAAATTTCTCAAATGAACTATAATAATGTGAAATACATAATCCCTAGATGGCCAAACAAAGAGTGCAAAAATTACTTATCAAAGAATTTTTATTTTAGTTTTCTAACAAAAGGAACTCACCCAAAAAAACCAACCCAACTGACCTGTGATCGGGAAAAAGATTGGAGAACAATTCGAAACGACTTCTTGACTGAGTGAGAAAGAGCAATTTATAGGACTCATCAACCATCAAAATTTTCTGCCAACTGGCCATTTAAGCCTTCATGCATTGCAACAAGTGGTCGGTGGTTTTGGAGTTAGGTGAGTGACAATCTCGAGAAAATAAAGGGGAGCAAACGGTTAATTTTCTATACCCCTACTGTGATACACTGGAGGTTTCTAGAGGCCTTCTGATTAATTCTAAACTTTCAATTTCTTACCTTTTCTAACAAGCAACAGTTACCATATACAATGGAATTCCCTAATTTTATCTTACAATTTACTCACACTACCCCCAACTGCCTCCCCCGGTGCCCCAATCCCCCAAAAAAAATATCAAAATAAGGTGCACTTATTTATTTTGTTTCCTTTTGTCAGGTCGTATTTTATATACAATCGCATTTGCATAAAATTAGTTCAATTTCACATATCCATCATAAAGATTAGAGTAATGAATTTTTCCCTTGATTAGTAATGTATACTACCTAGATAACTTAAGCTTTGTTTTAACACACATCACTTATAAACATAAGAAAGTAGTAAATCTTCATCTACCTATTTTAAAGCATCAGTTTATAATAATTGTTACCATGTAAAGTTTTCTTTTGAAGCATAAGTTTCTACACCTAGTCAAATAGAAGTAATTTGCAGGTAAACATACATGGTGGTGAAATTTGTTGTCCATGCTGAACTTTATACCAAAATATAGGCTATGTAGCAATTATAGTATACTGCTACACAAAACTATTATTAACTATCATCACACTTAAGTCGTATTTCCAATATATAGCCAAGTTGATTTATTGCACAATGAAACTATCTAAGGTTGAACATATCAAGTCTAAGCTTACAATTTGTTGTTATTTTGGCTATTTGAACTATGATACTCTTTCGTTCTAAGGTGATATAACAAAAATACCATTGACCAAGAACACACTAGCGAAATAAATTTTAGAATGCATGCCACCCCAAGGGTGCCCTCCCTTTGATATTGGGTCATACAATAGTCCACCTCATTACTAAGCATCGATAGGTTGGCATCATACACCTCTCTCTCTCTCTCTGTGCTTGTGTCTGTGCGTGTGTGTGTGTGTGTCTTGTTTAACATAAGAAACCAACAAGGTTGTCTATCTAATAGACTATACATACGTAAACAATTGAAAATAAATGTTCAAACCACTATACAATACATCATCCTCAAAAATAAGGGGAACAAACCATAGATATCATGGAAGTAAAAGGAATATTGTTGAAGACCATATGTTTACTCAGTAAGTCAAACAAGGAGCTTCACAATACCAAAAGAACACAGATAATGTAATATACTGCTTGTTGTCATAAAGATCCAATCACAGTGAACAGGTAAAATCATGCATATTCAGTAACAGAAGATTAGGTATACAGCATAAATAACACATCTTTCACTTTTACTTTTAACACAGTTATGGTGAAATTCTGGTAACTTAGAAATTAGTGAAATCATCATTACTTTATTTGAGAATTAATTACATGACTGCTATTACACTAGTATAGTGATAGTTTCTTGCAATAGTATGCTGTACAAGTCTATATCAAAAAAATTCACAATTATTCATGCCCATTCATATTGACGACCTAAATGAACTCAAATGAGAATCCTTTTATAGTTGAGTCTTAGATAGTAATGGAATCAGCCTCTGGTGGCAAGAAATATTTGATAATGTCATCATCTACATATATCCATATATAACTGCTGTTTTCTTTTTTCCTATAATCTCTGTTAACCTTTTTTGGCCAATTTGATAGATTCATAGGAGATGGTTTTGTCCATCTTAAGAGTGATTCATTTTGTTTTATAATACTATCACCTATGGTTGAAAGAAAACAATCATTTGTAGGGCACATGAATCCTAAGGCACTACTCCTATGTTAAATTGACCTGTAATAACCATCCTCACCTTTAAGCATCAAAATGTTGCCTCCCCGGCATACACCTGTGTGGGAGGGTTTGACGGATACCCCAGTTGCAGAAACTCTTTGGTGCCTGAGCATTGGGGTTCAAACCCCACTAACCCCTCTCCCCCTATTTACCTATCAAGGAAAACAAAAAAAAAAAAAAAACAAGCCTGTGTGTGTGTCTTACAACTAAGACAAATCCAATACTTGTGAGTCATGACAAAGTTTTGTATTGACTGAATTCTCTAGTATGTACCAAAATCATAATAAAAATCAAATTATTATACAATACATCATTTTCTGGAAAGCAGGGAGGGAGAGAAAAGAGCCTACAGATCATGGTAAAAATCCTTTTTTTCCCCTAGGATACACAACAAGCAATAATTTGTTACATATAAAAAATAATGTGTAATTTTGAAAATAACCCATTTAGCAGCTCATGATCAAACACAATCTTAGCAAGAACTATCGGATGCCCCATCAGGAACGGACAAAGTATGACAGAGATAGATATATAGAAGCTTCAATTTTGAAGTCACCCGTTTAATACAATTAGCATTACCATTGGTATCCTGACAAATGAGATTGTAGTATCAATTCTTTTCTATCTGATTACTATGGATTTTATTCTAGATTTTTACTCAATTATATTTCCAACTTGAGCACATCATAATTGCAAGTTTTAATTCTCATAAAATACTTAAAAGTTCTTCATTTCTACTAGACACTAAAGGGTTTATTTGGGTTACATTTTTTCATTAAGAAAATAAAAAATCAAGAGTAAAATGAAAATGGGTTTGCTTCTTTTGACTCACATGAACTAAAGATGGCCAACCAACATGATAAAAATAATAACAAATGGCCTTGTAGTCTAGTGTACATCTCTCTTCTTTTCTGCAGCGGAGCTCTAAGCCTCTAACCTCTAAGGTGAGGTCCAAGCCATCAAAGATGCACGAAATGTGGAGTTAATGATGTTAATATTGTTTGCCTAAGGAAAAAATAATCATAATAATAATAACAAAGAATTACTGGTATGCCCCATTTAAGCCATATGAATATTTTAGCTACACAATTCCTTATACATTTCAAGTTTCTATTTCTCTTCCTTCCCAAATTGGCACCACCATAAGTACCATACACATAACACAATAAAAACCCCCAAAAAAAAAAAAATCAACCTGAACCAGAAAGGCAGAAACTACCAAATACTTTGATTTCTTAGTTTTTACAAAAAATATAACATTATTCTAGAACAGGAAAGCAATTTAATTCAATCTTAAAATACACAAGCAATTGCAAATTAAGGCCAGTAAATGTACCTTTTTGGGTTTTTTGAAACTGGGTGTGCTGGAATTGTACGAAAACTTCCATGCAAGGCAGTGGTGATGATGGTAAATGGGTTTTGAGCATTGAATTATGGTTTTTTCTGGGTACAACAATGAAGGCTTAACTGAAGGAGAGAAAGATTCAGGTTTGGAGGACATTCCAGTTACAGAGTAGAGAAAGGAAAGTATGGAGTACACAATGATTGTTATAAATGCTGAGAAACAAACAAGCATGATGGAGATTGATCAGTTGCTGCTACGATTACGATGATATATATATATATATATATATAATGGGTGTGCACTAATTTTAGTCCAAAGACCACTATCAAACACTTTGACTGCACAAACTCACAGACCAAAGTGTAAATACCGTTCGACTCGGGTGAAAAGAAAACTGTAAGGTGGCTTTTCACGGGGGAAATGTTTTAGATTCTCATGAATATTTAAAAAAAATTTTGGTTGTAAGTCACGCCCGATCATCAAATGTCAAAAGAATCTAAATTCTCCTTTAAGCCTCTCTCAGCATAAGTATAGATTCCCTTTTTTTTTTTTTTTTTCGGTAAAAGTATAGATTCCCTTTAAAACATATAGAAATATTTTCCAAGTTGAAGAAAATTTTTTTTTATAAATTGATAATTTTAATTATTTTTATTTATTATTTAAGTAATTAAAATAAAATATAAAATAAATCATCAATATCTTTTTTTTTTTGTCTTTATCTTTTTTCTCAGGATAGACAACTTTGTTGACGTATTTTTCAACAAAGTTCTATTTAGGTTTTATGTGTAGAAAAAAAAAAGTTTAAAAGGGACTCTTCATTATTGCCAAGTATTCAGCAATAAATTATTAATAGTTTATATTTTGTTTTTCATTATTTATTTAGATGAAGATTTTTTTTTTAAAAGACTTGATAGTTTACGTTCAAATCTAAGAATAGACCACCGCACACCCTTGGTGCGATCTTCATTTCATAAGTATAAGTGCTTATGGAGTGTAGGGGGTAAGGACCGGGGTTCAACTCTCTAGGAGGGAGCTTTACACACATATACACTTAGATTAGGTTAAAGTAGAATTTCATCTTAAAAAAAAAAAAAAAAAAAAAAAATCTAAGGATAGAATGAAAAAAATAAATAATTTATTTAATATTCTTGGGAATAAACTAAACATTATTATCTTACATTTCTAGGAATCTTTAAAGATTCTCAATGAGACCAAACATTGAAATAACTACATTCCTAAGCATCCAAATTGCAAGAAATTACATTCTTAGGAATTTAGATGCTAGGAGTAATATAAATTTTCCCGTACCAAACGCCACATAAAACTAAAATGCAAATCACACCATCTAAATATCAATAATTTATCTTTATTTTTGTTTAATTGAGTTTTACTAGGGTCTTTCATCCCATTTTATTAAAAAATATATTTTTTTTCACATGAAAAAAAATTCTTAAAATTAATAAAATTATTTTGTAAGAGATTTTTGTTTCAATTTTTTTCTTTAGTTAATTGCATACTTAATGGTAGTTTTTTAATGAGATTGGGCATAATGACTGAATTGAATAAATTTAAAATTTAAAGGACTCAGTTGAATGAAAGTAAAGTTAGAAAATTGAAATAAATTTCAGTCATACTTAGAGGGAGCAATTTGCATTGCCAAATGATAAATGTTGTTACATACTATTTTACACATCTATAAACACAAGCAAAAAATGCACCAAAATCATAACTCTAAGATACAATTTCGAAGGGACAGAGGGACTGCATACAATCGAGAGTTTAGTGGTTTCTAAGGCCTAATGATATTCATGAGAGTTTAGTGCATTTGGTGTGTGTGTGTTTATTTGCATATGAAATGGAGACTACATACACCCAAGAGAATAGTCAAATACTCAAAAATGTCGAGATACCCTCGTTTGAATAAAAAAAAATATACAATTTCAGTGCATTTTAACACACCCGGCTAGAATGCACAGAACAAATTTCCTTGGTAATCTATTAATATTTTACGGTTTTTACCTTCTTTTTTTCTATAAAAAAAATACCCCTAACATTTAGTTTTACCCTAAAACTGAGGCTATTTACGTAGTTTACTAATACAATATAAAATCAAATTACCATACCCCTAACATTTTATTCTTTCACACTTAAGGCATGGGTATCATGCAAAGTCGAACCTTTCTGAAATTACACCAATTTTCCTCTCTCCACCCCTATCCAATCTTTCCTCTTCAAAAATTTGAAACACAATCCTTATGAGAAAATTACTAGATTTTTTTTTATTTTGGGTTTCCTTCTTTTCCATATACTGAGCAACTATATGAGAGTTTATGTTTGTTACATTGGTGTACAATTTTGGTGACTGAAATGTCATCTAAATGTTGTTAAATGATTGGCTTATGAAAATATTATAATATTTTGATGATTCTGTGGATCTCTATGAACAAGTACAAGGGAGAGGCTTTTTGGGAGTGTTACAATTTCCTTTGGAGTAACGGTTGAGTTAAATAATAAAATGTCTTTGTTTTGATGCTGAGTAAGCAAAAAATTGAAGCTACTTTCAGTATGCCTTTTCTGTTTATATGATTTGAAAGTTTATGTTTGATTGATGAGAAGGATTAGGTTTACAAAAGGCAAAATTGGCTGATTATAAGTAATGTGATTTGGACTTGATCCCTACTATTCTTAATAGGTAGAGAGTATATTAAATTGTATTGTTTTGTTCATTTAAATAATTCCATATTTTAGGCATTGGTAGAGAATTTGGAATCATTTGAGGTTTTTTTTTTGGCAATTTTCTTTACTGGGTATGTGTTACAAACTTACAATTCAAAGTTAATGTATAATTCCATTTATCACAGTTTTTACTTTTCAGTTTTCACTAGTTGGGTTTGCTGTGTACATGCTATAGTTAACTTTCTATGCTGAATTTTCTGTGAAAATAGGTTTCTTTACCGGGTTTCTAACCTTGAATTGGCTTAATTTAGATTCAGATGTTTTTCTTTATTTTTAATTATTCAATCTTTGGTCAGTGACTTTGGCACCTCCTCCCCCTTACAAGGGCTCGGTGAAGAGTGAGGTCTTGGATTGAAGATCCAATGTGTGCATGTGTAACTTATTCAATCTTTGCTGTGAATAATCACAGTTTCATTTCAAGCCTTTGCTGTGACTTGACTTGAGCCACATTGTCTAGGAAAATTAAACGCTTTACTCTTTAGTGAGTGTTCTGTTTTTTTTTTATATGTGCCCACAGTTTGTTTAATTCCTTTTTTTTTTTTTTCCGATAAATAATTTGTTTAATTCATAGGTTTGTTCATTATTTCTTCCCCTTCATGTGCTATATCATAAAATGTTGTTGGTTGTTTTTATAGACTTTTTGGTGAAAATGACCAGTTCTGTTGTTGTAGTTGAATGGAATTACGTTCCTTACATTCTAGGAAAAGTAAGGTATGGTCTATTTTAAAAAGAGTTTCAAATTACTAAAGAAAAGTGCTTCTAAAACTAAAAGGTCAAGTTCCAATTCATCTTCTTAATGATAATCAATAACAAGCAAATGGCTAATCTAATATTTCTTATGTGCAGGAAATCATCCTTCTTGAGGCCCCT
Source organism: Quercus gilva (assembly GCA_023621385.1). Taxonomy (NCBI): domain Eukaryota; kingdom Viridiplantae; phylum Streptophyta; class Magnoliopsida; order Fagales; family Fagaceae; genus Quercus; species Quercus gilva. The sequence goes on from CM042480.1 coordinate 15,433,665, forward strand.
GATTTGACAGGGTAGCAAGGCAAGCTAGCTGCAGCTAATCATAGGAAATATCATTTATACTTTTTTTTTTTAATTTTTATATAGGCACATATGAAGTGGAGAGATGTGACTATTTGTTTGGTGACAAGCGATAATTTTTACCTTTTTTTTTTTTTTTTGTATTTTTAGAGAGCATAGTTGAGAGTTGAATTTTAGATAGCAATCTCACTTCAATTTTAACCAAACGTTTACTTATAATTTTAGTTTTGAATATTCGTTTTTGATGAATTATAACAAGACGTTTTGAAAATAAAAATTATTGGTGGTTCAATACTTGAGAAATAATGGAGATTACATAACAATACAACTAAATTAGAATTTGACAATTGTTTTTTTTTTTATAGCATGTACACAGTTTCTACCAGTATTTATATGTGAAGCCAAATTGCCTTATCTGGTTTCTTAACTTTGGTTCCACAGTCCTTCACTTCCTCCCTCATCCAATTTCAAACCCTCTTCATCTAAACAACCTTGTCACAAGCCTAAACCCCCAAGCCTCCACAAATTCTTCACAGTCAGTACTCATCTATAATATCCCACACAGAAAACACTTCTTCATCAAATGCACTTCTGAGTCTAACTCTACCCCTCTGCCTGAGCCTGACTTCCCATTCCCAACTCCATCTTCTGACACCAACAACAAAGCAGAGACTTTCCCTATTGAAAGGCGAAGAAAGTCTGAGATAATCCATGACAGGGAGTCTAGAACTGGGCTAGTACAACCTGAGCCACCCAATTTTGAGATTGGTTGGAAGAGAAGCAAAGAGTTCAAATTGGATAAGCCAAAAGGCTATGTCATAGATGACTTTCTAGAGAAGTTGGAGGATCTAATGGGGAAAGAATTTGGATCCATGGAGCTTTTAGCAAAAGCTGGAGAAATTGTGGCTGAAAGAGCTAGAGAGGAAGCACTAGTGTTGAGTGATAAAGGAGAAGTGGAGGAGAGAATGATGACTGAGTTGTTCAGAGTGTTGAGACTAATGGAGATGGATTTTGCTATGGTAAAAGCTGCAGTGAAGGAAGAGACATTGGGTGAAAGGCTTGAGCAGGCCAAGGCACACTGCAGACAAGCTGTACTTGTAGCTCTCTCCTTTTGGAAGGCTCATATATGTAGAGGATTTGAATAAGTGATTTATTTCATATTTATTATATATATAGATTTTCTGTTCACTTTAGAGAAATATCATATAAAGGCTCACATATAGTCACATTCACATGGACTTCTTCATTGGGAGATATAGATTTAAATAAGAACTGAGTTCTTGTGAATTCTAAACTAGACTCAATTGAATTGCTTTAAGCCAATAACTCAAAAATAATGCTTATCATACAAGCTGCATTAGCAACATCAATCCCCTTATGCTTATGATATACTTAAGTTATTCATAAGGAAAGTTATCAAATTTTTTTTGAAGTTTATATTTTTAATTTTGTTCTGCCTACAGAGAATGAAGTAGCATTGGTTATACAAAAAGTTGAAAATCAACACCACATAGAGAAATTTATCCTAGCAGAACATATTTGAAAGTAAAAGCACTTCCATACGTGCTTCCAGCTTTTAAAGTGATATAATGACAATGTACCACCACCATAAGCCTTTGTTTGGGAGTTCATAAGACATGGAAAAGGTGATGATCACTAAAATAGTAAATTGATTTTCTACTTATTTTTGTATACTCAACCAAACATCATGTCACGAGGAACTTATTTCAGTATAGCATCTTTCCTCAATTTAAGAGGGTAATTGGTAAACCTGGTAGTCCATGTAAGAGGCATTTTTCTTAACAAATCTCATGAAACCACCAAACCCTATCTTAATTAGTAACAAAAGATATTTAGAAAGGCCATCACCTATATTGGTCCCTCTTACTGTTAACATAGGGCTAGAAATTAATGAATGTAGCAATTTTGGTTTCCATCACAGAGAAGGTACAATTATGAAATTAAAAGATGACAATTGCAATTTAGTAACAAATTAATTTAATGGTAATTTATTATTTAACAGCTGAATGGCACAATTCCTTTTTTATTGGCACATCTCAAATACTGATAAACCTCAATTGTTCCTCTCTAGTCTCTACTGCAAGCTGTTTGTATAGCATTAACCATGAAAGTAGTAATGTCTCGAAATAAAAATTTATATAATATCAATGAGAGCATCCAAATAATAGATCTAAAAATTATTAATTTCAAATCCTCCTTTGGAAAAAAAAAAGACCCAAACAAAGAACTTTACATTAATTCCAAAGAATCCAAATACAACTAAAAGGAATTTCTAACACTAAAAAGGAAAAAAAATTGCAAGATAATCATCATTGTTCAGCGAGTTTGCAATGGCAATTAGGACAGGTGTTATTGTTAAAAGCAAGGAAGAATGCACTAAAGTTGTTAGCAGACACAAGAACAGAGATGGTGAACAGGGCAGCACTCAAGAAACTGAAAATCAGAGGAATTGGATCAGTCCAGAACTACTAGAAGTAAGTGAATCAGTCCCTTATCATGAACACTTCATTCACACGTATGAAGGAGCCTTGCCACGTGGATAGGAGCATGACAGAAGCAGTGCTTTCAGCTGGTACACGTGTGTTTGATAATTGGGATTGTTGTAACTAATTTTTCCTTATTTCACGGAGTTAGTTTTTCCTTTTGCTTCCACAGATTGTATATATATAGTGTATAGATCAATTGTATTATTCATTCAATAATAAAAATCATTCCTTCTATTTAGAGAGAGAGTTCCCAGATTCTTTATATGGTATCAGAGCTCTGGTAAAGCACAACAATGGCGTCCTCTGAATCCAACCATCCATCTGATCCTCAACCATCACAGTCTGCCTTGAATTCCAATAATGATTCTCCAAATTCCACTCCTCCAAATCCCTATTTTCTTAGCTCGAGTGAAAACCCAGGCAATATCTTGGTTACACAACCGTTGCTTGGAATGAGGAATTACCAATCATGGTCTAGGGCGATGATTCTTGCTCTTACAGCCAAGAAGAAGATTGGTTTTGTTAATGGCAAGGTCACCAAACCAGATATAGATTCACCTCTGTATGAAGATTGGGAGAGCTGGAATACAATGGTATTATCTTGGATGATTAACTCGATGCATGTGGATGTATCAAGTAGTATTATGTACTGTGAGACTGCGAGAGAGATGTGGTTGGAGTTGCAGAACCAGTTTTCACAAAGGAATGGCCCTAAAATCTACAATTTACAGAAACAAATTTCACATCTCTGCCAGAATTAGATGTCAGTTTCAGAATATTACACCAAATTCAAGAGGCTTTGGGATCAATTGCTCAATTTTGAGCCACTTCCAGAGTGTTCCTGTGGTGCTATGAAGCTGCTGAGTACTTGACACAACAAGGCCTATGTAATGAGATTTCTAATGGGGCTTAATGAGAACTATAAGACTCTTCGTAGTCAGATTCTCACATATGATCCGTTTCCTTCAATGAGTAAGGTTTACTCTTTGGTTCTTCAAGAAGAATCACATAAGAATCTTGGTGAAGGATCAACCTCATCGCAAGGAGATGTAGTAGCAATGTATGCTAATTCAAAGAACAATTCAGGAGGTTCTACTTGGAACAGAGGCAATGGGAAGAAAGAAAGGCCATTCTGCACACACTGTAACATGTCTGGACATACCATTGAGAAGTGTTATAAACTTCATGGTTATCCTCCAGGATACAAACCAAAAGGGAAGAATAATGTTAGTGCAAATTAGGTCTCTTCACATTTGAGCAATGGAGTTGAGAATTTCACATCAGGAAGCAATTTGTGTCCGATTTCTAAAGCACAGTGTGAACAATTACTGGCTTTTCTCAGTTCTGGTTCAGGATCTGCTTCTGGAGGTGATGGATTACACCATGCAGCTAATGTGAGAGCTTCTTTCAGTATGGCTGGTGTGGAAGGACATTCTGGTGGTACTTCTGATGTGTTCTCTTCACAATCACAATCACAAGTCAATTCCTCAGCCAATCTTTGTTCTAACCTCATGTCAGGTACCTCTTCTATTTTTCCTTTTAGTCCTAATCTGTCCCATTCTATATTTTCTGCTAAAAATGTCAATAGAGAAGCCTTTAGGAATTCTGATTGGGTCATAGACACAGGAGCTACAGACCACATGGCTCATTCTATTACTGTTTTTACTTCTATCACTGCCACTCTAAACACATTTGTAAATCTTCCAAATGGTGAATCTGCCTTAGTCACTCACATAGGAACAGTTAAAATCTCAGAAAATCTTATTCTTTCTAATGTGCTTTGTGTTCCTTCCTTCAACTTTAATCTGATTTCTGTCAGTCAATTGGCAAAATCCATTCTTTGCTGTCTCATATTCTTTGGCAATTTATGCTTTATTCAGGACCTAGCTCATTGGAGCATGATTGGTCTGGGTAAGGAGATCAATGGTCTCTATTTGCTGTTAAAAGGAGAATCAGCATCAACTTCAAGCTTTGTTTCTTTATCTGTTTCTGCAAATAAGGTTCAGCCACACATATGACATGCTAGATTAGGACACATATCAGATGCCAAATTGGCTTTGTTGAATAAGAACAATGTACATTGTATCAATTCTAATGCAAACTTTCATTGTGACATTTGTCCACTTGCTAAACAAAAACGATTACCCTTCAACATCAGTACTACTATTTCCAATGAATGTTTTGATTTACTTCATTGTGATATATGGAGACCTTTCTCTGTTCCCACCGTTCATGGTTGTAGATTTTTTTTAACCATTGTAGATGATTGTTCAAGATGTACATGGGTGTATATGTTAAAGCATAAATCCCAAACTGCATCTTATCTAGACCAATTTTGTACAATGGTTGAAACACAATTTGCAAGGAAAGTGAAATGTATTAGGTCAGACAATGGTACTGAGTTCTTTCTTAAAGAATTCTTTACAAAAAGAGGCATCTTACATCAATTAAGTTGTGTTGAAACTCCACAACAAAATGCTATTGTGGAGAGAAAACATCAACACATCTTATATGTTGCAAGAGCTCTTAAATTCCAATCAAATTTACCTTTACATCTTTGGGGTTATTGCGTTTTAACTGTTGTTTACTTGATAAACAGAATTCCTTCTTCTGTTTTAAATCAAAAAACTCCTTATGAAGTTTTATTTGGTAATCCCCCCACTTATTCTCATTTAAGGACCTTTGGATGTCTTTGTTATGCTTCCACTCTTTCTCATAATAGGACCAAGTTTGATCCAAGGGCTAAAAAATGCATTTTTTTGGGCTATCCTTTTAGGGTTAAAGGCTATAGAGTTATGGATTTGTCTACCAAAACTGTGTTTACATCTAGAGATGTTGTTTTCCATGAAAATCATTTTCCTTATGTTCAAGGTAATACTGATTTTAATGATCCTTTTATTTCTGATGTTGGTTCTCATTCTCCCACAAACAGCAATTTAGATTCATTTGTTACTCCTGTTAGTATTCCAGAAGTTCTTCTTCCATCTCATACTTCAAATATTCCAATTGTTTTGCCTCCATCTGTCAATGATAATGACAGCTCTACCTCTATTTCCCATGACGATTCTAGTCCACATTCCTTAGATATTACTTCTGTTTCACATACTGTTCCTATAGCTGTTCCTGCACCTCACACCAGAAAATCCACTCGAGTCCACAAAACACCTGCCTACCTGCAAGAATATGCTTGCAATTCAGCTGCAACAGTTGCTGATCCAGGTCACCCTTCAGCTGCAACAGTTGCTAATCCAGGTTGCCCTTATGTTATGGCTGATTTTCTTAGCTATTCACACCTTACTCCTTCCTATCAATCTTACCTCATGACAGTTAGTGCATGTCATCCAGAACCTGCTTCCTTTTCTCAAGCTGTTCAAATTCCAGCTTGGAAAGAGGCAATGGATAAGGAAATTCAAGCTTTGGAGAAGACTGGGACTTGGATTCTTACTCCTCTACCTACTGGAAAGACACCCATTGGATGCAAATGGGTGTACAAGGTGAAGTTCAACTCAGATGGTAGTGTTGAGAGGTATAAGGCCAGGCTTGTGGCCAAAGGTTATACCCAACGGGAAGGATTAGACTTTCTGGAAACATTTTCTCCAGTAGCAAAGACTGTATCTGTCAGAGTTCTTCTTGCACTTGCTTCAACCAAGAGTTGGCCTCTTCATCAACTAGACATCAACAATGCCTTTTTGCATGGAGACCTAGATGAAGAAGTCTATATGTGTTTGCCTCCTGGTTTTCACAGTAAGAGGGAGTGTTCTTCATCAAATTCTTCTACTCCTTTAGTTTGTAAACTTGTGAAATCTCTTTATGGATTGAAGCAGGCATCAAGATAGTGGTATGCAAAATTGTCTGCCACCATCCTACAGCTTGGTTTTATTCAATCCGAGACAAACCATTCATTGTTTGTTCATTCCAATGGTGATTTGTTCACAGCATTATTAGTATATGTAGATGATATGGTTCTGACAGGAAATGATCCAAGTTGTATTGCATCAGTAAAATCAGTTCTAGACCAAAAGTTTGGAATTAAGGACCTAGGTTCTCTCAAATACTTCTTGGGCTTAGAAATTGCAAGGAGTGATAAGGGTATTAGTCTAAATCAGAGAAAATATGTTCTTGAAATACTTAAGGAGGCTGGAAGGGCTGGTTGTAAACCTGTCAAAACACCTATGGAACAACAGTTAAAACTGTCCAAGGGTGATGGTGAATTACTTAAGGAGCCAAGTCAGTTTAGAAGGTTGATAGGGAAGCTAATGTATCTTACACTTAGCAGACCTGATATTACCTACTCTGTTCACAGACTTAGCCAATTTTTATCACAGCCTAAAGTCCCTCACATGAAGGCAGCAACAAGAATCTTGCAATATCTCAAAGGCACACCAGGGCAAGGAGTTTTCTTTCCTATGGAGTCAGATTTGCAGCTTAAAACTTACTGTGATGTTGATTGGGCAGGCTGCCCTGATACCAGAAAGTCATTAATTGGATACTGTGTTTTTCTTGGAAATGCATTGATCTCTTGGAAGTCAAAAAAACAGGCTGTGGTGTCAAGATCTTCGGCAGAGGTAGAGTATAGGTCAATGGCTTCAACTACATGTGAAGTTCTATGGCTGCTGTATCTGTTGAAGGACCTTCATGTCTCACATGACAGACCTGCCTTGATGTACTGTGACAACCAGGTTGCTTTGCATATTGCAGCAAATCCCGTCTTTCATGAAAGGTCCAAGCACATAGAGGCAGATTGCCACATTGTGAGAAATAGAGTTTTAGATGGTACAATTAAGACCTTTCATGTTAATTCAAGGAATCAATTGGCAGATATCTTTACTAAGGCTTTAGGTATGGATAATTTTCTAAGATTGCAAAAAAGGTTGGGAGTTATCAATATTTTTGCACAAACCATTCAATATCCTGAGTATCCATCTTTGAATCAAGTAGCAAGAGCTTTGCTCTTGAGGGGGAGTGTTAAAAGCAAGGAAGAATGCACTCAAGTTGTTAGCAGACACAAGAACAGAGATGGTGAACAGGGCAGCACTCAAGAAACTGAAAATCAGAGGAATTGGATCAGTCCAGAACTACTAGAAGTAATTGAATCAGTCCCTTATCATGAACACTTCATTCACACGTATGAAGAAGCCTTGCCACGTGGATAGGAGCATGACAGAAGCAGTGCTTTCAGCTGGTACACGTGTGTTTGATAATTGGGATTGTTGTAACTAATTTTTCCTTATTTCACGGAGTTAGTTTTTCCTTTTGCTTCCACAGATTGTATATATATAGTGTATAGATCAATTGTATTATTCATTCAGTCAATAAAAATCATTCCTTCTACTTAGAGAGAGAGTTCCCAGATTCTTTATAGTTATGCTTCTGGAGCCATGGAAGTAGACAAGATTGGTGATATATATGAGAGCAGTTCATACGTATGAGCTTATCCCCTGCTTGCGGTTCCTCCAAACACACACTGCAAGTAAAACCCACGTCAAATCCTTGCCTATCTTGACTGCTGCTCGCAACAAAGCCACCGTTTTTTACCAACTCGTCAATTGCGCTCGTTGATGCACCTTCCTCAGTTGATTCCGACTCCCAACCGAAACCATTCAACAAGTTCGTAAAATCGTTAAGTAAATAATCAATATCGTCACTCGGTGCCACCCCAGCATTCACCATGTCCCTGAATTCGGCACGAAGAATCTCATCATCGTCATTTGTTTGTTCAACATGGAGGTACTCCAATCCAGCCACAATGAAATAAGACCCAAGAAGGCTATTGTTGTTGGTGGCCAAGTTGAGAGCCAACGATATGATTTGGTGGAGAAATTGAGGAGGCAGGTTGAGGTGTGAGAGTGCAGAAGTAAGGTAAGCGTGGTGAGAAGGTGGGTGTAAGAGAAATTGGTGTGGAATCTGCAGCAAAAAGAGAGGAGTGGGCAAAGTAGTCACATAATCTTCAAGTGGAACTGAAGAGTCCTAACGTAATTTCTAGTATCGCTCGGAATATAGAACTTGAAGAGTGGACATGGGAAAGACAGGGTAGTTATCACCGATGAGATTCAGGGTAACAGAAGTAGACACTTGAAATTTTGAAAGAAACCAATGAAAGAGAGAGTGATTACTTGGATTGAAAGAAAGAGTTGTGATAATCCAACGTTGGCAACGTTCATATTTAATATGAAGTTATATTCCGAAGCTCACTCGGAAATCCGAAAATCCGAATTCTTCTCGGATTTTGGAGTGTCGAATTTAGGAAATTTACACGGTGGCAATTATTCTCCAGCAATATTTCTATATTTTTTTAAGTAAAATATTATTTTGATTTTTAAAATTATCAAAAGTTTATTTTTATTCAAAAACTTTTTTTAAAAAAAAAATTCCCAATTCTCTTACAATATATAACCAATTTATATTTATAAGTCACACTTTTGTGTTCAAATTGGTCTTAAATATTATATTTATGTAACGTGGATGCGTGCATACATAACATGTGTTTATTATTTTTCGTGGGTATCAAATCTCAGTTTTATCACTTACTACAACACAAACCCATTGCTATTATTGAAACATTGACACTTTTACTTAAATTTGGTCATGCTTTCCATTTTAAAACTTAAAAATAAGAACTCATCGAAATAACAGGATGCCTTCTCTTCATCTTCCATGAAAAAATTGGTTTCTTAGAAATTCGTTCTAATGGATAAGAAAGGAATTTGTTAGCTTTATTAAGGTTTATATATATATATATATATATATTTGTTTCATTCTTGTTGTAGAACAAAATAAATTGAAAATTGAGGTTTAAAAATCATAAATTTTGGCATGTGAACTTTAGTAGTTTGTGTTTGGGTTATCATACTAGAGTTGCAAAGGATGTTTTGATCAAATGTTGATGATTTTCATAGTTTATATATTTTTTTATGATGAACCATAGTTTTGAATTTAACAAAAATGATACGTTGATGAATTTCACATAATTAAATTTATTCTAAAGCTTAGTTTCGCTCAAGTGCACGTAGCCATGGACTAAAAAAGTTGACATTAGGAAAGAGAACCAAATTTTGGATTTCTGTTCCATTTAAACTTGGCTAGATACAACAAATTAACTTATTTTGAGAATTTCTATGATGTGATGTAAAAGTAAATCTCACGATTTTTTATGGCTTTACTCAATTCAAGCTTATTTGGTTTTACATCTAAATTGATGCCTTCAAAATGAGTTTTCTTTTATTTATTTCTTTATTTATATTATGGAGGATTCATTAACTTCTATTTAATTAATCAAATAGAATTAGTTTTAAAAATGAAAATATTGTTAGGCTTAGAGCATTCCCATCAACAATTCTAAAAAATTTAGCATTTACCATCTCAAAACCTAATTTTATAACATATAACACACCACTTTACGATACAACTTATATCAAAACTTCTATTTTTTTTTACCATTTCATTTAAATATTGTTTTTTTTAAATAATTTTTTTTCCTCTCTCCTCTGTCTCTCTCTCTTGTCTCTCTCTTTCTCACAGCATTGCCGACACCACACTACCAACAGTCACCACAAAACCCACCACCCAACCGCCCACCAAAAACCCACCACCCATACCACAACCACCACTAACAAAAAAAGAAAAAAAAAATCACAAAAGAAAGAAACCTCCACATCCACATCCACCCACATCCACTCACAACCACCAACCACAGCAAAAAAAAAAAAAAAAAAAAACACTCCACCATCGCCGCCACTAGCAAACCCACCACTACCGGCCCACCACAAACCATACCCATCCAAAACCAAATCACAAATCCACCACCAAAACCAAATTACAAACCCACCAAAATATGCCAAAATCAAAACCCCTATACAAACCCACAACCTGCAAATCGAAACCCAAGGCGTGAGAGAGAGATAATCATAGATCTGAACCGGTGAGGGCAAGTAGGAGGGCAAATCAGAGGCAGCGGCGACCTGGCGACGTTGCGGCCAAAGAGTAGAGAGATCGAGTGACTGAGAGTAGAGAGATCGATGACGTGCAAAGACCGGCGACGAGCAGAGATCTGCGACGAGCACAACAGACCATGAACCCTAGAGAGAGAAGAGAGAATAGAGAATAGAGATGAAAGAAGTGAGAGAGGAAAGAGAATGAGAAATGAGAAAAAGCCATTGGGTGAATAAAAAACCTTTTTTTTATTTTACAATACAGCTACAGTGCGCTCTAAAAAATGAGAGTGCACTGTAGCAAGATTGTAAATTTTATAGTATATACCAGTTTTGATGGAGATGGTTTTTTGGGGGTTTAGATGCTAAAAAATAGCATTTATAGCATTTGAGAGTCTTGATGAGAATGCTCTTAGTGTTGGCTGATTCTATCACATTTGCTTATATAATTTTTAATAAGTTTATTGATGTAATCTATTCATAATAAAAGTGGGTTGAGTCTCGGTAAGAAATTGCTAAAAAAAAAAAAAATTGATATGCTCAAAATGAGCAGGTGAGTTCTTTCATCCATATATTTTGCACTAAAATAGATTTATGAGTGAAACTTATTTCATTGGAAAGTAGACATCTAGAGCTTCAAAAATGACACAAATATGATCCAATTTAGATTTGAGGCAAGTGAGTTATGACCAATTGAAGTTCGTATAGAAATGTTGAATATAAGTAGCGCCAAATTTTGACTCACTCTTGTTTGATCAAGAATTAGGGACCTTGTTTTAAGCAAAATGTATCGTATCAGTTTTTGGTAATCTATTTTAAACCCTACATAAGTCTACTTTATAAAGCCACATAAACACGACTTTTGGGAGGCCAAGAAAGGCAAAACCTCAAACTATTTAGAGAGAAAATCCAAGCCTCCATCCTAGTTAACATGTGAGTACAAAATAGCTTATTTTTATTAGTGCATGTTCTCATACTTGTGATCAAAGCTTGAAACCACAAAATAAATCAACCCATTGTGGCATAATAGTATTCAAACCCTTCAAGGTGGTCCTTGGAGTTACAAATGTGGTTCGTGGAAGGATTTCAAAATAGAAGAGTCTCAGTGACTTAGAGCTGATTGTGGGGTTAAGTTAATAAGTTATCTACTAAGTAAAGTTTAGAGTTATGGGTATGTCTCAAATTGTAAAGCTTCAATTCTATTAGTAGATTCTTTCTTAGGGCTAGGGACTTCCTGTAGTGGTTTTTCCTTTAGATGTGTCCATTAATTTTCTACTTCATAACTATATGTAGTGTTGATTATTTTTCATGTGGTGATATTGTATGCTCATGGCAATTAACCTATGCTTATATTGAGTACATTATTAGTTAATTGACTCAAGTTGATTACTAATGATTACACCCTTTTGATAATAAAAGAGGTCTAAACTCTAACAAGTCTTTCAAAATACTATATTGATATATAAGATTTTAAATCATCCAACTCTTAATTCATTTGGAAAAGTTAAAAAGAAAAAAGAAAAAAAAAATTGTATATACTTCATTTTGTTCTATATATTTTTAGAACAGTTGATTGTTGTTGTTTCTATAGTGCATGTCTATCATTGTAATATATAGCTTATTCTTTTTTAACTTGCTAATCATATGAGGAAAATGCAATAAGGATGAAACAACACCTTCAACTCATGATATCTGTATCACTTAAGACTATAAAAGAACTTTATGGGGATAGCACTCTGAAAATTTTCTTACTTAAAGGTGATTGTAACCCCATATAATTGTGAATTTATTCACAATTTTAAGCAAGTTTAGAATTAGAATATTAATTGAATTAGATTTTATTTTAATTAGGATTGTTAACTATTTTGTGAAGTACTTTTAAATGTTTAAAGTACAAGATGATATTCATAGAATGGGCCAAATGAAATATGGGAAAAACATTAAGGGCAAAGTATTATGGGTGAAGTAGTTGATAATATAGTCACAATTCTTTTGAGACATTAGAGGAAAACAAAACCCCCATTTTATAAATATGGATAATTCCTAATATCTTCAACTAGGAATGAGATATTGTTCGTTGTAATCTCTGGTATCGTCCAGAATACAGAACTTGGAGAGTGGCCATGGGAAAGACAAGGTAATTATCTCTGATGAGATTTAGGGTAACGGAAGTACCCATTTGAAATTAGGGAATGAAGCAAGAAACCAAAGAAAGAGAGAGCAATTACTTGAAAGAAAGAAAGAAACAGAGAGTTGTGATAATCCAACGTTGCTAATGGTATATTAATAATTTGAAAAGTTCTGAAACTCACTCAGAAATCTAAAAGTCCGAATTCTTCTCGGATTTTTACTTTTTTATTTATTTATGTTTTTTTGGTAAAATATTATTTTAATTTCTAAATTTATCAAAAGTTTATTTTTGTAGGGGCCAGATAGCTAGAAGGTATTGTTAAAACTGTATATATTGGGCCTATGGCCCAGTCCGAGGATATTTACTTGTCCGAGGATGGTCAGATAATGTTATTATAGGAATGGTAGAAGAGGAAGAGGTAAGGATTGTACATAATAGTCTAGAAGATGTCCGAGGAGAAAAGTCGTATCGGAAATGTGGATCCAAGATCAGTAAGAATGTCCTACCGCCCTGAACATCCTACCAGTTTGCATCACGGTTAGAAGTCAGACATTGAATAGGCGAGGAGTAGAGGAAGGCAACAAATATCTACAAAAGTTACTACCTCCACATTAAATGCATTGTAACTAACACTCTGGCTGCATTAATGTGGAGGTGATACCTAAACAGTAGGTTACAGCCTAACAGCCTTACAGCTATTACAGCAAGATTAATGGAAAGGGATGATGGGATAACTATCCAAAAGAACTATCTGGCATGCACGTATGAAGTGGGAATGTAAGGGAAGGATGATATAAAAAGAAAAGGAAGGGAAAAAGAGGGGAAGGAAAAAAGAATGAAACTTGTAACTGAACTCTGAAAGGAATATATATAAGAACGAACCTCCTCGGAATTGGCCGAGGACAATCTTTCTTCAATACAAAGTTTTCTCTTTTCATTCTCATAACATCTGGATCCATTTAGTGATTGTGTGATCGCTTCAAACCCAATATTCCAACCCATTCTCTACAAATTCATTGTTTTGGGTTTTTTAGGCCTAAGTCCACCCACGTAGTGGGCTAGGAATTCAAATTTGGTCCTTACAATTGACGTCGTTTGTGGGAATTACTGGTGTTTCAGTAACTACAACTCTCAGCAATGGCATGTTCAGGTCTACATCAAGCATAGTCTATAGGGTCTCAGCGTCAAGATCACTTTCGTGATCTTGAATGGCAAAAAAACCGGGAGGGAAGTGTATATACTACCCATACTAGTAGAAGCCATGAAAGGGGTAAAAGCCACGTCTCTCATGAGGAAAACGCAAGAAACATGCAGAAGGAGATTGATCATTTAAAGAGAAGCTTGCGCCATGAGCAGCGAAAGTGAGCCCCATCCAATTCTGACCTTTCTTTTGGCGGAGAAGAGAACGTTAGCTATAAACGCAGATCGAGGACACCCCCTAGCGAGTCTTTCTCGCACAAAGAGGACTATTATCATGAACATAAATGGAGGAATTCATCCTCGGTTGGTCTGGGGAATAATGCTATGAGTAAAGCATTCAATCAGATTTCTAAGTCGCCTTTTACGCGTTGGATTGAGGGAAGGAGACTTCCTCCGCGGTTCTCACAGCCCATATTCACTATGTACGATGGCAGAACTGACTCTGTGGAGCATGTCAGCCACTTCAATCAGAAAATGTTCATACACTCCAAGAATGAGCCTTTGATGTGCAAGGTTTTCCCATCCAGTTTAGGGCTTGTGGCAATGAGATGGTTTGATAGCCTGAGGGCAAGCTCCATAGACTCTTTCAAAGAACTCACTCAAGCGTTTGGATCTCGTGTACTAGGGCTCCTCGGCCTTTGGCCTCCTTGTTGTCTTTATCCATGAGGGAAAGAGAAACCCTAAAGACATATTTGAACAGGTACTGGGAGATGTTCAACAAAATAAATGGTGATTTTGATGATGTTGCCATTAGCACTTTCAAGCTCAGCCTACCTACTAATCATGGCTTAAGGAAGTCTTTGACGGGGAAACCAGTCACTAATATACGTCAACTCATGGATCGGATTGACAAGTATAAGAGAGTCCAGGAAGACCAACAACAAGACAAGGAAAAGGGCAAGGTTATCCCTCAGGATATGAGGGATTTCAGGTCGGACATGTACAACAACAGACCCCAAAGGGATTTTGCTGGACAATCTAAGTCTGCAATTCCTCAAATGGTAAGCACTGTGTTCAGAGATTCGATGCAACAAGTTTTAGAGAAGGTTAGGAACGAGTCATATTTCAAATGGCCAAACAAGATGAGTGGAGATCCTTCAAAACGCAACCAAAATCTTCATTGCCAATATCACCAAGAGCGGGGACATACCACCGAAGACTGCCGGACGTTGTGGAATCATCTGGAATAACTGGTCAATGAGGGGAAATTGCAGCATCTCCTGTATCGCCCCAACGGGCAAGGTGACTAGCCAAGGTCTAGAACACAGGGGAGCGCTTCTTTAAGGCCCCCAATAGGCACAATCAATGTCATTTTTGCGACACCTAGGAGGACCGGATCGTAGCGCTTTAGGGTGATGTCTGTAGCTCGGCTTCTTGCCGAGGATACTAATTCAGGGTCGAAGAGGGCTAAGGTGGAAATTCGGCCAATGTTGAGTTTCTCAAATGAGGATAAAGTAGGAACCATCCAGCCACATGACAATGCCTTGGTGGTGACCCTCAGGATAGGAAGGTACGATGTGAGGAGGGTGATGGTGGATCAGGGCAGTTGTGCAGAGATCATGTACCTTGATTTATATAAAGGGCTGAACTTAAAACTCAAGGATCTGACCACCTATGATTCACCCCTTGTGAGTTTTTATGGGAAAGTTGTTATCCCAAAGAGTCAGATCAGGTTGCCTGTGCAGGCAGGCTCGGAGATAGTGGAAGTGGACTTCATAGTAGTGGATGCGTATTCTCCCTACACGGCCATTGTGGCCAGGCCTTTACTCCATACCCTAGGGGCTGTTTCTTCAATTCTACATCAAAAGGTGAAGTACCCGTCAGGAGATCAAATTGAGGAACTGTAGGGGATTAGTCCATGGCTAGACAGTGCCTTGTGTCTGCAATCTTGCATCAGTCAATAGCAGAGTCCTCGACTTCGGTGAATGAAGGTTTATAGCAATCAAGATCCTCAGTATTACCTATGAAAGGGCCCTCCGAGGAAGCTAAATGCGAAGATTTAGAGAAATTACCATAAGTGATGATTCGAAGAAGTTCTTCCAAGTTGGCGCTTAGCTACCACCTCGAGAAAAAGGGGAGTTGCTAGAATTTCTTAAGCGAAATATTGATGTATTTGCCTAGAATGCCTACGAGGCTCCAGGAGTGGATCCAAGCTTTATCTGCCATCATCTGAAGGTCAATCCATTGGTCACCCCCAAGAAGCAACCTTCTCGACGTTCATCTAAGGAACATTCAGATGCTGTCAAGGACGAAGTCATGAAGCTTAAGCAGGCAGGGGCTATTAAGGAGGTCTTCTACCCTGAATGATTGGCCAACACGGTGCCGGTGAAGAAGAAGACAGGGAAATGGCGCATGTGTGTAGATTTTACAGACTTGAACAAGGCATGCCCAAAAGATCCTTTCCTTATACCACGAATTAATCAGTTGGTGGATGCGACTGTGGGTCATCCTAGAATGAGTTTTCTGGATGCCTTTCAAGGGTATCATCAGATTCCATTGGCTTCTGAAGACCAAGAGAAGACAACTTTGTCATTTCCACTGGAAATTATCATTAAAAGGTGATGCCTTTTGGGTTGAAGAATGCAGGGGTTACTTATCAAAGGATGATGACTAGGATGTTTGAGCCTCAATTGGGGAAAAATATAGAGATCTATATCGATGATATGGTTGTTAAGAGCAAAGTAGAGTCCAATCACGTTAATGACCTCAGAAACATTTTTGACATCTTGAGGAGGTACAAGCTTCGGCTTAATGCTTCCAAATGTTCTTTCAGTGTCAGATCAGGAAAGTTCTTAGGCTATATGGTCACACACCGTGGAATTAAGGTTAACCCTAACCAAATTAAGGCAATCAACAATCTTCAACCATCTCGGAATCCCAAGGAAGTTTAGAGGCTTACAGGGATGACTGTGGCGCTAAATCGATTCATTTCTCGGTCAGCAGACAGATGTAGGCCCTTCTTTCAACTATTGAATAAGTGAAAGGGATTTAAATGGACTGAAGAATGCATCCAAGTGTTTCAACAGTTGAAAGAGTATTTGTCTCGGCTGCCCATCATGTCTCGGCCTGAGGTGGATGAAGTGTTATTTGCTTATATCGCCGTGGCCGCCCACGCAATGAGTTTAGTGCTACTACGGGATGATAATGACGTACAGAGGCCAGTTTACTATGTGAGCAAGTCCCTACATAAGACCGAGGTTCGATATTTACCACTAGAAATGGTCATTTTGGCAGTGATGCATGCTACACGTAAGCTTTCCCACTATTTTCAATCACACACGGTGGTCGTCCTAACCCAACTACCACTAAGATCTTTGCTTCGGAGTGCTAATTACACTGGTAGAATTGGAAAATAGGGGACGATTCTAGGGGCTTTTGACATCAAGTATATGCCCCGCACCTTGGTCAAGGGTCAGGTCCTTGCAGATCTAGTAACCGAATTTGCTGAAATCCCAACAGAAGAGAAGGTAGAAGAGCAAAATATGGATGAAAAATCGGTTGGAATGATCTCCATGCAAGAACTTGCATCCTGGAAAGTCTATGTTGATGATGCAGCAAACCATAAAGGATCTAATGTAGGGCTAGTCTTAATATCTCCAAAGAGCATTACAATCAAAAAGTCCTTAAGATTGGGATTCTAGGTTACAAATAATAAACCTGAATATGAAGCTCTGCTAGAAGGGATAATTATGGTACAAAAAATGGGTGGAAAGGCAGTGGAATTAATCTCTGATTCAAGATTGGTCGTCGGCCAAGTCCAAGGGGAATCGGAAGCCAAAGATCCTAGAATGCAAGAGTACTTAAACCAGGTTAGACATTTACAGTCTAAGTTTGAATCTTTCAACTTAACATGAGTCTCTAGAAGTAAAAACACACATGCGGACTCTCTTGCCACATTGGTAACCTCCTCGGCACAAAGTCTACCTCGGGTAATTCTCATAGAAGACTTATGTAGACCTACCGAGGCAGGAAGAATCGTAGCTCATGTTAATCAAATAAGGGCAACTCCTAGCTAGATGGACCCTGTTGTATTATTCCTCAAAGAAGATGTTTTGCCAGAAGATAAGTCTGAAGTTGACAAAGTGCGAAGAAAAGCTCATCGGTTCTGACTGTCTGAGGACCAGAAGTTGTATAAGAGGTCTTTTTCTGGCCCATATCTACTGTGCATACATTCGGAAGGAGTTGAGCTAATTCTGGAGGAATTGCATGAGGGAATTTGTGGAAGTCATTCGGGGGGCAGGTCATTATCACATAGAGCCCTTACCCAAGGCAATTGGTGGCCGAGAATGCAGAAAGAAACAGAGGACTATGTAAAGAAATGTGACCAGTGTCAGAGGTTTGCCCCAAACATTCACCAAGCTGGGGGAGTCCTTAATCCCCTCTCCAATCCGTGGCTTTCCACTTAGTGGGGCTTAGATATTGTTGGCCATTTCCCTAAGGCAGCAAGGAACAAGAAGTATTTGTTGATCGGCATAGACTACTTCACCAAGTGGGTCGAAGCCGAACTATTGGCAAACATCAGAGACATGGATGCCAAACGGTTCATTTGGAAAAACATCATTATTAGGTTCGGAGTTCCCAATACCCTCATCTCGGACAATGGACTCCAATTTGACAGTAAAACTTTCAGGAGATATTGTAGCGACCTAGGGATAAAGAACAGGTATTCCACTTCGGCTTATCCACAAGGGAATGGGCAAGCTAAAGCCATTAACAAGGTCATTGTGAGCGGATTTAAGAAGAGGCTAGACGATGCAAAGGGGAAATGGGTCGAAGAGTTATCACATGTCTTATGGACGTATCGAACTACACCTCGTAGGTCCACAGGAGAGATGCCATTTTCTACGACTTATAGAGCTGAAGCTGTTATTCCTCTAGAGACGGGATTCCCTACGATGAGGACAAGTTCCTTCATTCCTAGCAATAACAATGAACTATTAGGGAGGAGCTTAGATCTAGTCGAAGAGAGAAGAGAAAATGCCATGGGCCAATTAGCCTACTATCAGCACAAGCTTAAGCAAGGATATGACGCCAACGTAAGATTAAGACCATTGGCAGTGGAAGACTTGGTTTTAAGAAAAGTTTTGGGAGCTGCTAAGAACCTAGCATGGGAGAAGTTAGGTCCCAACTGGGAAGGGCCATATCGTCTAACATCCGGGGGTGTGTATTATCTTGAAAATCTAGAAGAAAGGGCTGTGCATTGCCCCTGGAATGTAAATAATCTTAGAAAATATTATTATTAATGCAAGATTCCTTCATCTTTTTTAGGTTTGTTATATTACTTATCTTATATCTTTACTATCATTATAAGTGTTAAACTGAACCTTAGCTATGTCTGGTTCCTCGGACCATCTGCTTTGGAAAAATTAACATAGTATGACATCATTCTAGATATCAAACAGAACCTTGGTCATGCCTGGCTTTTTGGACCACGTACCTTGGGAAAATTGATAACTTTTAATTAATTTTCTAAGTGTTAAACTGAACCTTAGCTATGACTGGTTCTTTGGACCATTTGCTTTGGGAAAATTAACACAGTATGGCATCATTCTAGATATCAAACAGAACCTTGATTATGTCTGGCTCCTCAGACCACATACCATGGGAAAATTGATAAATTTTAATAAATTTTCTAAATGTTAAATTGAATCTTGGCTATGCCTGGTTCCTCGAACCACCTGCATTGGGAAAATTAACACAGTATAGCATTATTCTAAATGTCAAACAGGACCCAAGATATGTCAGGTTCCTCGAATCACAGACTTGGTGAAGATTAATACTTTTTGACCTTTATTGAAGTATTTAACAGAAACTAAGTTATATCAGGTTTCTCAGACCATAAACTCAGTAGAAATTAATACACTATGGCATCTATTGAAGTGTTGGTCAGACATTAGCCCAGGCATTAAAAAGAGGCAAGCTCCTGATTCCCTTCTTGGATCACATGGTTTGTTGTCACCCAGCAAATATGTAAACCAAAGTAAGTACATGAGCATCACTTAAAGCATTTTAGGGTGCCCTGGACTTGGCTGTTGTTTGATCAACACTTGAATATCTTTCTCAAAGTTAGAAAACTTGATAAAGTTGGTAGATCCAATGTATGTATTGACAGTTCTGTGGATTTAATAGTCTTGGTCTACTCTGATTCTCAATTAAAGATATGTGAAAACTGTGTTTTCCCTTGTGTGAGCAACCTCATACTTTTATAGCATATGACTATGTTCAATTAAGAAATAGTAAAAATAAAAATTGCATAAGTGAGGAAAATAACCTGTATGAATTTGGGAAAGTAAAGTGCACATTTCATTAAAATATGTCTTAGAGAAGGGAAATTCCATTATAGAAATTACAATTACATTATAAAAATAAGGGTTCATGGTTTTAACTTTATCTGAAGCCCATCCTTGGAGGTATTGTCAGCTTGATCTACTTCAGTAGGAGTCACCTTTTATTTCTCCTTAGAAGCTTCCTTTGCAAGCATGGTAACTGAAGCTAAGACCAATTCCAAAACTTGGGAAGTTGCCCCATCTTGTGGAACCTCTATAGTCTTATCCAAGGGCCTATCCACATCAAAGGAAGTTTCCTTGGGAGCTTCAGATTCTTTTGCTTGCTCTTGCTGATTAGGAGGAGGAGGATCCTGAGGTTGTGTCTCTTCAACAGGGTCAGCAACTGTGGAGGCTACTTCATCTTGAGTGGGAGGAAGGTCCCAGGCTTGTATGGCTGGTAGGTAGTAGATATTTTCTGGTTTTCTTAGTTCAGAAGAAGCCTTAACCTCAACTTGGTTAAGGGCTTTATCCCAAGTCTGAGCGTAATAGGTTCGACACACTGCTGGGACCTCTGCCCTAAGGGTTTCCTCGGTCTCGACTACTCCGACGTCGTAACCATGCTGCTTAGCCGCATCCCTAGCCTTCTCAGCCTCCCTTTTAGCTTTCTCAGCCTTATCTTTAGATTTCTCGGTTTGATCTTTTAGCTTTTGGACTGCTGCTAACTTTTTCTAAAGGGCCGCTATTTGCTCTTTAGAAGAAGCCAACTGCTCCTTGGCATCACGCAAGAGTAGCCTCTAATCCTCGGCTTGCTTTTGAGCGCCCTCCAGAGCCGAGTCAGCACTTCTTCTCGCCTGTTCCTCCTCTTTTAGTTTTTTTCCTCAAATCCTTGTTGGATTGATCAGCGATGTTAAATGACTCTACGGCTGTCACGCACCTAGTCTTTTCATTGTCCAGCTAACGATAGCAAGAATTGGTTATCTCCTCGACCCTAAAAGTAGCTTGGACAGCCTGAAAGAAAAGGGTTAGTAACCTTACAAACAACAATAAAGATGTAAAAAAGGGGGGATGGCTGCGTACCATGCCCAAATATCTTTTGGAGTTAAGGAAAACCTCCTGCCTCCTGATAGACCGCGGCTCGGTCATATCACTGGGAAGTAATAAAGCCTCATCCAAAGCCGAGGCCATGTGGTATCCAGTGCCTCCATGGAAATCCCTGATGGATGCATTATCCCTCAAGGGCTCACCATTGAGCATTGGAGTTGGAAACCAAGCCTGAGGCTCAGATGGCTAATTGTCTTTCCTCTCTGAGCTCCTCTGCCCTGCTTGTCTAGTCTTTTGCTGCTTTGCAGCCCGATGGGTCTTTTCTTCAGGTACAGAGTGAGATCTCCCAGCCTCCATTACCTCTTTACCCTTCTGTTCTCTCTTTCTCTTTGGGTCGGTAGGTTTAACTCTGGATGGCAAAGATGGCTGAGGAAGAGGAGGAGGAAGTTTAGGTTGAGTTGGTTCCCCAGGTGCATTCTTTCCGGGCTGGGACTCTATTAACCAACAAACTTTTCTTAGATTTCCTTTGGATACCCATCTCGTCCAAAGTGCTGATACCTTCTTGTTGTTGATGGTCAAGATCAGCTGATGTATTTTCAGGGGATAGAGGTCGGTTGAACACCTCAAATTCGTCTTGGAAGTCTGACAAATTTATGATCCCCTCTTGTTCTTCTTCTTCCTCCTCTTCTTTTTCTTCCTCTCCTTCCTCAACAACGGGTTGGGATGAGGATGCTCCTACTGAAGGGACGCCCATAAAGAGTGGCAAACTCTGGGATTGGAACGCCCTCAGGAACGACGAATCCTTCAAAGGCCACACTAATACGGGAAAGTCGAGGATCTTTGGCTTTTATTACACACTTTGGAGCTTGAAATCCATGGGAAATAGGTTTGTACCCAAGGATTATATGTGCTGCTCGTAATTAACCGTCGGCTTTGTTTACATACACCTTGGACCGTAGAATTTTGTTTAGACTCTCTCTGTTGACTAAGTTGAGCCCAAATATGGTAGAATGTCTGTCTGCAAAATTATTCAAACGGAAGGAAAATTTGTCAGAAGCAGAGATAGTGTGAAATAAAAGGGAAATGTAAGCCGAGGTGCATAAATTTATGACTAGACCCCCACCTAGTGTCCCCTTTTGAGTCGGACAGGGTAGGCCATCATGCCATTCCCTAGAAAAGATTAAAAAATCTTCATTTAACCCCTTATTTGATGTAGGGAGGCATTGGATTAGCCTTACCTCGGGATACCTTGACTTAAGGTAGTATCCCTGCCCCTTCAAATGATGTAGGTTGTATACCCAGTTGACATCATGGTGTGTCAATCCCAAGTTCATTCTCTCATTTAGGGCTTCTATATTCCCTAATACTCTGAACATATTTTGGGCGCATTGTGTGGGGGATAGTCTAAAGAACATAAGGTAGCTCCTTGTGATATTACTCATGGAGATGGTCATTCTTCCCTCTATGAAAGTGATCATTGGGATGACCACCTCTCCCTCTTTCCTATCGTCTACCTATTCCTTTTGGGCTGCGTATCTCATGCCCACTATTGGTGGGATCTTGTACGTAGCCCTAAATCTCTCTCTCTATCCTCCTCAGATTCAACTAAACGCTTGAACCTACCCATTTTCTAAGAAGTTTTGAAGAGAAATCAACAAGTTTGAAACGAAAAGTAGAGCTAAGAAGAAAAAAAGTGTGATGAAAAGAGAATATATGGAAAGAAACAAAACTAGGAGGGTTCGGGGAAACTTACAGGTTTGAAAAGAAGGTCCTCGGACAAATTTTTGGTATTTGTAGGCGCACGAGGAAGTG
Organism: Quercus gilva; assembly: GCA_023621385.1. Classification (NCBI taxonomy): domain Eukaryota; kingdom Viridiplantae; phylum Streptophyta; class Magnoliopsida; order Fagales; family Fagaceae; genus Quercus; species Quercus gilva. The sequence goes on from CM042480.1 coordinate 15,456,568, forward strand.
AGAGAGAGTGACAGGTTCAATGTATGAACCCTAGAACTGTGTGATTGATGGAAGTAAGGAAAGGAGTTGATTTGAAAAGCTATTTATAATGGCACAGAAGTTACAAGCGGGAAAATTCCCACTTGTAACCCCAGGAAATTCTCCACCGTTAGATTTGCATCGTGCTGTTGAACGTTGGGGACAAGAATGCTGTCAAAATTTAATAAGGGCGCGCTTTGGGTGCTGAAGCGTCAGGAGCATGCCTTGAACAGGTAAAAAGGCATTTGGGAGTTCGTATAGACGGAGTGTAACCATAAATAGGATGGGTTGAGGATATCAAAATCCTTCTTTCCTCCCGAGGGGTCGAAAAGCAAGATTTTAAAGGGCTATTGTGGGGGCCAGATAGCCAGAAGGTATTGTTAAAATTGTATATATTGGGCCTATGGCCCAGTCCAAGGATATTTACTTGTCTGAGGATGGGTAGATAATGTTATTATGGGAATGGTAGAAGAGGAAGAGGTAAGGATTGTACATGATAGTCCAGAAGATGTCTGAGGAGAAAAGTCGTATCGGAAATGTGGATCCGAGATTAGTAGGAATGTCCTACCGCCCTGAACATCCTACCAGGTTGCATCACGGTTAGAAGTTAGACATTGGATAGGTGAGGAGTAGAGGAAGGCAACAAATATCTACAAAAATTGCTACCTATGCATTAAATGCATTGTAGCTAACACTCTAGCCGCATTAATGTGGAGGTGATACCTAAACAGTAAGTTACAGCCTTACAGCTATTACAGCAAAATTAATGGAAAGGGATGATGAGACAAGTATCCAGAAGAACTATCTGGCATGCACGTGTAAAATGGAAGTGCAGGGGAAGGACGATATAAAAGGAAAAGGAAAGGAAAAAAAGGGGGAGGAAAAAAGAATGAAACTTGTAATGGGCTAGGAATTCAAATCTAGTCCTTACAATTTTTATTCAAAAACTTTAAAATTTTATTTTTTTCATCCCTAAACTTTCCAATTGCAATTCTATCACCATATTTTTATTTAATTCGTTTACTTATTAAACTCTCCAAATAAACACAATATGATAAATATCTTCTCTTTTTTGGGTTTTCTCATATTAAAATACCAATTTATATTTATAAGTCACACTTTTGTGTTCAAATTGGTCTTAAGTATTATATTTATGTAATGTGAATGCGTGCATATATAATATGTGTTTATTATTTTTTGTGGGTATCAAATCTTAGTTTTATCACTGACTACAACACAAACCTATTACTAATAATAAAACATTGACACTTTTACTTAAATTTGGTCATGTTTTATATTTTAAAAACTAAAAATAACAACTCTTCAAAATAACATGACGCCTTCTCTCCATCGTGCTAATGGACAAGAAAGGAATTCGTTAGCCTTATTAAGGTTTATATATATATATATATATGGATGTAGTGATATATGGTAATTACATCAAATAGATGCAAATTTTTGGTTCTTTATGAATGAATGTATAATTTATGTGATTATTTAACATACCAATGTGTTTTTTTTCTCAAATAATGTAGGATCTTATGATCCACGATCCAATCTTACGATCCACAATCTCACTACCCCACAATCCTTTGTAGGATCCTAATTTTGACAACCTTGGGTGTTGGGAACTTGGGATAGTTGAGATCTCAATACTACTAGGGTATTTACAAGGTGCCAACATTCTCTTGTAATATTTTTCTATTATTTTACCTCTTTTTTAAAATATTATTTTGGTTTCTAAATTTTATCAAAAGTTTTATTTTTTTTTAAAAAAACTTTTATTTTTTATTTTTTTTATCTCTAAACTTTCGAAACAGTTTTATTTTTTAATAGTTTAAGATAAAAATAGTAATGAAAAAAGATTTCCTTTCAATAGTTTAGGAATTAAAAAATATATATATATATATTAAGTTTAAGGACAAAAAATAAAACATTTCCAGTAATTTAAAGAAAAAAAATAGGAATTTAAAACAAACACTTGACAAAGTTTAGAGACCAAAATAGTATTTTACCATACTTCTTAAAAAAACTATTTTTCAACTCTTTTTATTCAAAGGTTCAGATTCAAAGTTACAAAACCAACTTTCAATCTAAACTCTTTCAAAACTAGTGCAACGTGCAAAAGCCATAGTATTGCATGAGATCTAGATCCCTGATGAATAAACCAAATTTGCAATTCCTTGCATATTTGCATTTTTTATAAGAACAAAATTTATTTGTATTACCTTTGATATAGTACATTAAGTTCTTCAATAAAATTCAAACACTTGATGCATTAATAAAATTCAAACACTTGATGCCTTAACTAATAAAACAAAAATAGTACTTTTTTTAAGGACAATTACTTCAATGCAAAACTCACTAATGGTGTTTCGTATATAAGCTAGCTCATGTTACTCACTCGACACTCAGAATTCTTCCTATTAAAACAAGGCGTAAATGCACTTTTAGTCCCTACATTTTGCACTTTTTCCATTTTGGTCCCTACATTTATTTTTATCATTTTTAGTCCCTAAACCGATTAACACCTGACATTTAGGTCCTTTCCGTCACTCAACTAACGGCAAAAGCTGACGTGGCAAACGGAATGCACTGTTGACACAGTAAATGCTGACGTGTCCATTAAAATAATATTAAAAAATGCTACATCAGCATCCACATCAGCTTCCACATCAACATCTAACCTTAAAAAATAAATTTATCAATTTTAAAAATTATAAAAATTATAAAAAACAAAAAAACGTAATTAAAAACAAAAAAAAATGGTGGAACTTAGATCTGTTATATTTGTGCCTAGTTTCTTTTTCTTCTTTATTTTTCTCCTTCTTCCCCAGATATTTCTCTCAGTTTCTCTGCCTCCCTTTCTTTCTTTAGTCTTCTTTCTGTCTTTCTCTTTTTCTTCTTTCTCCCTCTATCTTGGTACTTAGCCTTCTTGAACTCTTTAAGCAAGTTCCTCCCCTTCTCTTATCTCTGGCGAAATCTACTCCCACAAGTGCTTGTTCGACTTTGACTTGAACCCATGTCTCGACTCTCGTCTTGGACCCACATCTCGGCTTGCCTTGACTTCGACTTTGACTTCATGGTCCTTGTCCTCGCCACTGTTATCGCCTAGAATCATTTGCTAGTGCTAGTGGTGAGAGTGGACATGAGTGTGAGGGTGAGGTTGAGAAGCGTGGTGAGGTGGTAGGTCGCCGGCGCCTGCGCCATCGTATGGGTTTCCAGTTAGATCGGAAACCCCTTTCCCTCCTCACTTTCTCATTTCTCTCTCTTTATCTAGGTTGAGTTTGCTGTATTTGTTTTGAATTTTTGATAAATTTGAAAAGGGATAATATGGGTTTGTGAAAGGAAGTTTTGGGTTTGTGATAGAGATTTTATTGGGTTTGTGAAAAATGTTTAGATCTTAGGATTGACATCAAAAATTTGGTTGGTTGTCAGATCTAGAATTTTTTTTTTGTTTTTTTGTGAAACTGAAAAATTTGTTTGGTTGCCAAGAAAATGTATAAGAGTATCTTAATTTTCCTTAAAACTAATCTAAGTTCAAGGATGGAGTTCTTCACTACCTTGAGTCCATTGGTTGCCACGGTTTGTGTGTTTTTGTGTTTATGTTTTTGTGTTTGGTTGACAAGAAATGGCAAGAAAATACTATAAAATTTGGGTGTGTATTGTTATATTTAAATATGGGTTTGAGTTCATTGTGTTATTGTTGAAGATGAACTTAAATCTAAATTTATGTATTTTTTTGAATTTTAATTATACTGTTGTTTTTTTTAAATTGATAAATTAAATTTTTTATTTATTTTAATGTTTGTTTTTAATTTAATTAATTAATTTGTGTGATTATATTTTTTTTTTATTCCACCGTCAGCCACGTTGGCTTTTGCCATTAGTTGAGTGACGGAAAGGACCTAAATGTCAGCCGTTAATTGATTTAGGGATTAAAAGTGGTAAAAATAAAATGTAGGGACTAAAATAGAAAAAGTGAAAAATGTAGGGATTAAAAGTGTATTTACGCCTTAAAACAACATTGATTTTATCAAAATTGTATCTCTTGACCAAAAATGAAAAAGAAAAAGAAAACCTTAAAATCTAAGGGTCATGCTAATAAGTGTCCTTAGAGTATTGATTAACAATATATTTAAGGAAAATTAATGATCTATACTACTATTTAAATGGTTTCCCTTGTTTGGACTGAAATTTTTTTTGGTCCAAAATACCCTTATTTTCCTAAGTTTAAGTAGAGACAAAATTAAATGACAACAAAGTAAAAATACATCTTTAACTCCCACTAAAATATTGCCTACAAAATAGGATTACTTTCTCATTAACCCACTATTTCAGAAACAAACTTCACGTCTAAACTTTTCTCTTTCTTTATTTTTTTAATTGGCTGAATTTTTTTTTTAAACCCACATTAAAAAGTTTTTTTTTTTTTTTAAAAAAAACCTACGTTAAAAAGTTACTATTTTTTTGGGTAAAATTTATGAAAAATGAAAAAAACTATCAAAATATTAATTTTTTTTTCTTATCTTATAAAAACTTTCTTTAAATAGATTCCCAAAATCTAAAAGAATGTTACCTTTAATAATTTTAACTTGTAAAGTGTTAGTTATACACATGTGAATAACGTCCCACATTAAATAATAATGAGAAGAATGAATGATTAATGCTTAATGTAATATAGTTAAACTCATTCCCATTAAACTTCAGACTTTTTAGGCTAAATAATATATTTATATCTTATATTAACTACCTTGACATCCACCCCAATACCTTCCAATCGTTCCTTAATTTGCTGTGGTATGTGATTACTGGTTAATCACTGGGATAGAGACAAATTGGCCTTGGTTGTGACTTGTGACCTAGCATGGGCGATTTTTGGACAAATAGGAATGAACTTAGGCATTGGGAAACTTGGAAGAGTGGCTCTAAAATTACTCATTTGGCTTCCCTATATCTATTTGAATAACATTATTAATTTCTAAAGTGTTTTTGTAACAAACATGTGCAAAATATCTTATTAAGGATATAATTGTTAATTGAGAATAGATTTAAAGGTTAATACAAAATCATCATGTTGCTTATTTCAAATTCATTGAAAAAACATATTTTGTTACCAATAAATATTTTTAACAATTACATTGTAAAGAAAATTCAAATTTCAAATAGGACAAAGTTTAACTACAAAATTAGTTCTCAATAAAATAAATATTATTGTAGGGTCAAAATTTGTTGGGCTAGGCACCAAGACTTTTATATGATGAGCCCTCCAAATTTCCCACAATAAATTTGTAGAGAATGGGCCAAACAAATGGGCTAATGGTGGATTTAGCAACGGTCCAGATGAACAAAAACTAATAACAAAGACAGATTGAGTCAAGTTCTTTTACGAGATGAACCCCTGTAGTCCGAAGAGTTTGTTTTTATTTAAATGCTCAGTCAAATACAATTTTTTTCCTCTCTCACTCTGCGAGACTTGCTTCCATTATATAGACCCCCTTTTCCCATCTCCACCGCACACTTGTCCTCCATCCAGACACCCACTTGAGTACTAGTCACATCAGCCGTCTGCTTTAACCTGCAGTGAGTGGTGGTGGGTGAAGACGCACTGTTCAGGTGTCTTCTCCACATAAATGCGGCCAGGAAAGTTGCTGTAATGCATTAAATGTGGCGGTGACAGCTTTTTTGGCTAGACATTTTGTGATAGCTACGCAGTCAGACGTGTTCGAAATTCTGTCCTGGGAGGGAGACCTTCAGCTCGGCTACCCGATCAAGCTCTGGGCTGCTCCCTCAAGTAGGATCTCTTCGGCCATATTGGGTTGTCTTCGGACCGAGTTTTTTTAATCAACGGGCTGTGCTTCCGCAGGATGGCTGAGCATTGATACATTTAATCTCTTCGGACATTGAGTCGTATTTGAACTGGGCCTCAGGCCCATTTTGTGACGTCGGGCTTTCTCACCCACAATTATTATATATTTTGAAAATTTAACTGTTGAATTGAATGTTCTTTACGCTTTTAATACAAATGTCAAATTTGATGTCAATCATATATTTTTTGCTTTATGATCTATAAACTTATATTTTATGCATAATTTTAAACTATAAAAGTTTGCAATTTAAACAATTTGTTGATGACATAGTTATAAATCTTTAATTTTTTAGAAATTTTGTAAGCATATATAGAGGATATAAAAAGATGTAATCCAAAGGTGAATTTTCAAAATTCACCTTTAATAAAAAGATACTGACAAAGTTTGTAACCTTAAACTATAATCAATATTGTAGTTAAATTTTGCATTTTCAAATACACATACAAAAAAGGGCAAAACTTAGATACAGTACCTTAGATGCAGTTCCTTAGGTACCCTTTTTAAATTATTGCCACCTGTCTAATTTAATGACTCCACTAACTGACGTTAAAACACGATCTCCTTTGTTTTCTCTTAGCCTGAGAGAAAATCTGAAAGCTTCAAATTTCTCACCCAGTAACCAGATTTCTTCCTTCCTCCATTTTGTTTGATGTTTCAATATTTATCAGTTACCAAACAAAAAAATGGGAAAAAAAAAACTGGTTTGAGGTTGAGTATTGATGTTAACATTGAAATCCAATTCGTATTCACCCAAACAAAACCATCGCAAACCCATACTCCTACCCAATCCCAACTACCACTTCCCTGCCAAACTCCGCGCAGCAAGCCCAATCTAGGGATTTGGTGTCAAGATTTGGCTTTGAAAGAAAATCAAAAGCACTAAGAAATCTTTTTTTTTTTTCCTACCTATTAGGCACACCCCTGTAGATCTGCAGACTCACTTACCCCATCTAGAAAAATGAAATTAGGCGGTGCATCCCTTGAATGCATGTGCCTTTGGTCATCAGAAATTTCCATAGATTAATCATCTTTAGCCATCTAGTGTGAGAGTCTAAGAGATTTGATGAATAGGTTTCTAGCGGGCCAAGAAAAGAAAAAGAAAAAAAAAGGGAAGAAAGAAACAAAATGAGATGGTGTTAACAGACATTAGCTAAGTTATTAAATTCGACAAGGGGCAGCAATTTAAAATGGGTACCTAAGGAACTATATTTAAGGTACTGTATCTAAGTTTTGTTCTACAAAAAATATATATATACTTTCACCCATCGGGCAAATTTGCGACTAGTATATAGTAAACACTAGGATTCTTTTTTTTTTTTTTTTTTTTTTAACCACTTTACAAATTTATGCTAATTGTTAATAATTAAATAATAAAATGATTTTCGTTTGAGTAATTAATATGTCATGAACTTATTCACATTTCTATTATTTGCTCAGGTTCTTAGTTGGTGAGGTTTTTCAAAAGTTTTTAAGGCATTAAGTAATGCCTGAAATTCTTTCTATATTTGATTTGGAATCACTTGATAATTGCAGTTAGTAAAGGGTTCCAAGAAATTTCGCTGTGTGACAGAATGAACCAATTCATTTTTTTTGTTAGTTTACGTAGCCCTCTGCCTGTGTTAATACCTCCCTTTTTAGGAATCATGCTATTGATTTTTGGAATTGGGATCTCCAAGCCAGGTTTTTATGCCTGATATACATAAAGTTAATTCAAGGCCTCTTTCTCAGCAAAGTTTATTCCGGAAAACTGTAGATTGTTTGTTCTTAAAGGTTGTTGCGAATTCCAACAAACATGTTCTTAAGTAGGAAAAATTCTTATATGAGACAGTCTAATAAGATGTACGTACGTCTCATACAATACTTACAACATTTCGGCTACATAAACCTGGTTTTTGAATTCTTGTTTTTTAAAATAGCTTTTTGAAAATACATAGCCGAACACATTTTAACGTAGAAAACAGTTTAAGAGGACAAAGCCACTACCACAACTGCAAGAAACCTAAAGGCTAAAACATCCTATAGGGGAAAAGGGGATCCTTTCCTTTCCCGAAAATCACAAAGAACAAAGCCACCGGGGCTTTGATAGTTTGATACTAATTTATAACATTTGTACCATATTAAATATTTGAAGAGTAGCCCCCCATACGGGCCAGACCACAGTTCCTATGTACTAGTGTACGGCAGGAGATTCCAAATATAAATAATAAAACTATTACTACTTTACTAAAAAGAAAAAAAATTTAAAATGTTAAATTTTTTTTTTTTGAGGAAAAGATAAATGAAACTTTATTACTGGAAAAAAACAAACTAAACTGCATCATCCAAATCCCATGGAAGTTCTTCTATCCACACATCGGTATTAGCAGATAAAACTGCTCGTCTAGCAAGGGTGTGAACTAAACTATTACCCTTCCGATTAACATGCAAAAAAACTACAATTAAATGAAGAGGAGAAAAGTCTAATCTCGTCAATAATATGTCCATACAAAGTCTGCACTGGCCTAGTGTCTGTAATGGCTTGAATAATTCGTAAAGAGTCCCTTTCAATCACCACATGATGAAGACTAAGTTCCTTAGCAAAACAAATGGCCCTATGAGCAGCCAAAGCCTCCACCACATTAGCCGAACCTAGGAGCCTCACTCTCTAACTTAAAGCTGTTATAACAAGCCCAGCCAAGTCCTTAACAACCACCCCTAAATCGGCGCACCTCTGATTCAAAAATAAGGCACCATCAAAGTTTACTTTATAAACACCCAACTCAGGTGGCTTCCAATGCAGGTCCACACTCTGAACAACCATCCAAGGAGTCAGCATCTGCACATCCCGATACTCCTGCAAAAACTCTGAAGCTTGATGCAACACCATCTCAGAACCCCAAGTTTTTTGCCCCTCCCTTAACCTGTTTCGCCTTTCCCAAATACCCCATGTAGCCATAGCGAACAAAGAAATCAAATTAGATGATCCACGCAAGCATAAAAACTGAAACAAATCACCAAAATTTGAGAATTGATGAGCTCGAAGAAAGGAAAACCGAGCATCTGACATCCAAATAGGCTTCACAGCATCACAGAACCACAATGCGTGAATTCTGTCTTCGGCACAGTCACCACAAGCATCACAAATTCCAAAGCTCAGCACCTGACGCCTGTGCAAATTAAATTTAGTGGGCAGAGACTCATGGACAGCACGCCAAAGGAAGTGTCTCACTTTGTAAGGGACCTTCAACTTCCAAATACCATTCCATAAACCTTTTCTAGCCTCCACATCCGATGAGCTAGGCTGATCCTGATGCTATGTTGCTGCCAATATGCGATACGCACTCCGGACGGAATACACACCATCAGACTTGTGAGGCCATGTCAAAACATCAGCTGCCTCAATTTGGCTTACATGGATATTTTTAATGGCCTCAGCTTCCCACGGATAGAAGTTCACATTAAGGAGCCCCTCATTCCAACGATTAGAACCAGGCAGGAACAAATCACGGACCACATTCAAAGAAAAGTCCATCTGTAGGGATAAAATCCTACCCCCACCATCAGAAGGCAGCCAACGATCACTCCAGATGTTAATATCTCGCCCGTCACCCACCCTCCATCGAGCACCCCTCAAAACACCTTCTCTAGCTTGTAAAATGCTTCGCCAAGCAAAAGAGCATTCAGGAGAGACTACCGCATCAAAAATATTACCAGAAGAAAAATACTTAGCCCGGAACACCTTATAAACTAGCGAGGTCCTATCATTGAACACACGTAAGTCACGAAAGCCCATACCTTCAATCGACTTTGAAGAACAAAGAGTCTCCCATTTAATCTAGTGGATCTTTCTAGAATTCTTAGAGCACCACCACCAAAACTTACGAATCATAGCTTCTATGTCTTTTAGAAGACCAATAGGAAGCCGAAAGACATTCATAGAGTACATTGGAATTGATTAGACCACCGCTTTAATCATTATTTCCTTACCAGCCTGAGACAATAATTTCTCCTTCCACCCTTGCATTTTAGCCCAAATTCATTCCTTGATATGATTGAAACACGCTTTCTTCTCTCGTCCCACAAAGGAAGGATTAAACCCTACCATATACTCATGTTAAATAGCCAATTGTGCCAAAAGCTTAACCTATTTAGACATGGTTAATTTAATTAATTAACTACATATTTCTAACAATACCTTATTGATTTATTTTTTTTTTAAATAAAAATTTTTTATTACATACTCTATACATGTTTCTAAAATTGTGAAATTACGTTTTTAAAATATGATTTCAGATATGTGATAGTTTATGTAAGGAATGTGTGAGTATTTCATTACTTAAGAAACTTAAAAAAAAAAAAAAAAAATTCTTGCAGGCCAAGCACAAATTAGAAATAGAACAAAAAAGAAAAAGAAAAAATAAATCAATATATATTTTTTCTATTGTTTGTCTCAAAAAAAGAAACAGAAAAAAAAAAAATGATTGGCAAAAGTATACAGAGGGAGGGAAAACAGAAAAAGATTTTATGACAAAATAGATAGATAGATGATAGAATCATATAAGAAACGGATAGCCACGTTACACCTTAAGTCTCCAATGCAATGCCCGCCTCCAAGGCCAAAAACCTAAGCTCACTATTCCGCACTGCCGTCAAGACCACCACCACCACCGCCGCCGCCACCGCCGCCGCCACTTCTTCTTCTTCTTCTTCTTTTTCTACACCCGCCCAAGACGCTACCCTCAAACACTTTGTCTCCTCGCTCGACACCTCGTCGTCTCCCACCGCCTCCATTTCCAACTTCATCAAACGACGCTACGTCAAAGTCAAGTCCCCCAAATCCTCTTCCTCTCGCTCAACCGAAACCTCCCTCTCCTCCTCTCTTCCCATCCTCAACCTTGAACCTCTCTCTGATTCTGGTACTTTTTTTAAAAAAAATCCTTTGTAATTATGTTTACCGTTACTTTTTGTTTGGTTATTGAGAAATACGAGATGGGAAGTGAAAAGAAAGTTCGTGATTTTCTGTCTGAGTTTTTATGTTTGTTGTCGTGTTTGAATGCAGAGGACTCGACGAAGCAGTTGTCCAGGGAGATATCTTCTATATTGTCCGGTATGTGTTTGTGAAATTTACTCTGAGAGTTTTAAATTGTTTAAAGTTTTAAAATTTTTGGGGGTCCTTGATTTTGAGATAACGGATTACTTTGAAAGTGGAAGTTTGAATTTTTATAAGGATTTCGTGACCTGGGTGGTTGTACACTTGTACTCTGTTGTAGCTATGCTATTTTATTTGAGAAATTCACTTACTTAGCTATGGCTCAAATAGTCAAATGGTACTTCTTTCGTTTAAATAAGTTGTGGGTTTAAGACCCATTGGGTGTCTGTGTAACTTAAAAATTTAAGTAAGAATGTCCATTTTCTAGGGAACAAGGTGAGCTTATTATGAATTCTCTTTTGGGTACTAGTTTCATTAGGTTGACAACGTGAAAGAATGTGGGAGAGTTAATTTTTTCCATGTGATTGTGATATATTTCTAAATTACTTCCCTGAAAATTACGGGAACTAGAAGATAAGAATTTGGTAATTTCGTTATGACTGCCATCCTATTTGGGTGGATTGGCTGCATTTAATGTTTTCCTTAAGATGTCGTCATCTGCTCGGGTGTTACATGTCAGTAAAACATCTTGACGATTGTACTGCATTTACTGAAATTGTGAATAGTCTTACATTCATATTCAGCTTTTCTTTGAGTTGGATTTTGATTGTTAATGGCTGGGGACACCTTTTTCTTTTTGTGTAATTTGCTTTTGCAGGTGGTGAATTGTTAAGTTCACCTGATTTGCAGGGAGCTGATGATGGAGAAGATATTGTGGAAAAAGTGCTGAATATACCATGGTTTTCTAACCTGTCTCACAATCATATATCACTACATCGGAAAGAAGTATCTCGTGAACGGAAACAAAAATGGGTTTACAAAAGTTCCCAAGGGAATCGTTTTAACCGTTTAATTTCAATGTGTGGGCAGAAACTGGGAACAGAGACTACCATACAGGTATTTGGTAAATTGGGACGAGAAACTGGTGTCAAAGAATATAATGCATTAATAGGACTATGCGTACAGAGGGTCAGGAGAAGCGATGATGAAGATGCTGCATTAGAACAGATACACATGGCTTTTCGACTTTTTGAATCAATGAGAGAACAAGGTTTCCAAATAGAAGAGGATACTTATGGCCAATTTCTTCTGTATTTAATTGAGATGGGTATGGAACAAGAATTTCATTTTTTCTGTGGAGTTATTGGAAAAGATAATCCACGTTCGCTTCCAAGATTAGGCTACTATGAGATGCTGCTGTGGATCGGAGTCAACAATGAAGAAAAGATTCAAGAGCTTTGTAAATACATTGCAATTGATAATGGGGGAGACAATTCCACTTTACGAGGTATAGGGTCCCACGTGACAACCCATTTTTAAGCTTAACTCTCATTAAAAAATGAGGGTTTTACTAAGGCCTTTTCTTATTTTACCATTCTAACTCTTAGATAACTGCTAGGAAATATGAAAGAAATAATTTGAAAGTTATTGTTTCATTGCACCGTGGCATTCTAGCAAAGTAAGAACTTTCGTGATTGCCATTATATTTATTGCAGGTGGAATAGATTCACCTTTTTTATTTTTTATTACAATATAGAAATTCTATTTTAGATTAATCAAAGTGTATATGTGTATGAAGCTTCCTGGAAACTTGAATCTTGACCTTTGCCCCCCACCCATGAATCCCATGAGAGCTTTGTACTTGTGGGGTGACCATCATGCCAAAGGTGTGCAGCGGTAATAGATTCACCTTTTATATGGTCTTTGATGCTGTATCTTGGCCATGTAGAATCCTTTTTGCATACAACCATGTTAAGTTTACTATCCAAATGTTTCCTATGGACTTGAATGTTGTCTTTTTTTAATTATGGTGCACCCACCTTTTGAAATTCTTGGATGTTACATTGTTTGGACAAGGTTAAGACAGGTAAAAGTTACTAAACAGTGCAGATAACTTTATAAGTTTTGAAATTGCTAATTATGGTTACCTCTGTAGCCCACATCAAATGTGGCCTCTGTAATCTTGGTGGGAATTCATGTTTGACGTCTATGGATGACACGTTTGAAACACAAAGTTATATTCTGTGTAGAATGTTGTGTCTGGCATTGGTTGTTAAAAACAGTGCATATGTTAGAATAATTAATGGATCTTTTGCGCAGTTTAACTTAAGATCCTTTTATGACAGAGTAACTTCTTTCTGTTGGTATTATTCAACCTCATCAGCTTCAACTCATGTTGCAGAGAATTATTTGTTAGCTCTTTGTGAAAGTGACCGGAAGAAGGAGCTTTTGCAGCTGCTGGAAATTGTTGACATTATGAAACTTTCACCATCAAATTCTGTAGCAAATATATTTAGATCATTAGGAAGGCTATCATTGGAGTCTTCTGCTGAGAACTTCCTTATGGCATTCAAAAACTGCAGTATGTTCATTAAACATTGTTATTATTTTTCTAGGGACTCTGATATTAGTTTTGTTATTCAAGGGCTTTTGGGATGGGATAACAAATAGAAACTGAGTATTATTAAGGGACAAGCCAAGTTATTCATATATTGTATTTTTGCAAATATTTTTCATGTTTAAAAGTAAGATTTTTTTATTTACAAATTAGAGTTTCTAAGATTTGGCAATATATCTATAAAACCTGATGTGGTTATCTTAATAAATGCAGATTATGAAGCAGAAAATATCTCAAACTTCATCTCTAGTTATGTTGTTAGCATTCCAAATTTAGCGGTGAGGAACTTCTCATGAATGCTACTGGTAATGTCCTTGTGGCCATAATTTTTGAGGCAATTTCTGCTTCACATGCAGTTTGCTTCTTTGTAAAAACTTCATTCTGTTCTTGCTAATACGTTACTTGAAACTTGACCAGCATTATATGTTGGTGTATGATCTTGAATCATTTTAGTTTATTTTCTTTTAAATATTAAACCAGTGTAAGAAAATATCTTTGTACTTGAAAACTCGAAATTGTGTGAATACACAAGGTCTTGTTTAGACCCCCAATTAAAAATTACGGCTAGATTGCTTTTACTTTAACTTATCTAAGTGCGGAATAAGCGTAAATGAAGTGCAATAAACTAAAAACTACTCTAAGCCATATTCATCAAATAATAACAATAAAATGAAAGCTAAAAGAGTAGGGAAGAAGGATTCAAATACAAGATAACACCGAGATGTGTTATTGAAGAGGAAACAAAAGAACTTTGCGAAAAACCTCTCTGTTGTCCTCCAAGCGGTAAATCGATCCACTAGATAATTAGTTGGAATACATGAATAGTAAGAGACCCTCCAAGCCTAATCTATCCAATGCACCTAAGCTCTCAAAACTTTTACTCCAACAAGGCTTTTCAGAACTGTGTCTTGTCTAGCTTTTCCGGATCCCGTAATTCAGCCCGATTGCATCCGCCAACACTTGGCTTCTTCCAATGCTTCTTAGCAGCACCAAAACCTCACTTTATACTCTGATTGGGTGTGGTAAACATTTGGGCTATTAACCTCTCAAGGATATGGATATGGAGAGGTAAGAGTAGAGGAAAACCACAAAGGATTGTGTAGAGAATTGTGGGTATGACAATCTTTAACTCTTATAATTTTTAGGGTTTTCTATCTGAAAAACATTCCTTACAATATGTGGGTAATGAGAATATAAATAGTGTGTGTGAAGACATGGTGGAGCAGATATGCCAAAATACCAAAACAAAATGTTTCGCGGGTATTTTGCGGGAAGGCTTTACTTGCGAGTTACTCGCAAAAACCAGTTATCATGACTCTTCGTATTCCAATCATGTGCTTTGCACATGGCTCACTTCACGGGATAGCTTCTTGCGAATCTTCTTGCGAAATCCACTTAGTCTTCAATAAGAACTTGAGTCTTCATACTCTTTCTCACACACAATCCTTATAATAAAATCTCACATAAAATACAAGATAAACATAATTAAACATAATTACAATTAAATTTGACACAGAATTAAAGCCGACACAAAATAGTTGTAAATAACAGTTTTACAGAACTCAATGGTAATTAATAGGAAAATGGGAGAAGATTGAAGAGAGGTTTTTTTTAAAACCATATTTGGGAGTTTGGAGGGAGAGGATAGAAAAGGATTTAGGGATGAGCAAAAGGAGAAGAGAGGAGAGGATATAAGTTATTTCTTCTTCTTCTTTTTTGGATGCTTTATTGATATTCCTACCCTTGTTTGGTTGTAGAATGTAAAGCAAAGGAAGGCTTAAGTATCAAGTAAATTGACAATAAAGAGAGATAAATGATAAGCATCGGTATCTATAAAAAAAAAAAAAATATATATATATATATATAAGCATTGGCAGGGTCCAACTGTGGAAGAGGTAGTACAAATTATTGAACCTGATATTCACCTTGTTCAAATTTCTCTTAATTGAAAGAATTAAAGCAACCAGGTATTTCATATCCTCTCTTCCTGCCCCCAAAAGTGCATCCAAACTGGGGGAAGGGGAACAACCCTCCTATTCCCTTATGGTCTTCTCCGTGGACAAGAGGATGGATATCTTGACTTCCCATCTTGATTGGGAGGTTGATAGGCAGATTGGGGATGACCCGAGGAACATGTTGGAATCAAATAGTCCTGGGCAACTCGAAGGAATGGATAAAGGCTCACACTTGGCGTTGCTGTTGATGGAGAACACATCAGTAAGTAGTAATCCTTTCCATTGTCATCAGTGGAAGGTTTCGAATTAGTTTTCTTCATTGAATATTTTGGGTAGGGAAGGGGACCCTTAATCTGAGGAGGTGGAGGAAGTATTTACGGAAGTACCAAGCATAAGTGATAAATAGGGGGGTGACTCCCAAACAAGTATGTCAACGTTGGAAGTTGTGTTTGCTGATGGTATGCAAATTTGTGAGTCTGAGCTTTTATCTCTTCCTTGGGGGCAACGAGGGGTTGACACCAGAGATTCAGGTAATGGGGAGAACATCAGTAGTCCACTAGAGTGTGTTCTGTTGTCTTGTTGGGTCCCTAGGGTAGCTGAAGATTTGGTGTTGAGTACAGTAGTTGAGGAAGGTGACATTGATGCTTCAAAGGTGGAACACTCGAAATGGGTGTTTACAATGATGAATAGCTTTTGCAAAATGGTGGGCTTTCTTATAGTAAAACATGAAGCTCAATGTGTAGCTTTATTTCGTTTATTAGACAAGAGTGTCTTGAGGTAGTCAATGATGGTTGTAATCAGCGACCTGTTAAAGCTGGACAAAAAGGTCGTTGGGAATTGCGGGGTCTGATATCTACAGTAAATTATGATGGGACTTACTCTCGGAACAGAGGTTTGTCATTTGGTTTAGGGGCTATTGGTTATTATAAATGTCCTTAAGACTTCTTTCTTGGAATGTTAGAGGGTTAAATAACCCCCAAAAGAGGGAGGTTTGTAAGAATCTTTTGAAGGAATGGAGATGTGATGTTGTATGTTTGCAGGAAACTAAACTTCTTCTTTAAATTCTTCTCTTGTGCGGAGCTTATGGGGTAGTCCTTTCATTGATTGGGCTGTACTGGACGCGGTTCAATCTTCTGTGGGGGGGTTAGATACCCATGTGAGAGGCTTGGGTGTGACTCTTTTAGCCCAGCCATGTTTGTATTCTCAGACTTTATTGAGAATAATTATCTAGTGATCTACCATTGGATGGGGCTGCTTTCACTTGGTTTAGAGATGCTAAGCCGCAAGCTATGTCCCATATTGACAGGACTCTAGTTTTTGTGGATGGGTGGATCATTTTGGGAATGTGTCTCAAAAGGTGCTCCCTTGTGTTATTTCTGATCATTGTCCACTTTTGGTGAAAGCTGGTGGAGTTGGTAAGGGTCGCTATGCTTTTAAGTTTGAGAATATGTGGCTCAAAGTTGAGGGTTTTGTTGAGGGAGTTAACCATTGGTGGGAGGGATATAGCTTTATGGGTTCCCCTAGTTTTGTTCTAGCTCAGAAATTAAAGGCTCTTAAAGAAGACCTTAAAAAGTGGAATAATGAGGAATTTGGAGATTTGGCATTTAGGAAGAAGTGTTTACTGTTTGAATTATTGGGTCTAGATGCTAAGAAAGAACTGTTGGGCCTCTCAAATGCAGAAGAATCCCGCCGAACACAGGTTAAAGGTGATATTGCAGCTTTAGTCGCTCTAGAAGAGACTTTTTGGAGACAAAAGTCTCATGCTCTGTATGTGAAGGAGGGAGATAATAACACTCGGTTCTTTCATAGATTAGCGAACTCTCATAGAAGAGCTAATCACATTAGAAGCATTGAGGTAGATGATGTCTTATATGAGGATGGTTCTGTTGTACAATTTCAAGTGGTTCAGTTCTATCAAAATCTCTACACAGAGACAGATATGTGGCGTCCAACTGTGGATGGACTGGATTTTTCTTGCATTAGAGAGGATGAAAGGTTGTCCTTGGAGACAGTTCTCTAAAGAAGAGGTTACCCAGGTTTTGATGGAGATGAAGGGGGATAAAGCACCTCAGCCAGATGGCTTAACCATGGCTTTTTTTCAAAAATGTTGGAGTGTGGTGGAGGTGGATGTCATGGTTGTTTTTGAGCACTTTCATAGGTATTTAGTGTTTGAATGGTCTTTAAATGCCTCGTTTCTCTCTCTAATTCCCAAGAAAAATAATGCCATTGATGTTAAGGATTTTCGGCTTATTAGTTTGGTAGGGAGTGTGTACAAGCTGCTGTCTAAGGTGTTGGCAAATAGATTAAGGGTTGTACTAGATAGTTTCATCTTTGAGTCTCAAAATGGTTTTGTTGGTGGGAGACAAATTTTGGATTCAGTGCTTATTGCTAATGAGTGTAGATAGCAGATTGAAGAGTCAGGTCCCTGGGGTGGTTTGCAAATTGGACATTGAGAAAGCCTATGACCATGTGAATTGGGATGCATTGTTCTATCTGTTGGATAGGATGGGTTTTGGAGTGAACTGGAAGGGGTGGATTAAGGCTTGTATAACTTCGCTCCTCTATTATTGTGAATGGATCTCTGGTTGGCTTTTTTGGAAGCTCTCGTGGGTTGAGACAAGGTGATCCACTGTCCCCTCTTCTTTTCCTTTTAATTATGGAAGTACTAAGTAGGATTTTGAAGAAAACTGAGAATTGTGGTCTGCTTTGTGGCTTTCATGTGGGGCCAACTAGCTCTATAGGGGTATGCATTTCACACTTACTGTTTGCAAATGATACCA
This sequence comes from Quercus gilva, assembly GCA_023621385.1. NCBI lineage: Eukaryota > Viridiplantae > Streptophyta > Magnoliopsida > Fagales > Fagaceae > Quercus > Quercus gilva. The sequence continues at coordinate 15,474,717 of CM042480.1, forward strand.
TATTGTTTTGTGATGATTCTAGAGATTAGTTGTTGTCCATTAGGTTGGCTTTGTCTTGCTTCCAAGCATTTACTGGTTTGAAAGTTAATGTGGGGAAGAGTGAGATTGTTCCGGTTAGGGAGGTTGGAAATATCGATGCTTTGGCTACCATACTTCGATGTAGGGTGGGTAGTCTGCCTATGAAATACTTGGGAATGCCGTTGGGCACCCTATACAAAACAGCATCTATGTGGAATCCTATATTGAAAAGGATGGAGAAGAAACTCTTAGGTTGGAAGCGTCTTTATTTATCAAAGGGGGGTAGACTTACCCTATTGAAGAGTACTCTTTCTAGCTTTCTTACGTACTATCTATCATTATTTGTCATCCCTGTAGCTGTGGCTGATAGATTGAAGCGTATTCGGAGAAATTTTTTATGGGGATCTTTAGAGGAGTGTTTCAAATATCCTTTGGTGGCTTGGGAGAAGGTGTGTTTAGTGATAGATATGGGGGGTTTGGGGATCTAGAAGTTAGTGCATTTTAATAAAGCCTTGTTAGGGAAATGGTTATAGAGGTTTGGACGAGAAGACATTTATCTTTGGAGGAGGGTTATTGCAACTAAATATGGAGAGGGTCAAGGGGGGTGGAATAGTAAAATATGTAAAAGGGCCCATGGATGTGGTCTGTGGTGTGGTATTCATGAAGGTTGGGAGAATTTCTCCAAACATGTGGCCCTAGTGGTGGGTGTGGCACTTGTATTCTTTTTTGGCATGATAAGTGGGTTGAAGATAACTCACTTAAAAGGCTCTATCCTCAAATGTATGTGTGTTCTAATGACAAGGAAGCTTGCATTTTTGATGTACTATGCTTCCAGGAGGGTGGAAACGATAGAATTTGGAATTTGAGATTTCATAGGGATTTTCATGAAAGGGAATTAGAGGCTACCTTCTCTTTCCTTGAGTTCATTCAATTTTGGATCCCTTGGGGTGGTGGGAGTGACACTTCTCATTGGTGTCTCAATGGGAATGACAAGTTTGATACCCGGTCCTATTACCATAACATAAGGGGGGCAGCTGCCTCCAATTTTCCATGGAAGGGTGTTTGGAAAGCTAAGATCCCTAAGAGGGTGGCATTTTTTGTGTGGACAGCAGTTAATGGGCAAATTCTTACATTGGATAATCTTATGCTTAGGGGGCACATTTTGGTGAATCGGTGTTGTATGTGCCATCGGAATGAGAAAACTGCGGATCATCTCCTCCTCCATTGTCTTGTTGCTCACTCTTTATGGGTTTATATGTTTCAAATCTTTGGGACCCAATGGGTCATGCCAGGTTCTGTGGAAAGCTTGGTGTATTGTTGGAGCTATTGGCTAGAAAAATTTAATTAAGACATTTGGAATATGGTTCCTGGCTATTTGATGTGAATTGTTTGGACGGAAAGAAATTGGCGCTTTTTTGAGGATACCGAGAAATCCTTGACTCAATTACAAGCTCTATACCAGAAGACTTTATTTGATTGGTCTAGGTGTTGGGGCTTCTTGGATTGTTCCACTGTCTTGGAGTTTATTTCTTCTCTTAGTATTGCACTTTAAGTTTTTTCTTGTTGTTTGTTGCTGTTTGTTTGTTTGTTGCATTTCCTTGTGTTCACCATCATGAACACCTTGTATTTACTTTCTTTTGTTTTACAGTTTGTTTAATAATTCTCTTATTACCTATATAAAAAAGGGATATCTTGACTACTCAAAATTGGTTGATGGTGAATTCAGTATAACTTTTAATCATGGAAAGTTTGTACCTCAGGCACAAGGTGAGATGAAAATCCTATTTGGGGTTGGTAGTAACCTGATTGCATACTATTAAAAATAAATAAATAAAAAATGAGCAAGAGTGATGTGGCCCTTTATAGTATTGGTGGTCTCTTCATTCCTTTGTTCCCTTTTCTTGTTGGTACAGACTTTAGAAATGGCATTTTACTCGACTTCACAGGACCTGTTGTAGTTCAGGAGCTCATGTAAAAATTAAAATTATTCTTTTGTTTACATCAGGGATGGAAGGCATACATGCTCACAAGTCATGTACAAAATAAACTTCTTTTGTTTACATCTGGAATTGAAGGCATACACACTGACAACTTATGTAAAAAACAGACAAATTCTTTTGTTGGCATGCTAGAAATTTATGTAGGTTTATTAGTAACTTTGCTTCTTGATTCTCTTTGAAGCAATGCTTTGACCACTAAACTACGCTAAGAGATTACCCTAAAATCATTGTAGTGTTTCTTAAGTGAGGTACCTACTAGGCCTTAAAATATTAGTTAAATCTAATGACTAACATAGTTACATTTGCTTAATTATTGACCAACAGCATTGGAGATGATCTTTCTAAAGTATTATTATCATTATTTTTATTCTTCCTCCTCCTGAGACCGTAATGAATAGTTAAGTGTGTGCTGGACAAGAATGGTTGGATGGTTGTATAGGCTTTCTAACTACTGACTTCTCAGTTCTCACCATGATCTTTTGAAGCTATGATGCTGGTTTGGGCAAAGTTACCTGGATAATAATTTGTTTTGCTAAACAAGTAGGTGAATGAGAATATGATTTTAGGTAGGACAGAATGGTGGAAAGGAAAAAACAAAAACATGATGCCTTGATTTGTTGAAAATGGATCTATGGAGCCTCCCCCAATTTAATTAAGATGAAGGTTTAGTTGAGATGAACCTTATTCAAAGACTGAAGAGTATGCCTTCCATGTCAATGAAGTTAGGATGTCTAATCCCCTTAAAGTTGTTGCAAGCTAATGTCTATAACCCACATTAGAACCCTAACTCCATCACTGATATGCTTTATAGGAGAAAATGTAGACAAAGGTTTTCCATGGCTCATTGCTTTTTGTTTGAAGCATAGCAAGGACCAAACAACCCATTAGCATACCTGTACCCTGTATGTTTTCAAAAAATAGGGATTTGGAATTGTAAATTCAACAGATTAATAGTACCTAATTCTTTCCTTCCTCTTTAAAATTGAAAACTGTATTTTAAAAAGAATCCTAATTGAGAAAAGGGTGGTCTGTCTGCTCATTGTCTTTCTGCATGTGATGCCCTGGCAAAGGGATAATTTGTGATTTCTGAAACTGAGCATAGCCTCTGGACGGAGCGGAATGGTTAAAAGGATTCTATACAGTTGAAATTAGGCTTTATTTAGTTGAAGATGAACCTCAAGGAAATCCATCTTTAATTGTCTTCTCTTTAATGAATAATGCTGACTCCTTTTTTGTATGGATCTATGGAAGTTGTAGCTGGTTGACAGTGAAGATAAAGAAAAAATGAAAACATAAAAACTTTAGAGAATTGGTGATTTCAATGAAGGGTTTATATCTTGCCATATTGTTATAAAACAAAGTATATGCCTTGCTAGGTGTCAGATTTCCTTGATTCCCACATCACTTGAACTACACATGAAAGCCAAAATAATGTGCATTCTGTTGAAATATCTTTTGGCCTATTTTCAAACATATAATTGCTTTATGACTCCAATCAGCTTCTATTGTTCTATTAAAATTTTCAACTAAATGAGCACTTTCTTCCATATTGTTATGCATAATCATTATTTCCAATAAATCTCAATTGCTTATCATTGTTTCTCATTTTGACTTTTGTTTTCTCACTTGTTTGATTGAATATTGAAGGTTGAGGATGTCATTTCAAAATTTAAAAACTTCCATGCAAAATTGGAAGTGACACCTTCGTCCTCATCCTATGCAGAGCTCATTACATATTGTTGTGATTCACTGAAGGTATGATTTGTCTATTGACTAAAAGGAGAAAAAATAAGTTGAACTCCTAATTTGTTTCTTGTCCATATACTATCTTTTTCTATGAGTCCTCTTGTTTTCAGGTTGGTATACTTCACTAGATAATTTTGAGCTTTTTAGACCATTTTTAGTTTGGACTATGTTTGAAATTGGGTATGTGTTTATTTATTACAATTTTTCAGGTGCATGCTGCTCTTGATTTAGTTGACGAAATGTGTGAAGTGGGGTTGACCTTATCGATTGAGGTGTTACACTCCATTTTACATGCTACTGAAGAGAGCTGTGAGTTTAATTTGGTAAGTTTTATCATTTCATTTATCTCCCCCATTTCATATGATATTTGTTGTGCTTTCTTCTCAACTTGCTGATACTAACAATTTAAACTTAGAATTTATATTAATTTGATGAGTCAATTTTAACTTAAATTTATTACTTTTATGAATGATGAAGAGATTTCTTAATCCAAACTGGCTGAATAAAAACAAAATTTAATGCTGTCATTATGTTGTGCCTGCCTCTTTGTAATTGTTGAACCTTTTGACATCTATTATCCAAGGACTGGGGGAAGTTAAGTTTGCAAGTAGTTAATTAGGATATGTGTTGCATCTCCCAGATAAAATGGCGGTTATTAACCAGCAGCGGAGGAAAGTAGTTGCTAACCAAAAAGTAGCATCCTCCACGGGTAAAGGGAAAAGAGAGTTGAGGAATTTAATCTCAACGGTTAACTATGATGGGAGATAGCGCGGTGGAAGTGTGGTAGAGACAGTTGTGGGGCCATAGAAGTCTTTATGAAGCTGAAAATGGTTTCTTGGAATGTTAGAGGTTTGAATAATTTCCAGAAACGTCTGGTAGTGAGAAACTTGTTACGCGAGTGAAAGTGTGATGTTGTATGTCTTCAAGAAACAAAGATTGCTGGCATAGATAGGCAGCTGGTTTGCAGTATTTGGGGTTGTTTGTACGTGGATTGGGTGGCTTTAGAAGCTAATCAGACAGCTGGTGGGGTCTTGATTATGTGGGATAGAAGGGTTTTAGAAAAATTGGAAGTAATGGTGGGTTCGTTTTCAGTGTCGGTTCAGTGGAAAAGTGTGGAGGATGGTTTTATTTGGGCATGTTCAGGGGTGTATGGCCCAAATGATAACAATTTGAGGGGTGATTTATGGGATGAGTTGGTGGGTATTCAGCAGTATTGGAGTGTTCCTTGGTGTTGTTTTGGGGATTTTAATATTGTTCGTTTTCCTAGTGAACGAAGGGGTGGGTCTAGGCTTACTCCTGCTATGGAAAAATTTTCTGAATTTATTGAAGATTTAAACCTGATAGATTTGCCGTTGGAGGGAGGGAGTTATACATGGTCTAATGGTACTGACCAGCCATCCATGTCTAGGATTGATAGGGCTCTAGTGTCACATGACTAGGAGCAACACTTTCCGGATGTGACCTAACGGATTCTACCATGACCAGTTTCAGATCATTTTCCAATTCTCCTGGAGGCAGGGGGTATGGCGAGGGGAAAAAGTCCCTTCCGGTTTGAAAATATGTGGTTGAAGTTGGACGGTTTTGTTGATAGAGTAGACTCATGGTGGAATTGCCATTCTTTTTCGGGTACACCTAGTTATGTGTTTGCTAAAAAATTGAAAGCTTTGAAAGAAAACATTATTCTATGGAATCGCCAAGAGTTTGGCAATGTTGGGTGTAGGAAGAAAGAATTATTGGGGGCCTTAGAGTTATTGGATGCTAAGGAAGGGGTTCTTGGACTCACGGAGATGGAGAGAAATGAGAAAAATGAAGTGAGATCGCAGGTAGAGCATCTTATTTCTCTAGAGGAGATCTCCTGGAGACAAAAATTGAGGATGTTATGCATTAAGGAGGGAGATAATAATACTAAGTTCTTCCACAAGATGGCCAATTCTCATAGAAGGTATAGCCATCTGAATTTCTTAGAAGTGGATGGGGTGATTCATGAGGAAGGAGCAGTAGTGGCTGCTTAGGTAGTTCAATTCTATAAAAGTCTATATCAGGAGTCTGAGGAGTGGAGACCTTTTGTGGAAGGACTGGAGTTTGATCAAATAGGGGAGATGGAGAGGGGCTGGTTGGAAAGGAGATTTGAGAAGGACGAGATTCTATCGGTGGTAAAAAATATGGAAGGGGATAAAGCTCCATGTCTAGATGGCTTTTCTATGGCCTTTTTCCATCATTGCTGGAGAGTAGTAGAAAGAGATGTTTCAGCCGTCTTTGAAGAGTTTTATCAACACTATAAGTTTGAGAAATCTCTTAATGCTACCTTCATAGCTTTGATTCCCAAGAAGAATGATGCCTCTAACATTCGTGATTTCAGACCTATCAGTTTGGTGGGGAGTTTATATAAAATCTTGGCCAAGGTTTTGGCAAATAGATTGAAAGTGGTGTTGGATCAATTGATATCTGAATCTCAGAATAGTTTTGTGGGAGGTAGGCAGATCCTTGATTCAGTTCTCATTGCCAATGAGTGTGTTGATAGCAGAATGAAGAGTAAGATTCCAGGAGTGATTTGTAAGTTAGATATTGAAAAAGCTTATGACAATGTGAATTGGGAGGCACTTCTGAAGTTATTGAAGAAAATGGGTTTTGGGGAGAAGTGGTGTAACTGGATCCGAACCTGTATCTCTACAGTGCAGTTTTCTGTGTTGGTAAATGGGACCTCAGCTGACTTCTTTGGTAGCTCTAGGGGTTTGAGACAAGGGGATCCGTTGTCTCCCTTATTATTTTTAGTTATGATGGAGGTTTTTAGTAGGATGGTGAAGAGAATGGAGGGGGCAGGTTTACTTACTGGTTTTAGGGTGGATGGTAGAAGGGGCAGAGGGAAAAGTATTTCACATTTGCTGTTTGCGGATGATACTATTTTGTTTTGTGATGTAGAGGTGGAGCAAGTCCTACATGTTCGATTGTTGTTACTTTGTTTTCAGGCTGTGACTGGGTTAAAGGTTAACGTAGCTAAAAGTGAAATGGTTCTTATAAGGGAGGTAAATAATGTGCATGCTTTGGCAGAGATATTGGGTTGTAGGGTTGGGGCCCTACCAATGACTTATCTTGCTATGCCGCTGGGGGCGTCCCATAAGTCCCCCTCTATTTGGAACCCTATTTTAGAAAAAATCGAATGAAAGCTAGCTGGGTAGAAAAAGTTGTATTTGTCGAAAGGAGGTAGGTTGACATTGCTTAAAAGCACACTATCCAGCCTTCCCACATATTTTTTATCTTTATTCACCATCCCTACACATGTGGCAAACAAAATTGAGAAGCTCCAAAGGGATTTCCTATGGGGAGACTCTAAGACTCATTTATTGGGATGGGATAAGGTGTGTATGCCTATTGTTAACGGTGGCCTGGGTATTAGGAAACTGACCACTTTCAATAAAGCCTTGCTAGGAAAGTGGCTTTGGTGTTTTGGGATCGAGGAGGATAGGCTTTGGAGGAGGGTGGTAGTTTTGAAATTTAGGAAAGAATGGGGGGGGGGGGGGGGGGTGGACCTCTAAGTTGGGAAGGAGTGCTCATGGTTGTGGTTTGTGGAGAAGTATCCGGAAAGGTTGGGAAGTTTTCAACAAAAATGTTCAGTATAAGGTTGGGGTGGGGGATAGAGTGAAATTTTGGACAGACAGGTGGTGTGGAGATCTTTCTCTCCAATTGGCTTTTCCAGCCTTGTATAATTTTGCTGCAAATAGAGAGGCTTCTGTAGAATCATCTTTGATATGTCAAGGAGCAGGGGATGGGAGAACTTGAGATGTTCGTTTTAATCGAGGTCCTAATGATCGGGAGGCAAATGTGGTGGTTGATTTCTTTCGATTCTTGACAGCCAATTTACCTTTAGGGATTGATGGTGATCGGTTGAGATGGAAGTTGACAAAAAATGGGGATTTTAGCATCCGTTCATATTATTATAAGTTACATGGCTCTCTTTTCGTTGTTTTTCCATGGAAAGATATTTGGAAGGTTAAGGCACCCCGGCGTGTCTCTTTCTTTGTTTGGACAGCCGCATGGGATAGGATTCTCACGGGTGATAACTTGCGGCTTAGAGGTTTTGATTTTGTTGACTAGTGCATTATGTGTTGTTTCTGTGGTGAGACAGTGGATCATTTGTTGTTACATTGTGGAAAGGCTTATCAGCTGTGGTTCTTTGTCTTTAGGATTTTTGGGATTTCATGGGTTCCCTCATGTACGGTGTCAGATTTTCTATTTAGTTGGTGGAACTGGTGGGGGAAGCATTCATCATACATTTAGAATTTAGTTCCTTTGTGTTTGATGTGGTGTATTTAGAAGGAACGCAATTAGCGGACATTTGAGGATTTGGATAGATCTGAGGATCAAATACTTGCTCTCTTTTCTGGTTCCCTATTTGATTGGGCTAGGGCTTGGGGACTCACATCTAATGACTCTCTTCCTCTATTCCTTAGCTCTCTTTCTTTGTAATTAATGTCTTTTTATGTTTTTGATTTTCCATCTTTTTTGTACTTTTGTTATGCTGGTGCTATTTTGCATCCAGCAGTTTTTTGAATATATTTTTTCTTACCTATCAAAAAAAAAATATGCAGAATAGATAATAGTGACATTAATTATAATTTCTTTACCAGGAAGAGGGCCAAAAAATAACTTTATTACTGATAGTGGTAATTATGATCATAAGATGAACATAGACTTAAACCTATTTTCTCTTGAAATTTTCTGTTTCTACTTTATACTTCATTGTCATCTATTCCACTTATAATTTTTGGTTGTTCTATGGTATTTGGCTTTATGTCTTTTTAGCATTAAGATTTAGATTATGAAGTTTCAAAGATTTCTTTCCTCTTATGATTTGTTTTGCATGTCAATCACATTAGAAGTTTAACATTTTCCTTTCTAGTGATTATCAGATGTTGATTATATGTTCAGAAAGACCTTTTATGTTATCATTTATAAATGTGCTTTTGCTATTAACCTTTACTGTTGTTTTGACTCTATTTTACTGTATGTCAGTACTAATATGTTTTCTGTTTTTCCCTTCCCTGTGGCGAATTACATCAATCTCAAGGTTCATCGAATCTATTCAGTGATTTGTCGCCAGGATATGACGCCAAACAATGAAACCTTCAGGAGTATGATAAGTTTATGCGTGAGAATGAAAGATGTAAGTTTTTTCTTGTTTTTTTGTTTGTTTGTTTGTTTTTATTTATTGTGCATGCACACTCATGCATTGAATTTCCCTTTGTTGCATTTTTCCAAACTAATGTTTATACTTGGATATGTTACATAGTTTGATGGTAGTATCACACCACAAATTTCTGTTATTTTTTCTTTCCAACGCAGTTTGAGGGTGCATATGGCATGCTTAAGGACTTGGAGAAAATGAATTTGACACCTACAGCCAACATGTACAATGCTATAATGGCTGGATATTTTCGAGAGGTAAGTTTCTTAGTTTAATGAGATGCTCTTGTTTCCTCTTTTTTTTTTTAATGATATTTTGATTTCCAAAACATCATTGGGGTTCTCTATTATAAGTCAGTATCTGCTTATTAGTTTCTCTTCTGTTGGTAAATATTGATTAGTTGAAAATTATTGCCAAGTATGCATTTGTAGAACCTCTAGCAAGTAACTGTTTGAACAATCAGTGCACACACAATTGACGTATGCACATATATTAGTACATATGCAAGGAATAGAGAGGCAAAGCTTGGACATTTTCGGTGTCCTTGAGCTAAGCTTGGACATTTTTACAAATACCATCTTTGATCTTGTTTTTTCCAATTGTATTTTTTCAAAAGAATTTTTTGACTGTAAAATTAGTGAGATAGGTTATGGAAGGCTAACGGAGGTTACCTCAAGTAAAAAAAAAAGTGCCAACTTTTGAACCATGAGTAAACAAGGTTAAAATGAGCGTAAGGTTATCTGTAATTACCTTTTTTTTTTAAAAAACTATTTGTAAAAATTTTGCTTTAAATTAGAGCGTCCATTAGGGCAAAGTAGACAGCAAGTGAAATTGCAAGTTGAACACCCAATTTGGCATTAGTGTGAAACAGTGGGTCTATGATTTCACATTAACATGAAATCATGGGTGGAACCCATGATGTCAAGACGACATGGGGTGGCCATGCCCCTTTGCGCTTTCAATAGTAAATTTATTTAAAAAAGAAAAAAGAAAAAAAAGATGGCCGTGCCAGCTAAAGATGACATGGGATGATGGCGATTCCAACATTTAAATGAGGACACCCAAATTCCCCACAAGAAAATCATCAATTTGAGCCACCAGTGTCATTTTTGCCAAGGTATCGTTAAGTGGCATTGCTAGTGTGCATGTCATGGTGCAAGGTGGTTTGGTCACTAAGGGATGTCATTCTGTTCTTAAGGAGAGAGAAGTGGTTCAAGCTAGGAAGCACGGACAAGGACACAGGTACGGGTATAGACACGGTGACATGAGCAATTTTTGAAAAATTATAACATAAAACGGCTGGTATGACATCGATATGACACGGGTACGACATGGGTGCAGCGTCCTAAATGAAGTGTTGGTGCTTCCTAGGGTTCAAGCATGGCTTACATGAGGTACTCCATCGACCAACACCACTTGGTCCTTACTCCTTACTGTCTTCAAGGACCGACCATCGCAGCAATGGTAGGATTAAGAGATGCTGGCCTAATTCTGAGCTTTGATGGTCCGATTAGCACTGTTTTCTGAGGGATGTTGATGTTGGCAGGACCATGAGGCAAGGACTAAAATCCTTGTCTGATTTCACTGATAGTGACTGATTCCAATCAGTCAATTGTTGTTATAGGGAGAGTGAGAGACACGAGGGGACTAAAGCTGTGAATCAGTCAACATTGACTGTGATTGAACTGACCAAAATCGTGGGATTTATTTAACATATGCATAATGCATTGGCTTTACCAATTTATTGTTGGGTGGGGTTGTTCCAGGTTTTTTTCTTTATATTGGTAATGGCTTTGCAAAATTTTCTTTTGTCCTTTGAAAATTGCCTTTTTCTCTCCGAGTTATTTGTAGAAACTCAAAAGGTACAATTTATTTAAGATAATGGGTAATCTCAATTATAGTTTTAACAGATGATATGTGTAATTTTACAATCTTTAATTGTTGCATTCTCTGGGTGTGGCTGCAGATCATGATAATGATGTTATATGCACCAATGACTTTTCAAGCTTTATATTAATATGGTTTCTGCATTCAAGATTTCTTGGTCTTACTTTTTTGCTAAACACTTCACAGAAGAACACATATGGAGCATTGATGGTTCTCAGGAAAATGGAACTTGCAGATGTAAAACCTGATTCACAGACATTCAGTTATCTGATAAGCAACTGTGACCGCGAAGAAGATATTATCAAGGTAGTTTGAAATTTATGTTTTGGTCAAGGTTTCATGTTTAAGTTGCTGCTAGACGACGTACAGACCTCCCCATTCCATTGTATTAAATTTTATGGGCTATAATGCAATATTCATGTCCAAAAGCTTACTGTGAGTCTGCAGCCCACAAAAATCTGCCTTTTTATTAAAACATGAGCAGTATTGACTAATAATACACACATGCACACAAAAAACACAAACAAAATCATATTTATATTTTCTTTTTTTATATGTTTCCATATAATGTTACTTTTTGGTTGATTAACATGTATAGATAATGTTATTGGGTGCAATTTTATGGTGCTTTATGCCACCAACATTTTATGAACCATCTCATATTTTTGGATGCTTCTGTTGGTAGTCCCTTCACTACAGTTATTTATGAACAATTCTTGCATGGCTAAAATACTTTTTTTTTGTGCATGTCAGCATATTTGTGTGTGCCTATTTTTTCCTTTTGGGTTTCTTTTTTTTTTGGGGGGGGGGGGGGGGGGGGGGGTGTGGGTGGGGGGGTGATGGGTTATGTAAATGATACTTTGCTGTTTTTTTAAATTTTTGAAAGCTAAACATTCTTTGGTCTATTTATCTGCTTGTAGTATTATGAAGAACTGAAGCATTATGGAGTGCAAGTCACGAGGCAGATTTTCATGGCACTTATAAATGCATATGCAAATTGTGGACAGTTTGAGAAGGCAAAACAGGTATTTGTAGATGTGGCAAGTTGCTTGTAATGTAGTTTATCAGTCCATTAGTAAAAGAGAAATGCTATGTCTACAACACTTTTACAACAAATCTTAAGTGGTAAGTTGTTATTGGTTGTTATAGGTGGGTAAAAAAGTAATTTTAGTTATGGATTCAAATTAGAACCACTAACAACTTACCATTTATGGTTTGTTGTGAAAATATTGTGGATGTAACATTTCTCTTGGTAAAAAAGACTTAATATGTAATGTGGAATGTACCTTAAAAAGTGCGAAATTCATTACATATATGAGTTATCTGCATTATATTGATTCCAACTCTATTCATCAGAGTGAAGATGATCATGACAGTCATAAACTTAGACAAGAAGGAGCTAAGCTTGAATATGTTTTCATTGGGTAATTGTAGCTGGCTCTTAGGCACCCTAAGTCCTAAAAAAAGTTGAAATCTAATTTTAATTTAATTTTCAATTTTTTGAGGAAAACATTGAAAAATTATATACCCTTATAATTTAGTCACATACTTTTTTCCCCTTTTAAGCATTACAGAAGACTTCTATTTCTCTCTCCCCCCCCTCTTCTCCTCCCCCCCCCCCCCCCCCCCAAAAAAAAACCCCCTCTTTTTTCTCCTTTGAAATTTTGCAAGTGTAATATATGTGGATGATATTTGTAAATGTTTTAATTGCTGATGTTTTATTTCTTGATGCTCCAATGTTGCAGGTAGTCTCAAATAAAGGAATTCCAGTTAAAAACCTAAATGAAATCAAGAGTGTCCTTGTGTCAGCTCTTGCATCACATGGGCAAATGTCTGATGCCCTTGATATATATGAAGAAATCAAGCAATCTGGATCCAATTTGGAACCAAAGGCTGTTATAAGTCTTATGGTAAGTTCTTCAACCAATGATTGTATTCCTTCTCTTGTACAAACAATGACTGGTTTTTTCTTATCCCATAGGAGCATCTTCAATCTGATGGAGAGTTGAGTAGATTGCTTCAGCTACTCGAGGAATTAAAAGATGTAGACTATTGGGTGGATGGTTGCTGCAGACTTATTTTATATTGTGTACGATATAAGCATTTAAGGTCTGCTGAAACTGTACCTTTTATTTTGTTGGAAGATTCTTAACATACATGTTTCAGGTTGCTTATATTCATTCTTTCTTTGATTCAGTTCTGCTGTTGATTTGCTCAAGCAACTGAAGGATAATTTCTGTAATGATGATATGGCCATGGAAGTTCTTTTTGATGAGGTTTGCTCCCCTTACTTCCATTACACTGTATGGACCCCCCCCCCCCCCCCCCGGCGGAAAGTGTGTGTGATATGCATCTATCTATTTCAAGTCACTTTCAGTATATCTTTTGCCTTGAGAGTCTCAGATGTGATTGTTAGAGTAGCTGTGCTTGTGATACTCTTTCAGACATCTGATATGTGAAAGATGGTAGTCTTCATTATGATGTATACACGGATGGATGGCATGGACCTTAATTTTTTGTTGTTTTGCTGTCATAAATGTGTAGGTATTTTCCCAAGTTGGAGAGTCAGAGTCTACGCATTTGCAGATTGGACTGGACTTGCTTCAAGTCATCAAGGATGAATTTTGCCTCTCTCCTTCCCGAAAATGTCTTGATTTTCTTCTCAATGCTTGTGTCAATGCCAAAGATTTGCAGAGTTCTCTTCTGATTTGGAAAGAATATCAAGCTGCTGGACTTCCTTATAATGTCCTCAGTTTTCTAAGGTGAGTACTGATATGCTTATTTCTTCTACATTACATGGTTGCTTTAGGTGGACCTCTACCTTCAGTGCCTTGATTTCTGGGAGTAGTTCCTAATGATTTTTGGACTAAATAGCATATTCTAAAACCTGGGTGTGTTAGTTGCCTATTGAAAAAAATAAAAAGGAATGAGTCTGATTGCCTAAATATTTAATGTATCCATTATTGGAATGCTTGCAGAATGTATCAAGTTCTTTTAGCTTCAGGGGAGCATAAGGCTGCAAAGATTCTGCTTAATAAAATCCCGAAAGATGATATTCATGTTCGTTGTGTGATCAAAGCTTGTCAAACAAGTTATATAAGGTCCAAGTCTACAAAGGGTAAGAAGAAAAATAAGGTAAAGAGGAAAGGATGAACTGCACTTCAAAATAAAGAAAATGAAATGATCTTTACTAACAAGCAATTTTGTTCACTCGAAAGACATTGATAATCTGCCCTTTTATACGGAAGTTATATTAATTATATTGAGTTATATAATGAGGAAGTGGGCCTCTTTCGCATATTCACCTTGCTTCTGTGACTCTATTATCTGCAATTTACAAGATCCAGTCTTCTTTCTTCCCCTCCTGTTACTCGCTGTCCCAGATGAACATGCTGAGTTCTTAAGGGCAAATAAGTGTTAAAGACATTTGAATAGGCTTCGGCTGCGTAAGTATGAGGTATTATGTTCTGTTCAGGCACAAAGGTTTATCAATTATATTGCCCACAGGAGTGATTACAAATTAGCATAAATTTTATTCATTTATTTTTTGGTTAAAAGAGGATATATCAGTTTTAGTGCTTATAGTCCGATAAAAAAAAAGTACATTGGCTTATCATTACGAAGGAGTGATTTAATCCTCTGGAGGGTTATCACAAAATCGAATTCTTCAACTTGAGAACAACCCTGCTTGGCAATTGCTTCAGTGTAGTTGATCTCCCTGCAGACGTGATTTATATGAAAACATTTTGCAAAGACTAATTTGACAAACAGTTTAAACACCGAGTTCCGATTGTAGGCAAGTGATTCCTAGGTCAACAACTCATCTCTAAAATTTAGTACATTCTAGTTATTTTCCGTTCTCCTCTCATCTACTGTTGAACTCAAGTGAACAAACTCGAGTGACAGTTTGTTCGAAGAGGCCATTTCTTTGTAATGAATCAAGGGCTCTTGAAGTTAAATTTGAAGAAGAAAGAGAGTGAGGAAGATGAAAGTGAATGAGCTTAACTAGTTGGAGCTCCGATGAAAGTGAATTGGCTTAGAGTAGTTTGAGTGATCTGAAGCGGAGATGGGCTTAAAAGATGTTAGTAAATTCGGAAATGGCAATCGTGGTGGTCATTAAAATTCCTTGTTTGATTTGGGTTTTGATTACTCAGATCATATTTTGGGTTGTGAAGAAGCAAGGTTTAGTTATTGGTAATTGCAAGAATGAACATATATGATAAAGGGGAGATGGATCATTGTGGCCGTATTTTCTTGGTGTTTTTTATGAATCAACCAACAGGAAACAACAGGTGTTTTTAGTGCTTCTTCGAAACACGAGGAATTTTTCAACGAGAAACATTCTCTATGAACCTTGAAACAAATGGAACCTAATACTGTTCCCTCCACGTCCACCCTCTTTGAGTAGGCCTTTACCTGTTGTCCTTAATAATTCCTTAACATGAGACAATATTTTGATAGAAAAGGAACGCTGGCAACAAAATTCGACATGAGATGAGACCATATTCATTTTATGATTATTGTCTTCTTCTTTTTTAATAATCGGACTACCATAAACGTTTATAAGAAGAAATAAAATTAACCATGTTCAGTGTCAATTACAATATATATATATATATATACACTATTTTTAAAAACTTTGCATTGGAGTTGCATTAATATTATAAAAGATTCTAATACTAACATAACTCAAAATTTTAAGCAAAATCCAAACCCAAGAAAATAAAATCTTTTTTTTTTTTTTTGGTGTGGTTATACCAATGATTCAGGGAAAATACCATAGAACAAGCAACAGTTCATACCAAAACCACACAATTGCGTTACTGGTCAAGGATGAAGGAACAGCCCAGGCAAAAACAACAAAAACTTCAAAACAACAATGCCGTACTACACAAAAGTCCCAGTTACGTCCTATTGGACTGAATTGGAACTTCATCCTCCTGAATTAAATAGAAAGAAAATATATTCAGATTCCAAACCAAGTACGAAAATAAATAAATAGATATATTTGCCTCTTCACATGCACTATACACATATTCATAGGCTTTTCTCATTTTTTTTCTTTTCCTTCTCTTTTTTCGAGAAACCTTTTCTTTTCCTTCTTCGTAAACAGTATAATATTCATATTTTGTAACCTAAAGTAGTTTAAGTATAAAATGTATTCTAATTTTATTTAATTTGAATTTTAAATTTCTTAATTTTCTTTTCTAACCCTTAATATATCTTATTGTTAAATCATTTTTGAATACATAATAAGGAAATTAAGGCTATTATGGAAAATTAAGAAATAATTTTATCAATGGTTTTCCTTTTATTTTTAATTTTCTTAAGAACTAAAAAAAAAAAAAAATGAATAATAGAGATAAATAGAGAGTTCAAATTGAAACAATATCATTGGAACTTTAATGAAAAAAAAAATTAGAAGTTCATTTGAAAGAGGGCATAAACTTTGGGTCTTTTATGTGATTTCCCTTTCTTTTCTTTTTTTTTGGTGAAAAGTGTTGCTGTCTAGAAATTCATGGATAATTAAGGAGATGATAACCATTAATATTTGTCTTATCTTAATTTTATAATCTTAATTTTCCATCTAGGATTTGTTGTGAAATTTTTGTAAAAAATTGTTATTAACATAGCATTTCTCTTTATTTAAACATTAAATTTTTAAATTTTTTATTTAAATCTCAAAGTCTTAAAAAAATGTTTTATTTAAACCTTATTGTATCACAATATTTTTTCCTTGTACATTAAACATTACATGACCAACTAATTTAGAGAAAAAAAAAAGTAAAATGATGAAAAAAATATTTAATTGCAAAGAAATAAAATACAAAAGAAAATGTTGCCTTCAAAAGTTTAAAGGTTCAAAATTTTAATTTAATAGTTTACTATTCCCATAAAAATGAATGATTTTTAAATGGTTTTAGTAATACATAAACCCCACAATTAGATTGATTTTTTCAATTGTACTCCAAAACTTTATAAACACAAATTATAACTATATGATTCTAAGATATTAATAATAATTTATACCTTTATAAGTTTTTAAAAAATGAAGATAATTTTTTTTTTTACGCATAATTTTATACTACAAAAACTTAAAAGTTGTTATTTGATTGATGATATAGTTATTGATCTTTTATCTTTTGAAAAATTTTCAAACATGAAAGATATAAAAAGAAAATGTAATTCAATGATAGATTTGTAGTCAAACTTTTTCCTTATATTTATATAATGTGAATGTGTTATATACATGCATAATATTATATTTGTGTGTTTACTATTGTTCGTGGGTATCTAATCTTAGCTCTATCACTGACTATAACACAAATCCATTATTGGTACTAAAACATTGACTCTTTTACTTAAATTTGGTCATGCTTTCCATATTAAAAACGGTAGAGAAGTGGATCTGGAGCCCAAATAACATTGGGCCTTAGATAAAGATATATAAGCCCAATTCAAATTAGCCCATTCTAAAAAGAAGCCTCACTAAAAGAGCCAAACCTCGGACCACGAACCAAGGTTATGCTGCCTTGGTTGTAAACACCAAGAATACTATTCGAGGACCATATCTGAGGATGAGACACTTATCAAGCAAACAAGGATGAAGCACTCTCCAAGCTATCGAGGAAGAATTCTTGAAGCTTTTTGAAGCTTCTTGATAAATCTATAGTCATCTCCGCATTAATTGGACTCACCTGCCTGACACTGTTGCATTTATTAATGAATGACTGGCCTAAATAGTGCAGAGAACTCCAAAAGTCTTTATTTATCATTAAAGTAAGGAAGGAAGAGCCTGATGGGACAAAAAGATATCCAACTATGTAGAGACAACACATCCTAGAGAAGAAAATATGGCAAATATAAGGGAAGATAAGGGCAAAGGGATGGACACAGAAAAAATCACTAAGAGACTTAGAGTGAGAATTGTAGAGAGAAAAACAGATTCTAAAAGCACCTTCAATAGCTCGTTCCTTGAGAGAGAAATTGTAGTATATTTTATAACTTGAATAACATAACCTTTTTACGTGGTTCTTACGTAAATGCATGTTCTTGTTCTAATTTCCTACAGTGGATTGTCATTAGTCCATAATACAAACTAGTTGTGTCCTTAACTAGGTTGTTTAACCACTTTTTGACCCGCACAAAAACAAAAAACAACAACTCATTAAATCAACAGGACACCTTCTCTCCATCTTCCCTTTTATGACATTTAGAGTCTGTTTGAGATTCATTTATTGCTGAAACTAAAAACTTTTTGTTAGAAGTACTGTAGATAAAAGTAAAAGTTAGATGAAATAGTATAGTGGGACCCATAAATAGTATTAAAAAGTACAGTGGGGCCATAAATAGTAGCAAAACTAAGTTAAATAGTAAAATAAGCTGGTTTTTTAATTTTTGCCAAACACACACTTACTCCACTTAATTCCTGGAAAAATTGGTTGCTTAGAAATTTCGTTTTAATGGACAAGAAAGGGTTTTGTTAGCTTTATTAACGTTTATATATATTTTTTAATTCTTGTTGTAGGACAAAATAAATTGAAAGTTCAGGTTTGCTCATAAATTTTGATGTGTGAATTTTAGTAAGTTGTGTTTGGGTAATTATTAAATTAGAGTTGCATAGAATGTTTTGATTAAATGTTGATATTTTCATTATGTTCTTTTTATTTTTTGTGATGAACCTCAGTTTTTAATTTAACGAAAATAATACATTGATGAGTTTTGAATTTCACATAATTAGATTTATTCTAAAGCTTAGACTAGTAAAAATAAATAACAGAGATGGGCTTGAATTGAAAAAGTTTCATTGAGACTTCATATAATATAAAGCCTGGGACCATTTCTAAAATAGAAAAGCTTGGGTTCCAATTTGAACAAGCTATGAACATTGAACTTTTTATGTATCTTTCTAAAAAAAACAAAAAATAATTTTTTATGTAAATTTCCTTAACTTAAATTTTTTTTTTTATGCATTTGGAAATTCATGATCAATTAAGGAGATAATAACCTTGAAATAAATTTTTTTTTTTTTTTTTTTTTTATAAAAAGTTAATAAAGAAGAAGATAGAGAGATAATATCATTAAATATTTGATGCATTTGGATGTATCACATTATCATGATTCACAACTCTCTTTTTCTTTCAACTAATCTTCTGGAATTTCTCCCTCTTTCTTTCTTATCAATAATTTATACTTCTCTTTTACTAAATTAAACGTTGTCTTTATTTCTTGCATGGTTACTTCTAATATTATCAATATTCAAAGCCTAAACCTCACACCCGCTTTCCCACCATGTTTATGCTACACTCTAACCCCTCAACATGCCTCTTCAATTTGTCGAATGAATCATATTATTGGCCAACAATACTAACTCTTTTGGGTATTCTATTGTGGCTCAATTGGAGTACCTCTATCTTGAACAAATTGATCAATTTATCAATGATGACAAGTCTCTACGAAAAATTTGTTTCATTTCGGGCTCAATTTAAAGGACCAATAATAAGGAAAAAGCTTAATGGAAATATATGTAGTTGTACAATCCTTATAGGATCTTACATCATTTGATCTTGGATTGTGATCTTAACAACCATGGCTACTAGTACAAAAAACTATTACAATGAACAATATGTTATTTCTAATTGAAGATATTAGAACTTATCAATTTTTATAAAATGGGGGTTTTGGTTTCCTCTAATGTCTCAAAAGAATTATAACTATATTATTAACTACTTCAGCCACAATACTTTACCCTTAATGTTTTTCCCGTATTTCATTTGGCCCATTCTATGAATGTCATCTTGTACTTTAAACATTCAAAAGTACTTTACAAAATAGTTAACAACCCTAATTAAAATAAAATCTAATTCAATTAATATTCTAATTCTAAACTTGCTTAAAATTTTGAAAAAACTCACAATTATATGGGGTTACAATCACCTTTTAAGTAAGAAAATTTTCAGAGGGCTATTCCCGTAATGTTCTTTTTATAGTCTCTAGTGATACAAATATCATGAGTTAAAGGTGTTGTTTCATCCTTATTTCATATTCCTCATATGATTAGCAAGTTAAACAAGAATAAGCTATATTACAATGATAGACATGCATTATAGAAACAACAACAAACAACTGTTTAAAAAAAATATATAGAGCAAAATGAGTATAAGCAAATTATTTTTTTCTTTTTTCTTTTTAACTTTTCCAATGGAATTAAGATTTGGATGATTTAAAATATTATATATAAACATAGTATTTGAAAGACTTGTTAAAGTTGAGACGTCTTTTATTATTAAAATGGTGGAATCATCAGTAATCAACTCGAGTCAATTAACTAATAATGTAATCAATATCACCATATAAAAAGTAAAGCAATCAACACAACATATGGTGATGAAGTAGAAAATTAATGGACACATCCAAAGGAAAAACCACTACAGGGAATCCCTAGCCCCAAGAAAGAATTTACTAATAGAATTGAAGCTTTACAATCTGAGACATACCCATGACTCTAAACTCTACTCAATAGATAACTTATTAACTTAATCCCACAATCAGCTCTAAGCCGCCTAAACTTTTCTATTTTGAAATCCTTCCATGAACCACATCCGTAACTCCGAGGAACACCTTGAAGGTTTTGAATGCTATAATGCCACAATGGGTTGATTTATTTTGTGATTTCGAGCTTTGATCACAAGTATGAGAACAAATACCGATAAAAATAAGCTCTTTTGTACTCACATGTTAACCAAGATGGAGGCTTGGATTTTATCTCTAAATAGTTTGAGTTTTTTGCCTCTCTTGGCCTCCCAAAAGTCATGTTTATATGGTTTTATAAAGTAGACTTATGAAGAGTTTAAAATAGATTACCAAAAACTGATATGATACATTTTGCTTAAAACAAGGTCCCTGATTCTTGATTGAATAAGAGTAAGTCAAAATTTAGTGTTTCTCATGTTCAACATTTCTACTTTCTTTCTTTCTTTTTCTCAAAAAAAAAAAAAAAAAAAAAAAAAACATTTCTATACCAACTTCAATTGGTCATAAATCCCTTGTCTCAAGTCAAAATTGACTTATATTTGTGTCAATTTTGAAGCTCCAAATATCTACTTTCTAATGAAATAAGTTTCACTCATAAATTTATTTTAGTGCAAAATATATGGGTAAAAGAACTCCACTGCTCATTTTGAGCATATCAAAACTTTTCCGTTTTTGAACAATTTCAAACCCAAACTTAACCCACTTTTATTATGAATAAAATACATCAATAAACTTATTAAAATTATATAAGCAAATGTGAGAGAATGAGCCAACACTAAAAGCCTAACAATATTTTCATTTTTAAAACTAATTCTATTTGATTAATTAAATCAAAGTTAATGAATCCTTCAGAATATAAATAAAGAAACAATTAAAAGAAAACTCAATTTCAAGGCATCAGTCAGATGCAAAACCATTAAGCTCCAATTGAGTAAAAGCCATCAACAATCATGACATTTACTTTTACATCATATTATAGAAATTCTCAAAATAAGTTAATTTGTTGTATCTAGCCAAGTTTAAACGAACAGAAATCCAAAATTTGGTTTTCTTTCCTAATGTGAACTTTTCAAGTCCATAGCTACTATGTGCACTTGAGTGGCACTTGAGTGAAACTAAGCTTTAGACTAAATCTAATTATGTGAAATTCATCAATGTATCATTTTTGTTCAATTCAAAACTAAGGTTCATCATAAAAAAATAAAAGTACACTATGAAAATCATCAACACTTGATCAAAACATCCTATGCAACTCTAATATGATAACCTAAACACAACCTACTAAAATTCACGTGCCAAAATTTATGATTAAACTTGAATTTTCAATTTATACAGGAATGAATATATATATACAGAGAGAGAGAGAGAGAGAGAGAGAGAGAGAGAGAGAGAGCTTAATAAAGCTAACAAATTTCATTCTTGTCCGTTAGAACGAAATTTCTAAAAAACCAACTTTTTTCATGGAAGATGGAGAGAAGGCGACCTGTTATTTTGATGAGTTGTTATTTTTAGTTTTAAAATGAAAAGTATGACCAAATTTAAGTAATAGTGTATAACTATCAATGTTTCAATACTAGTAATGAGTTTGTATTGTAGTCAGTGATAAAACCAAAATTTGATCTTTTTTTTTTTCGTTTTTGGTTTTTTTTTTTTTTTTTTTTGTTTATTTAAATAGTAAAAAGTTTTAAAGAGCTCACGAGCGATTTTTAAGTTTGATGAACTTTTTTTTTTAATTTTAACCAAAATTTGATCCTTACGAAAAATAATAAACACATATTATTTATGTACGCATTCACATTACATAAATATAATATTTAAGACCAATTTGAGATTTTGAACACAAAAAGGTGACTAATAAATATGAATTGGTATTTTAAATTTTTAATATTAAAAAGCCCAGAAAAAAAAATATTTATCATATTGTATTTATTTGGAGAGTTTAATAAGTAAACGAATTTTTTTTTTAAAAAAATATTGTAAGATAATTACCGTTTGGAAAGTTTAAGGGTGAAAAAATAAAATTTTAATTGGATAATTTTAAAGATCAAAATAATATTTTAAAAAAATAATAATATAAAAATATTGTAAGAGAATAATTGCACCGTATACTCCAAATCCGAGAAGAATTCGGACTTTCGAATGCCGAGTGAGTTTCGGAACATAGCACCTCTCTTTAATTTCCTTTCTCTCTAGTCCGCGCCGACCTCGGTAATTAGCCGAAGGCGGTGTTGGATATACCATATAAATATAACAATGGACATCCTTGGACACATCACTTATCACAATTCTCTGTTTCTTTCTTCGGTTGTCTTTTGTTTCTTGCTTTACTCCCTGAAACTTCAGATGGCTACTTCTAAAATTACTAGCCTAAACCTCGTCGGAAACAAACTGTACTGCAACCACCACCACCACCACCCTGTCCTTCCCATGGCCACTCTCCAAGTTCTATATTCCGAGCGGTACCAGAAATTACGTTCTGACTCCTTAGTTCCACTTGAAGATCATGTGACTACCTTTCCCACCCTTGTCTTATTGTTGCAGATTCCACACCAATTCCTCTTACACCCACCTTCTCACCATGCTTACCTTGCTGCTGCACTCTCATCCCTCAACCTGCCTCCTCAGTTTGTCCCAAAAATTATATCCTTGGCACTCAACTTGGCTACCAATGCTAACTCTTTAGAGTGTTATTCAATTGTTGCTGGATTAGAGTGTCTTCGCATTGAACAAATTGATCAAACAAACGACTATGATGAGATTCTTCGTGCCCAATTCAGGGACTTGGTGGATGCTGGGATGGCGCCGAGTGACGATATTGATTATTTAGTTGCGGATTTTTTGAACTCGTTGGATGGTTTCGGTTTGGAGTCGGCACCGTCAACTGAGGAGAGTGCATCAACAAGCGCAATTGATAAGCTGGTCAAAAAGGGTAGCTTTGTTGCGAGCAGCAGTCAAGAAGGGCAAGGATTTGATGTGGGTTTTACTTGCAGTGTATGTTTGGAGGAACCACAAGCAGGGGATAAGCTCATACGCATGAACTGCTCTCATGTATATCACCAATCTTGTCTACTTCCATGGCTCCAGAAGCGTAACACCTGTCCTAATTGCCGTTGTAAACTCGATGAACAATGATCATCTTGCAATTTTTTTTCCTTTTTAGTGTTAGAAATTGCTTTTAGTTGTATTTGGATTCTTTGGAATTAATGAAAGTTCTTTGTTTGGGTCTCTTTTCTTTTTTCTTTTTCTTTTTTTTTTCCCAAAGGAGGATTTGAAATTAAGAATTTTTAGATCTATTAGTTGGATGCTCTCATTGATATCATATAAATTATTATTTAGACACATAACTACTGTCATCGTTAACGCTATACAGACAGGAACGCTTGAGGTTTATCAGTATTTGAGATATGCCAATAAAAACGGAGTCGTGTCATTCAACTGTTAAATAATAAATTACCATTAAATTAATCTGTTACTAAATTGCAGTTGTATCTTTTAATTTCATAATTGTACCTTCTCCGTGATGGAAACCAAAATTGCTACATTCATTAATTTCTATCCCTATGAACAGTAACATGAAAGGAACCAATATAATTGATGGACTTTCTAGAGATTTGTTACTATTACTAATTAAGATATGTTTACGTGGTCATGAGATTTGTCAAAAAAAGTGCCTCTTACATGGACTAACAGGTTTACCAATTACCATCTTAAATTAAGGAAGGATGCTATACAGAAATTAGTTCCTCGTGACATAATGTTTGCTTGAATATACAGAAATAAGTTGAAAATCAATTTACTATTTTAGTGATCATCACCTTTTCCACGTCTTATAAACTCCCATACGAAGGCTTATGGTGGTAGTACATTGTCAATTTGTCATTATATCACTCCAAAAGCTTCTTCTTTTTTTTGAGAAAGATATCACTCAAAAGGCTGGAAGTATATATGAAGTGCTTTTACTTTCAAATATTTTCTGCTAGGATAAATTTCTCTATGTGGGGTTGATTTTCAACTTTTTGTATAACCCATGCTACTTCATTCTCAGCAGGCAGATCAAAATTAAAAATATAAACTTCAAAACAATTTGATAACTTTCCTTTATGAATAATTTAAGTATATCATAAGCATAAGGGGATTGATGTTGCTAATGCAGCTTGTATGCTAAGCGTGATTTTTGAGTTTTTGGCTCAAAGCAAATCAATTGAGTCTAATTTAGAATTCACAAGAACTCGGTTCTTATTTATATCTCCCAATGAAGAAGTCCATATGAATGTGGCTTGTGGTCCTTTATAGGATACTCTAGAGTGAACAGATAATCTATATATATATATATATATATATATAGTAAAAAAAGAAATAAAGCAATTATTCAAATCTTCTACATATGAGCTTTTCAAAAGGAGAGAGCTACAAGTATAGCTTGTCTGCAGCGTGCCTTGGCCTGCTCTAGCCTTTCACCCAATGTCTCTTCCTTCACTGCAGCCTTTACCATAGCCAAATCCATCTCCATTAGTCTCAACACTCTAAACAACTCAGTCATCATCCTCTCCTCCACTTCTCCTTTATCACTCAACACTTGTGCTTCCTCTCTAGCTCTTTCAGCCACAATTTCTCCAGCTTTTGCTAGCAGCTCCGTGGAGCCAAATTCTTTCCCCATTAGATCCTCCAACTTCTCTAGAAAGTCAGCTATGACATACCCTTTTGGCTTATCCAATTTGATCTCTTTGCTTCTCTTCCAACCAATCTCAAAGTTTGGTGGCTCAGGTTGTACTAGCCCAGTTCTAGACTCCCTGTCATAGATTATCTCAGACTTTCTTCGCCTTTCAATGGGGAAAGTCTCTGCTTTGTTGCTGGTATCAGAAGTTGGAGTTGGGAATGGGAAGTCAGGCTCAGGCAGAGGGGTAGAGTTAGACTCAGAAGTGCTTTTGATGAAGAAGTGCTTTCTGTGTGGGATATTATAGATGAGTACTGACTGTGATGATGAGTTTGTGGAGGCTTGGGGGTTTAGGCTTGGGACAAGGTGGTTTGAATGAAAAGGGTTTGGAATTGGACTAGATAGGAAGTGTAGGACTGTGGAAGCCATGCTTCATGCCACTGATGTCAGTGTGGAAGCAAATGGAACCAAAGTTAAGAAACCAGATAAGGCAATTTGGCTTCACATATTAAAAAGAAGGTTTTAAACATTAAACTCAACAAGAGAGAACAAATATCATGCTAAATAAATATCATATCAGTAATTAAGTGTTGAGGACAAAGGTCAATTGTAAATTGGAATGATGAGACAAAATTTGGTGGGTTGGTTTTCAGAACTATCATAGATTGGGTTGGGTTAAGTTGAAAAATACCCAAATCTAACACAGCCCGGCCCATAGCCCAAAATACTGTTAAATATATGGCTATAGAAAAGAAAAAGTAACTTTGGGGTTTTGACATTTGTTATTCTATACATTCCTTAAATTCTCACTACACTGAGTGTGATTTTGTTGAAGAAATTTGGTTAATTAGGAGAGGTGAGCGAGTTATGTCAGGAAAGTTCACCATTGGGAGCGAGCCAGTGATTGGGTTGCTGACCCCATCAAAGAAACGAGACTACAGAGTCACCAACAGACTCCAAGAAGGCAAGCGCCCCTTATACGCTGTCGTTTTCAACTTCATCGACTCTCGCTACTTCAACGTCTTCGCCACTGTTGGAGGCAATCGGGTCCGTCTGTCCCTTTTTCACTTCTGGGTTTTTGTTATGTTAACTTTTCTGTAACATGTAATTGTAGTTTCTCTTTGTTCTTTGTATTAGTGTGCATAGTTTATGGGCTCTTTAAAATGTCAGAGCTTTGGTAAAGTTACAATTTTGACCAAAATGGTAGAGACCCATCTGTTATTAAGGACTTAATTTTTGGTGGAATCTATAAAAGTTTCAAAGTTTATTTATTTTGGTGTAATTGTAGTTGTAATTGCTGATGTTTTTCCACAGGTAACTGTATACCAATGCCTTGAAGGGGGAGTCATAGCTGTCTTGCAGTCTTATGTTGATGAAGATGTATGTGAAGACATTTGCCCATTGATGAAGACATAACTTTTTTTTAATGGCTGTGTTTGATTCTTCTTTTATAATAAATGATTGCTCATATGTAAAAAAACCAATATGAATTTAATGTGTTTTGTAGATCAGAAGGATGAGTCTTTCTACACTGTGACCTGGGCATGCCATGTTGATGGAACGCCTTTTGTAGTGGCAGGAGGACTCAATGGCATACTCCGTGTCATTGATGCTGGCGGCGAGAAAATACACAAGGTTTCTTGTTTACCCAGTTTGATATTTTTTGTTTTGTTTTGGTTAGTAGTTGTAGAACAAAAGCAGTGTTAGAAATAGTTGTCGCTGTTACAGTCTGTTGCCAAGAGATGACTCAGGTTGGCTTTTTTATTGTCACACCCTATCTAGGGTGCACATTTCTGCCTCTCACATTACCATTTTTCATATCAATTAAAATATATACCTAGTTTTAAATTTGGTGGAAAGTCATTAAATTCTATTTTATTATACCTTATAGATGGTATAAATGTGGAATGCTGATATATACTATTTATAAATATTTCTTGTTTTTCCGTGACATGCTTGTGTTCCACAGAGTTTTGTTGGCCATGGGGATTCTATAAATGAAATCAGGACTCAGCCACTGAAACCATCACTGGTGGTATCTGCAAGCAAAGTATGCACCATAAAATCCTCTTTTTCCTTTCCCTTTGTTTTATAAATATCACTAATATTCAAGAGTGACCAGGATGAATCAGTTCGTCTATGGAATGTCCATACTGGAATATGCATTTTGATATTTTCTGGAGCTGGGGGTCATCGTAATGAAGTCTTGAGTGTGGTGAGTGAAGAGTAGAAATAGTGACAGCATTCTCCCTATGAAGTTGTTATAGGGGAAAAACCCTTGAGTTATTTATTCACTATTCGATTTATAGCTCATGTTGCAAGATAAGAACTTTAAAGGATTATTACGACACTATTTTTGGCTATGCAGGACTTCCATCCTTCGGACATATATCGCATTGCAAGTTGTGGCATGGACAATACAGTAAAGATTTGGTCAATGAAAGGTAGGGCATTACTGTTGTTTTTCTTGTAATTTATTTTAAAAGAAACATTTATTGAACAAAATTGGAAAATTGGACTGCTTAGATGATTGTTTTGGGCACAGTTTGACACTACAATGGATGGGTTGAAACAAAAAATAATATGTATTTCACAGATAAAGGATGTTGAAAATTATAAACAATGATCACTAATTATCTTAACAGTAATCATATTGAGTTAACAATCTATGTAAGACATCATATCTTTTGGTGAGCCATTAGTGCTGCTCTGGGATGTAATGGGGGCAATAATTATACCCTTAATGAAAAGTGTTAAAGTATCCTATACGTTGTTTGAAAGTGTTAAAATTCATGCGTTGTTCCAAAAATGTTGGATTCTAGGAAAATGAATACAAATTTTTGGACAACTTCTTAAGAAGACAATCAGTATAGAACACTAAAATTTCTCTGTTGGTTGTCTTTGGATTTTATGCCTGAAGAGTTTATTGGAGCATTTTCCTTTCTTCTTACTATTCAATCTGTTCAACTGTTCCATGTCAAATGGTTGGAATTTTTTACATGGTGTGTTGTTAGGTTCTCATTTGTGAGTTGGCCAGCTTGATTGAATGCGCAGGCAGGTCAGCTAGTTATAATTAATCTTAGCAAGTTAACATCATTATAACTTCTAAAATCTTTTGTCTTATTATAACCCTGCTTCAGAATTCTGGACGTACGTAGAGAAATCATTCACATGGACAGATATCCCCTCTAAGTTCCCCACAAAATATGTTCAGTTTCCTGTGAGTAGCAGCCACCTTTTGTGTTACATAGTATTTGTGCTCATTTTATCTTAGTCCACCTTACTCTTTTCAGGTGTTCATAGCTTCAATTCATTCAAACTACGTTGACTGTAATAGGTGGCTCGGCGATTTTATTCTTTCGAAGGTAAATTATTGCTTGATCCACTGATTTTGTGTTTGCTAGTTGCTTCTTGAGACACCATTTGCTCAAGGTTTTAAACTGTGTTTCATTTTTGTTGTGTTATATTGATCTCTAGTATCTGAAGTTGCGCTTGGAACAACTTCAAGAAATATTAAGTTTTGATGGCTGTTAGAATGACTTAACAATACATGTAATTCAAATGAAAAGATAAGTCTAGAAAAAGTAACATGTCAAATTCTTAATCTGCTGTCAGTTAGCTTAACTGGAAATTGTCCAGCAAATGTACCAGTAGGAAGTACTAGAAATCATAATAAATTGGAGTTGCTTCTATATGCCTTCTTGCAGAAGTCACCTGTGCTCATACTAATGTTCTTGTTCTGCCATTTCCAGAGCGTTGACAATGAAATTGTTTTATGGGAACCTAAAGTGAAGGACCAGTCTCCTGGGGAGGTTAGAATTCCTTATCATTCCTGCACTTATGAATTGTCTTTCCTGAATATCTATACTCTACATTGGTTTATTTCATGCATTTTTTTTTGTTGACATTACTTGAATATGTGAAATCCCAATTCAGCTTTTTGCTGCAATAAGAAGTTGTTAACTGTTTTCTGTTTAGGGTTCAGTTGACATCCTTCAGAAATACCCTGTTCCAGAGTGCGATATTTGGTTCATCAAGTTTTCCTGTGATTTTCATTATAATGCAGCTGCAATAGGTAATGCAATGCTAAGTGGATCGTTATTGTTTTTTTTTTTATTAAAGTATATCTATATAAACACATATAGACACAATGCTAAGTGGATCCTTATTATTATTATTATTATTATTTAAGTATATCTATATAAACACATATAGACAAATGAGATTTATCGATCAAGATATTGCTGATACAATTCCTTGTAATTGCATCCACTTCAAGCATTATGTCTTAAAGCTTTTACATTACAATATGTGGAGTTCTTATCCAATATGGTCTTATCTACCAGGGAATAGAGAAGGAAAGATTTTTGTTTGGGAATTGCAATCGAGCCCCCCTGTTCTTATTGCAAGGTTGGTTGGTTGGTTTTGCTTGTCTTGGTTGAAGTTTGTGTTAAAGAAAGTTGCAACTTCTGTACTATATGAATGAGGTTTTCTTACTCTTTAACCTCTTCCAGGCTGACACATGCTCAATCAAAATCTCCAATTAGACAAACTGCCATGTCATTCGATGGAAGGTGAAGCCCACGTATATTAGTTATAGCCTTTGATTATGTCACTATTATTTATGATCTTGACAACTATAGTGACTGTCAAAACATGCAATCTCCCTTTCTTGATGTTGCAGCACTATTCTCAGCTGCTGTGAGGACGGGACTATTTGGCGCTGGGATGCTGTGGCAATGTCTTGAGCCTATCTAGGTGGGTTTATTGGCTCGGTTACAAGATGCATCTTTTGGCTGCCCAGTTTGGGTTGGGTATGGTTTATTATTGTAGCACATTTTATGGGGGTTCAGAGGAACCAAAATTAACTTGAATAGAGTAACTCAGACTAGAAACTAGTAACCTTTATTTCAGCCGAGTTGTCAAACCACACAACCAACACCACCACACTTCTCCCCCCCCCCCCCCCCCCCCCCGCGGGGGCACGCGTGAAACACAGTCACTGCCATCAGTAATGGAAGGGGCAATTTAGGATATACTTGGGAGTTTCTTGCTGTTGTTCATGTGTAATACCTTGTTTTGATTATTGGATACTCGGAGCCAAAAAGAAAAAGAAAAAGGAAAATTAAAAAAGAATTGCCATACTGCTGGTGGTCGTAAGTGAAAATATTGGCTGGCTTATTAGACACTGAATTTTGCACATACAATTGGAATGATAAATCTAACCCCAAAAATAAGCTCCACATTTGGTTCTTTCTCCAACCCATCGACACCCTCACTTGGAGTCTCAACCGTTTGTTTGTTTTGTTTTGTTTTTTTCTTTAAACGAAAAAACCTAACAGCGATCGTCTTTTTGCGCCTGCCCCATTCTAACTTCCAAGGACAAGGTTCTTGCTGGCTCTTCATAGTCAGGAAATTAAATCATTTATGGCAATACTTTCTCCAGTTTTTAAGTTCAATTTGTTCAGACTAGGAAATTAACCTTGTTTTAAATTGTTTCTAAAAAAAGGGCAACAAATTAAACGTTTGTTTCCAAAAAAAGGGCAACAAATTAAATGTTTTGTACTGTTAAAATGATAATGGCAAGTTAGAACATTTTTGTATCAATGTTGATGACTCGCATTAAAGTTTACCTCCAAATCGGTTTGTTCGTCCGACTCGTGGCAATTAAAAAGACATCCACTTGTATTTTTAATCACATGAAATTTTTAATAGTCGTGTGGACTTGCTTAAATAATACCTATATGTTCTAATAAATTGCCACATAATTGTTGGAGATTCCTAACCTTGCCCACAATGTTACTAGACAGCCTTGTCCACTGGAGCTAAAATTTTATTTCGAAAACACAATATTACTTGAAATACTGCTTCCAGACTAGGTTTTCTGGCATGATATCATTTAAAGGGACAATCATCAAAATTTTTGTCATTCTTAACAAGGAAATTAAAACACAAGCATTTTAGGTGATTCCATTGATATCAAATTTGTTATATATGTACGCCGCTCACTGCAATTTTTTTTTTTATTTATTTATTATTGATTATTATTGTTGTGCCTTTGTGAATCTCATCATATTCGTCAAAATCTTAAATTGATATAAATGAAAGTCATCCTCGGATACAAAATTTCTCACTACACATGAACAGCTTTCTATTCAGCCTGACTGGCATATATACTCAACATGCATTTGTATTTTATAATCTATATACAAAAAAGAATGGGGGAACTATATGATTGGGATCCCTTTTTATCCCAGAACATAACAGCCCAAAGTAACCCTCATTAAATTTGACTCCGTAATCGCGTCATCAAACTTTGCATACTTTCAAGTTTCTGACTGAGTTGTTTAATAGTTTCAAGATGTTGTATGGAAGATTCTGAACTACCTGCATCAGTAATAAGAGCAGCGCACTTGGCCTGTGAATCTGTAACCGCATCCTCCAGTGAGGCCACTGTCCCTTCCAAGGACGATGGAAGGGACAGTGGAGAGAGCCCAATACTGCCAGCACTACTACCCCTGCTGTGCTTTGGGGAGAAAATCTTGTCAATGCCATCCCTTCCTGCAATTCCTAATTTTATCAAATTGACCATTAATCAAGAAAGATGGAACATGCAGAAACTATTAGGATAATTCACAAGCCCAAAAAAGAACATGCATAGAAGTAGCAAAGCTTGAACACTAACATTTAAAAGTGAAATAATATCATTACATTCAACAAAAAGTGAAATAATTCCAAACACAACAATGGGTTTGAACCCATGACCTTATCCTCCACCCTTTATTATGGGAGAGGAGGTGCCGTTTGAGTAGAGCTCATTGGCTAAAACATTTTGGAAAAATCAGCAGAACAGAGATAGCATTTAAGAATGTCTTGGGTTATCTCAGTGCCCAGTTTATTTTTAGTTGCTTCTACTACTCACGGACACCTTGATATGGTATAGCTCTACAATGATTCACATGAATTTATTTTAAGTGTGCAGAAATTATATTCTTTAATTAATTTTAATTAATTCTTTCTATATTCTTCTCTTTTTGACATTTATCAAACTATAACAACTATTGTAAGATCAAATGGGTAACTCATTGTTGTGCTTGATTTATTTCTAAACACTCAATTTGCTTCCGGATGCCTTTTGCTTCAAGTCAATATGCATTCTCTTGGCATACCAAATGTTCAATTTCAATAATTTTCCACTCAATTTTTACAGCCCTCGCTAATCAAAATCTAGAATCCTTATTCTGATGACCTCCATCTTGTACCCATTTGCTGTTTTCTTACAACAAAACCATGAGCCCTCATGGCTTCGTCTAGTGCTTCAGTCTAAGACTTGGAAGATCATAAGATTAAATTATAATAACAAAAATAGATATTTGTTAAATACTAACAATAGTTTTTAACATACCAAGGTTGCTTAGTTGATCGATTGCTGCCTGGCCAATAGAACCTTCTAGCTTAAGTACCCGCAAAATTCCAGCAGTTATTCGACCCATTGAGTCAACTTCAGACTTGCACAAAAAAGCAAGGTGTTGCAACTCATCCTTTGTAACAATTGCCTCAATCTGCAAAATAAAAAACATTGTAAGGACCTTCCTAAAATTAGAGGCAGCCTGGATACACTTCTAGAGTAAAAAAATTTAATACCGGCTGCTCGACAGAGAATTTCAAGTTTTCCACCACCCACTTGGCTGGTTCATCATAGATGGGGTCCTCAGCTATCACCACGCGAAGTTCAAGATTTATCCCTCCAGATGTCTCCGCATTTTCTTTAATACCATTTGCAGGTAAGATAGATGCAAGATTGCTTCTGTGGGCCTGAGGCTTTAAAGTCTGCAAGCCTTCCACACCAACCTGCAAGCATCTCGACATGTGAGATCATGAGTAGAATATTTCTAAAACTAAAGTAAGGGAGAAATTAGATGGTTCACAAAATCAAAATCAATTACAGGAACAGTTGAATATGTTTGAGTTGTGTTATAATCAGAAAAAAGTTATACCGTATCTAGTGTCTACAGCATCAGCACAGGAACTAACATGGCCAGGTGTACCATAGGCATGCTGAATATGCTCATCTCACTGTACAAACAAGGTTTACAAATCCAGTGTAGTTTTTTGCACATTTAATTCTAGACATCCGCATCCCAACCATTCCCACAACGGTAGTGCAGCGAAAAACCAACTTATGGTTAAGGGTTGGTTAAAACTGACTTATAGTTAAAGGGTTCGTTAAATTGAAGTGCCTCAATTTATATCAATGACGTCATGTCTCATCTACAAAGTACTCCAAATTGAACGCGTGGTTGGGACAACTAAGAAAGCTCTACTGATGCTCCTATAACCACACACATACAATGACCCAACCTCAAAACAGGCATATCATCTGAGCAATGCACCTAAGAATAATCCAAAATACCAAAACAATCATTTTTCATCCTCCTCAAAAATTCAAACAAAACTGCATAAATGATGCTATTGCATTCATCTTAAGGATAAATTTACCCTCAGAAAAACAAGCAACATTTATTCATGTTCCATTAAAAGTTCTTTTACCATATTCTAAAACTAATAAAACACCAATGAACTCTAATTCAAATGGCACTTCCTTCTCCCATAAGAATAGGAGCGTGAAGTTGTGGGTTCTAAACCAACTGGGTGCTTAACTAATCAATTTTTTTTAAAAAAAAAAACCTGATTTTAGAAGTTAAATTAAAGAAGAAAATAAATAAGAATCAAATTCTTACCGTGACCAATTCCACAGGATATTTCTGCATTTCTTGTGACTTTCCTTTGCCGTTCAGTTCATGCTTTGGACTACTTTTTGCTTTCACCCGCAGACTCTGGAAAGTTGTATGCCAACACCTCTCTTCTCTACCCACATCTTCATGATTGTGAAACCACCACCTTTCTGCCATCTCTTGTTCTCCTTCAAGAGCAAACAACCAGTCCTTCAATTCAATACTAACATCAATGTCATCTGACTTTCCAAGCTGCAAAAAGCTGCTTTCTTTTCCATCCTCTGAATTTCCATCTGATTAAAAAGGAAAGTTAAAAGAAATTCAGCTAAATAGAAGAAAACGGACAGAGATGAGAAAAATAGTGTGCATCTGTGGGTGTGCAGATGCAACCAGCTATGCAATATTGCGCAATATATTATGGTCCATACCCTCTTCCAGATTGTCAGCAATAAGAGGTGTTGTTTTAAATAGTTTTGAAAGCGGCCCTGCTCGTAAGTTGTCTAACCCTTTAGAAAGCTCCTTCCCAGGACCACCATCAGGCCCAAGTATTCCAAACTGATGCAGTAAGGCTTCAGTATAATTCATTCCTCCACCAAGGCGAACACCAGAAATACATGCTGAAGCATTCAAACTATGGCACTCAATATCTTGTTCGTCTAATGGGATCACATGCACGATGCTAATGTCCAGAAACGGCACTGCAAAAGCATTGCCACTTGAACAGTTTTTCTTCTGTACCCAAAAAACAGCTCTTAGTTGAGGGTATCCATTCCCACAAATCAGAGGACCATCTTCAATATTACTTGACACTGTGCCATTATGATGTGCCAATTTTCCCTCAGTGTCTACACAGTCCACCTGAACACTCTCCCAACGTAAAGTGGATGAAACAGCGACTGCACCACCAAGCGTTCTGTGAGTAACTCTGACAAACAGATTATCCCCAAGAAACTGGACAAGAGGCATTTCGTGAACATTCATTTCAGAAGACTCCAGAAATTTAAGCTGAAGATCCTTCACTGCTATACTTACTGCAGTATCACCAGGGACCTTATCAATCAGCCTTCCACCAAAAGAATTATTATTACTTCTCTTCAGTTTATTATTTTTTCCGACAATGGCTATCTTCTCACTCACTCTGCCAAAGTATGCATAGAGATCAAGGATAAAAAATAGCTGTTCAACTGAAGCATTGGACAAATATTGTTGACAAGCAACCCCTACCCTGACAATACCACCTGGAGGAGGAACATCTGTTAATGGACTTCCATCAGCAGTTGCCATGGCTACTTCAATGCAAACATCTTCCAGCTCAACACTTCTCCACAAGCCTGAACCCCAGTCAAGAGAATTCTGAAGTCTACTTAAGTCACTACACGTTTCTAAAGACAAACTAAGTTGTGATGCTTTAGTGGTCCATTTCTTCTGGCTAGCATCAATTGTTTGACCTTCCCAGAGACAAAAGCAAGCAGGATCCTTTTCCAGATTCAGCATCGTTAGTTTTAGTGAAGGGGATTCTGAAAATAACAAGTCCTTAATATGAAGCCTTGCTCCGGAAAATGAACTCTGGATATTACTGTCCTTGTTACTAGCACCATTATTCAATTTTCCCATGTCCAAAGGAATAGTAAAAACTAATTCCTTGAGAGTGAAAACCAAGGAATTTACTGAAAAATCTGGTAAAACAGCACCACGATTGACGACGACTCCATCAGTTAGGAAGGAAAATATCCTCAAACAGGATTCTTCCTGAAGATAAATCTGAGCAAAGAATGGGAAGGTATTCCTTAGAAGTTAAAAAAAAATTATATTAGGATCATTCATTAAAAATAAAAAATAAAATGATGCAATACCATAAGAGGTTGACAGTCTACAACTGTTTGTGAAGCAAAAGATGGCGGAACTGGACAGGGTTTGATCTGAAGAGAATGGAGACATACTAGAGGAACACCATCAATCAATTGCCACTGCTGTTCTCCCAGAGGATATATTGGAGGGCAAAAGTTCTTTGCTGGCCAAACAGACAGGAACAATGTCAACTAAATCACTCATATACTCAAATCCTAACCAAATATACATAAATTGAGCTGAAAATTACGTTCTTAAAATTATAAAATAAATTTAACTGATACCAAATTCAGGAATATGTAGAAGATCTTTTGTCACACTTTGCATTGATGGTTGCACTAAGGTGCATGGAGGGTGTGAAAAAGTATCCCTGCATTCACCGGCGAGGTAACATATATCTCAGTTACAAGATAAAAATGACAAATAAATAAAAAATAATCCTCATCACAAATGAGGACCAGCAAAGATATCCAATAAGACACGTTTCTGCTCCAGCAAAAAAAAAAAAAAAAAAAAAAAAAATCATATTAAAATTAATCGATTAAAGATGCTGAAGAAATTCAGGAGTAGATCATATCCACATCTAGTAAATAAAAAACACTCCTCAATGTGATCAACAAACTTTCAAATTCTAAATATAGAGCCTTTGACTGTACTTCTAATCCTTTTGTAGATTTTATAGGTTTCTTGAATGCTATATTGTAATTTTTTTTTCATAAGTATTTATCAAAAAAAATTATTTTTTTCATAAGTAAAAATTATTTTTTTTTGAAAACAGTCAAATCTCATGTACGCAGGATGTGTAAACAAAGCTCTCCTAAAACCTTACAATATTCAACAATTGCATTCAAAAGAAAGGGAATCTATATACTCTACAACAGAACACGTGTCAGTCAGTGTCACCCATTGTATACTTCTTGAGCCGTGGATTTCTTCTCTTTATATCAATGACAAAATCAAATTTGATAAAGTTGAGTGGAATTTGTATCTGAGGAAAAGGGGGTGAAATAAAACTACATGCAAAAATGCTAAAATCTTCAAACAGCAACAAACAAAAAAGAAGCTCAAAGAATATTGACGAGAAAGAATATTCACTGGTACTTACTGAGAAAAATATATGTGGAAAAGCAGAAATAAAATGAAGCTCACCTTAAGAATAGTCCACCAACCATGACCCTAGATAAGTTATTGTCATTTTCTCCATCAGAGACACTGGCCTGTGAGAAAAGTACATCTCCAATAAGGTCTTAAAACACTAAAAGCATGGAACTGCACAAAAAACTACTGGATACGTGTGGAATAATTCAAGGGATCTTAAAGCTTCCATGTGGAAAGATCAAAACTATAGGATGGGTTATCCAATAGTCCAAACAACTAAAGAAGGCACCAGTAGAACTCCTCTTAAGAAAATTATCAAACTAGTCAAGAAGCATCTAAGTCCTAACATGAAAATCATCTTTGAACAAAATCATCTCAAAGAAACAATAAAACTATAAAATCTTATGAAAGAACTTTCTAAGGACACGGTGCACAATCTGAAACTGATGTCACTTTTTCTTTTCCCTATTTTTTCATTGGTAATTATACATGCAGCCAATGTACCTTGAACCCATGACCTCTCCCTCCACCTTGCTCTTACAAGGAAAGGAGGTGCCATTTGAGCTAGAGCTCATTGGCACTTTTTCTATGTTTTTCAAGCACTGATTATCTTAGTTATAACATTATATAGGACAGAGTATGTGAAACACATAACACAGAAAACAAATTCAGCATTGCTCACAATATCTGTTTTGTTTTGGGTAAGATGGGATTGATTTTTAGCCAAAAAAAAACTTGGATAAAACAGTAAGATGATGTCACCAAGAAGTTGAAGAGTAAGTCATTAAAAAATACCCGTGAAAATAAGAGTGACTGCATCAAAAGTTCAAGCTGGAACTCTGCAAGTTGAAACAGAAGAAGAATTTTTTTTCAGTAAAAATAGAAGGTATTGAGAGAGAGAGAGAGAGAGATCAAACTAATAGTTCAAATATTTAGGTTATTGAAGTGCATAGAATAAAAAATTAAAAGCTACAACCGTTTTTTGGAAAGGGAGGAGGGGTGGGAGGGACAAACCAGTATCTTTAATGCAGAGAAATATGTGGTCCACAACAATAGAGACTAGAGAACGTCCTGCTGCTTCCGTAGATCGCTGCCAGGATTCCATGAGAGAGAGATCGTTATAAAACAGGTTAGCAAGATAAGACTTATTGGAAGAATAGCAACTAAGTCAAGATAAAACCTGCTGGGCCTTTGAATCAACGTCTCCTCTATTTAAACAGACATATAATCCAGTCAAGAATCGTAGAAGAGCACGTAGTCCTGCTCGCATGATGCTACATTAGCCCCCTGTTATATATTACAATAGTGAACAAGAAAATCTAAACAAC
Source organism: Quercus gilva (assembly GCA_023621385.1). Lineage (NCBI taxonomy): Eukaryota > Viridiplantae > Streptophyta > Magnoliopsida > Fagales > Fagaceae > Quercus > Quercus gilva. The sequence goes on from CM042480.1 coordinate 15,512,747, forward strand.
TTACCTGGCTCACTTAATGCAGGACAAACAGCTTCTGTAATATGTAACTGGAACTCAAGCCCAAGTGGACAGTTTAGTTCAGTCCTTTGCACTGTGATCTGATCATCACAAAGTCAGGAACAATAAGTAATGTGGACCCCACAAGAATTTAGATGTTCTAGTATTACATGGCTGAGTTCAATATAAAAATCAACTTGAAATATCAGATTCGCATTACATAAGCTTGTCCCGATATTCCTTCAAGAAAGCGCTCTCCGCCAAAAAAAACTCGCTTTGCACCATCATCATCTCTCTGGCTTCCTCTCTCTTGAGAAAAATTAGCATCCATGAACATATCAGGATGAGGCAGGAGATCAATAGACAAAGATTCCCATTCAAGTTTCTGTGAAGAAAGAATTTAGCATTGTTAGATACTCATGTAAACATGAGCAACCTGCAAGATCAGGACAGAACAACCTTATCATAGAAAAATAAGTTTACAATACAGAAGAGCAATTCAAACAAAGGCAGTGGGAGCCCTCACCAACTCCAACACCCCCCCCCCCCCTCCCCCCAACCCCACCCCACAAATAAAAATGCCCAACACACAAAGTGACATATGCATCAATATAGATATTATAGAAAATCATTATATTACTTTGAACACATAGATGTACTTTTCATTATTGGAGAAGTCCCGTGCCTCTTTAAGATTTACAACCTGTTAGGAAAGGTTGTTAGTAGTTGCACAAAAGAAAATAGTCAATAAACCATCGCATAAGCTTAATCAGTAAATTACCTGCCAGTTTTCATTTGTAGTGTACAGCAACAGGTTGCGTATAGTGATAGATGCCAAAGGTGATGCCCTGGGGATGGTTTAACATATATACATATATGAGAAAAAAGGTGTGCATATAGGCATTGAGCAATACAGCTTCATAGCATAACTCAACCTAAGCCTCAACACAAATTTATAGGGGTCATTGTTAGAGAAATCAATTAAGTTATTGATCAGAATTAACATATTATAACATATTAAGGGTATATGAATTCATTATGAGTTATGTCACTAATAGCAATATCTACCATATGCATTAAACATTCCACACAAATCAAGATTGGAAGATGAATCTGGTGGGAGAAAAGAAAACCAAACCTATATTTGGGTCTAAAAATTGACAATTTGACACATAATTTGAATTGCAAATAGCATCATGACACATTAAGTGTACAGACAGATGGTACTATTTGAATGTGACCAAATTATCCTTGTCGCTATAATGAGCATGTGCAGAAACAATGAAAAACCCACTCTCTTTTATTGCTAAAAACCATTGAAAAATTATACCTCTGTAAATATTAGAATCATCACAAATAAGTAGTCACAGATATCACAAACTTTGAAGCATAGTTAAAAATTACATGAAGAGCAAAGCAACAGAGTGGATCCTCCACTAGTATACGTTAGAGCTGAAATTGTTAGATAAATTACAGTTATTACCAATCTTTTTTCACGTGTCAAAGCATACATATAAGCATCATCAGCATGAAGTGAGGTCATAATTCAGAAGTGAAGCTATTCCTATTAAATTTGACATACATTTACCGTTGAGGCAAGGTGAAATGATTTACGACATTAAGCAAGTAAATCATACTTTAAAAATGAAGTTACAGCCAATTCATGGACTACGTGCCAATGTTGCATGCCTAATTTACAAGTACAGATATTAAACACAAAAATAGATGAAGGCAACAAGATCCTACCAAGTTGCTCCTCCTTGACCTTGGGCACCTCCACGAGTTTCAAGTAGAAGATTGACAGTGTGAATCTCTACAGTCATTCCATCTGCAATCTGATAATCATATAAGGTGAATTTTCTTTCATATTTTCTTTTTAAATAGGAAGTTTCTTTCAAATTCAATGCCTGCATTTGTGTGCATGTGAGCAGTTACAAAACCACAAAAGGGAGAGTTGTATCAAGCTGGCAACTGGCATAAAACCTTTACCAGCATCCTAAGGACATGAATCCTCCAATCAAGTTCTGTGTGCTAATTACCTTATGGCTGAAGCACAGTAAGCCAAAAAAAAAAAAGTTGAAAGTACAAGGAAAGCTACACAAAAGGAACATGGATAGAAGAAGTAAAGGAAGATCTAAGATCTCTCAGGTTTAAAGTGGAAAATGAATATATGCGAGCTGAAAATTTGAAGTAGGATAAGTCATCCAGGGCAATGAAAGAGAATGAACATAACAAATTAAATTTCCCTCCTAACTTGCCACAAATGATAAAGCTCTAGGACAGGCCAAGCATAGGTCTTAGACTCTTAATTTTGTTAATTTATAACTGGGTTCCATTACACAGATTGAAATCACTAAACCCTAAGTAGCAAATAAATAAATTTAAATTTAGCCAAGGTAGAGACGCACCTTATCAGCGAATCCATAACCATAACCGTTTCCCTTTGCGGGCCCAGCAGATGTTGGGGTACTGCAAGCCATGAAAGCAAAACCAAACATTATTAACTAACAACACAAACATCACTCTACTAAAAACTAACAAATCTCACTCACACCATAACACTAAGGCTAAGCAAGATAGCACGTAATTAACACAATACTTTCCAAGAGCCTCGTAGCTCAATGGCGTTGGCTGGTCTCCTTTATGGGGGTTCAAACACCCCCCCCCCCCCTCCCACCTACCGTAATTAAAAAAAATGCAGAAAACATACAATACCTGGCCTGATTTGTAGATTCATCCAAGTTAGAGTTCTCCTCTAGAACCAAATCAAGTTTATCGATTTGCACCACAATTGGCTCCACTTGTACATTACCAAGCGATGATGGCAACTACAAAAGAACACAAATCAAGTCCAATCAGAAACAACATAAACTTGAAAAATCTAAAGACATTAAAACAAATAAACAGAATCAAATCCAGTTCAATTACTGAAATTTAGTCGAAAGCTTAAGTGCCAATATAATCACCGGCGGATTTGATTTCAAAATTTTCAATTTTTTCTATTGATGATTGGAAATTCAACTGAATCAAACGTTACACACTAAGTTAGCCGGGTTGATATTGAAATTCAAATGCTTGCAATCTTCATGCTAATAAACACTGAACAATAATAAATTAGAAACTGAAGAAACTCATTTTTCCAACCATTTTCTTAGTGATTCTTAGCAACCAAACAGAGAATTAGAGTAAATAAATTTATAATTAAAAAAATAAAATAAAAAAATGAGAGGCATGAATGAGTGACGAACTATAATCTCCAATTTTCCGACTTTGGCAGTGGTGACATTGAGCGCCGGCGGCAATCCGACGCTGGAATGCAAAGCGTCGCCGTTGATATCTGCCGCCAAAATTCAAACACAAAAAAAACTCCGGCAATTAACCCTAATGAAAATCAAATAGATACTGATCCCAAATTTGAGCATTAAATCAATCACAGTGAAAATTACCTAAATTGGAAAGCTGTGCGGTCCGACCCTGCAACTTGAACTGATCTCTAGAGAAGGATTTGAGCCAGTACTTGAGCGTGTACTCCAACGCTCGCGCCAGTATCGACTCCATTTTATTTTTTTTTTTATTTCTCGAAGCTTCGAGAAATAGAGAGAGTTTTGGTGGCGGTGGATCCGATCGGAGAAATGCGGGTCGGCGGAGGCGATGGTCGGGTTCGGGTTCGGGTCCGAGAGAGCATTGAGAAATGAGAGAAGTGTCTTTTTTTGTATGAGTGGGAATATCAGGTGTGGGAATCTGAGAACAGTGGCGTGGAGGTGGTGAGTTGGCACGTGCAGAGGTGTGGCACGTGCGAATGTTTGTGAAGCGCGTTGGATCTCTCGCGGGCGGCAGTGTCAGAGTGCAGAGGGTGGATTTGTCGGTGGTGGTGTAGCTTCGTGTTTGGGAAAAGTTGGGATTTTTAAGGTTATTGTCACTTTGGAATTGGAATTGGAATTGGAATTGGAAGGTACGAATCAATTGATACACCTTCCTTTTTCCTTTTTCTCTTTATTCCTAATTCTATGATTCTTCTCTCTCTCTTGGTTGCTTACGAATCATGGCAAAGTTTTTCGTTTCTTATAATTTAGGAAAAAAATAAAAGTTCATTTATTGTAGTGGGAGAACGTCGAATTGCCACTTTCTTTTATTTTAGAAAAAAATGGAATGGGCATGGAGAGTAGTGTCCACAATATAAATGCCAAATGATTCTGATTTTGGTAGCACATGCAACATGCAGAGATAAGTGTCACATTTTCCTTTCCCTTCTTTGTTTTCTTTTCAAAACTTGCATATCCGTTCAGCTTTATTTTATATTTGGAGGAGGGGAAGGGGAGTAAGTTCACCCATCTCCTTCAACTCCAATTCATTGCTCTTTTTGTTTTTGGATGTGTCAATACTTATTCATTTTGAAAAATTCAATAATGATAATTTTAATAATTCTTTTTATATGTATGTTGACACAAAAGTAATATATTTTATATTACGATAATGTTCTTTTGCACACAACAAATTTTTTAGCTGAATTTTTGCGCACAACAAATTAAAGTACACATATCTGTATAATGCATATTGAAAATTATGTGTTCATAATTTAACTGAAGTATTTTCAATGTGTATTAATTTGCGCTCTTTATGTTATACATTAATTGTAAGAAGTTAAATTAAGAATGATAATATTAAAAACTCTATATTTTTTTAAGGATGTTATATTAAATTTTTTGTAAAAAAAAAAAAAAAAGAATTTTATTAAATGGGAAAATAAAATGGAATAGTGGAATATGTTGGAGTTAAATTTGTACACAACTAGCCAATAGTGTAACAAAAACCCAATTTGTTTTATGGATTCCTAAATGATCTAAACCCGTCAAACAATTAGGAAAATTTGTTTAAGAATTTTCAAAGGATGTAACTATTGACTTTAGGGCCTGTTTGAATTAAGGGTGAAAAAAGAGGGAGTGGAGGAAAGGGAAGTAGAGTAAAGTTGGCTAAAAATATATCTAACCTACTTTTAACAAACTCTACTCTGCTTTCCTCAATTTAAATGAATTAATTTCACTAGACACACCTATCCAGTTTTGGATTAAATCAGACACAACAATGTGAGTTAAAAAATTCCTCAACTTATTCTTGCAATCCACAATTTTGTAATAAAGGAGTTGTCTAGAACGCACTCCACGCGTTAGGTGTAGAAAATGTGTACCTATCATTAGGCTTATTACAACACATGACAGTGCTAGTATACCAATTTCAGCCCCAATCTCTCATTAACCCTTCAAAGGCTTCAACCAAAAAAGGTGGCAATTTTATCAAAATCACTTTGGGAGTAGCGATCGAGGAGGTATCGAGTTAGGCATATTAGTGAAGCCCACAATTTTAGCCGAGTATAGTGGTGTGTATGAGCTGTGTTGTGCAAATGGTCAAAAACGTGTATCAGCAAAAAGAAGGGGACGGAAGAAAGTGATAGCTTTGGGATTTGTGTGTCCAAAGATAGAAGAATTGTTTAAATGGAGTAGAATAGTGGAATCAGCATGCTTACTCAAAGAGTTTTTTTTTTTTTTTTTTTTTTGGGGGGATAACATGCTTACTCAAGGAGCCTAAATTCTCTCTCTGCTTTTTAAAGGTGCGAGTTGGGTTGTCTTAACTCTTATACGTTGCTTTACAAAGGAGTTCACGTTATTCAAATTTTGATAGCTCAATGGGCCAGTCTTTGCTACATTAATTCGAGATGACCAACCCAAATGAATTGTAGATGGGTTTCAGACTGGAGCCCAAAAAGAAATAGCTGGGTCTTTGTAGGCTTCAGGGATAATTATCTCATTCTCATAGTCATATGGCACTAAAGATTATGAAAATTGGTGTTATTGAAAATGGTAAAAAGAATTTCCAGCCACTCTTGAAAAGTGGATGAAAATAAAAATCCCATCTAGAGAGGAGATCTCGAAAGCAAGGTATAAGCTGTGCCCAAGTTTAAACTACCTTTTTCATCCATAAAAACAATTGCATCTATACATTTATTATAACATAATTAATATAGGTTAAGGTTTACATCATAAGGTGTTGTGAGAGATAAATAATGAAATATCCAATGAGTTTAGTCATGAAACTATCCAGTGAGACATGGGACTATGTATATTTGGAACAGCAGAAACAAAATTAATTTCTCTCAAACACCTGCAGGGAAGAGATGAGAAGCTATGCACCATTTTAGACAATCTCATGAGGAATCCCGTTGGTGTACAGAATAATTTATTAAGTACTATAACACACTCCTAGCATGCTCATAGGCTTATTATAGTAATCTCCTTAACCTTATATTCTATACTCAACGTGAGTTTGAGGTAGAACATATTAATAGTTAATACGAAGTCTTCTTTCAAATCTCTTTCAAAAAAAAAATTTAAACAAAAAAAGTCTTCTCTCCACTCCATAGATCCTAGATCTAATATCATTAGCAGTCTGCCATGTTAGATCTCATTGATCACCATTATCAAAGGAATGGATTCTAACCATGAAGAGGTTAATTCATTTGATCATTTACCAGACAATCTCCTGCTCTTAATCTTCGACAAAATCTTAGACCTAGAGGCCAAAGCCTTAGTGAGTTGCTTTCTAGTTTCCAAGCGCTTTGCTTCCCTCGTCCCTCAAACCAACACCAACACTGTTTTGATCGAAATGGAAGCCCCTGTCAATATTCCTCAATCCAAAAAAAGCCGCGGTGCCCCACGAAGTTTATTCAAGAACATCTTAAGCAAACTCAGCAGCAAGTCCAAGCCAAGGTACCTAGTGCAGCGGGAGATAAGAGGTTCTGACGTGTTAAAGATCTTTCGAGAGATCAAATGTCTGAAAATCCAAAGTCACTCCGCTGGAGTGAAAAACCCTTTTGTTGCAGGCTTCCTCATGTGGAAGGCATTTTTTGGGGCTAAATTTTGTTATTGCCTCTTTCTTTTTGCACCATTCGTTCACAAAGAAAACGATGATGACCCTATAAAGAATACAATAATGCATAGCAATGACAAAGAGGGTGAAGAAGTTTTTCAATTTCTTTGGACTTTTGGCGGATTTCATTTGCAAGAAGCATTACAAAGGCATCGCTATGTTAAAGAGACAATTTCGGATAATCACTGCATACTTAAGAAAGTCGTGGTTTGTGACTTGGAGAATCGAGGAAAGGTGTGTATGGGAGAAGAAGATATTGCGGAGTGTAGGAGGAGTTGGCATCTTGACAATGATACTAAGGATACAAGTACAACAACATTGTACTATAATTGCAAGATGTGGTATGTGCCTGTTTTGGATTTGCCAATGCACGGATGCACAATGAAGGGGGCCACACTTCTTTGGGTCTATCCTGCTAGTGTGCCAATGAGCAAAGAGAAGGATGTCTTGAAAGAATTTGAAGATGATGAAGAGGAGCAGTGGGGGATTTTCAATGAAGCTGTAAGGGAGATTGTGCTCAACAACAATATCGATAAGAGAATGTTTCATACAACTTCGTTTTCATGATAAGATCTTTTGGTTTGTAGATGATCATTTTCATTCCGTATATAGGACAGTTATTGGAGATGCTTTTCGTGATGCTCAATTTGTTTCTTTAATTTTTTGGCAATGTTTATTTTACGTTGATATTCGCATACAACCGTTCACACACAATCATCGCGATTTCAATGCAATAGGGGTACAATTGTGTGCAATAAACAGTATGCACTAATATTTACCCTGCTTTATCAACTTTGCAATCTGCATACGTAGGACAAAAAGACTGAGAAGCTCTAGAGCTGCGCAGAACGAAATGGTGCCAATTTGTGTCACCAAAAATGCTATAGTGATTTGAGCTACACATACAAGCATCTAAAATTTTTAAGTGTACTGAAATGTGTCTTACTTTTATTACTTTTAATAGATTTGTTATGATAGATCCAAATAAACTCATTTAGAATTTGATGAATCATGATTAGTTTTATTGATAGATTATGTGAAGTTAGTTCTGATTTTGATTTTTTCGTTTTATATTCTAGTTTTTTTTTTTTTTTTTTTTTACAAGATAGAAATTCTACTATAACCTAATCTATGCGTATATGTGTGTGAAACTCCCTCCTGAATATTTGAATTCCGACCCTTGCTCCCCACACTCTACAAGCACTTATACTTATGGAGTGACTATTGCACCAAGGATATGCGGTTTTATATTCTAGTTTTGAATTTGTCACATATGAGGGAACAAAAGGCTCAATGGAATCCCATAAAAAAATTTTAAAAAAAAAATTTTAAAAATTAAAAAAAGAAAAAGAAAAAGACTGCATGGAAGAGGAGTGAAAGTGGATAGTGAACACGGACAACACATGAATCATGGTCAATAAATTCTTAGTTCAATTTACTATTTAAGTTTTTAGGACAACCGTTAATTTATCATAATATCAAAATCATCATTATTGGCCTCTAGTAAAATCTGTCTTCACTCATCCAAGTCCCACCAAATAAGTTTTTTTTTTTAAATGTCAAATAATGGCCATGCCATCCTTGCACCACTGGACGCATTGTCCTTGCCGGCCTGTGTGATCCAACCCGAAGAACCTCCATTGCCGACCCAAATTGGATCATCATTCCTCCTCCGTGGCCACCATAGTCTTCCACCGTAGTCTTGAGTTTTAATTTCGTTTCTTTTGGTTGTTTTTTATCTTAGGAATTGAAATCAGCTAGTAAGGTTTTTCAGCTTTGTGGGATTTAGGAGTTGTTTAATTTTGATCTGGATCTGTTCCTAATATTTTTTTGAGTGCTTAAAATTTTTTTTTTCCTGCTTTGGCTAATTCTATACTCTTGGTCCTCACCATCGTGACAAATATGGTTTTTTATCATCAAAATCTCATTTTCCTTTTACTATTTTTGCTTGTAGGCTAAATTAAATCTTTTACTTTCATTGACACACTAGACAGAATTAACTTGCCAAATGTTATCACTTTTGGGTAAAATTTTACTTTAAATTTAAATTTTCCTAATAGGAAGAAGTCAATTTGGGATCAAATTCTCTTTCGACGTGTAACTATTCTATAAAATATAGCAAGGAGGTACGGAGGTAGGCATCGTGACAGCGCAATTTTTTCGCGAAGTATAATGAAGTATATAAGTTGTTTAATGCAAATGGTCAAAAACGTGTAGCGGCAAATAGGGGATGGCAAATTACCTCATTCTGTCATTCACATTCTTATGTAAGATTCTCCCGCCTCTCACACCGCTACAGTAGGTGGATTCTAGTTTCTACATTCCTTCATGTATTTGAGTCTCTCATCACATACTCACATGTGACAAGCTTTATGCATATAATTGGACTTTAAAGTGAACGAAATTGATTACGCATAGAGGGGGAAAAGGTTTGTTTATGTTTTATTTAGAAAACTAGTAGCGGACTCCACGCATTGCGCATGATAATATTTTTAGAGTGGTCTCATTAATATATATATATATTTCAATTTGAACTAATTTAATAAATAATAATGTAATTCATAATCATAATTTCATTTATTATAATGACAATCACAAATGTAATATACATAATTTATGCGTACCAAAAGCAAAACAATACAATTTTTCTCAAGAATTCAAAAAGTAAGTTAGTGAAAATATTAATTTTTTAATAAAATTTATTTATATTATTTTGTGTATCATCAAAAAGTATATAAAATTTAATTATTATTTTAGTTTCAAATAAACTTTCTCAAACCCAAATTTTCTACTGTACAATCAAAAACGCCGAGAAATGTAACTAAAAAAATTAATAAAACTCTTTACAAATACAATTTCAAATAAAAAAAAGAAAGGAAAAAATAAAAAATTGTAACCATTTTTCCTTTAAAAAAAAAAAAAAAAAAACAAAGAATACAATTCCAAAGAGGAAAAAAGTAGAGAATTTTTTTTTTTTTTTTTTTTTTTAAAAAGAAGAAGTATTGTATTAATGCTATCATCATCTAGGTGCCATTTGGATTGGGCTGAAACACGCATCTACGTTTCAGCAAATTTTTTTTTTTTTTAAGCAGCAACATTTGACTTTTTTTTCCATGAACAGTGCACCCGTGCACTGTTCATGAGTCCCACAAGTTTCACTTTTCAGTAATTTTTTCATTAAAAATGGGTCTCATGGCACTATTCACACATTTAGAAATTATTTTGTTAGAGTGTTTTCAGTTTTTAGTTTTTAATTTTTAGCAAAAATAAGTTGTATCCAAACGGACCTTAATCTAACTTCTAATCCAATATGTGAAAAATAAATAATTTTAAACATAAAATTGAACTTGTTTTCTTAAAAATCTCAAAGAATACACTAATAAGATAAGGAAGATGAAGAATAACATAAAATATTTGTAAACACTTAAAACAATTACCCAAGCATCTAAGAGCATCATATAAAAAATACATAACAATTTATTACTAATTTGTTAAACAAAATATTTTTAAATAGTGAAAGGAAATTGCACAAAAACCATTGTCTTCAACTGAACTAACTGTTCTTCATCAGCTTGTTCAAACTATCTTGTAGTTTTACAAATAAGCTAAAACCTGACAACAACACAAAATATAACATATTATAATATGAATTTTTTTCCAAATTAGATCAACAACAAACACCATTCATTAAAAGTATTTAGTGTTGTAAATAAAATGATAAAAAAAATATTTGCATTAAGAAACACATATGAATTAGTCAAAATAGGACAATGGGGGTACAAACCTCTAGTTGGAGATCCTCCTATGGGCAGCTATCAAGTTGTATCTTTTTTACCATCAATGATTAAGCAAGACCTATGAATAAATTTTTATAGACAATTTTTTAAAAATATTTTTTATTCTTCATTGATTTCATTTTTCAGTTATAAGCAATCAAAAGTAGAATTCTAAAAAACACAAACATTCATCAATCTAAGGTAGAAATGCAAGAAAAATAATAATAATAATAATCCAACAAAAAATGAAAAAAAAAAATTGAGAGAGAGAGAGAGAGAGCCTTTTTTGTATAGGAAAAATATGCATGGAAGGGAAGAGATCGAGTGGCAAATTTATAATAAGATGATGAGAATAAGAAGAGCCAAAATAAAGAAGATAAAAGGGTAAAATAATATTTTTAAAACCGCCTAAGAGGAATATATGTAGACAACACTTTTGTTTTGATTTTCCATTAATTTATTATTTAGTTATAACATCAAAATTAAAGTAAATGAATATGTAAAGTTAAAACAATTCAAAATGAATTTGTAAAGCTAAAACCGCCTAAAATGAATTTGTAATGTCAATATATTTATATAGTTAATATTGTAAAAAAAATTAAATTTAAAAAATAAATATGAAAAAGACTAATGAGGTGGCTCAACAGAAGTGTAGCAACAATAATTGCTACACTTCAGTTTTTAGATATATATATATAGATATAGATTAGTCAAGCTTGAGCTCAAATATAATAATATGTTTTTTTTTTTAAATACAAGATATAATTCTACTCTAGTCTAATCTAAGCGTATATGTGTGTGAAACTTCCTCTTGGAGACTTGAACTTCGACCTTTACCCCCCACACCTCACAAACACTTATATTTGTGGAGTGACCATTGTGCGGTGGTAATATAATAATGTGTTTTATTTAGTGGTAATAGTATACAATAGTTTATTTTGTATTTATTAAACTTAGACTAGATGCTAACTTAGTCTAAGAGCTAGGTTGCTGGGTATTGGTTGAACTAGTGGGTTAATGATTGAACAACAAGGTTGAATAAAAATAAAATAATTAAATTCATAAAAAAAAAAAATTTAAGTTTGAGAAATCATAGTATAAATATGTAAATTAGGTATACCCAAATTACTAATTAAAATTAAGTCTAAAAAACTAGTCACCTAATATATTGAAACTCAAGTTTCACAATTAACAATACAAGAAAACACCCAAAAAAAAAATTTCATAAAATTGTAGTCAAATTGTGGTTAGATAAAATCCTATTACATTACATGTATTAAAATTCTAGGAATAAAATATATTTCTAACTCCAGAATCACATTCTATGCATGTTGCGTATCTCACTAGTTACTCTAATTCTTTTGATTACAATTTGAGCTACAACTTAAACCTTTATTTTTATTGAACGTGTACGATTAAAGTATGCCTTATTAATTATTCATTTTTTGAAAATTTTGTTAAAGAATTGAAAAAACTATCAAAACAGTTAATCACTTTTTCACTTTTTTATAAAAAATTTTCTAAAATGGTTTGCTAATATATTGTCTTATCGAAAGGTTCAACATTAACCTCACTATAAAATCCTTTGTTTGCATTATGCTCTAATTTTATAAAACAAGTATGACAACAAACCTATAAATGTAATGTTGTTGAAAATTACAAAATCAGTTGGGTGAAAAAAAAAAAAAAAAAAAAGCTCATTATGGTTGCATGGGTTGCACAAGTGGTCCAATTAAATAACCATTAGGTAATGGTTCATCAAATTACTAGTTCAAGTAGCCGGGCTGATTTGGATTTAATAACTACACATATTAAGTAAATATATAAATATTTTCTATCAAATTTTTCTATACTAATGACTACTTATTAGTAATAGAATAAAATGCATGCTTTAAGTTACATTTTATTAATCTCTTTCATAGGATAATTAACTATAGGAATCATGAATTAGATACCAGAAACTTCCTTTTTTATTATTGAGAGAGAAAGATAACAAAAATTAACTTTGTTCCCCAGTGGAGTGTAGATGAAATTAATTAATTTTAATTTTTTATATAATGACCAAAGAGTATTGTAGATCAATTCATAATTCTTGATATAACCAATATCCAATCTTCCATCCCTAACTATCCAAAAAAAAATCTTTCATGTAATGCCAACAAAAAATAAAAACTCTACTTAATATTAACCTTTTGTTTGGTTTGAAAGGAAAATGAGAAAAAGGAAGAGAAATTAAGTGTCCGTTTGGGATCTTTTTATTTTGCTAAAACTGAAAACTTTTTACTAAAAGTTTTGTAGGTAAAGGTAAAAGTTAGCTGAAACAGTACATTAAGACTTATAAATAGTACCAAAAAGTGTAGTAAGACCCATGAATAATAGCAAAAATAAGCTGAATAGTATAATAAGTTGACAAAAATAATTTTTGCCAAACGTATACTAAGCACCCGTTTGGATATTGATTATTGTAGGAGCGTCTGCGTTTTTTTTTAGAAAAGCATTAATTGAGTTCTAGTGGGTCCTATGCACTGTTCACAGGACCCACAAACCTCTTTTTTCAACAAAAATTTTATTAAAAATGGGTCTCACGATACTATTCACACATTTAAAAATTATTTTGCTACAGTATTTTTAGTTTTCAGCAAAATAAGTGGTATCTAAACGGATTTTAAGTGTCCATTCGGAAACAACTTATTTAGCTAAAACTGAAAACTTTTTCCTAAAAGCACTTAACTAAAAGTAAAAATTAGCTAAAATAATACAATAGCCCTCATAAATAATACCAAAAATAAGCTAAATGGTAAAATAAGTTGGCAAAAATAATCAATATTAGACACATACTAAATCTTTTCCGTTATTTGAATAGCTTAATAAAAAAAGAAATGAATTAAATATGCTAAGAAATCTATCATTTGACTCACATTTTTCTCTTCTCCTAATTCATTTTCTCTTCTCTCCTATTCTCTTCCATCAAACCAAACATAGGATAAGAGGATGATTAGTTAGCACAAATCATTTGGGCACCCGGGTAGGAAGGACCGGTAAAATTTTGGCTAAAAATATATGAGCTACTGACACGTGACTGCACGTGGTGGGTTGGTTTTTTTTTTTTTTGCTTGGTAATTGACAAGTTTATGAGTATACACATTCATCTCCGACAACTTGCGTACGTTTGTGGTTTCCAAGAACTTAAACTGACGCAATCCAACAACAGCACTTACAAGTTAAAAACATAAATAAATTAATAACGGCGTCGACTCGCGCTTTGCTGCTTGTTAAACACGCGCCACAAACTTCCTTTTCCTAATGCAGTGGCGGCACTCGGCTCGGCTCGGGCATTATGTTTTTCGGTCCGGGCCATGCTACTTTGGACCATTGAACATGTGAGAGCCCATTAATATCCTAAATAAATGATACGGCTATAATATTTTTTCAATATTTTTATAATAAATTTTAAGAGGCATATTGTTATTAATTGTTATTATTAGGACAAAAAAATAATTTTAGTGTTAGTTCAAATTTAAACCAACAACAACTAACTACCTATGATTTGTTGTGAAAATATTATGAAAATGTTATGAACATAATATATCTCTGATAAAAAATAGTCTTTTAAATATTTAAGCATGCATATCATTTAAAAATTATTTATCTTTTGTAAACTAAAATCAAATGACAGTATTATGGATATATTTTAATTTTGAAAAATTATATTAATGAAATAGGCCTTTTGTAATTTAAAATGAATCATAATCTCACCAATGGTTTGGAATAATAGAATTTTAAATGAGTTTTTTTTTTTCTATTTATCCCATAAAATAATTAAATTTGGAAGGATATTTTTCAAAACTTAAAAACTCCAAAGCAAGCAAAAACGCAGTCTAATATTTTGCATTTTTTTTAATATATAAGTTCTTCTTATTATGGATCTCAATTGATCAAATTGATCAAGTATGTTGTTCTTTATATAACATAGAAATTGAAAAATACTTAGATAGTTTCAGAGTATAGTGAAATAATGTTCACTTCTCTCATATTCATGATGGATTCCACTATGAATTTAATAAGTGGACCCTACTATAATTGTAAAAAGAGAGAGCATCATTCACCGTATTCCAAAAATACCTAAGAATTACTCAATAGAAATGAAGAATTAATTTGAAAATCTTAAATAACTGTAACAATTTTGTTATTTAATGAAAATGTTTTAGGTTTTTCATTTAACTTTTAGTTTTTTTTTTTTTAATTTGTGACTTTTTAAAATGTCACTTTTTTTTTATAATATAAGTATATTTTAGCCTACTTTTAATAAAAGGTAAAATATAATCAATAAGCTAATTCTAAATGAAATAGCAAAAAGTCATCTAACTTTTATTTTATTTTGTTTTTGGATAATTATAGGGTTATATTATTAGTACAATGTAAATTAAGAATTTTCTCTTTTTTTTTTAATTTTTTAAAACCTCACTTTTATAATTATACTCTAACCTAGTTTAAATAAAAAGTAAATATCAAAAAGTCAAATAAGTCGATGAAAAATGAATCTCTGCCATAAACAGAATTTAAGTTCAAATAATCTCCTCTCCATTTATTGTATTAAAAAAAAAAAAAAAAAAAAAAACAACAACAACAACAACAACAACAACAACAACAACAACGTAATATATTACTCTTCCTCTAAGATAAAGTGATAACTGATAAACCGCATTTCCAATGCATGCTAAGTTTGAGGAAGGGGGGCCAACTCTCCATGTATGTCACGTATAAATCTTTTATTGGCACACTCAGAATGCTCATATTTCTCTAACTTTATAATGATGTCCAGCTAAATGGTCTCGTGAACGTAGTGTCCGTTTATTTTGTTGAAAGTACAGTAGATAAATTAAGGTAAAAGTTAGTTAAAATAATACAGTAAGACTTATGATAGTACCAAAAAGTACAGTAAGACCCATAAAAAATAGCAAAAATAAGTTGAATAATAAAATAAGTTGACAAAAATAATTCATTCCAAATGGACATTTATTGTGAAAACTGATAGGTGAGAGACTTCTTTTTTTTTTTTTTTTTAGAGACTGACAGCATTAACAAAGTGAAAAAAGAAGGCATGAAGAAGGATTATTAAAATGAAAACTGATGTAAACATTTTGATCTCTGTGCTTTAATTTTGTCTGAAAATGACTCTGACTAATCGTTTATAATATATGCATTTGAATTTCTTTCCCTTCCTTATTATGGAAGACCTTGGATTATTTTGTTTTACTCTGTTTGTCTTGTCTTTGTAAAGTTGCTCATACAATTTTCCTGAGAAGAAAACATATGCGGATATACCCATAATCCAGCCACAAAGCTTGAGAACTCTTTCGGACTATGACATGCCTATATACTATCAAATATATTATAAAACATATATAAAAGTTATAAATAAAAAATAAATAAAAAAACCATGCAACTTTTATCTCTCTAAACATGCATGCATGATTAGTGTTAGAAAATAAGAGTTTATTAATTAGGCCAGCAGCTTTATTTGAAGTTTGGTTTTAAAGTACTAACATTTTCCTATTTAAGCCAAAGTACCCAATTGACAGAGACACTTCGAAAATGCCAACTCGTAATGGCACATGGCATTTGGCACCATCTCTTTCAGGCTTCGTTCATAGTAAAACGACGTTCACTGTTCACAGTCTCTTTATCGTCTCTCTCATCAATAAAGTGATCTCTTCCTAGCTCCTAAATACATCATCTCATGATAATTTATAAAAATATTTTACCAAGCTTTTTTTTTTTTTTTTTTTTTTTTTTTTGATAAGAAATAAGCTCTTTTATTCAAATTAAGAAAACATAACAGAATCCTGGATGAGGGCTTGTAAAATACAAGAAGGAGACTCCCCAATCCATACACATGAATCCTCTAAACTAAGAGCGAATTTTGCTAAAATATGGGCAGGTTTATTCCCTTGCCGTCTTACATGAGAAACAGTAACCAAGTGAAATTCCGAGCTGATAAGTTGAATGCCAAGACATAAAGAATCAACTGATGCGGGGGGATTAGCCAATCCACAAAGAGCACGTACCATCACCAAAGAATCCCCCTCCAATACCACATTTTGAAAACCCAAGTCCCACGCTAGTTGGATGCCAGCTTCAAAAGCTTTTGCCTCAACTTCAAGTGGGCCCAAAGGAACTTGGAAGTGCTTACACAGAGCAGCAACGGTATGACCTGCATCATCACGAATCAGAACACCAACTCCAGCAGTTCTACCATGCTTGGATAAGGCGCCATCCACATTAATCTTAATCACAGAAGGAGGTGGCGGAGTCCAGGTAGCAGTTACGATCTCAGGTCTAACAGCATTAACGTCCGTCGCAACGGAATAGTCACTCAGGTAATGAGAAGCCCATTGGACCAGAGCTTCGGGTGTCTTTCTTATACCACCATGCCTGACCGAATTCCGATTACTCCACAACGACCATGCAATTGTAACCACCAGAGCAACTTTCCCTTCGTCGAACGACTCAATCATCAGCAAGAACCATAACAAATCAAAAAAGGAGTGAAACTGTCCTGACCGGAGCGAGCTAGGAAGCTTCGAACAACTCCAAACCAGCTGAGTTCTGGGACAAGACCAGAATAGATGACCAGAGGATTCAGTAGCTTCACCGCACTCGTCACAGAGGCAATCCGTGAGAACTTTACGTTGAAACAGATTATCTTTGGTAGGGAGAATATTACGACAAGCCCTCCAAGTGAAGTGACGAACCTTGTGAGGGATAGGAAGTTGCCATACTTTCCTCCAAAATACTCTGTGCGAGCTAACCGACAAAGCTGAGGCATTCTGGTTCGACCGATGGAGGTTCAAAGCAACCTTATAAGCACTACGAACAGAAAAGCAACCATTATTTGTTTCCGACCAAATCAAACGATCTCCAGGCAATCTAATACTCAACGGAATACCCAAGATCGTATCGGCATCAACAGGAAGGAAGATTTGGCGAATGACTTCTTCTTTCCAACTCGTACTCTCCATATGGATCAGCTCACTCACCCTAGTATCCTGGTGAAGGAAAAGTCTAGGTGAAATAACTTCATAACTGGACCCCCTAGGCAACCATTTATCCCCCCAAATTCTGATATCCTTCCCATTACCAACCCTCCAACGGACACCTTGCTTGACAATAGATTGAGCCGATAAAATACTACGCCAAGTATACGAAGGGTTGTTTCCAAGAGCAGCATTCAAGAAATCACAATTAGGGAAATATTTGGCCTTGAGTACCCGGAAAAGAAGAGAATTTTGGCCATTTTGGAGCCGCCAACCTTGTTTAGCTAGCAAAGCCAAATTAAAAAATTTTAACTGTTTAAAGCCCATCCCACCATTCTCCTTTGGTTCACACAGCTTATCCCAACTCAACCAAGCCACCTTCTTTTCCTCACCACGTTGCCCCCACCAAAATTGCCTTATCATACTGGTAAGCTCATCACAAAGAGAATCCGGAATCTTAAAACAGCTCATGGTGTAAGTGGGAATGGCTTGGGCTACTGCTTTGATTAGAACCTCCTTACCCGCCTTAGAAAGAAGTTTACCCTTCCAACCCGCCAATTTCTTAGAGAGCTTTTCTTTTATCTCATTAAAACTGACTCTTTTGTTCCTCCCCACAAGGGATGGCAAACCCACATATTTTTCATGTTGTTTGATAACCTGTGCCCCAAACCTCTCCTTTATCTCCTCTTGAACTTCTCTAGAAGTGTTGGTGCTAAAGAACAAAGAAGTCTTAGCACGATTAAGTTGTTGACCCGAAGCTTGCTCATACACATGGAAGATCCGTTGTAAAGAATCACAATCAGATAAGGTAGCCTTACAAAAAATAATGCTATCATCAGCAAAGAACAAATGAGAAAGTTTTGGCCCTCTCCTGCAGACAGAAAAACCTTCCAGAGCCCCTTCCTCCACCGACTTCTTAATCAAAGCAGACAGACCTTCAGCCACAATGAGAAAAAGATAAGGTGATAAAGGATCACCTTGTCGAATTCCCCTCGAAGGAATAATGGATCTGCTAATCTTCCCATTAATTTTGAAAGAATAAGTAACTGTTGTGACACATCTCATAATCAAACTCCTCCACCTCGAATCAAACCCCAATTTCTCCATGATCTTCTCAAGACACACCCATTCAACACGGTCATAAGCCTTGCTCATATCAAGTTTCAAAGCCATTTCACCCTTCCTCCCTGCCTTTTTCTGGCTAATGTGGTGCATAGCCTCAAAAGCCACAAGAACATTATCCGTAATCAACCTACCATGCACGAAGGCACTTTGGGTATCGCTGATAATAGAGGGAAGAACTTTCCTGAGCCTGTTCGCAATCACTTTAGAAGCAAGTTTAAAGATCACATTACATAAACTAATCGGGCGATAATCAGAAATGTTTTTTGGCTCATTATTTTTTGGAATCAAAACTACATGCGTATCATTAAACATGGGAGGAGCAAGACCAAAGTTTAAGAAATCAAGTACCGTCTTAGTAACCGTGAGACCAATGGAAGGCCAAAAATGCTGATAAAACAAAGGAGGCATGCCATCCGGTCCAGGTGACTTAAGCGGGTACATTTGTTTGAGGGCTGCATACACTTCACTACCAAGAAAAGTCTTATTGAGCATCTGGTTCATGGAAGTGGAAACGCGAGGTTGAATAGCTGACAGAAGCTCATTAAATTCCGTAGGCCCAGAAGAACAAAAGAGAGCACTGTAGTGACTAGTCACAATATCTTCTATTTTCTGATCATCCTCCTGCCACACGCCAAGTGAATCCATTAAACCAAGAACGGTATTCTTCTTGTGTCGTGAAGAATCTCGGGCATGGAAGTACCGAGTATTTCGGTCTCCTGCTTGAAACCAATTCACCCGGGATCGCTGAAGCCACATGGCCGACTCCCTGTCCAGCCAACAATTCAACTCTACCCGAATCTCCCTCATTGCACTGATGTTAGCTGGAGAAGCAACTTGGTGTTCAAGCCATTCCAATTTCTTCTGGAGATCATTAATCTTCAAACCAACGTGTCCGAATTCCTTCTTATTCCACACTTCAAGCCTGTTCCGGCATAGTTCCATACACTTCGAAATCGGAAAGCCACTAACAGACATGCTTCCTTCCTCCCAAGCATTCTTTACTATGTCTTCACACTTCGGATCGTTCAGCCACATAGATTCAAATCTGAAGATTTTGCGCTTATACCGCTTCTTTGGTTTTAAGAAAAAATGCAGTGAAAGAAGAGAGTGATCAGACGCTGATGTTGAAAGATGATAAACCCGAGCATCCTTAAACCGTTCACCCCATGCCAACGACGCCACGGCTCTGTCCAACCTCTCTCTGATCTGAACTCCGTCCACTGTCTGATAGAGCCATGTGAAACGAGGTCCCACAAAACCCATGTCACGTAGACCACACCAGTTCAACGTATCTACAAAATTCTTCATTTGTCGCCTTGGTCTTAAACTCCCTCCTTCTTTCTCAGAATCACAAACCAGCTCATTAAAATCTCCAATGACCAGCCAAGGTGCCGTAGACCTATCCCGAATCACCTTCAACAAAGCCCACGATTCATCTCTTCTTGAAGTTTCTGGAGCCCCGTAAAACCCAGTCAAGTGCCACCAATCTGTTGAAACTCCACCCTTAACCAAAGTATCAATGTGAGATTGATCCGCATCAAGTATTTCAACCTCAAGACCTTCCTGCCAGAAAAGAGCAAGACCGCCACTCCTACCCACACTAGGTACTACCCAACTAAACTTGAAGTTACACTGATCTCTAACTGTCTCTGTTTTCTCTTTATTAAGTTTAGTCTCAATGAGGAAAACTAAACTGGGCTCTTCTTGTCTTACCACCTTTTGCAAGGCTTTAACTGTCCGAGGGTTCCCAAGCCCTCGGCAGTTCCAACTGATAAGACTCATTGGACTCGGCGGGGTTGCTCAACAACCTCCGCCGATCCTGAAACAATTGGTAGTGCAACACCCTCCTCTGTTCTCCGTAAACGTTTTTCCTTCTCCCACATCACAGTAGAATCCTCAGACAAAGTAACAACCTTTCTCTTAGGCCCATTTTTCAAAAACTGTTCATGATCCAAAATGGTTTGGGCTGAAGTAATGCACGGCCCAGTGGATTTGCCCTTATCCTTACCCCGGGTTTTAGTTGGCCCACCTTTCCTGAGTGAACTCTTCTCAACCCAGCCCATATCAAAACTAAGCTCCTGCTTATTCATGGACAAAATCCCCGCATCCTTGAGCTCCAGATTCTCCTCATAACTCTTCGTCATGTCCAACATTAATTGTCCCATATTTTCCGTCGAAAAAACCTCCATATTCCTTATCTCAAGCTCACCATTTGTACCTTTTGAATTTGAAATCAAACTAACCTGATCCACGGATTCAACGCCATTAATTGCTCCCGCAGAATCCGCTTGCAATTGATTGTGGATATCATGCGCCACAATTTCCGGAGCAACCTTTTTGGGCACTGTTTCATCGGAAAACCTCTCCGGCGAGATCAACGAACGCCCTATACCTCCTTCCGGACCCTTCTCATTCACCATAACACGCCTGGTATGATCCAAAGTATCGAACCCCTTTACTTCTATGTAAGAACGACGAGAAGGGTTAAACTGAGGCGCTCTCAGCCAAGCCCCAAACTGCTGTTCCTCTAGAGTAAGAGAACCCTTACTCTGTAACCATGTTGGGCAATCCTTATCATCATGAGTAAATCTGCCACACCAGTAACATAAGTTAGGAAGATGTTCGTACTGAAAGGAAATCCATCCTTCAACATTCTGCTCAAACGTTACTCTTCTTCCACGACAAACCGGTTCCATAATATTCACTGAGACCCTCACACGCATGAACGTTCCACCCCTCATCTCCGTAGCATCCCTTGTTTTGACGACTGGCCTTATCGTTTCACCCAAACAAAATGCAGTCTCCTCAGTGAGATGAGAGAAGGGTAAGTGATGGATCTGCACCCAAAACGAAACCCTTTCAAAATGCAATTCTTGGACTGGTGTTAAACCATCATACCGTAGAAAAGCCACTAGATGTCTGTCAAACGACCAAGGCTCGCCCATAAGAACTTTCTCAATGTCCTCTTCCAACTCAAAAGTAAACACCACATGATTGTGCTGAGCATCACTGGCATGAAAATCCCCGCTTGTTCGCCAAAGGGGTCGAAAAGTCCGCACCACAGCCTCAATGTTCAAAGACCTGCGGGAGAAGAACTTGGCTGCTAAAGCAAACCCCTGTAATTTCCTAGTCTTCGATAGGTCCATCTTTTCACCCTCCTTATTGGATAGTGATAATTTTTGCCAACTCCGAGTGAGATCCTCCATTCCTGAAAACAAAACAAATCGCAAAAGACAAAACAAAACCCTCCTAGTATAGCAGACACTAGAGGGGAACAGATCGTCCTCAAAATGAGGGTAACGAGAATACTACAATAAGGCAGGATAGAGAGCAACCCTACCCTACCCTACCGAGAACTACATTTTTACCAAGCTTTTAATATTGTATTACTACTTTTTTTTTTTTTTTTTTTTTTTTAAGAGAGTTTCAACTTTTGACACGTCTGTTTTTATCGGTTTTTAGTGTAAACAGGAATTAAATCCAAATTTTTTATTCAATTATAAAAAATTTTATCAATTGAGCTACCTAGAATCTCTCATCTTTTCCTTAATACCCCTAACAAAATAAGTCCAAATATTTATTTTTGGTAAATGAAAACTATGGGCCCAGGCGAAAGTGGCACAAATAATTACTCATTCCTAATTGAATTGGACCACGAGCTATCTCAATTAATCTCTATATATTAAGAGGATTTAGAAAGTTAGTTATGGTTTCAAAAAATATAAAAAATACTCCTAATCTCATTAGATAGTCCTTATTCTTAAAAAATAAAAAATTGAATTAAAATTGTAATTCAAAAACAAAAACAAAAAAAAACTACCCAAAAAACTTTTTTCCTAAAAATTAGCACACTCTCTATTTAAATAGGACAAAACTTAAATACAGTACTTAGGTGTTGTTTCTTAGATTCTTCTGTGGATTTTTCCCCAAGGGATTGAAATGTATTTTTTAGTTAAATAGTCACATGACTCAATCTTAAGTGGAGAACCTAAAAAACAGCACTTAAGGTATTGTACCTAAATTTTGTCCATTTAAATATGAGAGGTGCTACGTCTACAACAATTTTACAACATTTTTACAACAAATCACTGGTGGTTAGTTATTATTTGTTCAAATTTGAAACTAACACTAAGATTACTTTTTTGTCCCAACAATAACAACCAATAACGACCTGCCACTTAGGAAATGTTGTAGAAATGTTGTAAAAATGTTGTAGACATAGCATTTCTCTTTAAGTATATCTCATGCATGTATAATAAAATTTTTTCCCCTAAAAACTAGCATACACTAAACCCAATAGTTTACTCCATTTCAAATCCTAAATTTTTTTTGTTTTTTAAAAATTTCTTCATGTGTAATCTCACTAACAATATATAAATTCAAATTGAAAAATTACATTAAACTAAAAAAAAAAAAAAAAAAAAAGCCTCATCATGTTTGTGATGAGGCTAGTATCAATTAACAAGTTGAGCTTTCTGTCAAAAAAAAAAAAAAATAACAAGTTGAGCTGATATGTGATATACATTATTTTTTCCGATATACATACATTATTTTAGTTGCAATATGATTTTCTCTGTGATATTAAATTTCACTTTCATCCTCCGCAGTAAACACTGCTTAATTTCTTGATACCGTAGACGGTACAACGGTGAATTAATTTCAAGCTTAAAAGTTATTTTTTGGTTACCAAAAGATAAGAAATTAAAAAAAAATTTAAATAAATTCATATAAATACCTTTCAAAAAATATATAATTTCTAATATACTGTAATTTAGTTCCTTTTATAAATAAGTTTAATGAGTTCCTTCCATAAGTAATAATATACAGGACAAAAATATATATAAGAAAAAAATTAACGAATGCCGTAAGAACATTTGTTTATAAACTATTTTAAAAAAAAAATTTTATGGAAAAAAAAAAAGTAATGAACTTTTTTAGCAGCTTTTTATATTTCACATAAAAATAGTATTAAAACATTTATAAAATAATTCATTAATAAATGCCCTAAGAACACTCGTTAATTAAACCTTATATATAAGAGAGATGCTACGTCTACAACAATTTTACAACATTTTTACAACAAATCACAGGTGGTTAATTGTTATTGGTTCAAATTTGAAACTAACCCTAAGATTACTTTTTTACCCAAACAATGACAACCAGTAACAACTTGTCACTTAGGATTTGTTATAAAAATGTTGTAAACATATCATTTCTCTATATATAATATGGAATATAAATACTTATTTTATTTGTTCAAAAGTTTAAAACATGTAAAAGTATGGCAAGAAAAACGGAAATGAGAAAAGCTTAAAGAGACGTAGTTGTGGCTATGTTACAATTTTGAATGAAAAAATCAAAACTAAAATAATGGTTATGTATGTTAAGTTATTTCATTTATTATATTTTAATTTAATAGCATATATATGCTTTATTTTTTTGATAATTTCATAGTTAAAACGGGAATGGAAGTTTAACCTTGGACGTACCCATTGAAAACACTAAGTATGTGTTTGGATTGGCGTCTGCGTCTCCACGTCCAGCGTTTCGCTTTTTTTTTTTTTTTTTTGAAGCGCGTTTTTCAATTTTTGTGGCTTTATGTCACATTAGTGGGTCCTGTGCACTTTTCACTGGACCCACAAATTTTTTTTTAGCAACTTTTTTATTAAAAATAAGTCCCACGGCATCATTCACACATTTAAAAATTATTTTGCTACAGTATTTTCAGTTTTTAGCAAAATAAGCGGTATCCAAACGGACCCTAAGAGTGTCAACATTTGAATTATAAGGCTTTTGACATATATACACTTTATTAGTATAATTTTTTAGAAAAAATATTTAAAAAAGTACATTTTTTTTAATAACATGAAAGATGGAACCTCAACAAGGTCATGGCTCTTTGGACCCACTCCGGAGGAGTAAACCACGAATACACAATCTCATCCGCCATAACCATGTGTCAGGTAATTCAGAAGAACTCCTAGTTGGAATCAAACTTAGGATGTCTAAGTCTATAACTCATCCTAAGCATTTAACCACTAGGTTGCATTGATCTTGGCCGATTTTTATTTTTTATTTTTTATTTTTAAAGTACAACTATACTTTCAAATCAGCAAATCCACGGATAAGCCAATCTAAAGTCTAAACTCAAGTTGAGAATTTGCATTTTTTTAATTAAAAAAAAAACTCAAGTTGAGAATAAAGTGGAGTTAGAGCATCCACGACAGTGGAACTATTTTTTTAGTTATTTGGCACTACAAAAAACTATTTTATCTATTTTACCTACTCATTTTACAAAACATCTAGCAACACTGGATTTATTTTAGCATTTAGGGTGTCCTGCATTTTGGGGTTGGGTTAGGCTATATATATTGTATACTATATTACCGTTTCAAATGCTTCACCTAGAAATTATTATTAGTCATGCTTTTTTACGTCAGTGCTTATCTAGCTCTGCTCTTCTATGTTGTCAAGGTCTTGATAACCTTTAAAGTGGCATCCATTGACAAAAATAAGTTAAGGATGAAAAGTTATTCCGCAAGAAAAGTTAATCGATAGAGAGTTTGTTAATTAAGCATAAGCATATACTATTTTATTGCGTGCACTGCATATATGTTATTATAGAACCTTAACCCATCACAATCACATACATATATCTCAAACAAAATTTGCCAAATTTGATAAGAACCTGGCATCGTTAAGAAAAGGAAATTTAGGAAGACTTTATTTTTGCTCCAATGGCAATGATTTGTGACAATAATGTGAATCGTGTTTGCTTGTTTTGATTTAGTAATGAACTCGATTCATCGTCAAAATGGGTGTAAGGATGCTCCCAATTTGGGAAAGAACCGAAAAGGGCATCAAAGTATAGTTGAAAAAGTTGAAACTTGAAAGTGACTAATGGACACCTTTGGTGCTCAAATTGCAATTGCCACCAAACACGAACATGATTCCCTAACAGTTTGCATTAACAACTAAACTTCATCAAAATTCCATATCCTCGCAGAATTAGATCCAGATCCATTAACTGATTAACCTGTCTAAAACTGAACAAAAACATAGGATTTGGATAATAGGATGGTAATCTGTTTTATTCCAATAAGTTTATGATCCACACTCAATTTGGACCAGATCGATCCAAATGAGTCAAACTCATACCCAAGATGACCAGAGAAGCCTTTATTATAAAATTTTAAACTAATATTTTTTATTGACTCATTTTTAATGTATGTTTGTATACTAAATTTATATTAAAATTTTAAATATCGTAGGTGAAAATATTAATGACATTACTTAACAACATATATGTTTGTATACTAAAATTATATAGTAAAAATCAATGCTTTAGATGAAAATATTATTGACATTACCTATCATTTTGACAAAAAATTGTTCTCAAATATAAATGTATTCAGTGACAGATTTGCTACTAACATTGAGTAGTTTTATAAATTCATTATAAATTTTCTTCCTAATTATTTACGTAGTTCTTTACCTAACATTTTATGAGTTTGGATTGGTTTTTTCTTTTAAATTTTTAAATTTATTTTTTCATCTACAATTTTTCAAAAACCTCAATTTATTTTAAAGTTCTTGAATATTTTCAAAATAAAGTTTTAGTTGAAGTAGAATTCTAAATTTCTTGAAAGTTAACTAATATAGACTGTTTTATTTTTACCTAAACTAAATTATAGTTGGAGTAGAATTTCAACTTTCTTGAAATTTTAGACTTTTTATCAAAATTGAGCTATCTTAATTAATGAGAGTTTAACCATTTGTCGCATAGAGAAGATAACCATTTAGTGTAATCAAAATTTAGCTATCTTAATTATATACTAGTATATAATATGAGACGAGTGCATTTGATATTCAAGTGAAAACCGTTTGACAGCTTTTGATAAGAGACACAAGACGTGTGTGGGAGGTTTTTTTTATTTTATAGAAGGTTGGTTTTTCCTAGGTCCTATAAGAACTATAGATAGAGAACCAAAACAACCCAAATTCCTTAAAGCCCAAAAAAAAAAAAAAAAAACTTATATATTTATTATTTATAGAGACAGAGACGTAATCAGAGGGACTTTATAATTTCTCAAAACACAAAAAAATTAAAATACCAATTCTATAGTCTATGGATTTCTATGCATATTTCTATATGAAAAAAAAAAAATACACCATATAAGTTGTGGGTCCAAATATGATTTAGTTGACTTTTCTACAATAAATTTGTTAATCGAAAAAAGCTCTGCTGAAGCTAGATACCACAAGGGTTTAGAGTGAGCGTCATCGGGAGAAGTTGCCTAAAAGGGTCAAAGAGAAGGTACCTAAAAAGGTTCCTCAAGAGAATATGTACTAATGTACCTGAGGTGGTCAACATGGTGGTAGTTCTACATGCAAGCTAGGGTGCTCCTTATATGTAAAGCTAACCTATTGTGACTATTTTAATAAAAATTTTGAACACCCTGACTTAAAAATTACAAAAATTTGGGTTTAACAAAAATAATAGTACTACTACATTCACAACATTTTCACAATAATTTTACAACAAATCTAATGTGGCAAGATGTTATTGATTCTAATTTAGGTCAAATACTAATAACAGATTTTTGCATAAGATTTATTGTAAAAATATTGTGGACGTAGCATTACTCCGAAATTAATTCTGCTCTCAAACATAATTCTTAATACTTTTTTTAAAAAGCTTAAATAACAACAACAAATATTAGGCCAAATAACAACATACATAAACCAAACAAAATCAATACAAGATCAAACAACAACAAGTGAAAAAATTATTCAACAAAAAACCTATTGTAAAACAAAAAGATAAAATTTGCAGCTCGTTTAAGCTATTCAATAAAAATAATTTCTAATTTCATTTTTCCTTAAAAAATGGTACCAAGACAAGTGATAATTTAAATTTATTAGTGATCACCCTAAACAAAATTCTTAAAGCCGCTACTGGGTCAACATGCCAGAACACTTCAATAATTATGTCTAAACTTTTTTTTTTTTTTTTGAGAATCAAATTACATTCGAACTTTTAAAAGTCGTAAAAAAAAAAAATTTCAAGTATTTGTATTTAGGTAAATGGATGGGTTGAGAAAAAAAAAAGGTAAATGGATGGGTTGGGTCTTACCCATAATAAATGAGTTGAATATGCGATGGATATTAATTTATTGTTTAATTGATAGTTTTTATTAATTTTTTTTCCACTTTTCCTATTGTACTTTTATTTTAACTAGTATGTAACTCGTGTTTACGCATGAGAATGATGAATTGTAGTGTGCCATTAACATTAGTTTGAGTTATTAAACATATAGGATATAGTTTAACCAGGACATTTGAAGGTACTAAAATAGTTTTTCTTTGCAATTTTCATTATATTAGCTACACTAAGTTTCTCATTCTATTGCTATTACGTATGTAATTTTGAAAATTATTATTGGATACTATGTATACAATATCAATTCACAATTATTGTTGTGAAATTCTACTAAATATAATACAAAATAAAATAATAAATTGGTCAAATAGTATCTCTTAATTGAATTGGGATAGGTGCATGAGATCGTTCAGCTCAATTATAATTTGTTGTATTCAATATCTTCAAATACAAAATATCTGAATAGAAACAATATAAAAAATATGCTCATAGTTCAGAGAAAAAATAACAATAGAAATCTAAACAATTTAATTTGTATAGAAAGCTAATAAAAGCAAATCCAATTTTGATTTTAATTGAATTTTCTTTAAACTTTGGTTTTAAAAAAGCAAATATATATATATATATATATTAATATATATTACTTAGTTAATAATGAACTGTACATAGTCATGGTATATTACATAAAAGACTTATAAATTTGAATTGTTTTTAGTTATACAACAAAATGCTATAAATATAAAATCATTCAAACTCTCTATTCCTCTAATTTTATATATAGATATAGATATATGATTATATTTTTTTTATGGTTTATTTATATTGTACTTCTCATTTTCTATACTAAATTAACTCATTTGGTACAAAAATTAAAAAACTAAGAATAGATAGGACACGTGACGTAAAATTAAACTCAAATTGAAATCCAATTTTTACACTGAATTAACTCACTTGGCACAAAAATTTAAAAACTTAGATTAGATGAAACACGAGGTACAAAATTAGACTCTAATTGAATTCTAATTTGAAATCTAATTGGATTTTCTCTCAGTTTTACCTATTAATATATACTAACTTATAACCTCATGCACATGCATGGATATACTTAAAAGATATACATTAAAATGTATAGTATAATTCTTACATATATAATTTAAATATTATTGATAGTTATTCTTATATATTTTTTTAACTCTTTAAAAAGTCTTGTAAGAATATTATTATGTAAAAAATATAAATTGTCCTTTTTTTTTTTTTCTTTTTTTCCTTTTTTATGTTCATTAATTCTAGATTATTTGATTTTTGTACGTAATAACTCACTTGGATGAATATTTATGATGTGGTTCTACATTTGACTTTAAAATAAGGTATAAAATTATATCTAAAAATAAATAATTTAGGATACATGGCGCAAAATTGGGTTTCAATTGTAGAATCTAATTAGATTTTCTCTAAGATTTACCTATTAATATATATATATATATATAGACTAGCTTATTGTTCGAGGGCCTTTTTCGGTTGCCCAGCCACATGTGGTCCGTTGGAGGGATGAACTTACTAGGCCCGAGTTCTATTTGGAGAGTTGCTTCCGGAACTCAACATTAGGCCACGTGGTCTAACGGCTATTGGCATACTTTTGAGCCTACAAAGTCATTAAAGCCAAAGTCTAAGGATCACGATAATGGTCGAATAAATATGTAATATGTGTTTGATATGATAGCTTCGATTAGTAGTTGTGATAACAGTTGAAATAAAGTAGTATTTATTTAGAGGTAAAGTAATCATGTACTTAATGATGTAAATTTAAAGATATAGAAGCAAAGTCACTTATTTTTGTATGGTTTATAGTTCCAGCTGTGTAGCATCAATGAGCTGATAGGATTTCAGCAGAATGCTAGCAGTAGAGGCTAGTTAAGCTTGCCCCTCTTATCATGCATTTAAATGAGGTTAAGCCTTGATTAATAGTTGTAATAGTAGTTAGAACAAAGTAATATGTATTTAAATGTAAAATAATCATGTATTCAATGATGTAAATTTAAAGATATAGAAGCAGAGTCACTTATCTTTGATGGTTTGCAACCCCAGCTATATAGTTTATGTGAGTTGATAATATCCTAGCAGAGTGACACCAGCGGTAGAAAGGCAGTTTGCCATGATAACTTCAAGATTGAAGGGGAAAAATGGGTGCAACTGAGGGAGAGAGAGTGTATCTATCTGTGTGTAAGGGCTAGTTAAACTTGTCCTTCTTATCATGTATTTAAATGAGTTTTCCCCTTGACAATGCTCTTTTAATTGTTGTGAAGTTATGAATAGTGTTGCCTTCTATGAGAAGGGCTTTTGTATGGAGTACTTGTGCCTTCTAAGAGAAGGGCTTTTATGTAAGATGTATTTGTGTCTTCCATGAGAAGGGTTTTGATATAAGATCTTGGTGCTTTCTAGGAGAAGGGCTTTAGCATTAGAAGTTTATGCCTTCCATGAGAAAGGCTTTTAGTATGACTGTTTGGTATCTCTTAAGAAAAGTGGAGATGGTAAAAGATATAGATGTTTTGTGGGATGTAGTACATGTAATATGTATAATATATGGAAGTATGAGAGATATGGAGGTTAAAGATAGTAAAAATATGAATTATAACCGCTGGAAAAGTTGTAGAGATTGCTTTCTAAGAAGAAAGATTTTGTAAGAAAAGAGTATAGAGATGTGTTTAGATATTTGGAGATAGAGCAGTAAGATATGTGTATTTTCTGAATATGGAGAGTGAGAGAATGAGTATGAGAGGGATAATAGTGCTATAGTGTGTTTAGCAATATTGCCAGGATTTATTGCTGGGATTTTCTACTAGAGGATGTATGAAGACTTATGAAGGACATTTGTGAGCTAAGAGTTAAAAAGTTTAGTTCCTCATTTTGAAACTAAAAATTCAGAAACTCGGAACTTTATTAAGAACTTGAGAAGATCATTAGAGGGAGAGAGTAGAGAAGCTTATGAAAAAGTTGTTCTTCTCCATTGGTTGTCCCCCCTTGAGGTGTTGATGAATCCTCTTTAGAGCTGAGTTTAAGGGGGTATTTTTAGTAAAGAATATCAGCTAAAATCTGTTCCAAATAGCAATGAATTTTCAGAGAATCTATCTTAAGATTTGGCCGAAAATGACATGTTTAGCTTTAAGGTATTCTTGCTGTTTTAGGTAAGAGTTGCTGGGGAAAAAGTAGCAGAAAAGGAAAGTATGTTAGCAAGAGAAAGGTAGTTTCTTTAGTTGGTTTTGGTTTTAACCAAATGTGAAAAAATCAGTAATGCTCAGGTTGTTAGGTCAGCTGTCACAACTGTTTTAAAAAGGCTGTCCCAACTGTCAGGAAAAGCTGTCTCAACTATCAAGAAAAGCGTTGTGACAGCTATCATGAGATAGCTGTCACAACTATCATGAGACAGCTGTTTGCTTCGGGCAGAAGTCAATGAGGTTAGATGGGTGATTTCAGACTGCTAGAGAGGTTATTTAATGGATTTGGCTGAAAAATGGTAAGATCTTTTTCAAGGGTATCTTGCTATTTTGGGTATAGCAGCTGGTTGCTGATATACCCAAAATGGTAAGATCTCTTTCATGGATTTCAGCATTAAATGGCTGATGATATCACTTCCAGTCAGGTATCAAGTGCTAAATACACTGTTGGAGATCAGTTGGAAATGTTTCATTTTCGGGCGTTTGTGTTTTTGGTGCAATGTTCCATTACAACACATTTCTAGTAAATAATAGAAGGATTGGTTGATAGTCAATGAAACTTTAGAGATCTAGTCAAGGTCTCATTGTGTTGTGACATAATCTTGGTGAGCAAGAAGAGTATTTAATACTCTGCTCTGGCAGCTAGCAGAGAAATATATGGCCTGATTGTGGCAGACAGCAGCTGGGTATGAGAGATATCATGAATATTTTGTATATAGTTGGAGATTAAAGATAGCTAATCAGATTAAGCCATGTATTTGAGTTGGATTTTAGCTGAAAGTAGTAATGTAGTTCATGTAGAATAATATAATGAAGTTTCTAAATTTGTATAGCAACAATTGGGGATTGAATGAACAGTTATTTTCTTAGCAGTTAGATGGCTGGAAATATTAAGTATTTGTCACATGATGAATATCAAGTATTAGGAAAAGAGTAATGGAGAATTTTATCATCTAAAGTGCTATGTGATAAGAGATGCTTACCATATGTTACTCGCTACACACGGACTTGTCAGAGTTTAGGGAGTTAGAAAAGACACACTAAGCAATATGTTTCTTTTATCAATTTTAAACCGTTGGAACTTTACTGAACATACCTTTTGGCCCTCCAAACCACGACTCCTAAAATTTTTCCAAAGAAACTAATGAGCTTGGATCATAAGCCGAAAATAAGATGACGTACCTCGGGTTTTGTTGTCATTTTGTGTAAATATGGACTCTTGTTGAAGAAGCCGCTTGCCATGAGTGTAAGAGAGGTAATATGGGCCGTGAGCTTTGATTCATTGTTTAAACCCGATCCATATGTTGATGTTGATGATGTCATGGGGTTATAATCTCAATTGATGAAAAGGAAATATAGACTATGAATCTGCCTCTTGAAGTAAGGATCTCGAGGGCCATGTGAGCCCAATCCATATAGTTGAATGAGATATGAGCTTATTTTGGGCTTTAAAGAGATTCACCCAAAAAATCAATAATATGTTAATGTGGCATGAGTTGCCAATGAAATAATACCATGTGGGCCGAAAAAAGAGTCCTCAACACTTATAACCCCATGCATATGGATGAATACACTTAAAGATATATAATAAGATGCATAATATAATTCCTATATATATAATTTAAATACTATTGATAGTCATTTTTATATTTTATTAATCCTTTAAAAAATTTTGTAAGGATATTATTAGATATAAAATGTAAATTGTCCATATATATATTTTTTTAATTATTGTGAAGCATTTTTTTTTTTCATTTTTTTTAAACTCTTTTGTTTTTGTACTTAATAACTCACTTGGATAAATATTTATGATATGGTCTCACATTTGATTCTAAAATTAAAAAATAAAACTCTTTAAGAATAAATAATTTAAGACACATGGTACAAAATTAGAACTCTAATTTGAAATTTTAATTTGATTTTCCCTCAGCTTCATCTATTATTATTATTATTATATATATATATATATAGATATATAGACTAGCTTGTAACCTCATTCATATGCATAGATATACTTAAAAAATACACATTAAGATGTATAGTAGAATTCCTATATATATAAT
This sequence comes from Quercus gilva, assembly GCA_023621385.1. NCBI lineage: Eukaryota > Viridiplantae > Streptophyta > Magnoliopsida > Fagales > Fagaceae > Quercus > Quercus gilva. Next base: position 15,546,041 of record CM042480.1, read on the forward strand.
TTAAATACTATTGATATATAGTCATTCTTATATTTTGTTAACTCTTTAAAAAATCTTGTAAGAATATTATTAGATAGAAAATGTAAATTGTCCATATTTTTTTTAAAAAAATTATTAATTCTTAATTTTTGATATTGTGAAGCACTTTTTTTTTCTTATTTGTTTACAGTTCATTAATTCTAGACTATTTGATTTTTGTACTTAATAACTTATTTGGATCAATATTTATAATGTGATCCCACATTTGGCTAAAAAATTATGAAATAAAACTCACTAAAAATAAATAATTTAAGACATATGGCATAAAATTGGATTTCAATTGTAGAATCTTATTGGATTTTCTCTAAATTTTACCTATTAATATATATATATATATATATTGTGCTTATAAATCTAATTTTCAATAATTTCATTTTGATTGTTCTTATTTTTTTAAGTTTCTTTTAGTTGTTTTGTATAAGTGGTGTATTAAAGTTGTTCAATATCTATATAAAACATGTTAGGATGTTTTTTACAAGCCAAATGCAGAAATTATTTTTTCTGGTGTTTTCTCAAGAATGCAACCATCTCTTAGGAAACAAACAGTTTTTCACTGAAAATGTATATTTCGACAAAACATATTATATGCCAAAACAAAATTGAAAATCAAATAAGCTTAAAAGAGTCTTTGACTTCAAAGTCGACCAAAATGCCAAGTTCTTTTCTTCCGCTAAAAATATATCAAGTTGTTGTTAAAGTTTTATAAGTACTCCAAGTAACCACACAAAGTTATTACTCTTTTTTGTCCTTTTCCTCGATTATAAATGATACAATTTAAACCCATAAAAATTCCCTACTTAATAATTTCTTAAAATTTGTTTCCGAGGAAAACAACTTCATTTATTTACATCTTCATAAAACCTCCTTTATTTATTTATTTTTTTTACATCCTTTTTTTAATATTTTTTTTTGAGAAACATCCTTTTTTTAATATGAGTTGGGTTGATATATTTCATGTTCTTAGGGCATATACTAATCATAAATTTTAGTAATTTTTTTATAAAAAATTTATCAAAATAATTAGTTACTTTTTTATTTTTTCATAAAAAAAATTTTAAAAAAATTTATTAATATATTTCTTAAGAGCATTCCTTGGTAAATTCTTTTTAATATAAATTAAAATTGTACTAAATAAAATACAATATACCAAATTGGTTGACCTGTTCCTCCAAAACCAAAAGAATAAACCAGAAAAAGAAAAGGAAAAGTACAAAATTCGAGGGAAGATATTACTGTGTGTGTTCTTTTTTTTTTTTTTTTTTTTGATGTGACTGTGTGTGTTCTTGATTGTCAAGAAAAGTTTGGCTTGAACAGCAAGTCGTACAAAACTTCATAGGATTCTATACTTTGTGTCCCATTATATTATTATAGTCAGTACAAACTCAAAATAACTACGAGTGTTTCCAAGACTTACGCCGTTGGATAAGCATCATTATCATTTTATAGATTTCTATTACTCTAATTTTCCACGCAAATCTCATGGCTACAAGAAACTTGTACACCAGCTAGCTCAGACTTTATTCAAAATACACCTTGTGTTGTGTGTGGGAAAATCTACGTCCGTGTTGTGTCGTCCATTTGACAAAAATGTACGACCCAAATGAACACCTGTCCACCTAACTTGCCCTTCATTTACAACAACAAGAGGGTGTTACATACGTCTCCTCTGGTATAAAAGCTTAACAAACAGTCTACTTTTGCTTTCATTCAACATGCTGCTATTAATTAAAAGCAATGCTAGTTTTTTTTTTTTTTTTTCAAAGGATGATACATTGTGATAATTTGACTAGAATAAGATAAATTTCATATATATATTCATTATAAAATAAGTTTTATTATGTACTAATCATAATAGAGGATATCATAAATAATAATAATAAAAAGTTAGGAAAATATTAGTTCTAAACTTTAAATATTTATTTGTGCAATAACTAAGTTACATGCTTAAAGTCTTGTGGATTAACTGGCATTTCTAAATGTTTTCAATCAAGATGTCTCGCGAGGAATTAAGTTGTGCATATATGCATAATAATTAATATTTTGACAATATTAAATGTTCAAAAATTAAAATACCAAATACTTTAATACTTATATTTTACATAATAATGTTCCATTATACTTTGAATATTGTTTTTTAGGTATACTTTGAATATTGTCTGTAAGGGCTCAAAATGTAATGGACCCTAAACAATAAAATTTGTAGAGAATGGGTAGGAAGGACTAAGCATAAAACGGGCAGACAACGAATTTTGGGGCGGATCCCCCTATACGAACTGGACTTAGAAGTTTATGGTAAGAAAGATCCTCACCCCGTTGTAATTTTAGCCAAGTGTTTGTAAGGACCATTGATCCTCGGCTCTGTCTGAGGATCTCCCCTTTTCTTTTTCAGACAGTCCCCCCTCCTATATGTTTAGAATCTTGCTAGTTATATAGCCTTATTTTCGTTGATCTTGACCATCCACTTGTCAATTATCTGATCGTTGTGTACAGGAGTTTGTCACATCATCTGCAGTTTACAGGCTTTACGTTAGTTCTCAGCCGCCTTTACAGACTTTCTATTAGTTGGGGTAATCGAGGCGACTGGGTCCGCCGGTCATGTCTTCATTAAGACGGCCAAAATGTTGGTGGGATATTTTCGCTTTAATGAAGTCGTGATATTTTCCCTTTAATGAAGTCGGTGCGCCGAGGACAGGTCATCCTCGGCGCGGCCCTTCGGACGTTCTGGATTCTTTCCCATTGTCCTCGGCCTCAGCACTATCCTCGGCGCGGGCCTTGGGCCGCATATGGTGGGCCAGCGCGGTTAATGTAATAGGGCCCTACATTGTCTTAAACCAAAATTTGTAACTTTTGACCTGTAAGATTATCTAATTAAATACAGGTTGCATCTTGGACAAGAAGCTAGAACATCCTAGTTTTATCATTTTTAATCACTTTTACAAAAAATGATGTGTCATCAAAATCTTAGTGCACACGACTGCATATAGTTTGTAAACAAAACAAAAAAAGAGGAAAAAAAGTTTTGCTCAAATTGTGGTCAAAGATATATGGACAGTTACAAGTTGTCCACTCCTTTTCATTTAATTTAATTGCGCCTTTTCCTCCCCAATAAAGGGGGAGAAGAAATTCAAATTTTCAAATCCAAATGCCACCGGCTCTTGCCATTAATGATACTATTTTTTTTTTAGAAAAATTTATTGTACTAATTAAGTAAAGCTAAACTTCCCATCAAAAAGAAGAAAAAAAAAATAAGTAAAGCTAAATCGAAGCAAGTATTTTTTGTTAGAGCAAAACTTAGGTACAGTATTTAGGTACTGTTCTTTAAATTCATTTTTTAAGATTTTGGCATGTAGATTTTTTCTCATGAGATGAAAGTATATTTTTTAGTTAAATAGTCACATGACTAAATTTTAAGAGGGAAACCTAAATAATAGCACTTAAAGTACTGTACCTAAATTTTATTCTTTTGTTATTAACAGGTGCCCTGCATTTGTTAATAGACTATTTTAAGAAAGTGTTAATAGAAATTTTATGTGAAATATAAAAAGTTATAAACAAAATCAATTTTTTTTCTAATAAAAATTTTCTAAAAATATTTTTTAAACCAATACCCTTAGAGCAATCTTAAATAAGTCTTGATGCCTATCATGTATGTTTGGAGGGGTTTAATTATTATTATTATTTTTTAGATACAAACCCGTACACCAGGATAAGGAAGAGAATCCTCTCAAAAAAAAAAAAAAAAAAAGGATAAGGAAGAGAAAATGTGGTTATAACACAAGACACACCACAAATTAATAAATTATACTCTAAAGTTATGGTAAGTTTGTAACTTTTATGAGAGAGTATAACAAGTTATACTATATACATCACACTTTATTTAGTATAAGAAAATTTCCTATTTTTTGTTTTAAGAAACTAACACACACAAGGGATTTGTTTGTTTGTTTATATTGTATAAAGATTAAAAAAAAAAAAAATTCCCCAATTTGGTGTAAAAAATAAATAAAAGACAAAATTTAGTTACAAACTTAGTTGTAGCTTAAAGCTACAACTCTCACTTCAAAAATTAACATAATTACAAATTTTGAAAATCTATATGTTGTAATATTGCATGCTTTTTATGTTCTTGAAGCACATGTAAAATTTCATGACAATTGGATTTTATCGACTATTCGATCTATAAAATTATTTTTTATGTATAATTTTATACTACAAAATTTGAAATTTAAACATTTGATTGATGACATAACTATTGATCTTAATTTTCTTGACATTTTGCAAACATGGAGATAAAAAGAAAATGTAATCCAACAGTAGATTAGTCCAAATTCATATCCAATAAAAAGATATTAAGTGGAGTTGTAGTGATAAGTTACAACAAAGTTTGTTGCCAAACTTTGTTCATAAAAAATATACCTTATAAATTATGATGTTTTTAAAAATGTTTTTGTTAGAAATACTGAATGTAATTGTATATTGTATTTCATCATAAAAGAATGTACAGAGGTGCCTTTATATAGGAGGCATATGTGTGCAGTACAAGTAAATATGTGTGTTATACAAGTAACCTAATTTGGGCCTAAAGCCCACAACACTATATACGTTAACAGCCCCCCTCAAACTCAAGGTGGATGTGAGACCAACTTGAGATTGTCAACCAAAGTACGAAGGCGTCCCTTAGGATGTGACTTGGTGAAGATATCTGCAAGTTGATCTTTAGAGGAGACTGAAATCAGCTTGAGAGCACCATGAACAAGATGAAAACGGATAAAATGACAATCGATCTCGATGTGTTTAGTCCGTTCATGGAAGACATCATTATGGGCAATATGAATAGCACTCTGGTTATCACAATAAAGAGGAGTAGCAGAGGATGTAGACACACCTAAGTCTTTGAGAAGCCATCGTAGCCAAAAGAGCTCAGATGTGGTATTAGCAAGGGCACGATATTCTGCTTCAGTACTAGAGCAGGCCACATGAGTTTGTTTCTTGCTTCGCCAAGAAATCAGAGAAGAACCAAGAAGGAAGCAATAACCAGTGGTGGACCTGCGATTAGTGGGGTCTCCTGCCCAATCAGCATCAGAAAATGCATGGAGAGTAAAAAGAGACTAAGCATAGTAGAAAAGACCATGGAAGAGAGTGCCCTTTAGGTATCGAACAATGCGCAGAACAGCAGCATAGTGAGTCGATCGTGGAGCAGACAAATACTGGCTCACCTGGTGAACAACATAGGAAATGTTTGGACGAGTGACAGTGAGATAAACCAAGCTGCCAACCAAGCGTCTGTAAAGAGAGGGATTAGACAATGGTTTCCCCCCTAAGGGAGTCAGATGCGCATTAAGCTCAATTGGAGTGTCAACAATCTTGCTATCAGTGAGTCTAGCACGAGACAAGAGTTCAGAAGCATACTTGGCTTGAGTAATATAAAGTCCATCTGTAGAATAAATGATTTCAAGACCCAAGAAGTAGTTGAGATGTCCAAGATCTTTCATCTCAAACTGTTGACTGAGAAAAGCCTTGAGTTCTTGAATGCCACTGAGGTCATCACCAGTTATGATCATATCATCCACATATAAAAGAAGTAAAATAGTGCCTTTGTCAGTGCGACGAAGAAATAAGGCAGAATCATAGTGACTGGCCATGTAACCCAAGTGAGAGATGGTAGAGCTGAATTTGGCAAACCAAGCTCGTGGAGTTTGTTTAAGCCAAAAAGTGCACGTCGAAGGTGACAAACCTTATTTGAGTAAATAGAGAGACCAAGAGGAGGTTGCATGTACACTTCTTCACTTAAATCCCCATTAAGGAATGCATTTTTGACATCCATCTGAAAAATGTCTCATTTCTTGGCAGCAACAATAGCTAAGAGGACACAAACAGATGAGACACGAGCAACCGGAGCAAAGGTCTCTTCATAATCAATCCCATACTCTTGTGTAAAATCTTTTACAACAAGACGAGCTTTGTAGCGCTCAATGGACCCATCAGAGCGAGTCTTAATCTTGTAGATCCACTTACAACCAACCACAGATTTCCTAGGAGGAAGTGTCACCAAATCCCAAGTATGGTTTTTAGATAATGCATCAAGTTCCTCTTTCATTGCAATCTGCCATAAAGGGTCAGTAGAAGCCTCACGATAGGTGTGAGGCTCGTGTAATGTAGCAAGAGCAGTGTAACAATGATAGTCAAGTAAATGTGCAGGAATAGATCTTACCCTAGATGAGTGACGAGGTAGAATGTCTTGTGCAAGATCTTCAGGCGGAGCAGGAGCAGGAGACCCAAGCTCAGGATTGGGGTTGGGTAGCTCATCTTCAACCTGTTCATCTTCCACCTGTTCATTAAAGGGTGAACTAGGAAAGGGATCAGTGATATCTGGTGGTTGGATAGAGAAGTCTATAGCAACAGAATCAGGAGCAACAGAATCAGGAGCAATTACAGGAGGATTAGGAGCAGCTACAGAAGGAATATGTGCCTCATCTGGAAAAAGATCTAAGACAGAGGAGGAAGACAAGGAAGCACTGAAATGAGAGTGCTCGACAAAGAGGCGATGTTCCCAAAAAACAACATTACGGGAGATACGAAGACGATGAGAGACAGGATCATAACACCTATACCCCTTTTGAGTTTCGCCATAGCCAAGAAAACTACAAAGCCTTGACCGAGGCTCAAGTTTGTTATGCTCATGTGGCTGAAGAAGAACGAAACAAGTAGAACCGAAGGAGCGAAGGTGGTGATAGTCTGGAGGTGACCCAAAAAGGCGCTCATATGGAGTTTGATTTTGGATAACAGGACTCGGAATGCGATTAATAGTATGAACAGCATGAAGAGCAGCTTCACTCCAAAAAGGAGCAGGAACTTTAGCAGAGAGCAGGAGAGCACGAACAGTGTCAAGAATATGACGAAGTTTTTGTTCGGCTCTACCATTTTGCTGAGAGATACCTGGACAAGTTAGTTGATGAATAGTGCCATAGGAATGCAAAATAGCTTGGAAAGCATATTGAGTATATTCAAGAGCATTATCAGATTGAAAAATTTTGATGCGTCTTGAAAATTGAGTTTCAACCATTTTTGCAAAATTAGAATATACTTCCAATAATTCAGAACGATGTTTCATATTAAAAATCCAGCTATAGCAAGAGTAATCATCAACAAAGACAACAAAATATCTAGACCTACTAATACTAGAGACAGAGGAAGGCCCCCAAACATCAGAATGAATAAGGTCAAAGATATCAGTGGATATGGATTCACTAGTATTGAAAGGCAAAGCTGGTTGTTTTCCTAACTGACATGAAACACAATCAAAATTTTCTGTAGACACTGAACCTAACAAACCTCTAGAAGCCAATTGTTGTACTTGAGAGGAAGATGCGTGACCAAGTCGAGCATGCCAAAGTGCAAGGGAAGGAGTGGAAGAAACTACAGCAGCTGCAGCAATAGAAACATGAGCAACAAGTGGAAGACGAAGGTTGTCCACGGGAAACATACGCCAAACTCTGGGACCGATCCCAAGCTCCTGTCCTGTCCTAGGATCCTGCACAATGCACCCAGAGTAATCAAAGGTAATGCGATAACCTAACTCAGCTAATTGTCCCACAGAGAATAAATTGTAAGAAAGGTCAGGAATATTAATGACCCTAGGAACCGAGAGGTTGGAGGTCGAAACGGAACCTATATTATGACCAGACATTGTGAAACCATTTGTTGTACGAATATTAAGAGGGTGTGGTGCAGGTTTAAGTTTAGAAAATAAGGACGAGTGAGGTGTCATGTGTTTGCAACAAGAAGAATCCATAAGCCAAGAGGTAGGAGACATACCAGATAAAGCTGAGAGGGAAGAGGAATAAGATGCATTACCAACCATACGAATGACATTGGCGATGATATTTATAAGGTCATCTCTGGAAATGGTGAAAGTGGATCCAGAAGACTGAGACTGTGTAGAGACGGGAGCCATTGGTTGGACACTCTCAGTGTTAGCAATAGTAGCAGCAGAAATTGAAACAGCTGATTTGTTGCGATGATAGCAACTCTCAATATTGTGGCCAAAATGTTTGCAATTGATGGAATGGCAGCGACGATTGTTGCAATAAGAAGAATACCTGTCCTTATTCTTCATTTAGAAGCAAAATATGCAAAAATGGACTGCAAAAATGAAATCTACACGAAAAACTAGGTAAGGAGCACCTGAACTACAAAAGTCAACTCTGGCAAAAAAGTCAACGGTCAACTCTGGTCAAAGTCAACTATGAAAGTCAACGGTCAACGGTGTCAAAGTCAACAAATGACGTCAGCAGGCTAAATGTGGGATGACGTCAGTAGATGACAAGGCGCTAACGTCAGCTAGGGCTGACGTGGAAGGGCAGAATCGCGCGTGAGGCGCGTAAGTGAGTAGACACAACGCGTGAGAGTGCGTGAGGGCGCGTGGCACTGTAGGGTCGGCGTGTGGGGGTGCGTGAGGAGGAACCCAGCTATGCAGTGGCGCGTGGGAGGCGCATGGAGCGCAAGCGTTGCGATGCAGAACCTTTGAGTGGCGCGTGGGGGCGCGTGCAATCTCCGATGGCTTCGAGGCTTCCATGAGTGTGTAGATCGGTGCAAGACGATCTCGGTGGTACCTTCACAAACTTTATCGGAGCAATATTGCGGCGGTGATGCAACAGGCAGTGGTCTTTGTAGCGTAAGACTCCTCAACAATGACGGCTGCAGGTCCGGAATCCAAAGACGACGGCTGGAAGACGTTGGAGGTTCAACGGCGAAAGGCTGCGGCGGCTGCTGTGATGGCGGAAGCGATGTTAAGAATGGAGTCACACCAATAAAGACAAAACTGCTAAGGAAATGTCAGAGCAGTGGCTCTGATACCATGTTAGAAATACTGAATGTAATTGTATATTGTATTTCATCATAAAAGAATGTACATAGGTGCCTTTATATAGGAGACATATGTGTGCAGTACAAGTAAATATGTGTGCTATACAAGTAACCTAATTTGGGCCTAAAGCCCACAACACTATATACGTTAACAGTTTTTATTTATTTTCTCATGAATATGATACGTTTGACATCTTAATGATAATATTTTTTTGAGAATAATCGTAGTGATAATATTGATAATCTTATAAATCACTTCATAATAATTTTTTTTTTGGAAAGGTACTTCATAATTACAGATAAAAAAAAGAAACCGGTATTCTTCTTTGTGATATTTAAATATTAACTTCTTTTATTGAGTGAATAAAATCTTGACTTATTTTTAGAGCATTATGAATGCGTATAATAATCAAGACATAATATTTCATAAGTATTTATAGTGTCATGTTATTTAAAATTAGATATTATTTATCAATGAGATTTTTTTTTTTTTTTTTGGAGAAACTGGCCAAGAAGGACTTTAATTAAAATAAGAAAAATCCGACAAATAACAGTTATACGGATCTGAAGAAACAAACTCCATCCAAACCAACAAAAGACAAGACAACTTAGCTCTCTTAGCCAAGGCATCAGCTAAAGCATTACCTTGCCTACACACATGAGAGAAAGTAAAGCTCTGAAGGGAGCTAGCAAACAACAAAATGTCTTAAATAATATGACCACAAGACGAATGTAATAAAAGTCTATTACTAATAGCATGAATGGAAGACTCCGAGTCACCCTCAAAGACAACATTACGAAGACCAAGTTCCCCAACAAAATGAACCGCACACCTAGCCGCCAAAGTTTCAAGAGTAAAAACAGAGTCTGGTATGGGAATTTGTTCAGCCAAAGCTGCAAACACCTCCTCATGTTCATTCCAAACAGCCACGCCAATACCTGCTGCCTTTAAATCCTCAAAGATCGCCCCATCAAAATTTGCCTTCACAAAACCCGCATTAGGAGGCTTCCACCGAGGTCTCCTTGAACGAACCTTCTTGCTAGGACAACGACGGACCTGCTGAAAATCCTGCAAGTGACGATGTGCTACGCCAGCAACCTTACTCAATGGCCAGACCACCTCACCAACCCGTACTTTATTCCGGCAATTCCAGATAGCCCAGCAAGTCATCACAAAGACTTCAGAATTCAGCGAGGAACAAAACACCAAATTAAGCAGGTCACTAAACGAATTGGCCTTGGAAAATTTAGAAGGTAAAGAAGCAAAACAAGAACCCCAAACCGAACTAATACCCTCACAATACCATAAAGCATGAAGAACAAATTCCTCCCCTGCACAACAGAGGCTACAGACCAAAGATGAAACAATCCTGCGCTTGTGTAAATTAAGCATAGTTGGGATGGAATTGGTGCAAGCTTGCCAAAGGAAGAATTTCACCTTATTTGGAACATTTAACTTCCAAAGGTTGTTCCAGAATTTCTTCTGCCCAGCTGTGTTCAAAGATGAAGCCACATCACTATTATGTAAATCACACAACAAGTTATAACTTGAACGAACTTGATACATGCCAGTCCAGGAATGAGGCCAGAACAAAAAATCCTCCTGAGCAGAATGGCAAATCGGGATGGACTTAATCAGCTGCGCTTCAAAAGGTAAGAAAATAGAGTCCACCAGACTTGTATTCCACCACCTTGAATCACTATCAATCAACTTGTCCACCGTGACATCCTCTGACAACACCAAAATAGGGGATAGAACTCTGCCTGAATTATTACCAAGGAGCCAAGAGTCCTTAAAAATCTTTACTGAGGTCCCATCACCTATCCTCCAACGAGCACCCAACAAAATCACCTTTCGAGCTTTAAGAATACTCTTCCAAGCATAAGACTGCGATCCGGCCTTGGCATCAAAAATGGATCCCATGGGAGATTTTAAAATAAAATATTCAACATTTTTATGAAAATTAAATCTTGAGAAAAAAGCACTTTCCCTTTTTATTTGTGGGGTGGTTCATAGCTTTTCCATAAACAATAAAATTGAATAATGTCCCCCTTAACTATTGAAAATAAAATAATATCTTGCTGATAGTTAACCTAGTAGAATCTTTTAATAATTGAGGTATTCCACATTGAAATTACTAAAATACTTGGATGGATGAATTGCAAATGACTCAATAGTTAGTGTACGTTTGGATACCACTTATTTTGTTGAAAACTGAAAACTTATTGCTAAAAACACTGTAGCAAAATATTTTTTATTACTACAAATTACCATTCACCCATTTTTCTCACTTGGCTGGTTCATGAACAGTGCCATGGACCAGCAAAAAAAAAACACAAGGGAAACAGACGCAATCGTAGACGCTCTACACAAACGGACCCTTAATAAGCGAAAAGTGCAATAGTTAAGAAAGGAATTGCAAATGACCCCCTACCTCACCCAAGGTCCCAAAAATTATTATTTTTTATTTTTTAAATTATATTTCATTTTTTCATTAATATTACAAAATAAAAAAAAATTCCGCAATTCCAAACTCAAAAGTTATTTATTTATTAAAAATAACTTTTATCTTTCCTAATGTAGTAAAGAAAAAAATGGTAAGATGATACATTATAGCAATATCTCCTAATCGATTTGCTGAATTATATATGTTTTTTAGTTTTTTTTACAATGCTTATGGGTGTTTATGGTGCAGTTTTAGGCCATTTTCAACATTGCACTTTGCACTGCAGTTTGGCCAAAACTATCACCGCACTACATCTCAATTATGTGGTCACATGTACGGTTCGGTCAGTTTTGTACTAGTATATATTTTCAAAATGTCATGGCCAATTACTAGTTTATTATTAATAACAATGATAGTAAATTAAAAAAAAATGTGTAACAAAAAAAAAGTAACACAAATATATACAAGACAAAAAAAAAAAAAAAAAAATCCATAACAGATGGATAATAAACTAAAAGTACCACAAATATATACAAAACAAAAAATAATCCATGACAGTAAATCATACACAATTATACTTGAGAGTTGAGAGTCTAAGGGTATCAAGAGAAGAGTGAGAGTGTGAGATATAGAAGTAAATGAGGATTTGAACATTTGATTTTGTATTTAACTAAAATGAAGTTGTTTTTAATGTGATATTGGAGCGCACTAATGTTTAGTCTATCTAAGTTGTCTGACCACTTATTTCATATAATATTAAATTATATATGTAAGAACCAGATTTGAGTCCCTAGCCCAAAAGATAGATGGGCTCAAGCCCAAAAAGTCAAAAACAATGAATTTGTAGAGAGTAGATTGAAAAACTGGACTTTAATGAATCAGACAACAAATAAGGTAGATCTTGATGACAAGAGAATGAAGATAGGCATATTTAAACTTAAGAAAATCGTCCTCAGTAAAGTCCGAAGAGGCCGGTTCTTATATATTTCCTTTAGGTTTGATTACAAAGTCAGTTCTTGATGTTACAGTGTTTTTCTCTTTGTTTTGGTCCCCTCTATCGTGGAGGGTTTCTTCCATTATATAGTTATATTTAGCAAATCTTGGCCCTCCACTTGTTGATCATCCAAGCTACTATTTGAGTACTTGTCTCATCAGACACCCTTTCAGGCCCTCTGTGCATTGGGGCAGCTAATGCAGCACTGTTTGAGGGTCTTCTCCACATTAATGTAGCCAGAAAGTTAGCTGCAGAGCATTCAATGCGGTGGTAGCAACCTTCTCCTTAGATGTTTTAGGACTCCCCCTTGTCCTGTATTTATGCAATGCTTATTTGTATCAACAGAACTTCTTGGAACATTCCCCTGGAAAGTAGGCCACTCTTGCGGACCTCGGCTTTGGTTAGCCGAGGAGGCATTCATCCTCAGACCACCCTCATGGGCTCTTATGATCAAAACTAAATTCTTAATTTAGTAACACGAACTTCCCTGGTGACGTTTACTTCTCCTCGGATGACTTCATGTTCTCGGATTGAGCCCCATACCCAATATATACATAAATAATGAGCTCATGGGCCCAATATCCTTACAATATATATGTGTGTGTGTGTGTGTGTGTTGGGCATGCGGTTTTGTGTGGTTTTGTTACCATAAAACTGCACACCGCACTGCACCATGCGGTGTAATTCACTGCCACTTGCAGTTTGGAGCAATTACTTCATCTTGCGGGCGATTTTGGTCAGTTTAGGTGTGGTGGTACAATTTTAGCAGCTCGGATAACACCTATAACAATGCTATATACTTTTTAAGGCCATGTACAATCAATTAAGTATTTTTTTTTTTTAGTTAGAAATGAAATCTAAGATAGAAAAAAAAAAAAAAAAACAAATATTGACATTTTAAAGTTAATTCAAAATAAAAATTTCATAAAATGTCATTGAAAAATCAAGGCATACATAGAATTTTTTCAATCTCGTATATTGTTAATACTTTTAAGTTAATTTATTTTTCATTTTCCTTTTAAATATTCAAATGATTTTTTGGAATATAATTTATTTAGAGTAACATTTTAACTTCATATATTAATTACTCTTCATTGATTATTTTTATTTATTTTACTTCAACGTAGTTTACAAAGAAGATTAAGTGTAAAAATGATTATACTAACTCTAATAATATGCTGGAAAAAATACATTAAAACCAAGCACAATTTAAGGGGGATTTATTCATTTTTAATAGTTAAGGGGAATGTTGCTTAATTTTATAGTTTAGAGGGGAATTGTAAATTTAGCCATAAATAAAAGGGGGGAAAAGTGTCTTTTTTCCTTCAATCCTTAACAAAATGAAATTTGATGTTCTAAAAAAAAAAAAAAAAAATTTTTTTTTTGTTGATATTTAGATAGTCAGGAAAGCTAGAGTTGAGATTTGAAAATAAGGTTTTAACCTATTACATCTGCTTTTGATTAGAGCTTCTTGCAACTTGAATTCTTTTCTCCTAGATTTTTAGAACTTGTTTGATAATATTGTTTTAATAACATTATTTAAGTACTATAAAAATAGTAAAAAGTTTTATAAAAATACGTGTTGCGTCGATTAAATAACAAAAATCGTTGTTTAAATAATACAATTAAACACCCTCTAAATATTTTTGTATGAGAAACTGTCAATTTAAGACAAGACCCATGGCTTAACAAAATGAACGTGACGGTACAAAATGTGTCTTTTACTTTTCTTTTTTTGACTTTGGTTTTTTTTGTTAATTTTGGGCTTTATTATGGTATTTCGATGTGGGAGCTAGCTAGGGGGAGATGAGATGAGTCCATTTGATATTCAAGTGAAAACCGGTTGACAGTCTTTGATAAGAGACAAGACGTGTGTGGGAGGTTTTTTTATTTTATAGTTGGTTGGTTTTTTCTAGGTCCTATTAACAACTACAAATAGAGAACCAAACCAACCCATATTCCTTAAAAAAAAAAACCTTATATATTTATTATTTATAGAGACAGAGACGTAATCAGAGAGGCTTTTTAATTTCCCAAAACACAAAAAAATAAAAATACCAATTCTATAGTCTATGGATTTCTATTTTTTCTCTCTTCCATTATCCAAATCCCTCTCTTTCTCTCTCTAAAATAACTTTATCTCTCTTCCGATCTCGCCCTGTTTTCCGGCGATTTGTCTGCTGTTTTCGTTTCCAAAACCCTTCAAATCTCTCCTCCAATCCTGTACTATATTTTGATTTCATCACCTATTCTCAATACAAATATTTTTTTTTGTTTTGGTTTTGTACAAAATTTTTGATTATTTTATTGTTATTATCGCTAGGAAAAGGAACAAAAAAAAAAAAAAAAAAAAACCCATAAAGCTGTAATTTTTTTGAGTCTGCTTTGGTTTTGGGTTTGTGGGTATTGAAGATTTATCATTGAAACCTTGTTTTCTCAAAGCAACTTTTTAATTTTATTAATTTTATTAATTTGTTGGGTTAATGATATAGAATTTGGAGGTGCAAAAAAGGCACTAGAAGTCAAAGAGTTTTTTTGTTTGTTTGTGTTTTTTAATTTTCTGGGTGTTGGTTTCTCTGTGGATTTGGTTGTTTCTGAAATTGAAATTGAATGCTTTTGTTTGAGGCAAAAAATTAAACCAGGAAGAGATGGAAACACTTGTAGCCTAAGCTAAATGAGTTGGGGCTGTTTCTTTGTTTATTGGGTTTTCGGTTTGGGAGAGAAAAACAAAAACAGAAACAGCCTGTTGTTATGATTAAGGGTGATATTGAAGAATCAACGATTTTGGTGTTCTGGGTATTGGCTATTTTGCTCTCTTTTGTTCTTGGGATGAGGAATGATGGTCAGAAACAACAGCAGGGTGGTGTGCCTAGGCCCGGTCGGCCCAATGGCTTTCTTCCCAGCTCCTTTCGTGCCATATCTAGCTACCTGAGGATCGTTTCATCCGGGGCATCCACCGTGGCACGGTCAGCGGCATCGGTGGCCTCTTCAATTGTGGATAGGGATGATGATGTCAACCATGATCAGGTATGAGGTGTAATTGGTTTGTTTATTTTCTTATCAGTATTGCCAATTTAAGAATTTTGGGAAGTTTTTTAGCTTTGCCTAGTTGGTATTTGTTATGTAAATTTTGGAATCTTAATGGAGTGGAAGTCGAATAATATGGTATTTCATTTATGGTGTATCAAGTATGTGAATGTTAGTGTTACAATGTTTGTTTGGGGTGATTTGATTGCATATTTGTTCTTGTGGAGAGAGAGCTACTTTACTTTCTAATTGGGGAAATGCCATTAAATGGATGCTGGTTTAGTTTAATATGCTGTTAGAATGTAGAATTGTGGTCAAGAATATTTAGTTGCTTACTGTTTCAGTTTATGGATATTCCTAACTTTGAATATCTTTAATGCAAAACTTTGAACATGGGAAGGCAATGTTTTTCTATTGTGAGAAGTAAAGCTTTGTTATGAGTGAGTTTTGTACAGAGGTGATTTCTGTATTCAATTGGGCCAGTTTAAGTTAGTCTATTGGATGGGGGAAGTTGCAGTTGCAAATGGTCAGAGCGTTGATAGTTGTTGTGCTGTTGTTTTGCGTGAATCTTTGTTTCTTTCATTGCAAAAATGATCCTTTGTCAACTCAATTATTGTGGAAAATTTTGATCTTCCTTGTGGGGTGTACTGAGTGATCTACTATGTTGGAGTGTGTGGGAGGCCTTTCCATGTGTTTTGACAACCTAAAAGTTGGAGTTTTGGGGTTTATTGGTAATTCAGAGAGTCATAGGTGACCTGCTATGGTGACTTAATGCTCTTCTTTAAGGATTGGTTGTGTCGGAATTGTTAGCTGTGTGGTTTTGTGATCAATACATGTGTTTTTGACTTGATCGTTCAGGACACATTTGGGGTTATCGGCTGTGTAATTTAGGATTTTTGTTGGGTGCGTGTGAGGTCATGCTGAGTTTTCTCATCCAATGGATTTTTATTTTACATCAGCTAAGTACTTGTTGAGCACTTTTTGAGGAATTTGATTGATTACATAGAGTTGAATGAATTTAGCTTTTGTTGGTTGACTTGACAACTTGTTTCTTCATAAGAGTAACAATGATGATAGCCATTTCTCTCTTGGTAGTTGGCACAGTTGGAAACTATTTGAGCGGTGGCAATGATGATAACCAACGTTAAGCATAGTTTGTTAACTGGTTAAGGTTGTCACTGTACATATATTTTTTTCCTATTATAGGTTGCATCGGTCGATATTAGTGTATGTGCTCGTCGTCTTTGAACCTTTTGTTGTGCTATTATGAAGGTTAGTTTAATAGCAAGGAAACAAATCATTTTCTTGCTAGATAAAACTATGGTGAAGTATCTAATAGATTATTAATTGAGTTTATTTTAATTCAGTGTGTTGTCCTACATTTTTAGTCTTCAGTGCTGTGATAGTTAGTTTGTGGGTGTAGAAATTAGGGAATTTAATTAATAACTAGATTTTACATTTGTTGCTTATTATGCAGTACTGATTTAGTGGGAAAAAAAATCTAGCCTAATTTATTTTTATTTCTGTGCAGTAACATTGAACATGACATGAATTTGGGAAATATGGTTTCTAATAAGTGTGGACTGCCCTGACTTAAACCTTAAATAAGCTTTGTTTGATGATTTTTATTTTTTATTTATATTGCGTAAGGATTTTTATTACAAAAGAACTACCTAATGCATAAAAATTTACATAAGGTAGCCTAAAAAACTTATAAAAATATATCAAATATTACAAACAAATGAAAGCGGTGAACTCTGTAATAGTGCTAGTATCACTTTTTTGATAAGAATAGTGCTAGTATCACTAAGACCCAAAACATTTGACCATGAACTAAGTTGTCTAACAAAGGAAATCTTTAACTAATACTCGATTCGAGGGCAGTGTGTTTTCTATTGTAAACACATTTTACTGTACTTTTCTTATCAATAAAACTCTTATTACCTATATAAAAAAAGAAATCTTTAGCTGAGACTCCAATACATCCACACCTTCAAAAGTGTGGCGGTTGTGCTCCCTCCACAAAATCCACACCAAAGGTAATGGAGCTATATTCCACACAGCAAAAGAACGTTTTCCAAACCAGTTTTGCCAACCGACCAGTAGGTTCCCTGCTGTATGCAGCATCACCTAAATGAACCCCAAAAATTCCAAACACACAGCTCCACATTGCATAAAAAAAATTACAACTGAATAGTAAATGATCCGCTATCTTCCCTTAAGAAGCACAAACAAAACCCCTGGTGTGTCTGTGTCCAACACGTGTTCTTGTCAGACATGCCGAGGACACTTCTGCATCAGTGTGTCCTAGTTATGATGGGAGAAAAAAAAAATTATTGAAAAATAATTCTTTTAATTTCCAATACGTTTTTAAAGATTTTGATAGTTATTTATTTCGAAAACTTGTAAATAAACAAAAAATATAAATATTCCTACAAATATAAAAAAATATACCTAAAAATGTATTAATTAACTGTGGTACCCAACAACCAATGTGTCTTGTCCTAATTTTTCTAGAATTGACATGTCACCGTGTCTTGTACCGTGTCATGTCCATGTCCGTGGTCATTATGCATTGGAGTTTCTGTAAAGTATTTATTGAGGTTGAGCAATGGCAAGTGCCTTCCACCAAAAGTGACTGGTCATGGGTTTGTGTATGGGAATAGGCCTGTCCAATAAATTGGATGTAAGGCTGCGTACCATGACCTCTCATAGACCCTGCAAAAGTGGAAGTTTTGTGCATTGGGTACGAACTTTTTTGTTTTGTTCCTATGTAGCATGGTGTAATTTTTACAAGATAGCTAATAGAAGATCCTATGGCTACCAAGTGTATATCATGTTATCATAAATCAGGGGGGAGAGATTAATAGAAAGCTTTCTGTTGATGTAGAAATGATTATACAGAACTGGAAAAAATGATTTCAAATTCTCATGAAAATGGATGTATACTTGCAAGGCATTTGCACCTACAATACATGATTATGTGAACTTGAATGTGGACTTGCAATGCGTGTGTTTGAGGTGTTTTTAATCTGTAATGAAGATTAATTAATTTTATGAGTTGTGTTTTTGGTTTTTATAAATTTCAAAATTGATTATAGATTATATTTGGTTGGAAATTTTGAACTCGATATTTTATTTTGTCTTGATAATTTCACATTGAGTAGATGATATGTCCATGATATGGTTGAGTCTTATCTTGCATTCATGTGGGTTGGTCATGCTTCTTTACATTCTAGTTTGTTGTCTTTTTGTATGTGTGTGTGCGCTTGTATGCCTTTTTCAAAGTGAGAGACACAAGAAGAGATAACTGATTTCATGTTTTTCTTGCACATTATAAAGGTGAATTGGGCTGGATTTGACAAGTTAGAGGGTGAGGGAGGTGCCATTCGGCAAGTTCTCCTGCTGGGCTACCGGTCTGGTTTCCAGGTGTGGGATGTTGAGGATGCAAATAATGTCCGTGACCTAGTTTCCAGACATGATGGTCCTGTTTCATTCATGCAAATGCTACCAAAGCCAATAGCATCAAAGAGATTGCAAGACAAGTTTGCAGACAGCCGCCCGCTGCTAGTAGTTTGTGCTGATGGGTCCCTTTCTGTAGGTAGTAACATTCAGAATGGGTTAGCCACACCTTGCAATGGGAGCATCCCAAACTACAATGATTCAGTGAATGGAAGTTTTTTGCCTACTGCTGTTCAGTTTTATTCCTTGAGATCTCAATCTTATGTTCATGTCCTTAAGTTTAGATCAGTTGTTTATTCTATAAGGTGCAGTTCCCGAGTTGTTGCTATTTCTCAAGCAGCTCAGGTATATTTTCTTATGTATATTTTCTAAGCATCCTTATCTTCTGCCCAATCAAAGTGCTAAAAAGTGTTGTGAATTGCAGATACACTGCTTTGATGCCACAACCTTAGAGAGGGAATATACTATTCTTACAAACCCTATAGTTATGGGGCCTCCTGGTGCTGGAGGCATAGGGTATGGACCTCTTGCGGTGGGTCCCCGATGGCTTGCTTATAGTGGAAGTCCAGTTGTAGTCTCAAACTCAGGGCGTGTCAGTCCACAACATCTAATGCCTTCTGCAAGCTTTCCTGGTTTTCCTTCAAATGGGAGCCTGGTGGCTCACTATGCTAAAGAATCAAGCAAGCAACTTGCTGCTGGGATTGTAACCCTGGGAGACATGGGCTATAAGAAGATCTCCAGATATTGCTCTGAGCTTCTACCTGAGAGTAATACTTCTGTGCAATCGGGGAGTCCTGGCTGGAAAGGCAATGGAACTGTTAATGGCCATTTAACAGATGCAGAAAACATTGGAATGGTACATGCTTTTCTCAAGTTTGTTTTTACTGAAACCACACACACAGTCTGATATATATATATATATATATATTTGTATGCCTTCTCCTTTTTCTCTTCATGCTCTATTTTTGCAAGTTTGACTAGAGGTCATACACTTCTACTTTGCTTTGTATCTTTACCTAGGTGAATGAATTATATTGCATAATTACCAATAAATGAACATGTGGCAACCTAGTCTGTGGAATATCATGCTGTCGTGGTATTTACTAGTGAAGTTATTTATGAACTGACACTTGCATGGTCCTTTTTCTTATTGTTTTCTTTTGTTTATCAGGTCATTGTCAGAGATATTGTAAGCAAAGTTGTTATTGCCCAGTTCAGGGCACACAAGAGTCCTATTTCAGCGTTATGCTTTGACCCTAGTGGCACCCTTTTAGTTACCGCTTCGGTCCAGGGCCACAACATAAATGTTTTCAAAATAATTCCTGGACAGCCAGTAAACTCCTCTGCATCTGATGCTGGTGCATCTTATGTACATCTTTACAGACTACAACGTGGTTTTACAAATGCAGTAAGTGTTGGATAAATGTTTCATGATTGCTTCTTGGATATGTCATTGTTATTGTCTCGTGCTTATCCCTTTTTTTTGGGGGGTTTTTTAGGTCATACAGGATATTAGCTTCAGTGATGACAGCAACTGGATTATGATTAGCTCATCAAGGGGGACAAACCATTTGTTTGCTATTAATCCTCTTGGAGGATCAGTAAACTTCCAGTCGGCTGATGCTAGTTTTACCCTAAAAAATAGCAGTTTGGGTGTTATGACTAAGCCAGCAGTTCGATGGCCACCTAGTCAACAGAGCCTTTGTGCAGCCGGTCCTCCAGTTACACTTTCGGTTGTTAGCAGAATAAGGAATGGAACTAATGGATGGAAAGGCACTGTAAGTGGTGCTGCAGCAGCTGCAACAGGAAGGATGAGCTCCCTTTCTGGGGCTATTGCTTCATCTTTCCACAATTGCAGAAGCAATGCTTTATTTGTGGATTGCAGCTCTTCGAAGGCAAAGTACCACCTTTTGGTTTTTTCTCCTTCTGGTTGTATGTTACAATATGCGTTGCGAACATCAACTTGTCTAGACCCAACGCTTGTTGTGTCTGGATTAAGCACTGGTCAT
The DNA here is from genome assembly GCA_023621385.1 of Quercus gilva. NCBI lineage: Eukaryota > Viridiplantae > Streptophyta > Magnoliopsida > Fagales > Fagaceae > Quercus > Quercus gilva. Next base: position 15,566,884 of record CM042480.1, read on the forward strand.
GAGTCAGCACCAGAATGTGATGCAAGATTGGTTGTTGAGGCTATCCAGAAGTGGAATATATGTCAGAAACAAAACCGAAGAGAGAGAGAAGATAATATTGATATATATGGTGAGAATGGGAATTCAGACAGCAATAAAATATATCCTGAAGGATTGAAGAAAGGAAATAGCATCTATCCTGAAGCTGGGGGTGTATTCATGAAAGCAAAAATCAGTCCTGAGGAGAAACATCATTTCTATATATCAGAAGCTGAACTGCAGATGCATCAGCCTCGGATCCCGTTGTGGGCAAAACATGAGGTATTTGTGTTCTGCTGGAATGAAATATTGTGCTTGTTCAATCATGCATGCATTTGTTTGATGTCTGACATCTCCCTTGTTCTTGTAAATTTTCTTGCCAGATATACTTTCAGTCAATGTTGGTGGAAGGCACCACAATGAATGAAGAAAATGCTTCTAGGGGAGAAATTGAAATTGAAAGGATCCCAACTCGCATGATTGAAGCAAGGTCAAAAGACTTGGTTCCAGTTTTTGACTATCTTCAAACCCCCAAAATCCAACAAACAAGGTTCACTAGGTTTTTATGATGTCTATTTATTTTACATATATTCTGGATTGTGGCTGTTGCTTATATATAACATTGCTTTCCCATTATGTTTTAGATGCATGGGCACCTGATTCTTTACATTATCATACTAAAAGGACTTTATCTTAGATAAAGCTGACATATGGTAATTATATGTTTTGTTTAATGTTCTAATGAGCTCTAGCTTATATGGCACCTCCTACTCATAAGAATGTTATAGAGGGGTTCAAGATCCTCCAAGTGGGTGTGCAACTTACCAATAGAATAAAAATCATATGATTTGCTTAAATGTGGACAGTAATTTCTTTTGCTTTTGATGACTTTGTAAGTTATCTTTTTCTGCACAATAATGAGGGTTGTACTGAAATTTTTGGGTACCATTTCTCGTGCCATACAGGAACCCTGTTTTAGATTGCAATACCAATGGGCGACTTCAGCATCAGAGGTCAGGGTTGTCTGAAAATGACAGGCTTTCATGCAGGAGCAGCTCTGGCTCGCTTGACTCTATGACTGACAGTGCTGCTGCAGTGGCAGAATTTCACAATGCAAGTGAAGAAACTGAATGTAATGGTCCTCAGATGCCAGTAGGAACCAAGGGCTTTGTAAATAATAGTGACAGCCCAAAAACAAAGACTCGGCTTGAGACTGTAAATAATAGAGAGAGCTTAAGAATGGAGGCTCAACTCAAGTTTGTAAATAGTAACAAAGGCCTGAAAATGGAGAATCATTTTGAAGATGAAGGTGGTGAGTTTGATTAGAGGTATGTTCCTTTTTTGGATTACATGGTTGGATATGAAAAATGAAGTTACTGAAAGCATTGATTGGCAATAGTATATATTATTTGGAGAAAAGGCAATAGTATATGATGATTATTTCACAAACTTTCATTTGCTTGTACAACCCAAGTACAAAGCCTTTGGGGGTGGTTTTTGTACAAATAGTGAAATTTATTCTGCCTCATTGTGATTTCTTTTTAGTCACATTTGAATTAATTTCCCTATTTGTTGCTGGCAGTTTTTGAGTTACACTGTCCCTTTTCTCTCAGGTGTGCAGATATTCTTTCTTCTCCAGTGGGGGTTTATTAACAGTGTTAATATGATGGGTGGAAATTTAGAGAATAGTGTGATGCGGAATTGTGGATACTATGTTGTTGGGATCTCATCTACTCAACTTTGTAAATAACGGCCGGTATATTTTCTCAATAATCAGATGTAATATGTACATAATAGCATCATGTAATAACACTCTTTGTCACTGTTTCTTTATTCTATTAATTTAATTTTATTATGCTACCACTCTTTTGGCATTTCATCAAAGATGAAATACAAGAGCAATGTGTGGGTTCGTAATTTCTTTGTCTGTTTAATTGGGTTTCTTCCTGTTCTATGATGGAGTTTCCAGATTCTTTAACCAGTCCATCTTCTCACTTATGGACTGAAATGTGGTGTGTTTTGCTCCTCCAACATCCTTCAATGAGTTATGGGGGAAAAGGGTTGATGCTTCTGTGCGTTCAGGTATTATTTTCTAAAAGTTGTCAAAGATGATGTGAAAAATATGTTCGAAGGTCATATCTATTTGCACCCAAGTAACAGTGCTAAATATTCAACGAAAATTGCTTGTATTTTCTAAAGTAGGAGATGCGATAACGGTTGTCATTTACATGTTAAAAAACAAGGTAATGAGATAAGGACGAGATTGCAGGGTACAAAATTACAAATGAATAGGATGGCTAGAACAGAAAGAAAGGCATAGGATCTAAAGATGCCAAGATCTGGAATTATAGGTTACACATTTACATTGACAGGAAATTGAATATAATGCATGACATTGCACCCAGATATTATAAATACCAGGAAAGATACAAAACGAAAATTTTCAAAATTTGCCTATCAAAGTCTTTGATATAAAGGAAAGTCTACTACTAGAATTTTTAATATTTGATTAGTATTAGCATATCCATATAAACAAGAAATTAAATGAAAACAAAATTCAACTAGCATCACACTCAATTTCAAATTCTATTATGAAGGACATAGATTGCACCAACAAAATTCCATTACGAAAGATGTAGATTACAAAATTTAGGCTCTTACTAAAAGCCTAGCTCAAAACTCTTTCAATCTTAACTTACGAACAATAATACTTAATAATTTTGAATTCTTAATATACTCATTGGTGTTCTCAATTCTCACACTTGAGTCTATATATATTATAGTATTTAAAAATCAAAATGTAATATTTATTATTGCTATGCAGCCTATGCTCATGTTGAGTAACATCAGCAAAGCATTTTAGTCCATTTGGTGATTCACTTCAAACACAATTTGGTTTACTTTAGTATATTTGGTCCATTTTAGTCTATTCTATCCAATTTTGTCCATTTGGTCTAATTCAATTCCTTTGGTCCAAGTTGGTCCGTTTAGTTAATTTTGGTCCGCTTTCCACCGAGTCTTTTGTTAGTTTGGTGTTTGTGAGTTGGATGACTTGGGTTTAACTTTTAACTTTTGAGAGCTTTTATTTCTATCTTGTGAAGTTGATGAAAATCACATGATTTTCTAAGCAGGGGCGGAATTGGACCTTTTAACTTGGTCTCAAATACTATATTAGCATACGGATATGAATATGGTGGTGGAATATGATTTTTTTTTAGGTGAGTATAAACTAAAAATAAATAAAGTTATTTTTTTTTCTTTGAATGTTAGATGTGATCCTATTTTGTTATAAGTATAGTATATAATGATATAATATTATTCTATTACACAACATAGCTTAAGATAATTTGGTGTTTACAATTATACTTTTTATTTTGTATTTTCTTATCATCAGCATCTTTTATTATATGAATTTACTATTCTCTCTAAAAAAAGGGTGAATATAATACTTCAAAAATATATTATTTGCACCCAAATAAATACCAGAAAAAACATACTACAATGAAATATTTAGGAAGATTATTCATAATTGCCTATCCGAAATTTTTTAAGCTTGAAGTCAAAGAGAGGATCTGAAATTAGTAAAAAGTGGTAGTCAACATCTGCTTGGGGAGGGTTGTGTAGAAGGAAACTTGCAACTTATTTATTACTCATACTTACCGTAGTTCTGAAAATTTGATATAATGTAAATTCTACAACAACAAAAACAAAAACTTTAGTCCCAAATTTTTGGAATCAGTTACCTAAATTTGATATGATTGGAAACTCTACTACCAAAATTTCAATTTTTGATTAGTATAAGCCTATTCATATAAACAAGAAATTAAAACACACAACGTGATTTCAATACTGTTGAGTTAACTTCATGGGCACACCAACAGGATTCCATTATAAAAGATACTGATTAATGATTACAAATTTTAAACTCTCATTGAATTTTTTAACCCATTATGCCTAACTCAAAGCTTTTTCAATCTTTACACACAAACATGAAACTCAATAATTCTGAATTCCCAATACATGCATCCAGCACCAACCAAAAAGGGAAAAAAAAAAAAAAAAAAAAAATCCAAATACTCGCATTGGTTTTCTTTTCTCACACTCTAATAATGAACAAACTCTCGAGCTTATGGTATTATCACACTTAAGATAATGAACAAACTCTTAACTCACTCAATGGGTCTTCGTTCAATTTTCAAACACAATCACTATGGCAACTTAGTTCCAAAGCCCTTATTTAGACCAAAGCCACTAAAAATCCCTCCACTAATTCCAACTACCTTGGATGGAAAAAAGGCAGCAGACTTGATTTGGTTTGGTCATCATCCCACTCCAAAGCATCCCACCATTGTGAATCTCCTATTATTTCTTTCATGGTACCTGCATTTTGGTTAGTAAGAGGTAGCCTTCTGAGATGTTTGCACCTAACCACTTCTACCTGCTCTAGACATGGCCATGTCTCTTCGTGTCTACAAAGAGTTATCAATTTGGGAAGGTGCTCCAATACCAATTTTCACAGGTTTGGAACAACAGGATATGAATTCCTATTCTGTCCTGAATCACAATTAAAGAGCTGATCTATCTCATTACAACGTCTTATTTTGATTACTTCCAAGTTTGGTAGGGTCTGAATAAAGGCACCACAGGAGATAAGATATTTCATCTCAGAACAACCTCGCAATCCAATTGATTTTAGATTATGAAATCTTAGCCCAAGATGACCAGCCAGCTGTGAAATGCTTTGTAGGCCACTCACAGCAAAGAGCTCTAAGTACCTCTAAGTTTGGTCGTAGGTCACAGCGGACAGCATATCCTCCTCCTCGCCCTATACTGATTGTACAGTTGCAAATTTTAAGTGACTTTAAATCAGAAAAGCTGGCAGCACTTTTAATAAAGTCTTCAAACATTTCAGTCAGCATCTGGCAACGATCTGAAAGCAGAGAACTTGAATTACCCCAGTACCACCCAATTGATTCTTGTGAGAGATTAAGACCATTCATATTGCTAATTTTGTCACGTGTTCTTAGTAAGCCATTTGTTTGGCATTGGATAATCTGAAAATGAAATGTTCTTAATCTTTTTATCCACAAAGGATCTTCAGATCTGTCAAATGGAATCCTATTCAACGTGAGGGATAAGGGATATGAGCTCTTCAAAAGTTGCCTGTTCGTCTTCCTCTCCCTTCAAACGGAAACGAAATCCACTATGTGACATCTTTAGAATCTCTAAACAAGACAATCTGGATATAATTCCATGTCGAATGGTTTTTAGCTCATGCATGTTGGATATGTTTAATTGCCTTAGTTGGCTCAAGGTTTCCATCTCTCTTGGCAATTCTGTGATACAAGTGTAACTAAGATCAAGGTTTTGAAGTTTACTAAGCATTCCCAGTGGGGGTAGTTCTTCAAGAAATCTGCAGCTGCCTAAAAAAAGAGCACGAAGGTCATTGAGTTGAAGCAGAGATTGAGGCAATGACCGGATGTCAGTTTCACTGAGATTTAATACCCTAAGTGCTTTAAATCCTTGTAGGAATATCTCAGGAACTGTGACAAGGGTACGATTGTTTTGTAGTAGAAGAGATGAGGCCTCTGAACATTGTATCATGGAATCGGGTAGCCTAGTTATTTTGTTATTCATAATAGAAACTCTTTTGAGAGAATCTGAATTTGAAAACTCTCCAACTGAAATCTCACTGAAGCCCATCCCTGAACGAACAAGGGATTTACATTTATCCTCAAACGATGATGCTATCCATATAGCAACATCACGAACAACATCATGCATCTTTACAGTGCCCTCACGGCCACCATCTTCCAACAAACAAGAGTCTTTGAGATTTTCAATTAAAGTTATTCCTCTATCGACTGAATCGTCATAATTCTGTCCTTCATCTATCAAACCTTCTGCCTTCCAGTAATTTACTAGTTCACTCATTTCAATGGAAAAGTCCTCAGGAAACAAAGAGCAATAAAGGAAACAAGATTTTATATTGTTACGTTCTAACGAGTCATAACTCCACTTCAAACGCTCAAACACCTTAGCTTCACTGTCTTCTGTAGGAGGCACTGATTTTTGCAACTCTGTTAAGGCATTTTTCCACAGCTCGACCTTGTCTTTCTTCTCATGGCAGCTCCCATGGTGATGATGGCCAGTGGCCAGTAATTTCCTTCCAAACATCATCTAGAATGAGTAGAAAATTTTCATCTCTCAAGCCTTTGATAAAGTCGGCTAGCCGTTCTCTGCACGTTTTCTTCTATCTTAACCTCCAAATTCAATCTCTCAGCTATCTGTGTCTGGACATTTTTAATGACCAAATTCTTGGTAACGGTAACCCAAATGATGATGCCAAAAGGCTGCGTAGAAGCATTCTCAAGCTTATTGTTCAAGTTCTTCACCAGAGTAGTCTTGCCTACTCCTCCCATTCCCCAAATACCAATCCTCCGGACTTTGTCATCATGCAGTACCTTCAAAGTTTCGTCTAAATTTTTGGATGCTGTTGTTTGACCCTAAATTGAAGGTACAGGAATATGCTCCACTGCTCTGGGAATTCTAGTAGGATAAGCCACACCAGATTCGAAATTTCCAACTTATAGAGGCCTTTTTATCTCTTCCGGTATTCCTTCAACTTCGTTGCTTTCTCTGTACCGCTTACTGCAATTTAAGAAACATGCAGAAGGCTTCTTTCCCTGAATTGGATTGACTCTAAGCTGAAGTTTTTCGACATCCTCAAGCCAAGTTACAACTTGAGCTCTGATTTCGTTTCCTTCTTTCTCAGTTGCTTCCTTTTCATGTTTGACTTCCTTTCTACAATCCATAAGGCTTTTCATCTCCTTCTCAACAGCAGCAATATTTGATTGCAGATTGACAGTGGTCTTGGTCTTAGAACCGACACAGCTACAGAGAAGAATGGCAGGTTTTATCACTAGTGCTCCAAAAACCGCAACCACCACTTCCATGCTGGAAAAGTTTCTACTTGAGATGCTGGAAGCTTAAAATAATTCACTGGGAAAGAGCTGCACAAGAATACAAAATTTCACTACCTTGCAGCAGGCAAAAGGATGTAATAAATTCAATTGAAACAAAGCCAAGAAAGGACGAGATAAAAGCGTGTAGGAGGTACACTAAAATTAAATTTAAGAAATTCATTCATACCCTGTATATTTTGGGATGGTGTCACAAACTTAAGGTGGTAGAAAATCACACTGATGCATACGTCCCTTTGGCTTTTTGAAGAAGACAGAGCCACACAAAATGCCGTCCCAGTTTAAGCCACTGCTGAACTTACAGTAGAAACCAGCCCAGAAGCTTTGAAGAATTGAAAATGATCTAATGAAACAAATCTAAGAAAACCATTATGCAGACTTTCATTGAGTGCACCTTCTCAGTTATGAGAAGTAGCTAGTAGTTACCATATTTGCTGGCTCAATTATCGCTTTAGCAGTGGGGTAAAAGTAAATCACACCAGAATGGCAGACACATATGCTTAGAAATTTCAAGCTTAGTCCCTGTCATTAAAACGTCGATTGGGCCATATTTGGGTCCCATAGCTGATAGCTCTATTAATTTCTTCCAGTCCCTTAACCTTTGAAATTAAATTTTGATTGGTACGTAGTAAAAGTTGTGTGGTTGAAAATAAGTATAGTTTTGACATACCCTATATGGTTCGATGCCTAGCATGGAAAACAAGATTCACTAATTTGAAGTACAGACAACAGAGAGCTCAGAGGACCATGTCAAGCATATGAAATATGGATTTGGACTTTTATCAGCCCAATTTCTTGATCACTAAAAGCCCATAATTAGATCTTACGAAATTCAGAGATAGGAACACTCCTGATGTTGTGGGTGGAAATTTAGAAAATAGTGTGATGCAGAATTGTGTGGATACCATGTTAAATGACACTTAGGGTTCGTTTGGATAGAGCTGAAAACTGAAAACTGAAAACTGAAAACTGAAAACTGAAACACTGTAGCAAAATAATTTTTAAATGGGTAAATAGTACCGTGGGACCCATTTTTAATAAAAAAAATTGCTGAAAAGTGAAAATTGTGGGTCCGTGAACAGTAAAAGTTGTGGAAAAAGTCAAAAGTTGCGGCTACTGTTCATTGAACAGTAGCCGCAACAGTATGCTACAGTGTCAATCCGCTGAAAACGCGTGAAAAAAAAAAAAAAAAAAAAAAAAAAGGGCTGAAACGTAAACGCGAAACGCGTTCAGCGCAATCCAAACGGAGGCTTAGTGAGCGTTTGGATAGACCGGTAAGTGGCGTTTTTGCGTTTTGCGTTTCACCTTTTTTTTTTTTTTTTTTTTTTTTTTTTTTCTTTCCCTGCGCTGTGAACAGTAATATCACATGGGTTCACTGTGCAGGGAACAAAAATTACTGTTCACGCACTGTTTGTCACTGTTTATGCACTGTTTATCACTGTTCACGCACTAAAAAATATTAAAAATGGGTCCCACGGTACTATTTACACATTTAAAAATTATTTTGCTACAGTGTTTTCAGCAATAATCAGTTTTCAGCAACTTTCAGCAACAATAAGCTGTATCCAAACGGACCTTAGCGTGCGTTTGCCTGAGGATTATTGTGCGTTTTGCGTTTTTGGCTGAATCCCACGGCACTGTTCATGACCTAGCCAAACTTGTGAAAACGTAAATTTCGAGATAAATCCTAGGTCCCATGGCAGTATTCATAACTTAAAAATTATTTTACTACAATGTTTTCAGAAATAAATTTTCAGTTTTTAGTAAAATAAGATTAATAAGCAGTATTCAAACAGGCCCTTAGACTTTTCTCAAATTAAAAACTTGTCACAAAGGCACAAAAAAATTGGCAAGTAGAAAAGTAAACGGGCAGGGCAGTGACAATTGCATGAAATCTGGTATCCTAAAGGAATCTCCATGAGAATCAAGACCCACTCATTTGGCAGTGATAAATGCTACTTTTTGGGCAAATTCCTGTCTCCAAATTATCAAATTTTCTATTTTTAATAAATTTTTATTTTATAATTTCCAAATTAGAAGTTAGAATAAGATTTTATTAGTTTTGGGACATTTTCTAGAGTCTGTAGTATTTAATTATGTAATTTTCTCTATTAGTATTGTTTCAAAATTTTTCTTCTTATATTTTTAGCTTGATTTCATGCTGAAAACATAGTAGATTATGTTATATGGATGGAGGATGCTCCACCATAAATTTACAATGTAATTCAAGCGGATTTCGCCATGTTTGAATAATAAATTTTCAGGTCTTCTTCCTCAAAAAAAAAAAAAAAAAAAAAAAAGACACGACATACGATCGGGTAAGGTCATTCAGGTTGTGGGTCAAATGGGTCGGGTTAAAAAACTGGCCATTTTAAATGGGTTGAAAACGAGTCAAGCCAATCAGGTTGTGGGCGGGTTTGGGTCGACCCGTATTTTCACATGAAAAAAGAAATAAAAAAAAACAAATAACTACCAAAATTTTAGAGAGAATGAATCAAAGCAATCAAGAAAACGAATTGTATATAATACCCTTTGTTTTGTTTTGTTTTTTTTTTTTTTGTTAAGTGGGCACCTATTATTGTTAGACTATTTTTGTTACTATTATACATGTGAAGGGGAAAAAACAAACAAACCAAAAAAATATAAAACTTTCCATATCCTTCCAATTCTGATAGTTTTGTGCATAACTAAAATTCATTATACTCATAATAACAAAATCTTCCATGTTAATAACTCATAGGCCGAATGCTTATAATTACAAATTTACAACTTGAGAGAGAGATAAATTCTAAAGAGCACAAAAAATATATATTTTAAGTTTACACTCTTCATGTTCAAAGATCACTAATGATATGGACTTTTGGACTTTTTCTTTTACTTTATTTTTGTTTTGTGCTAGTTAGACTTATTGTTAGTAACTTACTCCCAGTATTTAACTCTATTACTTAGTATTTAACTTAGTGTTAGACGTTTAGTGTAGACATGTAGTTGTAAATGCCTTTGTCTTTTGTACTTTTTTCCTCTCCTACTTAGTATTTAATTTAGTGTTAGACGTTTAGTATTGTAAACATGTAGTTGTAAATGCTTTTACTTTTTGTCTTTTTTTTCCTTTACTACTTAGTATTTAATGTAGTGTTAGATGTTTAATAGTGTAGGCGTATAGTTGTAGACGATTTTGCCTTTTGTATTATTTTCTTTTTAATTAACTCTAAAAAAATAAAAATAAATGGGGGCATGGCCATTGCTACTAATTAGTAAGTTGCCCGTGCGATGCACGGGTAATATTATAATGTTTTATGTAAATTTTTTTTTTTGGAGAATGTTATACATATATTATAACATATTTGTTATAAAACTTTGTTAGTAATGAGTTAAAAAAAAAAACAACTTTGGAGTGATTTTGTATAATAAAAGTTGATAAAAACATATTAATTCATTTCATATTATTGATCTTTATCATGTGATGTAATAAAGAGCTTCATTACGATTTTTTGTTTTGTTTCTTCAATGCTTTGTTATTGCAGTATGGTGACGCTTGTAAAGCTTGTTGAAGGGTATGTTATTATCATCCGTTTCTTTATTTTCAACGTTTGAAGTTTGGTCCGTCCTTATCTGTTCAATTTTTTAGCTTTCATCACTTTTTCCTTTTGTTGCATTATTTGTGTTAATCACTAATGAATTGGCATCGAAAGACTCTTGAGTGGATCTTACAAAGTTTGGAATTACGGATTTGTTGTCATTAAGATTTTTCGTAGGTATTTGCATTCATATTAAATTTCAGTAATATGACAGTTTTTTTTGTAAAATTTTAAAATATTTTTTTGTTAATTAAGGAATAGTATAGCAAAAGAGTTAATATAGCATATTGGATTGTGTATATCAGGGATGGAGTCAGAACTTGAAGTTAGGGAGGACAGTTTTGCTATTAGTTGTATGCGGTGACTCTAGCTTTCAGCTTAGTTGCTTAACAACTAATGAGTGTTTTTGTGTGTGTGTGTGTGAGTGTGTGTGTGTGTGTGCGCATCCAGGTATGAACAAATTGATTTTTTTTTTTTAATTTTTTAAAGGGCCAGGTTGTTTGTTTTAGGTAAAATTGGTTGATTGAGTTTAATTGTTTTTAGCTTTACTATTGGTAATTTTTGTTGTTGAATAATTTTTTTGGGCTTGTTTATTTTGCTTTAAATTTTAGATATGGTTTTTAAAAGGAGGAAAATGCTAGAATTACAAATTTTTTTACAAATTATTAATGTAGTGAATGGTTATTAGTAAATAAAAATGCGATGTAAATGATGGGCTCAGATACAAACCAATAAAAGTTTACTACCACAACCGTTTGTAAAAATGTTATAGAAAATTTTGTGGCTAGACTAGTACTCCTAAAAGAATTAATGATAATATTAAGCGGGGCAAAATGTGATTTTATAGAACAAAATTGCTAAAATTGATAACTATGCATATATTAATTAAAAAAAAAAAAAAAATTAGGGGGGCCAATGTCCAAGTTTCCCTCCGTCCCTGGTGTATATATATATATTTCTTCCATACCTTTTTGTCATTTTAAGGTATATCAAAAATCTTAGCAACTGTGTCATTTTCAAAATTGTCATTTAGATTGAATTCATTCAAATAAAGTAGGAAAATGCCATTTTCTTTTTTCTAAAATTTTCTTCAAATCATGTGGGATTCCTTCTCCAATATCAATCTGCATATGAAGAATTTAATATATATTATGATCAATAGTTTTAAAATAATTTAATAATTTAAATAAGTTGTACCTTAGTTTGTTTTATAACAAGATGTTTTGCAGATTTATTTAGGATTTTTTCAGCATCTTGATCAAATATCTCAAAAGTTGTTTTGTCAGTTGCATCAAAAACTTCAATTTGAATCTTGTATTAGTGTTGCTTATTGTTCCTATAGGATCATGTTTTTACCATTCATATCATTGAATTTTTTAAAAAGAAAATATTATGTAAATGACATTTTGTGAGATAATATATGCTATTTATTAGACTTTTTTTGTTATTATAAATTTTAGAAATATGCAATTGTCGATTATTTCAGCAACCTCAGAAATCTCAAGATTTATATATATTTTTGTTGCACTGGTCGATGACAAATGCTAATTTATTTTATGAGAGAGAATTTGTAAATGAGTAAGAGTTTTGGCTTCGATTTACATGTGGGAAGGGTCAGACTTGGGTCATAATATGTAAGGTAATAACTAAATTTAGGCTTTTCATAAGGTTTAGTCTTTATTTAAAATGTAGTCTATTTTGTAGATAATAACATTTGGTCTAATTGTCAAGAGTAGTCCATATTTTAGATAACAGTAAAAATAAGTTACTATGATTTACTGGGTAGCAGTAAAAAAAACTTAATAGAAAAAGGTAAAAATGGCTAAATGCAAAATTAGAGTGCCACAATGGCAGGACCTCATGCACTCTTATACGAGATCTCTGCTTATATATATATATATATGTATGTATGTATGTATGTATGTATATTGATGGCTACTAAAGGACTACTAAATGCCTAAGTAGTGTTAGTGCAGTACTTTGTGCCTTTATATCTATGCACCTAGCACCTTGGCATGTAGTTTAAATATTTTTTTAGTAAAAACAATTTTTTTATAAAAAAAAAAGGGTCGGGTTGGGTTGGCCCTCAAATAAATGGGTGGGCCGCGGGTTGGCCTGTTTTTTATTTGGGCCTAAAAATTTGGGTTCAAGCCGGGTCAAAATGGGCAAGTTCGGGTTGGGTCAGCAAATTTTGATATGTTTTGCCATGTCTACTTAACATGAATGAAGGGTTTTCTAGGATTCCCTAGCTAATAGTTGTGAACAACTCACTTCGTTATTAATTTATATTACGTGTGTGTGAGTGTGTGCTTGATACTGATTGTGTGTATTATTATTATTTTTATTATAATGTTATTTGTGTGACTTGTGTCTTGTGAATGTGTAGCAAAAATATAATAAAAATTTATATAATTTAATAATTAGGATAGATGGTTTGTTCCACATGTGTGTATTGTCATTTTATAATAACTTTTTGTTAAAAGTAGTGATTCAAGAAAAAAAAAAATAACAAAGTTAGTGAAAAACATTTGATTGGTTATGTAGACACTTGATATATTATTTATGTATTAATGCGCATAGTTTTTTTTTTTTTTTTTTTTTTTTTTTTTTTTTTTGTGTGGAGAAAATGAGCATAGTTGTGTGGGTCAATTTAATACATTGCCAAATAGATAATGACAAGAGAAATAATGACAAATAGATAATGACAATTGCATAAAAACAAAAATGTTATACAAAACTAACAAAATAAAATGATTATAGTTACCCACATCGAAAATAAATAATGACAACTGCTAATGAATTATCTTGTAATTATTTCAAAATATAAAAACTCATTGAGGAAAATTGTAAAACTTTATGTATCTGCTTGTTTTTTTTTTTTTTTTTTTTTTTTTTGTTGATAATTTGATATATTTAAGTTATCTTTTTATTAAATTTTGTTTCATTTAAGTTTCTTAATGACCCCTTGAAAAAATTCTTAAAGTTGCCACTAGCTAGGAATTTTTTCAAGGGGTCATTAAACTAGAACAATTCAACAATAAAATTAAAATATAGGAAAATAAATGATAGAACCTAGGAGTTAACATTTAGACTTGATTGGAGTATACACCAAGTGAAAAAAAAAAAATCACTAAGAGTTAGCACCTACGGTGGACAATAATTAGCACTAGACCACATATACAATTTCAATTGGAATGTATTCATCAAAATAATCTCCCCTTGATAGGAGTAAAATACTTTGTTCATATTGGAATACTAAATTCTAATTTTAGTTGGCGTGAGAAACCCTAATCACTTTGTTACAAAATAAACTTGAATTGACATAACTTGGCTCGTGCCAACTTCAAGAGCCATTGTAAAAAATTACAGTCCACATTTTTTTTTTTTGTGTGTGTGTGTGTGTGATGAAAATCAAGAAGATTTTATTGTAACAAAAACTGAACAAACTTCACTTAATTTCCAACTAAACCTGCTTAGCTATAACTACATCTATGAAAACTTGATGGGCAGAGCCTATAACAAACGAATCAGTCAGCTTGTTCGATAAAGACCAGGTTGCTAAGCAGTGGGCTGCACCATTTGCTTATCTTGGAACATAGTTAAATTGTGTATTTTGTGAAAGATGCACTAGCCTAATTGTATCAGCAATTAGAACTGCAATTCTCTATGGATCCTCTCTGCTTTGCTTTTGAATGACCTTTACAAAAACTTTGGCATCATTTTCCACAAACTTTAGCATCACATCCCACTTTGGCGTCCAACATCAAGGCTTGTTGAGTTGCCCAATTTACTAGGTTGCACAGACACGCCATTTTTGGTGTCGTATCCGTGTCCGACACGAGTCGGACACCGGAATGGCCACGACGCGTCAGATTCCGATGTCCGGCGGTGTCCCTTTTTTTTTTTTTTTTTTTTTTTTTTTTTTTTCACTTCTCCGACACGGCGCCGACGCGGCGCCGACACGGCTCCGACGCGACGCCGATGCGGCTTCGACACGGCTCCTACGCGTGCGACACGCCAGCAGTGAAAAAAAAAAAAAAAAAAAACCAAAAAAATCACAGATTTTGACGGTGGACTTACCAATACCGTTGATTTTGTGATAACCCTAACAAAATAAAGCCAGTTAGAGTCTCTTTTGCTGAAATTTGAAAGTAAAATCACATCTTCTCAACCCAGTGAACTCAACCCGCCCTCCCTCTGTCACTGCCACTGCCCTCTGTACTTCGCTGGAGTTAGATCGGCCCGATCGGCGAGCTCCGACGACGACGCCGTGCCCTCTGTCCTCCGTCCCTTCCGATCTCTCTCTCTCTCGGCGTGGACAACAGGTCCGATTCTCTGCTCTCTCTGTATTTTTTTTTTCCTTTCTTTCACTTTCAGATATTATGGTGGGTGTACTGTTACTCCATTATTTATATAACTTATAATGCGTTTTGTGTTTTGTGTGTGTGTGTGTGTGTGTGTGTGTGTGTGTTTTTTTTTTTTCACTGCTGCTGTGGTCGTAGCCCATGGTGCCCTCTGTAACTTATAAGTTATAAATTTGTTTTTTTTTTTTTTGTGTGTCCTGCTATAGTTTTATTTATTTATTAAAGTTAAATATTGTACTCTAAATATTTTATGTGAATTATTGTACTATTTTGGGTGTTAATTTATTTATTTGTAGTTTTTACATAATTTAAATTCTAGATATAAACGTATTTTATGTGTAAAAATATTAAAAAATATGCCTAAATATAAAATTTAATTAATTATTTAACCGACGGTAACCGCCGTGTCCCCGCCGTGTTGTGTCTTTATTTTTCAAAAATTGCCGTATCCCTGTGTCCGTGTCCGTGTTCGTGTCCGTGTCCGTGCAACATAGCCAATTTATGGCTTCAGCTTCGGCTTGAAGTGGGATAATGGTTTCCACCCTTTTGGACATAGCAAAAACCTATGTCACTCTCCAATCTCTGGCCACCATAGCCACATAAGACCTGTTTTGATTGACTGCAGCATTACAATTTATTTTGATGACTCCTTGCTCTGGCCTGATCCATCTTTTATTTCAGTGTGTGCTCCCTGGTAATGACTAGATTTCTAGAGGCCAAGTGCTCCTCAAACCTGCACAAAAGTTGAGTTTGGATTATCTTCATATCAATCTTTGCTCCTTCAAAGATTACAGCATTTCTGGATCTCCAAATTTGGTCTATGGCCAAGGCCCCAAAGACTTGTAGAGCAACTTTTTCTTGGGGGATAACAACCGAATCTTAACATGAATGAAGGGTTTTCTAGGATTCCCTAGCTAATATACAAAAATTGCCTATCCAAATCTTTTTAAGATTGTAATCAAAGAAGTCAGATAATTTTTAACATTGGCAAGGAGATAAGTTATTGCATGGATCATCTTTGAATAACGAAGAAGAAACCACGAAAAGGATAGAAGTTAAAGTGTGGTGCTCAAGTGATGGTGCTTTTAACTAGCTGTCTAGAAGGAATCGTACAATTTATTTGTAATTTTCCTTGATTCTGAAAATTTGATATATATTATGGAATTTTAATTGTACTAATTTTCTTATTGTATAAGCATATCGATTTAAACAAGAAATTAAAATATACATCGAGGTTCTAACATAATCCATTACCAACCAAAATCCATAATCAACTATATATATCACAAAATTTAACATTTTAACAGCTCTAAAACTCATTACACCCAGCCCAAAAGTCACTCAAGAATTCCAAATTTTCAATACAACCATTGATATTTTCACACTCAATAATGAACAAACTCTCAAGCTTATTAGTATTCTCACACTAAGATAATGAACAGACTGTCAACTCACTCATTGGGGATTTATTACATATCGGGGGGGGGGGGGGGGGGGGGGGGGGTGGGGTGGTGGGGGAAGAGATATATCCCTGTCATACAATTACAAACACAATTAGAAGGTCCACTTTGAGCTAAAGCTTTTATTTAGACCAAAGCCACCAAGTTCCTAGCACTGACGCAGATCGGGATGGAAATAAGGAAGCAGACTTGTTTTGGTTTCGTCATCATCCCACTGCAATGCATCCCACCATTTGGATTCTCCTTTTATTTCTTCTATGGTACCTGTATTTTGGATAGTAAGAGGCAGCCTTCTTAGACCATTGCACCGGAACACTGTAACCTCCTCTAGACAAGGCCATATCTCTTCATGTCTGCCAAGAGTTCTTAAACTGAAAAGTTTCTCCAATTGCAATGTCCGTAGTTTCGGAACCACAGGATCTGGAGCCATATTCTGTCCTGAATCATAATTAAAGAGCTCCTCTAAGGCCCAGCAGAAGCTTACCTTGATTACTTCTAGGTTTGGCAGGGTCTGAATGATGTCACCACAGGAGAGAAGATATTTCATCTCAGAAGAGTCCCTCACTTCAATTGATTTTAGTTTAAGAAATCTTAGCCTAAGCTGTCCAAATAGTTCTGAAATGCTTTTTATTCCATTCAAACGGCCAAGAGTAAGTTCCTCCAAATTTGGTAGTAGGTCACCACGGGCAGCCAATCCTCTAACTGGACATGACTTCGTTATTGTGCATTTTTCAATCGTGAGTGATTTTAAACCAATAAAGCCAACAAATTGCAGAATTGAGTCTTGTGTGAAATCAATTTTACTTATAGCCACACTTTTGTCATGCGTAGTTAGGAAGGTATATGCTGCTGGGCCAATTAAAATTTGAAATCTTCTTAATCTATTTATCCAGGAAAGATCATCAGAGCTGAGCAATGGGATACACTTCAATTTGATGGATAAAACAAGTAATCCATCAAGCTGTATGAGCTCTTCAAGAGTTGTCTCTCCTTCTTCCTCTCCCTTCACAAGGAACTGGTAGGAGCTGCTTGTCACATCTAGAACCTCTAAATAAGACAACCTAAATATTATTCCAGCACGAATGGATTTTAGCTTTCTTGTTGTAAAGTTGTAATTTACAACTATGTTTTTGTTGGCTTTTATTCCGTGCCAAATTTGATTGTAATTGAGTTCAATCGTTTAAAACCCTGTATTTGTTGTGGGACTTGTTGTAAGGGTTGTGTGTTAGAGAGAGTGTTTGAAGACTCAAGCATTTGAAGAACTGAAGATTCTCGCGGGTATCTCGCGACCTAGCATCCCGCGAAGTGACCCATGTGCCAGGCACATGCTGGAATGCGAAGAGTCAGGCCAGGTGGAGACAGTTGTCTCTCGCGAGTATCTCGCGGGTAAGGCCTTCCCGCGAGACACCCGCGAGACTAGCTGTTCTGCCAGCCTGTACTTTTTGAGTCACACCTTTTGCACCTCTCCTATATATACCATCATTACCCACAATTGTTGAGGAATGCTTCAGAGAGAAAACCCTAGCCAAACACATTGGTAATTAGAGATTGTCTTCCCCATCTTTCTCTATATATTTGTTTGTGGTATTTCCTCAATCCTTCCCTCTCCATTATCCATATCTTTGAGAGGTTGATAGCCCAAACACTTACCACACCTTGTGAGTGCTGTGTGACGTTTTTGGTGCTGCTGGGAAGCATTGGAAGAAGCCTTGAATGGCAGATGCAACATGGAGCTTGTTGCGGGATCCGGATAACTAGGACAAGACACGGTTCCGAGAAGCCTTGTTGGAGTAGAAGCTTGGAGGGCTTAGGTACAGCGGGTAGACTAGGCTTGGAGGGTCTTTTGCTAACCCATGCATCCCAACTGATTGTCTAGTGGATCGATTTCCGCTTGGAGGGCGGCGGAGAGGTTTTTCGCCGAGTTCTTCGGTTTCCTCTTCGAGAACACGTCTCGGTGTTTTGTGTGTTTGCATCTTTCTTCCCTACTCTTGTTTAATTCCATTATACTGCTGTGTTGCTTAGTTTATGGATTAGAGTAGCTTATTTGTTCATCCGCTCGCTTTTACACTATTCCGCACTGTGTATTAAAGTTGTGTAAAACCTATCGAGCCGTAATTTTTATTTGGGGGTCTAAACAGCTCTTGTGTTTTTCAACACTTTTTCGAGCTTTCACTTGTGTAGGATAAGTCTAGTTGCCTTAAACTGCTCAAGTATACTATCTCTCCTGACAATTCTGTTACACTAGTGCCACAAAGATCAAGAATTTGAAGTTTTCTGAGACTTCTCAGTAGGGGTACTACTTCAATATATTTGCAATGCCTTAAAAAAAGAGCACAGAGGTCACCAAGTTGAAGTAAAGAATCAGGCAATGACTGGATGTTGGTTCGACTGAGATTCAAGACCTGGAGTGCTTCAAATCCTAGTAGGAATCTATAAGGAACTTTTTCTAAGGGGCAGCTGCCTTGTAGTAGCAGAGTTGAGACCTCTGGACATTGTATCAAGCAATTAGGTAGACTTCTTATATTGCTATTCATGAAAGAAACTCTTTTGAGTGAATTTGAAAACTCCCCAACTGAAATCTCACTCAAGCAAAAGTCTGAGCGAACAAGGGATTTACATCCATCCTCAGATGATGATGTGATCCATATAGCAACATCACGAACAACATCATGCATCTTCACGGTGCCCTTTTTGGAACCATCTTCCAACAAACAAGAGTCCTTTAGATTTTCAATTAAAGCTATTCCTCTATTGACTGAATCCACATAGTTCTGCTGTTCATCTATCAAACCTTCTGCTCGCCAATGCAGTACAAGTTCACTGACTTCAATTGAGTAGTCCTCAGGAAACAAAGAGCAGTATAGGAAACAAGATTTTGTGTTGTTACCTTGTAATGAGTCGTAACTCCACTTCAAAGGCTTATAGACCTCATCCTCAATGCCTTCTACAGAAGGCACTGACCTTTGCAACTCTTTTAAGGCATCTTCCCATAGCTCAACCTTTGTCTTTCTTCTCATAGCAGCTCCCACTATGATGATGGCCAGAGGTAATCCGCAACATTCTCTTGCAATTGCTTCTGCAAATGGTTTAATTCCTTCCAAATGAGCCACATCTCCTGCCTTTTGACTGAACAATTGCCAAGCTTCTTCATCATTTAAAACATCAACTTTAACTTCCACATCGGTCATCATTTTCCTACAAACTTCCATAAACCGAGTT
Organism: Quercus gilva; assembly: GCA_023621385.1. Classification (NCBI taxonomy): domain Eukaryota; kingdom Viridiplantae; phylum Streptophyta; class Magnoliopsida; order Fagales; family Fagaceae; genus Quercus; species Quercus gilva. Next base: position 15,586,506 of record CM042480.1, read on the forward strand.
GTCAATATGATATTAGAACCTTTATGAACATCAGGCTGTGGAACACCCAAACTGTCCAAATCAAGTTTCTGCCAAACATCATCTAGAATGAGTAGATATTTTTCCTCATTCATAAGTCTTTGATGAAGTCTAATGGCCATTCTCTCCACGCTTTCTTCCATTTTCGTCTCCAAATTCAATCTCAGAGCTATTTGTGTTTGTACCTGTTTCATGTCCAAATTCTTGGAAACAGTAACCCAAATGATGACGCCAAAAATGTTCCTTGAAGTACTCTTGAGCTCATTGTTGAGAGTTCTTACCATAGTAGTCTTGCCTACTCCTCCCAGTCCCCAAATACCAATCCTCTGAAATCTATCATCAGACAATAGCTTCATAGTTTTTTCTAAAGCTTTTGATGCTATTGTTTGACCCTGAATTGAAGGTCCAGGAATGTGCTCCACCGCTTTGGGAACTCTAGTAGGATAAATCAGACCCTGTGGAAACTTTCCAGCTTCTAGAAGCCTTTTGATGTTATCTAGTATTTCCTCAACTTCCCTGCTACCTTTGTACCTCTTACTGAAATTTAAGAAACATGTAGAAGGCTTATTTTCATGAATCCGATTGACTCTAGGCTGAAGCTCTTCGACATCCTTAAGCCAAGTTATGATTGGAGCGCTGATTTGGCTCCCTTCTTTCTTAGCTGCCTCTGTCACATGTATGATTTCCTTTCTACGATCAATAAGGCTTTTCATCTCCTTCTCAACATTGTCAAGATTTGATTGGACATTGATAGTTGTATTGATCTTAGAACAGACACAGTTACAAAGAAGCTTGGCAGGTGTTACCACTAGTGCACCAACAGCCGCAGCCAACACTTCCATCCCAGGATTTTGCTATGCGAGATACTGGAAGCTTAAAATAATTAACAGCCAAAGAGCTACACAACACAAGAACACAAGTTTTCACTGTCTTGCAGCAGGCAAAAGGATCTAATAAATTATTAAACCTTAATTATTGTTGCACACTAGTTACACAACTGTACAACACACAGTCTGTGAAATTATATTTTCAAAATATGATTTTAGTTATAATTGTGAAATAGTAAAATCGTGTTTTCAAAACATGATTTCACAATTTTAATTGAAATCGTGCTTTCAAAATAGAACACACTGTGTCTGTGTGTGATAAACATTTTGCATTATTAATTTCTAACGAAATGAACCCAATAAAGGACAAGACAAAGTGTATAAGAACTAAAGTAGAATTAAATTTAAGAAATTAATTCATACCCTGGTAGAATGCATTTGTGATTGTGTCAAACTTAAGCTGGTAGAAAACCACACTTATTGCCTCCCCCCTCTTCTCTGATGTGTACGTTTTTTCCATCTGATGCTTCGGCTTTTTGAAGAAGAGAGATCCACACAAAAAACCATCCCAGTTTAAGCCACTGCTGAACCTACAGTAGAAACCACCACTTTTATGGTAGAATATGTGCTATATGAGAAGCAAGAAAGAATTCACAACCTCTCCAGCAAAGCAAAATGATCTAAGGAATCAAAGCTAAGAAAACCATTTTGAAGACTTTCATTGAATGTGTCTTTTCAGTTATGAGATAATGGGAATTAGCTAGCATATTTACTGGCTCAAGTATTGATTGCTTTAGCAGTGGAGTAAAACCATGAAAATTGCTTGGAAATTTTCAAGCAAATTCCCTATGCAAGGTGGTGGGCGGCCATATTTGGGTCAGTTGATGTGGGCCGTGTGGCTTGTATTGCCAAGCCCAAGTCAACACAAGTTGACCGAATTCTTGTTATATTAGGAAACCTCACTAGCCGACTTTAACATAGTTTATTCGATTAGAAATTATGATTGGACCAATGTTACATTCTGGATCAACCACACCATTTATGATACTACGTACCAATGAAAATGTTATTTCAAAGAGAAGAGGACTGGAAGAAAAAACAAAAAAGGATTATGGGACCCAAATATGGCCTCCCAGACCACCTTTAGGGAATTTGCTTCAAAATTTCCAAGCAATTTTCATAGTTTTACTCCACTGCTAAAGCAATCAATAATTGAACCAGTATAACTGAAAAGACACATTCAATGAAAGTCTCCAAAATGGTTTTCTTAGCTTTGTTTCTTAAAAAATAAACTACTATTTATAAATGTAATAAATATATTAATTATTTTTGTTAAATGAACTTTAATTATTACTGCTTAGAAGACTTTTATCTATTAGTTTTTGTTTTTGAGAGAAATTATCTATTAGTTAATGGTAAAAGTTAATGGATGCACTAAAGGCATTTGCCTAGGAAATGATTTTAGAAACTTTTTATATGAAAAGAAAAAAGCAACAAACATTTTTGACAACTTTTTATATTTTTCATGAAAGTGTTATTAATATTTTTCTAAAATGGTTTATTAATAAATGCCTAGAGGACATTTGTTATAACTGGACCTTTAGTTTATTTCAAATTTGTTAAGATCTGAACAGATTTTTTTTTGAGGTTTAAGATGAACAAATTTCTACTTTTTTTTTTCTCTCTCTAGATTTTGTTAAGATTTTGCATTTTTTTCTATTGTTTTTAAAATGCATTAAACATATTAATTATTGATGTTAAGCGAACTTTAATTATTATTGCTTAGAATACTCTTATCTATTAGTTAATAGGAAAAGGTAATGGATGCATTAATGGCATTAGTTTAGGAAACAATTTTAGAAACCTTTCATGTGAAAAGAAAAAAACAACTATCTTTTTGTCAGTTTTTTATATTTCTCATAAAAGTGGTATTAAAATTTTCCTAAAATAATCAATTAACAAATGTATTAAAGGCACCCGTTATAACTGGACCCTTAGTTTATTTCAAATTTGTTAAGATCTAAACAAATTTTTGCTAAGGTTTAAGATGAAAATTTTTTTACTTATTTTTGGGCTCACTTTTTTTCTTTCTTTCCAGATTTTAGATCAAATTGGTTTGTTAACACTTAACAGACCTGCACTAATATGATGCACAGAGGGCTCAAAGGACAATGTTAAGCTTACAAATAATGATCTAAACTTTTATTGACCCAATTTTATTGATCACTAAAACTTTAAAAGCGAATAATTAGATGCTGAGAAATTTAGAACATAACACTCCTGATCTTGATGTTTTTAGCAGTTTGCACATATGCTTCCCAATCATTAATAGTGTTATTTTTATCAATTTTCTCTTGTTTAGAGATTTCTTCTATATTTTTGCCTAACTAGTAAATTGCCCGTGAGACGCATGGATAATTTTGTAATATTTTATGTAATACGGTTTTGGATAATGTTGTACATATATTATGAAGAAAAAATAAACTAAATTAGTGTAACGAAACATATACATTTTAAGATATTAAAAATTAGTTTAGTAGCTAGCCTGCATATTTGTAGCCTTCTTAAGCTAAGATTATTATTATTTTTTTAAATCATGAAACAAAAAATAAATGCAAAAGAGTAACGGGATTATGAAAATCAACTAATTTGTGTTGTGTTCACATATTTCATACCATTAAATGAAAGTATGTCCAACTCTTTGACCATCTTTTACTCATTGATAGTGCAACATTAAGACATGATGTGGGCAACTGTGTATACATATGTTTTATAGATAATTTAAAATTAAACCATGGTAGAATGTGATTTTACATTGTGTACCAAATATTCTCTCTACTTAAATATCCAAAACAAAAACTATCCAACCAAATTACTAAAACTTATATCATATTTAAGCCCCTAATTTAAAAAGAAAAAAGGAAAAAAATTACCCGTAGGGGTTTTGGCATCTTGATGGTGGTGAGAGGCCAGTATAACGGAGGTGGTGACCATTCAGATTCCTCTTTCTCTATCTTTCAAATGTTTTGTTAGTCTCAGGTCTTTTATATTGATAATATTTTTTATACTGGCAATATAAAGTAAAATAATGTAATTTATTTAATAATCCACAACATTTTTGTGTATCTTTCTCTAGGGCCTTATCTGGTTAGTTATTACTATTAGTCCTTACTTATTTATTTTATTTTTTTGCTTTTTAAAAAAATACTAAAACAATGGGTATGCTAAAAGACATGATGAATAGATAAAGATGTGGTGTAAGTTTAGTTAATTAATGAGGTATTAATGAGATAATAGTAAAATAAATTAATGTGAAATTTTGGGTAACAATAAAATTAAAAAAAAAAAAAAAACTTATTGAAAGAGGTAAAAAAATGCTAAATGCAAAATTAGAGTGTCACTTGGCAGGGTTTGATGTATTCCCGCATGAAGTCTCTGTTTATATATATACAAGTGAAAGACCCGTGCGCTGCATGGTTCTATACGTAAACTAAAAAAAGTTTGCAATGAACTAAAAAAAATTGCAAAACTTTTCATATACCTTGTAATTTTCTCACTACTATTTGGAATAAAGAGAGAATAAAACCATTTATTCAACCCATGAGGAGGATGAAGATAACATAAAATCTATTGAACCTCCTCTTTTGTGAACTTGGGTAATCTATCCCCAACAATTTCTTACATTCTTTTTGTATACTCAAAATATACAATGGGTAACCAAGCTCTTTGTTTACATGTGATATGGAAAGAATTCTTAGTAGAAACTTTTTTTTTTAGAATGTTCTTAGTAGAAACTTGAATTCTATTTTATTATCTTATTTCCATTTACTTGCAAATTATATATATATATATATATTAAATGTCAATAGTTTTCTATTCTATTTTTGGATGGTTATACCTATACCATCTATTCATTTATGGATTTTGTTTTTTTTATAATTTTGCATAATATATATTTGAAAATAAGTTTCATATCCAACCCACTACAAAGGGAAAATGAGATTTATCTAATAACTTATCAATGATAATATATCATGAAGGCCAAAAGTTTTGATCACATACACCAAACATGAGGAGATAAATGTAGGTCTTAAGGATTTTTACCATCCAACATGGAAGTCTCTTGCAGTCTTGCTCTTTGAGTTTGAGTTGCTAACTTTTGATTTGGTAAGAGGTTTGTACCAAACGAAATTCAAGAGAATTTTAGTCCTTCCGGCAATCATTCTATTGAAAGAACAATGCTAATCTTACTTTGATACTTTGTATATCTCTGCATCGCATATTCAAATGAAAAAAATCATGAATTCAATAATTAAAAATATCCAAAAAATAATTGAAAGAATATTTAGATGAAAATCTCAATTAAATAATTAAGAACAATCTAAATTACTAAACATTAAAAATTTGAAGTAGAGAGACTCATACCATCACATGAGAATTGAATTATTCATATAAATTAGTCAAAATTAAGAAAATTATCTTAAACAAAAGGCAAGAAATTCACAAAACCTAATCAATTTAATGAAAAAAAAAAATAAAAGAAAAAAAAATGACAATTACATACCCACAAAATGTACGATCTAAGAAGTTAGATGATGAAGAAGTTGGATTTCTTACAAATTAGGAATAACATTGTCACAATTAACGTAAAAAGAAGAAGAAGAAAGGAGCAGAACCTAAAAATTGCATAACGTAAAAGGCTCTACATGGTTTATCATTTACGGTCTCTCTTAAGAAAGGCTCTACACCTTAAATCCATCACTCTTCCCTGTTGTATTCAACTACTTTAAGGATAGGTTCATTATCCAATTAATTAGATTACAATCTAAGTTAAACCATGCAATATAGTAATTAAAAAAAAAGAAGAAGAATTAGATTACACTAAGTCTACAATGCTGCAATTCAAGATGCATTGAACTTCTTAAAAAAAAAAAGGATTACACGGATTAGATGAAGAATTTGGATTATAATTAAATTAAGATTTTTATTAACTTAGAAATTCTAGGAAAAAAAAATTATATATATTTTTTTAAAATCTAAAAATCTAAAAAAAAAAAAAAATACTTTTAAATTTGTTAATGTTATTAGATTGTTATTAGAATTTTTTTTAAGTTTACCTTAAAGCTAATAAATATTAGCTATTTTTTTGTTATTTATTCCAAAAGAAAAAAATTTTGAGAAGAAAAATAAATACTTTTAAATTTGTTACTTTATTATTAGGAAATAGATGAAGTAGGATAAATGTTTATCCCAAAAAAAAAAAAAAAAAAAATACTAACATAAGCTAGTAAAATATTTTTTTATAAAATTAAAAACAAAAGAAGAAAAAAAAGAAGAAGAAAAAGAAGAAGAAGAAGTTCATTAGAACACTTATTGTTACTTTATCCAAAGAAGTTGATAAAGATAAAAAACTTTTTGTTTTTATCTAAAAACTTAAGTGAATGAATTTATTGAAAAATCTAAAAAATCTAAAAAAATTTATGCAATTTGGTGAAGCCACTTGGTGCAACCACGGCTTTTAAGCCCAACTTTTTTTTTTTTTATAAAATTAAAAAAAAAGAAAAAAAGAAGAAGAAAAAGTTTATTAGAACACTTATTGTTACTTTATAAAAAGAAGTTGATAAAGATCAAAAACTTTTTGTTTTTATCTAAAAACTTAAGTGAATGAATTTATTGAAAAATCTAAAAATTTTAAAAAATTTCTGCAATTTGGTGAAGCCAAGTGGCGCAACCACAGCGTCTAAGCCCAACTTTTATTATATATAATATGATATGATATGATATAATATGATATGATATATATATATATATTTATAGATTTCCTGCTGAACCTGAATTAGGGGTTTTATAGGATACTCTAGCTGCCTTGGGATTTCTTTACTATATATTGGAAATTGTAGCCCCCTGGGAGGTTCATATTATTGTATAAAATTTTTTTCATATATATATATATTTATTTATTTTTGTGTTGGATTTCATAGTGCTTTTATAGACAGCACAGATTATTTGACGTAGAACAAACTAGAACAATTCAACAATAAAATTAAACTTGAAAATAAATGAGAGAACCTAGGAGTTACCACCTAGTTTTGCTTGGAGTTGACACCCAGCGCAGAAAAATCACCATCACCATGAATTAGCAACTAGGCTGGACTAGAGTTGACACCAGTGACTAGACCAAGGAGACAATTTCAACTGAAAATTAATCAAACTAATCTCCTTTTCATAGGAGTACAATACTTTGCCCATATAGGAATACCATACTCTAATTCTAAGTGGTCTAAAAAATCCAAATTGTCTTATTACAAAAATAATACAGAGTACTACTTTTTTTAAATAAAAATAATCTAGTGAACTACTAAGAGCATTCTCGTCAAAGGTGTTAAAAATGCTAAATGCTATTTTTTAGTATTTTTAACTCCTCAAATCATAAAAACATACCTATAATAAAGATGCTAAATGCTAAATATTTTAGAATTCAGCTACAATGAGCTGTTATTGATAACAACTCACTGTAGCTAGATTGTTAAAAAAAAAAAAAAAATTATTCTCTCCAACTCTCTTTTTTCTCACTTCTCTCTTCTCTTTCCTCTCTCACTTCTCTCTTTTCTCTCCCGATGGTTATGGTCTTGCGATGGTGGTTCGTTGTGGGTTGTGGTTCGATGGTCATGGGTTCGATGTGGTTTGATGGTCATGGTGTGGTGTTCTTGGGTCACAAGTTGTGGTTTTGATTTTGATTTTGGTTAGTAGGTCACGGTGCAGTGTTCTTGGGTCACAGACGGTACGATTGCGGGTGGATTTGGCTATTGGCAGCGATGGTGGGTGGATGTGGTGGTTGTGGTATGGGTGGATGTGGATGTGGTGGGTGGGGTGGGTGGATGTGGAGGATGTTTTGTTTTGTTTTGTTTTGTTTTTTGTTTTTTTTTTTTTTTGCCTGCTGTTGTTTGTGGTTGTGGTGGATTTGGCTATTGGCGGTGATGGTGGGTGGATGTGGATGTGGAGGTTTTTTTTTATTTATTTTTTTGTTAGTTGTGGCATGGGTGGTAGGTTTGTGGTGGTTGTGATATGGGTGGTGGGCTTTTGGTGGGTGGGTTTTGTGGTGACTGTTGGTATTGTGGTGGCTGGCGGTGCTGAGAATAGTTGGGTTGAGAAGAAAAAGAGAGACAGAGGAGAGAGAGACATGGGGAGAGAGAAAGAATAAAAAATAATTAAAAAAAAATAGAAGTTTTGATGTAAGGTATATTGTAAAGTGATGTGTTATATGTTATAAAGTTGGTTTTTTAGATGCTAAATGCTAAAATTTTTAAGACATTTAATGAGAATGCTCTAAAATGTAAAATAGAAAGTAAAAAAATTGACAAAATTTATAGTTGTCTTGAGAAATTAAATAACACTAAATTAAAATGTATATCTCTTTGTGTCTCCCGCAACATCTTCTCCTAATTGGAGAAAACTTGACCTTGAGTTTTGAAGAGCTTATGATCAAAATTCTAGCATATAATGTAACACTTGCTTCAATTTAACTATTACTTTAGGGAAAGGAGTACTAAGAATAAAAAAAACCTTGCATTTCATACCATTAAACTCTTTAGGTACCACAAAATTAATGTATAAATCAACCTAATCTTTATCTCAAACCATATGACGCATAGGAAATATAGTGGAGTCTTGCTGTTGAAGCTCAATAGTAGATTCTGTTAATTGCATGCACCTTGAAGAACAAGGCTCTTATTGAACTAAGGCTAGGGTTGTAAATGTGTTGAGCCAAGCCAAGTATTAAGTTTCAAGCATGTTTGTTTAATTTTATTTCGAACATTATTTGAGCTTGAACTCATCACCAAACATAATTACATGATTTATTTGACTAATTATACTCAGGGTATGTTTGGTAACTATTTTTTCCCCTTATTTTCTGTTTTCAAAAACAATTTTCTATTTTTGAAACTAAAAAACTTGTTTGGCAACTCAAAATGAACAGAAAACAAAAACTGTTTTCAAAACTCAATTTATGAAGAAAACTGAAAACATGCATAAGACTGTTTTCAGTGTCTAGTTTTCCAAAGTCAAAGAAAACACGCATTTGATTTAATGAATCTATCTCATTTAATGAGTTATCATTAGAATTAAAATCCTAATAACTACATATTTTAGTATTTTTTTATTTTTTTTTCAAAAAACTATTTTTTTTTTTAATTTCAACTAACCAAACATGTTTTTGATTTCAAAAATACAAGAAAATTGTTTTTTCTTTATATTCCTAAAAACAAGTTTTTAATAATAGAAAACAAAAACTGTTACCAAACATAACTTAAATCTTTTTCTTTCTCATTTGATAAATTCACTTGTGCAAATAATTGATCCATCTCAAATAACCAATTGTTGAAAATCCTCAAATCCATATCGTTCTAACTTTTGATAATCATAAAATATGGGTGGCTCAAATAGTACCAAAAATTCTAGAAAAATAATCAGTCTCTCTTTCTTCTTTTTTTTTTTTTTTTTTTTGAGAAACCAGACTAGCCGAGTCTGGCAATTTATTCATAAAGAAATAAACAACAATTTCAGTGAACATCAAAACCAGCAAGGGAGGCTATGTCCTCAGGTAATTCTTCTAACCAAACCTGGGTGCCTCTACAAGTTTTTGCTTTTTTGGCTAATGCATTAGCCACAACATTGCAAACACGTGAAACATGAGTGAACACAGATGACTGAAACACCAAGGCTAGCACGCGAATATCCTCGATGACATGTCCGTATGGTAAGACATCAGAGGACCCCTCCTGTACCGCTTGAATGACTGTGGACGAGTCACCTTCAAACATGACCTGTGTAAGGCCTATCTCCCTGGCAAACTGCACTGCTCTACGACACGCCAGTGCTTCCAATTCAGCCACTGTCTGAGCTAGGGGGACTGACGTAGTTAATGCACCAATAGCCTCCCACGCCAGTCCCTAATCACGACACCTAGACCAGCCAAGTTTTCTGACTTAAACACTGCCGCATCGAAGTTAGCCTTGAAAAAGTACGCATCAGGTGGGCGCCATTGCTGGAGTTGCTGGATCGGAGTTGGCTCGGGATTAACTCTGGCGGGCTCTTGAGCATTTAGGAATTCCTGGAGAAGACTTCCTGCCATTTGGGTGATCTTGTGCAGGGGTTGAGTGGGCCGCCCCACTCTTGAAGCATTGCGACGATTCCACAGAAGCCATGCAACGGTGATGAAAATCTCCTTCCTATAGTCTTCGTCTGTCGGCATGAACATCTCCACCAAATCCTTGAAGCTAGAAACCTGTACATCGGCAGCTTGCTGGGTCCAGTTTAGGGATCTCCACACCTCTGCAAGCTTCGAACAGGACCAGAGGGCATGGAGTTCATCTTCAGGCTGAGTCTCGCACACTTCGCATGTATTCAAGATAGAGATATGTTTGCGTTGAAGATTGACCATGGTTGGGAGAGAACTGTTACACGCCCGCCAAGCAAAGTGTTTTATTTTATTGGGAACTCTTAGCTTCCAGAGATCGTTCCAGAACTTGTTTTGTGGTGCCAATGAAGAGGTACCTGCAAGGTTAGTTGAAGCATGGGAAACTAAAAGTTTATAAGCACTCTTAGTTGTGAAAGTACCAGAGGGAGTAAGGCCCCAAATAATCCGGTCCTGTGGTAGTCTGGCACTCAATGGGATGCCACAAATAGTGGCTGCTTCGTGAGGCAAGAACAGGCGCTGAATTTCAGGAGTATTCCACTCACCTGTCTCGGCCTTGATGAGTATATTCACTCTTGCACCCGGCTCCTGGAAAAATAATCAGTCTCAACAGCAAATTACAAGAAGAAACTGGAATGTGGGCTGGGCTGACTAATTGATCATGGGTCTGAATAATTTGCGCTGAAACCTGCTACTGAGCCCACGGGCTGAGTGCAACTTAAGCAGCAAAGGAACAATTAGGCCCACAAATTGGTTCGAACTTCGAACCTTGCTGTTTTATTCTGCAAGGGAGTAGTCCATTGCGGTGGAGAGAAGCCTTTGAAACGATTTAATTTTTGTCTGGTCAGTTACAATAAGAGGCTTATATATATATTTTAGCTATCATAGTCAGCATTGGTTGGTGTTAGCAATATGCTCTTGCCTTTGAAGCTTTTGTTCTGATATCATTAAGGGTTAGTTTAATACCAAGGAAACATACAAGTTTCTTGCTACATAAAACTATGCTGAAGCATCTAATAAATAATTTAGTATTTGAAATTGAGTGTTTATATGAATCTCAATGTTTTGTCCCACATTTTTGGTTTTCAGTACTGGGATAGTGGGCTCGATTTGTTTCATGGGAATTAGGGAATTTAATTAATAGCTACATTTTCTGTTACGTTTGCTGCTTATTACTGTATTATGCAGTACTGATTTGGTGGAAACAAATCTATCCTGTTTTTTCCCCCTGTACTGTAACACTGAGAACATGACATAGCCAATAAGCTCTACCATAAATGGCACCTCCTCCCCTGCTTTAGAAATTAGATTTCCACTTAAGCATCAGAGGTGTGGGCTGTCTGAAAACGGTAGGCTTTCATGTAGGAGCAGCTCTGGCTCGGTTGACTCCATGACTGACAGTGCTGCGGCAGTGGCAGAATTTCACAATGGCGGTGAAGAAAACGAATGTAATGGTCGGATGCCAGTAGAAACCAAGGGCTTTATAAATAATGGTGTCAGTCGGCTTGAGATTGTAAATAATAGAGTGCTTAAGAATGTAGGCTCAACTCAAGTTTGTAAATAGTAACAAAGAAGGCCTGAAAATCGAGAATCATTTTGAAGAGGAAGGTGGTGAGTTTGATTGGAGGTATGTTCCTTTGCGGGTTTAAGTGGTTGCTCGGACATGAAAAATGAAGTTACCGAGCTTATTAATATTGTTTGGCTTTGGATCTAGTAAAGTAGTTGCACTGAATGAAGGCGGTATATATTTTATGCTAGTAGTAAGCACTTTCCAAATTGATACAATGGTTGTTTCACACTTATTATACTTGAAATTTGATGCAATTGGCTAATATTATTACTTGAAGAATGCTATGTGCACAGTTGCACACTCTGTTGTACACCTGTTTTCCATACCCGATCTTTAGACTTCATTTTAAATTAAAGCAGAGATCCTAATTTTCTTGAATTACCAAATTACAATCACTTTTTACTGTGTTGCTCTGGTTCTGAGCCATTATTTATAGTCTTTGAAAGATCTGGAGAAGTTAAGAAATCAATCGGTATTTTATTTGTAAAAAAAAGCAATAGTATATGAAATGATTTCACAAACTTCTATTTGCTTCTACAACCTAACTTACCATGCTTCTGGGGTAGTTTTTGTTCAAGCATTGAAATTCATTCTGCCTCATTGTAATTTCTTTTTAGTTACAATTGAAATAATTTCCCTATTTGTTGCTGGCAGTTTTTTGTTACACTCTGTCCCTTTTCTCTCAGGTGTGCAGATATTATTTCATTCTCCAGTGGGGGTTTATTAACACTGTAATCACTGTATACTATTTTGGGATTTCATTTACCCAACTTTGTAAATAACAACATATGTAATTTCTTAATAATCAATTATAACATCTACATAATAGCAGCATGCAATAACTCTGTCACTGTTTCTTTATTCTATTAATTTAATTTTATTACGCTACATTATTTTGGCATTTTTATCAATGATGAAATGCTTGAGCAATCTCATGTTTGGTTTCTATTATTTCTTTTTTCTACAAAATGTTTAATTGGATTTCTTCCTGGAGTTTCTAGATTCTCCAACCAGTAGTTCTTCTTTCTTTAGGACTGAAATGTGGTGTGTTTTGCTTCCTGCAACATCCTTAATTTTATTATAGGAGAAAAGATCTGATGCCGATGTGGATTCATGCATGCTTTTTGTAAAGTAAAATGGAACTACAACTATGAGTGCAACATTCTTTGAATGGTAAGTTAATGAGCTTTTTTTGCTGTACGATATATGTATTAGATGTCCTTTGAAGATCAGCCAACTCCATGCAATTAGGAGCTCTTCTCTTTGATTCTCTTAAAAAAAAAAAAAAAAAAAAAAAAAAGTAACTCTTCTATATAGTTTCAACATGTAATTTATATTTAGACCACAAAGAGCTCAAAATCATAAGTTACGCATTTACATGCACAGGAAAATGAATATAATGCTTCAAAAGCATAACATCTGTACCCAAATAAATACCAGAAAAGAGACGACAACATAAAATATCATAAATTGCCTATCCGAATTTTTTTCAAGCTTGAATATTATTAGCATAAGCATCTTAATTCTTAAATAAGGTTGAGCTAATTTCATGCCTACTCAATAGTTCCGGATTTCCAATGCACCCATTGGTGTTCTTACTTCTTACACTAATAATTTCGAATTCGCAATGCAATCAGGAGCTCTTCTATTTAGTTTCAAGACTTTATTTATATTTGGACGACAAAAAGCTGGAAATCAGAGGCTACACATTTACATGGACAGGATTTTTATTTTTATTTGTGAGAAACCATGGACAGGAAAATGAATATAATACTTCAATAGCATAACATCACCCGAATCTTTTATAGTAATGGAAATTCTACTACAAAAATCTTTAATTTTTTATTAATATAAACATATCCAATTAAACAAGAAATTAAAACAAACAAAATTCAACAAATTTCACACTCAATAATTTCAAATTCCATTATGAAAGATATCGATTATACCAACAAAATTCCATTACGAAAGATATATAATACATATCCTTCGCTTTCACATCCGGAGGACTAAAATTAGAACCTTAAGCCAATTAAAAAAGTAGCATGGAATTCTAAGTAACAGTAAGAAAAACCTGTTAACTTAGTTTCTCTCGCTGACCTAGGGGGCGGCTCCCAAACCCTAGCAAGTGCAGTAGAACGTTGTACTGCCTAGTGCAGGTTTTCTAGTTCTTGTCGCTGTGTTTAGCAGGGAGTGAGAGGTTATTGTTAGAATATGGAGAGTTTATCTGTTCAGTGGGAAAGATTGTCTTTGACGGAGGAAGAAGGGAGTATGTACAAGTCTGAAACCTTTGAACAGGGGGGCGGTCACGTGGTTGCGGCAAAGTTTTTCACTCGTAGAGTCTTGAATATGGAAGCGGTTGCTAGGACCTTTAAATCTGTGTGGCGAACAAAGAAAGGTTTCGAGGTGAAGGACGTGGGTAACCATGTGGTGCTTTTCGTCTTCGAGGATAGTGTTGATGCCGAGCGAGTTATCATGGGTGAACCGTGGAGTTATGATAAGTTCTTAGTCTCGCTACGGCGCCTGGATAAGAGTGTTCCGGTCAAAGAGTTGAGATTCAATATGACAAGGTTTTGGGTCCAACTCCATGACCTTCCTATTGGTGATATGAATCCGAAGTCGGCTTGTGAAATTAGGAAGGTTATCGGAGAAGTCCAAACGGGTATGAAGGAATGGGGTACTCACGATGGAAGTAGTTTTATGCGGATCAGAGTGCTGGTTGATATTTCCAAACCGTTGTGTAGGGGACGCAAACTATGTATGGAGGATGGGAAGGTTGGTTGGGTTAGATTCCGATATGAACGGTTGCCTAATCTATGTTACTGGTGTGGTTTGTTGACGCACTACGACAAAGACTGTGATTTGTGGGTGCGAAGTCAAGGCAGCCTTACAGAGAAAGACCAACAGTTTGGAGGATGGATGAGAGCATCTACGATCCCTCCCAAAAAGTGCTCTATTGTTAAGGTGGAGGGGTGTGAGGAGGATGTGGACAGGAATAGGCAGCAGTCTCCTTCCAGGCATGTTAGAGATGAGATGGATACCAGTGAGAATATTGCTCTTGGTGTGGAGAGGTCTGGCGTTCATCAACCTAGTGAGGCCGTGGAGGAGCAGGGTAATGCTGAGGAAATTGGGATGAAGGGGCCCTTTGTTGGGACGAATAATAGTGGTCAAGGGAACTTTGAAGACAAACTCAGGGAGATTGATTCCGAATTGGTTGCTTTTGATGATGGTAATCATGTAAGTCCTCGGTCAATAGAAGTACGTTCAGATGATATTCTCTCAGGTGAGACAATTATGGGTATGGGGATAGGGACAGAAGGTAATGGAGCTCGGGTGCATGAAGTTCATAGAGTCTCTACTGGTTTGGAAAATTGCAATTCCTCGGGTGGGTCACTTAGGGGATGGAAAAGATTAGCTAGAGATAGGGAGGTGGTGCTGCAGTCTGGTAGTTCAAGTGGTGGGAAGAGAAGTGTTGAAGTTTGTTTGGAAGGGGAGGAAAACTTGGTGCCTACAAAGAGACAATGTGCTAGCGTTAAAAGCAATGAAACGGTGGAGGCTGATGATCAGCCCCGCCGAGCCCAATGAGTTGCTTAGCTTGGAATTGCCGTGGGCTTGGGAACCCATGTGCAATGAGAGAGCTTGAAGATTTAATTCAAGCACAAGCTCCCCTAATTGTTTTTTTGTTGGAAACATGGGCTGATAAGAAACAGTTAGAAAAGTTGAAGTATAAGATTAAGTTTGCCGGTTTATTTATAGTTCAGAGTAAAGATAGAGGGGGTGGTTTGGCACTCCTTTGGCAGCACGGAATTCAGGTGTGGGTTGATAGTTTTTCTAGATTCCATATTGATGCCGTGATTCAAGGTGGTTCGTGCGAGGCTTGGAGGTTTACAGGGTTTTATGGAGAACCAGATACTAATGAAAGGGAAGAGGCTTGGAATATGCTTCGGATGTTAAATTCAAAACCTCATCTACCTTGGGTGTGCATGGGGGACTTTAATGAAATTTTATTTTCTGAAGAAAAACGTGGAAGTAGGGTAAGGCCTCATGGACAGATGCAAGCTTTTTGGGATGTGTTGGATATTTGTGGTTTTGTGGACCTAGGTTTTATGGGACCTGAATTTACTTGGCAAGGTAATAGGCATGGGCACGTCATATGGGAAAGATTGGATAGAGGGGTTGCAAACTATGATTGGATGGCTAGATTCCCAACAGCAACCATCAGACATCTTCACTGTGTAGTTCAGATCATAGACCGATCCTGTTGGTGTTTGATCCAAATGGCGAAGCAACAAGGTGGAAGCGAAAACCATTCCGATTTGAAGAGATGTGGTTGGCAGAGAAGGAATGTGGTGCAACAGTTAAAAAAGCTTGGGAGATTCAGCCGAGTGGGAATCAAATGTACCGGGTAGTGACAAAGATTAAGAAGTGCAAAAAATTGCTGAAATCTTGGAGCAAGGAACATTTTGGAAGTATTAAAAATCAGCTCAGAAAGAAAAAAGAATTGCTTTGGAAAGCAGAGGAGGATTCGGCCAAGGGAGGGAATCATGAAGTGGTGGTTCAATTGCGAAAAGAGCTGAATGTTTTATTAGACAAGGAGAATCGTATGTGGCATCAGCGATCTAGAGCTCAATGGTTGGCTTGTGGAGATAGAAACACAAAATTCTTTCATGGGGTAGCCACTCAAAGAAAAAGGAGGAATTTTATTAAAGGTATTCGGGATTCTCACGGTGCTTGGGTCTCAGATGAGAGGGACGTGGGGGCAGTTTTTGTTGATTTTTATACTAGATTGTTTTCATCGTCAAACCCATCAGATTTGGAGCGTGTTTTAGCAGGAGTGCAGCCCGTGGTTAGTACCTCTATGAATGAAGCCTTAACTTGCCCATATAGTAGGGAGGAGGTGGAGGTGGCTATAAAACAGATGGCTCCTTTAAAAGCCCTAGGCCCAGATGGGATGCCCCATTTATTTTATCAAACCTTCTGGCCAGATATTGGTATGGAAGTCTCAGATGCAGTCCTATCTTGTCTCAATTCAGGTAATCTTTTGAAGTCTATTAATCACACTTTTATTACTTTGATTCCTAAGGTTGATAACCCCGAAACTGTTGCTCAATTTAGACCCATCAGTCTTTGTAATGTTATCTATAAAATTCTGAGTAAAGTCTTAGCCAATAGGTTGAAACCTATTTTAAAGTCCATTATTTCTGAAACCCAGAGTGCCTTCGTTGCTGATAGCCTTATCACAGATAACATTCTTATTGCTTTTGAGTCTTTGCATCATATGAAAACTCAATGTTCAGGAAAGACAGGCTTTATGGCTTTAAAGCTTGATATGAGCAAAGCTTATGACAGAGTGGAGTGGGTTTTTCTAGAGAAAATTATGTTGAAGATGGGTTTTCAAGATACTTGGGTGGCCATGATTATGCAATGTATCACAACGGTATCTTATTCGATTTTGGTGAATGGTCAGCCTACGGGCCTAATTTATCCATCAAGAGGTCTAAGACAGGGTGATCCTTTGTCACCGTTCCTATTCCTATTTTGTGCAGAGGGTCTAAATGCCCTCCTTTGTCAAGCCGCAAGTTCTGGGGAGATTAGAGGTTACTCTATTTGTAGAGCGGGTCCAAAAATTACTCATATTTTCTTTGCCGATGATTGTTTGTTATTTTGTAGAGCAACTTCTGATGAATGTGCTAAAATTCAATCTATCCTTGCTTGGTATGGGGCTGCTTTTGGTCAACAAGTGAATGTGGATAAGACAACTGCTTTCTTTAGTCGAAACACTTCTGTGGAGGTACAAGAAGAATTAAAAGTTTTAATAGGGGTGTCGGCTATTAAAAGCTATGAAAAGTACTTGGGGCTACCCTCATTTGTGGGTCGAGAGAAGAAAGTGTGCTTCAATCAAATCAAGGAACGAATTTGGGCTAAAATGCAAGGGTGGAAGGAGAAATTGTTGTCTCAAGCCGGCAAGGAAGTAATGATAAAAGCAGTGATCCAATCAATCCCAACGTATTCTATGAATGTCTTTCGGCTTCCTATTGGTCTCCTTAAAGATATAGAAGCTATGATTCGTAAGTTTTGGTGGGGGTGTTCTGAGAATTCTAGAAAGATCCACTGGGTTAAATGGGAGACTCTTTGTTCTTCAAAGTCGATTGGAGGGATGGGTTTTCGCGACTTACGTGTGTTCAATGATGCCATGTTGGGAAAGCAAGTATGGCGTTTATTTCATGATAGGACCTCGCTGGTTTATAAGGTGTTCCGGGCTAAGTATTTTCCTTCGGGTAATATTTTTGATGCGGAAATCTCTCCCGGATGCTCTTTTGCTTGGCGTAGCATTTTACAAGCTAGAGAAGGTGTTTTAAGGGGTGCTCGATGGAGGGTGGGGAATGGGCAAGATATTAACATTTGGAGAGACCGCTGGCTGCCTTCTGAAGGTGGAGGTAGGATTCTATCTTCACAAAGGGACTTGTCTTTGAACGTGGTACACGATTTGTTTATGCCTGGCACCAATCTTTGGAATGAGGAGCTTCTTGATGTGAACTTCTATCCGTGGGAAGCTGAGGCCATCAAAAATATTCATGTTAGTCAAATTGAAGCAGCTGATGTTCTGATATGGCCTCATACGCCTGATGGTATGTATTCAGTCCAGAGCGCGTATCGTTTATTGGCGGCAACACAGCTTCAAGATCAGCCTAGCTCGTCGGATGTGGAGGCTGGAAAGGAGTTTTGGAATGGCATTTGGAAGCTGAAGGTCCCCCATAAAGTGAGACATTTCCTTTGGCGTGCTGCTCGTGAGTCTCTGCCTACTAAATTTAATTTACATAGGCGTCAGGTGCTGAGTTTTGGTATATGTGATGCTTGTGGTGACTGTGCCGAAGATGGTATTCGCGCTTTGTGGTTATGCGATGCTGCGAAGCCCACTTGGATGTCCGATGTCCGGTTTTCTTTCCTTCGGGCCCAACAATTCTCAAACTTTGGTGATCTATTTTAGTTTCTTTGCTTGCGGGGATCTTCTGAGTTGATTGCTTTGTTCGCCATGGTAGCATGGGGTATTTGGGAGAGACGAAACAGGTTGAGGGAGGGGCAGAGAACTTGGGGCTCTGAGATGGTGCTGCATCGAGCTTCAGAGATTCTATAAGAGTATCGGGATGTGCAGGTGTTGCCTCCTTGGATAGCTGCTCTGAGTGTGGACCTGCGTTGGAAGCCACCTGATGTGGGTGTCTACAAAGTCAACTTTGATGGGGCCTTATTTATGGAACAGAGGTGTGCTGGTTTAGGGGTAGTTGTTAGGGACTCGGCTGGGCTTGTTATTGCTGCATTAAGTCAGAAAGTGAGGCTGTCAGGATCGGCTGATGTGGTGGAGGCCTTGGCAGCTCGTCGGGCAATTTGCTTTGTCCAGGAACTTAGCCTTCATCATGTGGTGATTGAAGGGGACTCGTTGAGAGTTATTCAAGCCATTAACAACACTAGGCCAGTGCAGACTTTGTATGGACACATTATTGACGAGATTAGATTTTTATCTTCTTCAGTTAATTGTAGTTTTTTGCATGTTAATCGGAAGGGCAATATGTTAGCTCATGCCCTTGCTAGACGAGCAGTTCTATCTGCTGATACTGATGTGTGGACAGAAGAACTTCCACGGGACTTGGAGGATGTAGTGTAGTTTCTTTTTTCTAGTAATGAAGTTTCTTTTACCTTTTCCTCAAAAAAAAAAAAAAAAAAAAAAAAAAAGAACCTTAAGCCAATTTATTAAATGAAAATTAACGCTGAATTCTTTAAAACATAAAAAAGGTAACAATATACCCTTCCTTATTAAGCTTTTTAGTCATTTCCTCTTTTAAAGAGATTGAATAAGTGAAACACTGTGATGCAAATATAAAACACCAATGAATCATATGGCAAACTTAAGCAGTAGATGCATAGTTATTAAACCCGGAGTGGATGTTAACCCAATCTATGAGCCGGGTCACTAGATCATTGGTTCAACTAGTGGGTCAATGGTCGAAAGTAGGGTCATATATATATATATATATATATATAGAAAAAAAAATGTTAAGACTTAAACTTAAAGCAATAAAAAAAAATAAAGCCCAAAAAATGTATTAAAAAAAGAAGAGAAAAGAAGGCTTAAGCAATAAATTGTATAACATTTACTGATATACTCATAACAACGTGCTAACTGGCTTCATGAAACTGAAAAGAGTATTATTTATTTATTTAGTTTTTCTCTTATTTAAATTATTATTGTAGGTGTTGGAATTTTGATGGTCCAAGTCCATTGAGAATAGTGAAGCCACTTCCCTCAAATTAAGCCCAAAACAATATAATTTGTATAGAAAGTGGGAAAATGACTTTAATGTAAGTTAAATTAAGTTTAGGATTAAGGCTGAAGATCCGAAGATTAACAGAGTAGAATGATTCTAAAGAGTAATTTAAGATTAATGCAGCCTTCGGGCAAACCCAAGGGTGAGTTCTTATATAGAAATCTACACAAGTTCTACCTTCAACCCCTATTGTACTATTCTAGTTCCTATCCTCTTGATTATGCTTTTTTCCCCAAAAACTCAGAATCCCCTTGTCTGGGAGGTTCTCCTCCCTTATATACTCCTTTTTCTTTCCATCTTAGCCCTCCACTTGTGTACTTTCAGGCTTTCCTTTGGACACATGTCCCACCCAAGTTCTGCTGAAGGTGGTAGAAGGGGCTGCTTAACTATAAATCTACTGTTTAGGTGTCATTTCCTCATTAATGTAGCTGATAAGGTTGTTGTCATGCATTCAATGAGGAGGTGATAAGTAACCTTTTTCAGGAAATATCTTTCCACTGCCTTGGCCCTTTCCTGGAAGACTGCTTCTCCTTCTCGGGCGCTCTTGTGACATTATGCACCTTTCCTATCCTCTTCTTGGGTTAGAGGTGCTTTACAAATGAACTAGTGGAAATATCACTTCTCTCCCTCCTCGGTCCTCGGACTCCCCACAAATATATATCACACATTAAATAGTAAAGAAGTCAATGAGATTGACATATTAATGTAATTTTATATAATTCACAAACCTAGCTGGGTTATTAAAAACCCAACTGGGTCACATGGTTTGCTTTGAACCAGCTGAGTTTTACTAGTTTTGACCGGGTCTTGTGCACATCTGATTCAATTGATGACCCAGATTGGTTTATGTGCCAGGTCACCGAATTACTAGTCCAACCGATTAGGCCGGGTTAGATTTAATAACACTGATTAGATGAACTAAATTAGCCAATCATGACCTAAATTATTGTCCACATAGTTGTTCTTGCAGTAAATAGAAACTAGAAAGCATAAATAGGCTTAAACAATTCCATTCATTTGACTTCAAGGCTAACTAGTAGTAGTTGATTTCCTATTCAATTGAACACTTATAGAAATGGTACCCATTGTTTACCTCTGCTTTAATTGACAAAATTTTTCAATGCCTAAACAAATAAATAGCCTGCAACTGCAATTCCTATTCAATGCCTAAAAAATTGTTTTTTTTTTTTTTTTAAATTTAAATTTAAATTTTATTTTTTATTTTTTACTAAGCTAAATAAAACAACCATAAAACAATGCTAAAACAATTGCACAAAAAAAGTAGTAGATTTATCTATTCTATACCAAGAACTAGCAAGATCTAAACTAATTTTTAATACCGATTATCATTATTCAAACACAATTTTAAAAGAATCATCCTTTCTAACATAACAAAACCATAAATTTAATAATTGCTGTGTTATGCCTATTCATTATAGTGAATTGGAACAGCGGTTTTGTATTTCCTAACACTAAGCACTAGCATTGGGGGGGTGTAAACACCCTCCAATTGCTATTTTACAATCTAAGACAGCAAAAACCCACTCCATTTGGATTTGTATACTTAAAAAAATTTGCAACCTATGAATAATAAGGTTACATATATACAACCTTACTATTCATAGGTTGTAAAAAAAAAAAAAATTAATCTAGTGGTTGTGTGGGAAGAGAAAATGATAGTAGGAGGAAAGAGTGAGAAGAATACTTTTTATTATTTTATTAGGTAGTTTATATTATTTTATTGGATTGTATGTAAAAATAAAAACTAGGATGTAGGATGAGTTGTAAAATAAGTTGGTAAAATAGATAAAATAGTGTTTGAGGATGCAAAATATATATATATATATATATATATTTTTGCATCCCTGAATGCTAGTGCTGACAACAACCACCACAACAACATTATTACAATTAAGCAAATAATTTATAAACACAACAAACTTAACTAATAATTAGCATAACACTCTTCAATTAACTTACAATAATCTATTTTGATTGATTTAAACAAATACTATTAAAAAAAAAAAAAAGCCTCCTAAGGTTCATCTAGGCCCAAGTCTATAATTGTCGGAACTGCCATACATACTGCCTCCATTAACATGATATGGTCTATAATTCACAACATTCTCATAATATTTTTACAATAAATCATAAGTGGTAAGTTGTTATTGATTTTAATTTGAATCCACAATTTAAATTTACTTTTTTGCTCAACTGTAATAACCAATAAAAATATGTTATAAGGACTAGATTTGGCTTCCTAGTCGAAAAGATGGGTGGACTTAGGCCCAAAAAGCCCAAAACAATGAATTGTAGAGAGTGGGTTGGAAAAACTAGGCCTTAATGAATTAGACAATTACTCAAATAAGTTCAGATCACAAGAGAATGAAAATATACGAGTTTATACTAAAGAAAATCGTCATCAGCACAGTCCGATGAGATCAGTTCTTATATATTTCTTTCTGATTTGATTACAAAGTTAGTTCTTGATACTACAGTATTTTTCTCTTAGTTTCTTGATCCCGTTCTCCCATTACTTCCTTCTTCTTTTATACTCTCTTCCTATTTCATCTCTACCCACCATGTGCTAGCCAGATGGTTGGTATTGATACTTGTCCCATCAGCTCCTTCCTAAAGTTTTCATGTAGTAGCTGTAAGGCTGAAAACCAATGTTCAGGTATCACATCCACATTAATGCAGCTAGAGAGTTAGCTGCAGAGCATTTAATGTGATGGTAGCAGCTTTCTCCTTAGATATTTCAGGATTCCCCTTTGTCCCACATTTCTGCAATGCTCATTCGTACCAATCGAACTCCCTGGAACATTCCCCTGGATTGCAGACCACCTATTCGGACCTCGGCTTTGGTTAGCCTAGATGACATTTGTCCTTGGCCTACCCTTTTGCGCCATTATAACCAAAACTGACCTTTTTATCTACTAACACGGACTCCCTTGATAATGTTTACTTTTCTTTGGATGACCTTTAGTCCTCGGCTTGGGCTTTAGGCCCAATATATACATAAATAATGAGCTCTTGGGCCCAATACCCCTACAATAGCCCCTTGAGATTCAGGTGATTCCATAGAGTTCTGCAATCCTCAGTGGTATGCCCCCGCTTCTGGTGGTATTGGCAGTGAAGGCTCTGATTGAACCTCAAGGGGTCTCTACTCATCTTGTTCGGCTATTTGAAATATGGCTCGTTCTTGATCTTTTTAAAAACTTAATGCAACGGTTCTCAGAATACAGTGTTTACCACTTGAGGAGTCGTAGGCCAAGATTGCCCAGCAAAATCCCTCTGGGGTCTGTTATTGTTGTAGTGGTCTAACCTGAAATCCCTCATCTCTTGGGGGATAGCCTTACCCTTTCCTTTGCCCTGCTGTTGGTCCTTCTCAACCTTCTTATACTTATCAATTAGATCCATGAGTTGGCGTACACTGGTAATGGGCTTCCCATTCAAAGACTTCCTCAAGCCATGCTCGATAGGTAGGCCGACCTTGAAAGTCCTGATGGCTACGTTGTCAAAGTCACCATCTATTTCATTGAATATCTCCCAGTAACTGTTCGTGTATGTTTTCAAGGTCTCCCTTTCTCTCATGGACAGTGACAATAAGGAATCTAAGGACCGAGGAACCCTACTGCACGTTATAAAGCGGGATCTAAACGCCCGAGTGAGTTCCTTGAAGGAATCAATGGAACCTGCACCCAGACCATCGAACCACCTCATCGCCATAGGCCCCAAGCTGGATGGGAATACTTTGCACATCAGGACCTTGTTCCTGGAGTGCACAGCCATTCTTTGATTGAAATGGCTAACATGCTCCATAGGGTTTGTTTGACCATTGTACATGGTGAACGTGGGTTGAGTGAACTGCCGAGGAAGTCTGCCTCCCTCAATCTTGCGCGTGAAAGGTGATTTGGAAATTTGGTTGAGTGCTCTACTCATAGCATCATTTCCCAGGCTCCTAGAAGATGAATTTCTGTTTCTGCGCTTATGATTGTAGTCTTCATCATACGAGAAAGACTCACTAGGAGAAGTCCTTGATTTGCACCTATAGCTACTATCCTTTTCATTGTCGAAAGAGAAGTCAGAATTGCAAGGAGCTTGCTTTTGCTGTTTGTGGCGTAAGCTTTTCTTCAAGTGATCAATCTCTAGCTGCATGACTTTGGTATTTTTCTCATGAGAAAGGTGGTAACCATCCCAAGAATGACTCCTACTAGTATGGGTAGTATGCACACTCCCCTCTCGATCCCTTCTTTGTTCAAGGTCACGAAAGTGATCTTAACGCTGAAACCTCGTAGATTCTGCCTGGTTTAGACCCGAACCTACCATTGTTGAACGTTAGACTCAATATAATACCAATAATTCCCATAGATGGCACCAATTGTAAGGACCAGATTTGGCTTCCTAGCCCAAAAAATGGGTGGACTTAGGCTCAAAAAGCCCAAAATAATGAATTTGTAGAGAGTGAGTTGGAAAAACTGGGCCTTAATGAATTAGAAAATCACTAAAATAAGTTCAGATTACAAGAGAATGAAAATAAACCAGTTTATACTAAAGAAAATCGTCCTCGGCATAGTCCGATGAGATTAGTTCTTATATATTTTTTTCCGGTTTGATTACAAAGTCAGTTCTTGATATTACAGTGTTTTTCTCTTAGTTTCTCGATCCCCTTCTCCCGTTGCTTCCTTCTTCTTTTATACTCTCTTCCTCTTTCATCTCTACCCTTCACGTGCTGGCTAGATGGTTGGTATTGGTACTTGTCCCATCAGGCCCTTCCTAAAGTCTTTATGTAGTAGCTGTAAGGTCGAAAACTACTTTTTAGGTATCACCTTTACATTAATGCGGCTAGAGAGTTAGCTGCAGAGCATTTAATGTGGTGGTAGCAGCTTTCTCCTTAGATATTTCAGGATTCCCCTCTGTCTCATGTTTCTGCAATGCTTATCCGTACCAATAGAACTCCCTAAAACGTTCCCCTGGATGGCAGAACACCTATTCGGACCTTGGCTTTGGTTAGCCGAGGTGACATTTGTCCTCGGCCTACCCTCTTGCGCCATTATGACCAAAACTGACATCTTCATCTACTAACACGAACTCCCTTAATAATGTTTACTCTTCCTCGGATAACCTCCAGTTCTCGGCTTTGGCTTTAGGCCTAATATATACATAAATAATGAGCTCCTGGGCCCAATACCCCTACATATATCATTTAAGATTTGTTGTGAAAATGTTGTGGACATATCATTTTTATTATATTAATGTTATCCAAACACTTATGTTAACTTTAAAAATAGAAAACATACTTTTACACATTTTTGCCAAATGTCTGAGTCTTGCACTTAAAATTAAAAAAAAAAAAAAAACCTCTAAGCAAATGCAACTCGTGTGCAAAATGATAAACTAATATATACTAATACCAAAATATTCAAGAAAAATGACATAGCCACTAAGAGTATTCATAGTGATACTCTCGAATTGCTAAATTGCCATTTTTAATAATCCACACCATAAAAAACACGTTACATTGATGGTGCTATAGTTAAATTTTGTTGCAAATGAGCTACAGTAAACTGCCAACTATGACAGTCCCCTGTAGCTTAAAGACTATTCTCTCTCTCTCTCTCTCTTCACCAATTCTCTCTTTCTCCCTTTTCTATTTTCTTTTTTCCTCACTCAAGATCTTGCCCTTGCCCTCTCGCCCAAGCCCTCTCTTCCTTCAATTGAAAAACCCAAATTCTCTCTATTTTGCCTTTCTCAATTCTCTCTTCTCTATCTCTCTCTCTCTCAAACGAATGAAAGAGGTGGGTTTGTGGTGGTTCATGGGCGATAGTGATACAAGTGGCGGCGAGTTAGCAATGTGGTGGGTATGTATTGGTTGTGGTTGGGTTTTTGTTTTTGTATGTGTTTATATGAGTTAGGTGGTTGTGGGTCTAGTAGTTGTGGTGGTGGTGGTTGAATTTGACTATGAATCGAGATCAGATTTAAAGTTGAAATCATGTTTTGGCTTGTGATTGTGGTAGTGGGTTGGGTGGTCCAATCTGGGTTTTTTTTTTGTTTTTTGTTTTTTTTTGTTTATATTCATATGAGTTTGTGTTTGATATGGATGTGAGTTTATTTGTTGTGGTTGTGATTTTGTGGTAATGGTGGTTGATTTTGGGTCATGGATTTAGTAGCCGTGGGTTGAAGAGAGGGAGAAGATAAAGAGACAAAGAAGAAGAGAGAGAGAAAAAATAATAAATAAATAAATAGTGTTTAATTGTATTATTCAAAATAAGGGCAAATTACAACTTATCCACCTGTGGTTTGGCTGAAATTTAAGTTACTTACCTGTGGTTTGAAATTTGACATTTTACCCGCATAAGGTTAGTTCAGTTAGAGTTTCGTAACCTACACCTATTAAAAACAAGACTAAATATGTAATTTTGCTTCACTTTTATGTTTTTCTTCTCCAAAAACGCAAAAAACATAAAAATACAAGATCAAATAAGATCAGAAAGAATCCAGTGGAATACTTGCATCATAGGATTTCAAACCACAGGTAGGCAACTTAAATTTTGTTCAAACCTCGGGTAAAGTGTCAAATTTCAAACCACAAGTACAACTTAAATTTCGGTCAAACCATAGGTGGGCAAATTGTAATTTACCTTAAAAATAAAAGTATTAATATAGGGTGAATTGTGAAATAATGAATTAAAATAAATAAAGTGGTTTTTTAGATCCTAAAAGCTAATTTTTTTTAGCATTTCTACCGTGAATGCCGTAAAAGAAAATTTAGAACATACTTATTGTAAAGTTCAGATTTCCAACTAGCTTTTGTTGGCTTTAATTTTGTGCCAAATTTGATTGTAATTTCTTCAATCATTTCCCTGTATTTATGTGGGTTTATTTGTAAGAGATGAGTATGAGGGATTGGTGAAGAATTAAGCTTCAAAGAAGAATCAGTGCAATTCATGACTAGCTTATGAGAAGCTTGTGAGAGGAGTAACCCACAAAAGGCCACATGTGAAGCACATGACTAGAAGTTGAAGAGTCAAGCTAGACTGTCAAATTCGCGAGTACTTCACAAGAAAGGCCATCCCGTGAGGTACCCGTGAAACTTTCTGTTTGGCAAAAAAGAAAAAGTGCTTTACCAAATTCTTTACTCACACTATATATACCCTTATTACTCACGAAATGTAATGAGTGCTTTTTAGAGAGAAAACCCTAACGAAAACACTTGAGAGTTAAAGATTGTTATATCTACAATTATTTATACACTTTCTCTTGGTTTTCCTCTACTCTTATCTCTCCATCTCTACATCCTTGAGAGGTTCTTAGCTCAAACACTTACCTCACTCAATCTGAGTGTTGAGTCAAGTTTGGTGCCTTTGGGAAGTATTGGAAGGAGCCATTAAGTAGCAGATGCAATCAGGCTGAATTGTGGGATTCGGAAAGCTAGTGAAGATAAGACTCTGAGAAGTCCATTGGTAGTAGGAGCCTAGAGGGCTCAAGTACATGGGGTAGATTAGGCTTGGAGGGTCTTTTGTTATTCATATGCTCCAACTTTATTCACTAGTGGATCAATTCGATTTGGAGGGTCACGGAGAGGTTTTTCGCCGAGTTCTTTGGTTTCCTCTTCAATAACACGTCTTGGTGTTATCTTGTGTTTGCATCTCTCTTCCCTACTCTTTAAGTTTTTATTTTTTTGTTCATTATGGTTGAAGATGGTTTAGAGTAGTGTTTCCGCACTTTATTAAGTTACAGTAAAAATAATCTAGCTATAATTTTAAAATTGGGGTCCAAACAAGCGTTAGTGTTTTCACACTAATTTGAGTTTTCACTTTTCACTACACTGCAGCAGGAAAAAGCATGAAAGGAAACAAATTCAAGAAAACCGTTGTCCGGACTTTTCAGTAAAATCAATTGATTTGATGAGAATTAGCATTCCATTTGACTATGCAACCCATAAAGCTTTTTGTTTTTTGGGAGTAGAAATAGAATGCAAATAAAGTTGGTTCTACCAAATATAATTGAACAATAAACAACATGTATTGGACCAATTTTCTGTTCTCCCAACAAGCCTTGCCGGGCAATTATGCATTCTTGCACCTAAAAAGAAGCTAGAGTCTACGTACCAAAATTAAAAATAAAAACAAGAAGAAGATGTGGTCTAGTGGGTTTATCTTTATTCTTAAAAAATTAACATATAGGTTAAAACCATAAATAGACCAATTTTAAAAATAGAAAACTAGCGGATAAACTCCCCACTGGGCACTAGATAGATACAAATTTCCTACAACACATTTAAAACTTCCTACATCACGTTTACCCCAACAAGAAATATACTTATTGTTCCTTTGCATCAACGTTTGCTTTCAGTTCTTGGAAGGTGAAAAATACCTTTAATATAATTAGCTTATTTTTATTCCTAGAAAATAATAAATAGGTCAATTGACAAAATTTAAAAATAAGAAAATTAGAGGATAAACTCCCTACTAGATAGATACAAACTTCTTACACCATGTTTATCACAACAAGAAGTATACTTATTGTCACTTTGCATTAGTGTTTGCTTTCTTACTTCCAAACGTTCTGGATGAAATTATTTTTCTTTTGATAATTTAAATAGTTACAATGGGGGGAGGGATTTAAACCTTGTCTTTCTTAGAAAAATCAGAAGGTGCCAATCAATTGAGTTACAGAGTTCTTGGAGTTATAGATGAAATCTAAAGATAATACTATCCTTATTACATGTGCTTTGCATGTGCGATGATGTTCTCTTTTTCTATTTGGGTTTAGTGCTATAATTTTCCATTCATAACAATTTGAGGTTTACACATTTGACCGCTACTATTACATGTGGTGGGCAAAAAATAAGACAAGTTAAAAAGGTGATAGACCTGCTATATTTGCTCACACAATTAATTTGAAGAGATGGGATGCTTAATCAACCTCATATACCTTCTTTTAAGTGGAATAAACCAGGTGGAATTGGAAAGATTAACATTAAGTATAATTATGCAAGTATTACTGAAAGATAGCCTCAAAGGACTTGTATTGAGTTCCTCAGGATTAATCTGAGATAGTGACTACAAGTGTTTCTTGATTAAAAATTCTGAATCCCTTTTCCTAGGGATTCCTGTGCTTTACGTAGTCAACTAAGGTGCATCTGAGCCCTACATATGGAGAGTCATGGTTCATTTCCCTTGATACTTGTCCCATCAGGGTTACTAGAAGGCTTCCACATTAGACTATGAGTCGTGGTGACACTATTTAGGGGTCATGTCCTCATTAATGCAGCCAGCTAAGTGGGTGCAGAGCATTGAATGTAGAGGTGATAGATGCTTTATCTATCTTCTTTCCTTCCTAGCTTGATGACATATTTTCCTTCTCATCCTCGGTTTGTTCTTGACGGCCTCTAGTGTGGGATCTTGGCCTTCCGAGAGGGCATAGGTATCCTCGGCGTCCTTGGGCGTTGTGGTTTTCCTGTACCTGTAGAGGGTTGCCCATATTTTCTCGAGGGTGTGTTGGTAGTGTTTTTCGAGGTCTATACACAGAATGCTATCCTCAGCCCATCTGTCTGTATTCTTGGATTCTCATCCCCCCACATTACACATTTGTGAACAACTGATATGATAAAAGTTAGAGTAAACCTCAAATTGGAATGAATTGAAAATTATGACACTAAACCCCAAAAAAGGAGAGCCACATCCTATGTGCAAAATGCATGCACTTTCTACTCTTTATCTTCACATAATACTTTTTGATGCTCCTCTCTTGGTCTTTGCTCTCTTAAGACCCAATCTTGAAAAATGGACACTTCCAATTCCCAACCTTTGTGTCTCTACAATATTTCTCTTTTCTTCCTATGGATTCTCTTCTGTGAAATCCTCTTAAAGACCTACAAATCTTTCAAAGAAATCTCAGTAAAGGGATTGTTCACATACCCAAACCAAACCACCAATGTAATTTATTCCACAAAATGGTGAGAAACCCATGCCACAAAATCAAAACCTTCAAAGAAATTATCAATCTAGCAGATTCAAACTAGCAATCACAAACAGACAAACAAGAAATCAAATCTACCATCTCTTGCTTAAAAAAAAAAAAATTTAAATCAACCTAAGAAATAAAATCAAACCCATGCCACAAAATACAATTCACCCAATAAATTATCAACCAGGGACCGAGCTAGGATTTTTAGGGGGGGGGGGGGGGGGGGAGTATAAGCAAAAAAAAAAAAAAAAAAAAAAAATCTAAATAAGCATTTAGTTAATATTAATAAACTATCAACAAAGATAAAGACACAAAATCATTCTTTTGTAATACATTATAATACAATTATCTACCAACAAAGAAAACACCATTATTTCTTAATACATTACTGTAAAATGATTTCTTTTAAATCTTAAAAATCATCTCTAATTGAATTCAATAAATAGACAAAGTGATAAACAAACCGATACTATTATAGACGTTCTTTATAGACCCTACTCTCTTTCGACTCTGGTCTCTCTCTCTCTCTTCTATGAATTAGGTTTATAATTGGATTTTAGTCCAATGTGGGTTGATGGTTGTGTATTGGGCTTGGCTGGGCGGGGCATATACAATTATACATATTAATTTTTATTTTTTCTGTTTTTTATTTTTTTTATTTGTGTGGGTCAGGGGGGCCTAGGACCCCTATCTCCAATGCTCCATCCCTGTTATGAACGTATGCTAGAATAAGAAAAAAGGGACAAGAAGCCGATGAAGAAAAAAGGGACAAAAAAGACAAAGAAGTACTTATCAAAAAAAATAAAAAAATAAAAAGATAAAGAAGAAACAAAGGCAGCTTGCGAAAGAGCAAGAGAGACAAGTGAGAGAGAAATTAAAGCAGACTCCAGGGAGGAGAGAGACAGAGACAGAGACAGTTGTTAAAGTTGTTTACATCAGTGATCCATAGTTCTCTTTGCTCTTTTTCCAGCTGGAGAGACGAAGGAGGATCAATGAACAAACTAATCAACTAAGCTGGAGATTGAATTTGCCATTTATCAATTCTAAGGTTCCACTAATTGCCAAATCAAATGGCTCTGGCAATGTGACATCGAGTAAAGAGATGTAGGGTTGATTCTGCCTCACCATTACATAAAGGGCAACTAGTGTCCAAGGATGCTAAAAACTCACTCAACTAATCCTTAGTGGGAAGAAGATTAAATGCTATTCTCCAAAGATGCATCTTTAGCCTCTCATGAATGTTGGTCTTCTAGATTTTCCTTGTGAGAGAAACACTGCTAGAAATATTTTCGCCGCCAGTAATGAGACGATAACAAGATTTCACCGAGAACTGCCCATTTTCAGATTTGGTCCAAATCCATCTGTCTTCCTAACCAGCAGTCCAAATTGGGATGTTTTTAATGGCCACAATAGACTCTTGGTCAAACAACTCATTCAACAAATTATCATTCCAACCTGAACCCGAAGAGTTTAAAAGCTGTGAAACTACCAAACAGGAATTAAGTACTTGAGACCTTGGCGTTGGGATAAAGCCTGACTTATCAAGTAACCAAGGATCTTCCTAAACTAAAATTGAATTCCCAGTCCCTACTAATTTACACACTCCCAACTTGATTATGCCCTTCACCTTTTCAATACCTTTCCAAACCCATGACACATTAGAGGCTATAGGAGCTCTAAGCCAATCAGCCCTTACCTTGTAGTTGGCTACCAATTGCTTCACACAAAAACAATTTTTCCTTGATAACATCCACCATCCCAACTTGGAAACTAAGGCCTGATTCAGCTTCTCAAACTTTTCGAAACCAAGACCATCTTCATCTTTCGGCTTACACAAATCATCCCATGCTATAGGAGTGAAAGACTTATTAGAATCCTCTTTCGGCTTCCACCAAAAACGTCTCACAACCGCATCTTCATATTTGTAGAGGCAATATACCCAAAGATAAACTAACAATAAATAAAAATGATAAACACAGAGCCACAAACACATTACATTATTTTATTTAACTATCATTGAAGGAGCAAGTGGAGTGGTTTATGAAAGTAGAGTTTTTTAGTGCAAGCTTTGATGAAAGTCCTTTACTGTGTCATATAAACAAGAACAAAAGAAAAAGGGAAAAATTAATAGGGTCAATTAAATACATTTTCACACACTAAGGAAGGAAAATAAAAAGAACATGTTCAACAATTAAAAGCATATAAGAACAATGGAAAACTTACCCGTATACTTAGTTTTTTTAATTTTTTTTAGAATGACCTGTATACTTAGTTACTTTGTAATCTTTACGCTTATACACACAAAATATAAAACAAAGAATTAAAAATCAAAACCAGATCAACCTAAAATGCTTATGCTTATATATAAAGGACATGCATGCCCCAGTTACAACAAAATGCAATTAAATACAGGAAACAAAAACCATGCAAATTAAACAATATCCACAGTACAAGCAAAAAGTGAAAATTGACCAAATATGGAATATTTAATGGTTAATTCAATAAGTGACACAAATGTGGCCCTAATTTCAGAAACAATTGCCACGCATTTTTGTCCATCCAATATTGTCTCCAAAACAACCCCATAACACAAAATATTCTTGGTCATCCTAATATGACCAAAAAGAATAGTAGAATCCCTAAAGGAGCTCTTGCAAGAAACACTTACCTCATCATTGCAGTCAGATGAGTCCTCTAAACACAAACAATAACACAACCTCGACAAAGTAGTTTAAAAAATTGACAAATCATGAAAAGGAGGCCCAAATTCAGCAAATGTACAACAAAGAACACTCCAAAACCACTAAATCATAAAAAGAGAGAAAACCCATGTGAAATAAACCAATGCATGCTAGGAATCTTAGATCTCAACTAAAATCCTTCGTCAAATTAGCAAGAACGAAAAAAATAAAAAACCAAAACCAGAATAAAAAATAAACTAAACTTTAACCAAAACCAAAACTAAAACCCACATAATCAACCAACAGTTACACAAAAATATACACATAACCCAAACCAAACTTCAACCAACATTAAAACTAAAAAACCAGAAATTTAACAACAAATATAAATACAAATATTGCTACAAAATAAAAATGAGAGCTAGAGAGACTTACCTTACTTTGGGTAGGGTTTGTGGTTTTGGGTAGTATTTTTGTGTTTGAAATTTTGGAAAAGAAATTGTGGGTTTTGAGTAAAGAAGAAGAGAGGATGAGGGAAAGTGGGTTAAGGAAGAGGAAGAGGAAGAGGGAGAGGAGAGGGAGAGGGAGAGGGAGAGGGAGAGGGAGAGAAAATGTGGGTGAGAGGAAAAACACTGAAGAAAAGAGGTGGGAAACCAAAAATGAGAGGCCAAAGTGGTGGGAAGGTGAAAAAAATAAGTGGGAAGTCTGAAAATTTTTAAGTGGTACGAGGGACCTATCCCAACGTTTTTGGAGACTTATCCCAGCACTTTTGGAAACGCTGGAATAGATGGACCCTATTCCAGCGCTTTCAAAAGCGTTGGGACAGGTCTATTCCCATAAGGGAATGAGTGATCCTATACCGGCGCTTTTGAAAGCGCTGGAATAGGGTCCACCTATCCCAGCGCTTTCAAAAGCGCTGGAATAGGGTCCACCTATCCCAGCGCTTTCAAAAGCGCTGGGACAGGTCTCTCTATTCCCTTCCGGAGAGAGGCCTATCCTGGCGCTTTTAAAAGCGCTAGAATAGGTGGACCCTATGCCAGCGCTTTTAAAAGCGCTGGGATTGGTCTTTCCTTTAGCATTTTCTTAATTAATAGTAATATA
Source organism: Quercus gilva (assembly GCA_023621385.1). Lineage (NCBI taxonomy): Eukaryota > Viridiplantae > Streptophyta > Magnoliopsida > Fagales > Fagaceae > Quercus > Quercus gilva. The sequence continues at coordinate 15,620,192 of CM042480.1, forward strand.
AATAGTTCAAATTATAAATAGTAATATAAATTGTAATATTTAATATTTTCTTGATTAATAAGATTGAATATAATTCTTTAAATTAATAAAATATAATTTAATAGTACAAATTAATAAAATAAATTATATTAATTAATAAAAATATTTTTTAATAATTCAATTTAACAAAATTTAATTTAATTTAATACTTCAAACTAATTTAATACTTCAAATTAATAAAATATAATTCCTCACTAAAAATTAGTAAAATATAATGTAATAGCTAAAAAAAAAATGTAAGATGAGACTCGAGGACCAACAATATTAAAATATAATTTATTATTTTAATTAGGTTGGGTATATAAAACTCATTTACCCATTAAAACCTATTTAACCCAAATCCAATTATTATGGGTAAACCTTAACTCACCCAATTACCCAATTATCAAAATTACCAAAATGCCCCTAAAGTGTAAATGACCAAAGTACTCTAAAATTTTCAAAAATGACCAAAATACCCCAAAACCTCAAAATTACCAAAATAACCACGAAACCTACAAAATAACCAAAATACCCCTGAAACCTAAAAATTACCAAAATACCCCCAAAACCCATAAAATGACCAAAATAACCCCAAAACCAGAAAATTACCAAAATACCTCCGAAACAAGAAAATGACCAAAATACCCCCTGAAACATAAAAAATGACGAAAATACCCATGAAACCCAAAATATGACCAAAATACCTTTGAAACCAAAAAATGACTAAAATACCCCTAAAACCTTAAAAAAAATTTCCAAAATACCTCCGAAACCTAAAAAATTACCAAAATACCTCTAAAACATAAAAAAATGGCCAAAATAACCTCGAAGCCTAAAAATTAACTAAAATAACCCCGAAACCCCAAAATACCTCTGAAACCTTAAAAATGGCCAAAATAACCCCGAAGCGTAAAAATTGACCAAAATAACCTAGAAACCTAAAAATGATCGAAATACCCCTGAAATCTTAAAAATGGCCAAAATAACCCCGAAGCCTGAAAATTGACCAAAATAACCTAGAAACCTAAAAATGATCGAAATACCCCCGAAATCTTAAAAATGGCCAAAATAACCTTGAAGCCTTAAAATTGATCGAAATAACCTAGAAACCTAAATATGATCGAAATATCCTCAAAAACTAAAAAATGATCGAAGTACCCTGAAAGCCTAGAAATTAACTAAAATACCCTCTGAAACCTAAAAAATGACTAGAGTACCCCCGAAACCTATATATGACCAAAATAACCCATAAACCTTGAAATGAACAAAATATCCTCGAAACCTAAAAAACGACCAAAATAACCCAAAACCTATAAAATGATGAAAATGCCCCTTAAACCTGTAAGTCGATAAAAATACACCCTAAACCTAAAAAATTACCAAAATCCCCCCTAAAACTAAGAAATAACCAAAATACTCCCTAAACATAACAAATGACCAAAATACCCACTAAACCCCTATTTTGGTAATTTTAGAGGTTTTGGGTGTATTTTGTTCATCTTATAGGATTAGTGGTATATTGGTCATTTTAGATATTTTGAGGGGTATTTTGGTCGTTTTATAGGTTTAGAGGTATTTTGGTTGTTTTAGGCGTTTTAGGGTATTTTTGGTAATTTTAGAGGTTTCAGGTTGTTTGTGGCCGTTTTAGGGGTTTCAGGGTATTTTTGATAATTTTAGAGGTTTGGGGGTATTTTCATCACTTTATAGGTTTGAGGGTATTTTGATAATTTTTTAGGTTTTAGGGGTATTCTAATTTTTTTTTTTTTTTTTTTTGGGTTTAGGGGGGTATTTTGGTTATTTTTAGGTTTTGGGATTATTTTCGTCAATTTTTAGGTTTCGGGGTTATTTTGGTCATTTTTAAGGTTCTGGGGGGTATTTTGTCATTTTTAGGTTTTGAGGGGGTATTTGGCTAATTTTTTTTGGATCTCAGGTGTACTTTCATAATTTTTAGGTTTCGGGGGTATTTTGGTCATTTTATGGATTTTAGGGGTATTTTGGTCATTTTTTTGGGTTTTGGGGGTATTTTAGTCATTTTCAGGTTTCGAGGGTATTTTGGTCATTTTTGGGGTTTTGGGAGTATTTTGGTAATTTTTAGGTTTTTGGGGGCATTTTGGTCATTTTTTGGGTTTCAGAGGGTATTTTGGTCATTTTATGGTTTTAGGGGTATTTTGGTCATTTCTTAGGTTTAGGGGTATTTTGGTCATTTCTTATGTTGTTTATTTAAATTTTAGATGGGCTTTAGTGGGTATTAATGGGTTTATCCATTAAGACCCATATAATTAAATTAACGAAAAATACTCTATAGGCGACTTATCCCAGCACTTTAGGTGACCTATCCCAGTGCTTTTGGAACGCTAGAATACGTTGACCCTATTCCAGTGCTTACAAAAACGCTGGGATAGGCCTTTCTCCATAAGAGAATGAAAGGACCTGTCCTAGCACTTTTGAAAGCGCTGAAATAGGTTACCCTATTCCAACGCTTTTAAAAGTGTCGGGACAGGTCCTTCAATTCTCTTATGGAGAAAGACCTATCCCAGGGCTTTTTGAAGCGCTGGAATAGGTTGACCCTATTCTAGCGCTTCCAAAAGCGCTAGGATAGACCTTTCTTCATAAGGGAATGGAGAGACCAGTCACAGCGCTTTTAAAAGCGCTGGAATAGGGTAACATATTCTAGTGCTTTCAAAAGCGCTGGGACAGGTCCCTTCATTCCTTTATGGGGAAAGACCTATCCCAGCGCTTTTTAAAGCGCTGGAATAGGGCTTTAAAAAGCGCTGGGATAGGTCTTTCCCCATAAGGGAAAGCAGCAACCCTATCCCAACGCTTTTGGGCTTCCTATACCAGCGTTTTTGAAAAACGCTGCTATAGGCCTCCTATTGCAGCGCTTTGTAAAGCTCCGGTTTTGAGCCGTTGTAATAGGATTTCCTATACTAGCGTTTTCAAAAAACGCTGGTACAGGCTTATCTATTACAGCGGTTTGTAAAAACGCCGAGAAAAAAATGCTGGAACAGGACGATTTTTTTGTAGTGTTAGCAGTTGAATTAGCAAGAAAATGAAGCCTTTAATGAGTAGTTATTGCAGGCATTGTTCACATTACCAGTGCATTTACTTTCATAAGAAGAACTCTATTATGTATCATGATGGCTGAGTGTGGTTGACATAAGTTGTTTATATTGCAGGGCTGTCTTGCTTCATTCTTGTTAGATAGCTGTGGAAGCATATTCAACTAGTCGTACATGTAGTAAAAGCATTTAGAAAAATATATTAGAACATGCTGTGAAATTCATTTGGGAAATTATATTGATGGAATTAATGCAATTGTGTATGTGTTTATATTTTGCATTAGGTTATTAAATTTTGATCAATGTGAAATAGCCCATCAAAATTTATTTATTTTGTTAAAAGAAAAAAAAAAAACTTATTTCAACGTTTACAAACTGTTGAAACTAATCTCAAGATACCATTTATCAATGGTTGAGTGATTTGGATAAAAGTAATAAACAATATCATTTCAACGTTTATTTACCGTTGATAAATGTATAACATTTTTTTCAATAGTTGCATAGGCAGTAGAAAAATATTTTTGACATAATTTTTAGTGACAGATGTCGACAATCATTTCAACCATAGCAAATACTTTTTTCGATGGCTTTTAGTACTTTTTTTTTAATTGTGTCAATCGTTGAAAATTACCAAATTTCTTGTAGTGTGTGCCAGTTCATACAATGTCACACATGGTCTCTACTTTACTCTTGATCCACTCTCTTTATCTGCATATTGTGATGGTGATTGGGTTAGGGACCCAGAGATCGACAGTTGGGTTTGTAGTGTTCTTAGGAAATGACCCCTTCATGTGGTCAGATAAGTAGCAACATATCGTCACTTGTTCCTTCATGAAGATAGAATGCAGATCACTGACTTCATTTGTTGTGTGACTTTTATTGGCTTCACTTCATATTCAAAGACTTTAGGTTGTTTGTTTGTCAATCTCTCATGCTTTGTTGTAAAGATGTATCTACACTTGCTATTGCCCTCTGACCTACTCCTCTTGCGAGAACAAAACATATTGACATTGATTTTCACTTCCTCAAAGAAAAGGTTCTACCACATATTAACTTGCCTATATTTTTACTAAGAGTCCACCATCCTCTCGCTCTCTAGATCTCTAGAGAAATCCCATGGCTTCCATTCCCATCGGGGGCATTGATACACAAAATAATACTATGTGTCGTTTGTAGGTCTTAAGGCACAAGACATGTTGTACAAGACAAGTAGATCTTCCTCAATCTTAGAATTATAGGTCGTGCATGTAATACCCACATCACCTAACCTTAAGTTTTAATAGTTTCTAGAGTTGAATTGGTGAATTATTTGATTTGTTTCAAAGATTACCAATAAGCAGTCAAGTTTTGACTAATCCCATATCGTATTGATGTATAATGCTTTAGCATGGAAAACAGAACTCACTAATATGATGCACAAAGAGCGCAGAGGAAAGGACCACGTTAAGCTTATGAAAATAATGATCTGAACCTTTATCTACCCAATTTTCTTAATCATTAAAAGCCCATAATTAGATGCTAAGAAATTTAGATACACGAACACCTCATGATCTTGTTGTTCTTCTACATTATTTGTCTAGTTTTGATCAGTTTGCACATGCTTTGCACTTGCGATAGTGTTAATATGATGGGTGGAAATTTAGAAAATAATGTGATACATGTTAAGAATATAAAGTGAGAGAGAAAGAATGAATAGTCTGTATATTCTGTGTGAAAATAATGTACAATAGAGAGCCTTATATAAGCTAGGTATGTGTGTAGTACAAGCAATATAAGTAAACAACAAGTACATTATACTGGGCTAAGCCCAATGGGCTAATCTAGTCTAAACTATACACTAACATCCCCCCTTAAACTCGAGGTGGCAAGGAGGAAGCCAACTGGAGTCTTGATATAAGATCTCGAAGACGACCGAGCAGGTGAGTCTTGGTGAAGATATCAGCAGGCTGGTCAGCAGAGGAGATGGAGAACAATTTGAGATTTCCTTTCTTGAGATGCTGGTAAGTGATGTAGCAGTCGATCTTAATGTGCTTAGTGCATTCATGGAAGACATCATTATGAACAATGTAGATAGCACTACGATTGTCACAATAAAGAGGAGTGGCAGTGGGCTGTGGAGCATCCATGTCAGCCAAGAGCCAGCGAAGCCAGATAAGCTCGCAGGTGGTGTCGGCAAGGGCACGATATTCAGCCTCAGTATTGGAACGGGAAACCACATTCTACTTCTTGCTACGCCATGAGACAAGAGAAGTACCCAATAAGAAACAGAAACCTGTGATAGAGCATCGATCAGTCGAATCACCTGCCCAGTCCGCATCTGAATAAGCATGAAGGTCGAGAAAAGATCAAGAGGAGTAGTGGAGACCATGATAAAGTGTGCCCTTGACATGTCGGAGAATCTGAAGAACGGTAGCATAGTGGACAGAACGAGGGGCATCCATGAACTTACTAACCATACCCACAGCATGTGAAATATCCGGGCGAGTAACAGTGAGATAGATCAGACTACCAACCAACTGACAATAGCGAGTAGCATCAAAAATAGGTTCACCATCCAAGGGTGTAAGCTTTGCATTGTATTCCAAGGGAGTGGAAACAATCTTGTTGTCGGTGATATCAGCTTTGGAGAGAAGATCAGAAGCATATTTAGCTTGGGAAAGATAGTATCCATCAGAGGATGAGGTAACCTCAAGCCTAAGAAAATAGCTGAGAGTGCCCAGATCTTTCATCTCAAAATGCTGACTAAGGAAGTGTTGAAGAGAGCGGATACCTGCAAAATCATCTCTAGTAATAATCATATCATCAACATAAAGAAGAATAAAAGTGATACCGGTAGAGGATCTTTGGACAAAGAGAGCAGTGTCATAAGGACTCAAAGTGAAACCCTGCTGAGCAATAACTGAGTTGAACTTTTCAAACCAAACTCGAGGAGCTTGCTTGAGGCCATAAAGAGCACGACGAAGGCGACAATCTTGATTGCCTGAGTGTGGATAACCAGAGGGTGGCTGCATGGACACTTCTTCTTGGAGGTCTCCATTGAGGAAAGCATTCTTCACATCCATTTAATAAAGAGGCCAACGACGAACATTAGCCATAGCAATGAGATATCTGACAGATGTAAGGCAAGTAACATGAGCAAATATTTCCTCATAGTCAATGCCATACTCTTGAGTAAAGTCCTTGGCAACTAGGCGAGCCTTGTACCATTCAACATATCCATCAGCCTTGGTCTTGATCTTATAAACCCACCTACGACCTACTATAGACTGACTAGGAGGCAAATCAACCATATCTTAAGTGTGATTCTTATGAAGGGCATCTAGTTCTTCGTTCATAGCTTGTTGCCAAAGAGGGTCAGTATGAGCCTCACGATAGGTGTGAGGTTCATAGAGGGTGGCAAGAGCAAAAGAGTAGTAATAATCAGTGAGATAAGGGGGAGGAATGCTTACTTGAGTGGAATGACGAACCAGAGACAGAATCGGAGATGAGTCGTCTGGAGAGACAGCTGATATTGAAGAATCCTCCACAAGTTCAGGATAGAGGGGGAGGAAAAGATCAGTAAAAATGGGAGACTCTGAGGAAGAGGATGCAGGAAACTGCTAAAGACTCGTGAAAGGACGACGTTCCTAAAACTTAACATGACAAGAGACACGAAGGTGATGAGAAATGGGATTATAGCAGTGAAACCCCTTTTGAGATACACCATAACCAAGGAAACAACAAAGACGAGCAAAAGGCTGGAGCTTTGTTCGTTTATGAGGAGGAAGAGTGACAAAGTAAGCATAACCAAAAACCCGAAGAGAGGAGTAGTTAGGAGTTTGACCATAGAGAAGCTCGAATGGTGATTTGTTGTGTGTAGTTGATGAAGAAATACGACCAGTTTGTTGAGAGGTAGAAATGAGAAGGGTGTAGATAATATCAAGAATGTGACGATATTTTCGTTCTACACGACCATTTTGTTGAGAGGTGTAAGGAAAAGACCGCTGAGGAAGGGTACCATGATTGTCTAAAAAGGATAGGAAAGATTTATCATTATATTCTTGAGCATTATTTGATTGAAAGACTTTGACGGTGCGATTGAATTGTGTTTCAATCATTTTATGAAATGTTTGGTAAATAGATACAAGTTCAGACCTATGGTGAAGTAGATAAATCCAAGTATATCAAGAAAAATCATTCACAAATATGCCAACATATTTAGATCCCCCTTCAGTGGGAACAGGTGCAGGACCTTAAATATCAGAATGTATAAGATCAAAAGGTGCAGAAGAAAATGAGTCACTATTATTAAAGAGCAATTTTGTTTGTTTGCCAAAATGACAGAAAGTACAATCAAAATTTTGAAACTGAACTAAACCTAAATGACCTTGAGAAGTTAACAACTGAAGACAAGATAAGGATGGATGATCAAGACGAGCATGCTATAGATCAAGTGAGGGGGGGTGGCAGTGGTAGTAGCCGTAAAAACAACTTGTGAAGGAATCTTCAAGTCATGAACTTCAAACATGCGACCAACTTACGGCCTGTCCCAAGCACTTGACGTGTCCGGGGATCTTGCACACCCACACCATGATTAGTAAATAGAAGATTTATGCTGAATTCACAAGGTTAACCAACAGAAAGCAAATTGAGGGATACCTTTGAGATTTGAGATATGAAAAGTGTCACTAAGGGATAAACAAGGAGAAGAGATTGTTCCTTTATGATTAATAGGCATAGGAGTTCCATCAGTATTGTAAATGGTGATTGGATGTTCTAAGGGTGCCTTATCAGAAAATTGGGATTCATTAGGAATCATATGGTTATAACATGCAGCATCAAAAAACCAAGGTTGTTTACCTGAGGTGACAGAAAGGGTAGTGAAAGTGTGGGGTAAAACCTATTAAACTATTGCCTCAATATTAGCCGTAGTAAGTGAGAAAGCCAAAGATGGACCTTTAAGAACCGATGGATCTGAAGGACATACAGCAGCTGCCCGAGGAAGAGAAGCTTTATTCTGCTCTTGCATAAATTTCTACAGTTTGGAACAAATTGAGATGTCATGGCCTTTGGCATGGCAAAACTCGCAGCGAGTACCTTTGGAAGACTGAAAGGTGGGACGCCCAGAGTTTATTCGTGAAGGAGTAGTGAATGCAGCAATTGGAGGCTATGGAGATGGCGCAGCCAATACATGATCAGATGATGACATGTGATGAGTAGGCCGATGGTTCTCCTAAAAATGAGCTTATTGATTGCAGCATCAAAAGAAGGAGTAGGAGACTGGCTAAGTAGAGAAGCCCTAGTAGGCTCAAAATCCTCGCGTAAACCCATCATGAAGTGCATAAATTTACGGCAATCCAGATATTTGACTGTAGGGGGCCTTTTTTGTTGTGTTGGGTTGGGCTGCCTTCTGCGGTAATAGGCCTAAGTATTCTGGGTAAGGGAGTTGAGACCAGTCTAACTGCAACTCAATTTGAGTCGGCTTGTGTACAAACTATGCCTTGTCTGCCAGGAGTGTGCTTGTGGTAGGCAGAGCTATTTCAGATAGGTTGTGGCAGACAGATATGGTAATAACAAAATAGAATATTCTGGCTGTTTAATAAGAAATGACCAAATGATCCTTATTTAAGCAACATAATCACAATAATGATAAACTGTTTTACAAAGAGAGCCAAAGGAGGAAAATAATATATATAAGTTAATTAGAAGAGATAAGAAATCAAGTTAAGTTTGGTTTGCAGGAGCAAACCTAGAAAAGGAAAGAACGCTTCTTCTCAACACAATAAATCTCCCAGGTAAATCCTGCCGTGAAAATTGATCATTTTGAGGGAAACGGACCCGAATGGCTAGTGCTTGAAGGAACCTCTTTCGCTCTTGGCAGAGAGCAGGATTTTGAGAGGGAGAGAGGGAACGAAACCTATCGGTGCATGCCAGACTAACTCTTTCTGTTTTTTCCTTCTTTCTTTTTTTCTTTCTTTTTCAGTTTTCCCTTTTTCCATCTTTCTTTTCCTTTTTGTTTTGTGAATTTTCTCCGTTCTGGCTATAACTCCTTGTGTGTTATTTTTTTCTCCTTTTCTCTCTTTCTCTCTTTTTCTTTTCCCTCTGTACATGGCAAGGCTTATTTTTATAGTGCTTGCCGTGACCGAATTTTACTGTTCTACCCCTTAACCACCTTTGTCTAGTCTGAGTGTACTTGCCGACCATCACTGTTCCGTTTGCGCGCCACTCCTCATTACCAGACAAAGACAACTATTTTGTTTGTTAGTCTGCCGTGGCATCTCTTCCTACCACGGTGCTGATTCTCTCTCTCTCTCTCTATCCCTCATGGCATGCACCAGATGGTTCCAGCTCAGCATTGTCTCTTTTGGGAGGTAAGTCATCCAGCAGGACGTATCCCTCAAAAGAGTTTGAGTAGGAAGCCGGAATAGGTTTTTCCTCTCTCTCCACCACCAAACCATGCCCTCTTACTTCTGACCCACGACCTTACCATATCCCATATTGGTTGGGTACAGGATGGTAAGGTCTGGGCTTTGTGCGTGCCTGCCTTCCACATGTGTCCAAAGTCTGCCTGCTGCTCATGCGTCCCCCATGGTCAGGAGGCTTGCCTACATTGTTTGTCCATTCTTGACCTTTTATGAGAGGTACTTTTTTGGTTTCCCGCTTTTCCCAGGGACTGGGCTTTATTTGGTACTGGGCTTTGCATTCCTTTCAGCCCATTTCTTAACTGCTCTGACTTCCTGCCACATCACTTGTTATTCTTGCCGTAATGACTTACTCTTACTGGGCCTCTTTTAGGCCTGCCGTTTTATTCTTCCCCCCAATGACTTAGCATGGCCACTAGTGTTCCTTCTCATGGGCTCTAGCGTCCCCTTTTGTTTTCCCTTGGGCATCCCTGGCCCATTTGCTTTCTCTGGGCTTCCTTGGCCCATTTACTAACTCTACATTCCCATGAGCTTTTACTAACTTCATTGGGCTTCCTCGGCCCAATTTCCTTTTTTCTTATCCTTGGGGTTTACGGGCTTGCCATTAACCCCTTACTTTCTTTGTTTACAATGCTTTGGGCCTGCCGTGACCCATTCTCACTTTTCTACATCATATATTGCCCATAGGTGTTATTTCTCTCTTTCCGGGTTTCTTTAAGCCCATTTTCCTCCTCAAGACCCATTTGTTTATATTATGGGCCTATGATCCATTATTCCTGCCGCTTGAGCTTAATGGTTTTACTTCATGTTTGCCATTCCTTTGCTGTCCGTGTTGCTGGGTTGGGCTTTCTTTCTTTTATTCGGACTCCACAAAAAATGACCCTCAACATTTAGCCCCTTGAACATATGGAGTACCCCTGCGGTTCATATGTAAATAAAAGACCTTCTTGTCCTTTCTACTTCTCTTCTTTCTTTTCCTTCGCGGGTTTTTTTAAATAATGGACCCCTTCCCATATATATATTTCTTTTCCTGCCGTGAACAGTTGTGACTCTTCGAATTTCCCAGAATAGCAGTTACTTTAAGACATAACCATCGCTTCATTAATTTCATTCTCTTCTTGATGGCTGATTCGTCGCCTCCCTTCATGTCGGTATTAATGACCTTGGTATTTAAGAAGAGAGTCCCTTTGCAATTCAAACACAAACTCCTTCTTTTCCAAAAATACTCTATCTGCTTCCCTTCCTCCACCGTTTTCTTCTTTTCAAAAACTCATACCCATTTTACTCCGATCAAGCCCTCATGCTATGGCGCCGGCAAAAAGCCAAGGCTCTTCTGGCTGCAAAGGGAAAGAGGCCGTTTACGATCCTCCTTCTGTACAGGAGATAGGTGAGGAGGCTGTATACTTCGAATCGGACCACCTCGATGAGGAAAAGGTGTGGCGTGACTTAGACAGTGAGTGCGCCCTTTTAATTGACCGTTGGTATGATGTCCATCCTTATTTCCCCAAGATTCCTGGTGACTACGCGCCGTCGTCGCCGGGCCGTGTGTGGCTCGCTCTTTGCCGACGAAACCTCAATGTTTCTTGGGCCTCGGTGTCCTTTTCCTTCTCTGATCTAGTCATTCGCTAAGGCATTTCACTCCCTGTGCCCATCCATTTCGAATTTGGGTCGGGTACCGCCTTGGGTTGGAGGGAGTGGGTTGATAGCGAGTTATTCGATACAGGCTTCATGGGTTTGTTACAGCGGGCCGGTGTTCTAAAGGCCGTCGTCTTATCCCGAAGCCTATCCAATTTCCAAGACCTCTACAACCTTCGTCACTTGGTTTGCTGGTGGTGCGCCACCACCCATACATTCTTTTTCTCCTGCGGTGAACTCACTGTAACCCGTGAAGACGTGGCTAACCAATTACTCCTGCTAGTCCTAGGCGATGTTGATCCTGCCACCATAGAACTTTCTCCAGAGGAAGAAGCCATTGAGGCTGAGTTGAGGAAAAGGATGACCGGAAACGCCAAGTTATCGTACTGGGTTAATTTTTCTTCCAAATTCTCTGTGACCACCCGTCGCGCGGCTTTTGTTGCATTTTGGCTTTGGAAATTTGTCTTCGGCTCCCACCTTCACTACGCCATATAGCCTTTATATTTTTGTTTGGCTATCAAAATATCTGTCGGGGTGAGCCTGCCGTTGGCTCCTATGTTCATAAGGCATTTGTATGTCCAACTAGACATCTTGCGGAGTGATGAGAGCCAGGCGGGCTCCTGCCACATAGTCACTTCCTCTATTCATAGCACAATCCTGCAACAGTTGTTGTTTGAGTGCTATGCTCAGTACTTGGCAAAATGTAGGCCTGTTTGTTTTGTGAAAGAGAAGTATCAGTCATGCCCGAGGGTAATCATTGACTTCTGTGGCAGGTTTGAGTCTGATTTCCCGCTGGCTTTTCGTTGGTCTAGTCTAAAGCCTATTGATCATTCCGTTGTCGAGTCTTTTGATAAAGGTGCTGGTTTTACTTGGAGAGCTTACAAAGATTTGGGTGTGGGTTACACATGTATGGATTTTGTGATGGGTTCATTTGTTGACACTGTTGGGACTACCACTCCTTTGGCTGGCTTTGACGAGATAGGGATTACATATTTGACAGCCACCAATGCCGGATGGTTGCCTTATTTAGCCGAAGAAGGCATCAGGTTTGTTCATTATCCTGCCAACCGAGTGAGAAGACAGTTTGGATTAGACCAAGACATTCCTGATGACCTCTCTTTTTTTATGGAATCCCCTACTTTGGTGCGACCCTTTCTGCGGCACACTGCCTTTGACTTCTGGAGGCAGCATTTTAGCACAGTTACTATTCTTGGCTCTCTGAGGGAGGGCCTCTGTACTTCCGCCATGCATGGGTATTGGTAGGCGGTGATGACCTCGTTCGAATAAGAGTTGGTGGGTAGCTGCGGTTTCTCCCTTATCCCTCATGATGAGCTTAGTATGGTTATCTTACCTAACCCTCGGTTGCTCTTGCCTTCCAAGTTCGTTTTAGCATATGCCAGGAAACAGAGCCGATCTGCCATCTTTGAATGGGATGAGGAGAAGAGAGGATGGTATTGGCACACCCTCTAGGTTGGGAGAAAAAAAAGTTAAAGTGCTAAATATTCCTGCATCAAGTAAGAAAGGTCCTACTAAGCCCAAGTCTGAAGCAAGTCCAAGCCTGCCACTCCACGGCCACTCGCAGGTGCTCATCTTTCCAGCAGGACATGGGGTAGCAAGAGAAAAACAACCCCTGGCCCTGCGCTTGCTGCTGAGCGAAGAGTACATCATTTTTAATCCTGCCTCATACTTTGCATATTATATATATATATATATATATTCTCTGTGGCTAACTTGACATGTTTGTTGACTTCTTTCTTTGACTCTGTCTTTTGTTCTCCCCTTTTTTCTCTAGTCTAAGCATAAGGAAGACATGTCTGTCACCCGTCCCATACTGCTTGACGAGCCTAAATTTGAGCTACATTCCCTTTTCCTTTTCTTCTTTTCCCTTCATTTTTTTTTTGCATGTGTTTCATCTACTGTATACTTTTGTGTACCTCATCCACCCAAGGAAATTTTCTCGATCCTCACATCCCTTTCTTTCTTCTTGTCCTTCAGGATGAGCCCGAGCCTCTCTTTGTATACCACCCCACACCCGAGGAGATTTCTACCTCCATGGGTGTACCTATTGTAGGCTTTTTTGATGGTGCCGATGTAGCATTCCAGACACCTGCCCCTTCTACCGCACACGGGGCTTCTGCTGAGGCTCTTACCTCTCCTACTGGGCTGGTACTCGTAGATGAGGGTTAGTGAGGTCACCCCTATTCCTGCCGAGACACCTATTGTTCAAAAGGGAGCCCTCCCTCCTGCTGCTACTCAGATCAATGCTACTTTTGTTACACCCCTTGTCATTTCCACCCGTGACCCCTTCGCAGCCTTGTCTCAGGTTGTGCAGGACGGTTCTTCTTTGGTAGTTACTCCCTTCTTCATTCCTAGCTTTGCCACCCACGGGCCTGATACTGATTTGTCCTCTGAGGAGTCTGGGGACATTGTTGAGGACCTTGACGATGAACCTGTCCTGGGGAGGAGGATTTTTGAGTCTGAAGAAGAGGAGATTGCTCCACCCGAGACTGGATTCACGGGTATGTGCCTTCTTCCCTCCCTTTTTTGCTGAGTTCACTACTCCCCCTCCTTTCGCCAAGTTCACTCTTCCCCTTTTATTTGCATGTCTATCTCTCTGTTTGCAGAGACCTTTGAGGGGCTAGGAGTTGTAGTAGACGTAGGGATGCCTGCAGCAGCTACTCCTGCTGCGCCCACAGCACCTATTCCTGTCGTATCTTCTGTACCAGCTTCTGCCGTACCTACAGCGCCGATTTCTGCCGTTCCTTTTGTCCCTGTTTCTGTCCTTCCCACAGCCCCCATTATCACTGGTCCTGGTGAACTTTCTCTTCCCTTATCTTTTTCTTTATTTCTTCCCCGTGGGTTTGTCTTTTTATTTTTTTTTTATTTTTTTTTATTTTTTATTATCAAGGTTTCTCATTTCATGTCTTGTGTTTCCTTGACAGGTCCACTTCCTACTGTGCCTTCTCAATTTGAAGTGGGCAGCAATTCTGCCACCATTACAGATTTTGTGAGCGAGGCTGCAGCCTTTTTTGCATGCTTTGGTCAGCCTGAAGTCAATGATCTTGGACCTATAGATTTTTGGGGCTCCGGACCTCCTTATATAGACTTGCACGGCTTCAGAGTTCCTGAGGACTAAGCTTCTCACTTGGTGACAGTCTATAGCAACCGTGGGGACTTTATGTAGGGATTCCGACTTGGCCATTTCGCTAGAGAGCATTTCTTGAGGATGTTGGAGAGTGTGCTTAATGATATTGAGCATAACTTTGTTGACATCGTATCCATTGAGAGGATCTTGCAATGGAAGGCCGCGATGCAGGAGCTTGTTAGTGTTGGTTTTGTTGTGGAGTTTATCTTGGACCACCTTCGAGAGATTGCATGGGCCCTTTTTATGAGGAGGGTTCAGCCTACTGTTGATGCTATTGACTCACGCCTTGAGGTTCTGAGGAAGGAAGTGGCAGACTTGGAGGGCCGTCACGAGCACCTTCTTTCTAGCATTAGTGGGTCCAGTCGTTTTGGAGATCAGCCACTCATTTCTGGACTTCATTGATGATGATGCAGCTTCCTCTATGTTTCATTGTTTCCCTTCTCTTATTACTCTATTTAGTACACTTTATGTTTCCCATAGAACTTATTTGGTTAGTTTGCCACAGTTTGAGTTTGTAACCTATGATGCTACACTTTGCTACTGTTTTTGCTTTTGCTATGACATATGATGATAACACTTCGTGCTTTTTCATTACACTCTCATGAAAGCATGTTACAATTTTTGTCTTGTGACATAGTCATTTGAAAGATGGAAAAGGTAAAAGGAAACGTAAAAGCTTTCTAACAAAACAAAAGAACGGGACAACTACATAACTTTTCTCCTTAGGCATAGTAACGTTTCAACCATTTCCTGTTGATGGGATCCATTAAGTCCCTGCCATCCATTTGAGTCAAACAATAATATCCACTTGGATGTGCCTCCCTTATGACAAGGGGTCCTTTCCACTTCGGCACAAACTTAGATGGTCCTGCCATGCCTCGGCTGACATAATATGCCACTTTCAACACAAGTTGTCCTTTTGCGAACACCCTTTCTTTGGTCATCCTGTCATAGGCTTCAGTCATTTTTTGTTTGTATCTGCGGTTGTGTTCTTGGGCTTTTTCTCTCTTTTCATCAAGTTCTTTCAGGTCTTCGCACCTTTCTGCTGTAAAGACTTCTTCTTCTTTCTCCTTTTCTCGCATTTGCATGACTCTCAAGGATGGGGTCATTATCTCTGCTGGGTTTATTACTTCAGTTCCGTAGACCAAAGAAAAAGGTGAAAAACCTATGGCTAATTTAGGCGAACTTCTATAAGCCTAAAGAGCGTCTAGCAGGTGCATTGCCCATCCTTCTGTATACTCTTGGCTCATTTTACTGATAATCTTTATGACAGTCTTGTTAGTTGCCTTTACTTGCCCATTTCCTTGAGGGTAATAAGGTGATGACCGGTGGTGTTTGACTTGGTAGAACTCTAGCATTTTCCTTACATCACTGTTGACGAATGGTGTGCCATTGTCGCTGATGATCCTGTGGGGCACCCCAAGCCTCACAATTATATTCTCTTTGATGAAGTTTGCCACTGCTCCTCCTATGGCTTTACGGAGTGGCACTGCTTCTGCCCATTTGGTAAAATATTTCGTAGCTACTAGTATCCATATGTATCCACGCGATGGTGGGTTAACTGGTCCCACTAAATCATGCCCCCATGTGTGGAAAGGCCATGGGGTGACCATGCTATGTAAACTTTGCGGATGAGCATGAATCAAATTGGCTTGCACTTGGCAACTGTGGCATCTCTTTACAAATTCTGCTGTATCTTTCTTCATGGCAGGTCAGTAGTAGCCCATTTGCAGCAGGCATTTGTAAAGCTTTTTCTTCCCCTGGTGCTCCCCGCACTCTCCTGAGTGTACTTCTTTTATCATTTCTTTTACTTCTTCAAGGCCCAAACACCTCAAGGGGTCTCAATTGTATCCTTTTTTGAAAAGAACATCATTATGCAAAAAATAATTGCCAATCTCTTGAACTTGTATCTTTCGTCGTGCTTTTGGGGTAGGATGCCTTCTTTTAAGTACTGTATGAATGGACTTCTCCAGTCTTCGCTGATGAACACAGCGTAACTTTCCTCTCTGTCTGCCGCAAGTTGGCAGGTCCCACATTGGGTTTGGACTCGGTCTGCATCTTTACCCATGTTTGCCCAATAAAAGCCCGCCCTTTAAAGTCTGCGATAAAGGTTGATCTCCTCGCAGAATCCGCAAGTCTTGTCATGTACTTCTTTCAACTTTCTCTGGGCTTCCTCTTGCCCCACACATCTGGACAAGACCCTACTCGGTATCCTGCGGTACAATTCTCCCCTCACCAAGGCATATTCCTTTAGTACTTTTAATTCTACGGTGTCTTCTTCCTTCATCAAGGCTTCCTTTATGGGGCTCCGCCAATCCCCTTCACACTGTTCCTCTTGGAACTTCTCCTTTAATACCTCGATTATGGATTCTTTCTTCTTGCTGACCTCTACTTCGGTGCTATCACCTTCGAACGTTATCTGTAAGCCTAGCGCGGCCAGCTCATCGATAAACCAATTCTCATTTCTTAGAGCATGTTCTATTTTAAAAGTTGAGAACTTTTTTTCTATCCTCTGGGCCATTGCTCTGTATGAGGCCAGGTTAGGTTCTTTCAAAGAGAAGCTCCCCTTGGCCTGACAGACTACTAGGTTTGAATCACCCAATACCTTTAAATGCTTGACTCCCATTTCAAGAGCTGTGGCCAGCTCAGTTAGGTAGGCTTTGTATTTTGCGGTATTGTCTGAACATGGGAATTCCAGTTTGAATGACAGTGCTACTGCCTTATCTTCTTTATGGTACAAAACTACTCCCACTCCTCCAAATTGGGTGGTAGAAAACCCATCAAATTTCATTGCCCATTGTTCTCTGATATCTTCTGCCATGGCTACTTCCCTTGGAACTTCATCATCCAGAGAGAATTCTTCTTCTCTTGGAAACTGCACCAATAAGTCTGCTATAGCTTGGCTCTTTACCGCCCTGGGTGTCCCTGTTCTCAAATCGTATTGTGAAAATTGTAACAACCACTGGGATATCCTGCCAAAGAGGACTGGTTGTTGCAACAGAGCTTTGTTGGCATGGGACTTGGTCATCAGCCACACTTCGTAAACCAAGAAGTAATGGCACAACCTTTGCGAAGCATACACAATAGCTAAGCACACCCTTTCTGCCCTTGGGTAACGAGTTTCTGCATCTTTTAAGGCACGGCTGATGTAGTACACTGGTTGCTCAATGCCACCTCCATCCTCTTGGGCAATTAACGCACCAATGGCGTACGAATTGGTGGCCAAGTAGAGTAATAGTAGCTTTTTGTGAATCGGGGCCTGTACTGTAGGGAGGTTCATCATGATCTGCTGTAGCCTCTTGAAGGCCACCTGTTACACTTCTCCCCATTCAAAACTTTGCCCTTTCCTGAGCAATTTGGTGAAAGCAGAAGTGATTGACGCCAACCTAGGGATAAACCTCTGAATATATGAGACTTTCCCTAAGAAGCTTTTTAACTCCTTTACCGTGTCTAGAGGTCTCATGGTTGTTATGGCCGCAGCTTTGGCCAGATCCACATCTACTGCTCTACTATGAACTAGGAAGCCCAGGAACTTCCCAGAGGACACTCCAAATGCGCATTTGAGAGGGTTCATCCTTAGTTTGAAAGCTCTGCACCTCTTGAATACCCTTCTCAATACTTGGAAGTGTTTTTCTCTCCTCTTTGATTTTACCATTATGTCATCCATATATTCTTCTAGTTCTCAATGCATCATATCGGGAAATATGGCCGTCATCGCTTGCTGATAGGTAGTACTCGCATTTTTTAGCCCAAAAGGTATCACAGTGTAGTAGAAATTGCCCATGGGTGTCCTGAAAGAGGTTTTCTCCGCATCCCTTAGCGCCATCCTGATTTAATTGTACCCACTGAACCCATCCATGAATAAAAACATGGCGCTTCCTGTCGCAGAATCTATCAGTAGATTCATGTTTGGCAAAGGGAACTCGTCCTTCG
Source organism: Quercus gilva (assembly GCA_023621385.1). Lineage (NCBI taxonomy): Eukaryota > Viridiplantae > Streptophyta > Magnoliopsida > Fagales > Fagaceae > Quercus > Quercus gilva. The sequence continues at coordinate 15,638,386 of CM042480.1, forward strand.
GACAGGCTCTGTTGAGATTTCTGAAATCTACACAACACCTTATCTGGCCGTTTTTCTTCTTTACTGGCACAATGTTGGACAGCTAGCGCGGGTGTTGGATAGGCTTAATAAATCCTGCGGCCAGCAATTTCTGTACTTCTTTGACAATTTGCCCTTTTATTTTCGTGTGGAATATTCTGGCAGGTTGGGCCACTAGCCTGGCCTCTAGGTCCACATTCAATGTATGTACAACTAGTTCGGGGTCTAGCCCTGGCATTTCGCTGTAGTCCCAGGCGAAGACGTTTTTGAATTCTTTCAACAGTAGTGTCAGCTCTGATTTTTTCCTATTCTGTTATACTTGCACTAATTGAGATAGGTTTTGGTCCTTGCGAAACAGACCTTAAGTCAACTTCCTCCATTTCTTCTTTTGCCGCAACCTATACCTCATTTTCTGCCACAACTTCTTCATTTTTTTCTTCCTTATTTCCTTCCTCTGAATTTTTTTGAACCACGCAACCCGCCAAACTCTCGTGCTGCCTTTTCTGGGTGGGGCCCATCTGCACTTTACTTACGGGCCCCGCGCACCTTCATAACTTGTATACGATCCTGTTGTCAAGACTTCGAACCCTGACACAGTATGGTGTATCATTTGATTCTATGGCTGGCGCATCTTTCTGTTTCCTTTTTCGGGCCAGCAACTCCCTCAGATTGGGCTCCGGATCATCCTGGATGTCTCCCCACTTAGGTACAAAGGTACCTCGTGGTCTTGATACTGAACTTTCCCCAGATGGGGCCTATTGGTTGTAAAACATGGTTTCCACCAAATGAGCCTCTGCCAGCTCAAATGGCGATGGGTTTGCTGGTATACGTACCAATCTTCCATTCAACCTTCCCTTCACACACTCGTGGTACATGGATGGGACTAGCCGGTGTTTGTGCAACCATGGTCTCCCCAGGAGCACATGGAATCGAGCTAAAGAGGCTATGGGTCCCACCTTTAACCATAATTGGATATGACCTGCGGTGTATTCGCCTCTTCTGCCAAACCTTGTTACTTCCATTGGGTATCCTTGTATCTTCCTTTTTGAAATTCCTGTCACTTGTAAAGTGCTCAATGGAATAAGGTTTACGGAAGCACCTGTATTTATCAAGGCTCTTTTGATGGGGATTTGATTTATGGATGCTGCCAAGTAGAGGGGCCTCCTGTGGTCTGGGTACTCTACTTCCATATCCTCATTATTAAAAGTGATTTTAGTTGACTCTTGTAAGAGAGCCCTGTTATCTGGGATTTCTGCCGATAAACATTCTACTCCTGCACCAGAGGCGATACTCACCAAAGCCTCCGTGGCTACCTTTCTTTCCTTTGCTGTGAGTCCCAACTGGTTAAACAGATTTTTGAATTTGGAGCTCTGCTGTAAAGTGGTAATGGTCGCTGTAGGCAGGGTTGGATTTTCTTCTTCATCCTCCCTTGGGTCCACGCAGATTACCACTGCTGCTATACCCCTCCTTTTATGGTTTGGGAGTGGGTTTCTTTGAATTTCTTGTTGCGATAGTTCTAAAGTCCCTTCTTTGATCCTACGGTGCACTAGTCTGCGAAGCGCCCAACATTCTGCGGTAGGATGTTACATGTAGTTGTGCAAACGACAAAAGCGTGGGTCCTTCCGCTCCTCCTTTGTGGGCTCTCTAGAAACTTGGTTAGGCCTGAAAACTCCGTTTGCTATCCACTTGTCTAGCAGCACATTTAACTCTTTTGGAGTGCATGGTATTGGTGAGGGAGTATCATATTCCTTCCTTTCAGTCTTCCTTCTTCGCTTGCCAGTGGATACTGCTATAGCCTGTAGAGCGTTTCTTTTGTCCGAGCTTGGTTTCACGGATTGAGCAGTCTTTCTGGCCTTTTGCAACAACTGGGCAAATTGGGAAATTTTCAAGTTTTTCAGGACTGCCCTGTATTCCCTGATCATGTTTGTCATACATATTTCCACCAATGTTCTTTCCTCGCAATGATCATAGCAGTCTAGTGCTATGTCCCTGAATCTTTTGATGTATTCCATCAGGTCCTCACCGCTTCTCTGCTTTGTTGCTTGCAAAGTTGCAAGTGTTACTGTTTCCTCTGCGTGAAAGTACTTAGTGCAAAATACATCCACCATGTCATCCTATGTTGGAAATCGACCCTGGCTTTAGGCTGATATACCAGGTGTATGCTCGGTCGCACAATGATTTAGAAAATTCTCAGAGACATAAGTCTTCGTCTGCGGCATAAGGTCCAAGAGTATCAATGAACTTGCTCACGTGCTCAACAACACTTCTCTTTCTGCCATCATACTGTGCGAAGGCCCTTGGCTCATACCTCTCAGGGTATGGTTTGCTGAGGACCCTTAGCGGGTAAGGAGGCCTTCGTGCATAGAATCTCTTCTTAGGTGCCTTGGCCCTCTCTTACTCTAAGAGGGCCGCCACTTTGGCTATAGTGATGAAACGTTGTTCCGAATTTTGTGGGATACCTCCCGCTGGTGTCTCTTCTTTGTTCGTCACATGCTCCGAGTCATGTTGGCTTTTTTTTTTTTTTTTTTTTTTTTTTTTTTTTTTCTGCTTTTAGCTGACAGATTTCTTCCATCATTTGCTGCTGTGAGTGTTGTAGTAACTGTAAGACTTCAATGAAAATGTTGGCATTGTCAGTAGGAATTCTTGGTTGTGGTTGGGGGTCAGCCCCCATTCCGTTGGCACCTTCCGCCTGGTTAGGCTCTTGTTGGTGGGGTGTCGTAGGCCTGGACTTTGCTTGCGAGGGCACAACATTCATATTTCGCGTTGTCCTGGACTTTGGAGGCATTTGTTTGCGAGGGCTTTCATCCCTTTCTGCTTCTCAACTCCCCAGCGGAGTCGCCAATTTAATGTAGGGGGCCTTTTTTTGTTGTGTTGGGCTGGGCTGCCTCCTGCAGTAATAGGCCCAAGTATTCTGGGTAAGGGAGTTGAGATCGGTCCAACTGCAACTCAATTTGGGCCGACTTGTGCACAAACTATGCCTCGTCTACCAGGAGTGTGCTTGTGGCAGGCATAGTTGTTTAAGACAAGTTGTGGTAGACAGATGTGGTAATAACAAAATAGAGTATTCTGGTTATTTAATAAGAAATGACCAAATGATCCTTATTTAAGCAACATAATTGCAATAATGATAAATTGTTTTACAAAGAGAGCCAAAGGAGGAGAATAATTTATATAAGTTAATCAGAAGAGATAAGAAATCAAGTTAAGTTTGGTCGGCAGGAGCAAACCTAGAAAAGGAAAGAACGCTTCTTCTCAACACAATCAATCTCCCAGGTAAATCCTACTATGGAAATTGATCATTTTTGGGGAAATGGACCCAAATGGCTAGTGCTCGAAAGAACCTCTTTCGCTCTTGGCAGAGAGCAGGATTTTGAGAGGGAGAGAGGGAACGAAACCTATCAGTGCATGCTGGACTAACTCTCTCTGTTTTTTCCTTCTTTCTTTCTTTCTTTATTTTTTAGTTTTCCCTTTTTCCATCTTTCTTTTCCTTTTTGTTTTGTGAATTTTCTCTGTTTTGGCTATAACTCCCTGTGTGTTATTTTTTTCTCCTCCTCTCTTTCTCTCTCTTTTTCTTTTCCCCCTGTACATGGCAAAGGCTTCTTTTTATAGTACCTGCCATGATAGGATTTTATTGTTCTACCCCTTAACCACTTTTGTCTGGTCTGGGTGTACTTGCCAACCATTACTGTTCCGTCTGCGTGCCACTCCCCATTACCAGACAAAGACAACTATTTTGTTTGTTAGTCTGCCGTGACACCTCTTCCTGCCACGGTGTTGATTCTCTCTCTCTCTATCCCTCATGGCATGCACTTGGTGGTTCTAGCTCAGCCTTACCTCTTTTGGGAGGTATGTCATCCCAACAAGACGTATCCCCCAAAAGAGTTTGAGCAAGAACCCCGAATAGGTTTTTCCCTTCTCCCCACCACCAAACCACGCCCTTTTACCTCTGACCCACGACCTTACCATGTCCCATATTGGCTGGGTATAGGTTGGTAACGTCTGGGCTTTGCGCGTGCCTACCTTCCACATATGTCCAAAGTCTGCATGCTGCTCATGCGTCCGTCGTGGTCTGGAGGCTTACCTGCACTGTCTACCATCCATTCTTGACCTTTTATGAGAGATACTTTTTTGGTTTCCCACTCCTCCCAGGGACTGGGCTTTATTTGGTACTGGGCTTTGCATTCCTTTCATCCTATTTCTTAATTGCTTTGACTTCTTGCCACATCACTTGTTATTCCTGCCGTAATGACTTACTCCTGCTGGGCCTCTTTTAGGCCTGCTGTTTTATTCCTTCCTCCAGTGACTTAGCATGGCCACTGGTGTTCCTTCTCATGGGCTCCAGCGTCCCCTTTTGTTTTCCCTTGGGCATCCTTGGCCCATTTACTTTCTCTGGGCTTCCTTGACCCATTTACTTACTCTACATTTCCATGGGTTTTTACTAACTTCATTGAGCTTCCTCGGCCCAATTTCCTTTTTTCTCATCCTTGGGGTTTACGGGCTTGCCATGAAACCCTTACTTTCTTTGTTACAATGCTTTGGGCCTGTCGTGGCCCATTCTCACTTTTCTACATCATATACTGCCCATGAGTGTTATTTCTCTCTTTTCGGGCTTCTTAAAGCCCATTTTCCTCCTCAAGACCCATTTGTTTATATTATGGGCCTATGATCCATTATTCCTGCCGCTTGAGCTTAATGGTTTTACTTAATGTTTGCCATTCCTTTACTGCCTGTGTTACTGGGTTGGGCTTTCTTTCTTCTATTCGGACTCCACAAAAAATGGCCCTCAACATTGACAAAGAGCTCAATGTCCATAGAACACATTAGTAGAGGATCTGCAGCAGAGAGTTGTTTCCACATAGTAGAAGTCTGAGAATAAAAATTAGAAATAGATTGACCTGGTTCTTGGTGCATTTGATAAAGCTTTAGTTCAATGTGGAACTCTAGGATTAAATCATTAGTACAATTATAGCGATCAGCCAGAAATTTCAAAGCAGCCTTAGCAGTCTCAAGACAAGGAAGAAGATTATGAATGGAGGGAATATAGGTATTGATAAACCAAGATAAGATCTTATTTTGAATACTCTCCCATTCCTCTAGGCGTTCTTCATAATCATCTGTTGTAACAGCAGTCTTGGAGGCATCTTCATCGGCTGTGGCTTTGGCCTTAGGGTTTGGTACTGGCTTAGGAATTGAACTAGTCACATATCTCCACAGTTTACCACCCTTGAGAAAGATAGTCATAGTTTGAGACCATGCATGATAGCTAGTAGGACCATCCAACATAATGGTGATAGGACAAATGATATCTCATTCGTTTTGTTGAGCCATAATGAGGAAAATGACCAAAAAGTGGGATTTAGAGACCTCAAATGAAGAAACGAAGCCTAAAATCGAAATCTACGCAAAAAATTGAGCAAGACAGACCTTGTTGAAAAATTTTGACTTTGGCTAAAAAGTCAAGGCAAAAGTCAATAGTCAACAGTGCTGGTCAATGGTCAGAAGTCAACGATCAAAGTCAACTTCTGACATCACTGGGTTGACATCACAAGGCTAATGTGTGTTGACGTCATTAGGGCTGACGTGGCGAAGCGGCAATGAATGGCGCATGGGCGCGTGTTACTGCGAGACCGAACCTTCTGGTGGCACATGGGAGCGCATGCAATTCTAGATGGAGTTGATTCGGGTTGGGTTTTTCTCGGAATTGTGCGATCTATCAATTTGTGCTATCAGTTTGGCAAGCTAATGGATAGAAAGACTGGATCCAAGAGTTTTTGGTGTTGTGGGTCTGACGGCGATAACTTGCTTCTGACAGTAGGCACTAGACGAAAGCAAGGGCAGTGGAAAGACACCGGAGAAGACCACAGGTGCCAGAAAGTCAGAGAGCATTGGCTCTGATACCATGTTAAGAATATAAAGTCAGAGAGAAAGACTGAATAGTCTGTATATTCTGTGTGAATAATAATGTACAATAGAGAGCCTTATATAGGCTAGGTATGTGTGCAGTACAAGACTGAATAGTCTGTATATAGGCTAGGTATGTGTGCAGTACAAGTAATATGAGTAAACTACAAGTACAGTATACTGGACTAAGCCCAATGGGCTAATTTAGTCTAAGCTATACACTAACAATACATAATTTTGAATATATGTGACCTAGAATGAATAGCACTAACTTTTCTCAAATTTAGGCACCGTGACAGTTCAAGCCACAAGAAATTTTGGAATTAGAAAAGTCATAGTTGAAATCAACGGGCCAGAAGTGTATGAAATTTGATGTCCTAAAGGAATCATGGTGAGGGTCAAAACTAATGCATATGGCGGTGATCTCTGTTGCTTTTGGGGCAAATTCCTTCATTTAGCTCCGCATATTATCAAATTTTCTAATGGAGCCATTTTAGAGGAGAGTCAGGAGAATGACAGAAGGCTCAAAATAAGTAAATTTGAAAGTTAGAGGACTTTCATTGAACGAAAGTAAAACTGGAGGATTGAACTGAATTTTGATCAAAGTTTAAGGGTGTAATTTGTAATTTAATCAAAAAATTATTTAGATCCACGTTTGATACAATAATGCTAAAAAATATATTGCACCAATTTTCCGTTAGAACACATAGGATAAAAACCAACGGGCATGGACAAAAGTACATAAGGTAGAATGTTTTTCAAAGTTTAGGGACAAATTTTTACATAAAAATAATGAATATTTTAAAGTTTAAGGATGAAAACCGAGCTTCTTGTAAAGTATAGGGAGAAAATAAATTCTAACCCTTTTTTTTCCCTATATATCAACTTGTGGTTTTTTTTTTTTTTTTTTTTAACAAATGTTTGAATTGTTTTGTGCTAATTGGTGACATATCATATTGTAAGAGCAATATACGTAGTTAAAATTGTAGTAATTGTAGCAATACTCTCTCTCTCTAAGAAATAATTTATATTTGTTACCACATGAGTGTATGTCGTGGCTAGTTATTGATTATTACGTAGATGTAGCATAAATCTCTATTTTAATTTATGTCTTTTTGTTGTTGATATTTTGTCAATATTCAATAGACAATAGTTTGGATTTGCATAATTTTTCCCCCTTTATTCATATTTGTCCTTTAAGTTCAATCTTGTTTCCATTCTGATTTTATCAATCTTGATAGTATGGTCTTGAACGGCTTTCTTTAGATTTTCTAAATCTTGATGTAGGGTAGATAATTCAGGAATAGGTTAAAGATGAGGAATTGTATAAGCTTCAGATTATCTCTTTGATCTTGAAAATTTCTATAAGAAAATTGGGGTAGATTCTTGGGAAAATACAGTGAGAAATATTTTCTACAAAAGTCATCTTTTGTTCTTTCCTACGTAATTTGAGATTGGTGCCATCTACAGTGAAGGTTCTCATAATTGTTCTAGTACTCCAAAGCTCTACTAGCAACTCTTATTTTGGCAAACCAAATATTTTCTTTATTATTAGTAGTATTCCCATGCGATGTATGGATTAATAAAAATTCATATGTAAGTTTAATTTTAAAAAAATATAATTAAAACTGAATTATTGAATATAAATAGTAATAATAACTTATAAAATAACTAACTAATTTTAATAAAAAAAAATTACTTTAAGTTATATGATAAATGCTGATTTTTTATACTTTATTAGTGTTTATCTACTTTTATATTTTAAAATTCTCTTTGGGCTTTGTGTTAATTTCTTAGTATGAGCTCTAAAATGATTTTGATCATTCTTAATTTTAAATTTCATCTTTTTAATTCCGAATTTTATTTGGGTTATGTTTAATCTATGGATTTTTCCTAGTGATATTACAATTAAAAAATCAACACACCCGCAAACTAAAATCCAAAATCGACCACTGCACATCTTTGGTGTGATGGTCGCTCCACAAGTATAAGTGCTTGTGGGATGTGGGGGAGGGGGTGCAAGAGCCGAGGTTTAAGTCTTTAGGAGGGAACTTCACACACATATACACTTAGACTAGGCTAGAGTAGAATTTCTATCTTGTATATAAATAATAAAAAAAACCAAAATCAAAACACACACAAAAATAGTTCAAAATTTGACAATTAAAAAAAAAAACCTTACCAAAGAGGAACTAAACACTTAAATGGGTGTCCCTTTTTTTTGTTTCTTTCTAGTAGACTTACTTTTGATATGATATCCTTGCATGCAAATTCGGAAAGCAATAATAATAGGTAAGTTGAATTTTTTTATATCAAAACTATTATATATACTGTAAGGACCGATTTTTAGAAGGCCTCCAATTTGTAAACAGTTGATGATGGCCCAACAAGTCCAACACAGTATATTTGTTAGAGAGTGGATTTTACAAGAAAGAATGTTTTAGCAAATCAAATATAGGCCCTAATTAAAAGGGATTAAACCAATTAGAAAACACAATGCGAGAATGGCACTCCTCGATCAAGTCCGAGGATGAATTGTTCTTATATTTACTCAAGTTTTATCTAAGTACAAGGTGTTCTATCTTTCTTCTCATTTTTCTCTTGAGATTACATGCCCCATTTTTCATAGAGGCCATTCCTTTATATAGTTTAATTATTTTCAATCCCAGCCTTCCACTTGTTGATTATGTAGGGGATCTCTTAGGGTACGCTTAGTACACTGAATGGGAATTACGATAGGAATTGTAATATTTATCACTAGGAATAAAATGTGTTGTAATGTAATAACTAAACCTATTCATTAGTTTGGTTATGAGTGATAACATTAGAATAAAACTTAAATTTATTTTTGGAAATTTCTTACTTATACAATTATATTTCCTTAAAAATTGTTATTTTAAAATTTAAAAGAGATATGTGTTATTTTTAATGATTTTTTATTTTTATAATTGTTAGATGTATATGGAAGGTTTGTTTACTTGGAAATATATTAAGTTTTGAAATTATTGCACTTACTAAGGAGTAGCTAATACAACCTTTTAAAGAGGAATAGTTATTCCTCATTTTGAAGAATGGATATTCATAAGGAATGATTATTCCTTGTAATAAAAACATAACCAAACTAAAGAATAACTAAACCATAGGAATAACTATTACATTACAGCACCTATTACAGTCTACCAAACATGCCCTTAGATGTTTGTCCCATCAGAAGCCTTTTGGAAGCTTTGTGAGTAGCTGTGAACTGTGATATCCTTGCTCAGGGGTCATTTCCACATAAATGCGGCCAGTTGGTTAGGTGTAGAACATTTAATGTGGTGATAACAGCCTTCTTCTCAGATATTTCTTAGTTTACTGTTGATTCCTTTCCCTGAAGCTTATCCTCAGAAGTATGATTGCCCTTTACATGGTATTCTCTAGGCGTCCGAGTTCCAACCTTTAACAACACTTTCTCGAGGAAGTTTGGCTCGTCGGGAAGCACCAACTTTTCGTTATTATTTGTCATTGTCCTCGACCCACTAACCCCCATACTCATTTCACTGTCTTACCATCCTCGAGCTCCAACATGTCGTCGGGCTTGGCCCACGGCCCAATACTCCTGCTCGGCTCACTTATCCCCACATATACAAATACATAAGTGTAAGTTGCATCTTTGAAAAAAAAAAAAAAACATAGTGATATTGTGTGGGATTTAATTATAGTGGTGGCTTATTTTTTTTTTTATTTTTTTGAGAAACTAATAGTGGTGGCTTCTTGGTTAAGAAGAATTGTATAAAAGACCATGGCTGAATATATATAAACTTTGAAAATAATATACTTTTAGTTGGAGTAGAATTTAAAATTTTGAAACTTAGATAATAAAGTTTTACCTAAATTAAATTATTGTTAAATCTTATCCTTTAGCCAAGAGTTTATATATATAAGATAGAAATTCTATTTTATCATAATTTAAGTGTATATGTGTGTGAAGCTCCTTCCTAAAAACTTGAACCTTGGCCCAAGAACCTTTCAACTTAATTGGTTGGCATAGACACCTCCTGACTTATCCCTTGTTTTGAGAAAATATATCCTAATAGTTAATAAAAATTAATTTAATAATTAATAAATGTAAGATGCAACTTGAGGAGAAAAATAAAAATAAAAATAAAAACCCAAAAATGCGGGATGTTGTGTGATATTTAAATTTAGAATTTTTTTTTTATAATAAACTTTAGTTTGAAACTTTGAATAGAATTTAAATTTGTTGAAATTTAAATAATAAAGCTTTGCCTAAATTAAACTATTTAAAAATCTTATCCCTTAATTTGAGGAAATGTATCTAAAAATTAATTGATAACTTATTTAATTATTAATGAGAGCAGTAACTTGTGCAATTATGATTTCTATACCTAACTTTTATTGTATAGTACTAGTATTATGCCCGTGTGATGCACGGTTTAATTAAGAATCATATATAATCTAAATAAAAGATAACAACAACTAAGTATTTGTATTTATCTAAAAATTGATAGAGATGTATAAAAAAAAATCAATAAGAACAATTATAATTTTGCTATCCATAAGGTGTTTAAAAAAATATATATAAAAGAGAATTAAAGGTTGATATTAGTAGTTGTATACGTGTACTATGATTTTTTTTAAAATTAATGTTGATATGTACAATTAGTGTGAAACCAAAAAAAAATTATATATATTTTTAAAAATATAACAAAATTTCTACAATTTGGTGAAATCACGTGGCACAACTACGACTTCTAAACACAACTTTTATTATATAGTATATGATATGTAATGTCCGTGCGTTGCACGGTTTTATGTTAAAACTTGTAGAATATATATAATTATTATAACCAAATAAGTAATTATTATTGTAGGGACTCAATTTGTAATGGACCCTTTTCAATAAAATTTGTAGAGATGTGGGTATAAGGATTTGGCGTCACCGAAGTAAACAATGGTTAATTTGGTGTTTATGACAAATGATAGGTGATATGGAGTTTAACAGAATCCCCTTGACGAAATTCGACTAAGGGTTTTTATTGGGGACGACCATCACTTTGGTTGTATGTTTGCGAAGTGTATTTGTCCTCGGATTATGCCGAGGATATATTTTTCTTAGAGTTCATCGATCCCCCTTTTCTGTTGGGAATTCTCTTTGTTATATAGCATCGTTCTAATTAATCTTGGCCGTCCATTTGTCAGTTATTCGGTCACTGTGGATAAGAGTTTGTCCCATCATCTGATTTTATAGGCTTTATGTTAGTTCTCAGCCGTCTTTGCAGGTTTCTTATTAGTTGGAGTAACCAAGACGACTGGGTTCGTCGGTCACATCACCATTAAAGTGGTCAGAATGTTGGTGAGATATTTTCAACGAATGAGTGATATTTTCCCTTTAGTAGAGTCGGTGTGCCGAGGGCAGGTCGTCCTCGGCGCGGGCCTTGGATGTCCTGGGCTATTTCCCACTGTCCTCGTCTTTTGCATTAACCTCGGCGCGGGCCTTGGGCCGCATGTAGTGGGCCAACGTGGTTAGTGCAATAGGGCCCCACAATAGCCCCTCAAAATTCTGCTGCACGTCCCCTTGGGCGGGGAGGAGGATTTTGATTACCTAGGCGCGTTTTCTAACCCTGATGGGTTCTATCTTATCGTCAGTGTTTATCGCTACTTCGGCTGTTCTTGCAGCTTTCTTTTTGCGCAAAGTGTCGCTCGGGGATGGTTAGGCTTGGGTTGCTTGTGCTATAGCGCTCAATTTCTCATGGTTTTTGTCCCTGATGGGGCTCGCTTATTTGGTGCCTGAAAGGGAGTTGGCTTTGCCTTAATTTTGAGCTTATGATCCGTACAAGAGCCCTGGTTCCGTTCAGCGTTTGTATTGTCTCATAGTGACTGATTCCCATGTTGGTTTGGGTCCGAGGACCACACGAGACCTTGGTTTTTCTTAACATTTAGTTTTTATGATAAAATGTTCTCCCTGCTGGCCTAAGGTTTCGGACCATGGAATGTTTAAGTTTCAATTATTGGAAGTATCTGGTTTCCCCATGAGGCTTAGGTCCGAGGATCATGCAATGCCTTGGTTCTGTCCAGTACCTAGTTTTCTCATTTTATCATCTGAGGTATCTGGTTTCCCCTTGAAGCTTGGGTCCGAGGACCATGCAAGGCCTTGGTTCTGTCCAGTACCTAGTTCTCTCGTTTTATCATTTGAAGTATCTGGTTTCCCCTTGAGGCTTGGGTCCGAGGACCATGCAACGCCCTGGTTCTGTCCAGTACCTAGTTCTCTCGTTTTATCATCTGAAGTATCTGGTTTCCCCTTGAGGCTTGGGTCCGAGGACCATGCAAGGCCTTGGTTTTGTCTAGTACCTTGTTTTCTCGTTTTATCATCTGAAGTATCTGGTTTCCCCTTGAGGCTTGGGTCCGAGGACCATGCAAGGCCGTGGTTCTGTCCAGTACCTAGTTTTCTCATTTTATCATCTGAAGTATCTGGTTTCCCCTTGAGGCTTGGGTCCGAGGACCATGCAAGGCCTTGGTTCTGTCTAGTACCTAGTTTTCTCATTTTATCATCTGAAGTATCTGGTTTCCCCTTGAGGCTTGGGTCCGAGGACCATGCAAGGCCTTGGTTCTGTCCAGTACCTAGTTTTCTCGTTTTATCATCTGAAGTATCTGGTTTCCCCTTGAGGCTTGGGTCCGAGGACCATGCAAGGCCTTGGTTCTGTCCAGTACCTAGTTTTCTCGTTTTATCATTTGAAGTATCTGGTTTCCCCTTGAGGCTTGGGTCCGAGGACCATGCAAGGCCTTGGTTCTGTCCAGTACCTAGTTTTCTCGTTTTATCATCTGAAGTATCTGGTTTCCCCTTGAGGCTTGGGTCCGAGGACCATGCAAGGCCTTGGTTCTGTCAAGTACCTAGTTTTCTCTTTTTATCATCTGAAGTATCTGGTTTCCCCTTGAGGCTTGGGTCCGAGGACCATGCAAGGCCTTGGTTCTGTCCAGTACTTAGTTTTCTCGTTTTATCATCTGAAGTATCTGGTTTCCCCTTGAGGCTTGGGTCCGAGGACCATGTAAGGCCTTGGTTCTGTCCAGTACCTAGTTTTCTCGTTTTATCATCTGAAGTATCTGGTTTCCCCTTGAGGCTTGGGTCCGAGGACCATGCAAGGCCTTAGTTCTGTCCAGTACCTAGTTTTCTCGTTTTATCATCTGAAGTATCTATTTATCCGTGGCCGTTTAATTCTACATTACTACAATTTACAATGAGTCTTAAATAATTACATTTTTCAAGTAGAATTATAACAATAAATGTGAGTTGGAGTTGGTGGAGGATAAGACCTTGCCGTGTTTTGCCTCTTAGTTTGATGGGACTCTTCTGATCACGAGGTGTCTCTTGGGTTGTCCGGGTAACGTGTTCTGACGCTTCGGTGCCTTCTTGTTTAATAAGGCGCCTCCTCATTAATGCTGGCCGTGGATCTGTGAGGATCTAACGGCTGTTAGGCCTCTAGGAATTTGGAGCGGATTTATTTGCTCCGGAAATCTCTCCCCGGGAATTATTGTGGATTGACCCTCATCAATGTCCCATCGTCTATATAAGACGTTTCTAGGGCAACTCTCTCCCTCACACTTTTGAAAAACATCCACCTTATACTTCTCCCAGAAATATTACCCAAAAAGACTTTCCCAAACACCGCCGCTTGAGCCCCCTCGAATGAGTTGGCCCTTGGAGAGGGCGACCTCGGGGGTGCACAGCCCCTATCAGGAGCCGAAGATGACACTCCGACCCTGGACGTCACATCGGGGTTGGAGTAGGGGAGATCCAAAGGTCCTCCTTCTTTTCAACCTAACCAAAGGAGGAAGCCCCCTCTCCGCCAGGAGGAGGGTCTAGGAAGAACGTAACCACCTCCTCTTGGGTATGGGTCCTTGACCCTCCAAGCCGGCTGCACTGGGGGTGGGAGGGAAACCAGGCGGAACCAGAAGCGGAACCCTCCTGTGGCTCTACCTCTCCCACCTCCTACGTGGCCCTTCTTCCCTCTAATCCTTCTTCTCTCTTCTTCTTTTGCTCCTCGACCAGCCTTCCTTTCTTTCTTTTTCCTTTTTATTTCTTCTATTTCCATCTCCCAACCAGTCTCCCCCTCTTCATTTCCTCCTCTCTTGCTTCTTTCCTTTTCTATCTTTTGTTCCTCAGTCAGCTTCGCTTTCTGCTATTTGTTCTTCTGCCAGCTTCGTCAAGCGTCCGCCTTTGTAGTTAGCTTTAGAACAAGCCCCCTGGGCATTACTTGTAAAAGATGTAATTTTTCTTCATATATGAATAAAAGAAGTAGACCTATTTTGTATGATCTATTTATTGGTTTCTCTTTTTATACTTTTGTTTCTGGTGATTATATACCTCTGAACGAATGTTGTTACTACAAACTGTGTTGGTCTTGACTGATGATTTTTCATTTACACTAACCGTTGTACCTGTTAGCGCACAACACCCTCCCCATAGACGGCGCCAATTGTAGGGACTCAATTTGTAATGGACCCTTTTCAATAAAATTTGTAGAGATGTGGGTATAAGGATTTGGCGTCACCGAAGTAAACAACGGTTAATTTGGTGTTTATGACAAATGATAGGTGATATGGAGTTTAACAGAATCCCCTTGACGAAATTCGACTAAGGGTTTTTATTGGGGACGACCATCACTTTGGTTGTATGTTTGCGAAGTGTATTTGTCCTCGGATTATGCCGATGATATATTTTTCTTAGAGTTCATCGATCCCCCTTTTCTGTTGGGAATTCTCTTTGTTATATAGCATCGTTCTAATTAATCTTGGCCGTCCATTTGTCAGTTATTCGGTCACTGTGGATAAGAGTTTGTCCCATCATCTGATTTTATAGGCTTTATGTTAGTTCTCAGCCGTCTTTGCAGGTTTCTTATTAGCTGGAGTAACCAAGACGACTGGGTTCGTCGGTCACATCACCATTAAAGTGGTCAGAATGTTGGTGAGATATTTTCAACGAATGAGTGATATTTTTCCTTTAGTAGAGTCGGTGTGCCGAGGGCAGGTCGTCCTCGGCGCGGGCCTTGGATGTCCTGGGCTATTTCCCACTGTCCTCGTCTTTTGCATTAACTTTGGCGCGGGCCTTGGGCCGCATGTAGTGGGCCAGCGTGGTTAGTGCAATAGGGCCCCACAATTATAATGAAAGGAACAAATTGCATTGGTATAACAACCATCAAATATAAAATATAGCACCTTAATACAAAATTATCTTCTAACATACCAATTGTGCTATAATATCATTTGTAGTTACATGTATCAAACTATTCGCATATGAATTTTATATCTAATGAATCTACAATATAAGTAATTTGCAGTATTGTTAACAATAATATTAATAATTAACATAAAATTGGCCAATTTTTAAAGATAGAACTATTTGAGGAATAAAACCTTTGTTCTAATTAAAAAAAAAAAAATTGCAAAGTTCTACATCTAGATTACAAACCTTTCTTAGAATGCTTGAAATCTTTTTTGACTAACCTGAAAAAAAAAAAAAAATCAAGAAGAAAATTAAACATAGTTAAAAAAACAAAGTACCATATAGATTGCAAAATTGTATGTAAATTTAATAGTCTATGATTGGAATTTACTACAACAGCTTAAATATATATTGGACAACAAAATAATTAAATTCGATCAAACCATTAACATATAAATTAGATCAAACATAAGGAAATTACCCCCTCAAAAAAAGAAAAAAAAAAGGAAATTAGCTTAAACAAAAGGCAACAAATACATAAAACATATTTAATTGATTATGATAATAAAAAAAATAGAGTAAAATATACATACCTACATGATTGTAGGTAGAAAAATGGAAGCCTAAATAAAAAAATCTGTACAATAAGTTGGAGAATGAAAAACTACACCAACTAACAGTGTATATATATATATATATATATATACATACTCTACCTAGAAAAGGAGTCCACGTAAAAATCAAATACCCTAAACTCCTTGAAGTTACCTAATCAAGAAGTTTAGATTAATTACATATTAGTTTTTTTTTTTTTTTTAAATACTTTATCCCAAAAAAATAATTAATGTTATTAGCTAGATTGTTATTAGTTTTTTTTTTTTTTTTTTTTTTTTTTTTTTTTTTGACGTTAAAGTTAATACACAAAAAAAAAAAAAAAAAAAAAACTTACGGGGAAGCCGTATGTTTTTTTTATTTTTATTTTTAAGAGATACACTTTATGATAAGAATGAATTAGAGTCCTGATTTTTTGAATTTGAGATATGAATGAATTAGAGTCCTGATTAATTTAATATTAATCTACAGTTTTTTATTTCATTTATTTTAGAGATACACTTACTTTATAATAATAATGAATTAGCGATAAGAATGAATTTAGAGTCTTGATTAATCTAATATTAATTTACCTACAATCTTACATGAAGCAGTTAAAAAAAAAAAAAAAAAAAATCAAAGATGTAAGGAACAAAACACAAAAGGGAGCTTCTTTACCACTCCAATGGTAATCACATTCAAACAAAGAAGAAGCATGAAAATCTTCCCAACCTTCATCTTCATACTCTCATGCAAACTCCTCTGCAATATATAGTAATAAAGGAATTTTAGAATAACCGATCATCAGTCAACAAACAAAAAGTCACACGCCCATGTAAATTCAGGAAATACCCAGATCAAATTTAACGCATAAAACCTCACACACACAATCAAACTCACATAATTATTAGAAATAAACCAATTTGGGGAATACCCATTTATGAAATTAGCATATAAAAACATGGGTTATTGTCACATTGTTAAATACTCACTTCACTTGCACAAGAAATTTCGCAAAAGAATCATTCTAACCAAACAGAAAATCCAACAAAAGACAAACAAAACTATATATAGAGAGAGAGAAACTCATAGATAGAAACTGGCTTTTGGGTTCAGCTTTGATTGGAATAGGAACACGTGAGTCTATCTTAGTAATGTCAGTTAAATAGATATACTTTGAGGACTGAGAAGTAGTAGTAGATAAGTATCAAGGTTATTCAGCTAAAAAAAAAATTGTAAAAAATTAATAATAATATCTGTATATTTTTTTTATTAATCTAATATTAATCTATACTTACAATCTTACATGAAGTAGCAGTGAAGTAGTTTTTTATTTCTTTTTTTTTTTTTTAAAGAGATAAACTACTTAATAATAAAAATGAATTAGAGTCCTGGTAGTATACTATTCTTTTTTAATTTTTTAAAAATCTAAAAATTTAATAAAATTTCTACAATTTAGTGAAACCATGTGGCGTAACCATGGCGTCTAAACCCAACTTTTATTATATATAATATAATATGATATGATGTGATATGATACATATTATTATATATTTATTTATGAGATGATATAAAATGATTTTATAAAATCACTCATGCAAAAAATTGGTTCATCTCAAATAACCAATAGTTGTAATTTTTGTAACCAAAAAATATAGCTACCTTGAATGGTATTCTTGAAAATGGATAATTTTTTTTCTCACATGAAAAAAATCTAAAAAATTAATAAATATTTTTTAGGCTTTTAATGAGATTTTTAAATTTTTTTTTTTTTTATAAAAAATCTTTTCTCATTAAAGACAATTTTCTAATGGAATTGGACAAAAAGCTTGAATTAAATAAATTTGAAATTTAAAAGACTCAATTAAACAAAAGTAAAGTTAGATAATTGAAATAGATTTTAATAAAACTTAGAGAGTACAATTTGCATTTTAGCCTAAAAAAAATGTTAAGGCCGCATTTTCTCTTTAAAAGGCAGTTAAGACTGCAATTTTATATTAGGTAGTTTTTGTGGTAATTTTCTTAAGCAATAATTTTATACCATTGACAAACAATTGTTTTCATAGATTTTACCAAAAGCTTAGTTGTGATTTTAAAATTTTCATTTTCAAAAAGTATATTCTAAAATTTTAGTTTTTAAAAAAAGCACATTTTCAAACAATTAAGAGTGTTGTACAATCAGCGGTAGAAAGCACTTAAAAGACTAATCACTTAGAACAAAGTGCCAAGAGGTTGTGCGTTCGAGTATTGATTACTAACCCACACTTCAAAATGCATGCTCCGTTTTCCTTTTCTCAAAAAAACAAAAACTCAAAGGTAGCAAGTGTCAAGACTCAAGACTCTCAACAGAAAATCGAAAGAAGAACCTGAATTGTGGGCTGGGCTTATTAACTGGGCATGGATCTAAAATTAGGCCGACAAATTGGATCGAACTGCTCCTTTCTTCTTCTCGTTCCTCTTCTTAAATTTTTTTTTTTTTTTAAATTATTAAATTGGGTCGGGCCTTGGCCTTAATGAGTCTCTTTGGACCCGCGAGACTTAACCGGCAACATCTCAGTTTCAGGTACTGGGAGACAATCAGTCAGAACGGCAAATGCACGGGAGAGACGGCAGTCTGGCGAAGTTTTGCAAACAACTTCGCGGCAAGCCTCTGCCCAAACGGCGATTTAGTTATTATTGTATGGTTAGTTACAAAAAAAGAAGTGAATGGATTTAGTTCTTGACAGCTTGTTCCTATACAAGAAGAGTAACAAGTGAGGTTGTTACTGCACATGTTTTTTTTTTTTTTTTTTTTTTTTTTAAATCCCTATTATTGGTTGTTAGCATATGTGCTTGCTTTTTGAAGCTTTGAGTTTATTTGAATCTCAATATTTTGTCCCACAATTTTTTTTTGGTTTTCAGAGTCAGTTTATGGGCTCGATTTGTTTCATGGGAATATTATTCATAACTTCATTCATTTTGCTGCTTATTCTTTAGTACCTGATGTCATTAAGCGCTGGATTTGTTGCTTTGAAGGAGATGATTTATATTGGTCTGCTTGGTACCTATGTGTAAAAGAAAAAAAAAATATTGCATTTGGTCTTATATTTAGAAGAATATTAATAAAAGATCCCGTGGCTCCCAAATTTAAATCAAGTTATCATAATTCAAGGGATACATTAATAGAAAGCCCTGTCATGTAGATTTGTTTATACAAAACTGGAATAAATAAAATTTTAAATGTTCATGAACATAGTTGTATATATATTTGCAAGGAATTTGCACATAAATACATAATTATGTAAAACCAGATGTGCTTGAATTTGGACATGCAGAGAGTGTGTGAGTGAGGTTCTTTTATGCTGTAATGAAGATTAATTAATTAATTAATTATTTTAAATTTTAAATTTTCAAAATTGATTACTATATAGCTATTTTGGTTGGAAATTTTTGACTCAATATTTTATTTTGTCTTTGATAATTTCACATTGAGATTGAGTAGAAAATATATCCATAATATGGTTGAGTCTTACCTTGCATTGCTTCTTTACATTCTACTTTGTTGTTACTTATCAAAAAAAAAATACATTCTACTTTGTTGTCTTTTTGTCCATCTTAATCCTCTTCCTCCTTTAGTTAAGTTATGCTACTTTAGTAATAGATAATGATTTCATATTTTTATTGAACCTTATAAAGGTTAATTGGACTGGGTTTGACAAGGTAGAGGGTGAGGGAGATTCCATTCTGCAAGTTCTCCTGCTGGGCTATTGGTCTGGTTTCCGGGTGTGGGATGTTGAGGATGCACATTCTGTCTGTGACCAAGTTTCATTCATGCAAATGCTACCAAAACCAATAGCATCAAAGAGATATTGAGACAATTTTGTTTTGATGGGTCCCTTTCTGTAGGTAGAATAGAAACATTGATAATGGGATAGACACTCCTTGCAATGGGAGCATCCCAAACTGCCATGATCCAGTGAGTGACAGTTTTTTGCCTATTGCTGTTTGGTTTCATTCCTTGAGATCTCAATCTTTTGTTCATGTCCTAAAGTTTATGGGCCCCTGATGGCTTGCTTATGGTGGAAGTCCAGTTGTAGTCTTAAACTTGGGACATGTCAGTCACAACATCCAATGTCTTCTGCAAGCTTTCCTGGTTTTCCTTCAAATGGGAGCCTGGTGGCAAGAGAATCAAGCAAGCAACTTGCTGCTGGGGTACATGCTTTTCTTGAGTTTTTTTTTTCTTATTGAAATGCCTTTCCCTTTATCTCTTTATACACTGTGTTTGCAAGTTTGACTAGAGGTCATACACTTCTACTTTGCTTGTGCTACTTTACCTACGTGAATGTATTATATTGCATAATGGAAGCTGTGTGACAGATCTTGTTATGGTTAACCTATCATATAAATCATCAAGTCCATTTCAAAGCATGAATTACCTTCTACTAAACTCGGTATCAACCTTTACTTTTTTTTTTTTTTATTACTCCCTTCGGTTAGTGAACATGGTAGCAACATTGTTTTTGGCACAAATGGTGAATTGATTTCCTACCTATGTCACTCCATTTTTGATCTTCAACAAACACAGTAGCAACTTAGTCTGTGGTAGATCATGCTGTTGTGGTATTTACTGGAAGTTGTTTTATGAACTAATTCTGGCATGATCCCTTTCGATATCTCACTTATTTTTCCCTAGGTTTCTTATTGTTTTCTTGTGTTTATCAGGTCAGATATTGGAAGAAAAGTTGTTATTGCCCATTTAGGACATACAAGAGTCCTATGTCAGCATTATGCTTTGACCCTAGTGGCACAACATAAATGTTTTCAAAATAATGCTTGGACAATCTCATAAACTCCTCTGCATCTAATGCCGGTGCATCTTATGTACATCTATACAGGCTACAGCGTGGTTTTACAAATGCAGTGTTAGATAATTCTGTCATGGTACCTTCCTGAATATGTCGTTACTGTCAAGTGCTTTAATGTTTTTTGGATATCAACATCAGTGACTACAGCAACTGGATTATGATTAACTCATCAAGGGGGACACACAATTGTTTGTTATAAATCCTTTCAAAGCATCGGTAAACTTCCAGTTTGCTGATGCACTAGTTTTACAACCAAAAATGGCATTTTGGGTGTTATGGTTAAGCCCGCAGTTAGTTGGCCACCTAATCAACAGAATAAGGAATGGAACTAATGGATGGAAAGGCACTGTTAGTGGTGCTACAGCAGATGCAACTGGCAAGATGAGTTCCCTTTTTGGGGCTATTGCTTCATCTTTCCACAATTGCAGAGGCAATGCTTTAATTGTGGATTGCAGCTCTTCAAAGGCAAATTACTACCTTTTGGTTTTTCCTCCTAGTTGTATGGTATAATATGCATGGCAAACATCAACTTGTCTAGATCCAACACCTGTTGTGTCTGGATTAAGCACTGCACATGAGTCAGCTCCAGAATGTGATGCAAGATTGGTTATTGAGGCTATCCAAAAGTGGAATATATGTCAGACTGAAGAGAGACAGAGAAGTTAATATTGACATATATGGTGAGATTGGGAATTTAGACAGCAATAAAATATATCCTAAAGGATTGAAGGAAGGAAATAGCAACTCTCCTGAAGCTAGGGGTGCATTCATGAAAGCAAAAATCAGTCCCGAGGAGAAACATCATTTCTATATATCGGAAGCTAAACCGCAGATGCATCAGCCTTGGACCCCGTAGTGGGCAAAACATGAGGTATACGTGTCCAGCGGAATGGAATATTGTGCTTGTTCAATCATGCATACATTTTGTTTGATGTCTAACATCTCCCTTGTTCTTGTAAATTTGCTCCCTAGATCTACTTTCAATCAATGATGGTGGAGGGCTCCAAAATTAATGAATTAAATTCTTCTGGTAGAGAAATTAAAAGGATCCCAACTTGCATGATTTAAGCAAGGTCAAAAGACTTGGTTCCAATTTTTGACTATCTTCAAACCTCCAAAATCCATCAAACCCCCAAAATCCAACAAACAAGGTTCATTAGGTTTTTATTTTACATATTCTGGGTTGTGGCTGTTTCTTATATATAACATTGCTTTCTCATTATGTTTTGGATGCATGGGCACCTAATTCTTTACATTATCATACTAAAAGGACTTTATCTTAGATAAAGCTGATATATAATAATTATATGTTTTGTTTAATGTGGCATGAGCTCTAGCTTATATAGCACCTTCTCCTCATAAGAGTGGGATAGAGGGTGAGGTTGTGGGTTTAAGATCCACTAAGTGGGTGTGCAATTTACCAATAGAATTAAAATCATATGATTTGTTTAAAAGTGCACCCACAATTCTTCTGCTTTTGATCACTTTGTATGTTGTCTTTTTTGTGCACAACAATGAGGGTTGTACTGACATTTTTGAGTACCATTTCTTGTGTCATACAGGAACCCAGCTTTACATTGCAATACCAATAAGCTGCAAAATTTGAGGTCTGAGCTGTCTCAAATGGCAGGCTTTCAAGTAGAAGCAGCTCTGGCTTGCTTGACTCTATGTCTAACTGTGCTGCTGCAGTGGCAGAATTTCACAATGCTAGTGAGGGAACTGAATGTAATGGTCCTTGGACGCTAGTAATAATCAAGGGTTTTGTAAATATTAGTGACAGCCCAAAAACAAAGACTCGCTTGTGATTGTAAATAATTGAGAGAGCTTAAGAATGGAGGCTCAACTCAAGTTTGTAAATAGTAACAAAAAAGGCCTCAAAATGAAGAATTATTTTAAAGATGAAGGTGGTGAGTTTGATTAGAGGTATGTTCCTCGTTTGGTTTAAATGGTTGGTTGGACTTGAAAAATGAAGTTACTGAGATTATTAGTATTGAATAATGATTGGCTTTCGGTCTAGTAAAGATG
This sequence comes from Quercus gilva, assembly GCA_023621385.1. Classification (NCBI taxonomy): domain Eukaryota; kingdom Viridiplantae; phylum Streptophyta; class Magnoliopsida; order Fagales; family Fagaceae; genus Quercus; species Quercus gilva. The sequence continues at coordinate 15,660,985 of CM042480.1, forward strand.
TTATACTGAATGAAGGCCGTGTGTGTGTGTATTGAAATTCATTATGCCTTGTTTGGATTTCTTTTTAGTCACATTTTAATTAATTTCCCTATTTCTTTTGGGTGGTAGTTTTGAATTACACTTTGTCTTTTTTCTCTTAACAGTGTTAATATGATGGGTGGAAATTTAGAGAATAGTGATGCGGAACTGTGGATGCTATGTAGTTGGGATTTCATCTACTCAACTTTGTAAATAACAGTCTATACATTTTCTCAATAACCAGTTCTAAATATGTACATAATATCATCTTGTAAAATCTCTCTCTCACTGTTTCTTTATTCTTTTAATTTAAATTTATTCTGCTACCACTCTTTTTACATTTTATCATAAATGAAATGCTTGACCAATCTCTTTTTATCTTCTTTCTGCAACAATTTGTTTAATTGGATTTCTTCCTATTCTATCATGGAGTTCCTAGATTCTTTAGCCAGTTGATCTTTTCACTTGTGGACTGAAATGTGCTTACAAATTTTACTCTCTGGCTTTCTGCAACATACTTTAATGAGTTATAGGGGAAAAGGGTTGATGCTTTTGTGGATTCAGGAAAGCTTTTCTTAAAGTTGTCAACAACGGTGTGAAACAGTGAATATTCAAACATGTTTGAAGGTATATCTGTTTGTACCTAAGCATCAGTTTTGTATATTCAAGGAAAATGGTTTTTAATTACTAAAGTTGGAGATGCAATAAAGAATTTTCCTTTACATGTAAACAACATGGTCATGAGATGAGGATGATATTGCAGGGCCTAAATGATTAGGATGACTAGAACAGTTAGGCATAAGATCTAAAAATATCTTATTCTGCAAAGCTTCTAATATAAATGGCTTTTTAATCTAATCAATTGATAAGCTGATTTCAATGAATATTATGCTTATTAATGAAACTGTGGAGCTACAACTATAAATCAACCTGTTTTCTTTTCAATATAATTGGCGTTTTAAACTAATCAGATCCTGCGTCCATTTGGGTATGTGGTAGTTTTCGGTAGCTTATTAACTACTGCTTATTTGTATAAACAATTTGATAGTTTGGTCATGCATTACTTGTACAATGCAGGTGAGACACCAGCTAAAAAGCTCTCTCTTCTTCTTCTTCCTCATTTTGTGTGTGTGTGTGTGTGTGTTCTGAAGATCACATAATTCCAGGGAATTTGGAGATCTTCTATTTTGTTTCAGGTTGTAATTTATGTTGAGACAGAAAAGAGCTGGGAAGCACAGGCTACACAGTTACATGCACAAGAAATTTATAATGCTCCAAAAGCATAACATAAATACCAAAAAAGATAGGACAATAAAATTTTGGAAAGATTATTAACAAATTGCCTATTCGAATCATTTTAAGCTTGAAATCAAAGAGATGATCTGATATATAACTTGCAGAAGAAGATAAATGTATTTCTTTCCCTAATGGAACTTCAAAAAAGAAGAAGAAATCATGAAAAGGAAAAAGCAAAAAGAGTGGTGCTCAAGATCTGGTTGGATTAGGGCTGCCTAGAAGGAAACGTGAAATTATCCATATAATGGAAATTCTACTGCCAACATTTTAATTTTTATTTAGTATAAATATATCCATATAAACAAGAAATTAAAATATATTAACATGATTTCAATATCATTTCGACAACTTCATACCTGCCTACGTCTTCTCAAAAAAAGAAAAGAAAAACTTCATGCCTACACGAAATCTATGGACACACCAATAAAAATCCATTTATGAAAGATATAGATACAAACTTTAAACTCTATAAATCTCTCACAATTTCAAACCCATTATGGGTAACTCAAAACTCTTTCGATCTTAACACACAAACATGACACTCAATTATTCCAAATTTTCAATACATGCAATGACTCACACTCAAATAATGCACATACTCTCAAACTTGAATTAAAAAAAAAGAAAAAAAGAAAAAAAAAGAAAAAAAAAAAAAAAAAAAAAAAAAAAAACAACAACAACAACAACAACAACAACAACTCTCAAACTGATCGGTGCTTTCACACTAGGAAACTGAACAAACTCTTAACTCACTCAATTTTTAAACACAATCAAAAGGGCCACTTTGGGCCGAAGCCCTTATTTGACCGAAGCCACCCAACTACCAAGGATGGAAAAAAGGCAGCAAACTTGATTTGGTTTGGTCATCATCCCACTCCAAAGCATCCCACCATTCGGATTTTCCTTTTATTTCTTTTATGGTACCTGCATTTTGGTTAGTAAGAGGCAGCCTTCTTAGACCTTCGCACTCCCACACTTCAACCTGCTCCAGACACGGCCATGTCTCCTCGTGTCTGCAAAGAGTTTTGAATTTGGGAAGGTTCTCCAATTGCAATATCCGTAGTTTTGGAACCATAGGATCTGGAGATATGTTCTGCCCTGATTCATTCTTAAAGAGCTCCTCTAAGTTCTCACAATGGATTACCTTGATTACTTCTAGGTTTGGCAGAGTCTGAATGAAGTCACCACAGGAGAGAAGATACTTCATCTCAGAACAGTATGCCACTTTTATTGATTTTAGGCTATGAACTCTTCGCCGAGGATGACCAGCTAGCTCTGAAATGCTATTTAGGTTTTTAATACTGTTGAGATGAAGTTCCTCCAGGTTTGGTAGTAGGTCACAGCGGGCAGCACATCCTCCTCCCCGCCCTAAACTGGTTGGACAATTTATAATAGAAAGTGACTTTAAACCATCAAAGCTGGCATCACTTTCAAAGAAGTCTTCAAGCATTTCATCCAGTCCTGTACAATTATCAAAGTGGAGAGAACTTGAATTACCCCAGAACCACCTAATCCTTTCTTGCGAGAGAGAAAGATTAAGATTCCCGATAGAACACCTTTTTTCCCTTGTAATTATTTTACTCCTTCCTTGTTCTTGGTGGAAAAAAAGTTCAAGATGACTCATTCTATTTATCCAGGAAAGATCTTCGTATTTTTCCCATGGGATCCCATTCAATGAGATTTTTAAGTAATGTAATCGATTAAAGGATGATTTGAGCTCTTCAAAAGTTGCCTGTCCGTCTTCCTCTCCCCTCAAACGGAAACGAAAGCCACTTTCCCACACAGATAGACTTTCTAAACAAGACAACTTGGATATAATTCCAGGTTGAATGCTTTTCAGTTTACTAGTCTTGGCTAAGTTTAAATGCCTTAGCTCACTCAGGTTTTCAATCCCTCTTGGCAAATTTGAGATACACGTGCGATAAAGATCAAGTTCTCGAAGTTTACTAAGCGTTCCCAGTGAGGGTAGTCCTTCAAGATTACTGCAATAGCAAAGAAGAAGAACACGGAGATCTCTAAGTTGAAGTAGAGAACGAGGCAATGACCGGATGCTGGTTCCACTGAGATCCAATAGCTTGAGTGCTTCAAATCCTTGCAGGAATTTCTCAGGAACTGTGTTAAGGGCATGATTGCCTTGGAGTAGCAGAGTCGAGGCCTTTGAACATTGTATCATGCAATCAGGTAGCCTTGTTATGTTGTTATCCATGAAAGAAACCCTATCGAGAGAATTTGAATTTGAAAACTCTCCAACCGAAATCTCACTCAACCCAATCCCCGAACGAACAAGGGATTTACACCCATCCTCAGACGATGATGAAATCCATATAGCAACGTCCCGAACAATGTCATGCATCTTCACAGTTTCCCCATTGGGACCATCTTCCAACAAACAAGAGTCCTTCAGATTTTCAATCAAAGAAATGCCTTCGTCCATATCCTCCCAATTCTGTCCTTCACCTATCAAACCTTCTGCCCGCCAGTGTTGCACTAATTCCCTTATATAAATTGTATAGTCCTCGGGAAATAGACAGCAATATAAGAAACAAGATTTTATGTTGTTACCTTGTAATGAGTCGTAACTCAACCTCAACGGCTTATAGACCTCAGCCTCAATTCCTTCTATAGAAGGCACTGATCTTTGCAACTCTTTTAACGCATGCTTCCACAACTCAACCTTTGTCTTTTTTCTCATGGCAGCTCCCACGGTGATGATGGCTAGTGGTAATCTGCAACATTTTTTTACAATTGCTTCTGCTAATGGTTTAATTTCTTCTAGATGAACCACATCCCCTGCCTTTTGACAAAACAATTGCCAAGCTTCAACATCATTTAAAACTTCTATTTTGATTTCGAGATCAGTTGTCATAGTCCTACAGACTTCCTTAAGTCGAGAAGTCAATATGATCTTACAGCCTTTATGAACTTCAGGCCTTGGGACACCCAAAGTGTCTAAATCAATTTTCGCCCAAACATCATCTAGAATGAGTAGAAATTTTTCTTCATTCTCAAGCCTTTGATAAAGCCGACTGGCCATTCTCTGCACGCTTTCTTCCACCTTCAAATTTAATCTTTTAGCTATTTGTTCCTGGACATTTTTAATGACCAAATTCTTGGAAACGGTGGCCCAAATGACAATGCCAAAAGGCTGTGTAGAAGCCTTTCTGAGCTCATTATTCAAGTTCTTCACCAGAGTGGTCTTGCCAACTCCTCCTATTCCCCAAATACCAATCCTTTTGAATCCATCCTCCAATGCCTTCTTAATCTCGTCTAATTTTTTTGATGCAGTTGTTTGACCTTGAATTGAAGGGCCAGGAATACACTCCACTGCTCTGGGAACTCTAGTTAGACAAACCACACCAGAGTCAAAACTTCCAGCTGCAACAAGAAGCCTTTTGATCTCTTTCAGAGTTTCTTCCACTTCCCTGCTCGCTTTATACCGCTTTCTGCAATTTAAGAAACATCGGGAAGGCTTTTTGTTGTTGACCATTTGTCCTTGAATTGCATCGACTCTAGGCTGAAGCGTTTCCACGTCCTTAAGCCAAGTTACGACCTGAGCTCTGATTTCGTTTTCTTCTTTCTCCGCTGCTTCCGTTTCACGTTTGACTTCTTTTATACGATCCGTAAGGCTTTTCATCTCCTGCTCAACAGCAGCAAGATTTGAATGCAAATTGACAGTGGTCTTGGTCTTAGAACTGACACAACTACAGAGAAGCACGCTAGTTGTTGCCACTAGTGCACCAACAGCCGCACCCACCACTTCCATGCCGGAAGCTTAAATTAATTGACAGCCAAAGAACCTCAGAAAATACAAGTTTCCACGGTCTCGCTGGCACAATGATCTAAAGAAAGAGAATGAAAAGACACACAATGAGTCATTTGCTTTTTTTTTTTTTTTTGATAAGCAAAAATGGGGCCTTTATGGTTGTATTATGCCACCCAGGTTTGCAAAGACCATGTGAGGGACAGGATCCACAAATCCCACCGAGGTACTCACCAAGGCTCGAACCTATATTCCCCTTAAATCCCTCACACAGCGGCCCACCAACAAGAGCCCGCTGGCAACGGGAATCGAACCTAGGCTAGTTAGGCGAAGTGAACGAATCATGCCAGTTGAGCCAAGCCCTTGTTGTCACAATGAGTCATTTGCTAAGAGGATTACCTACTCTCACATATATTATCCAGCATGGTCCCTTGGCTTTCACGCGTGATTTAATTTTTATGTATACTTTAATATTATAAAAATTAAAAATTTAATTGATATATATAGCCATAGTTACACAATACACGCATATCGCTGTAAAAAGTTTTATATTATATCGGTGTATAGTAAATGCACATGAATTGTTTGATATAATGTGTGTATCGTATAAATTGTATTGTAAAATTGTACGAATCGTACAATACATAGACAAATGCTTTAAAATAAGAATTTTTTTTTGTTAAAATTAGATTTTTTTTTTTTTGGTTAAACTTTATACTTTTATATGAATCTAACAAGTTGTTAGACTTGTTTTAAACACAAAATTATTAGGTTACTTAATTTAACCTAATAAAATAACATATTCATAAGTTTTTTTTCCCTCTCTTCCTTCTACAAAATTTGGATTACACAGTACACACTTACATTTCATTTTAATATTTACAAAATTACTTTCTATACTATTGTGGAGCGCCAAAAACGAGGCTACTGAGCTAAGACTCACTTGGGCTCACAATCTATTTATATGGTGGGCTTGGATTTCCTACACTGGGTCGTTCTTGTGCTAAGACTGATCAGACACTATTCTATCCCTTTGTGTTCGCCTTCACTTTTCCCTCTTTGCTCTCCAATTTTTCAACAACCCCTTTCCTTCCACAAGATCCTTGTATTTATAGTTAGATACTAGTGGGATGGTGATGATTGCCCTTGGCGCTAGTGCGTTTGGAGGTCCAATGCAGTTGGTTATAAGTGGGTGTGTAGGTGGGAGTGGCTTTGGAACTGGTTCCCACTCTGGGATGCTAGGAGTATGCTAGTCCTAGTCGCAATTGCTCGGTCGTTAATTTACCGGGCAGAACCAACCTTCTTCGGGAAGTTTCCTCGGGAGATGGTGTAGGTCCGGATAGCCCGCATGGGCGGGCAAGGTCAAAATGCCGTCCCCCGAACATGCAAAAAGCAAGGTCCTATTGGGCCTTAATAGTTCAACAGGCCCAGGGAGCTTGATGCCGTACATTAGCCCCTCCTTGATTCATCTCTGGTTCTCAGGGGTGAATCAAGGAATCCGAGGGGTCGTTGGCCTGGCCAGTGGGGTTTCATCGGTCACTGATGCGCTTCTCAAAAGGCACATTAAGTCTGAGAGGCTATCATTATTGCCTGACGCTTCGCGAACCGAGGCGTCGCGCGTGTGGCAGTTGACAAGACGGCTCGTTAGGCCTCCCACCAACGGCTTATTAATTGCCATTTATTCTTCCCCCATGCCCTATAAATATCTCCCTCAGGCATTTTTCTCCACTTTCGCATTCTCTAATCTCCCACCTTTCATTTGGCTGAGCATTTCTTCCTGTGCGTTCCTTTTTCTAGTTCAGGACCTCTTTTTCTTAGAGCCCCAAGTAAGTTTTCTCTCCTCTCCTCTCTGATTGCTCTTTTTCATTCCATTAGACTCGCAGATCGTAGCTTTCCTTTTTAGATATTCTAGTTTAGGAAATGGGTTACTCTTATCTCCTTTCTTCCGAAGCCGCTTTGGCTACCTTTAGGGCCGCTTTCGATGTACCCGGGGACGTAGACATTACGTATTGTCCCGAGGGTGATATAGACATTCAACGACGCCAGGGCGTCAATACTGTTTTCTTCCCATTAATGGCTATCTTAGAGGGCGGGGTTAGATTCCCGGTTGACCCCATAATCCTGAGAACCTTTAGGTTTTACGGCCTATGTCCCGACCAACTCCCTCCTAACTTTTACCGGGTGGTGAGTTGCGTCAGTAGGTTAAACCGATTGTTCGGTTTAGAGTTAAATGAACATGATATTAATTTCGTGTACAGTTTATGTTGCAATATCAATTCAAATTATTACCTGAAAACTAGGGATATGAGGGTACGGCTAATCTCATGCCTGCTTGATTCCAATAGAAATTCGGCGGGGGAATTTGTACGGGTGAGCGGTAACTGGTTTGCCGAGGAGCTCCTCTACGCGTTTTCACCGCGTGACGTTGGTCGGTACCGAGCGTTCTTACTTTACCTTATGTTTGATTCTCATCAATAAGTAATTCCTAACCGATCTGATATGGTTTTTGCACAGACAGCAAAAGGTTCAAGTCGGACCGCAGAGTGGTGCACATACGTGACCTAAATTTTGTGCTTAGGTCGGAGATCTTCGTTCATTTGGACGGACAACTCCGAGCGTCGCACCTGATTCTCGGTGTTGACCCCGTGTACTCCACCTGGCAAGCATTCAGTCAGGCCCTACTAGTTGACAGCCCCCTGCTTTCCTACATTGATGTGCGCAACTCAAACTTTCTTCCTCCGAAGTTCACGGTAGGGGAAGCACGTGACCTGGGACCCCGGTACATCTGTTCGGACGAGCGCCAACCCCTTCGCGATGAGTCGGCTAAAAGAGTGTCGCGTGCGCTCCGAGAAAGGGCCCTCCAACAAATTCAACCCCAAGCCCCCGCTAAGCCGGAGGCTTTCGAAGAACCAGAGGTGCCCGTTTAAGCGGCCGAAGGCGTCGTAGCTGAGCAGGTTGATTCCTCAGAGACAGAATCTGACCACGGTCACGAGATGGTGACGAGGAAAATGATGACCATAAGCCGCTTCTTGCCGGGAGCTCGGCCGGAAGCCCAGCAGCAGGGGGATTCGAGCCAGCCCCCTCAAGCTCCTCCGGCCCCACCGACCCAGTCACATAAAAGGCCGTGTGTCACGGAACAGACACCGCCTGGCCCGGGCGGCATTCCGGCTCGCTCGCCATCCCGCCCCTCATCTGGCATTGTCATCTGCGAGCCGGTGACCCAAGCCCAGCCGGACGGTGCGTCAACCTCCCGATCTGCCGCGAGCTGGCAACCCTCTTACCTGCTGGACGGTGAACCCCTCATAGAGACTGCTAGTGTTCGAGTCTGGGACAAGGGTCAGGGGGGCCGCATTGCCCAAAGCTTGGCAAGCGGCTTGCTCCTGCCTGAGGACGTCCACGCCTACACGGACGGGACGGAGGAATCTTTGGGGAGGCAGCTTGTATGGCTCACTGTGGCGGTAAGGCCTTCTACAACCATGACCTTTAGTCTTTTCATTGATTTGTTCTTTGCCTTTACTTATGCATGGGGTCTTGCCACGTAATTTCTATGCTATCGCATGTTCAGGTTGCGCAGTTGTCCCAAATAGTTGACGGGAGGATGAAAGAGCTTGCCGAAGACACTGGTTGGGAGAAAGCTTTGAAGGATGTTGCTGAGGTCACTGCCGCGGAGAAGCTGAAGGCAGTGGAGGATGCGGAGGGCCGCTTCAGCCGAGGAGGCTAGGGCTCGTGCCGAGGGAATAAGTGCCGGGTTGGAAAAGCAGCTGGGGGACACGCAACTGAAGTTAGTCGAGGCGGAGAGCTTGAAAACAGCCCAGGGGGAGGAATTGGCGGACTTGAAGGCCGCGTTAGACGCTTGCGAAAGCAAGTAGTACAACGAGGGGTTTACTGACGCTGAGAATTCCGCAGAGCCGGTCATTCGCTAGGCTTATAAGCTCGGGTTTGAGGAGGGTTGGCTAGCCGCGCTCCGGGCCGGGGGGGTTCCCGAGGATTCTCCACTGCGGAACCCGAGCGAAATCCTTTTTCCGCCCCTTGCTGTGCCCATACAGAACGCCCCCCATGTTATCGACGAGGAGGAGACTTCAAGCATGCGGGCATTGGTGGAGGCCATTGATGCCCACGCCAAGCCAATTGGTCTGGAGGTTACCAGCAATCCTCGGACCGAGGCTCCTCCGAGTTAATTGCCGAACCGTCTTGTTTATTCTTATTTTAATTAGTTATGTTACGTAAGTTTTGCCCAGGTCACCAGGCTGTGGTGACAAGACATTATCTTTTCTCGGTTTTTATTCTTGAGTTGACTGTTTTTCGAACATTTGGCGTTGAGCGGTTTCAGTTAATCTATTATGTTACTTTCTTTTTACTATTGCATACTAGCGTGTTGTTTATCAAATATGCAGCCTGGGCTTGTGTCCCAGGTGACGGGTTACTTTTTCCTGAGGCACTTTAGTTTATTAGGGGCGCGCATTTGTCCAATTCAGCAGGTTTCTTTCCTTACAATAATTTTCAGACGTAAGGTTTTCTCATGCTCAGTGAGTACAATCGGGCCGGGAGCAAGGTTTCTATCAGAATGTACTTTAATTTTAAGGTTTCCACATGCTCGGTGAGTACAATCGAACCGAGAGCATGGTTTCCGTCCTTAGAATGTATTTTAATTTTAAGGTTTTCACCTGTTCGGTGAGAGAGATCGAACTGGGAGCGAGGTTCGGTCCTTAAAATGTATTTTAATTTTAAGGTTTCCACTTGCTCGGTGAGTGAAATTGAACTGGGAGCATGGCTTCCGTCCTTAGAATGTATTTTAATTTTAAGGTTTCCACCTGCTCGATGAGTGAAATCGAACTGGGAGCATGGCTTCCGTCCTTAAAATGTATTTTAATTTTAAGGTTTCCACCTGCTCGGTAAGTGAAATCGAACCGGGAGCGAGGTTTTGGTCCTTAGAATGTATTTTAATTTTAAGGTTTCCACCTGCTCGACGAGTGAAATCGAACCGAGAGCGAGGTTTCTGTCCTTATAGTTACGCACATATTTATTCGACCGGGAACTGAATTTAGACAAAGATGCTGTGACAACCAAAAAAAAAAACTTCCCGCGGGCAAAGGGCATCATTTTCATCGATTAAATCGGTTCAGCGTTACACAATTCATTGTTCGCAACATTATTAGTGGTAAAACTTCTTGAGGTTGTGGACGTTCCACGGCCGGGGCAATGACCTCTCATGTAGGTCTTCCAGGTAGTACGCCCCGGCGCCGGCAATGGCTGTGACTTTGTACGGTCCCTCCCACGTCGGTGCCAACTTCCCAGCGCCCGTGTCTCGCATGTTCCCTACGGCTTTTCTTAGAACCAAGTCCTCAGCGCTGAACTCCCTCGCCCTTATGTTCCGGTCATACCTCTGAGCGAGCTTTTGCTGATACTCGGCCAGCCGTATAGTCATCACTTCGCGGAACTCTTCCAACCTGTCCAGACATTCCACCATCATATCGTCGTTCCGCGAGGGGTTGAACCCCGCAACTCGGGCACTACACAGATCCACTTCAGTGGGTATCACAGCCTCCGCCCCATAAGTGAGGGAGAACGGGGTTTCCCCGGTGGATCTCCTCGAAGTTGTCCGGTAAGCCCACAATACTTTGGGTAGTTCTTCCGCCCAGTTCCCCTTGGCACCTTCCAACCTCTTCTTCAGCCCATTTACGATTGTCTTATTCACGGCCTCGGCCTGGCCATTGCCCTGGGGGTAAGCAGGAGTTGAGTACCCGTTCTTGATGCTGAGGTCTCCACAGAATTTTCGGAACGCCTGGCTGTCGAACTGCAACCCATTGTCCGATATCAGGGAGTTCGGCACACCAAATCTGGTGACGATGTTCTTCCATACGAACTTCTTCACGTCCATGTCTCGGATGTTTGCCAAAGCTTCTGCCTCCGCCCATTTGGTGAAATAATCGACAGCTACTAAAACGAATCTTTTGTTACCAGATGCCCGGGGAAAAGGGCCGATGATATCCAATCCCCACCAGGCAAAAGGCCAGGGACTGCTGATCGGGTTCAAATGGCCGGTTGGCTGATGGATCAGGTTCGAGTGCTTCTGACACGGTTCACATTTGCGTGCATACTCAGTGGCATCCTTTTGCATTCGAGGCCACCAAAACCCTTGGGTCATTGCTCGGTGCGCCAACGATCGACCCCCGGCATGACTGCCGCATATACCCTCATAAAGCTCGGCCAGCAGTCTGTTCGCCTCTATTGGGTGCAAGCACAATAGGTACGGTCCCCCATACGATCTCTGATATAACTTCCGGTCTTTCGACAGCCAATACCGCGGAGCCATCCTCCGGATCCTGTTTCCCTCCTTCTCGTCGCTCGGGAGTTTATCCTCTGCAAGAAAATCAACAATGGGGTCCATCCAGCATGGGCCAAGCGTTGCAATTGCCGCTATATTCTTTTCTGTCATTCCTGTGTCATTAGTTATAAATATGCTCGGCCTGGTCACGAGTTCGACTTTGATCAGCCGAGGTATCTCGTCGGCTACAGAGGATGCCAGCATGGCGAGTGAATCGGCGTGCCTGTTTTGGGTTCGGGCTACTTGAAAAACCTTTACTGTGTTGAAGCTAGCTATCTCTTGCTTCACCTTCTCCAGGTAGGCCTTCATCCAGAGATCTTTGGCTTCGAAACTGCCTTGCACCTGATTTACCACGAGGCGCGAATCCGAATATACTTCCACATCTCGGGCTCCTAAACGTAGAGCTGTCCTCAGCCCCGCTAACAGAGCTTCGTATTTGGCTTCGTTATTGGTGGCCCTAAAGCCTAACCAGAACGAGTGCTTTATTCGTATTCCGTCGGGGGAGACGATAACGATCCCTGCACCGGATCCCGCGGAGCTAGAAGCCCCATCCACGAACACCTTCCACGGGCGAATTTCCACATTGCAGACCACTTCCCCACTTCTCCCTGGGGAGAACTCTGCGACAAAATCTGCAAGGATTTGGTCTTTCACCGAATTTCGCTGCTGGTAACGAATGTCAAAAGAACTAAGCCACGTACCCCACTTTGCTATTCTACCCGTGAAGTCCGACCTTCTTAGTAACGACTGCAGGGGATACTCGGACAATACGTAAACCGTATGAGCCTGAAAGTAGTGCAGCAGCTTTCTTGTAGCATGGATGAGGGCCAGGACGAGCTTCTCAAGTGGCAAGTACCTGGTCTCGGTGTCCACCAAGGTCTTGCTGATGTAGTACACGGGTTGCTGTATTCCACGATCACTCAGCAGTATGGCGCTCACGGCATGTTCAGATACGGCCAGGTACATGAACAAATCTTCACCCGGCTCTGGTGCTGTCAGCATTGGAGCACGCGCCAAATAGTCCTTCAGCTCCACAAAAGCTCGTCACACTCTTCATTCCACTGAAAACCCGTCCACTTCTTTAGAAGCTGATAAAATGGCCGGCAGCAGTCCGCGAACTTGGAAATGAACTGGTTAAGGGCGGCCAACATTTCGGTTAGAACTTGCACTTCTTTTGGGTTGCTCGGTGGCTTCAACCTTTTCACTGCTTCGATTTGATCGGGATTGACCTCTATACCCTGCGTGGTAATCAAATACCTAAGGAACTTCCCGGCCTCGACGCCAAATGCACATTTCTCGGCATTAAGCCGCAACCTGTGTTGTCGCAGAACCTCTAAAACGCCTTGAAGCTCTTCCGTATGCCGCGCCACTTGTTTACTCTTCACCACCATGTCATCAATATATACTTCAATTGTTCGCCCTATTTTGTCTCGGAACATTCTTGTCATCATTCGTTGGTACGTGGCCCCGGCGTTCTTCAGGCCGAAGGGCATCATAGTGTAATGATAATTGGCTTCCGGGGATATAAACGCCGTTTTCTCTTGATCTTCGGGGGCCAAGGCGATCTGGTGGTACCCCTGAAAAGCACCCAGGAAGCTCATCCTCGGGTGCCCGCACGTAGCGTCCACCAGTTGGTCGATCTTAGGCACGGGGAACAGATTTTTTGGGCATGCTCGGTTCAAGTCAGTGAAGTCCACGCAAACTTTCCATTTACCGTTCTTTTTCTTCACTACCACAATATTTGCCAGCCACTCCGGGAAGAAAGTTTCCCTTATCGCCCCTGCATCTTTCAGCCTAAGGACCTCCGCTTTTACTGCCTCGACGTGTTCTTGGGCGGACCTTCTAGGTTTCTGCTTCTTTGGGGGAAACGACGGATCAACTCTGAGCCTATGGACGATGAACTCAGGGTCCACCCCGGGCACATTGTATGGGCTCTATGCAAAAACATCCGCGTTCCGTATAAGGAGTAATAGCATGTCCACCTTTTCTTGCTCACCCATGCCTGCCCCCACGTGGAAAAATTTGTTGTTGTCCGGGAGTATCCTTACTTTCACCATCTCCTCGGCACATCCGCCTTTCGTCCCCTCTTGGTCTTTCTGTAATTGCTATAATAGGCTCCCTTGCGGCGGCTCCTCTTGGCGGGCGCATACCCCCTGATCGGACATCACTTTCTTTTGGTTAATCATAGCTATTAAGCACCGTCTTGCCGTCTGCTGGCTCCCCTTCACCATAGCAACGCCATTCTCGGTCGGAAACTTTACTTTCATATGCAGGGTTGATGGTACGGCCTCCATTGCATGGATCCACGGTCTACCGAGTATCGCCGTGTACGGGGAGAAAGAATTCACCACTATAAACATTACTACTTTCTCCTTGCCCCCCATGTCCACGGGTAGAGATATTTTCCCCTCGGGCATGACTATCTTCTCATCGAACCTGACCAGGGGCATGCCGTACTCTGTAAGGTCCCCGCTCTTAAGCCCGAGCCCCCGATACAAATCCGGGTACATCATGTCCGCCCCGCTCCTTTGGTCTATCATCATTCTCTTCACTAGGAAACCACCTATCCGGGCGGAGACTATCAATGCGTCGTCGTGCGATTGGATTGTTCCCTCCAAATCATCGTCGCTGAAAGCGATGGGCTCCCTGTTAAGCTTCAGCCTCTTTACCGGCAATTGCACTTCCGAGCCTTCCTCTACCAGTTCCACCCTTAATACACCTTTCTTTCTAGCCGAGGTGATGCTTCTTGAGGGCGCGTGGATGACCTTAATTATCCCGAGTGGGGGAGGGAGGGGGTTGCCTCCCTGTGCAGCCCCTTGGCCCGTCCCCTTATCCCTCGCGTCCACCACGAACTCTTTTAGATGCCCGGCCTTGGCCAGCTACCCGAGGTAGTTTTTCAACACTCTGCACTGCTCGGTCGTATGGCCCTTGTCTTTATGATGGGTGCAGTACAGGTTCTGATTTCTTCGAGAGGGATCACCCTCCATTCTGTTCGGCCACCTGAAATACGGCTCGTGTTTAATCTTGTCCAGAATTTTGTGTACTGGATCCTTGAACATCACGTTCACTTCCCCTATCGATGTCCTCGACTCTTGTATCCTCAAATGCCCTCGGGTCCTTGGCTGAAAAACATTTGAACGGGGGTGATTTATCATCGGCGCCTTGCCCTTGTTCTGTATTCGGTCATCTTCTAACCTCTTATATTCTTCGATGCGCCTCATTAACTGTCTCATGTCCTCGGGGGGTTTCCTCGTCAGCGATTCCCTCAGTCTAGAATCCTCGGGTAATCCAATCCTAAAAGTACTCGCGGCGATCTTCTCGTTTCCTCTGCCGATCTCGTTGTAGAGCTCCCAATATCGGCTAGCATAGCTACGAAGGGTTTCCCCCGCTTTCATCTTCATAGATAGCAATGCGTCCACTGGTTGTGGCACCCGGCTGCACGTCACGAACCGAGTTTTGAATTCTTGTATTAGTTCCACGAAGTTGTGGAGCGAGCCTTTACGTAGCCCGTTGAACCATCTCAAAGCGGTGGGGCCGAGGCTCGATGGAAAGACTTTACACATCAGTGCGTCATTACGGGTGTGCAGGGACATCATTTGAATGTAGTGGCTTACATGCTCCACCGGGTCTGTCTTTCCGTCGTAGGAGTCAAAAGGAGGGCGGGTAAACCTGTCCGGCATAGGTGCCCGCTCAATATCTGCCGAGAACGGAGACTGGGCGGCCCTGCGCAACGCGCGGCTCATTGCGTCCATAGCCGCGTTGTGGGGTCGTTTTTCCTCCGGGCCATCTGAATCTTGGTTCGCTTAATTGTCACGCCCCAAACCCGATACCTAGATTTGTGACCATGACCGGCATGCTAATATCAAGCCTAACCCAATATTAACAAGAACCAACTTAACTTTTAACAAAAGCTTTTACAAAAGCTTTCCTCTTTCTTTTCATTCTTGTTTCTTGGCTTCTTGATATAACTTTTCGTGTGACATTTAGAGCATCTACACTGTACTTAAAGAATCACATCATCCACCAATTACTCAAATTCCAAAATTCCACATAATACATCTCTTATTGCTTTAAGGTACACAACCTTCATTAGATCCTAAAATACACAATATTACAGACTAACATCAAATTGCTAATTTAGAATCTATACATTTAAAACTAAAACTAGCTCCTTCCAAAATTCGACTAAGGCTCCCTCTGCTCCAAATTAAAACCTGTTGACTGAAAAATAATAGGGTGAGCTGCGAAGCCCAGTAAAGGTAAGATATATGAGAATTCAATAAGGATGCATGTAAATTCATTCATTTCATTTTATAATTATTCAGATAGGAAAACATCTTTTCCATGCATAGTATTTTATACTATATATAATAATAACTTTTACGCTTCTCGTAGGAAAATAATTGTTCTCCTTTTCCTTATCAAAATAATATTATCGAAACCATTCGGATTGAATTTCTTTCATTTCTTACAAAGTCACCATATATATTTTCATTACAAAATAATCATTTTAACTTAAAATTAGATAATCGGCAACTTTGTCTTAAATTGGAAGCATATTAAAGAATAATAAAACTTTCCTTCATAAATTTCTTCTTATAAACTATTATAACTTTCATAATTATAAAACTTAACGTTTCATAAAGAAAAACAGATATCTGATAACTTCTTAACATAAACTTGTACTTTCTTCAGAAACTTTATCTTTATAGCATAACAGAACTTCAGAAACTTTTATCTTTAATGAACAGCTTTCTTTTCATCAGAAACTTCTTCTTTCCATGAGAGCTTTTACTTTTCATAATGCATTTAAACAAAATAATTCTCTCATGATTAATAACATAACATAACATAGCTGTTCATAAATAGCTTGTTGGTTAGTCCATATCTAATAAGTCTGTACTTATTTGGGAGGCTTCTAGCACCACGGTGCTAGGCATCCAGCATTCCCCACAATGCCAGGTATTCCCGGGATCACATCATAATACATATCTTCCAACCATGGGGGTAGGTTGGCTTCCCCCAAGTTGGTCGTAACCAACAAGGGCGGGTACAGCAGAGCCAGTCCCACTTAATGGCCAATCATAAAACGTTTTCCATGGAAAACCAGTAATTAACCCCTACTGGCAAAGTTCAGATCACCAGAGAATATAACCCGAAAACATTTCATACTTATACATCGTACTGAATTTTCTTATTTTGCATAACATTTCATAATAAAAGCATTTCCATTGTTTTCTTTAATCATAATGTTCGTGGAATCAATAACAGCATCAATATGCTTAAATCATATACATAAAGTTTCGAAAAAGCTCACGAACATATCTTGGTCTGATAATGCTTACATGCCATATCTCTAATCAAAAACATTTTAATGCATAATATACTTTAAAATAACCTCATGACTTACCAAATGCCCATATAACTTATCCCTTACCTGAAAGCAGAGGAACCGAGAGCTTAAAGTCGAAGGAGCTTAGACATGGCGACTGGTAACACCTAAACCAAATATCAAAGCTTGTTACTATCCATTATTCCTTAACATAAACTCACGCATTCATCTTAAAGCCTATCTCTTGGAATCAAGGAAATCCTAATTCCCACCTCAAAGAGGTTCCCACAAACATATCATGCATACATAAACAAATGATGTACCAAACTTAAGAAAACCATCATTCTCATATTTATTATGACATTTTACGTAAACTTATACTTTGATTGAGCGCGGACGTACCGCCATCCTCAATAATACTCTGATTGAGCATGGACGAACCGCCATCCTCATTACTTATTTTAATTGAGCGCGGACGAACCACCATCCTCATTACTTACTTTAATTGAGCGCGGACGAACCGCCATCCTCAATACATACTTTAATTTAACAATTCATAAACATATATCTTTACTTAAATCATGTATATGTAGTATCTCCAATTAAAAGGTTTTAATGCATAATAACTTTCTAAATAGCCCTTATACTTATCAACGCACATGTCACGTATCCCTTACTGTTCACTGTTTCATTCCAGCAGCTTATACTTATAAAATACAAATGGACTACCAATTCACGTCCAAACCTCATGAAATTTTACAGAGAAATTCCCCTGTATGTCCAGTATATACCATAAAAATTTCGTAGTCAATGCATAAAACCATAATTTACTAAAAATCATACAATACAGAACATTCGGATCTGTCCTGACAGAATTTTATGCAACTTACAAATTAAACCATTATTTTTATGTTCATCCAAATGCTGTGAGACCAATTCCATAACAACCGTATGTGTCTTAGCTTTCATAGAAAATTACCCTAGCATCCAAATTCACTATATACAATTTAATACATATTTTTCTTGTTGTAAACATCAAATCTGTCACAGAGACAGCTTCAGTACATAATCTTACAAAATCATCAACAAATAGCAAGAGGCCTTAATTTCATTGAGTTATTTTTATACCTATACAATACATATTAAACTACTCTAATAAGCATCCAATAGATCATAACACCATCACTTTTTCAACTTACAAAAACAGAATCACAAGTTTAGCTTCTAAAATCAGAACAGAGGATACAGAACTGAAATTCAAGCAAATCATCACACCATTAAAATACCCAAACAGAAAATAAACATATATACTTACCCACAATTGAAGCTAAACTTTAGTAAGAGTTTGATGTCCTTCTTAAAGAGAGGTATCTATGATTTTTGGTGGAAGAAAATGTGGGCTCTTGTGAGATGGTGTTGCCGTGTGAGAGGGGAAGAAGAAAGAAACCAGAATAAAGGAGTAGAGAAAGAGGGCTGAACTTTCTGGTTCAGCAAAAGAAAAGATGAAGAGAAGACTTCTAGGGCAGCCAAGAAGATAAGAAGTGTGGACATTTGGGGTGTTGACCGTGGGTTTGAGAGAAATGACCCAAGAGAGCTTCCTAGCTCTTTCCTTATGAGAAAAGTGAGTAAAGTGTGATGAATTTTCTGATTTGTGTGTGTGTACCTGTAGAAAATAGATGGGGAGATAGCTTCTTGGATGTTCTAGTGTCTTAAGAAAAGTCAAGGAAGAATTGAAGTGGCTTTTGGTGATTGCATATCCAAGTCTTGGTCTTTGAGTTTGACAACATGCATAATACTTTGGCTTTATGTGTGTTGAACTTCCATTGGTTGCATGGGTGGAATTTCTACTATACTATCCCATGTATCATGCTTAATTACAACACCTACAACTATATATATATATATCATAACTTAACCACTAAATATAGTTTTGTACAAACTTATACTTAGTGTATATATATATATACATATAATACAAATAGCCATTTCAATTATTTATAATCTTTACAATTCTTCAACAATGGCATTATAAAATAATATTTTTATTAAATACTCTTATCTTAATTATAAAAAGAAAGTAGATTAAAATAATAATTAAACACTTAAACACATAGTTTAATTATAAAATTGGGTCGGAGTGTTATAGTAACCCTGCGATCGTGAGCGGTCTCGGTGCTGGTTGGACTCGAGGGAACGAGTACGTTCTCAGTGCCGACGGCCCTCTCGCGAGTGAGAACGCCCTCGTCTATGATGATGTTCGGATTGGTAGGAACCCGTCTCGCAATGATCATGCTTAGTGTTAGATCTCCTTTCGCGGTCATTCCTATCCCTCCTACAGCGTCGGTTTCTAGCCTCCAATTCCAGGTCCCTCACTCGCGCGCACAACCGTTCAAGCTCTTCATCTCTTTCGTCGTATTGCCCCTGGTCCGAGACGTTCGAAATCCTATGCTGCGTTTGATAAGACCCCTCCCTGAGTCCGGACTGCTCCTCTCTTTCGCGGTCCCTGTCCTCACGTCCCTTCTGCCTTTTTTCTCGCCACGAGGATCCCCGAGAGGACCCCACGGAACCGCTTTCCGCGTCACTCCCTGACCGTCGCCTAGACATCTTAATTCCCGGGATTGAGTCCCAGCAGAACCACGGCGTTGTAGGAGATTCCCACAGATGGCGCCAATTGTGGAGCGCCAAAAACGAGGCTACTGGGCTAAGACTCACTTGGGCTCACAATCTATTTATATAGTGGGCTTGGATTTCCTACATTGGGTCGTTCTTGTGCTAAGACTGATCAGACACTATTCTATCCCTTTGTGTTCGCCTTCACTTTTCCCTCTTTGCTCTCCAATTTTTCAACAACCCCTTTCCTTCCACAAGATCCTTGTATTTATAGTTAGATACTAGTAGGATGGTGATGATTGCCCCTGACGCTAGTGCGTTTGGAGGTCCAATGCAGTTGGTTATAAGTGGGTGTGTAGGTGGGAGTGGCTTTGGAACTGGTTCCCATTTTGGGACGCTAGGAGTATGCTAGTCCTAGTCGCAATTGCTCGATCGTTAATTTACCAGGCAGAACCAACCTTCTTCGGGAAGTTTCCTCGAGAGATGGTGTAGGTCCGGATAGCCCGCATGGGCGGGCAAGGTCAAAATGCCGTCCCCCGAACATGCAAAAAGCAAGGTCCTATTGGGCCTTAATAGTTCAACAAGCCCAAGGAGCTTGATGCCGTAAACTATAAATAAGATATTAATGAAAGATATAATTATTTTTATTTATTTTTTATTATTGTTATAAGTCCAAGAAACTAGAATACCAAGAAGAATTTTCTTTTTAACTATTAAAATAAAAAGAACAAGAAGAGATAATAAATTTTAATGATGATGAAGAAAATTTTGATGAAGAAATAAATTTGCAAAATGATAAACATAATGATAGTATGACTTAGATGAGGTTGATTTGGCAATATGATGAATACGATGAAAATAAATTAATTTTTGGGTCATTTGTAATATATTATCACTTTTAAATTTAAAAAATTTGAATATATATGTTATAAACACGTGCTAATTTGATTTATTTAATTAGCTTGTTAAATATTATTATATAAGTAATGAATAAATTAGTCATTAGCTAAATATATTTAAAATTTATAATGAATATATCATTTATATATGTATATCTATAATTTTGTTATAAATTTTATTAAGTGTTTGTATATTTTATGATACACGATACGAAAAAATCAAAAATCGATTCACGATATGATTCACGTTTTGATACTATATATATATATATATATATGTAATACCCGAAAAAAAAAAAAAAAAGATTAAAAGGAAGGGTATTTAAGTAAATCTTTTGTGGGATCAATTTTATAATTTATAATTATAAGAGAGTTTCTAGAAAATAAGGTTGAAACCCTATCTATATAAAAGCTTATTATGTCAACGTATATGAAGAGATGTTTTGAGAGAAGAGACTACTCGAAATACTCAAGTAGAAAAGGTTTAACTGTACAATTGAGGTAAGAGCCTAAGAATCTCTTTCTTGTCAAATCTAAGTTTTATTTGGAATTAGAGTATTTTTTTTTGTAAGTATTCTGGTCAATAGTGAAATTATTTAAATATTCAAGAGTTATAATGATGTAAACATGTAGAAGTTTAGATTTATTTTTTTGGTAAACTGGACATTGTACCTGCAGATTTTTCTGCCTCGGTATTGTGATTTTTCTTTTCCTATGCCCACTGTTGTGTCATGTGTTAAGTGTAGATGGAAGTTGCACAAGATGAGGCATGGTGAGTCCGGTTCTGCATGAGTTTCTGCCTTAAGAAGTTGTACTGAATTGTGGATTGGTGAATAGGACAAGTCATGGTGTGGACTTGAAGTCGCTGGCCAACAAATTAAAAAAAAAAAAAAAGAAAAAAAGAAAAAGAAAAAAGAAAAAGAGAGAGCACACGTATAGATTAGAAGATAGATCTAGGTGGTGTCATTTACAGATTGACTTTTGAACATATATGGCTATGTGTATGGCCTATTATATAGGCTTTATCCCTAGGGAACTATTAGCAGTAGGAAGTAAATGAAATATATATTATGAATAGGTAGAATTTTGGTGTGTGATAACAGTGGACAATTGTTAGGTATTTTAGTAGTTTCTCTTTTGGCCGGGTACCTTTATAAAACTTTTTAAAAAATTATTTGATTATTAAGTAAATGATGCTTGTAAATTGTTTAGGTGATTTCTAAGGATTTTAGAGAAAGTGTTAGGGAGAAGTTTTTTTGTAGTGAGCTAGCTGAAGTAAGTAACCTTATTTTAATTGGTTTTATTGGTTTTATTTTGCATATTTTAATTATTGAAAATTGTCTACATTTATTACAATTTTATTTCTATTGTATTACTGATTTCAAGTAAAGAATTATCACAAATATATCTGATTACTGAATTTATGATGTATTATATTTAATTGTTTTTAGCTATATTGATTCAAAGTAAAGAATAAAGAATTTTCACAAATATATATGAGCATTGAATATAAGATTTATTATATTTAATTGTATTTTTAGCTATATTGATTTAAAGTAAAGAATTATAAAAATATCACAAATAGATTTGAATATTGAATATATGATTATATATATATATATATATATGTATTTGAATAAGATATATTTTATTAGAAACTATAATTTCATATATATGATTATGAACAATTTGACTATGAATGTATTCTGATACCCAGCCAATGGAGGTTATTCATTGGTACTCTGATACCCAAACCAATGGGGGTTATTCATTGGTCCTCTGATACCCAGCCAATGGGGGCTATTCATTAGTACTCTGACACCCAAATCAATACAAGTTATTCATTGGTACTCTGATACCCAGCCAATGGGAGTTATTCATTAGTATTCTGATATCCAAATCAATAGGGGGTTATTGATACCTACCTAATGGGGGTTATTCATTAGTACTCTGATGCCCAATCACGGGGATATAGCGTGACCATAGTCATAAGATTGTTAAGAATATGAATTACGTTTGAATATTTGAACTATTTTTGAGCCTTTAAAACTACATATGTGATTTTGGAAATGTTTGAGTATTTGAACTATTTTGAGTTAATAAAACAGCTTATGAATTTTTGGAACCTATTGTAAGTTATAGATTTCGATATATGGAAAGCTGACTGCTTTCTAAAGCATCTATGATATATTTGTAAGATTAAAGTATGTGATCTATTTGCAACTTATTATTTTAAGACTACGAAACTACTTTAGTTATTTTTGAAAACCCATAGTATATTATAACTGTTGAAAACTCATATTACATCTTATTACTTTACAGATTTATTGTTTGATAGAACTTATTAGGATTTTGGTTACTTATTGAGTTGTCAACTCACCCCTTTTTCCCCTCCAGTTTCAAATTATGAAGAATACCAAGTTTTGGGAGTTTGATGTTGTGTTGTGAGCAGGAAAAGAAGCTTAGTGATTTTGGGATTGGATGATCTTCTAATAGTTTTATATTTATTGGCCAATTGGCATTATGTACATGAGGTTTGGATTTTGTTCCTATTAAATTATTGGAGATCTATTCATAGAGAAATTGTTGAGGTATTTTAGATTTATTTGATTTAATTTTTGAGGATAAATTTTAGTTGCTAAGAAGACCTTGCACACTTGTATGGTGCTTACTTGATAAGCGTGTGGCGGTTGTCACGTGCCTATTTTTATAGTTGGGTTCGGGGCGTGACAATATATATATATATATATATATTGATAGCAAAATTTTGTTGGTTAAAAAAACATTTGCAGCCTATTTTGACTCTCAAGAAAGCATATTTGGGTGTTCTTGCCCTCTTTCCCTAATGCTATTCGTATTTGTCAAATACCTCCAAAAGTATGAAGTTTTTTTTTTTTTTTTTATTTTTTTTTTTAAGGTGGGTATGAAATTAAGTTTCAAAATTATATTATACAATGCTCAAACCATGATGCTTTTAAAATGAAAAACATTTTGGAAAAAAAGCAAAAAGTTTGGGTGTTCTCATCCTCCTGTCCTTAATTTCCTTAATGTAGTTATATATTTTATTTTGCTTAAGTTGTCCTTAATGGCTGTTGGTCAAATAGCTCTAATAAAAAAGTATGAAATTATGATATTTTCAATTGATAAATATTTATAGGAAAAAAGTCAATGAATGCCCGTATAATGGCAATGGCGAAGCTAGGGGAGCTTGGGGCGGCCATGGTCCCCTGAGTTTTTGAAAAATCAAGAGACTTCTTAAGAAAACAATAATGGAGACTGTAGGGAGAAGGGCCAAAAAACATATATTAGGCCATGGGCTCGATCTGAAGATATTGAAAAATCTGAGGAGGGGCAAACGGAGAGGGAGACTCCCAACCTTAAAGTCTCGTAAGTGAGGGATAAGTGGAAAAGTGATCTGAGGAGGGATCCCTCCTCGGACATGACAAATGCAGCTCAAGCCTGTGCTCTGAATAAAGGGTGACCTTCCTGGAGGCTCCATCAATGAGAACGTACATCATACACATGTAGAAGTGATGGAGGCTCAGGAATATCTAAGGGAAGGCTACCACCACCGCATTGAATTCACTGCAGCTACTTTTCTGACCGCATTTATGTGGAGATAACCCCTAGACAGTGCTGCCTTGGCTATCGTGACTCACAGAAGGCCAGAGTGGGTGCCTGATGGGACATGCACTCAAGTGTGGGGTTAAATAATCAACAAGTGTAGGATCAAGATGAAAGAAAAAGGGATATATAATGTGAGAGACCCTTTATGAAAAAAAAAAAAAAAAAAGGAAAGGGGGGAGCATGGAAGCAACGAAAGCAGCATTTGTAATTAATTCCAGTGATATCTACATATGAAACGAGAGACTAGCCTCTTCGGAAAATACATATCCACTAGATTTTACATGCATTGTTCTTGCATAACTGTTTTTCAACCCCATCCCCACCGTTGTTAGATTCATTAGGGCTTAGCTTTTTAACCCACTCTCTGCAAATTTATTGTATTAGGCTCACTAACCCATAACCTCATACTCGTTGGGCCTGGGCTGTTTGACGTGACCCTACAATTGGCGCTGTCTGTGGGAAGAGTCGGTGTGATAGTGAGTGCAGTGGTAAGCGATGGTAGGATCAGGCCCACATCAGGCGGAATCCATGGCACCCCAGCGCGAAAACCCCCTCGCCAACCATTAGCGTAGAGAAGATCAAGAAAGCAGTGTGCGCACTACGCATACAAGCAAAAGTTACACTCAAGTTAAAAGTCATGTCTCCTAAGACCAGCCTAATAGAGCCATGCAGTTGGAGATTGACCAGTTGAAGAAGGAACTACGCCATGCATGACGAAGGCGAACTTCCTCTAACTCTGATTCTTCTTCTAACGATGAAAGGGACGTCATTTATAGGTGAAGGTCTCGAACCCCGCCCAGCGAGTTTTTCTCCTACGAAAAGGAAGGCCGCTGCGAACGGAGGATCGAAAGCCTACCTCATAAAGGCGTGGGAAACGACGCTGTGAGCAGGGCCTTGGACCAAATCTCCAGGTCACCCTTCACATGCAAGATCGAGGTGGCTAGACTCCCACGACAATTCACCCAACCTACTTTCACTGTATACAACGGTAGAATAGACCCCATGGAGCACATGAGCCATTTCAACCAAAGAATGGCTATCCATTCCAGGGATGAAGCCTTGATGTGCAAGGTTTTCCCATTCAGCTTGGTGCCCATCGCAATGAGATGGTTTGACAGTTTGAAAGCAAACTCTATAAGCTCTTTCAAGGAGTTCACGCAGGCATTTTGCTCCCGCTTCGTCACCTGCAACAGGGTCCCTCGGTCCTTGGCCTCCCTACTGTCCCAAAGCATGCGAGAGGGAGAGACATTGAAAGCTATTGGAAATATGCAAATACGCAGCGGAAAATTAACGGATCTACTTCATTCAGAATTGATAACATGCATTATGTAAGTTTCAGAATATAGAACAAGAGAATGTACCTTGGTGCAGTGAATTTCAAAACCAAAGATGAGAAGTTCTCAAGAACACTTTTAATCTTCACTCCAATTCCACTAACGCCCAAGATGTGTAGTCTCTCAATCAGTTATTTCTTAAAAAGAATGAGAGAGTGTCTAACACTCACATACATACCATTTCATAAACTTGTTGTGTCTTACAAAATTCTGTATGTTTCTCTCCTAATAACTGATTATCTAATTAGGTTAGCCTTTTGGGCCTTTCCAATTGGGCTCTACTATATGGCTTGGAGTGGGACTAAAAGGGAACAAATAAGACACTAGCTCCAATGGGTCTTGGGCTTTTCTATCAACTCTTGACAAGTTCAAAGTTACCATTAATTATATTTAATACTACTATATAAATATAATTGCACTCTAGGTCTTATTAATAAATTATATCCCAAGACTTTATTGTACATGCAACCCTTTCATAAAATATTCGTAGTAATACAAAGTTATGAAAGTAGATTGACACTTTGTAAATTACTACATCTTAATCCTTAAGTACCTGATTTAATCCTTTAAGTTATTCATCATATATTTATGAAATCCAATTTCATAAATATATACTTTAGTAACTATTTACTAAAGTAGTTAGGCCTAACATTATAAATAACAAATCCATTAAACTTATCTCAAGGAAATATTTTGTATCTCTGTTAAGAGACTATGAATTCCATCTTAAGAATATATGTTCCATCAATACTAAATGTGACTGCCCAATATATTGAGGTTTTGACCGTTACTTTAGATCTCACTCCTAATATATTAAAGCAACCTACACTTCATGATCAGGTCCATTATTTTCTCAGGATTAAGAGTTCATGTAAATATAAGTCGTGAGATTTATTATTCAATTGACAGTCATTAGGAGAACAATAAATCTCACAGCGGTCTAGTTCAATATGCTTTAACTCTTAAAACATATCAACATATTAACTAGAAGTCACCACTTCCATGATCAAGACAAATCATCTTAGTTAATATGTTATAGTCTTCGCAGATGAAATGCCTAATTTTATCACAAACTATGAACTAAAATTCTGAATTTATAAAGAACTTGTGACTTATATCTTCTATGACTAAATCACATAAATCACATACTATGCATCTCATGGATTATATGATAATTTCCAAATGTTTATGTTACCATTATTTCAGATAATAATAAAACAACTTTATTAATTACAATATTAAGTTATACATCATGTCATACATAATATCATACATAGCATCATACAATAGGATTTAAGGGCACTAATCCTAACAAAAGCATACTCAGATAGGTACTGGGAGATGTTCAACGAAATAGATGGTGACTTTGATCATGTGGCCATCAGCACCTTCAAGCTCGGCCTCCCTACTGATCACGACCTGAGGAAATCCCTAACTGACAAACCAGTCACTAGTGTGCGCCAGCTCATGGATAGAATTGACAAGTATAAAAGGGTCGAGGAAGACCAACAGTAGGGGAAGGAAAGGAGAAGGTTATCCTTTAAGAAAGGAGGGACTTCAAGTCGGACTGACACAACAATGACCGACCACGAAGAGACTTTATCAGACGGTCAGGGTTTGCTCATCCGCAAGCAGTCAATGGCATGTTCTGAGAGCTAGTACATCAGGTTCTGGAGAAAATCAAGAACGAGCCATTCTTCAAATGGCTAGATAAAATGGGGGGGAACCCCGTAAAGCGCAACCACAACCTCTACTGCCAGTACCATAAAGACCATGAGTATACCACCGAGGATTGCAGAAGTCTGTGGGACCACCTGGATTAGCTCGTCCGCAAGGGAAAGCTGAAGCAACTCTTGCATCACTCCAGTGGTTAGGGGGGCCAGACGAACTCGAGATCTTGGAGAGATGAATTCTCGAGACCTCTCTTGGGAACTATAAATGTCATTTTCGTTGCCCAGGGAGAACTGGATCCTGCCCTTCCAGAATAATGTTTGTAGCTCAGCTATGCGCCGAAGATGAGAAACAGGAAACAAAGATGGCAAGGCTGGAAGTCCAGCCGGTTTTAGGCTTTTCGGACGAGGATAAGATTGGAACCATCTAACCTTATGACGATGCTTTGGTGGTCACCCTCAGGATTGGGGGGTATGATGTGAAGAGGGTAATGGTGGACCAGGGTAGTGGAGCCGAGATAATGTATCCTGACCTATATCGGGGGCTTAACACCTTACAGCTCGCCCCTAGTGAGCTTTGATGGGAAGGTCGTCATCTCAAAAGGACAGATCAGGTTGCCCATATAGACTGGCTCAGAAGTGGTGGAGGTGGACTTCATTGTGGTAGACGCATATTTCCCATACACAACCATTGTCGGAAGGCCCTACTTCAAACCATAGGGGCTGTCTCCTCCACCTCTCACCAAAAAGTGAAATACCCGTCAAGGGGACAGATTGAAGAGATTATTGGGAGCCAACCCGCGGCTAGACAATGCTTGGTGGCCACCATCCATTATCAGTCCGAAGCTGAATCCTTGGCCTATATTGAAGAAAGCTTATAGCAATTAACAGACAAGGCATCGCCTGTTGATGGGTTGGCCGAGAAGGTGAAGTGTGAAGATTTGGTAAAGGTTGTCATCGGTGACGATCCGGAAAAATTCTTCCAGATTGGGGCTCAGCTGCCTTTTCCGGAGAAGGAAGAGTTAGTAGGGTTTTTTAGACGAAACGTCAATGTCTTCACATGGACTGCTTACGAAGCCCTAGGAGTGGATCCGAACTTCATTTACCATAATCTAAATGTCAATCCAACAGTTGTCCCCAAAAAACAACCTCCTCGGCGCTCTTCCAAGGAGCACTCTAACGCTGTCAGAGAGGAGGTGAAGAAATTGAAGCAGGCAGGGGCCATCAAGGAAGTATTTTACCCTCAATGGTTAGCCAATACCGTGGTAGTAAAAAAGAAGAGTGGGAAATAGTGAGTATGCGTGGACTTTACAGATTTGAATAGGATCTGCCCAAATGACCATTTCCCCATGCCTAAAATAGACCAGTTGGTAGATGCGATCGTAGATCAGGAGAAGACCACTTTCGTCACCCACACCAGAAATTATCACTACAAGGTGATGCCGTTTAGATTAAAGAATGCGGGGTCTACCTACCAAAGGATGATGACCAGGATGTTCGAGCCACAGTTAGGTAAAACCATTGAGGTCTATATAGATGATATGGAGGTAAAAAGCAAGGTGGTGTCTGAGCACTTAGGGGACCTCGGAGACATATTCGACATCCTGAGAAAGTACAAGTTGCGCCTCAACGCCTCCAAATGCTCATTCTGCGTAGGATCGGGTAAATTTCTAGGCTACATAGTAACCCACTGGGGAATCGAAGTTAATCCTGACTAGATTAAAGCTATCAACAACTTGTAGCCACCTCGAAACCCCAAGGAAGTCCAGAAGCTGACAGGAATGACTGCTGCCCTGAACCGGTTCATCTCTTGGTCAGCGGATAGGTGCCGACCCTTCTTCCTATTGATGAACAAATGGAAGGGATTCGAATGGACTGAGGAGTGTGCCTCGACCTTCCAATAGCTTAAAGATTATCTTTCTCTGCCCCCTATCATGTTCAGCCCTGAGGTTGACGAAGTACTATTCGCTTACATCGTCATGGTTATTCATGTTGTAAGCTTGGTCCTGGTACGTGTTGACAATGGCATGTAAATGCATGTTTATTATGTGAGCAGATCACTGCATGAGGCCGATATCTGTTATCTGCCACTGGAGAAAGCCATTTTGGTAGTAGTACATGCCATGCGTAAACTCCCTCATTACTTTCAAGCACACACGGTCATTATCTTAACTCAACTCCCGCTCAGGGCCCTGCTCCAAAGCGCTGATTATATGGGGAAGATCGCTAAATGGGCCATAATCCTGAGGGCTTTTGACATCAAATACATGCCTAGCACTTCCATCAAGGGCCAAGTCCTGGCGAATGTAATGGCCGTGTTCGTTGAATCCCTATTAGAAGAAGAAACGAAAGCACGACACATAGATGAAAAATCAATTGGCATGATCACCCAGCAAGGTCCCTTATCGTGGAAAGTGCATGTCGATGGCGCAGCAAACCAAAAGGGGTTTGGAGTGGGTTTAGTGCTAATATCCCCTGAGGGGATTACTATTGAAAAGTCACTTAGGCTGGGGTTCCCGACCACCAACAATGAACTTGAATATAAGGCTCTGCTAGAGGGAATGACCATAGTTCGAAAAATGGGCGGGAAGGCAGTAGAGATGTTCTCTGACTCGAGGTTAGTTGTTGGCCAAGTCAAGGGAGAATTTGAGGCGAGGAATGACAGAATGCAGGAGTAATTGGGCCAAGTTAGATGCCCACACTCGCAACCTCCTTAGCACAGAGCCTACCTCGGATAATCCTTGTAAAGGACCTATGCAAGCCTAAAAGGGCGAACGACGGGGTGGTTCATATTCACCAAGTCAGGGTGGGACCTAGCTGGATGAACCCCATAGCACTATTATTAAAGGAAGACATCCTACCCGAGGAAAAATCAGAAGCGAACAAAATATGTAGGAAGGCTTCTTAGTTCTGGCTGTCTAAGGATCAGAAGTTATATAAATGCTCATTTTTAGGTCCATACCTACTATGCATGCTCCCCCGAGGCAATAGAATTGCTCCTAAAGGAGCTACATGAAGGGATTTGCGGGAGCCACACTGGAGGCAGATCTTTGGCGTACAGAGCCATAACTCAAGGCTATTGGTGGCCCAGTATGCAGAAGGAAGCACAAGAATATGTAAAGAAGTGCGACCAATGCCAAAGATTTGCGCCCAACATACACCAGCCAGGGGGAGTCCTTAATTCGGTGTCCAACTCGTGGCCCTTCGCTCAATGGGGCTTAGACATTGTGGGCCCTTTCCCTAAGGCAGCTAGAAATAAAAGATACTTGCTAGTCGGCACTGACTATTTCACTAAGTAGGTTAAAGCCGAGCCTCTGGCAAACATCAGGGACGTGGATGGCAAGAAATTTGTATGAAAGAATATTGTCACCCGATTTGGAGTCCCTTGCACCCTCATCTCAGACAACGGCCTTTAATTTGACAGCAAGTCCTTCAGAAGGTATTGCTGTGACTTGGGAATCACAAATAGGTATTCCACCCCAGCCTATCCCTAGGGGAATGGGCAAGCTGAGACTGTTAACAAGACCATTGTAAGCGGACTCAAGAAGAGGTTGGACGACGCAAAGGGAAAGTGGGGGATGAACTGCCACATGTCCTGTGGACGTACCGAACCACACCCCACAGGTCAACGGGAGAGACCCCCTTTTCGATGACGTATGGGGCCGAAGCTGTTATCCCTTTGGAGACTGGTTTCCCAACATTAAGAACCAGCTCATTCAATCCGACCACTAACGATGAACTACTGGAAAGAAGTCTAGACCTAATCAACGAAAAAAGGGAAAATGCAATGGTTCATTTGGCATACTACCAACATAAGCTCAAACAGAGTTATGACGCTAACGTAAAGTTGAGGCCATTGGCGCCAGATGATTTGGTGTTGAGAAAGGTCCTAGGTACTACAAAAAACCCAGTATGGGGAAAGCTGGGGCCTAATTGGGAATGACCATATTGCATCACCTCGGTGGCTGGTATAGGAGAGTATTTTTTGGAAGACCTAGATGAACATGTAATATCACGTCCGTGAAATGTAAACAACTTGAAAATGTATTACTACTAGTTAATGAAAGTCTCCTCTGTCAAAAATGTTCATTTGTTGTGTAAGGGCATTACGTATCCAGTTTTCCCTCTTTTATAAGTGTTTAAACCAAAACTCAATCATGCCTGTAGTCCTCGGACCAGATGATGTGGGAAGGTTAATACTCTGTTACAAATTTTTATAAGTGTTTAAATCAAAACTCAATCATGCCTGTAATCCTCGGATCAGATGATGTGAGAAGGTTAACACTCCGTTACAAAATTTTTATAAATATTTAAACCAAAACTCAAACATGCCTGTAGTCCTCGGACCAGATGATGTGGGAAGGTTAACACTCCGTTACAAATTTTTATAAGTGTTTAAACCAAAACTCAATCATGCCTGTAGTCCTCGGACCAAATGATGTGGGAAGTTTAACACTCCGTTACAAAATTTATGAGTGTTTAAACCAAAACACAATTATACTTGTAGTTCTCGGACAAGATGATGTGAGAAGGTTAACACTCCGTTACAAATTTTTATAAGTGTTTTAACTAAAACTCAATCATGCCTGTAGTTCTCGGACCAGATGATGTGGGAAGGTTAATACTCCGTTACATTTTTATAAGTGTTTAAACTAAAACTCAGTCATGCTGGAAGTCCTCAAACCAGATGATGTGGGAAGGTTAACACCCATTGTTACATTTTTATAAGTGTTTAAACCGAAACTCAGTTATGCCTAAGGTTCTCGGATCGAATGACGTAGGAAGGTTAACACCCACTGATAAATTTTTACAAGTGTCTAAGCTGAACCTTAGTTAAATTTTTATGTGGGTTTAACGCGTTTTGGAATCTTTTCTAAGTATTTAAACAATCCTACTCGCTCCCCATTAAGTGTCAAAGCAGATCCAAAGTCCTAGACAAGTCCTTAAATTGGTAAGTCTGGTCAAAATGCTTGAATTATTTGTCCGAGCGCAAATCCTTTAATCATTTAGCCAAGTATAAATTACTATCAGTGTTTGTTAAAACTAAAATAGTCACAATGCACATTTATTTGAAAAATGAAGACACAAGACATTGGAAGAGAATTCCATTCATCAAAAGTAGTTTCAATACATATGGTAGCAGAAGCCACAAACAAAAAACGATGACAACAATACTACCAAAAAAGATCCTACAACTACTTTTGCACAGGAAGAGAGCCTTTCTTGGAGTAAGGAGCCTTGAGCTTTGCATTTGCAGCATTGGTTTTTGATTTGGCTGCCTTGGCTTGAGAGACCATATCCTTGATGGAAAGGGTATCTTCAGAGGGAGCATCCTTGGCCAAGGTGAGGACTTCTTTACCCTTCCCAACTATTTCCTGTTAGACTTCAACATCCACAACAAGCTCTTAGATGTTGGAGACCAGCTCAAGAGGAGGGAGGGACAGAACAGTAGAAGGAGGGAGGTCAGCTGGAACTTCCCAAATATGTTCAGGGAAGAATACATTCTTAGCCTTCCTCAGGTTGAAGTCAGCAGGGACCCCTGCACTGTTAAGGGCCTCTATCCAGGACATAGTGCAGTAGTCCCTGCACACTTTGGCCACCTCATCGGCCAGCCTTTTCTCTGTCTTTTCCACCCTGCGCTCGTAGGATGGGGTCACTGCAGCTTTAGTGGTCTCCTTGGCCACCCAGGCTACCTCTTTCGCTGCATCTTTGACCTTCTGCAGCTCGGCCTTGAGTTCCAGGACCAACCGCTTCTCGGTGGCCAAGTTGATCTCTGTTATGTACATCAGTTTTCGCTAGTCCTCGGCCTGAGTTTCAGCAGTTTTCAGCCCCGCCAAAGCACTTGAGCGCTCATGTTCAGACTCCTTCAGCTTCTCGGCCAGCTGTGCGTTCTCCTCCCTTTCGGCTCCAAGTGTTTTCTCAACCTCGCATCGAGAATAGGACTCAACCTCAAGTTTGTGATGGGCACTTCGAACCCATTCTTCGGCCACATAGACCTACTAAGTGACCTACATAAAAATGGCAAAGCGGTTAAAGCATACATACGAAAGAAGTATCTATAAACAAATTAAAGCATTCCTTACCACATAAAGATCTTTCTTTAGAGACATGAATAAATTAGGCTGCCTTGTCCGCCGGAGTGCCTCTATGTCCCTAGGGAGGAGGAGAGGTTGCTTCAAGGTTTGGGCTAAATGGGTGGCATGCCCCCTATTGGATTCCCTTATGATGGAGTCATAGGGAACAGGAGCCTCGTCCATCTCTATTGCCGGAGCCCACATACGCTGTGGTCGGCGCACCTCAGCGTCATCCCTATTCTCCACGGATTTGGACCTCTTATCTTTAGGGTCCTTGGTTTTCTGCTGGTTGGTGCCCCTCTAGGGAAGCACCCCTCCCTCTTCAGGCTCCTGTAATGGCCTCTTCTTCCTCTGGTCTGGATGAACGCGCTGTCTGAGGTCAGCAGGAGGTGGAGGGGGATGAGGAGAAGGAGGAAGATTAGCAGAAGCTTAGGCCTTGGAGGTTTCAGTCGGGGTTGGCCCCTTGTTCCTATTGGCCATTAAACCCCTCAAGCTGGATCTCTTCCTCTGCTGATCCATCTCTTCTTCTTCTCTGGAGCTTGAGTCAATCCGAGCTAAGACTAAATTTTGGGGGGCGAGCGGAGGAAAGCTTGTCAGACTCAGTTTCGGAATCCGAGAGCTCCACTGGTCTCTCTGGTGCTCCTTCTTCTTCAAAACGAAACTGGTCTATCTCCTCATTCAATGACAAGCGCAAAGAAGCGACTCCCTCTTCTGGTGCGGCTGCTGCTTCGAGAGGGACCTGTTGTAATGGTATCACAAGCAAAGGAGGGACTTGATGAACTAGTAATCTGACCAGGGGAAGGTCTTCTTGGGCCAGGAAATTCGGCTTTGAAACGTCAATTCGGTTTATCCGAGGATCACCTGCTCGGATAGCGTGGCCAACCTCTTGAAAAATATTTGAAATGGGATCAAAGTCGAAGACCAAATGGATAGCGCGTAACTGCTAGTCCTCGCTCACAAACATTTCTGATCGGAGCAGGTAGTTGAGAGCCTCAACGTTAATATGGCTAAACCGAGGTGCAACTTGCCTCCTATCTGCAGAGATAATCGAGAAAACAATCACAATTTGACAACCGAAGTCCATTATCAGAACGTAAAATGAAAGACAGGGGTAAGGTTATAAAATCTAAGTATTTATCTATGAAACCTAACCCTAAGGTATCCCACCTGTCTCTTTCTCTTGGGTTGAGCAATGGAGACTATCGTGCCATGCCCCCGAAGCGATGAGGTAGTCATCTTTCATCCCTTTGTTGGATTTAGGGAGGTACGAGATAAGCCTTATGATGGATGACCTGGACTTGTGGTCAAACCCTCTATCAACCTACGAGTGGCACTCGTACATGTGGACTACATCATGCCATGCAAGTCACAATTTGAGATGCTCATTAAGGGCATCGACGCAACCTAAGATCCTAAACATATTAGGTGCACACTGGTGGGGGCAGAGCCTGTGGTTAATAAGGTAATCTCAGGTTATCCTACCCATAGGAAGGGTCATCCCTCCTTCTATGAAAGCTATTATAGGGATGACTACCTCTCCCTCCTCTCTATGTGTAACGATCTATTCCGGGGAACAATATCGTAGGCTGACTCCCTGGGGTATATTGTATTTTTGTTTAAAAATTTCTATTTTCACAGGGGAATCTACAAGACTCTCAAATCTACCCATTAGGACAACCCAAAGAAAGGGTGATTGGTATTTGTATGTGAAAAAATAATAACTAAAATGGCTGAGGAGATTGGTCGAGGAGAGATAGAGTTTAGAGAGATGAAGACTTACAAAAGAAAATGTGATAATCCTGATCCTTTAGAAAAGCTCTTTAAGAAGTCTCTTAAGGAAAAGGCTGTGGAGGCTTAGGAATTTAGAGCTGTTTGCAAGTTAGAGCACTGGAGTTCTCTGGAGTGTTTGAAAATTTGCAAAGTAAAGGAGAAAACAAATTCCCTTAAGGCTTTATATAGAGGGAAGAAACGAGTGGGAATGATCCTGCGCAAAATTTTAGAAGAAATGTCCACCGTAGGATGTGTGCTTCACCGTTGGATTAGGGGGACAAGGTGTCGCCTGGAACAATAAATGACGCTTTGCGGACCCCGAAGCGTCAGAAGTAGTTAATGGAACGCGTAAAATAGCACTCCCACACTTGTAAGCCAGAGAAATAGATTGTCTTGTCTGATAAGGATCAAAACCCCACTTTTTCTCCTCGGATGGGAGGGAAAAACTAGAATTTTGAGGGGCTATTGTAGGGAGAAGGGCTAAAAAACATATATTGGGCCATGGGCTTGATCCGAAGATATTGAAAAATTTGAGGAGGGGCAAACGGAGAGAGAGAATCCCAACCTTAAAGTCTTGTAAGTGAGGGACAAGTGGAAAAGTGATCCGAGGAGGGATCCCTCCTCGGACATGACAATTGCAGCTCAAGCCTATGCTCTGAACAATCAAGGTGACCTTCTTGGAGGCTCCATCAATGAGAACGTATATCATACACATGCGGAAGTGATGGGGGCTCAAGAATATCTAAGGGAAGGCTACCACCACTGCATTGAATACACTACAACTACTTTTCTAGCCACATTTATGTGGAGATGACTCCTGAACAGTGCTGCCTTGGCTACCGTGACTCACAGAAGGCTAGAGTGGGTGCCTGATGGGACATGCACTTAAGTGTGGGGTTAAATAATCAACAAGTGTAGGATCAAGATGAAAGAAAAAGGGATATATTATGTGAGAGACCCTCTATGAAAAAAAAAAAGAAAAGGAAAGGGGGGAGCACGGAAGCAACGAAAGCAGCATTGGTAATTAATTCCAATGATATCTACATATGAAATGAGAGACTGGCCTCCTCGGACAATACATATCCACTAGATTTTACATGCATTGTTCTTGCACAATTGTTTTTCAACCCCATTCCCACCGTTAGATTCATTAGGGCCCAGCTCTTCAACCCACTCTACAAATTTATTGTATTGGGTTCACTAATCTATAACCCATACTCATTGGGCTCACTAATCCATAACCCATACTCATTGGGCCTGGGTTGTTTAACGTGACCCTACAGAGACTTTTCATTGATTGTGACTTTTTTCAAGAGAAGTAGCTAGCATATCTACTTTGTGTTTGTCAGTTAGCAAAGCGTTTTTTTTTTTTTTTTTTTTTTTTTTTTTTTTTTTTTTCATAATTTTATTTTAATAATATAATTTTTAATATTTTTAAATAAATAAATTTTTAGTTTTTGTCTTACATTACACAAATAAAAGTTATAAAAAAATAAACAATTTATTATAAAAATGATATAACCATAAAAATTTACACAACTTTTGCCACAACTTACCATGTGATGTGACAGATTATAAGCTATGAACTCACAACTTTTTTAAGATCATTTACAACTCGTCAAGCGGCGAGTTATGAGAAAAATTATGTAATTTTTTGTGCTCCTAATATTTCTCATTTATTATTACTTTAGCACAAATGGATGACTCACAGGTCTGGTTCAATTATTTCCCTATAACTTCATTATTTTGTTTTTGTCCATTTGCACTTTGAAACGAGTTTCCACTGAAATAAAGATGGTAAGTCAAGAGGGCGATTTTGGCCATTAAGCCCACATTTGTGTAGTTTTTAAGCCAGAAAGTCCTTTTTTTTTTACCGGCATCTCACTTTAAAAAAAATTGATTTCTAAGTAAATTATGGTTTTTAAAAATTGATTTCTAAGTAAATTAGGATGATTTGACCTTTTTTTTAAAGGGTAATACGGTTAACTCATTTAAGGTTTGCGCTAATATCAAGTAAGTTCAAGATTTTTCAAAATTGACTAACTTGATTCTTAAACCCAACTTAGTCCCTAAATTGTTACTTATTTTTCTTCTCTTTCACACACTGATCAGGGACCAAATTGATCTTTTAAATTTCACTTTTTCAATTCCACCAGTTATATTAAATTTCAATTCATATTTTGTCTCTTTGTAGAAGTACTTAAGTGTTCTTATATTCATATATTTTATTTGTTTAATGTTATGGACTCATGGTTGTTAAAAGGAATAAGAGAAACTTAAGTAGGAAATTGACGTTAAGATACTCAATTGGTCATTTAGTTTTGCTCAATGCTAATGAAAATTACATTGATTGTACTAATGTAACTTGCAAGAAGGTATGATATGTTCAAGACATGTATGTGGTACCTTATTTTTTTTCCTGAATTGTGACTCAATACGAGATAATTCAAACTCAACCTCTAGACAAAAATTTCTGATTCTGCCTCTATTGTAGTGTACCATATAATATACTTCTGGATTTAAGTCGCTCCTTCCAGAATTTTTTAATTATCTTTTTGTCTCTCAGTGTAGACTGATAAATGCTAATGCAACTTGCGAGAAGGTATTATTGGTTTAAGTAATGCTCTCAGACAAAGTCCAAGACCAGTTGTTATCTTTTTTATTTGGAATTTTATTAGAAACATAACAACACACACTCCAGTCTCCAGACAATTTCCACAGCGCAAAATTGACTCTGGCGCTGTGATTTAAACTCGTGGTAAGATTCCTACACGGCACCAGCACATGTGCATTGCTTAAGGCTTCATAGTACTCACGATATATTTCACGATATATGGAATTTTTTTTTTTTTTTTTTTTTTCTTATCCCTGTTGGCCACTTTAAATTTAGAGAGTAGAGCTGTAGAGAAAGAGGCACATGCAGTGGCAGCTGTTGGAATTCTTTTTTTTTTTTTAGAATAGACTCTAATAAACTTAAATTATACCAAATTTAATAAAGAAAGAACTTGAATATAAGGACATCACAAAAAATAAAAAAATAAACATAAGAATATAAAGTATTACAATGTCATTCAACTAACAAAAAGAAAAAGAAAAAAGCGACTTACAAGAGATAAAGTAGGAATTGAGAATGCTGAGATGAGAAAAATAATGTGAGAGAGTTTGAAATGATGATATAGAGTAGAGGAGAAAATGGAGAGAGAGGTAGAGAGCAATAGATAATACTTGCTAAGCTGAGTCGTTGAGGAGAGCAAAGTTGCTCTAATTCAAAGCCGAAGAAAGAAGAGCTGACAATGCTGCCAAGGAGAACTCACAGCTACAATATTTCTCTTTATATTTTTTTTTTTAGCAAAAATGAAATTAAATATTATTTTTATGTAATGTGTTGAATGAGTTATAGATTTGAATGATTAGAGATTTTTTTTTAATATGTTTTTTGTTGAATAATTTTATTCACTTGTTGTTGTTTGGCTTAATCTTGTTTTTGTTTGGGTTGTTTTTGCTACTTTCTAATTTTTATTGTTGTTATTTGACCTTATTTTTTTGTTTAGGGGGTTAAGGATTATGTTTAGAGTAACACTAGTCGCAAACTCATGGGATGTGTGAGAATATATAATTATTTTGTAATATGATATAATGTATAATTTATTCTCTAAAAATTATTGAAAATAATTTGTTCTTCTTAAAAATTGAACTATTTTTAAAAGTATTATCCATTTCTGGTCTATTATTTTGGGTTTATTTTTAATAACTAAATCATGAAATCAATGAAGAATCAAAAACCAAAAACAATGTCTATACATATCTATGCTATATATAATAATGGGAGTTTTGAAAAAAATTATCTTTCTTTTCTTAAAGTTCCTTAGAAATATCTCTGGCCACTTAAGAAACCTTCATTGTCAAACTCTCATGTATCTAGGTCAATGATCCTAAACCCTTTGAGAACCAAATTCCACATTTAGCAATATCAAAACCAGACAAAGATTAAACTCCCAATCATGTTTTGAGATTTTCTATTTCCTCGAGACCAAACTTTTGAGGTAGATTTTTTATTGTCTATTGGACAAAAATATCAAATTATTTCAAGGTTCTAATACTAACTGATGTAGGATGCAGAAGCGTCAAGAAATAAAACACGTCTACCTCTAGAAAACAAGAAACAAAACACATTTGTTTTTGAAAATAACCTCGAATCTACGAGAGTTCCTAGAATCCACAAGAGTCCTTGAATACACAAGGAGAAAGGGCCTGGAATCCACTAGAATTTCTTCCACTTCCTTGCTTGCTTTATACGTCTTCTTGCATTTTAAGAAACATCGAGAAGGCTTTTTGTTGTTGACCATCACTTTCTGAATCGGACTAACTCTGGGCTGAAGCTTTTGGACATCCTCAAGCCACTTTAGGACTTGAGCTCTTATTTCATTTCTTTCCCTCTCAGCTGCTTCCTTCTCATCTTTGACTTCCTTGTGACGATCCGTAAGAGTGTCCATCTCCTTGACCAAAACATCAAGGTTTGATTGGAGATTGAGAGTGGTCTTTATCTTTGAACCAACCCAACCAAAGAGAAGCTTGGCAATTTTGTCCAATACTACTCTAGAAGCTGGAGCCGCAGCTGCCGCTTCCACGCCGGACATTTTGTATGTTAGATGCAATAAGCTTCAAAGAATTCAGAGCCAAAGAACTACAGAAAATTGCAAGTTTCCGTTGCCAAGCTGGAAGGCGATCGATCTAAAGAAACATATCTGATTAAAAAAACCACTTGTCATAGTTTGACTTTTCATACATAAGAATGAGCAATTTTCTTTAATTTCCTGAGCGATTTAGCATAGAAATACTGGGTCAATTATTGCTACGGCACCTTGTTTTTTTCGTTGGATATGACTCATTCTTGAACCCGTAAGCTCTAACATTAACCCAACATGGGCCCAAATTTGGTCCCAAAACCTTAAATTTCACTAAATATATTTGTAAATTAAAAAACTTTGTTTGACCAATTCTCTCTCTACATGCCATAGTTGGAATATCAATTTTGTTATTCTTGCACGTTAAAGGAGTCCATTAGTTGTCCTAATGGTGCAGCTGCCTTCTAACGACTATTATGCTGCTGTAATCATATTTAATTTATTTAGGACCTCATTTCCTCCACTATTTTATTTATCTATCTCCTTCTATTCCAAACATACCATAAACCTCTCTAGAAAATAAGAACATAAAGTTTTGACTAATCCATATGTGTGTAGCCCAATGCATAATATATGCTTTAGCAAGAAAACGCTTCTCTCTCAATTATGAAACAGAGTTAGCTCAGATATTAGCATATATGAAGTAATGATCTGAATCCACGTTCTTGATATATTCAAAACCCTGTCAAGTCCATGTTGAGAAAGTTTCTTAATTCTTATGTTACTAGTGTATACAACAATATACATGCATAACTATCAAAAAAGAAAAAGGAAAAACAATATAAATGCATAATTGCATACACTTATCTTACATGTATGTAAAATTCACATGCACGCGCGAACTCCACATACCTGTGAGAGCTGGCGTCCGTTTGACAAAAAGTTACGGCAAAAAACTTTTAATTTTTTGTCCCACTTTTTTATTAAAAAATATTATTTTTTTAATTAAATTAAAATTTTAGAAATAATTTAATTTTTATCCTTTTGACATACATTGAACAAAAAGTTAAAAAAAAAAAAAAAACTTTTAACTTTTTGTCCCACTTTTTTATTAAAAAAATATTTTTTTAATAAAATTAAAATTTTAAAAATAAGTTAATTTTTATCTTTTTGACATACATTTAACCAAAAAAAAAAAACTTATTATGCTGTTAACAAATGGACCTTTAATGTTTTGTTATATATACTTGTTACATAATATTATGCCATGTTCATAAGGAGGATACCTATATTTGTGACTTCTTGTGAATTGCAATTAGCTCAGTTGGTAAAATTTTTGATGGTTAAATAAGATATTTGAGGTTTAATACCCGCATACATCATTAATCAATTGGTGTCTTAGTTTGATGATAAAGAGCTATCATCAAGAGCAGATGCATTGGTTGAAACTCTCTAAAAATATATATTTGTGACTTCTTTCACCTCTTAATTAGAACCATTTTTGCTACTTCCTTACTTGTTTATATATATATATATATATATATTTTAAATTTGGGTTGTTTCCTAGATTACTCAATTAATGTCGTGGAAGCTTGAAAAAATCACACACAATACTCTATTTGATGGAATATAAACTAAACTATGAGTTTTTGGTAGTAAACATTGAGTCCATAAGGAGTTCCTTAAATCCACAAAATGATAGGTCTGAAATCCACCAGAGAAAACAATATACATAAGTCTAAATTTTTATTAATAATAATCTCAATAATAATCTAAAAAATGTTATAATAATCCCAATAATAGTCTAAAAAAAGTTTATAGAATTAGGGGCCTATTTAAAGCTTTGTCACTCTATCGACATTGACATGATGATAGCCTTTTCTCTTTTTGGCGACTCCACACTTTGTCACTCTATCAACATTGAAATGATGGTAACTCTTTCTCTTTTTGGCGGCTCCACACTTTGTCACTCTATCAACATTGAAATGATGGTAACTCTTTCTCTTTTTGGCGGCTCCATTCACCTATCAGATATTTTAATCTAACCTCTAGTTCGCCCCTGTCGAGCTCATTCTCATACTCAACAAGCTACATCCGATAACTTGACATAGTGGTTGGCTTTGATACTAAATTATACAAATCCATCAATAGAACTCACTCTTGAAAGTTGGCTTACAAGGAGTGGTGCCCAATAACTTATATACACATGGTTAAACTTATATTTAATTCATGCAGGACACTAAGATCATAACATACAACAGACAATCAAATATATGTTAAAACAGGTCCTAATTG
The DNA here is from genome assembly GCA_023621385.1 of Quercus gilva. Taxonomy (NCBI): domain Eukaryota; kingdom Viridiplantae; phylum Streptophyta; class Magnoliopsida; order Fagales; family Fagaceae; genus Quercus; species Quercus gilva. The sequence continues at coordinate 15,702,620 of CM042480.1, forward strand.
ATTCCTAATCATAATAGGAACTAAGTTTGACCTAAAAAGTATTAAAAGCACATGAAAATAAGGTAATAAATACCTTAAACCTAAAATAACTAAAAATACTAAAATTAATTAATTATAAAAATTAAATTGTAGATTCTATCTTACATCACATCTCCACTTGAAAAAAAAAATAAAAAAATAAAAAATAAAAAACTCTCCCTCAAGTTGATGGTTGAAATCTGAAATTTTTCGCTCCAAATAAACAAATACTTCGAATGTTTTAGTAACTTGATTAGGTTTAGAAACATGTATCCTTCATACTGTGTACCACGCAATTTCTTCTCATCTGCCTTCAATTTACTTGCAACATCAATCAACAAAGGATTGATCTCATTATCATATTTGATCTCAATTGGATCTTCCACAATATTCTCAACAATTACCATTTCTTGATTTTTGTCATCATCCACAATCAAATCAATCTTCTTTTCTTTGACCTCTTCATCAAACTTTTGAAAAGTGCTACCTTTAAGTTTCAATTCAACAACTTGCTGCAAGTCTTGATTTTTTTCAATCACTTCAAAATTTTCTTTAGAAATTGGTTGCATTTTGTCAACCCTCAAACACTTTTCTTTTCTTGACACATGTACTTAACTGTGATAATTTTGGTTTTGTGCTTGGCCTTTCAAGTTTTGAACATATTGCTCTTCGATCATATGAATATATAGATCTATAATGAACACTCATATAATATAGTATATCATAATAATTATGTGGAAACCATAAATCACTTAACACCTTCTTCATTCTTTGCCAAGAGCAAATTGGATGCTTAAGTACCTCGACGCTTTCTATCAATTTGAATCTCTTCCCACCATTCTTCTGCTTCACTATCCAATTTATTAGACGCAAGCTGTACATTATTTTTATCACAAATCTTCCAAAAATTAAAATACTCTTCCAAATCAAGAAACAAGTTAATAAAATCCAATTCACATATCTCTCCATCAAAGAATGGAATTTTCTTATAATTAGGAGTGCATCTTTGAATATATTGATTAGTGTTGTTGTGAGATGATTTTCTAGCAAAAAGAGTAGCAATTGCTTGCCAAATTTCGTTATTATCTAGTTATCTCTCTTCACAAAACTGTTGCATCTTTTCACGAAATTGGTGGAACTCAGCCCTAGTGAGGATTGGGTCTTCAACTTCGTCGTTGTCTTTGTGGTGGTACTATCACTCCGGTTAGCCATCAAACTAGGGTATGTCAAGGTTTTGATACTAACTGATGTCGCAGTAGCATGAAAAAAGCACACACGATATTCTTTTTAATGGAACAAAAACTAAACTATTAGTTTGTGATAGTAAACCTCAAATTCACAAGAGGTTTCTTGAATTTATAAGGTGATAAGTAAATTCATCCGAAAAAAATAATAGACAAAAATCTGAATTTTTATTAATAATCATCTTAATAATAGTTTATAAAAACGTTTACAAATTTAAATGTCTATTTAAAGACTTAGTAAAACCCAGGTACAAATTTAATTCAGTTGGTAAGAAATAAGAATTAGCCTGTTTACTTTCTCAAAAAGAAAAAGAAAAAGAACTAGCCTGTTTAATTTAGAACGCAACTTGTTTTCACTGAATTTGACCTTTCATTATATCAGTATATAAGAATTAGCATTCTTAGAGCATCAGCAGTAGATGTGGCAAAAATTATGTCATTTTGCCACATCAAAACCCTACTTTATTATTTTACCACGTTATTTTACAATATACCATTTATCAGATGTTTTATAATTCAATTTTATACATTAAAATAATATTTACTACCCATTAAAATAATATATTAATTTGTCCCTGTCATCCTCATACCAACGGCACAACCACCACTACTCCAACAATGGCCACCAACAATCACTGCCGCGACAACACCGACAGCCACCACCGGCACAAACCGATATCCACCAACGCCACCTCAAAAAAAAAAAAAAAAAAAAAAAACACACACACACACACACACGCACACACACACACAACCAGAGAGATCACAAACCCACATCCACTAACACAAACCCACAAACCCGAGATCGGCGATGGCGAGATCGCCGTGGCCAGAGGGCGATGAGAATGCCAGACAGAGACGTAGAACGATGGCATCTTCAGATCGGCGGCGATGGAGTCTTCAACCTGTGAGAGATCGAGGAGGCGATGGAGTCTTCAACTGGTGTGAGATCGAGGAGTCTTCAACCGGTGAGGGAATTGGTGAAGGGAACCGGTGAGGGAATCGGGGAAGCGAACCGGTAAAGGAATCGGTGAGGGAATCAGGGAATCGGTGAGGAATCGGGGAAGCGAACCGGTAAAGGAATCGGTGAGGGAATTAGGGAACCGGTGAGGAATCGGGGAAGGGAATCGGTGAGGGGAACCGGTGAGGGAATCGGTGAAGAGAGAGTGGAGATGGAGGCGGTGAGAGCTACGGTGAGAGCTGAAGGAGAAGATGAAAGAATGAGGTGAGAGCTGCAGTGAGAGCTGAAGGACGAGAGAGAAAGAGAATAAAAAAGAATATATTCATTTGCCACACCGGCTCCGTACCGTGGCAAATGTATGATGTTATTGTAGCATGTTGCAAAAAAAATAAGATATGGCACATCTGATAAATGGGGTTAAACGGTGTTTGGTGTGCCAAATGTGCCAAATATTTAACATTTGGCACATATGGCACAGCTGATAAAGATGCTCTACGTTTGTACCTTTTGCTAAATTTTAATATACCAATTCTACTTCTTTCGGTCAAAAAAAAAAAGAAAAAAAAAAAAGAATTAGCATTCTACTGGGTCAGGTATTACTTTGGCACCTTTTTTGGTTTTTTTTTTTTTTTTTTTTTTTTTTTTTTTTTTTTTTTTTTTTTTTTTTTTTAATTGAGAAGACTACCACTATAATAAGGCTCCCACATGCTTGAAAATTTCCTAGGCTCTCGCATGTATTAGTCCTCTAATAACCCCATAAATTCAATCATGTCTATCCTAATAAGAAATTAAAAAAAAACAATGAATATTATTCATCCGACATAATTGATGGGAAAAAAAAAAAAAAGTAGTTGACTGATTCTCTCCCTAGTCCCTGAGCCTGAGCGTCTTAGTGTTTCAATATTAGTGGTTGCCTTATTATTCATTCATATTATTATGTCTTTGACTAAGACTTCACGTGTTTGGAATTGCTTTTTTTTCCTTTTAAATGCAAATGACATATATTTCCCAATTACATGAATTCATTGTGTAAGTTTAATAAGCATGATTTGCGAAAATTACGCGCAGCTTGCAACTGATTTTAACCGATTTTACCTCAACCAAGTGATTAATTTTTTTAAGATTCAACGTGCAAGCATCATTAATAAGCAATAACAATAAATAAACCACAACCCACACAGAGACAATAGATTTTTATGAAGATAAACCCGAAAGGAAAAATTATCCAAGACCTAATCTAGCAAACATAATTCTCTATGAAGATAGTTGTAGTATATAACAAGAGAGATGCTACGTCTACAACAATTTTACAACATTTTTACAACAAATCACAGGTGGTTAGTTGTTATTGGTTCAAATTTGAAACTAACACTAAGATTACTTTTTTGCCCCAACAATAATAACCAGTAACAACCTGCCACTTAGGATTTGTTGTAAAAATGTTGTAGAAATGTTGTAGACATATCATTTCTCATATAACAATTACGAAACCTCCTGTTACTATAATATTCTTCTCCACCTCTTACTACCAGGAAACTGCACCAGTCACTTTTCTTCACAATCTCCAAAAGTCAAATTGACACCGAGCACCACTCCAATCTCTCAAACATTCAAAAGCCATTTGAAGATATGTTTCAGGGTCTCTATAGTTTCCAGCAATCTAAAAACATGGAAAAAATTGGCCCTTGCCCTTTTAAAAAAAACAGTCTAGCATTTTGCTCTCTTTCTCAAACTAATTAGAAAAATATCCTTCTTTTGAAAATTGATTTTCTCAAAATCGAGTTAAGCCCTATAGTAGCGTTTTTAAGGAGCCTCTGAAACTCGATTTCCATGAAGTCGAGTTATAGGTAAAAAAAAGGAAAATAATTGCACGTAACTCGACTTCATGGAGGTCGAGTTACAAAACGCCACTATAGGTCCTTAAAACATCACTATAGGCTCCTTAAAACGCCACTATACGGCTTCAAATATATATATATATATATATTTTTTTATAACTCAATTTTGAGAAAATCAAATTTCAAAAGAGGTACATTTCCCTAATTAGTTTGGAAAATTGGGTAAATTGCTGGATTTTTTTTTTTAAAGGGGCATTTGCCCATTTTCTCCCTAAAAACACTCAAGTTGCACTCACTGTTTGGATGGTGATCTCCTCTCAATGATAGGTAAGTTTGGAAAGGTGAATGTGTATGAGGCTACAAGCCTAAAAGTGTCAACACCGAATTTTACTTTGGGGTCATGGTGAAACGCGTGTATGATGTGTGACTTGTGTATGACACTAGAAGCGATGCGTGTAAATGAGTGTATCTTTATGTTATTTTGTTTATTTTAGAGAGTTACTACCCATGGGAGTTTTTATATGGTGTGATTGCTCACCTAAGTCTAATTAATTTTATTTCCTAATTTGACTAAGAAACCATAGGGGCTCCTAAGCCCAAAGCTAAAAGAGAAAATAACAGAATGTCTTAAAGTAGAAGACATGGACTTGGAAGCTCGATTACATTTGGGGAATGTTTTATGTACCTCACAACACACATTTTTCAATTTTTTTTTAAAAATATTGAGAATTTGAGAAGACTACCACTATAATAAGACTCCCACATGCTTGAAAATTTCCTAGGCTCTCACATGTATTAGTCCTCTAATAACCCCATAAATTCAATCATGTCTATCCTAATAAAAAAAAAAAAACATAAATATTATTCATCCGACATAATTGATGGAAAAAAAAAAAATGTAGTTGACTGATTCTCTCCCTAGTCCCTGAGCCGGAGCGTCTTAGTGTTTCAATATTAGTGGTTGCCTTATTATTCATTCATATTATTATGTCTTTGACTAAGACTTCACGTTTTTGGAATTTTTTTTTTTCTTTTAAATGCAAATGACATATATTTCCCAATTACATGAATTCATTGTGTAAGTTTAATAAGCATGATTTGTGAAAATTACGCGCAGCTTGCAACTGATTTTAACCGATTTTACCTCAACCAAGTGATTAATTTTTTTAAGATTCAACGTGCAAGCATCATTAATAAGCAATAACAATAAATACACCACAACCCACACAGAGACAATAGATTTTTACGAAGATAAACCCGAAAGGAAAAATTATCCAAGACCTAATCTAGCAAACATAATTCACTATGAAGATAGTTGTAGTATATAACGATTATGAAACCTCCTGTTACTATAATATTCTTCTCCACCTCTTACTACCAGGAAACTGCACCAGTCACTTTTCTTCACAATCTCCAAAAGTCAAATTGACACCGAGCACCACTCCAATCTCTCAAACACTCAAAAGCCATTTGAAGATATGTTTCAGGGTCTCTATAGTTTCCAGCAATCTAAAAACATGGAAAAAATTGGCCTTTGCCCTTTAAAAAAAAACAGTCCAGCATTTTACTCTCTTTCTCAAACTAATTAGAAAAATGCCATTCTTTTGAAAATTGATTTTCTCAAAATCGAGTTAAGCCCTATAGTAGAGCCGATAGTAACATTTTAAGGACCTATAGTGGTGTTTTGTAACTCGATTTCCATGAAGTCGAGTTATAGGTAAAAAAAAAGGAAAATAATTGCATGTAACTTCGAGTTACAAAACGCCACTATAAGTCCTTAAAACATCACTATAGGCTCCTTAAAACGCCACTATACGGCTCCAGAATTTTTTTTTTTTTTAATAACTCGATTTTGAGAAAATCAAATTTCAAAAGAGGTGCATTTCCCTAATTAATTTGGAAAATTGGGTAAAATGCTGGATTTTTTTTTTTAAAGGGGCATTTGCTCATTTTCTCCCTAAAAACACTCAAGTTGCACTCACTGTTTGGATGGTGATCTCCTCTCAATGATAGGTAAGTTTGGAAAGGTGAATGTGTATGAGGCTACAAGTCTAAAAGTGTCAACACCGAATTTTACTTTGGGCAAAACCCCCCACTTCCTTTGGGGTCATGGTCAGGGCCGGCTCAATGGTATAAGCCATTGATGCGGCCGCCTAAGGCTCCAAGTGAAAAAAAAAAAGGCCCCTAAATTTTAACTAATAGTATTAATTAAGCCAAAATATTAGCCAATAAATAAAATAATATTTTTTTATCAAATGAAAAACAAATAAAAAAGAGAAAAAAAATGTTATGTCCACAACATTTTTACAAAAAATTTTAATAGCAAATTGTTAAAGGTTGTTATTGATAGCAAAAAAATAATTTTAGTAGTAGGTTCAACTAGAAAACAAGAAGCAACTTAACACCTAAGATTTGTCATGAAAAGTATTATGAATGTAGCACTTCTAAAAGAAAAAAAAGAAAAGAAAGAAAGCAATTCACAAAAAAATTCACAACATTTTTCACAATAGTCAAGTTAGCAAACTTTTACTAATTTTTAACTAAATTCACCACTGACATCACTCTTTTACTCACTACTATTAATCTGTCACATCAAAATTTTGTCAAATTTTTTTGTGTTTATAAACTTTTTTTTTTAAAAAATTCTATGTGGTTCATGTTGATTAATAGTAATTTTATATATGAAACAAGATAACTAATTTTCGCCTTAGGCCCCCAAATGCATCAAGCCACCCCTGGTCATGGTGAAACGCATGTATGATGTGTGACTTGTGTATGACACTAGAGGCGATGCATGTAAATGAGTGTATCTTTATGTTGTTTTGTTTATTTTAGAGAGTTACTACCCATGGGAGTTTTTATATGGTGTGATTGCTCACCTAAGTCTAATTAATTTTATTTCCTAATTTGACTAAGAAACCATAGGGGCTCCTAAGCCCAAAGCTAAAATAGAAAATAACAGAATGTCTCAAAGTAGAAGACATGGACTTGGAAGCTCGATTACATTTGGGGAATGTTTTATGTACCTCACAACACACATTTTTCAATTTTTTTTAAAATATTGAGAAGACTACCACTATAATAAGACTCCCACATGCTTGAAAATTTCCTAGGCTCTCACATGTATTAGTCCTCTAATAACCCCATAAATTCAATCATGTCTATCCTAATAAAAAATTAAAAAAAAAAAAACATAAATATTATTCATCCGACATAATTGATGGAAAAAAAAAATGTAGTTGACTGATTCTCTCCCTAGTCCCTGAGCCGGAGCGTCTTAGTGTTTCAATATTAGTGGTTGCCTTATTATTCATTCATATTATTATGTCTTTGACTAAGACTTCACGTGTTTGGAATTTTTTTTTTCTTTTAAATGCAAATGACATATATTTCCCAATTACATGAATTCATTGTGTAAGTTTAATAAGCATGATTTGTGAAAATTACGCGCAGCTTGCAACTGATTTTAACCGATTTTACCTCAACCAAGTGATTAATTTTTTTAAGATTCAACGTGCAAGCATCATTAATAAGCAATAACAATAAATAAACCACAACCCACACAGAGACAATAGATTTTTACGAAGATAAACCCGAAAGGAAAAATTATCCAAGACCTAATCTAGCAAACATAATTCACTATGAAGATAGTTGTAGCATATAACGATTACGAAACCTCCTGTTACTATAATATTCTTCTCCACCTCTTACTACCAGGAAACTGCACCAGTCACTTTTCTTCACAATCTCCAAAAGTCAAATTGACACCGAGCACCACTCCAATCTCTCAAACACTCAAAAGCCATTTGAAGATATGTTTCAGGGTCTCTATAGTTTCCAGCAATCTAAAAACATGGAAAAAATTGGCCTTTGCCCTTTTAAAAAAAACAGCCCAGCATTTTACTCTTTCTCAAACTAATTAGAAAAATGCCCTTCTTTTGAAAATTGATTTTCTCAAAATCGAGTTAAGCTCTATAGTAGCGTTTTTAAGGAGCCTATAGTAACATTTTAAGGACCTATAGTGGTGTTTTGTAACTCGATTTCCATGAAGTCGAGTTATAGGTAAAAAAAAGGAAAATAATTGCACGTAACTTGACTTCATGGATATCGAGTTACAAAACGCCATTATAGGTCCTTAAAACATCACTATAGGCTCCTTAAAACGCCACTATACGGCTCTAGATTTTTTTTTTTTTTTTATAACTCGATTTTGAGAAAATCAAATTTCAAAAGATGTGCATTTCCCTAATTAGTTTGGAAAATTGGGTAAAATGCTGGATTTTTTTTAAAGGGGCATTTGCCCATTTTCTCCCTAAAAACACTCAAGTTGCACTCACTGTTTGGATGGTGATCTCCTCTCAACGATAGGTAAGTTTGAAAAGGTGAATGTGTATGAGGCTACAAGCCTAAAAGTGTCAACACCGAATTTTACTTTGGGCAAAACCCCCCACTTCCTTTGGGGTCATGGTGAAACGCGTGTATGATGTGTGACTTGTGTATGACACTAGAGGCGATGCGTGTAAATGAGTGTATCTTTATGTTATTTTGTTTATTTTAGAGAGTTACTACCCATAGGAGTTTTTATATGGTGTGATTGCTCACCTAAGTCTAATTAATTTTATTTCCTAATTTAACTAAGAAACCATTGGGGCTCCTAAGCCCAAAGCTAAAATAGAAAATAACAAAATGTCTTAAAGTAGAAGACATGGACTTGGAAGCTCGATTACATTTGTGGAATGTTTTATGTACCTCACAACACACATCTTTCAATGGTACCTTGTTTTGAAAACATTCCTAAAAATCACTATTTGAATGGTAACTTCAATATTTGGCAATTGAATTTGGAAAAAGTTTAATTTGCAACTTGCTTCAATCACATATTTGTTGGAAAAATAAGTTGCATTTTGGATTAAATGTGACTAATCTCACTCTATAGCATAGCACAACTAGCTCAATTTTGCAATTTATTCCCTCAAAGCATTTTCCTCTTGCAAAAAGACAAGGAACACAATGGTCAAATTCTTGATTTCTCGCTTCCTACGTCTTACAACAAGAAATCATACACATTGGAAAGTTTTGGTGACGTAGCTCCACTTTGGAAAATTGAGTCAACGTGTAATTTTGTACAAAGTTTGGGTCAAAATGTAATTTTGGTAAACATTTAGGGTTCATGGGTAGTATTGAAAAATTAGATGTTCAAAGTTTAATTTTTAAATTGGAGGGTCTAACTGCAATTTTTAAAAATTGGAGGGGTCAAAGTTTAATTTTCAAAAATATTGGATTCAAAACGTAATTATTGAGAAAATTTATGGGCTAATGAGCTCTTTTAGTTTGTGAATTAATTTGATTTTGGGTTTGGACTTTGGACTTAGTTTCTATTTTTTGAATTTATTTTTGGGTTTAGAGTGGGCTTGTAGTGTATTTTTATTCAAATGGGCTGGTTAGATTTGATTTTCGGGTTTAAATGTGAAGATAATTACTTAGCGCAACTACAATTTATAAAAACACACTTTTGTCATAATGTGTATGATTTGAAAATAAATAAATAAATAGAGATTTTATTTAACAAAGAACTTTTTGTTCTCTCAACCAAACAAAAAAAAAAAAAAAAACCCCTTTCAAAAAGAACTTTTTGTTCTTCCTCCATCGCTTCTATTTTAACATTGATCACCAAGAAACACAATGAATCCGTCAAAAAGGGGGCCAAGGTCCATTAGTTAGCAAAACCGATTCAATAACACACACACTAGAGACTAGAGAGACACCTTACCATGAATGATAAATTTTGTTAACAAGAAAAAACTAATGCAGCAAAAATGCAAAATCAAGAACTAAGAGACATCATCTGGCAAATCCAGGACTGGAGCAAAGCTAGCATCCCAGAGTCTCCACAAACTACCTAGAATTTTGTTCTGAACGGCGTTTTTAATTGTTTCTGCAGCAAGACATTCTGCCCCACACATCAAACATAACAAACACCTTGCAACAGCTGATCTTCAATACAAATCTTCTCTCCATGCACTCTTGCATTCCTTTCATATATGATATAGATGACTCCAACCATGAAAGCCATGAAAGTTGTGTCGTCTGGAACTCGCTTTCTAAGCACAAATACCGAATTCTTCAGGCCTATACATCAAAAATAAATATTAAAAAAAAAAAAAATTATATGTGCACGGTAAGACCTAGGAAAAGATGTATGTATAGCAAATTTCTGTGGTAGATTTGAGATGGATTATGGCTGCCATTTTAATATGTAGTCATGTTAGAGATATTACAAATTTCACTACCTAAACATATTGATTTTGTTAACTTTTAAACGCCAAACAAAAAAATTAATTAAAAAATTAATTTCCTATTTTGTTGTTATGACACCAAACACATGAATAGCCAAGTTAGTAGTAAACCTTTAACATTTGTACTAACTTCAATATTTTCCTTTCAATATTTTTAGGTAAAATATTATTTTGGTTCTTAAACTCTAACGAAAGTTTATTTTTCGTCCTTAAACTTTAAAAGGTTTTTTTTTTTTTTTTTTTTTTTTTTTTTTTTTTTTTTTTTTTTTTTTTTTTTTCATTCTTAACTCTGTAATGATTTTTTTTTTAATAGTTTAGAGAGAGAGAGAGAGAGAAAAAAGAAAAAAAAAATGAAAAGAGAACTTTATTCAATAGTTTAAGGACAAAAGAACAAAATAATTTGGTGAAGTTTAAGGATAAAAAGTAAAATATTTTCAATAATTTAGAGATAAAAAATGAACTTTTTAAAGTTTAGGATGTAGGAATGGCAATGGGTTGGGTTCGGGTCGGGTTTCCTTATGCTCGAACCCACCCCGTTTAATAAATAGGTTTTTTTTTAACCCTAAACCCACCCCATCGTGCCCCACAGGCCCCATACCGTCCTGCCCGGCCCAAAATCACAAACACAAAAATCACATAAATCATTGAATATACATCTAATGAATCCAAAAATGAATAAAAATAATTACAGCATTTTTTTGGCCATCCAAACGGATGCCAAGATCTAACAAAACGATCCATACCAAAAATTTAACAAATCCCAGAAATTTTGCAAACCCAGAAGGAAAATTAGCAAACCAGAAAATCCTACCAACAAAACACAAAAAAAAAAAAAAAAAAAAAAAAAAACCCAACAAATTTGGCTCACGATAATGGCAAACCCAGCCAACCACATGACAAATTCCCCACTTTATAGAGAAAAAAAAAATGAAGCTCTCAACGTAAGAATAGCTTCATGTGATGTGATTCCGCAACTGGCAATGGACATCATAGGCTTTTGTCGGTGGCTATTGGCAGAGCAGTGTGGGACTAGCGATTGGTTCATAGGTGGTAATTAGTACTTTTAGTTAACTGGTTGTGGATCTGTAACGGGTGAGGGGTGGTTCATGGTGGTTGTGGACATTTTTGTGATTGATGAGAGTTTTGACTTGTCAACGTCGAGGATTTGGGATGATCCATCAGTGAAGAATTTTTTTTCTTGGATCTTGTTTTCTAGGCTTGGTTGTGGCTGTGGTGGTTTGAGTGAGTTGTGTGGTGGGATGATAGCATATTGACTGGGGAATAGAAATCAATCAAAACACAATGAGAGTGAGAATGAGGTAAGGGTGAGACATAAGAGGTGAGTTGGCGAAGTTGGCTTTGACAGCGAGGTGGAAGGAGGGCTTGAGGGTGGTGGCTGGCAGTGGACTAAGAGAGTGAGAGTGAGGGTGGATCGGTGAGAGTGAAAGCTTAAGGGGCAACGACTAAGAGATTAGGTTTAGGGTTTGTAAGAAGTTAGTGATATATATATATATATATATCTAGGGTATTTTAGTAATTTTGTTCTATTTGGGTCGGGTTCAGATTTGGGTTCGGGTTCAGGTTTGGGGCAGGTATTACTAAAACCTGCACCCGACCCGAACTGACTTCGGGTTTTATTTTAAAAACCCAAACCTAACTCTACTATTTTTTGGGTTGGGCAAAACTCGTCCCATTAGGGTCAGGTAGGGCTGGGTACCCGCAGGTCGGGTTCTTTTTGCCATCCCTATGAGGATGTATACCTTTGGTAAAATTTAGAGAACAAAATAATATTTATCCATACATTTAAATAGTTCGAATATATAAAACATAACCATCTTTCATATGGATCATTTATAATGTGAATCATTAGTAAAATGGTAAGAAACAACCTATTTCGAATTTATATGAGGCAAATCTGCATGCTAAACAAATAGTAATTTAAGAATCGACGATGTGATTCTTAAATCCTAGAAATTTTTGCAAACCCAGAAGGAAAATTAGCAAACCTGAAAATCCCACCAACAAAACACACACACACACACACACACAAAAATGACAAATTTGGCTCATAATAATGGCAAACCCAGGTTACATGACAAATTCCCCTCACTTTATAGAGAAAAAAAAAAATTGAAGATGTTAATGTAATAACAGCTTCATGTGATGTGATTCTGCAATTGGTGATGGACATCATAGGCTTCTGTCGGTGGCTGTTGGCGGAGCGGTGTGGGATCGGTGATTGGTTCGTAGGTGGCAGTCAGTACTTTTAGTAAACCGGTTGTGGGTCTGTAACGGGTGAGGGGTGGTTTATGGTGGTTGTGGACATTTTCGTGATTGATAAGAGTTTTGACTTGTTGGCGGCGAAGATTTGGGATGATCTGTTGGTGAAGAATTTTTTTTCTTGGATCTTGTTTTCTGGGCTTGGTTGTGGCTGTGGTGGTTTGAGTGAGTTGTGTGGTGGGATGATAGCATGTTGGTAGGGGAATAGAAATCAATCAGAACACAATAAGAGTAAGAGTGAGGGTGAGGGTGAGAGTTGAGAGGCGAGTTGGCTTTGACGGCGAGGTGGAAGGAGGGCTTAAGGGGGGTGGCCAGCAGCGGTCTAAGAGAGTGAGAGTAAGGGTGGATCGGTGAGAGTGAGAGCTTGAGGGGCAGCAACTAAGAGATTAGGTTTAGGGTTTGTAAGAAGTTAGTGATATATATATATATATATAGCTAGGGTATTTTAGTAATTTTATTGTATTCGGGTCGGGTTCAAATTTGGGTTCGGGGTGAGTATTACTAAAACCCGCACTTGACCCGAACCAACTTTGGGTTTTATTTTAAAAACCCAAACCTGACTTTACTATTTCGCAAGTTGGGTAAAACTCGTCCCATTAGGGTCGGGTTCTTTTTGCCATCCCTATTAGGATTTCTACTTTTTGTAACGACCCAAGGAAAAGCGCTAGCCGCATCTGTGCTATACCTCAAAAGGACTAGTTACAATTGAGGCTCCTTGTAGTTGTTAATAAAGCTTAGATCTACCTAATAAATACTTGATGTGGGACTCATCACACACCCACACACATCACACAATCAATCAAATTAGGGTATCACAATCTCCCTCACTTAAATCCCTAACATCCTCATTAGGGCCCACTTTGTGGGGTAGTGTCTCTAAGCCCATACGGGATTATCGGGTTGGCTCTGATACCATATGTAACGACCCAAGAAAAAGTGCTAGCCACATCTGTGCTATACCTCAAAAGGATTAGTCACAATTGAGGCTCCTTATAGTTGTTAATAAAGCTCAGATCTACCTAATAAATACTCGATGTGGGACTCATTACACACCCACACACATCACACAATCAATCAAATTGGGGTATCACACTTTTGGTAAAATTTAGGGAACAAAATAATATTTTATCCATACATTTAAATAGTCCGAATATATAAAACCTAACCATCTTTCATATGGATCATTCATAATGTGAATCATTAGAAAAATGGTAAGAAACAACCTATTTCGAATTTATACGAGGCAAATCTGCATACTAAACAAATAGTAATTTAAGAATCAACGAGTATATATTGAGTGAATATACTAAACAAAAAAAGCAATATTAGACGAATCTATTAGTGTACTGTGGGACAATGCTAAATGAATGCAATACAAGAATCAAAGAGTGAGTGCTTTCTTACTATTCTATCCTCGATTTGTAGTGTTGGTGTTGCAGTATCCGAGAAGGACTGAAATTTTCCTAAAGACTAATTTTGGTCTCGTCATCATCCCATTTAAGATTATCCCACCATTTGCGATCTCCTTTAATTTCTCTGATAGTAGTTGCATCTATGGTTAAGAGAGGAAGCTTATCTAACCCTGCGCAGTTTTTCACCTGAATCCTCTCCAACACTTTCCAACCTGATCTCCTTGAACAAATTATCTTCAGACTGGTCATATCAGTTATTTCTATCACTTTTAACTTCGGAAGTAGCCCACAATCAGAAACATTTCCCAGAATAGTGCAGATAATACTTGGGCAATTACTTACGTTGATCACTTCAAGGTTTGGGACCAAAGAAAGCATAGCAAAGGTTATGAGTGTCTTCAGTTTTTCACAATCCACAACTTCTATAGTTTTTAATCTGCCAAGGGTTCGCTCATGGACCCATCCTTGCACTGTCATCAATAGGTTGCTTAAGCAAATACGTCTTAATTGCTCTAGATTTGGTGACATGATTTCCCGTGTACTTTCTTCATTTATCAATTCCTTGATCGATTCACAATTTGTTATGGTGAGTGGTTTTAAGCTTGGTAGGCCACACAAACTCCTGCCAGCTATTGCATAAACATCATGTACGCCTTCACATGTTTCCAGGTGCAAGGAACTTACATTTCTCAATAACCCCTCAATGCCTCTTTCCATGAGGTTAACCCCTCTAAGGATGATCACTTTCTCATCGCATTGATCCGTTAACAGTATTCTGAACTTCTTCAATCTTCCAAACCGGGAAGAGTCTAAGGCAAGATCACAACCAACCGAGTCTAAACTGATGTGAAAAGTTGAAAGCTGCTCCAATGATATTAACTCATATTACGATGCCTTTTGCTTCTTCTCGCATTTTACATCCCATTTATAAGCACTAGAAGACATGTCCAAGGCCTCAAGACTAGATAATCCTGAGAGAGTTCCAGCTTTTTTATGTCTTCTAAGTGGTGTGTGCGGGACAAGTATTTTTAGAGCTCCCAGAGGGGGTAGCTTATCTAAATGAGAACAGTCAGGTAAGAGAAGAACACGTAGCTCTCCTAGCTTAAGAAGAGAAGAGGGCAAAGAAGCTATGAGAGTGCCACTTAAGTTCATATATCGTAGAGCTCAGGTTTCTAGCAAGAATCTGTCAGAAATTTTGCTGAAAGGATTTTCCCGGATAAACAACACAGTTAGCTCAGAGCACCCCAGTAATTGATTAGGCAGTCTTATTAGTTTTTTTGTTCATAAATGGAACTCTCCTGCAAGGCTTCTCAAACTTCTCTGGCATTTTTTCTAATGAACAGTTGGATTGACAATAAAACCCGCTTTCCTTTTCAACCAAGGTTATCCATATGGCAATATCCCCTAATACTTCGAGCATCTTAACTGTTCCACTGACTTCACCCTGTTCTAACATGTACGTCTTTCAAATTTTCAACCATAGCAATCCCATTATTAAATGATTCCTCTAGTGTTTGTTGTGCATCTATTAATCCATCAACTATCCAGCATTGTATTAATTCATTCATTTGGATTGAAAAGCTCCGTGGATATAAAGAACAAAATAAGAAACATTCTTGAAGAATCTTACTCAGTGAGTTATAGCTCAATTTTAGTGGCAGGTAGATCTCCTCCTGGCTGCTCGTATAATCAGGCATAGGACGCTCCAGTTGGCTGAGTGCATTCCTCCACAGCTCAACTAACTCTTTGTTCCTCATGGACTTTCCCAGTCTTGATCGCCATTGGCTATCCGCAGCATTTCCTAGAAATTTCTCTTGCAAGAACAGAAATTTCTTCCGACTCAACTATGTCACTGGCATTCAGCACAAACAGGTTCCATGCCTCTTCCTCATTCAAAACTTCCACCCTGAAATCTTTATCAATCATCATTTTCCTACACACTTCCAAAGATCGTGTTGTTAGTAAGATCTTGCAGTTGCCTTGGTCATGGCCTTGTCGGACACCCACAACCTCCAAATCAATCTTCTCCCAGACGTCATCAAGAATGAGGAGACACTTTCTTTCCACCATTAAACTACTGAACAGTTTATTAGCCCTTACCTGAGTGCTCTCTTCTGCATCCAATTCTATATTCAATCTCTTGGCAATTTGAGAATGAATAGCTTTCAAATCCAAGTCTTTTGACACGGGGACCGTGACCCAGATGACTATATCAAATGATTCCGTCGAGGAAGAGGACTTGAGCATATTGTTCATGTTTTTCACTGGCGTAGTTTTCCCCACTCCTCCCTTTCCGCAGACACCTATACTTTTGATCCTGTCATCATTCAAGATTCCTATCAGCTGTGCTAAGTCTGCTGCTTTCTGACAAACAAGCGATGGTGCTGGCATTGTCTCAACAGCTTTTCTGGGAGATATTCTATCAGCCACCACATTATGGAAATTGCAAGAATCAATTAATTCTTTTACATCATCAACCTTCTTTGCCACACTTTTGCTGAGTTGGTACCGGTTGCACATTATCAAGGCAATGTACATCAACACAGTTCATGTGCAAAGCTAGCTGATCAGTCAGAACAGAGTGAGCAAGCCTTAGTAGATGTACTTGCAGTTGAAGATCAAAGAGCTAGACCAGAAACGCTTGTAGTTTAGACACACTGTTGTATTAGCTCTTACAGGAAACGACATGTAGTTTAGTTTGCTTTCTTTCTGTTTTAAGTAATTCACACGTGCGTGAGGTTGTTAGGATTCCGTTAGTCTGTTAGTTAGGATTCTGTTAGTCTGTTAGTTAGGTAGTTTTGCTCTTCTTCTTTTCTGGGTTGAGCCCGATCTTGTATATAAAGACTTGTGCTAATTTAATTAATGAAGTAATTCAGTTTTTCTCCCAAATCTCTGTTTTCGCATACACATGTTGAACTCAAGACAACCACTTTGGGAACAAGTACTATGGTTCAGACTTGCCGCCAGCATCGGCCTTACATCACATTCGATCTCCTCAACCTTTGTGAGCCACCCATTAGCCTGCATCGTTGGATGCTTCCCTTTTGCTTTGGCTAATTCAATATGCTCTTGCATATTATTCTTTCGGCTAGTGAGTTTTCCCATTTTATTCTCAAAAGTTCTGATGTTTTTATGGAAATTTATGACAGTTGCAATCCTTGAAAATATGTAGCTGGTCATATACATAACAGCTGGAACAAGAAATGCACTCAATAATTCCATGGCAAGGAATAGCAGTTGACTACTAAGACTAAGGGTTCTGATTTGGGCTCTTAATGCACAATGATTAAAGCATACAAGTTTATCAAAGAAGATTAAAGCATACAAAAAGGTGGAGAGGAAAAGAACCAATAACAAGGTTTGAAACCATTTTACCACCGTCCTAGGGACAGCGTGAGGATTTTATGCCAAGTTAAACATGAAAAAAAAAAAAAAAAAAATTATGATAATTCAAGTATAAAAAAAAATATTAAATTTTAGTAATAAAAAATATTTATCTACTCAGTATTAACAAAATGAAAATGAAAGAAACAAAAATAATTGTTTTTCAACTCAAATGTTTATTACATTATATTAAGATGAAACTCGACAATTTTTTAAAACCTCAGAAACCATTTTAGAATTTATTCTAACCTAAATTTCACAGAAATTCCATTTTAATATACAAATTTGAAGAATCTATTTGAAGATCATATTGCATTTTGTTATGAAACTTAGTTTTGATAATATTCATGTTAGAAATGCTTGTTTCATAATTGCAAGTGACTAGAAGATTAATACAAGTACAATCACTCTGTAAACAAATTGGTAGACTAGCTACTTATTTTCTTATCCTTACTAACCATTGACATAATTAATATTTATTAATTTTTTTGAAGTCCATATATCGAACTACGTTATACTCATACTGATAATTTTATGTGTTCTATTTTCAATAGTTTTTTTTCATTGCTTATAAATTCTTGCGGATAAAACTTGTTTACCAACAAACAAATATCAATTCTAATAATATTTATGTTAGAAAAATAGTATGGAGTGAATAAGAAATTAACTCCTAATATGTCCACTTGAACATGAAATTAAAGTGGTGAGAATCCCTAAGACCACATTGGAAATGATAAAGAATATGAGTTTTGAGTTGGATATTGGGTTGGGCTTTAGACATGTGTGGACTAGGCCCACTTATCCAATTAATAATAATTTTTTTTGAGTCAGTAAGTTTGTATACAGCAGATATTTCTGAAATAGTGTGTCTGTTCAATAACGTATATTTTCAAAATCCCTCATTCATGAAAAACTATTTTTTTTTTTTTTTAGAAACTCTCCCAGAGAGAAAATTATTTTTTGTGCATTCATTTTAGTCAAAGAGAGAGAAAGATATATAGTGTAGTTCGCAGAGCACGGACATTGTGTGTTTCTTCTCCATGCTGTAGATCATTTCATCCTAGGAAGCAGACGTCCGTGAGTTTCAAAACACCATAGATTATGTGAGAGGCAAAATTTGTTTTAAGGAGATTGTGTTTAACACAAGACTTGATCTGAATCATTCATCATTCACGCATTTGGTCTGTGAGTTTTAATTATTTGCAAATTTCTTTATATATATAAAATATTTATTTATTGCTTTTTTCTATCACATTTATTTGTGTTATTGCTTGTATTTAGATTTGTATTTTTTTTTTATATGTACCACAAAAGTAAATTGTTAAAATATTTCCAACAATCTTAAAGGAAATTTTTTATTTCTTTAATTTATTTTTGTGATTATTTCGTATATTGACATGTTTTACTGTGCAATTTTAAATCTTTGAGTTTTGGTGAGTTTTGCGAAATCGTATCGTGATTGTGCGAGATTGGTTTGATATGGTACGTTTTTTCAATAACTATGTTTAATCCTTAATGATTGCAAGTTCCATTTGATTTGATTGGATGACAGGTTTGATTGATAATCTTGAATGGTATACGTGTACTATTGCTAATCTTGCCATGGTATATATAAGTTTGGCGTAAATGCACTTTTAGTCCCTACATTTTGGTTTTTCTCTATTTTGGTCCCTACATTTTCATTTTACCACTTTTAATTCCTAAACCAATTAGCGCGTATTATTTTAGTTCTTTCCATCAGTCAACAAACGGAAATAACTAAGGTGACTAACGAAAGAATTAAAATATTATTAAAAATTTACTATAGCACTCATCACTCATGCCACATGGGTTTCCGCCCTTTTATTTGACAGTAATTTATATATAAAAAAAAAGCCACATCAGATTAAAAAAAAAAAAAAAAAATCTAACCTTCTTAAGTTTTTAACAGATTTAAAATTGAAAAAAACAAAATTAAAATCCAAAAATACATCAAGATCTACGTTCATCTTCAACAAGAACACCAAAGAACACAAACCCAGATTTTAAACATAAGAACACATGCCTAGATTTTCTTGCATTTTCTTGCCCTTTCTTGTCAACCAAACACAAACACAAATCGATCTCCAGCAAGAACACAAATACAAACCTAGTAGCAGATCTTCTCAAATTTTATTAAACCACAAAACCTAGATATACAAAATCACAACTCAAACCCATATTTTCTCATCTTTCAATCAACAATGAAACCTCCATCAAATACAATTCATAAACCCAGAAACCAAATTCATAAATCCAGAAAATTCAGCATAAAAACACCATAAAAAAAAATCATAAATTCCAAAGCCTCCATCCTCAAACCCAAGCAAAATCATTTCTCAATTCTTTTTCAGTCTTTATTTGGTTGCCAAGAAAATGAAAGAATAAAAATTTGGACAGAACCATCAAAGTCCATTCCATCTAAACCCAATTCCAATCAAATCCAAATAAAAAAATTTATCTAAACCCACTCGGTTACATACACATTTACATATACAAAACACTTACACAATTTACATATACAAAACACGATTTGCAACACTGATTTGCATTCCTAGAAATTCAAACCCAAGCCGATCCACTACCACACAAACAACCACGCCCACCCTAGACTGCCATCTGGAACCACCATAAGCCAATTCGTCACCACACAAATAGCCACACCCACCCTAAACCGCCATCCTAAATCACCCCAAGCTAATCCGCCACCACACAAATAGCTACACTAGATCCGAAATCACCAAACCCGTCACCAGATTTGTTGCAACATTTCCTCCTCTCCTAGAAACCACCACCTAGGGTGTGGGTTTAAGAGGGTGAGGTAGACAACATGAGATCTGGCTCAGTGAGAGAGGTGAGAGAGGAAAAGAAAGTTTGTTGAGAGAGAGAGAGAGAGAGAGAGAGAGAGAGAGAGAGAGAGAGAGTTTGAGAATTTACACAAGTTTGAGAGTCTAAGTCGAGTGGGTTTTGGGTCTTCAAATTGTGTGCGTTTATTTTTGTGTTTGTTTTCTAAGAAAAACAAATAAAAAATGTCATATAAAACAAATTCTCTTACTATGTTTGTGATTAAATCTGGGTTTCTATTCTTGTTCTTATGTTCTGGTGTGTTCTTATTTTTTTTTTTTATAAATTTTTAACTCATATTTTTTCTGTTGTTAAAATTGAGAAATAAATATTTTAAATTATAATCTGATGTGGATTGGGTGATGAATTCCACAGTGAAATTTTAATAATATTTTAATTCCTCCGTTAGCCACCTTAGATATTTTCTTCTGTTGACTGACGGAAAGGATGAAAATAACACGCGTTAATTGGTTTAGGGACTAAAAGTGGTGAAATGAAAATGTAGGGACTAAAAGTACATTTACGCCTATAAGTTTTTGTCTTTTGTACGGTTGGCATGTAATTGGTTCTCTGGTTACTGGTGTTAGAGGTTCCTTTACGATGCAGTCTAATTAAATAATTATTTGTAGTATTCTTCAGTGAACCTATACCATCAATTGCTAAGTATGGTTAGAGATTTTAATAATCTTGATAGAACAGTAATTTAGGGTCAGTTTGAATATTACTTATTTTGTTGAAACTGAAAACTTATTACTGAAAGTACTGTAAATAAAGGTAAAAGTTAGTGTGTGTTTGGATGTGGATTAAAATTATAAATTATTTCACTATTTAGCTTATTTTTGCTACTATTCAGCTTATTTCACTATTCAGCAAAATAAGCGGTATCTAAACACACCCTTAGTGTGTGTTTGACAAAAATTATTTCTACAACTTATTTTACTATTCAGCTTATTTTTGTAACTATTCATGGCCCCACTGCACTTTTTGGTACTATTCATGAGTTCCGCTGTACTATTTCAGTTAACTTTTACCTTTATCTACAATACTTTCAGCAAAAAGTTTTCAGTTTCAACAAAATAAACAGATCCCAAACTGACTAATCTTGCAAGGTTTTTACAATGCTTGTTTTCATCATGTAGGGCCCTGCAATCATGCCAATATTAGGTGTGACCCGTGATATGTGAATTGTTCATGAGGTTTTGACCTCTGATTTATGTGCAAGATTGTAATAGCACTAGTTCATGGCCTGTAATCTATCTATAAGTAATACATATATTGATATATATGGTCATATGGACACAATGGTTGATTTCATTTGTTAAAGTATTAGTTGTGTATTTGGGTATACCGTATAAATGCATATGTTATGAAAGTTCGCATTAGGGGTGTGCATAAAACCGAGAAACCAAAAAAACCAGCTGAACTGTTGCCAAAATTTTAGTTCAGTTTCGATGCGGTTTGGTTTCAGTTTTCATTTTGTAAAATCCGAAAATTTTGGTTTCAGTTTCAGCGTCCCACACAAACACTGAAACCGAACAAAAATATATTAAATATTAATTTGTACGAATTATATCAAGAAAGTTCCTGGTATCTTAGTGGCAAGAACCAAGGTTTTCAGACCCAGACCGTTCATTGAACCGTAAAAGGGAAAGGTTCAAGGTTTTTGAGGTCGAACCGAGGTCGAACCGGGGTTGAACCGTGATGACGTCATAATTAATTTAATAATTAATTGAAGCCTAAATATAGATATTAAATTTATAAAACTAGCAAAATTGACTAATATATCTATATATGTGAGGGAAATTTAATGATTTTCAAGCATATATTTAATAATTAAATAATAAAGTTAATAAAATAAAATAATAACCATGAAAACATTAAAATTTATGATTAATTTTTGAAGTAAAGTTGAATATCTTTGAAGGATTTTAATTATAATTTTTTTTATTCCTTGTAAGAGATGGATAATTTAATTAAGTAG
Source organism: Quercus gilva (assembly GCA_023621385.1). Classification (NCBI taxonomy): domain Eukaryota; kingdom Viridiplantae; phylum Streptophyta; class Magnoliopsida; order Fagales; family Fagaceae; genus Quercus; species Quercus gilva. The sequence continues at coordinate 15,724,896 of CM042480.1, forward strand.
AATAAAATTGTGTTAAATTGTTTTTATAATATATATATATATATATATCTAAGGGGTTGGACTGCACGGTTCTTGCAATCGGTTCGTGCGGTCCAACCTCGGTTTTAGGAGTTCACGGAATTAACTAAAAATCTGGTTCTTTAGGCTTAAAAAAATCGATTTTCATCCCGGTTCCCGATTTCCACTGTCCGACCTCTAAGTCTAGTCCGATTCTGAAAACCTTAGCAAGAACATGTGAATTCTTGCTAGAAAACCCAAGTTCGACACACAGTAAGGGCTTTTTTTTTATTTTTTCTCTCATTATTACCAAAACTACGTCATTTTGGGTTTACTTTATAACCCTACTAACCCTACTTTTTAGCACTTCTCTCTCACTTCAGCAACAATAGCCGTTCTCCTCTTTCCCTCTCTAGTCGTTCTCTTCCTCCCCATCTCTCTCTCTTTCTGTCATGATGTCATGCCTCCATTTCTATCTCTCTCTATCACGCCGCCATATCTCTCTCTCTATCACGTTGCTTCAGTACACTTCTTCACCGTTCTCTTTCTTCTTCTTCTTCTTTTTTTTTTTTTTTTTTTTTTAGTGTTTGCTACTTTGCTTGGTGCTTGGTGTTTGGGTGGTGAGAAAACGTGGGAAAGCAAAGGGAAATATATATATTTTTTCTTATTTTGGTATGTTCTCTGAATATATACCTAATTTTGAGTTTTTTTTTTGCTTGGTGTTTGGGTGCTGAGAAAATGTGGGAAAGCAAAGGAAAATAGGCTTTTTTTTTTCTTTGATCTATTTGGTTTCTAAGAAATTGGAAGCAACTGAAAGCCGGCTGAACTGAACCGATTGAAATCTAGTCAGTTCAGTGTCGGTGTTCCTCCTTTACGGTTTGGTGTTGGTACCAAATTTGGTAAAACCGAAAATTTCGATTCAGTGAAAAAATTGCACTTCAAACCGACCGAACTTATTTTTTCTCTCATTATTACCAAAACTACGTCATTTTGGGTTTACTTTATGACCCTACTAACCCTATTTTTCAGCATTTCTCTCTCACTTCAGCAACAACAGCCGTTTTCCCCTTTCCCTTTCTAGTCATTCTCTTCCTCCCCATCTTTCTCTTTCAATCACGATGTCATGCCTCCATTTTTGTCTCTCTATCACGTCGCCGTTTCTCTCTCTCTATCATGCTGCTTCAGTACACTTCTTCGCCAGTACGCTTCTTTGTCGTTCTCTTTTTTATTTTATTTTTTTGTGTTTGCTACTTTGCTTGATGCTTGGTGTTTGGGTGGTGAGAAAAAGTGGGAAAGCAAGGGGATATATATATATATATATTTCTTATTTTGGTATGTTCTCTGAATATATACTTGATTTTGAGTTTTTTTTTTTTGTTTTGTTTTTTGTTTGCTTGGTGCTTGGTGTTTGGGTGCTGAGAAAATGCGGGAAAGCAAAGGAAAATAGGCTTTTTTTTTCTTTAATCTGTTTGGTTTCTAAGAAATTGGAAGCAACTGAAAGCCGGCCGAACCGAACCGATTGAAATCTAGTCAGTTCAGTGTCAGTGTCAGTGTTCCTCCCTTATGGTTCGGTGTTGGTACCAAATTTGGTAAAACCAAAAATTTTGGTTCAGTGGAAAAATTGCACTTCAAACCGACCGAACCGCACTGATTACACCCGTAGTTTGCATTGTAATGTGAACTTTAACGTTGGCAGTAATACTAATATCTGATAATATGGTATTTATTTGATATCAAGGGTAGATGTAAATGGCAATTAAACATGTCATTAATGCTAGTAACATGTCCTCGGCCTTATATGTGCAATGGTATATGGGTTAGATGAATAAATGAAATTTGGAATTTCAATGGAGGCAAAAAATTTTGAATCCATTTAAATGCATTCAATTTTGGGCATGGCTGCCATTTTTTAGGTTTTAGTTAGTCTTTTCTAATTCATTAAGTGATCCTCTAATTGATAAATAAAATAGCATTATAAGAGCTATTTGTGATAATTTCAAAAGTAAGGATATAAGTCCAATATTTGATAACGTCAAACTTAAAAAAGCATGAGACGAATTGCACACTACTAGGCTGTAATTATGGGGCTTCACTTTTAGTTGAGAGTGTAATGATCACCTTTAGGCCAACGATATTATTTATGTATTGATATGAATAATACATGATTGTTGTGTATAGCCTTTTAATTTGTTTTGAAAATGTATAGCCTTATTTAAACATGCATGTATATATATTTTGGGCATGTGTGAACTTGATTGGATATTAATGTGTTTAATCCCAATATATGTTTTGTAATATTTCTTTGGATGAAATATATGTTACATGCCTTAGTTGACATGCTTGAGTTGTCTAAAAATGTGGAATGCACAAGAGTCTATTACGAGTGCTTATAAGTAAGCAAGGATGAGGTATTAGAGTTTCACTCATTATAAGAATGAAGTTGAGAAATAACTCAATGAATGCAATAAGTTCTTGATTACCATAGAACATGTGGGTAGGAAGCTATTATTTCCACTATTTATTTTTTCATTGAGATGCTTTAAAAGAAAACCAACAAGACACCTTGTGAATTATGGAAAGAGTGATCGCCTTTCTATAAATTCTTTAAATGTGGGGTTGTTTGATGAAGGTTGTGGTTTCTATTCCTAAAAGATAAAGAACCATTGATTGTGTTTTCTGATAGGCCACAAATTGAATGACCCCTTGTGATTTAAACTAATTAATTAATTAAGTCAAGTTATTAATTAATCAATTTAACATGCAAATACGTGGCAGCACAAACAAATCACCGAATAACTAAATATGCAGCGGAAAATAAATGACACGGTAATTTGTTCACGAATGGGGAAAAACCCTAACGGCAAAAACCCCACCGGGTGATTTTCAGGTCACCACTCCCGAAACTCCACTATTATCAAATCAAGCAGTTACAAATAAGGAATCCCAAGTACCTTATCAACCTACAGTTGAACTCTTACCCCAATACCCAATCGGACTTGATCTGTAGTGACAGTTCCCCCTTTTGATGCACGGCTCCCAAGTACGTGACTAACCAGATGCGCGGATCCCAGTACGCGACTTCAAACACCAACTTTAGAAAGAGAGGTTGGCTGCAAAGTTCTTCAGATCATCCTATGCAATGAAGATCAGGAAGATGCTTGGTCACAAAACCCTACGGTGCAAAGTACATAGCAACTTCTTGAAGAAGATGAACTAGGTCAAGAACTTCGTCTTAGATCACAATTTGCTTGAACAAGGATTGCTCAATGCTTATGCAACTTGTGTCTATGTTGACGGCTCTTAAAACACTCCTTAAATATGTTTAGGGTTAGAAGAAAAGAAGGCCCAAAAACACATTCACGGATCCCAAGAAAATCAGATTAGAATTCTGACTTTTGTAAATCTCGACAGCTAGCAGGTGTCGAGGTAGGTGTCGAGCAGGTGTCGAGCAGGTGTCGAGCTTTAAAAATTCTGCACTTCAACTTGCTTTTTCTTGGACAGACTTGATGACTTCAACACTTGATCTTGAAACATAGTTTCTTGAAGTATTAAATACACCTAGAACTACCCAATTACAAGTAGAGTGCGTTTTGTCAAAGGATTAGCCAATTTACATAAAATGTGACATATGTTCCTAACATGTGAACACATATGTCCTAACAATCTCCCCCTTTGGCAATCCGTGACAAAACCACAACAAACAAATGAACATATGAGAGAAGTCATAAATCACTCAACTCATATTCACTTGTTACATACAATAAAATCTATCCTAACACAAACTCTTGAAAAACTTTGCAAGAAGAGAGTTTTATGGCAAGTAGACTTTGACAACCTGTATTTCTGAAACACTTATAAACAAAACTCATCAAGGCATCTTGTGTGAACCAGAAATTAAATAGATTGCTTACAAGTATAAAGAACATGTGTATAAAGAGAGAAAAGAAACAACACATGAAGAGGTAGGTGAAAAAGAAACATCCATCCACATATATAGAAGATAAGTACAATATATGTAAACTGATATACAAGACCAATGTATCTAATAAGACTAGAAAAGAAAAAGATACATCAAAAACCTCACTACATCCCTCAAAAAGTATGAACACTCCCCCTATCAAAACTGTCCTATACTAACTCTCCCCCTAAGATGACTACTCTCATAATCCAAAACTACTCCCCCTTTTTGTCACGAATGACAAAGGGTAGAGTGTCATGTAGACATCTCATCAGTAGAGCTAGCATCTCCATCATCATCATCTGAAGCATCATCGTCATCACCATCATCATCATCATCCTCAGAGTCAGAATCTGAAGCCATTGGAGGAGGTGGTGGAGGAGAAGCCTCAGAAGTAAAACCACCCATGGTCGCCTGCCATCGTGCGATACGACCAACACGAACATTCACCTGATACAACTCAGTGGTGAGTGTATCGAGGCGAGCATCCATGCGCTGCAGCTGCACCATAATGTCTCCAAGAGATACATCGCCCGAAGAAGAAGGAGGAGCTGATGTAGATGGAGTAGATCTAGATGGAGCCGAACGGGAGGGAGGAGTGAAATCCGGCTGTCTCGCCCTGAACTGTGCCTCACTACGTTTTACGGTAGCGGCATCTATGGCAGAGATGTGTGTGAAGTGGTCGGACGAGGGAAAAGGGATGGAAAAATGGCGTAGAATCCTCGTGATAGCGGAAGGAAAGATGAGCTTATCACGGGACGCCGCATCTAAATGAACATCGATGATAGAGAAAATGAAGTGAGAAGGAAAATCTATCGTGAGATGCTCAAGTAGAGAAAGCAAGAAACGAGCACGAGGCTCGGTGATAGAGTTATAATGGGAAAGAGGATGAAGTACAAAAGTCATCACCATGTTAAGGAATCTAGGACCTTTAGCAAAAGGTCTACATGATGTGTACATATGCTCACCCCACTCAGAAGGGCGCTCACAGAAGGCAGAAATGAGCTCATCCCTGGACACAGTCCTCAGTCGCTCACATGTAGGATAGTCAGGAAACTCTATCCTAGGAACCCTAAGCACATCCGCCACTAGCTGCGGTGTGACAAGGATGCGCGTACCTCGAACGCGAGTGAAAAAGAGAGGTACTGAACGATCAATCCCGTGCATGTTGGAGTAAAACTCCTGAATCAGCACGAGAGGACAAGTGACCGGGATGTCACACAGTGACCCCCATCCCCTACTGTGAATGACAGAGGGAAGGTTAGTGTCGGCAAAGTCTGCCAGAACAACGTGGCGTTCCGAATGAACACCTCGTTTAGAAAAGTTCTCAGTAAATGCCTTGTAGGCATCTCCATCACAGAACCGAAGATTATGAGGAGCAGTATCAGAAGATGAAGAGGCTCCAGAACGTAGAGGGTTCCGGGCCGGAGTGGATTTACGTTTAGGTGCCATAGATGCAACTAACGTAAAAGAATGAGAAAAGAATAGAGAGGGAGACAATCAGAAAAGTCCCAAACAGTTCAAATATAACAATATCTTGAACAAAAATGGACGTATGCATGGGAATGCATGGTCATGTGACATGCTAACATAAAAAGCATCATGGGCTCAGCCCAATCCAATCCTATCAGCACACAGACAAGAATCACACAACTAAATGCATGAACATATCATTCTAATGCACATGGAATGCAATGCATGTCATTTTAAACTCTTTTTATTGAAAACCCAACCCAAGATTTCAATAAAAACTCAATGATTTTGAAAAACCCAAAGTTTTCAAAGAAAAAACCAAAACCTAAGTTTTAAAACATGAAATGCATGAAAAACAAAGGATAACAAGATCATACCAGGTGATTTGAAGCAAGAAAGTGCCAGAAATCAAGTTGGATGAAGGTTGGAGAGAAGAGAACTGCAGAGGAAGACCAACCGCCTCGGACAGATCGAAGAGAGATCGAGAGAAATGAGAGAAAAATCGCGAACGAAGCTTATATAGGATCTCCAGTAAATCTCGACAGCAGAGGTGTCGAGAGGTATCGAGATGCTGTCGAGGAAGGTATCGAGATAATATGCCTTCGACAGCTAAGGTATCGAGGAGGTATCGAGGTACCAAACAGCTCATCCAACATAAGAAGCTCGATCGATCGACGTGGTGTCGAGGAGGTATCGAGGAGACAGAGATTTTCTCGATCGATCCACCAGGTGTCGAGGAGGTATCGAGATTGCGATAAAGAAAAAGCTTAGTGGCTCGACAGCTGACCAGGTATCGAGGAGGTATCGAGAAGGTGTCGAGCCAGCTATGAAATGCAGTTTTTCGAGAAGTGAAAAACACAAACATGAATGCAATCGAGACATGCACCTCAACCATGATTCAACCAACATATAAATCTCTCAAAAATCATCTCTCAATGAAAATTTAAGCACACGGATCTCCCAAGAACACACACACACTAAACAAGTCTAACAAATTTTATATTTCAAAAATAAGTCATGACAGTTTAGTGAGCATACAAAAGCACATGTAAAACCTTTGTGATGGCCAAATCACATCGTACCTGCACATGTATCAAAAGTAGCAAAGAATATTGCGTGTTGTGTGTGAAAAACATCGCAAGATTGCATATGTGTATACATGTTATGATAATCTGAGATATGAGCAAATAACTTTAACTCACACACAATCATAACTGTTTGATGGGGACTATCACCTTCGAGGTACATCCTATAACTCCCACATCTCCTAGAATACACGCTTGCAACCATTTTTAAAGCATTTTTAATCTTTTTGCTTTTTTATTTTCTTTGCATGTTTTCTTTTTAAACATATCATGCATGGGCTTATGAGAAAGAAAAGAAATACCCATTGATATTTTGACATTTCAATTTTGCTATGCCTAAGCACACAATGTCATTGACATCACACTTTTGCTATGCCAAAACATACAGATGTCATTAATGATTGGCGGGCAACAGTGGTGAGATGGTTATTTATGCCTTTCTCTTAGGATTTTCTAGTCCTACCCGTCAAAAAGAGTGATATGAGTGTTAAGTTTAAGAAATAACCTGATCTTACTCATCACAAACAAGAGCCACAAAGCTCACTTGCTTTGTTGTGCATAAAGATGCTCATCTAAGCTACAAGAGATACAAAGTTTAGAAAACTTTGTTTCAATGGCCATCCAAGGTACACAAGTACCAAAGTACACAAAACACACACTGTTTTTGTATTTTTTCAATTTTTCAATTTTTTTTTTATTTTTATATGAAAAACAAAATAAACAAAACTGAAAGTAAACACACAAAGACATGTTAAGAAAAACAAAAACAATGCATAAAACTAGACTGACTCAGCAAAAATGTAAAACACACAAGCAATGCAACAAACAAGATAAACACGAAGGGAGAAGAAAGTGATAAAATCACTTAGAGTCCTTTTTCTTCCACACCTTGGAAGAACCTTTCCTTTGATTAATACTTTGAAACGGCGGTGAGGGGGAAGGATTATACCCGTTCAAGTTTGAAAGGAACATGAGGGCTTTCAGAAGATCTCCAAGAGGAGCAAGAGAGGATTGAAGCTGATTTTGGCTTCCAGATGCTGTCATACTATTGCTCTTTTGGGTGGCTAGCCACTTGTAGCAATTTGGTCGAGTATGACCTGCTGCTCCACAATGATAACAGAGATGCTGCTTCTTCTGTTTGGGCTTTTGAGAGTTAGCCTTCTTATCCTTAGGGAGTTTAGCACCTTTCTTTTCTAACTTAGGGGGTGCTCCTAAGATGGATTTACCCTTGTCTACGTTCTCACTAGCTAATTCAGTTTTAACATCTATGTTCTCAATTTTAACAGTATCAGCAGGAGGAACAAAAACAGTAGAACTAGTAGAAGCAGAGTTAGAGGAAGAAAGACTATACCCTAAACCTGTTCGATCTGAAGCAGATTTCTGGTTGCTGAGCATCTCATCAAGTTTTGCACTTGACGTCCTCTCCAGTTGAGCTCTGACTTGAAACAGCTCTGCTTCAAGCTTCTTGGTCTTCTCAGCCAGGAAGTTGTTCTCAAACCTCAGTGCTCCAATAGTTTGATTCGCCTCATCAAACTTTGTGGACAATTCTTCTCTATCGAGTTCCACATCACTGAGCTTCTTGGTGGCCAGCCTATATAACTTCTCATGCTTTTCAGAGAGCTTGTAAAGCTTCTCATAGGCTGAATGGATATCATCTTTGTCATCCATCTTTTCACATTCAGTGTCCACCAATTCTTCTTCTTCTTCTTCAACAATCCCATCAGTAGAATTGACTGAAGCAGTGAAAGCATTTAGGATTCCGTCATCCTCATTATCGGAATCATCTTCAGGCTCAGTGTCACTAAGGGTTGCAGCTAGAGCCTTGCTCTTCCCAATGCTTTTCAGATATGTAGGACACTCATTTTTCATGTGTCCAAACCCGTGACACCCAAAGCACTTTGGTCCTGCCGGAACAGTGTACTGACCGCCATCCTTGGCATCCTTCCTTCCCTTGTCTTGGCTCTTGAACTGTGAAGAACTGGACTGCCTGCGGTCTTTGTCGAAGCTCCTCCCATTGGCATTCTTCATAAATTTCTTGAACTGCCTCGTAATGTAGGACTTCATCTTTGAATCTTCATCATCGGAAGACTCATCTGTATCACTGCTCTTCGCCTTCAGGGCCATGCTCTTGCCCTTGCTTGACTTGCCTATCCTTGATAACCCTAGCTCGTAGGTCTGCAAGTTCCCAACCAGCTCAGTCAAAGGAATTTTATCAATGTCCTTTGATTCTTCAATTGCCGTAATCTTGGCATGAAATCTCTCAGGTAGAGATCTGAGCACCTTCCTTACAACCTTGGGTTCAGGTATGGTTTCCCCAAGATTGAAGGCTGAGTTCACTATGTCTTTAAGCTTGGCATAGAACTCATCGAACGACTCATCCTCCTCCATCTTGATTTCTTTAAAGCTAGTAGTGAGCCTCTGTAGTTTTGAATCTTTGACAGCCTTTGTTCCTTCATAGGTTGTCTGGAGGATGGTCCACGCCTCCTTGGCAGTTTCTGTTGAGGATATCTTCTTGAACTCCTCATTGGTGACAGCGCTAAATAGAGCATTCAGCGCTTTGCTGTTGAAGTTCGCCGCCTTGATCTTGGCTTCATCCCAATCAGCCGGCGCTTCTTTTGGCTTTGTCCAGCCAATCTCCACAGCTTGCCACACCTTCTCATCTAAGGACTGCAAAAAAGCTCTCATGCGTACTTTCCAGTAGGCATAATTAGTCCCATCAAATAAATGAGGTATAATAAGAGATTGTCCTCTATCCATGACAAACAGGGGTCAATGGATCAATCACAGCAAAGATTAATAACTAATCAGAGTGTGCCTGCTCTGATACCACTTGATAGGCCACAAACTGAATGACCCCTTGTGATTTAAACTAATTAATTAATTAAGTCAAGTTATTAATTAATCAATTTAACATGCAAATACGTGGCAGCACAAACAAATCACCGAATAACTAAATATGCAGTGGAAAATAAATGACACGGTGATTTGTTCACGAATGGGAAAAAACCCTAACGGCAAAAACCCCACCGGGTGATTTTCAGGTCACCACTCCCGAAACTCCACTATTATCAAATCAAGCAGTTACAAATAAGGAATCCCAAGTACCTTATCAACCTACAGTTGAACTCTTACCCCAATACCCAATCGGACTTGATCTGTAGTGACAGTTCCCCCTTTTGATGCACGGCTCCCAAGTACGTGACTAACCAGATGCGCGGATCCCAGTACGCGACTTCAAACACCAACTTTAGAAAGAGAGGTTGGCTGCAAAGTTCTTCAGATCATCCTATGCAATGAAGATCAGGAAGATGCTTGGTCACAAAACCCTACGGTGCAAAGTACACAGCAACTTCTTGAAGAAGATGAACTAGGTCAAGAACTTCGTCTTAGATCACAATTTGCTTGAACAAGGATTGCTCAATGCTTATGCAACTTGTGTCTATGTTGACGGCTCTTAAAACACTCCTTAAATATGTTTAGGGTTAGAAGAAAAGAAGGCCCAAAAACACATTCACGGATCCCAAGAAAATCAGATTAGAATTCTGACTTTTGTAAATCTCGACAGCTAGCAGGTGTCGAGGTAGGTGTCGAGCAGGTATCGAGCTTTAAAAATTCTGCACTTCAACTTGCTTTTTCTTGGACAGACTTGATGACTTCAACACTTGATCTTGAAACATAGTTTCTTGAAGTATTAAATACACCTAGAACTACCCAATTACAAGTAGAGTGCGTTTTGTCAAAGGATTAGCCAATTTACATAAAATGTGACATATGTTCCTAACATGTGAACACATATGTCCTAACATTTTCATTGGTTATGGTCATAATGGTAGTGCATAGTGCGTTCTAATTTATGAATCTATTATTCTTATATGCATGAAAATTAATTAGAATATTTTTCAAGTGTTAAATTTTCTTGAAAGAAAGTTGGAGTCTACGTTTAGTATCTCTAATGATCAAGAGTTGATGGAAGAGAGGTTAAGCCTAAGTGTAGTAATAGGACAAACACCATATTCGTTTTGTCCAGATTTTCTAATTCATATGGTAGAAGATGAACTTAAAGTTTCAAAGAAGTGATATCTAGAGGTGCCTTCTTGGAAAAGAGATTGTCAATGGTGCAATAAATCCATCTTAGAATTCTATGCATAGTAATTGGTAAATCGACCACTTAGGAATTTGAGAGTTGATGGAATTATTGACTATTACAATGCGAGACTTGTTTCAGAAAGCTACAAATAAAAGGAAGATGTGAGTTTTCTTGATACATAATAAACCAAAGGGATTAATGGTTCTTGTACAAGGAAACAAAGTGCTTAAACTTGTTAAATCTTTGTATAGATTGAAGCAAGTTTCAATCCAATTACATAAGAAATTTGACAATGAGATGATGTCAAATGAGTTTAGATTTAATGCAACTAGTGTGTGATGTGAAATATATCAAAAGAGGCTATGTCGTTGTGGGATATGCTCGTGTAAGTGTTGTAGATGTGATACAAGAAATGAAAATTTGTAATACATCTAATGGACTTGTCTTGTCTCAATCATATGAGAAATGTAACGACAGTCTAGTGAGAACACCTTATGCAAAGAGTATATGTATTTTTTGGGAAGTCAATAAATCTAAACAGACATGCATTGTTGGATACTTGTGCCTCCTATTTGTATATACTAGAAGGTTGCCTGCGCGTTGTGCGAATAATGTTGTAAGCTTTTATGTAAAATATTTTTCGAAATTTTTGTACATATATTATAACATAAAGGGTGGATATTTTCATTGCTAAAATCACCTACAATTATAGTAGAAACTTTAGAGCATGTAGGCATATTTTGTTGCATACCATCAGTTGATCGTAAACCAATTAATTGCAAGCATACATTATGCATATCAAACTCCTTGAACCTATCCCTTGTCATACAAAATGTCTAACTAAGGCGTTGATCTTATGAAGCATCTTCAATAATATTTTAACTATAATAGTGCTAAGGTTGCATAGTGATTCATGTCTAGGCAAAGCAACAAACACACTTTGATATTGTCAAGGCTCTTGTAGACAGCCATAAATGATACTTGACCAATAAATAAATAAAACAAGTAGTTTCAATGATGGTTGAGCTAAACAGGATTCAACATATTTAACAAAATTTTAACAAAGGTGTACCAGAATAATATATTTAACAATTTTTTTTAATACCATCTTGAGTTTATATAGATTCTAGGCTAACCTTCAAATAATGGAGACACCACATAATTTTTTCTGCGCACTTAGTTCTTAATTTGTACCTTTGCGGTTCTCATTGTTTCTTTTTTTGTTCTTATTTTTAACAATTGAGTTCATTTAGTAGGACATAAAAAATGTGTAGATTGTGGTGATTATTTTAAAATTTTGCTACCAAATAATACTTAACCCCTCAATAGGTAAAATAAAATTATTCACCTGAAAATAATAACAACTTTCTTACCCGTAGCTAAGTTGATTTGTTTCACTCGTGTCAATTATATAGGCTGCTACATCATACAACCAAATAAAAATTATAAATTTTCTGTCAAGCATTTTATCAAACACTATGGATTCAAAATAAAATATATAATTACTCTTGGGCTCTTTGCACTTCGAATCCCACAGAAGTTTTGCCTCCATTGACGATTTGAATGTGACCCAACCCATGTAGATACATGAGTTTGTGCTCTGACTACATGTGGCATGGAGGAGCTTGATTTATTGATTAAGCTTCTTCCTCATTGATCTTTCTACCTGCCCAGCAAAACTAGATTATTTACTCAACCTGTCTTTGCCTTAGGGTCAGAATAGTACCCAATTCAACTAATTTTCTTGATCACATCCTCATGTAACATATTTAAATCACTCACCAAAAGCCAAATCATAAATTACAAAAATAGTGTGGCTCAGTAAAAGTCTCAACCAGTAAACAGTTCAAATAAAAAGAAACAAACCACCATCTAGTTCAATTATCAAAAACCCATTACCAAACAACAACAAAGAATGAACAAATAGAGTATTAATATTTTGTTCCTCTTAGATAATGAAGAAGGGTTTGATAAATTAGGGGCCGATGGCTTTTTCTCCTTGGGTTTAGTGACTTTAGTCTCTAGCCAAAACAGGTAAAGTTGAAACTTCAATCTCCTCGAGTTTGTCTTCCCTCAAACATTGCAAACGGCACACTCAGTATCCCAAATAAAATTTGGAAAAAAAAAATGAAAGAAAGAAACAAAGAGAGAGAGAGTTGGCAATAATAATTTATTTACAAACACTAAGAAAGGAGCTTTTGTCCATGAACTTATAGTGGAATCGTTGATCCATCAATATATAATTTTCAAAAGAAACAGCTACAATAGTGTGTGTTTAATTGAAAGGGGAAGTGAAAGAGTTTTTTGTTTTTTTTTTCGCTAGTAGAAGTGAAGAGTTAAGAGACAGAGAAAGAACTGAAGAGTTAAGAAAGAGAATGAGTGAAATTTTAAAAATTTAAGATGGGATTGATCTCAACGGAAATTACTTGGAAAGTGTAATATTATTGTTGTGTAACAGTGCAGAGCTTGGTCTCACTTTGCCAGGTGATTATCCATAGTGTGCATTTAAATTTGAAAGGGGAAGTGAAAGCGTTTTTTTTTTTTTTTTTTAATTATTTTTTATGGAAAGAAGTGAAGAGTTAGGAGAGAGAAAGAAGTGAATTGATTTTTGCTGAAGCAATAAGTGCTAAACATAAAAGCTACATTGTTTTAATTTTTGAGGTTGGAATGAAACAACATTGTTTCATGATAAAGAGGATTGCAAAGAACCCATATAGAGCGTCACATGATAGAATCTCATGCACTCTCACATGAGGTCTTTGCTTTTATATATATATATATATATTGATTGATTGATTGGTAGGGCATAGAGTTATGGTGGGTCTTGACATATTTGTCAGAGACATAAAACCATAAGATAGTTGCTCTTAAATGGAAGTAGTTCCAGACTATAAAACGGATCCGTAATCAATTTTTTGAGTGGAAAGCAACTAAACTACTTATCAAGGGGAATGGGGTTAAAGCCTACGACTTAAAAGTATCTAGGATGGCAACCCAACCTAGCTGACTAGAGATCCCAAGATCTAGGTTCAAAGGGACAACTGAATCGTGGAGATTAATTTTATCACTATGGAGATAACATCTCCCACCCATTCCTATGATGAAATAGTGATGCTTGTAAGTGATGTTCAGGGTAAGCTTTGCTTTTAATGATTCTTATATCTTGTAAATCCAAGTGGGGTATAGCAGGATATTCTTAATAGAGTCACCTATATGAGTGTGAAGTGGGCTGCTTCCATTAAAGTTTTAAGGCTGAATTCTCTAAAGCACTTCATGAATTTACCAAGAATGTTTAGGGCCAAAATGAACACAACTATAAGAACGAAATATGTTCAAAAAGGAGTTGTGTGAATTCTATTGTCTTGATATACACAAACGGTTGAACAGTTCAAGACATCATGTTCACTGGTTAGCCAGTATATCCGATAGTCTTTCACAAAGGAATGTTCAAAGCCAAAAGCTACTTCTCTCGATACAGTAACTTTTCTTCTACTCTCTCTGGGTTTGCATTCTCATTTGCATTGTGTTTTATCAATTTCCCTTCATGTGGGGAATTGTTAGAAAAATAGTATGGAGTGAATAAGAAATTGACTCCTAATGTGTCCACTTGAACATGATATTAAAGTGGTGAGAATCCTTAAGTCCCACATTAGAAATGATAGAGAATATGAGTTTTAGGTTGGATATTGGGTTGGGCTTTAGACATGTGTGGACTAGGCCTACATATCCATAATAATAATATTTTATTTTTTTGAGTTAGTAAGTCTGTATATAGCAGTTATTTCTGAAACAATGTGTCTGTTCAATAACGTATATTTTCATAGTCCCTCATTCATGAAAAACAAAATTTTTTTTTTTTTTTAGAAACTCTCCTAGAGAGAATATATATATATATATATATATTTGCATTCATTTGAGTCAAAGAGAGAGAAAGAGACGGAGTGTAGTTCGTAGAGCACGGACCTTGTGTGCTTCTTTTTCGTACTGTAGATCATTTTATCCTAAGAGGCAGACGTCTGTGAATCTCAAAGCACCACAGATTGTGTGAGGGACAAAATTTGCTTTAACAAAATTGTGTTAAACACAAGACTTAATCTGAATCATTCATCATTTACGCATTTGGTCTATGAGTTTTAATTATTTGCAGATTTCTTTTTATATATAAAATATTTATTTATTGCTTTTGTCTATCACATCTATTTGTGTTATTGCTTGTATTTAAATCTGTCATGGCTTTCCTGAATATGTCATTATTGTCAAGTGCTTATATGTTTTTTGGATATCAACCTCAGTGACAACAGCAACTGGATTATGATTAACTCATTAAGGGGAACACACAATTTGTTTGCTATAAATATTTTCAGAGGATCAGTAAACTTCCAGTCTGCTGATGCTCTAGTTTTACAACCAAAAATAGCATTTTGGGTGTTATGGTTAAGCCCGCAGTTAGTTGGCCACCTAATCAACAGAATAAGGAATGGAACTAATGGACGGAAAGGCACTGTTAGTCGTGCTACAGCAGATGCAACTGGCAGGATGAGTTCCCTTTCTGGGGCTATTGCTTCATCTTTTCACAATTGCAGAGGCAGTGCTTTAATTGTGGATTGCAACTCTTCAAATGCAAATTACTACCTTTTGGTTTTTCCTCCTAGTTGTATGGTATAATTTGCATTGCAAACATCAACTTGTCTAGATTCAACACCTGTTGTGTATGGATTAAGCACTACACATGAGCCAGCTCCAAAATGTGATGCAAGATTGATTGTTGAGGCTATTCAGAAGTGGAATATATGTAAGAGACAAAACTGAAGAGAGATAGAGAAGTTAATATTGACATATATGTTGAGATTAGGAATTCAGACAGCAATAAAACATATCCCAAAGGATTGAAGAAAGCAAATAGCATCTATTCTGAAGCTGGGGTTGCATTCATGAAAGCAAGAATCAGTCCTGAGAAGAAATATCATTTCTATATATATCAGAAGCTGAACTGCCGATGCATCAGCCTTGGACCCCGTTGTGGGAAAAACATGAGGTATTTGTGTCTGGTGGAATGGAATATTGTGCTTGTTCAATCAAGCAAACATTTTGTTTGATGTCTAACATCTCCGTTGTTCTTGTAAATTTGCTTGCGAGATATACTTTCAATCGATGATGGTGGAAGGCTCCAAAATTAATGAATAAAATTCTTCCGGCTGAGAAATTGAAATTGAAAGGATCCCAACTTGCATGATTGAGGCAAGGTGAAAAGACTTGGTTCCAGTTTTTGACTATCTTCAAACCCCCAAAATCCAACAAACAAGGTTCACTAGGTTTTATGTCTATTTATTTTACATATTCTGGGTTGTGGCTGTTTCTTATATGTAACATTGCTTTCTCATTATGTTTTGGATGCATGGGCACCTAATTCGTTACATTATCATAGTAAAAGGACTTTATTGTAGATAAAGCTGACATATAATAATTATAGGTTTTGTTTAATGTGCCATGAGCTCTAGCTTATATAACACCTCCTCCTCATAAGAGTGGGATGGGGGTGAGGTTGTGGGTTTAAGATCCACCGAGTGGGCGTGCAACTTACCAATAGAATAAAAAATCATATGATTTGCTTAAATGTACACCCGCAATTTCTTCTGCCTTTGATCGCTTTGAATGTTGTCTTTTTTGTGCACAACAATGAGGGTTGTACTGACATTTTTTAGTACCATTTTTTGTGTCATATGGGAACCTAGCTTTAGATTGCAATGCCAATGAGCTTTCAAATCCGAGGTCTGAGCTGTCTCAAAGGGCAGGCTTTCAAGTAGGAGCAGCTCTGGCATGCTTGACTCTATTACTGACTATGCTGCTGTCGTGGCAGAATTTCACAATGCTAGTGAGGAAACCGAATGTAATGTTCCTCGTATGCTAGTAGGAACCAATGGCTTTGTAAATATTCGTGACAGCCCAAAAAGAAAGACTCACTTGTGATTGTAAATAATAGAGAGAGCTTAATAATGGAGGCTCAACTCAAGTTTGTAAATAGTAACAAAGGCCAGAAAATGAAGAATCATTTTAAAGATGAAGGTGGCGATTTTGATTATAGGTATGTTCCTTGTCTAGTTTAAATGGTTGGTTGGACATGAAAAATGAAGTTACTGAGCTTATTAGTATTGAATAATGATTGGCTTTCGATCTGGTAAAGATTTTATATTGAATGAAGGCTGTGTATTATATATATATATATATTGAAATTCATTCTACCTTGTTTGGATTTCCTTTTAGTCACATTTTAATTAATTTCCCTATTTCTTGTGGGTGGTAGTTTTGAATTACACTTTGTCCTTTTTCTCTTAACGGTGTTAATATGATGGGTGGAAATTTAGAGAATAGTGATGCAGAACTGTGGATGCTATGTAGTTGGGATTTCATCTACTCAACTTTGTAAATAACAGTCTATATATTTTCTCAATAACCAGTTGTAAATATGTACATAATATCATCTTGTAATATCTCTCTCACTGTTTCTTTTTTCTTTTAATTTAAATTTATTCTGCTACCACTCTTTTTACATTTTATCATAGATGAAATGCTTGACCAATCTCTTTGATGATGCCGAGAATCTCACCAGTGAGTTGCACAATGCTTGTACGCTCGAGAATAAACCTACATAACAAAAAGATGAGAAAACCTTGCGAAGAGCACCGGTGTGGTGCCGGCCGAATACCCTCCGAAGGTCAAGTTAGAAAGATTTCTCACAACTCTAGAGTGCTAGAGAGGGGTTAATTATGCGTACCTTGATTTGTGAAGGTGTTGGGGTTTTTATAGTAGCAAATAGTCGGCCTTTCTTCCTTGGGGGAGAAGTCTTTTCCATATAGGAAATCCATGTAGGCGCGGATTGAAGAATCCTTTCCTTATAGGACTCTTCTTTATAAAATCTTAGACTTGATGGACAAGGTTTTTCCTTGTAGGGAGAACTCTTTGATGATCACATCTAATAGAATTTTATTGGTGCTAGGGTTCCAGCCATGGGCCTCACAACTCAACTGGCCCACATAAATTCAGCCCACAATATATGGCCCATCAAGGCTCCGGCCCATCATGAATATAGCCCGTCATATATGCTCGCAGATTTCCCCCCTTCAGTTGCCCCCTCAGACCGCGCATCCGTCAGAATTTATAGGGTGCACGGGGTGAAAACAGATGGCTGAGATATGACGGTAAATAATGATGACGGGTGAGGCATATGATGGGTAAGCTATTCGTGCTCCGTCGGTTTTCGCGTACAAGATTAATTTCAATCAAATATAGTGACACGCGTCACTGCGCAATTGGGGGTTGTAGTAAATCAAAGCGTCGCCTCGTCTCCCGTGCAGTTTCTTTATAAATATTAAGCCCCTGCCTCTCATTCACTACTTTTGCTTAGAAACACTTTGTCAGAGCTCAAACCGTCATAATTGTCAGGCTAGTAAACCGCATCCGTCTCCATCAACTTTTCTCCGTTCACATTCTACTGACCGGTAAGTAATTTTCGCCATTTCATTCCTCCGTCAGATTTTATTCCTCATTATACATCCGTCATCATTTCAATAGTCGTCAACAACTAGGAAATGTCTAGTGCGTCGAGTAACCAATCATTTGTCCGTGATGGTGCGGACTATGAGGATGTATATCCGTCAGGTCATAGGGATCTAGACAGTCCTAGCGACGATAGGAGTCCGTCTTCATCTTCTCCGTCCTCAACAAGTGAGGATGTAGAGTTTGTCGAGAATGTAGAGTTTGATGACGACCAGCAAGTAGGACCCGTCGTCGGGGCTGATGGACCAAGGGAGTTCATCATGCTTCCAGAGTGGACGGTTAACGATTTCACATCAACCATAAAGGCCAACCACTTCAGAACACTTAGGGATAACTACCAGATTCCAGATCATATCCCATTCCGTCTACCTTACAAATTAGAGAAATGTTATTATGAAGGGGTGGACGGTGTCGGTATATATGAGCAAATGTTGAAGGCTAGACTCAGATTCCCACTGAGCTCCCTTCATCGTGAGCTGCTCAAGTATTTGGGTTTGTCCGTCAACCAAATATCTCCAAACGCCTGGAGGATCTTCATTGCGATGGAGATTCTGTACGGGGCTATGTCGGACGGAGCTAGGAGATTGACGGTACGGGAGTTTTTACATTGCTACCGTCCGGACGAGATTGACAAGTCTAGGGGTATATACAGTTTTGTACCTAGGAGTGCGCTACTAAAGGTCATATACAAAATCCCAGACTCCAACAGAGACTGGAAGAGTAGATACTTTTTCTTAGAAGGTGACGGATGGATGTGCCGTCCAGGAGAGACGGACCATATGCCTGTCGATACCACTTGGGGCATAATATCTGAGAATGGTATGTGTTCGTCTTTAGTTAGGATGCCCTTTTTAACCGTTCAACTAATTTTGAAAATTTTTTCTAACCGTCCTCCTTATTTACAGTACGACAGCGCCCTCAAATTAGTATTGAGGAATTCAGCTTTCTCGAAAGAGTTTTCAAAAAGACCACGCCGGAGAAGAGGACTTGGGCGAAGTTGGTCAATCCGGACACCATCTGTTGGTACTGTGACGGTCCTGTACCTCCACCACAAGCCCTAAAGTACGAAAAAAGGATCCGTCAACGTAAGTCTGTCACTTCTCTTTGCTTTACAACGGGCTTTGTTTCACGGAGATAACTTTTTTCCTTTATTTTTTCAGAAATGGATATTGCTAAGAGGAGGGCACTCATACGGAACAATGCTGCAAAAAATAGGACGGCTAAAGTTGAACAAAAAGATGCGACGGTCTCAAAGCGTAAGCAGCCGTCCAAGTCTGACCGTCCTCCAAAGAAGCCCAAGGTTCCCCTGGAACCCGTCGTGGGACTCATGGCCGAAGGTGCCAAGACGGCCACTCCTTCTAAGCACGGTGCGGGCAAGGGGCTGATGAAGGATCCGTCTTCCGGCCTCAAGAAGCCACCTCCCCTTCTTCGGGACGACCCCGGTTACGCCTTGGAGAAGCTGTCTACCCTTCTTACCTCCGAGGATTACGAAGACCTAGGTAATCACTCGACGGAGGCCATGGACGAAACTAGTTTGTTCAGCATTGCTCAGGTAAGTCCCGTCCAAGTTACATGTGTTTGCTCTATATCCATCTTATTCTGACTAGAATTTTTCATATTTCAGACTATGGTAATGGTGAAAGGCCTAATGGGACGGTGTCTCAATCATGAGACGACCCTAGGCCGTCTTCGGGACAAGGCTAAGGCGACGGAGGAAGAGCTTTCAGAGCTGAAGGCTTGGAGGGTCGTCCAGGAGAAGAAATTCAAGTTGCTTGAGGCAGACAGGGACGAGCACCATAAACTGACGGAAGAGCTGCGGAAGGTGCTTCAAGACAAAGAGAAAGAACTCCGTCTGGCAAAGGAAACGGCTGTTCAAGAATACCGAGATTCCGATGCCTTGCTGTCAGAACTTGGAGATTCTTTTAATGACGGTTTTGATGAAGCTATCCGTCAAGTGAAAGCGTTAAATCCTGACTTCGACCTGTCATCCGTCAACGTCAATGCCCAAGAACTTACATCCGCCCGTCCAGCCCGTTCGGAGGACACCGGCGAGCTTTTCGGAGATAATCACCCCGTCAGCGCCCCTGAGGATCAACAAATTGTTGCTAGTGATCCTAAGGACGGTGGAAACCCTCCTGACGGCCAGCCAGTCATTGAAACTGATCCGAAACAAGGCTAATCCAAGTGTAATGAAAGGAAGAAAATGACCGTCTTGGTTTAGATTCCCCTTTTAATTTTTGATATGTAAAATTTTTTGGAGAACATTTTAAGACCCCGTCTTTTTCTATTGTCTAAACATTTCTTTTATGGACATTTTGTCCGTTGATGCTTATTATTCCCTCGTCGTATATCCTGTTTATTTTATGTGATTGAGTTATATTCTTTCAATGCGCATTTGACGCCCGTCATAAACAGCGTCTTGTTTAAAAGGAATTCGTCAACGCAAAGGTTATATGTTAATTTAGGAGATCCATCCATATTACGGATCGTAGTTTTTGCCCGTCCTCTATGGCATTTTGGATTTTCACCCCTTGGGATGATCCGTCCTAGGACCTTGTAAACTTTATTTGATCCAATCTATGGGCTCCGTCGTGATTATAGTTTCGGAGTTTATAACTCCGCGAAGTCCGTTCAGATTAACGGACCCATCCGCTTTGTGGATTACGTTGCCCTTATTTTTGCGAGTTAAGAATCTTATAGACCTGGGGAGGTCCGTCCGCTTAGTGGACTTTTGTCCGTCAATCTCATGGGTTTTATTGGATTTTAACCTTTTTGGGTTGCCCGTCTAGATTATGGGTTTAAGATATTCTCCCTTATTGGGGAGATCCGTCCACTTTGTGGACTCTTGCCCGTCCACATTATGGACTTGATAAAAATTTTAACCCTCTTGGGGTCGTCCGTCTATATTGCGGACTTAGGATCTTTATCCCTCTTGGGGAGATCCGTCCACTTTGTGGACTTTTGCCCGTCCACATTATGGACTTGATACAAATTTTAACCCTCTTGGGGTCGTCCGTCTATATTGTGGACTTAGGATCTTATCCCTCTTGGGGAGATCCGTCCACTTTGTGGACTTTTGCCCGTCCACATTATGGACTTGATAAAAATTTTAACCCTCTTGGGGTCGTCCGTCTATATTGCGGACTTAGGATCTTATCCCTCTTGGGGAGATCCGTCCACTTTGTGGACTTTTGCCCGTCCACATTATGGACTTGATAAAAATTTTAACCCTCTTGGGGTCGTCTGTCTATATTGCGGACTTAAGAAACATAGTTGAATTTGAATAAAAATCATGCATTCGTAGAAAGTATGTGCCCCCTTCGGCTTAAAAATATACTGTAACAAAACCAGAGCAAGAAACATGCCCATCGGGCTTATTGTAGTCGCTATTTAAAAATAAGCAGTAAAAATCTAAAAAGATAGGTGTTGTTCTTCAAGACATCGCCCCTACTAGTAGTACTTTCGCAGGTGCTCAGCATTCCAAGGATGCGGTAGCTTCCGTCCGTCTAGTGTTTCCAGATGGTAGGTGCCCTTCCTCTTCCATGCGGTGACTCGGTAAGGTCCTTCCCAATTTGGGCCGAGTTTTCCTTGGGTGGGGTCTCGTGCTGCTCCCATGACTTTGCTTAGAACTAGGTCTCCGACCAAAAAGTCTCTGTGCCTTACCCGAGAGTTGTAGTGCTTGGCCATGCGGTCCTGGTACCGTGCGAGCCTTTGTTCTGCCGCCGACCTAACTTCGTCCACTAGGTCGAGCTGTAGACGTAAAGCATCGTTATTTTTCACTTCGTCATGGTTATGCACTCTGTAGCTGGTGAGGCCGACTTCGGCTGGGATGACAGCCTCGCATCCGTATGTTAGCCGGAATGGAGTCTCCCATGTTGGTGTCCTAGCCGTTGTCCTGTAGGCCCAGAGTATGCTCGGCAATTCTTCTGCCCATATACCCTTTGCCCCCTCGAGCCGAGTCTTGATAATCTTCAGCAAGGATCGGTTCGTGACTTCGACCTGTCCGTTGGCTTGTGGGTGGGCGGGTGAGGAGTAGTGGTTCCGTATCCCTAATTGCGAGCAGAAGTCCCGGAAGGCATCGTTGTCGAATTGTCTCCCGTTGTCAGAGATCAAGACTCTAGGGATGCCAAATCTGCATATGATGCATCTCCAAACGAAATTGCGTACATTCTTCTCTGTAATGGTGGCCAAGGCTTCAGCTTTTACCCACTTTGTAAAGTAGTCGATGCCTACTATTAGAAACTTCAGTTGTCGTATTGCCGTTGGAAACGGTCCCATGATGTCCAGGCCCCATTGGGCGAACGGCCAGGGCGCCGTCATAGGGGTAAGCTCTTCAGGTGGTTGTCTGACGATATTGCTGAACCTTTGGCACTTGTCGCATTTCTTTACATAGGCCTCGGCATCCTTCTGCATAGACGGCCAAAAGTACCCCGTTCGAACCAGCTTGTGTGTTAATGATCTTGACCCTGAGTGGTTTCCACAGATTCCTTCGTGCACTTCCCTCATGATGTAGTCTGCTTCTTCCGGACCTAAGCATCGTAGGTAGGGGAGGGAGAAGCCTCTCTTGTACAAGACGTCTTTTATCAGGACGAACCTTGCTGCTTGGACCTTCAGCTTTCGTGCAGCCTCCTTTCCGTCCGGTAGTACGCCGTTCTTCAGGTAGGCCACTAATGGCGTAGTCCAATTACTCTCGGACCCAAGCTCCTGTATATTGACAGAATCTATAAGTGGAGAGAACTGAATGAAAAAGAGTACGTTACCAAGGGTGGCCATGTGCTCAGCTGAAGCTGCTTCGGCTAGGCGGTCAGCCTGCTCGTTTTCTCCTCGTGGGACTTGTGTAATTTCGGCCTTCAGTTCGTTTACCCTCCGCCTGGCCTGGTCCAAATATTTCTTCATCCTTTCGCCTTTGCATTCATAATCCCCGTTTATCTGATTGACCACAACTTGAGAGTCGTAGTGAATGATTACTCTTTCGGCTCCTGCTGCTTTGGCGAGGTCAAGTCCTGCTATGAGAGCTTCGTATTCCACCTCGTTGTTGGTAGTGGGGAATTCAAAGCGGATCATACATTCGACCATGTCTCCCTCGGGCGAGTATAGCACAACGCCTGCCCCCCCAGCCTGCCTATTGAAAGATCTGTCGACATGTATGCTCCATGTGGGAGACTCTTTTGCCCCCCCGTCGTCTCCATTTGTGAACTCAGCTATGAAATCGGCAACAACCTGTCCTTTGATGGCAGTTCAAGGGCGGTATTGGATGTCGAACTCGCTTAGCTCTATTGCCCAGAGTGCCAATCTCCCAGCAGCTTCAGGGTTGCTCATTGCCCGCCGTAAAGGCTTGTCGGTAAGGACGATGATAGTGTGGGCTTGAAAGTACGGCTTTAGCTTCCGTGCTGCTGTAACCAGTGCAAATGCCAGCTTTTCCATTGGCGGATATCTCTCTTCGGCCCCTCGTAGCGCCCGACTGGTGTAATATACTGGTTTCTGCACTCTTTCTTCTTCTCTGATTAAGGCAGCACTGACGGCTGCTGGTGAGACGGTAAGATAAAGAAAGAGTTGTTCACCTGGTTGCGAGGGACTGAGCAATGGGGGGGGGAAAAGAGATAATTTTTCATTTCTTCGAGTGCTTTTTGACACTCGTCAGTCCACTCGAAAGACCTCTTCAACGTGCGAAAGAATGGTAAACACTTGTCCGTTGCTCTTGAGACGAACCTATTTAATGCTGCTATCTTGCCGTTAAGGCTTTGCACCTCCTTCACATTTTTTGGGGGCGCCATATCCATTATAGCTCGAATCTTATCCGGATTGGCTTCAATGCCCCTCTGGGAAACCATGAACCCTAGGAATTTTCCAGCCGTCACCCCGAAAGCGCACTTTCCTGGATTCAGCTTCATTTTGTATGAGCGAAGGGTGTCGAATGTTTCCCTGAGGTCGTCCAAGTGATCTTCTTCCCTTCGGCTTTTCACTAGCATGTCGTCTACATAGACTTGGACATTCCTCCCGATTTGTGGTGCGAACATCTTGTTCATGAGCCTCTGGTATGTTGCGCCCGCATTTTTCAAACCAAACGGCATTACTTTGTAACAGAATAGGCCCTGGCTGGTCACGAACGACGTCTTCTCTTGATCGGCTTCGTGCATCTTGATTTGGTTGTAACCGGAGAAAGCGTCCATAAAACTTAAAAGCTGGTGTTGAGCGGTAGAGTCTACTAAAGTGTCGACCCTCGGGAGAGGGTAGCTGTCCTTTGGGCACGCTCTGTTCAGATCGGTGAAGTCTACACACATCCTCCACTTCCCGCTAGCTTTCTTGACCATCACTACGTTGGCTAGCCACTCGGGGTAATAAACCTCCCTAATGAAATTCGCCTCCTGCAGCTTGCGGACTTCTTCAGCTATGGCTTGATCCCGTTCAGGGGCGAACACCCGCTTCTTCTGCCTGACGGGCAGAAAGGAGGGTGATACATTCAGCTTATGCACCATGACTGAAGGGTCTATCCCTGGCATGTCTTCGTGACTCCAGGCGAATACGTCCCGATTTTGTCTAAGGAAGGCTGCAAGTGCTTGTCGGGTCACGGGGCTTGCGAGAGTCCCGATTTTTGTTGTTTGCTCAGGTCTGGAGTCGTCAAGGGATATTTCTTCGAGCTTCTCTACCGGTTCCGTCGTACTCCGATCTTCTTCTATGCTCATGGCTTGTAGTTGATCGTCCATTTCCATCATAGCCACATAGCACTCGTGTGCGGCTATCTGGTTTCCACGCAGTTCCCCTGTCCCGTATTCCGTAGGGAACCTGACCAGTAAGTGATAAGTCGAGGTTGCCGCTTTCCATGAATTGAGGGTTGGTCGCCCCAAGATGGCATTGTAGGCGGACGAACAGTCGACCACGAGGAACGTCACGTCCTTCGTTATCTGCTGAGGATAGTCGCCAGCCGTTACAGACAATGTGACCGCGCCGAGGGGAAATACCCTCGTTCCTCCAAAACCGACGAGTGGGGAATCCGTCGGAATCAATCGTTCCTTGCTGATTCCCATTTGCTGGAATGCCGGGTAATACAGAATGTCCGCCGAGCTCCCATTGTCGACCAACACCCGGTGCAAGTTGTAGTCACCCACTGGCAAACTGATAACGAGTGCATCGTCGTGCGGGTGGTGAAGTCGCCGCGCATCTTCTTCGGAGAACCCGATGACGGGGCTTTCCCTTCGTGCCACTTTTAGTACTGAGCCTGTCACCTAGACGTTCTGGACCATCCTGAGGTACGTCTTTCGAGCCTTTTTGGATGATCCGGCGGGCGTCCCTCCTACGATCATTCTAATGTCGCCAATGGGCGGTCTAGGGCGGTCATTGTCCCGTCGGGGGGGCTGTTCCTGATGGGGTGGATCCGTTCCTTCCTTGCGCACAAACTTCTTCAGTTTCCCTTGTCTAATGAGGGCCTCAATCTGCTGCTTTAAGTCGTAACAATCGGCTGTGTCATGGCCGTGATCTCGGTGGAAGCGGCAGTATTTGTCTCTGGAACGCCTGCTAGGATCTCCCTTCAACTTTCCAGGGAAGGTAAGATCCCCTTCGTCCTTGATTTGCATTAGGACTTGATCTATCGGGGTGGTCAGCGGGGTGAAGCTTGAGAACCTTCCTCCTTGAGGCTTAGGACGCCTCTCGTCCCTTCGATCTCCTGTTCTCGGTTTCTTTCGCCCTTGATCTTGTGTGTTTTCCTGCCTTTCCCTTTTTCTTGGTTTCTCCTCTCGGGCCTGCAACGCGTCTTCAGCATTCATATACTTAGTGGCCCTGTAAAGTACTTCCGACATGGTCTTCGGGTCATTCTTGTATAGGGAGAACAAAAATTTACCCTTCCGTAACCCGTTCGTGAAGGCTGCTACCAGTATTTTGTCGTCGGCTTCGTCAATCGAAAGTGCTTCCTTATTGAAACGCGCTATGTAGGATCTCAGGGTCTCGTCCTCCCGTTGTTTGATACTCATCAAGCATGCCGTGGACTTCTTATACCTGTGACCCCCAATGAAGTGTGTTGTGAACTGAGCGCTCAGATCCTTGAAGTTGCTGATGGAGTTGGGCGCCAGTCGGCTGAACCATACCCTTGCGGAGCCTTTGAGTGTTGTAGGGAAGGCCCTGCACATGATCTCGTCTGCGACCCCCTGCAGGTGCATTAGGATCTTGAAGGTTTCTAGATGGTCCAGGGGGTCTTTCAATCCATCATAGCTGTCGATATGTGGCATGCGAAATTTGTGCGGCAGGGGGAAGGAATTCACGGCTATGGTGAAGGGTGAGTCAGTGCGATTGACTAGATCGTCAAGGTTACTAGAAACTCGCCCTTTGAGCGCGTTCATCATAACCTCCATCTGTTCTTTCATTGCTTGCATCTCTGCAATGATGTGTGGAGGAGTTGCATCCGTGAGGGTTGGCATGTTTACATTTGGTCTTTCCGTCCCAGTTGGGGCGTGGCTGGCTTCAACTTTCTCCTAGTTTTTTATTGCAGCGCTGGTCCCTTCCTGGTCTTCTGGTTGGTCATTCGGTGCTGCATCCTTCCGGCGCAGCTGTTCTTCTAAGTCGTGGTTTTGCTTGGTGAGGCATTCCACGGCGGCACTGAGGGTCCGAACTTGCCTCTCGAGGGCGGTCGTAGGCGGCTCTTCTTCTTGAACGTTGTTAGTGGTTGCCATCGAGCGGGTGAGTACCATGCAACCTTTTAGTCCGGGAAGAGATAGTATGGCTTTCAACTAGTCTTCCCCACAGACGGCGCCAACTGATGATGCCGAGAATCTCACTAGTGAGTTGCACAATGCTTGTACGCTCGAGAATAAACATACACAACAAAAAGATGAGAAAACCTTGCGAAGAGCACCGGTGTGGTGCCGGCCGAATACCCTCCGAAGGTCAAGTCAGAAAGATTTCTCACAACTCTAGAGTGCTAGAGAGGGGTTAATTATGCGTACCTTGATTTGTGAAGGTGTTGGGGTTTTTATAGTAGCAAAGAGTCGGCCTTTCTTCCTTGGGGGAGAAGTCTTTTCCATATAGGAAACCCATGTAGGTGCGGATTGAAGAATCCTTTCCTTATAGGACTCTTCTTTATAAAATCTTAGACTTGATGGACAAGATTTTTCCTTGTAGGGAGAACTCTTTAATGATCACATCTAATAGAATTTTATTAGTGCTAGGGTTCCAGCCATGGGCCTTACAACTCAACTGGCCCACATAAATTCAGCCCACAATATATGGCCCATCAAGGCTCCGGCCCGTCATGAATATAGCCCGTCATATATGCTCGCAGATTTCCCCCCTTCACTCTTCTTATCCTCTTTTTGCAACAATTTGTTTAATTGGATTTCTTTAACCAGTTGATCTTTTCACTTGTGGACTGAAATGTGCTTACAAGTTTTACTCTCTGGCTTTTCTTAAAGTTGTCAACAACGGTGTGAAACAATGAATATTCAAACATGTTTGAAGGTATATCTGTTTGTAGCCAAGCATGAGTTTTTTATATTCAGGGAAAATGGTTTTTATTTACTAAAGTTGGAGATGCGATAAAGAATTGTCATTTACATGTAAACAACATAGTAATGAGATGAGGATGATATTGTAGGGTCTAATGAATAGGATGAGTAGAACAGTTAGGCATAAGATCTAAAAATATATTATTCTGCAAAGGTTCTAATATAAATGGCATTTTAATCTAAATAGTTGATAAGCAAATTTCAATGAATATAATGCTTATTAATGAACCTCCGGAACTACAACTATAAATCAACCTGTTTTCTTTTCAATATAAATGACATTTTAAACTAATCAGATCCTGCGTGCATTTAGGTATGTGGTAGTTTTTGGTAGCTTATTAAGTACTGCTTATCTATATCTATATATTACTAAAAGCTGAAGCGTGGTATTTATTGTTGCTGAGCTCCTGTTGCACCACCTCATCGCCATGTCATTCGCCATGTAATTATTATTTATTCCTATTTTTTTTACAAATATATATATATATATATATATAAATAGATTATTGACTTTACATATTCATCTTTGTCAGTTTTAACATCTATATATATTTCTTTTTTATTTCCAATTTTCCTATAATTTTTTTTACATTCACTTATTTTTGAAATATTTAGACTTTCTTCAACTTTTCTTCTTCCCTTACATTTTCATCTCCCTATTTCCCTCAAATTTAATATTGCTATTAAACTTCCTTTATTTGTCTCTTCTTATCTCTTCCCTCTTACTATAAATTTGTCACTCTTTTCCATTTTTTGCATAATTTTCTCTCACAAAAAGGTTCTCTCTCTCTCTCTCTCTCTCTCTCTCTCTCTCTCTCTCTCTCTCTCTCTCTCTCTCTCTCTCTGTTGGTGGATTTTTATTTTTTATTGCATCTCCGCCTTAAGTTGATAAATTTTTGTGTTTTTAAGAACTCTAATTTAGGTTGATACAATTTAGTTTTGTGTTTTAAGTTATTATTATTATTATTTTGCTCTTTGATTGTTAAATTTTATCCAATTACATTATAAAAATTAAAGATAGTAGATAAAAATAAAATAGTATTCCATTACATAACAAAATTTGGATAATTTAGTGTTTATTGTTATATCTTTTAATTTTTTTTTCTCTTCTATTTTACTCAATATTGAAATTCAACCACATCCTCCTTATCAATAAACTATTTATATTTTCTCTCTCTTTTTGTTTTAAAAAATAAAAAGTGAAATATTTTACTTAAATTCAAATAAAAGAAAATTGTGCTCATCAAATTGTACTCATTTTTTTTTTTTATCATTTACACTTTCTCCAACCTTTCTCCTTCTCTTTACCTTTTGATCTCCCCAAACATTCTACCTTGATATCACTCTTCCTCTTTCCTTTTACCTTCCTTTATTTTGTTTCTTTTTATTATCATCCTCTTAGTATAAATTTGTCATTCACTCTTCCATTCTTTACATAATTTTCTCTCACAAAAATGTGGTTATTTCCCACTCTTTCTCCCTCAATTTTTTGGTGGATTTTTATTTTTATTTTTCTTACATCTCTATTTTACCTTGATAAAGTTTCGTATTCTTTAGAACTCTATTTTGGTTTATGGGAATTGGTTTTGTGTTTTAATTTTTTTAATTTTTTATTTATTTTTTTATGACTTTGATTGTTAAATATTATCATATTGCATTATAAATAATTAAAAATAGTATATGTGGGTGTAAAAGCCCAACGTCATGTGTTGGACCTAGGGACTAATTCGAATATCACTATGTATCCGAAGAGAAGAAAGGGGTTAGGAAGGAGTCATGGTGGAAGAAATGTACTTGTAAATGAGCGAGAGGAGAAGTCCGAAGAGAACCCTATTGGTCCGAAGAGGTCATTCTCCTCGGATTCCAAAGGGACTTGATCAAACAAATATACTGAAGGTCTGAATGATCTTCCCAACTACTTCCACGACAAGGACAAGCTTTGGGCATGCTTAGAGATGATAAGAACAGAGAAATATCTAAAAGGAAAAGCTACTATCACTACATTTAATGCACTGCAGCAACTTTCCTAGCTGCATTTATGTGGAGAAGACCCCTGAACAGTGCAATCTCAGCTACCACCACTCACGGAGAATTAAAGCAGATATCTGATATGACAAGTACTCAAGTGAAGGCTTAGATGAAGAACAGGTGGACGGTGATGATGAAGGAAAAGAAGAATATATAAATGTAATAGGCCTCTGAGAATTAGGGAAGAGGAATCTGGGAAAGAACTCTAAGAATTGTATTCACCTTTCAATCAAGAACAATCCTCTTCGAACTTGAGTTTATTTTAACTTTCAAGCATGTTCTTATGTCAATTAACTGTTGCTAGATTCACAACCAGCCTAGCTTTTTCACCCATTCTCTACAAATTCATTGTTCTGGGTTCGTTGGGCTTATAATCTTGATCTTTTGGGCTTGGGCCACGAAATTTGAACCCTACAATTGGCGTCGTCTGTGGGAAAAAGCTTGAGCTAAAGTGGAGGCAACATCCCATAATGGCTGAACTAGGGCAACAACCAGCAGAGTCCAGGACGTCTCAGCATGTTGATCCTTTCCTCAACTTGGAACAAAGACAGGATTGTGAGGGTAGTGTACACACCGCACACGATGATCGAAGTTAGTCACATGGAGGAAGTCATATGTCTCATGCAGAGAAAAACCGGAGCATGCAACCAGAAATTGAAAAGCTGAAGAGGGAATTGCGCCATGCAAAGAGGAAGTGAGTTTCTTCATATTCTGATGAAGATTCTGACAAAGAACAAGACATTACTTACAGGCAGAAATCTCGGACACCAATCAATGAGTCTTTTTCCTATGAGGAAGCGCACCGCCGTGAGAGGCAGCCTCAAAGCCCACCACATGGAGGCGTAGGGAACGATGCTATGAGCAAGGCCTTGAATCAAATTTCTAAGTCTCCATTTACACGTAACATCGAGGATGCAAGACTCCCTCAACGTTTTCACCAGCCAACGTTTGCCACTATTAACGGCCAGATAGACCTTGTGGAACATGTGAGTCATTTCAACCAGAGGATGGCCGTTCATTCTAGAAATGAAGCCCTAATGTGCAAAGTTTTCCCATCCAGTTTGGGACCGATCTCCATGAGATGGTTTGATAACCTGAAAGTGTACTCTATAAGCTCTTTTCAAGAGCTCACTCAGGCATTTGGGTCCCGTTTTATAACGTGTTGCAGGGTTCCGCAGTCCTTAGCCTCTCTATTGTCTGTAAGCATGCGTGAAGGCGAGACTTTGAAGTCGTATTCGAATAGATTCTGGGAAATGTACAATGAGATGGAGGAAGATTGCGACCTAGTGGCCATCAGCTCCTTTAAGCTCGGCCTCCCCACTGAACACGGCTTGAGGACGTCTCTAACGGGCAAACCTGTTACCAGTCTACGCCAGCTGATGGATAGGATTGACAAGTATAAAAGAGTCAAGGAAGACCAGCAGCAGGGCAAGGGAAAGGATAAGGTTATCCCTCAGGATAGAAGGGATTTCAGGTCGGATCGGCAAGGTCACAACAGGTCACGGAGAGACTGGGTCAGACAGCAAAGTTCGGCGAACCTTCAGACAGTCAATGCTGTATTCTAAGAGCCAATGCACCAAGTCCTAGAGAGGATCAAGAATGAGCCTTTCTTCAAGAGACCGAACAAGATGGTGGGAAACCCTGAAAGGCGCAACCACAACCTCTACTGCCAATATCACCAAGACCATGGACATATTACCGAGGACTGTAGGAGTCTGTGGGACCATTTGGACCAGCTTGTCAGCGAAGGCAAGTTAAAGCAGCTCTTACATCATACCTCTGGTCAAGGTAACCAGGCAAGCGCAGGACCTCGAAGGAATGATTCCTCTAAACCCCCCCTTAGTACAATAAATGTTATCTTTGCTGCACCAGGAAGAACAGGGTCTTGTCCATCCAGGGTACTATCAGTTGCTCAGCTGTCCTCGGAAAGTGTCAACAAAGAGCCGAAGAAGGCTAAGTTGGAGATTCATCCAGTTCTGGGATTCTCGGACGCCGACTGGCCATTCTCTGCACGCTTTCTTCCATTTTCACCTCCAAATTTAATCTTTCAGCTATTTGTGTCTGGACATTTTTAATGACCAAATTCTTGGAAACGGTGGCCCAAATGACAATGCCAAAAGGCTGTGTAGAAGCCTTTCTGAGCTCATTATTCAAGTTCTTCACCAGAGTAGTCTTGCCAACTCCTCCTAGTCCCCAAATACCAATCCTTCTGAATCCATCATCCAATGCCTTCATAGTCTCGACTAATTTTTTTGATGCAGTTGTTTGACCTCGAATTGAAGGTCCAGGAATATGCTCCACTGCTCTGGGAACTCTAGTAGACAAACCACACCATAGTTGAATTTTTCAGCCACAAGAAAAAGCCTTTTGATCTCTTCCAGAATTTCTTCCGCTTCACTGCTCGCTATATACCGCTTTCTGCAATTTAAGAAACATCGAGAAGGCTCTTTGTTGTTGACCGTTTGTCCTTGAATTGCATTGACTCTAAGCCGAAGCTTTTCTACTTCCTCAACAAGTTACAACTTGATCTCTGATTTCGTTTCCCTCCTTCTTAGCTACTTCCGTTTCAAGATTGACTTCTTTTCTACGATCCATAAGTCTTTTCATCTCCTTCTCAACAGAAGCAAGATTTGAATGCAAATTGAAAGTGGTCTTGGTCTTAGAACTGACACAACTACAGAGAAGCTCGCTAGTTGTTGCCACTAGTGCACCAACAGCCGCACCCACCACTTCCATGCCGGAAATTTTGCTATGGGAGATGCCGGAAGCTTAAAATAATTGACAGCCAAAGAATGAAAGAACCGCAGAAAATACAAGTTTCCACGGTCTCGCTGGCACAGTGATGTAAAGAAACAGATTGAAAAGACACACAATGACTCATTTTTGAGAGGATTACCTTCTCTCACACACCAAATTTGGGTCCCATAACCTCAATTTTTGTCTATGACTTATTGGGTTACGGAATGACTCGTTGGGTTTCACGCGTGTTTTGGGTTGGAAAATGTTTGGAGGGCCAGGGTCGCCTGGCTTTTAAAAAAAATCCTCCCTCTTCGACTTTTAAAATAAGAAGTTAAGTGCAAATCTATATATATAATAATAGGTAAAGCAGAGAGAGTGTGAAATTGAATTCCAAATTAGAACTCTAATTGTGTGTCACGTGTCATTCTAATTGTTCAATTAGAATCTGAAATTGGAGTCCAATTTTACTATACACGAGTACAAAGAAAATAATCAGAAGAATATAATATGATTTGGGGTTGTTTTCGAGAGAACCATTACTCTGATTCATTGTTTTTATTTATTTTTACGTAGGTTCATTGTTCTCTTGGTTCAAACTTCAAAGTGCCTAGGGAACTATAACAGGAAGCCGAATATGGAAAGTGGCCGTGGAAATTGAAAATAAATTTCAAAAAATTAATTAAAAATAAAAAAATGAAAGAATATTGCAAGAGATGCACCACTTGGAAAAATTGAATTCCAATTAAAATTCATTGGACTTGGTAATGAGATGAGATGAAATTAATAACACATTAAACACTCATGCTTTGGGAATCGGTATTACCAATCTAAATCCATTGGACTTGCTTCGTGATAATACAACTATGAAGGATGTATAAAAACACGCACAAATCCATCTCTCTATAAAAAGAGATTGGAGAGAATTTCTTTTATCAACCATGCAACTTCAAAGGTTTTTTCTTCACACAAATGCCCATCATGTTACAAAATGACCAATCGTCAAACTACAAAATGAGTACAACTTTGAGGGGTTTTTTTTTTTTTTTTTTTTTTTTAATTTTAAAATTTTGAAGCTACGAAAATTTCAATCACCAATAGAGATTGAAGATTCAAAAGCATGAATGGATCTTTTGGATAAATATCGTCACCAAAGTTCATCTTTCTGTGTAATATTTCCATTTAGTTTTGATTCTCTTAATTGATATAGTGATGGATTTGACCATTTGTGTGTATGCGCATACATTGAGTCAATATTAACATTTTTTGAAATCCTTTGGTCCTTGCTTGATGATTGACTTCTCTTGCAGATATCAATCTTGCACGAAGATGGCTTTCAACCTATTTGGTGTGACCTTATTGAAAACAATATTTAGTACATAGGAAGAATATCCAATGTCTATATATATATATATATATACTGCTAAGTTTTGTTAATAAAATTTTATGGTTAATAATATGAATTTAGACTTAATTGAGCATTTTATACATAAATAAACTCATGATTAATAATATATCCATTCCCATGCGGTAGCATGGGTTACATACTAGTTTTAAAATAATGCTAATGCCCCCTAAACTTTAATTTGTTTTTATTTTTTTTTTATATTAGTAATTTGTTTTTACTATATTTATGCAAATAACTCTAAATTTTTTTTTTTTTTACTAAAGTGTACTTTTGGTCTTGTTAGGACATTTATGTTTTAATATTTTTATTTTGACTCATTATTTTTATATCTTTTTCATATTTACTTTACCATCTATTTCTATTTATAATTTGACAATGCATGTTATGTTTTTCAGTTTTCTGCCTAATGTACCAAAATAAAAATATAATTTTTCTTTTTATAAAATGTTAGAATGGAAATTTCATATATAAGCTCATTTATTATAAATCATTAGTAGATCGTATTTTCTTGAATTTTTTATGCATTGCACGGGTTATTGATTAGTTTTATTAATATTACAAATGCCTATAAAAAATATTTCATAACTTTTTTTTCAATAATTCAATTGTTTAGGGAGGAACTATTAAAATGATACCATTTAAATAAATAACAAGTTTGGCTACAAGCCAATGAATACAACTTCTATTAAACAATTAACATCATTATATATTTTTAAAATATAATTATTAAATTATATTTTTTTATGTTTTTAACACATATGTCAGATTCGTCTCAGTCAAATGTTATATATCATTTTATTCATAAATTTATTTTTTATACATTTTTATATTACAAAATTTTGAAATTTAAATATTTGATTGATATATATATATATATAGGGCTTTGATCTACTAAAAAAAAAAAACAATAACTATTAAAAGAAAATATAATTTAATATTAGATTTATCAAAATTAACACCTAATAAATATATATTAAATAAAATTGTAATCATTTTTTTTACAAATTAATTTATAGCAAACCTTTGTTGGTTAAAAACACATTTGCCGCCTATTTTGACTCTCATGAGAGCATATTTGGGTGTTCTCACCCTTTTTCCTTAATGCTACTTCTATTTGTCAGATACCTTTAAAAGTATGAAGTAACTATATCTTCAATTGACAAACTTTTCTAGGGTAAGTATGAAATTAGGTTTCATGATTATATATTATACAATGCTCAAACCTTTTAAAATGAAAATCTTTTTTAAAAGTTACATTACTACCTTTTTTTGGATGTTCAAAAAAGCAAAAGTTTGGGTGTTCACATCCTCCTGTCCTTAATGATTTTTTTTGCATTTATCTATTTATTATATATATATATATATATATATTTGCATGAGTTTTCATTAGAGCTTTTTAGCACCACAAAAAATCACTTTATTTATTTTACCTTCTCACATCCTACAGCAGTTGAGCTATTTTAACTTTTAACATAATAAAATAATATAAATACTATAATAAAATAATATTTCATTCACCAACCAACACACAACCACAACCATCATTAAACCCATAAAAATCACTGCACAACTACAACCCCGCCGTGCCCATCAAAACCAGTGAAGAAGAACAAAAAAAGAAAGCAGAAAAATCAACACAGCCAAACTGAAACCCATGCCCGAAACAAAAACCCAGCCCGAAACACAAAGCCAAAATGCCCAAAATAGAGAAGAGAGGCTAAGATGGTTCAGGTCGGTGGTTGAGCGTGGGTCGGTGGCGATGGGTCTGTGGCATCTGGGCTCGTGCAGATCGGCGATGGGTCTGTAGAGGAAGGAAGAAGGGTATGTGGAGGAAGAAAGAAGAGATGGAGAGGTCGTGAGGAGAGAGACATGTAGAAAGGAATGAAATGCATAAAGAATAAAAAAATATAAAAAGTAATGTGAACGCAAAATAAAAAAAATTAATTTTTTTTTAGCTTTCAGCTATAGTGCACAGCCATATATAGTTGTGCACTGTAGCAATGAAGGTAAAAATTTTACCTTTAGCTCCATTACTGTAGTATGATTTTTGTATTTTGGTGTAGCTAAAATAGCTATATAACTATTTAGCTACACTGCTATAAAAGAGCATTCACAGCAGTTCATCTATAATTTTAGCTATTTAGCACCAATAAAAGTTACTTTACCTACACACATGCTACAGCAGTGGTTCTATTTTAGCTTTCAACACAATAAAATAATATAAATATCACAATAAAATAATAAACCTCTAGAATAAAATAATATATCCTACTACCAAAAAAACATCAACAAACCAACCACTACCAACTCTGCCATCACCACAGCCATAGCCACAACCCCAACAACCACCACCACCACCGGCCACAACCACTCCTCTACTTCAACCACAACACAACATTAAAAAAAAAAAAAAAAAAAAAAAAAAAAAAAAAAAAACCACAACCACAATCACAAATTCCACAAACACCATTTCTATTCTCAATTCATTGATACAATCACTTCTAAACAACGATTCTAGGCACCGAGCTCTCGGCCGGAGCTGTGGGACCCAGATTCTCGATCTTAACCGTGGCGGAGGAGCTCAGATTCTCCGTCTTGATCTTCGTGTTTCGAGCTGAGCCGAATCGGAGCCTCCACCTGCGTTGGCGGCGTCGAGGCGAGCTTTGGTGAAGGTGCGAATGGAGGAGTCGTCTTCATCGGAGTTTCAACGTTTGCGGCTTCGGGGGCTTCGTCGTCGGAATCAGTGTGGGTGATGGGGCTTGGGGTGGGTCGGCGAGCTGGGTCGGCAGAACAGATCGGTGATGAGAGCTTGATGAGAGCTTGATGAGAGAGATGAGAGCTTGATGAGAGTGATGAGAGAGCTGAGAGCTTGAGCTTGATGAGAGAGATGAGAGAGTTGAGAGCTTGATGAGAGAGATGAGAGATGAGAGAGCAAATTATTTTAATCGGGGAGTTCAATAAATTTTTTTTTTTTTTTTAGATGTGTGCTACAGTGCACATGTATTTATAAATGTGCACTGTAGCAAATCAGCAAAAAATTTTAAGTTTACCTCCACTGCTGCAAGGCTTTTTTGATATGTTGGTGGAGCTAAAAAGCTATAAAAATAGCATTATAACTTTTTAGCTCCACTGTTGTGAATGCTCTAAAAAGCTAAATAGCTATTTTTAGTACCACCATATACAAAAAAGAAAAAAAAAATGTGATACATCAATGGCGGTATAGGTAAAAATTTTACCTCAGCTATAAAATCAAATAATATATTTTATTATCTCTCTCATTAAAATAATATATATATTTTTTCCATCTGTTTTTTCCTTTGTTTCAGCATTCTTCACTCTCACCACTCTCACCCAAGCTCCGATTCATCATCTTCCTCACCTATGCTCACTCTTCAGTCAGCCATCACCGCTAACCCAAGCCATTGCCGCTGACCCAAGCACAATTACTGACTGAAGCACTCTTTCCCTTGACTTCTCTCAAATCTCCACTGTTCATCCCATCACCCCTTCCATCATCCACCACGTCATCGAGAAATGCGGTGGGGTCCACCACGGTGTCCCTTTCCTCTAAACCCTGTCGTTCTTCAACTGGGCCATAGCCCACGATATTCTAGCCCAGTCCCCAACCCTTATAACGAAATGATCGACCTCACTGAAAAAGTTTGCCAGTTCGACTTGGCTTGGCAAGTCATCGATTTGATGAAACATCGTGCATATCTTGTGTTTGTGTTGTGTTTAATCGAATGGAGGACTATGGAGGCGATTCTTGTGTTTGTGTTACGGCTGATTTGGGGTTGTGTTTGTGTTTGGGGTTGCTGGGTGTCTGTGGTGGCGGTGGTGCCGGGGTGGTGGTGATGGGGGCGGCGCCGTGTGTGCTTGAAAACAGTGAAGAAAAAAATAATAAATAAATGAATTATTTAATGTTGTAGATATATTATTTTATTATGTTTTTTTATATTATTTTATTGCGTTGAAAGCTAAAATAAATTTCTTACTGTTAGATGTTTTGTAAAATGAGTAAGTAAAATAAATAAAATAGTTTTTGTAGTGCCAAATAGCTAAAAAAAATTAGCTCCACTGTGATGCGCTTAATGGCTATTGGTCTTCTTCTTTTTTTTTTTTTTAAGGTGAGAGTGCCCGCAGGTTGGTTGCTTATCTGGGCTATTGGTCAAATAGCTTCAATACGAAAGTATAAAAATAATGACAAAAAAAATGATACCATGTAAACTCACCATTGGCGCTAATTAGTTACCATATTAGCCGCTACTACCTCACCCTAATTTACTTAGAAATTTTTTTAAAAAAATTGAGATGCACATAATAATAAATAAATAAATAAAATAGTTTTTTGGCTTAAAAATTACACAAAAGAGGGCTAAACAACAAAATTCACCCTCTTAACCTATCATCTTTTTCTCAATCAAAATGTCGTTTCAAAGAGAAAAAGAACAAAAACAAAATAATGGAGTTATGGGACTCAAACTTACAACTTGTCATATGGCAAATTGTGACAAAAATTGCCTATTATTTTGCGATCTTAGTATTGCTCATTCATTATTGCTTTAGCACAAATGGAATACTCACAAGGTTTGGCTCAATTATTGTCTTTTCAAGCTTATCCTCTATCTAACGTGATCTGGCCAAATTTGGGTCCTATAACTCCATTATTTTGTTTTTGTCCTTTTGCTCTTTGAAACTACATTTTGATTGAGACAAAAGATGGTAGGTCACCAGGGCAATTTGAGCTGTTTGGCTTATTTTTAAGCCAAAAAGCTCTCTTTTCTTATGTGCAACTTAATTTTTTTTTTTTAAATCGATTTCTAAGTAAATTAGGGTGAGGCAGTAGTGGCTAATATGGAAGTTTTTAAAAAAAATTGCCCCAGTGTTACACAGGTTTAGTAAACTAGAGTTACACCGAAAAATTTCTGGGTAGAAAAATCAAGCTATGTAAAAAAAATTTTATAAAGAACCCTATTATGGAGAAATTGAGTTTTGTATAAAAATGTTGCAGCAAGCCATGCGAGCAAGCAAAGATTATTTGAGATCTTCCAGAAGGATCAATTTCAATACCAAGATTTTACGCACAACTTGATTTCTCTACAGTTGAGTTCTACATAGAAAATTTTTCCATATAACTCGAGTTCTATCTAGGAAAGTTTTTAAAGAAACTGCCACATCAGCTGCTACCACCTCAACCTAATTTACTTAAAACTTGCTTTTTGAAAAATCAAAGTGCAGGTAGAACTTCATTTTACTCAATTCAAGTTGCGAAACGGAGGTCCAACCCTAAATATTTTGAAAATGGAGATTTTTGGCTTAAAAGCCCACAAAAGAGGGCGAAACAACCAAAATTGCCTGTCAAGAGTTTTATAGTGTACAGTTCAATTAACATCTTATATAGGATGGAATATGGGGGTTGTTTTTATCATTTTTTTTTAATTATGCAAATTTCTCTATTTTAGTATTTAAGATTTTATTTCTTTGATTTTAGATTTTATTTAATTTTTATAGTATAAAATTAATTAATTAATTCGTATGACTTATGACTTATGATTTATGACTTATGAGAAGTAGCAATTATTACTTGCTCAATTATTGCTTCAGCAGTGGAGTGAAATTATCAGAATAGCAGACTCACGTGCTTTGAAATTTTCAAGTTTATCCACTATCTAAGGTGATCAAAGCCATATTTGGTCCCATAATAATGTGAAATTATAATGTCTTCACGGTTT
Source organism: Quercus gilva (assembly GCA_023621385.1). NCBI lineage: Eukaryota > Viridiplantae > Streptophyta > Magnoliopsida > Fagales > Fagaceae > Quercus > Quercus gilva. The sequence goes on from CM042480.1 coordinate 15,764,445, forward strand.
ATAAGTGATTATTCCACCATTCTACTAAAAGACTCTCACTTGTTTAAAATTGCTGAGTTATAAAAAAATTTTTAAATAGAAACTAATTACTGAGAGAGTTTAAGGGAATGGAACCGTGAAACTTTTGGGCGGGTTCGCTTTACACTTGCAAAGAAGATGAAGGAATTATGTGGGGTTGAAGAAGCTGGTCTGTACAGCACTGAACCAAGCCGAATCTACAAGCTACGTGAAGAAATAGTATTACTAAAAGCTAAGGAAGAAACCATGTGGAAGCAAAGATCCCATGCTGATTGGTTGAAAGATGGAGACCGCAACACACGATATTTCCATTGCCGTGCAAACCAGCATAATAAAATCAACTTTATCCACGGATTGGAGGATGAAGCAGGTCTTTGGATTGAAGATGAGGACCAAATGGGAAAGTTGGTGGAAGATTATTTCACAAACATATTCTATTCGTCGAACCCCACTGGTTTTGATGAAGTCTTAGCTGGTATGTTTGCCACGGTGACTCCTGAGATGAACATGAACCTAGATCGACAATTTACAGGTGATGAAGTCTTCAAAGCACTCAAATAAATGGCCCCCCTCACTGCTTCTGGACCGATGGTATGTCACCTATTTTTTACAAAACGTTTTTGCATATAGTTAGTTTTGATGTAATGAATGTCGTTTTAACAGCTTTAAACTCTGGTCATGTGCCTGAGGATCATAACACGACTTTCATAGCCCTTATTCCAAAAATTAAGAAACCAACAAAAGTTTCAGATTTTAGACCCATTAGTCTCTTTAATGTGGTTTATAAACTTATTGCTAGAGTTTTGGTGAATAGGCTTAAACTAGTCTTGCCTTATATTGTATTAGATTCTCAAAGTGCCTTTCTATCAGGGCGACTCATTACTGATAATGTCTTGGTAGCTTTTAAGACACTGCATTATCTTAAAAGGAAGACTCAAGGGAAGTTGGGTTTCATGGCTTTAAAGCTCAATATGAGTAAGGCCTATGACAAAGTGGAGTGGGAATTTCTGGAAAAGGCTATGGTGCATTTGGGCTTCTCAGGGAGATTTGTGAATATTATCATGTCTTGCATCAAGTCGGTATCTTTCTCTGCATTGCTTAATGGGGTACCAGGGGGTCAATTTAAACCTAACCGAGGGTTGAGGCAAGATAATCCGTTATCCCCTTATTTGTTCTTAATTTGTGCGATGGGTCTTCAGGGTTTGCTCTATAAGGCCGAATCAGATGGTCTTCTTCAGGAGGTCTCAATTTGTAGAAATGGATCCCATGTGTCTCACCTCTTTTTTGCAGATGACAATGTCCTCTTTTGTCGAGCTAAAGAATCAGAATGTCAGGTAATCCTTGACATCCTATCTGTTTATGAGAAAGGAATGGGCCAAAAAATTAATCGTGATAAAACTAATGTCTTTTTTAGCTCTAATACCCCCCATGAGTTACAGGATAGTATCCAACTTTTACTGGGAGTCCCAGCGATTCGCCAATATGAGAAAAATATTTGGGTCTTCTAACTTTCGTGGGTAGAGCAAAGAAACAAAGTTTTGTTTATATCAAGGAAAGGATCTGGAAAAAATTGCAAGGGTGGAAGGAAAAACTTCTCTCTCACTCTGGTAGGGAGATTCTCATTAAATCAGTCATTCAAGCTATTCCAACCTACTCCATGAGTTGTTTCAAACTTGTTAGAGCATTTTAATGTTAAATAATTAAAATAAATAAATGTTATAATATAAATGTAAAGATATATGAGTGAATATGGAAGATAAGGAGTTAGTGAAAATGTTTAATCCCATATTGAAAAGGAGAGAGAGTTTTTTATTCTTTTTAATTGTGGTGATTAATGGGCTAAAATGACTTGTCTCAGATATTGGGCTAAATACGTGCACAAGGGGTCAGAGAAGGTCTTACTGTCAAAGTTTAGCCAACCAAGGGCTTACTGTCACAAGGTTTTCAAAGCTAGATTTTTCCTGGATTGTTCAATCCTTGAAGCCAATGATACGAGGGCTGGGTCATATGCATGGAAGAGTATTCTTAGTGCTAGAGATGTGGTTAAAAAGAGGGTTGGTCTGGCAGATTGGGGATGGTGCTTCGGTTAGTATCAAGGAGGATAAATGGATCCCTGACCAATGCTATAGAACAGTGGCTTCACCTCTCCCTGACATTCCACCTGATGCCAAGGTGAGTAGTCTCATTGATCCTGCCTCCTGTGAGTGGAGAACAGATGTGATCCACCAATTGTTCTTGCCACATGATTCTAGGATCATTTTGGGAATTCCTTTGAGCTTAAATCTCCCGCGTGACCGTCTGATTTGGTCTAAAACACCTTCTGGATTGTTCACTACCCGGAGTGCCTACAAGTTATTGGCTTGTGATGCTGTGGCCAATAATCCCAGTAGCTCAAATCCAAGCCCCCAGAAATCTTTTTGGAGAGGCCTTTGGATGCTACGTACACCTTCTAAGGTGAAGCATTTTGCATGGCGAGCTTGTAATGATGCCCTTCCCACGATGGTCAATCTCCTTCGTCGCCACATTGTTGCGTCTGATGTTTGTGAAGTCTCTAACTCACTGCCTGAAGACACCCTTCATGCTGTATGGGGCTGCAAGGAGTTAGAAGTGGTGTGGAGACAACTCAGTTGGGCTTGCCCTGCAACTAATCCCCCACCAGGGGATTTCTCTAACCTCTTATCTGTTTTTTTGCAGGTGTCCAACGATTATAGAGCAGACATCTTTATCATTATGACTTGGCTGCTGTGGAACAGACGTAATAATTTGCGCCTTGGTCTCACTGCCAAGCCCCTGTCACAGATTATTTCGGCTGCAGGAGGCATGCTGCAAGATTTCCTCAACGCCCAATGCAGTGGTGTCCGCCGGCCTTACACCAGTTCAAAGCCAATTTTGATGGAGCTGTGTTTCGGAGCTGCAATGCTGCTGGCCTAGGAATGGTGATCCGAGACTGGCGTGGAGTGGTCATAGGAGCTCTTTCGATGCGTGTTCCTCTTCCCCAGTCAGTTGCTGATGTTGAAGCCCTTGCCTGTCGACGTGTAGTGATGTTTGCTGTGGAAATTGGTCTTCGCGAGGTCATTTTTGAAGGTGATGCTGCTGTGGTGATTCAAGCTATTAACTGTGGTTCTGCAGAATTTTTGTCCTATGGGCATATTATAGACGATCACTCATCATTCGTCTGTCTTGAATTCTAGTGAGTTTTGTTATGTCAATCAGTCTTGTAATAAAGTTGCCGATGTTTTGGCAAAGAAAGCAAAAACAGGGGTAGAGTTACAGGTCTGGCGAGATGACATGCCTGGGGAAATAGCCCCTTTGGTTTTTGCTGATATACGTTAAGTTTGTTTTCTTGTTTTTCAATAAATCTCCTTCCTGGACTTCCAGGTTGGTTTCTCAAAAAAAAAAAAAAAAAAAAAAAACTTAACAATTTTAAACAAATGAGTTTTTAGGTATAATGGTAGGCAAGTGACTTATTCTACCATAAGACTTAGTAATTTTCCCATAATAACCCCACTTTTATTCTCCCTGTCTTCCTCTCTATCTTTGAAATGACATTTTGATTGGTACGTAGTAATACAAGTGGTGTGGTTGATTTTATCGCTGAACTCTTTGTAGAGTCATCACCGACTCTAGACGATTAGACCGGCTGTACAAATTTTCAAATGTGAAGAGGGGATCAAAGAAGAGTTTCCTTTCTTGACTATTCTTTTGCCATTTTTTCTACCTTTTTAATTAGTGTAGTTTTCTTTCTTTCTTTTTTTTTTTTTTTCACTTGCTTTTAGGTGATAGCATTTAAAGTTTTGTTTTCTGGTCTCTTGTATAAGTTCTACATAAGTTTAGCTACGGATTGTATGGAGGCATCCAATAGAAAAGTGTTGTATCCAAGAATAAGTAGTGAGATAGCATGCAAGTGTAAGTGAAATAGCAAGAGAAATAGTGAGAGTGGTGTGTAATGTATTAAGCATCTTTTATTTTATGGATAAAGTATTCTATTTGATTGTGGTAAAATTTATCACAAAGTATTTGACAAGAGACTTTCTTTTTTTTAGTGTCAAATTTGTTTTGACAAAACTTACGCACAAATCTCTATACTAACTTTTCTGTGCATTACTGGAGTGCTTTCATTCCTTTCAACTTTTGACTAATCCTATATGGTTTGATGTAAAATGCTAGCTAGCATGGAAGACAGACCTCATTAATATAACGCACAGAGAACTAAAAGGACCATGTTAAGCATATGAAATAATGATCTGAATCTTGTTGAATCCAAGTCTTGTTGATCACTAAAAGCCCATAATTACGTGCTGGACACAATAACACCCCTGATCTTGTTGTTCTACTACATTACTGATCTCATTTTTAGGAGTTGCACAAGCTTCCCATTCATCAACATTGTTAACATGATGGGTGGAAATTTAGAAAATAGTGTGATACATGATTGTGGATACTATGTGTAGTTTAAGCAAGATTAAAGAAGAGAAAAACATCAAAAAGATTTTACGTGATTCAGCAACGTGACTACGTCCATAGGACCGAGCGGCTATCAATCCACTATATGAGAAATTCAGCAAATACAAACTACTTGTAGAAATCATTGGGGCCAGGGACAAAATTGCGTGAAATCGGGTATCATAAAAGAATTGCCCTTGAGATCAAAACTCACCGTCTATGGCTGCGACCTATGTTGCTTTTTGGGAAAATTCTTTTGTTTAGTCTCCAAATGATAAAATTTGCTACTTCTATAATGTTCTGTTCTTTATAATCTCCAAAGTAGAAGTCAGAATAAGATCTTTTAACTCTGGACATTTCCTAGTATGCAATTTTCTAAATTATGCCTTGTTTGGTGATTTTTCATGTTTTGGCCTAATTTTGTGCTTAAAATGAATTAGAAATTTTCTAGGATTCCATAAGGCCCCCTCACCACCCTAGGATTTCATCACTATATATTGGAGGTTGTAGCCCTTTGCGCATTCATATTATGGAATATTAAAATTTCAAAGAGGTTTTTTTCTTTTCTTAGGTGCTCTCCTGTAGCTTTCTGATTGCATCACTGTGTTGTTGGCTTTTTCATCTACTCAACTTTGTAAATGGAAAAAAATTATTTTCTCAATAATCATTTATAAAGATGTAAACAATAGCATCATGTAATAAGTCTTTCTCACAGTTTCTTTATTCTACTAATTTAAATTTATTATGTTACCACTCTTTTAGCATCTTATTCAGATGAAATGCTGGACTAATCTCATGTGTGGGTTCGTATTTTGTTATGAAATGACTGTTTTATTGGATTCCTCCTGCTCTGACATGGACCATTTAGATCCTTTAACCAGTTGATCTTCTTTCCTAATTCTTCAGTAGAGGAAGAGGTTTGATTCTTCTGTGTATCCGGGCAAAGCTTGTTCAAGGTTGCCAAAAGTGGTGTAAAGTATTAATTTTATTTATTACTGACTATTTTTTATCAAATACCGTGATTTAGCAACTATTTATTTGATTCTGCTAGGTGAAAAGCAGTCATTTTGACAAATGGTCCCCTGTAGCAATAGTAGTGATAGCTGCAGCAGAGCTAAATCCTGAAAGTTTTGAGTGGAGGTTAGGGAATAAATTTTTAGAGTTCTCAATTGTTTGGGGATGAATGTGGTAGACCTTGTTAAAAAAACATAGTGCCTCAATTGTTTGGAGGTATGGGGTCTCTCTGCCTCTGTGAAGTGCAACCTGGAACTGCAAGTCTTGGGGTGAGTGAAATTTAAGTTGGTGAAGTTGTTGAAGAAAATGAAGAGTACTAGAGCAACCTTGATGGGACCATCTCTATTATTTTTGGAGGAGTTTTGGCCAAGAATTCTCACCTACAAACGATTTTCTATTATTTTCAGAGGTGGTATCTGTTTGTACCCAAACATGTGTAAAATATTCAAGGAAATCATTTTCTAGAGCGGGAGATGCAAAAAGAATTTTCATTTACTTACTAACAGCAGAGATGAGATAAGAATAGTAACTTCGTCCGACAAAGAATCTAAAGGTCCCTAGATTTGGAATTACAGTTGTTTGCACTTTTGGAATTTGTCACCCACCAAGATTAGTTTCAAGCCTCTATCTTGTTCTCAAAGGATCCTGGCATAATCAGGCTTCTAACAAAGTTGTGGACTTAACTATGAAGTGCAACATTCTTTCGTATATAATAAATGCCATTTTAAGTAAGAGATCCAGAGTTTTACTTTTTCTAGGAAACATGCCTAGGTTTGTAAACTTGGAACGGCTAATTTGCACCTGTAACCTGTTATGTTAGCCATGCATTACTTGTACAATTCACAAAGGAAGGCATCAGTTAATAAGCTCTGTTACTTGTAACAGGGTCCTTTATTTATTGAAGAGCACCTTCTTCCATGCAATTTGGACCTGTTCTGTATGGTTTAAAGACGTAGTTTATATTTAGACAGAGCTGTAAAGCATATGTTACATATTTACAACAACAGAAAAATTACTTTAATGCTTTATATCCAGAACATCTGCACCCAGATACATACCAGAAAGCAATGGAAAATGAAAACTTTACAAACATTAAACATGAATGACCTGGCCTTTAAGCATGAAATCAAAGAAATGAACAGATATTTAATTAGTACATGAAGATAAATGATCTGTATGAATCATCTTTGAGAAATAAAGGAAAAAGGACTGAGGGAAAGGGAAGTTGAAAATGTGGTACTCAGCAATGGAGTTGAGGGTAGGTAAGTATTGATTTTAACAAGCTGCACAGCTAGCAAAAAATATGCATCTTAATTATAAATGTTTGACTCCGTCTCTCTCACATTCCTAAAAATCATTAAACCCAAACTCTTACATAGGATAAGACGTCTTTAATGTTCTACTCTACAATGTGGGATTCTCTAGAATTTCAGGCAATTTATAACAGACTACACAGATTTCCTTCAACCTGTTGCTCCTGTATCCGTCCCAGTTCACTTCCAAAGGTTCTGAGATACATTGCTCTTGTCCTCAGCTGGATGAAAATCAGGTTGCAGACTTGATTTGGTTCTATCATCATGCAAGTCCAATGTGCTCCACCATTGTGATTCTCCTTTTATTTCCTTCATAATATCTGCACTTTGATTAGTAAAAGGCAGTTTCCTAAGAAGATTGCACTTGATCACATCAACCTGCTCAAGGCATGGCCATGTCTGTTCGTGTCTACAAAGAGTTCTTAATTTGGGAAGATTCTTCAATTCCAATATCCGTAGGCTTGGAGCAACAGGATCTGGATACATTTTCTTCCTTGAATGATAACTAAAAAGCTCATCTAACTTGTCACAGAAGCTTACCTTGATTACTTCTAGGTTTGACAGGGTGAGAATGAAGTGACCGCAAGAGATAAGATATTTCATCTGGGAACATCGGGTCACTTCTATTAATTTTAGTTATTGAAATCTCAGCCAAGATGGCCAACTAGTTCTGAAATGCTTTCTAGGTAGGTCATATCTTGCAAATGAAGCTCTTCTAAATTTGGTAATAGGTCAGAGTGGGCAGCGCATCCTCCTCCAGGCCGTAAACTGCTGTTTGAGCTTGCAATAGTAAGTGATTTTAAACAAACAAAGCACCCAACACTATTAATGACCAAGTCTTCAAGCATCTCATTCAATCCCAAGCAATTTTTGAAAACCAGAGAGCTTGCATTACCCAACAACCACCCGATCCATTCTCCTGAGAGATTTAGGGTCCGTTTGGATAGAGCTGAAAACTGAAAACTGAAAACTGAAACACTGTAGCAAAATAATTTTTAAATGTGTGAATAGTACAATGAGACCCATTTTTAATAAAAAAAATTGTTGAAAAGTGAAAATTGTGGGTCCGTGAACAGTAAAAATGTTGGAAAAAGTCAAAAGTTGCGGCCAGTACCCTCTTTACTCCCGCAAGCGCCTGAAAAAAAAAAAAAAAAAAAAAAAAAAAAAAAAAAAAGGAAAAACGTGAAACGTGAAACGCAAACTCCCAACCCAAACGGAGGCTTAGACCACTAATAGTCACCCTCCTTTTGTCATGTCTAGTTGGTAAGGAGTTTGCTGTTGGGCCAATGAAAAATTGAAATCTTCTCAATTTATTTATCCAGGTAACATTTTCAGAACTGAGACATGGAATCCTATCCAATCTGATGGATAAGATGAGTAATCGCTCAAGGCATCCGAGCTCTTCAAAAGATGTTTGTTCCTCTTCCACCTCTCCTTTCACGCTCAAATGGTAAGCACTGAGAGTCATATCCAGAACCTCTAAACAAGACAACCTGGATATTATTCCAGCTTGAATGGTTTTTAGGTAGCGAGTGCGAGATAAATCTAACTGCCTTAAGTTGTTCAAGTTTTCCATCCCTCTTGGTAATTCTCTAATTTGGGTAGCACAGAGATCAAGCACTTGAAGCCTACTAAGCTCTCCTAGTGAGAGTAATTGTTCAAGATAGAAGCAATCCCTTAAAAGAAGAGCATGGAGGTCACCAAGTTGAAGTACAGAACTCAGCAAAGACTGGATGCAGGATCCACTAATATTCAGGACTCTGAGAGCTTCAAATCCTTGCAGAAAACTTTCAGGAACTGTGTCAAGGGGAAGATTACCTTAGAGTAGCAAAGTTGACGCCTCTGAACACTATCACACGATCAGGTAGCCTTGTTATTTTGTTATCTATAAAAGAAACTCTTCGGAGAGAACTTGAAAACTCTCCAACTGAAATCTCACTTAAGCCAATCCCTGAACGAACAAGGGATTTACATCCTTTCTCAGATGACGATGCAATCCATATTGCAACATCACGAACAACGTCATGCATCTTCACAGTGCCGTCACAGGAACCATCTTCCAATAAACAAGAGTCCTTCAGATTTTCAATCAAAGCAATGCCTCTATTTACTAAATCCTCATAGTCTTGTTCATCTATCAAACCTTCTGCTACCCAATATCGTACTAGTTCATTTATGACCTTTTTAAGGTCCAAATTCTTGGAAACTTAACCCAAATGACAATGCCAAGAGACTTCACTGAAGCATTCTTTAGCTAATTGTTCAAGTTCTTTACCAGAGTAGTCTTGCCTATTCCACCCATCCCCCAAATACCAATCCTCCGAACTTCATCTACATGCAATTGACTCATAGTTTTTTCTAAATATTTTGACGCAGTTGTTTGAGCCTGAATCATGTGAGACTCACATGATTGGTACACCCCCTCGTAAGCTCAATGCTTATATGTCAGGGGTGGGAGGCGTAGTTCCCCGATATGGGACAAAACCGTATATGATTGGTATACCCCTTCGTAAGCTCAATGCTTATATGCCAAGGGTGGGAGGCATAGTTCCCCTATGTGGGACAAAACCATGAGGGTCTTCACCCAAAGTGGACAGTACCTTCTAAAGGAGCTCACCCCTCCACAAAATATATAGCCAATATTGTATTTTGATATAAATTCAAATTCTCACTCCCAAAATAACTAACTATTATGTTAAACAAAAGTTATAAAAGAGAGAGAGAGAGAGGACTTGTGATGAAAAACTCAAAAAACACACCACCAAATTGTATCAACCCAAAATTGTGTTATATAAAAATACAATGATTAATCATTGAATATTCATCAACCTAAAGAATATTTCAAGAAAGAATAAATAAGAGAGAGAGAGAGAGAGAGAGAGAGAGAGAGAGAGAGAGAGAGAGAGAGAGAGAGAGAGAGAATAATCACTTTTTTTGGGAGAGAGATAGAAAATAAGATGAGAAGAACAGTAAAAATAATAGATATAGTCATAACTCAAACACCAAATTAAAAGGAGGAGGAAAGGATAGAAGAAGAACGACATTAAGGTTGTGGTGGAGAATTGAAATGGTAAATGGGAGGGGGAAATATTTGAGGAAGTGTAACAGTAAAGTACAAAATTAATAAGAAGAAGAAGAAGAGTAAAAAATAAAAGAAAAATGGTTGGAAATAGGTGGATGATGTAGTTGCTGATGTGGTTCAAAAATGTTATATATATATATATATATCAGGCAAAAAGTAAGTTGGCTTACGTCATTCACAGACTCACTGTTTATACTCACACAATTATAATTTTTAAGAGGTGAGATGCTTAATTAATCTTAAATACCCTTAACAAGATGGAAAGATTTTTAATGGATGTATTTGAATTAATTCTAAGTGGAAGTTAATAGTCATAGGTAAGAAGCAGCCTTTAAAGGCTTCTATTTAGTTCCTAGGGTTTAGTCTAAGGCAATGATAACAAATAATTTTCAAGTCTCAAATAGTCCCTCCATTCCTCCGGAGGCTTCTTGGCTTTATATAATTAGCCAAGATATATATGAGCCCTACATTTGGAAAGTCATGATTGGATTTCCTTGATATTTGTCCCATCAAGGCTTTACTAGAAGGCTTCTACACTGAGGTATGAGTTGGGTGGACACTATTCATAGGTCATTTCCTCATTAATGTGACTAGCTAAGTGAGTGTAGAGCATTAAATGCAAAGGTAATGGATACTTTATCCGTCCTCATTCCTTACTTCCCAGATTGGCGACAAATCTTCCTCCTTGCCCTCGGTTTGCACCCGTTGGCTTTCAGCCTTAGTTCTTGACTTCCCGAGGGCATGTAGGCATCCTCAGGTGTTGTAGTCTTTCTACACTTGCATAAGGTCGCTTGTATTTTTTCGAGGACACTCTATTGGTGCTTTCTAAGGATCGCACTCCTGGCATTGCTCTTAATTTATCAGTCTGTATCCCCAAATCCTCATCCCCCACAATACACACACACACACACATATATATATGAAGAGAAACCCAAAAGGAAAAAACCCTCTAAGGCCTAGACCAAGAAACATAATTCACTATGAAGATAGTTGTGATATATATAACAATTACAAAACCTCCAGTTACTATAATGTACTTGTAGCATCCATCTCCTACTACCAAGAGACTACACTAGTTGTTTCTCTTCACAATCTCCAAAACGCAAATTGCAACACCAACAACCAATCCAATCAGTAAGACACTCCAAAGTCACTTGAAGATTTGTTTCAAGGTCCCTGTAGTTTCTAGCAATCCAAAACACTTGGGTTGCACTCATTTTTAGATGGTGATCTCTTCTTAATGATAGGTAAGTTTGGAAAGGGTGCAGATATATGAGGCTATAAGTGTTAACACTAAATTTTACTTCAGGCTAAACTTCCACTTCCTTTGGAGTATTGGTGAAACATTTGTATGATGTGTGACTTGTGTACGTCACTAGGAGTGATGTGTGTGGATGAGTGTAGCTTTCTGTCATTTTCTTCATTTTAAAGAGTCACCACCAACCATATGAGTTTTTTTTTTTTTTTTTAAATGTCTGATTGGTGACTAAGTCTAATTAATTCTATTTCCTAATTTAATTAAAAAACTCGCTCTTAAGCTAAAATAGAAAATAACAGAATGTCTTGAACCAGAAGACATGAACTCAAAAGCTCAATTACATATGGGGAAGGTGTTAGGCGCCTCACAACACATATCTTTCAATGGTACCTTGTTTTGGAAACATTCATAAAACACAATATTTTAATGGTAACTTAAATATTTAGCAATTGATTTTTCTGAAAAAGTTTAATTTGCAACTTACTTCAATCACATATTTGTTGGAAAAATAAATTTCATTTTGGATTAAATATGACTAATCTCACTCTATAGCATAGCACAATAAGCTTAATTTAACAATTTACTCTCTCAAAGCATTTTCCTCATGCAAAAAGAAAGGGAGCACATAATGGTCAAATTCTTGATTTTTGGAAATTTTATTTATTTTAAGGAAATTTCATTTATTTTGGTGAGATTTGGGGTTGGAAACATGATTTCTTTGATTTTGGGAGCTTTGTGTAATTATTGAAAGTTTAGGAGTTTTCAAAAGTTATAAGGACTTTTTGTAATTTTTGAAAATTCTAGGGTTTTTTGTGCCATTTTTGAAAAATTGAGTCATGTAATTTTGTAAAAAAATTCTGGTCAAAATGTAATTTTGGGAAACATTTTAGGGATCATGGGTAGTATTGAAAAATCAGATAATCAAAGTTTAATTTTTAAAATTGGAGGGTCTAACTACAATTTTTAAAAATTGAAGGGGTTAAAGTTTAATTTTCAAAAATGTTGGGTCAAAACGTAATTATTGAGGAAATTTATGGGCTTGTGAGCTCTTTTAATTTGTGAAATAATTTGATTTTGGGTTTGGAATTAGGTTTTATTTTATGAATTTATTTTTGGGTTTGAAGTGGGCCTATTGCATATTACTATTCAAATGGGTTAGTTAAAATTGATTTTTGGGTTTAGATGCGAAGAGAATCACTCAACGCAATTATGATCTATAGGACCCAACCTTTTTTATAGAGTATATGATTTGAGGAAAAAAAAAGAGGAGACTTTTTATTCAATAAAGAACTTTTTGTTCTCTTTTTCTCGCTTTTATGTTCACATTGATCACCAAGAAACACAATGAATCTGTCAAACAAGGGGCCAAGGTCCATTAGTTAGCCAAACCGAGTAAATACCACACACACTAGAGAGACACTTAACCATGAATGATTAATTTTGTTAACAAGAAAAAAACTAATACTGCAAAATCAAGAACTAAAAGACATATCATCTGGCAAATCCAGGACTGGAGCAAAGCTAGCATTCCGGAGCCTTCACAAACTGCCTAGAATTTTGTTCTGAACGGCGTTTTTTTATTGTTTCTGCAGCAAGACATTCTGCCCCACACATCAACCATAACACCTTGCACCAGCTTATCTTCAATACAAATCTTCTCTCCGTGCTCTCTTGCATTCCTTTCAGATCATATATGTTGGGGAAAAATCCTAGTCCCCTTTATGTCTATGTGTGAATTAAAATTAATGACTACCAAGCAATAGCAATATTATGGAAACAAATAAAATTTCAGCAAACACCACATAAACACAACCACACAAGAACACCAAATCTTACATGAAAAACCCTCTAGTGTAGATGGAAAAACCACGGAACAGCTCTGAAAAATATCCACTATGAAATAGAGATTACAACTATCAAGTTTATGCTAAATTTGAGTTTACAATAAATTGGATACACAATAAATAAATCTCAAAAAGTAAAATCTCACCATAAAGCCAGTAGCAAAATCTTCCTCTGAATACTCCAACTCTTCATGGTTGTAACACTCAAACACTTCATGAAAACTCCACCAATTTATCTTCCTTGTGTGTGACTTGAGCAAAGAAAAATGTCTCCTTTTTCTTTTTCACTCTCACACACTCCCACTGTGTTTCTCTATTTCTTCACACGGGCTGCACCTCAAAATGGCTGAAGCTCTCTCCTTTTGTGTGTTTCGCTCCCTCTGGAACTCACACCAAAAATGGCCGAATGCTCTCTGTTTTCAGCTCTCTGTTTCAGCTCTCTCTACAAGGCCGAATGGCCTTTCTTTCTTTTTTTTCTTTTCTCTTCAGCGTGTCCAACACGCTTAGCTTCACTTCTCAATAGTCAGACCTTGCTTTTTTGCTTCACCCAATTTCTTTCTTCCTTTAGCATGTTAAACGTGCTTGAGTCAAGTCTCATGCAAAAGCAATGCTGACATGAAGACTTTTGGAACCAGGCTCATAAATGAGCTTTCACAAGGCAAGCAAGTGGGCTGGAAGAAAGGGTGTCACGTGCACCCAACAATATATGATATAGATAACTCCAACCATGAAAGCCAATTAAGTTGTGTCTGAAACACTGGAACTTGCTTGTCAACCACATATATCAAATTCTTCAGCCCCATACATCTTAAATAAAATTACTGTGTACAGTATACATACAGCAATGTATGCTGTATAGCAAATATCTGCAGTAGTTTTAAGATGGATTATAGCTGCCATTTTACCAATTTTACTACCTAGACGCTAGACCTTACAAATTGATTTTGTTAACTTCTATAAAGAAAATGCTTGCAAAAAAAAAAAAAAACCTTTGAAAGTTTCCTGTGTAAACCACCCCACTTTCCAATTGAATAACTCTTTGCTCATAGCACCAAATGATACAAATCTGGTACCTTTAGAAATTTTGTTGCACAAGCTTTCCAACGGTACCAAGAACACTAAAAATGGAGTTTGGGAAGGCCTCGAACCAAAGGCTAATCATGCCATTGTTTCCCAGTTTGGAAAAATTAGGCCTTATTTCCAATTTGACTAAATCCAATTAAGTAGTATGAGTCAGATTTAATTAAGGGGATCTTTGAATCAGTGGTGTCACATTCACTGCTTCCTCCTATTGCCTTTGTGTATTAATTTGTCGCATTGATGATCCTAGTTCAAAATGAAAATATGATGCTTAAAATGCCTAGCCCAACTCTATATTTGCTGACAAGAGATGGTCAGATCAGGCATATGACCTGAATCAGAATTCAATTATATATATACTAAATATGAAATGAATTCAAAGGAATAATAAAAAAAAAAATACAACCTAGTTGTAGTCCATATAAAATCAGGATTAGTTTTTATAGTTAATTATTTTAATCGAACTTGGATCTTAATTAATTGGGTTCAATCTACCTATTTCCAACATTGATCACGCTATAAATAAATCTTAATTGGGTCTGATTTGGCCGGTTCTGATCTTCAGCCTGACCCATTGACTACCACCAAACTTGTTCGCTCCAAGAGGTGTAACTTGTAAATTGCAATAGTCACAATGAAATTATGGTGGAAAAATCAAAGCAAGTCAGGTTGGGCCTAAGCAGAAAATTTTTAGGTTGGAAGCACCTATCTTAATCCCACCTAATTTACAATTACCATCTATATATACAGACCCGATTATCAGCCTTAGTCAAATGTAGATATGCTGTCTCAATTTGTTTCCATTACATGTGACTCAAAAAATCCATCGTTCTATTCTAACTTTTTTCAGTACGTAATAGCATTCTCAGCACCAATAAATAAATAAATAAATTAAAATAAAATTCAGTAATAGCATATTCTAATATGTCCATGTGGACTAGTTACAATTAGACTATTACATATGATGGGTAATGATTTTCTCAAATAACTTATTTCATATCATCCATACATATCATTTTTCACATTTTAAATGTTGACATCACATTTTTGTGTTTTAAAATGTGTAGATTTGACATGTAGTTGTGGATGTAAGTGATAAAAGGAGTGTGAACAAATATTTACCAAATTCGTATATAGTATGACACTGCATGTCGCACTGGTTGTAATTTTGTATACTTCTATTCTAGGATAAAAATGTTAGATTTGAGAATAGGACGTTACAAATTCTGTCTGTATATACAAAGTCTAAGAAATTCATGAGGTGGTGTTTGAGTGTGACTCTTTGATTGTTTCCAAAGCTTTGAACGGGGCTTGTGAACCTCCCGTGGTCATAAGCAATATCATTGACGGAAGTAAACATAGGATGAAGGATTTTAGAGGCTATCATTGACAGAAATAGACATAGGATGAAGGATTTTAGAGGCTAAAAATATACAGGTTAGAAGTCAAGGCAATTGTCTAGCACATCTCTTGGCACGAGAGACAGACCCAGGATTTCAAGCTGAGGGGGGTGCCGGAGATAAGCGAAAAAAAATTTTCAAATACGCATCCATATAGTATTAATAAACTATCAACCAAGACAAATACCCAAAAATCGTTGTTTCTTAATATATCAAGATCAACCTTTTGAAATTGTGTTTGAGAGATATGGTTATTTTCTGGAATTGGGATATCGGTATTTTCTGGAACGTTGACTTCGGAAGAATTTGAATATATTCTTTTGAAAAAATCAAACATTGTAGTTGATCTTTTCATGATCTACAAATAAAATAAGAATCATATATATTATCTCACAAACGGTTGTTGTTACTAACTAAAGACAAATACTAGAATCTAGGTAATATGCATGATGCATTTAATTATAAATTTAATATTTCTCACTTCTTTTCAATTTATAAATTTATTTAATTTAGCATTATGAGTTAACAATTGACGCAAGTGAATCACTGTTATTTTCTTAAATTTGTGATGTGTGACAATTTTCTATATTATATGATTTATTTTTTTCTTTTGTCTTTGGTCTTTGCCTTTATTTATGTTTGTCTTTGTCTTGTACTCTCCATATTTCAGACCCTGACCCAATCCCACTGCAGACATTATAAATTTATTCTACACTACTAAAAAAAAAAAACTTTTATTAACTTTACCTCCTTTTTCTTTTCAAAACTTTACCTTCTTCTTTTTTTTTTTTTTGTCACTTGTCTTTATTGTTACCCAACTACCAGTCAACAAAGAACAAACAGATAAACACTACACTAATATATTATCTAATCTTTACAAACTCTACTCTCTTTCTCTCTTTTCTATATAATACAAGAGAGAGAGAGTCACAAACACAGAGTCACAGAGAGTCACAAAGCCAAAAGGCCAAAAAAAAAAAAAAAAAAAACACCACAGGCAGAATAAATTTTTAGATTCACAATCACGGAATCACCAAGATCAATTCATCATTCATCAGTAAAAATACAAACACCACAAGTCCACAAGCATAGATTTTTAGATTCTGAGATTCACAAACATTGTATTAGGTTTTAAAGGAAATAATAGATTAAATACCTGTGAACTGTGAAGGCTGGAGCAGTGGAGCAATGAAGCTGGGCTAGGCAGTGCAGATCGAGCAACCGGCGGAGACGGCAAAATGGGTCTCCAGTTTGGGTATGCGACAGCTGATGGCGGTGTGGGTATTGGGTAGCAAGATGGGTTTCTCTTTAGTGGGCATGGACAGCAGCATCATGGCATAGGCGGCGGCGGCATCACAGCATGATGGGTCTCTCACTTTCTCTGTCTCGCTCTCGCCTCTCCCTTTCTTTTATTTTCTTTTTTTCCTTCGTTTCTGGCTTTTCCATTTGGTTTTGGGATCTTACTGATTGCTAGGTTTTTTATTTATTTTTTATTTATTTTTTTTACATATATATATATATATATTAAGGTTTTCTTGGGCTTTGAAAACTCCTGGGCTAGCCGGCTGGGATAGGGATGGTTGAGGTGAGGGGCCAAGCTAAAAACCAAGGTGGCCTGAGCTAAAAACCAAGGGGCTTTTTTTGAAAATTTTACATACTAATTTTTTTTTTTTTTTTTTGGGCCCGGGAAGGGCCCGAGCCCCCTTTGCCTTCTACCTGGGTCCATTGGCACAATATGCCAAGAATATTGATGATTATATAAATTGGATAGAGAAAAATCTTACTATCATTGAATCAGTTATAATTCAAGATGTAATGTTTTTATCTCCTCCTTAATAAAGTTATGATATTCTTATCAAAAGAAAAGAAAAAAAAAGTCTAAGAAATTCATAATTACTGTATCAATACTTGATAAAACCACCCCACTTTCCACACTAATTATATAATTAAGGTCTGCAATCTAAAAATAAGATTGCTTTTAGCAAATAAAAATTAGATTTAGTATCATAAGCATACCATTAAATTGCTTTGTTTTTTGTGGTAACCAATTATTGACTGACAGTAACTTCCAACTAATACATGCTCTTGTTCACTTGTTGTCCAATAGGGAAAAAATTAACACTAATTTAGAAAGAAAAAAAATAGTCTTTTGTTAATGTCAAATTTACCCTTAAAAGTTAAGATGCTCGAACACTCAAAATCTCTCGGAATGTTAATGTCAAGTGGGGATATGTTGAGAACATTCCTATATGCGAGTCCTCAATTTGTGATTTTTAACTTTAGTCTAACTTCAATTGTTACTTGGTACATGATATTTTTCGGTGGGACATTAGCGGCATAGACCAACTTCCAGATTACACGCAAATTTGCTAGTGCGCTCCTAGGTGTTTTTGAAGTTGCTGATGAAGAGTTGGCCAAGCAGGGAAGATCATACCGTGCTAGCTAAGAAAAAGATGTAGTACAAGTCAACCAACTCAACTATTCATGCCCTCCAACTTTTTATTGCCCTCCTCAGTATAACTTATTTCATGAATGTTTTTAATGTATGTTATCTCAGATGAAACTTTTGGCCCGGGCCTACTTTGATGAAGCCAAATGGGTCTTCCAAAATTACATTTCAACAATGGAGAAGTTTATGAATCTCGCACTAAGAACCTCTACTTACCATGGTTTTCAGACTCGGACTGTTCATTAAACCGTAAAAGTAAGAGGTTCAAGGTTTTTGAAGTCAAACCGAGGTCAAACCGGGATCGAACCGTGATGACGTCATAATTAATTTAATAATTATTTTAAATATATATAAAAATATTAAATTAGTAAAAAATAGAAAAATTAACTAAAATAGTCCAATTAAAACTATAAATCCATATTTTAACTATGTCTAAAATATCCATCTATAGCCCAAATATGAAATATCTATCCAATAATAATAATAACCATTTTTTTATAAAAAGAAAATTAAAAGCATTAGATTGTCTTTCAAAGTTCCACTTTCCAATGCTCACGTGACTAGCTGTCTAGCTTGCATTCACAAACCTAAAAAAGCACTAGAAACAAAAGTGAATGAAATTAAAGGAAAAGATAAAAAAAAGCAATACAAACAAAAGCAGATGAAGAAAGAATTGTGATTTTATATCGACAATATTTGTCGCAATATTTTTACAAGAATCATATCAAAATCTTATGTGAAAAATTATTACTAATTCTAATTTGAACTCACTACTGAAATTATTTTTTTACTTATCAATATTAACTAATAACAATCTATTACTTAAAATTTATTGTGAAAATATTGTGGTAGTATTTCTTAATTGTCATTTCTTAATATTAAATATCACACTTTTCACATAAAAAAAAAAAAATCACACTTTTGAATAAATAAAAATATAAAAAAAAAAAACCTCACCGATTACATAAAAAAAATAATAATAATAATAAAACTAGAAATAAAGAACACCACACATTTTCATACGGACCAATTTATTACTCAACTCTCAACCAGACATTTACTTCACAGTTATCACTTATCCTTCTCACATATTCACATCAGGCTTCCTCAAAAAAAAAAAAAAAAAAAAAAACATATTCACAATTTCACATCAGAGAAAAGAGAAGAGAGAGAGAGAGAGAGAGAGGAGAATCTAAATCGACGTTGGTGGAGATCGTGGAGATCGAAGGCCTCGTCCGCCGCAGAGAGAGGAGAATCCGAAGAGGCGCCGGTGGAGATCATAGAGATCGAAGGCCGGTGGAGATCGAAGGCCTTGTCCGCCGCAGAGAGAGGAGAATCTGAAGCGGCGCCGGTAGAGATCGTGGAGATCAAAGGCCTCGTCCGCCGGCCCACCGCCGTTCGTCCTCCTCCCCCCCACCAGATTGGGTCAGATCGGATTGTTCTTCCTTTTTCTTTCTTTTTTTTCATTTTTTTTTATCTCATATTTGCTTGTTTTGATTCAACTTTATTGTAAGAATTGGATTTTGTTTTGTGTTTGGATTATGTGAGATGTTTTTTGAGAGTGAAGCAAAGAGATTGAAACAAAGATTACATGTTTTCTGGGTCAGATCAGACATTTTCTTTTTCTTTTGTTTTTTGTTTTTGTTTTTTTTTTTTTTTTTTTTAAGATGCAAATTCAAAGGGAACCGTGAAAAGCGGTCTAAATTCGGTTCTCAGAACTGTGCTGTTGAACCGCGGTTTGAACAGTTCCCTGCTTTTTTGGCATAGCTCAGTTCTTACGCCTAAAAGAACTATGATTGTGAGAGGTTCACGGTTTTTTCGGTCGGACCGTTCGGTCCGGTCTGGGTTTCAAAACCATGCTACTTACCCTATGGTCACAACAGTTTTTTCCTTGGCATGGGTGACATCGCTACAGAAGAGGCATAATATTACACCAGCTCTCTTCTTGTCATCTTTATTGACTAATATTGATGACTTTCTTGCAATGGATTCTAACTTTGGCCAAAATTGGGTTTTACCTTTTTCAGTCAAACTTTCCAATAAAATGTTCCCTATTTAAAACTATTTAGCAATATGCCCCTGTTTTGAAACTCAATTTTTTAAGAATCGAGTTTCAATGTAAAACTCGATTTTTAGAAAATCAAGTTATAGCGGAATTAAACTTTTAAAAAAAATTTTGTGGAACTCGAGTTCCACACTAAAAATTCGATTTTCGTTATAACTCAATTTTTAGAAAATCGAGTTTCAAAACAGGGGCATATCCCTAAATAGTTTCAAACAATGAGCATTTTGCTGAAACTTTTCGGTGAAAGGGGTATTTTGCCATTTTGGCATTCTAACTCTATATCTCCTTGTTTTTATCTAAACTTATGGTTTCAACTCCACGGAGCCTAGAAATTTTATTTTAATAGTTTCTAGAGTTGAATTGGTGAATTATTTGATTTTTTTTCGAAGATTAATTACAAATAAGCTGTCAAGTTTTGACTAATCCTATTTGGAATTTATGTATAATGATTTAGCATAGTAAACATGCCTCACTAATATGATGCACAAAGAGGCAGAGAGCTCAAAGGAAAGGACCACGATAAGCTTATGATATAATGATCTGAACTGTTTATCTACCCAATTTTCTTGATCACTAAAAGCCCAGAAATAGATGCGAAGAAATTTAGACAAACGAACACTCGTGATCTTGTTCTTCTTCTACATTATTGGTCTAGTTGTTATCAGTTAAGACATGCTTCGCACTCGTCAACAATGTTAATATGATGTGTGTAAATTTAGAAAATAATGTGATACATAATTATGAATATATGTGACCTAGAATGAATAGCACTAACTTGTCTCAAATTGAGGCATTGTGACAAGTCAAAGTTGTTAGGGTCATATTTTCTATGTATTGGTTTATCCTATGACAAAATGTACTTTACTTGTAATTCGGTAGATCTAAGTTAGGTTAATGTATCAAGAAGTATGTAAAGTTTACATCCTAAGTGGTATTATTAAAGACATGAAAATTGATCCAAGAAATAAGTGAAGAAAAGCAATTTCAGTATTTTCCGACACTAGCATCTTTTGAGATTTAATGAAGAAGCTCGACACAAGCTCAATCTATCGAGATCTACAATTTCAGAATTTTCAGCTTTGAAATTCGGCCCATGATGACTTGGATTGCTAAGGTTTCGTCCTTTACAACCCTAAACCATATAAAAGGCTTATTTTAAAGTCATCAAAAATATGTAAATTCAATTAGAGAACTCATACACTCTGTGAGAAGCTACTACATTTTTTGCGCCTTAGGGTTTTGTAACCAAATGCTTCTAGATCTTCAACGTGCTTTGAAGTGAAGAACTTTGCAACCTACAACAATCATTCGGCTACTTGGAGTTAGTCACGTACTGAGATTCGTGCATGCGAAGAAGTCTTCTACAAAATCATGTCCAATTGGGGATTGGTGTAAAGGTTCAATTGTAGGTTGATATTTTGGGTTAGTCCAAGGTAGTGGTAAGATTCCTTATACTTATAACCGTTTTTTCTTAATTAGTGAATTCTTGGGAGTAGTGACCTGAAATTCACCCAGTAGAGTTTTTGCCATGCAAAAGGTTTTCCCCATTTGTCAACAAATCATAGTATCATTTAATTTCCACTGCATATTAGTTTATTTTGGTGATTTGTTGGTTCCTCCATAATTTGCATGTAATTTGATCTAATTAATCAACTTAGGTGATTGAATTAATTAACTATGATCAATCTATAACCCAACACAAATTACAAGAAATTTTGGAATTTGAAAAGTACAAAGAAATTTTGGAATTAGAAAAGTAACAGTAGAAATTAGCGTGCATTGATAGAATTGTGTGAAATTTGATTTCTTTAAGGAATTGTGATGAGGATCAAAACTAATGCACTCATGGTGGTGATCTATGTTACTTCTTAGGCAAAATCCTTCATTTAGCACCGCATATTATCAAATTTTCTAATGGAGTTTTTTTTATCATTGACTAATGAAAGGCCTAAAACGAGTAAATTTAAAAGTTCGAGGATTTTCATTGAACAAAAGTAAAATTAGAGGACTGAATTGAATTTTGGTTAAAGTTAGAAGGTGTAATTTGTAATTTAATAAAAAAAAATTATTTAGATCCACGTTGGACAAAAGTACATAAGGTAGAATGTTTGCAAAAGTTTAGGGGCCAAAAAAAAATTAAAGTTTAAGGAGAAAACTGAACTTCATGTAAAGTAAAGGGAGAAATAATTTTTAAGCCCTTTTTCTTCCTATATAACAACTTGTACTTTTTGTGATAATTATAAATAACTCTCTCCGTGATAATTTATTAAAGGAAAATACTAAAAGTACTACCAGATTTACTACATAAACTTTACAAATTGATGAAATAATTTTGATTGGTAGACTTCAACCATCTCATTAATGAATGTTTGAATTGTTTTGTCCTGATTGGTTACATATCATATTGTAAGCACAATGTAATTAAATCTCTCTCTCTCTCTCTCTCTCTCTCTCTCTCTCTCTCTCTCTCTCTCTCTCTTTGTGCGCACACGTGTGTGTGAGATAATTGATAGTTGTGACCAGACGAGTGCATGGGTGTATGCTGTGGTTAGTTATTGATTATTATGTAAATATAGGATAAATCTCTATTTTAATTTATGTCTTTTTGTTGTTGATATTTTGTTAATATTCAATAGACGATAGTTTGGATTCGCATAATTTTTTTCCCCTTTATTAATATTTGTCCTTCAAGTTCAATCTAATTAGTTGTTGATATTTTGTTAATATTCAATAGACAATAGTTTGGATTCGCATAATTTTTTTCCCCTTTATTAATATTTGTCCTTCAAGTTCAATCTAATTTCTATACTAGGTTTTTATCAATCTTGAAAGTATGGTCTTGAACAGCTTTCTTTAGATTTTCTAAATCTTGATGTAGGGTAGATAATTTAGGAATAGGTTGAGGATGAGGAATTGTATAAAAATTATCTATGCAATTATATGAGCTTCAGATTATCTCTTTAATCTTAAAATTTCCATAATAAAGTTGGGGTAGATTTTTGTGAAAATACTGTGAGAAATATTTAATACACAAGTCACCTTTTATTTATACTATTATTTTCTATATTTGGATTGGATTTTTTTGGTTCCAAAATGCCCTCAACACTCCTAAGTTTAAGCGGAGACAAAACTAAAGGGTAGTTAGGTAAAAATATATGTCTAACTTGCACTAAAACATTGCCCACAAAATAGGAACACTCTCTTTTCAAGGTATTTGAAATGTTCCAACTACCTAAACTCGTGTTTTTGTTTCCCAAAATACCGTCAACACTCCTAAGTTTAAGCAGAGACAAAACTAAAGGGTGGTTAGGTAAAAATATATGTCTAACTGGCAATAAAACATTGCCCACAAAATAGGAACACTCTCTTTTCAGGGTATTTGAAATGTTCCAACTACCTAAACTCGCGTTTTTGTTTCCCAAAAAAAAAAAACTCACCTTTTTTTTTTTTTTTTTGAGATAAGAGATAGGTAATTAATTTTTTAAAACATCATGTAGTTTGCTTTTTCTATGGATGTATCATGTCATGGTGGTAAAAACGAAGGAACCCCCTTCATCACTCTCACTCTCCTTATTACTATTGCTGATGGCCATTTTGGAAGCCCAAGTAGAAAGGAAAAGCCCAGCAACATGGACAGAAAAGAGTTGGTAAACGAATAGAAAACCCATTAAGCCCAAGCGGCAGGAATAATGGATCATAGGCCCATAAGATAAGCAAACGGGCCTCAAAGTGGCAAATGGGCTCAAAGCAGCCCGGAAAGAGAGAAATAGCAAACCATGGGCAATATGTGATGTAGAAAAGTGAGAATGAGTCACGGCAAGCCCGAAGTAATGTAAGCAAAGAAAGTAAGGGGTTAATGGCAAGCCTATGAACCCCAAGGATGAGAACAAGATAATTGGGCTAGGGAAGCCCAATGGAGTTAGCAAAAACCCATGGGAATGTAGAGTTAGGAAAAGGGCCAAGGAAGCCCAAGGAAAGCAAATGGGCCAAGAATGCCCAAGGGAAAACAAATGGGATGCAGGAGCCCGCAAAGTAATGTAATGAAAAAAACTAATGGCCATACTGAGCCACTAGGGAAAGAATAAACGGCAGGCCCAAAGAGGCCCAACAGGATTAAGGCAAACAGCTTTACAGCAGGAATAACAGAGTGGTATAGCAGGAGGTGGTAACAGAAAAGAGTGGCCTGGAGAAAAAGGCGAAGCCCACCATCAGGCAAAGCCCAGCCCCTAAGTGGGCCAAGTCATAAAAGAAAGGAAAATAGTCAAGGATGAACGGCAGACTGTGCAAGCCAACCACGGTAAACGCATGAGCAGTAGGCATATTTTGGACACACATGGAAGGGAGGCACGTACAAGGCCCAAACACCACCAGCTTGTACCCAGCCAGTACAGGACACAGTGAGGTCGTGGGTCAGAGGTAAGAGGGCATGGTTTGGCGGTGGGGAGAGGGGAAAAACTTATTTTTGAGGTTCCTACTCAGGCTCTTTTGGGGGAAGTGTCCTGCTGGGATGACATACTATCCAAAAGAAGCAAGCTGAGTTGGAACCACTAAGTGCATGCCATGAAAGATAAGGAGAGAGAAAGAACCCAGACCGTAGCAAGAAAGGGTGTCACGACAGACAAACAAACAATATACCCTTCTTTGTCTGGTGATAGGGAGTGGCACACAGACGGACTAGTGGTGGTCGGCAAGTACACCCGGACCAAACAAAGGTAGTTAAGGACTAAAACAGTAAAATCCGATCACGGCAGGCACTATAAAAAGAAATCCTTTCCGTGCACAAGAAAAAAAAAAAAAGAAAAAAAAAAAGGAAGAACAACAGCAATAGGAACCATAACTAAGGAATAGGAATTTGAAAAGAAATATCAGGAAATAGAATGAAACGAGTGGGAAGGAAAGAAAGAAAAGATAAGAGAAAAATCAAAAAGAAAATAGATAGAGAGTTAGATCGGCAGGCATGCACCAATAGGTTGATCCCCTCTCTCCCTCTCAAAAATCCTGCTCTCTGTTAAAACCAAAAGGAGTCCTTTGGGCATCAACCATTTAGGTCCGGTTTCCTCAAAGTAGTTAATTTCCATGGCAGGACTTCCCTGGGAGATTAATTGCGCTGAGAAGAAACGTTTTTTCCTCTCTGGTTTTGCTCTTGCAAACCAGATTTAATTTGATTTCTTTCTCTTCTGATTAACCCATATATTACCATTTGTTCCCTTTGTTCTTTTTGTAAAAGTAATTATTGTTACTATGATTATGTTTCTTGAATAGGGATCATTCGGTCATTTTCTATTAAGTAGCCAGAGTACTTTATTTTGTTATTATTACCATATCTGTCTGCCACAACTTATCTAAAACAGCTCTGCCTGCCGCAAGCATGTTCCTGGCAAACAAGGCATAGTTTGCGCACAAGCCAGACCAAATTGAGTTGCAGTTGGACCGGTCTCAACTCCCGTACTTAGAATACTTGGATCAATTACCGCAGGAGACAGCCCAGCCCAATACAACTAAAAGGCCCACTACACCGATCACTTTCTCAAAACACAAAAGTACAAGAAATCAGTTCCTATCGAAAACAAATTAAGAACAAAATGCCAACTTCCTTAGTTAAATTCTTCTTCTACATTTTCTACTCCCTCCCCTTCACAGGTACACTCTTTTCTCTCACAACATGGCAGTCTTTAAAACCATTCAAATATGTATAGTATAATTGAAAAACTTACATCGTTACATGTTGTTAACTTTGTTTTGCAGATGGGACACATATGGCCTGGACTTCTTGCCATTGTAGGCCATTTAACCCCAAAAGGTGGTGGCTTTCATCTCTATAGTGTGAAGAAGTAGTGTTTGAAGTTTGGGAAAGATGGTCTGGAAGAGTATGGGGCAGACAAAGTTGTTGCTTTGATGAAGAAACTGGCAAAGGTTCATGCCAAACTGGTGACTGTGCTGGCCGTTTGCATTGCCAATGCATTGGTGGAGTCCCTCTGGTCACAGTTGTTGAAATGATATTTGGAACCTCTAAATCAAACTTACATTACTATGATGTGAGTTTGGTTGATGGGTTCAACTTACCCGTGTCAATGGTTTCCCATAGGTGGTGAGTATTATGCGTGCAAGTTATAGGTGGTAAGTATTAGGAATGCAGGTGAAATAAGTTTTGATCACTAGTTTTTTTTTTTTTTTTTTTTTTTTTTTTTTTTTTTTTTTAATTTTACAATTAAAAAATATAGTAATTCCAAATTATACTTTTTCTTATTATTTCTTTCTTTTTCTTTTCTTTTTTTTTTTTTTTGGTTGCTAAATGTCACTACTTCTTTTTCAACATTAAGATCCGAGGAAACCTATAGAATATCAAACATGTGATTATTATGTGAATATGCAAATACATTCAACTATCTCTATGGACCAAGATTGTCACAAAAACTTAGACACATACCATGTCGAGATAAAACAAATGCAGCATTCTTGAAAACAATTATTAGCAATCCACTAAGTAACCAAGTTAGCCTGCAAACAAAACTAAACCAAAATCAATGTAAATATGTAGTTTCAATAACTCTACAAGTAGCAATTTTGTTATATTTTAGTATATCACATACTGATAGATAAAGAGGTGAATTTGGAGGTAGTTATCCAAATTCCAAATTGTTTGGTTAAGTGCCTAATTTTAAGAGAAATGGTAAGCATTAAGGAGTACATAGATGAAAGAATTGGAGATAGAAAAGAAAACTTTTAGTTAGTTTAGAATTTAGTGACTGTAATATTAGTACAAATTAATTAAACCGATTCCTCCTCTTCTCATTCTAAAAAATAATAATAATAAATTCTTCCTCTTCCATCCCTTAACATCTGTTTTATTATTTATTTATTTATTTTTAAGAATCCCCTTTACACCCTTACGTTTTAATTTTATTAATAAGAACAATTTTAAAAAAAGATATCACTATTTTAGTAACTGTAATATAATAATGCATTTTGGATGAAATAATTTTTTATCGTTTCATCACACCCCTAGGTATTTTTGTGATTGAAAAACGTAGTAATCTCAAATTATAATAGATGCAAATTATTAAGCATCCTAAACTTTAGTTTTGGATGTGTACTAAGTACCTATCCTTTAGGACTAAATAACCTCCATTTAAAAAAATTGAAAAAAAAAATTCAGATTTTACAACGTGGGAGTCTCTAGCACAGAGGTATTTTGATATGGATGTGCAATAACTAACTACCTTTTAGGACTTAGTGACTGCCTTTTAGGATTTTTTTTTTTTTTTTAAATGATAATTGTAACACTCTATGACCAACATATATTTTTATGTCATTACAAAGTTCACAATCCAAAAAGAATAATTTTCATTCATTAAACTTTTGGGATTGGGTTCAAAAAAATAGTAGATGCACCAAAAAAAATTACATTGCTTGATATTAAACTTAGAGAATAGGTGCACGGAGCAAATGGTATTCTTGGTGTTTTAAATTTTTTTTTTTTTTTAACTTCCGCTAAGCCTTAATCCGATTTCTAGCTTTGTGAAAATTAAATCTAAGGGTGTGAAAGACATTGAAAATTATATATCACACTCAAAATCAGCTATCAATCAATTTTAATCCAACCTAACAATTAAATAAATTGCTATACAAATTAAATCAAACAAAAAACCATATGCACAACGAAAAATACACAAATCTAAGGTACCACACAAATGTATTCAAAAGCTACCAACCTTTCCATATTCAAGGTGTTTTAAATAATTTAATACAAATTTAATTAATTATTTTTTTAGTTATTTTTATGGATTTTTTTTACTAAGTGACTATCTTTTAAGATTATAGATAATTTCATATATAACTCCCATTAAAAAATTATTAAGAAAAAAATTAATAACATGAAAGCCTTTTCTATATAAAATAATAATAATAAAAGTAATACCCTTCAATAGTTGAGGGAGGGAAATTTCAACCAATTGAGCTATTACTTAAAAAAAAAAAAAACATTATTATGGCTAAAATATTGTGTTTACATATTTTTAGTGTCAGACTATCAGAACTCAAAAGTAAGTTTGAAATATTATTTTACGAAACTTTTATATAACAAATTATTGTGCAATTTTGTTATATCCATAAATTTTAACATAGCTCATGCTTCTATGTTTACTAAAATTTTATTAGAATTGCACATATTACTAACATGATTATTTTTTAAGTAGTATTATAGTTACAATTTCATTATCCATTTTCAATATATGTAAATTTATAAGATTTATTTAAAGGATCTTTTTTTTCCTCCCCCTAAAGGTTAATACTAAATTATAGCATCATCTTCCAATCAATAAAACATTGATTACTACATAAAAAAATTGCCAAAAACATGTGATAATTACGGAATACTAGCATCTCAGCACTCGCTATTGCGTGTGCTCAGAGATTTTTTTATTTTTTGGATAAAGGTTAATAATTTAAATCTATTATAATTTGAAATTACTATATTTTCTAATCATAAAATACATAGGGGTGTGACGAAAAAAATATTTCATCTACAAATGCATAACACTCATCACACCCCTAGGTATTTTATGATTAGAAAATGTAGGAATCCTAAATTATAATGGATTCAAATTATTAACTTTTACCCAAAAAAATAAAACAACTTCTGAGAGGCGAGTTCTTTCCTAAGTAATTTGAGATTGGTGCCATCTATAGTGAAGGTTCTCATAACTGTTCTAGTACACCAAAGCTCTACTACCCAACTCCTATTTTGTCAAGCCAAATCTTTTCTTTATTATTGGTAGTATTCAAATGTGATGCACAGATTGATGAAGATTCTTATATAAGCTAAAAATAATTTTTTTAAATATATATATATATATATAAGTAAAACTGAATCACTATATAAATAGTAATAATAACTTATAAAATGTAACTAACTAATTTTAATAAAAAAATTACTTTATGTTATATGATAAATGCTTGTTTTTTAGGTTTTATTAGTGTTTATCTACTTTTATATTTTAAAATTCTCTTTGTGCTTTGTATTAATTTCTTAGTATGAGATCTAAAATGAGTTTGATCATTCGTAATTTTAAATTTCATCTTTTTAATTCTGAATTTTATTTGGATTATGTTTAATCTATGGATTTTTCCTTGTGATATTCTAATTAAAAAATCAACATAGTCACAAAATCAAAAAACACATAAAAGAGTTCAAAATTTGACAATTAAAAAAAAAAATACCTAAGGAACTAAAAACTTAAATGGGTGTCCCATGTTTACTTCTTTCTAGTAGACTTACTTTTGATATGAAGTCTATGCATGCAAATTCAGAAACTAATAATAATACGTAAGATGAATTTATGAGAACAAAACTATAATATATACAAATACATAAGCGTAAGTTGCATCTTGGAAAAAAAAATGGTGGTATTGTGTGGGATTTAATTATAGTAGTAGCTTATTGTTTAAGAGGAATTGTATGAAGGACTATGGCTGAATATATATAAACTTTGAAAATAATAGACTTTTAGTTGGATTAGAATTTAATTTTTTGAAACTTAGATGATAAAGTTTTCCCTAAATTGAATTATTGTTAAATCTTATCTTTTGGCCAAGAGCCTTTTTTTCTTTTTTCTTTTTTTTTCTTTTTCTTTTTTTGATAAGATAGAAATTTTACTCTATTTCAATATAAGTATATATGTGTGTAAAACTCCCTCATAAATACTTGAAACCCGGCCCAAGAGCCTTTTAACTTCTTCTTCTTCTTTTTTTTGAGACAAAGCCTTTTAACTTAATTGGTTGGAATAGCACCTCTTGACTTATCCTTGTTTCAAGAAAATATATCCTATCATTTAATAAAAAATAATTTAATAATCAATAAACATAATATGCAAATTGAGAGGAAAAAAAAAAAAAAAAAAACTCAAACGTACCCAAGTCTCAAGACTCTCAATAGAAAGTTGTAACAAGAACCTGAACGGGGGCTTGGTTGAGTGGGCAAGGCTCGGGCGTTTCGTGCAACACACCTACGTTCGAGTCTCGCTGCTCACAGGAGTCCGTTGGTGGGCATACTTAGTGAGGGGTGTACTCAAAAAATGTGACTTTCACACAGCCGTTGGTTACCCTTCAGCTGGGTGGGTCTCCCGCTGGCTCCCTGCCCGGGGGTGTAATATAGCCATAAAGGCCCCTATTTTTCCATTCTCAAAAAAAAAAAAAAACCTGAATTGGGCTGGGCTTGTTAACTGAGCCTGGATTTGAAATTAGGCCAACAAATTGGACCGAACTGCTCCTTTCTTCTTCTCGTTCCTCTTTTTTATTTTTTTAAATTATTAAATTGGGTCGGGCCTTGGCCTTAATGAGTCTCTTTGGAGTTTGGACCCACGAGAGATAACCGGCAAAATCTCATTCTCAAGCACTGGGAGACGACCCGTTAGAACGTCAAATGCACGGGAGAGACGGCGGTCCGGCGAAGTTTTGCAAACAACTTCGCGGTAAGCCTCTGCCCAAACGGCGATTTAGTAATTGTGCGGTTAGTTACAAAAAAAGAAGTGAATGGATTAGTTCCTGGGTTCTTGACAGCTTGTTCCTACATAAGAATTTCAAATGTTCATGAAAATAGTCGCATATTTGCAAGGAATTTGCACATAAATTAAATACATAATTATGTGAAACCATATGTACTTGAATTTGGACATGCAGAGTGTGTAAGTGAGGTTCTTTTATGCTCTAGTGAAAGATTAATTAATTTTTATTTTATTTTTTATTTTAAAATTTCAAAATTGATTACAATATAGCTATTTGGTTGGAAATTTTTAACTCAATATTTTATTTTGTCTTTGATAGTTTCACACTGAGTAGACAATATGTATATAGATTTGTTGTTTCAAAGTGAGAGCTACATGGGCTAGGCTTGACAAGTTAGAGGGTGAGGGAGATTCCAGGTGTGGGATGTTGAGGATGCAAATAATGTCCATGACCGGGTTTCATTCATGCAAATGCTACCAAAACCAATTGCATCAAAGAGATATCAAGACAATTCTGTTCTGATGGGTCCCTTTCTGTAGGTGGAATAGAAACATTGATAATGGGTTAGTCACTCCTTGCAATGGGAGCATCCCAAACTGCCATGATCCAGTGACTGACAGTTTTTTGCCTACTGTCATGTCCTAAAGTTTATGGGTCCCTGATGGCTTGCTTATGGTGGAAGTCCAATTGTAGTCTCAAACTTGGGGCGTGTCAATTCACAACATCCAATGCCTTCTACAAGCTTTCCTGGTTTTCCTTCAGATGGGAGCTTGGTGGCACACTATGCTAGAGAATCAAGCAAGCAACTTGCTGCTGGGGTACATGATTTCCTTGAGTTTTGTTTTTTCTTCTCATTGAATCCACATTTATATGCCTTCCCCTTTATCTCTTTATACCCAGTGTTTGCAAGTTTGACTAGGAGTCATACACTTTTACTTTGCTTGTGCTACTTTACCTAGGTGAATGCATTATATTGCCTAACGGAAGCTGTGTGATAAATCTTGTTATGGTTAACCTATCATATGAATCATTAAGTTCATTTTGAGGCATGGGTTACCTTCTACTGAACATGGTAGCAACCTTTTTTTATTTTTTTATTCCTCCCTTTGGTGAGTGAACATGGTAGCAACATTGTCTTTGGCATAGATGATGAATTGATTTCTTACCTATGTTACTCCATTTTTGATCTTCAATGAACACAGTAGCAACTTAGTCTGTGGTAGATCATGCTGTTGTGGTGTTTACTTGAGAAGTTATTTTATGAACTAATACTGGCATGATCCCTTTTGATATCTCACTTATTTTCCCCTAGGTTTCTTATTGTTTTCTTGTGTTTATCAGGTCAGATATTGTAAGCAAAGATGTTGTTGCCCATTTTAGGACATACAAGAGTCCTATTTCAGCATTATGCTTTGACCCTAGTGGCACAACATAAATGTTTTCAAAATAATGCCTGGACAATCTCATAAACTCCTCTGCATCTGATGTTGGTGCATCTTACGTACATCTTTAAAGGCAACGGCATGGTTTTACAAATGCAGTGTTAGATAATTCTGTCATGGTACCTTCCTGAATATGTCGTTGTTATTGTCAAGTGCTTATATGTTTTTTGGATATCAACCTTGGTGACAACAGCGACTGGATTATGATTAACTCATCAAGGTCAAAAGACTTGGTTCCAGTTTTTGACCATCTTCAAACCCCCAAAATCCAGCAAACACGGTTCACTAGGTTTTATGTCTATTTATTTTACATTTTCTGGGTTGTGGCTGTTTCTTATATATATCATTGCTTGCCCATTATGTTTTGGATGCATGGGCACCTGATTCTTTACATTATCTTACTAAAAGGACTTTATCTTAGATAAAGCTGACATATGATAATTATATGTCTTGTTTAATGTGCCAATGAGCTCTAGTGTACATAGCACCTCCTCCTCAAAAGAATATTGAGGTTGAGGTTGTGGGCTTAAGATCCACTGAGTGGGTGTGCAACTTACCAATAGAATAAAAATCATATGATTTGCTTAAATGTGCACCCGTAATTTCTTATGCTTTTGATCACTTTGTAGATTGTCTTTTTTGTTCACAACAATGACAGTTGTACTGACATTTTTGGGTACCATTTCTTGTGTCATACGGGAACCCAGCTTTAGATTGCAATAACATTGAGCTTCAGCATCAGAGGTCTGAGCTGTCTGAAACAGCAGGCTTTCATGTAGGAGCAGCTCTGGCTTGCTTGACTCTATGATTGACAATGCTGCTGCAGTGGCAGAATTTCACAATGCTAGCAAAGAAACTGAAGGTAATGGTCCTCAGATGCTAGTAGGAACCAAGGGCTTTGTATATATTAGTGACAGCCCAAAAACAAAGACTCGCTTGAGATTGTAAATAATAGAGAGAATTTCAGAATGGAGGCTCTACTCAAGT
The DNA here is from genome assembly GCA_023621385.1 of Quercus gilva. Lineage (NCBI taxonomy): Eukaryota > Viridiplantae > Streptophyta > Magnoliopsida > Fagales > Fagaceae > Quercus > Quercus gilva. The sequence goes on from CM042480.1 coordinate 15,797,343, forward strand.
TTGTAAATAGTAACAAAGACGGCCTAAAAATGGAGAATCATTTTAAAGATGAAGGTGGTGAGTTAGATTGGAGGTATGTTCCTTGTCTGGTTTAAATGGTTGGTTGGGCATGAAAAATGAAGTTACTGAGCTTATTAGTATTAAATATTGATTGGCTTTCGATCCGGTAAAGATGAAATTCATTCTACCTTGTTTTGATTTCTTTTTAGTCACATTTTAATTAATTTCCCTATTTCTTGCTGGTAGTTTTGAGTTACACTTTGTCCCTTTTCTCTTAACAGTGTTAATATGATGGGTGGAAATTTAGAGAATAGTGATGTGGGACTGTGGATGCTATGTAGTTGGGATTTCATCTACTACTTTGTAAATAACAGTCTATATTTTTTCTCAATAACCAGTTGTAAATATGTACATAATAGTATCTTGTAAAATCTCTTTCTCACTGTTTCTTTATTCTTTTAAAAATTTATTCTGCTACCACTCTTTTTACATTTTATCAAAGATGAAATGCTTGACCAATCTCATGTGTGGGTTCTTATCTTCTTTCTGCAACAATTTGCTTAAGGTGCATTTGTGTAGTGGCTGAGTTTGCGTTTGCGTAGGTTGCGTGTTTTTTTGGCTGGTCCCATGGCACTGTTCATGGACCAGCCAAGTGATAAAAACGTGTGAATTGTAATTTGCAGCAATAAAAAATATTTTGCTACAGTGTTTTAATCAATAAGTTTTCAGTTTTCGGCAAAATAAGCGATATCCAAATGCACGCTTAATTGGATTTCTTCCTGTTCTGTCATGGAGTTTCTAGATTCTTTAACCAGTTGATTTTTTCACTGATGGACTGAAACGTGCTTACAAATTTTACCCTCTGGCTTTCTGCAATATCTGACTTATTATAGGGGAAAAGGGTTGATGCTTTTGTAGATTCAGGAAAGCTTTTCTTAAAGTTGTCCACAACGGTGTGAAAGTGAAACAGTAATAAATATTCAAACATGTTCGAAGCAATATCTGTTTATGCCCAAGCATCAGTGCTGTATATTCAGGGAAAATGTTTTTCATTTTCTAAAGTAGGAGATGTGATAAAGAATTGTTATTTACATGTTAACAAACATAGTAACATAAATGAATAGGATGAATAGAACAGTTAGGCATATCTAAAAATATCTTATTCTTCAAAGGACTTAATATAAATGGCATTTTAATCTAATCTGTTGATAAGCCGATTTCAATGAATATAATGTTTATTAATGAACCTGTGAAACTACAACTATGAGTCGACCTTATTTTTTAATAATATAAATGACATTTTAAACTCTAATCAAACCTTGCTTGCATTTGGGTATGCGGTAGTTTTCAGTAACTTATTTATATAGTATTTTTCAAAAGAGAGCTTTTGGTAGCTTTTATGCTAAATATATCACAAAGTTCAAATGTTAGCCTATTTTCAAAAAAAAAAAAAAAAGAAGTAAATTTATTAAAATTTTTTTTTTCTTAAATTGAGACAAAAAGCAAAAAATTCTGCCAAACAGACCGCCATCTTTATCTAGGTAAGTTGTCCATGCCTGTAATCTTGTACTGCTTATTTGTATAAACAACTTGATGCATTGGTACGGATATGAGTTTGAGTATGATTTGGGTACGGGTATAGGGATACAAATTTTTTTTTGAAAAACTTAGGGTACAATACGTCAAGAATATGTGTATTAATAACCATTATATATTTTTTAAATATTTTTTTATATATTGTTAAGCATATATCAATTTAAAAGTAATAATGGATAATAAAGTAAATTCATAGACCTTAAATGATGTTTAGAAAACAAATCAAGATAAAAAAGAGTAAATAATAGATAACTAGGTAAGTGTTTAACATTGAAACCAATATATAAAACATATAAATAAAATTTCTTACAAATTTGGGCTATCTATCACTATCAGGGGTTGGGTTAGAACGATATCTAAGTCATATTACAGGTGTATCCTAGATGCATTGGTGTGTGTGTGTGTGTATTTTTTTAAATGATTGGGTATGTATCTTAGAGATATTTGGTATGATACCAGTATGATATATATCGGATACGGGTACATGTGCAAAAATTGAGGGGCTATTTGGTAGTGTATTTTAAACAACAGTTTTCAGTATTTAAACACTTAAAACTATTGTTAAAAAAAAAACATGTTTTGGTAGACACAATTTTTTTAAGAGTGTTTGAGTTATATTGTTCAAATTATGGTATTTAAACATTGAATTTAGAAAGCCCCTCATATCAGTTTTCAAGATGCAAACAACGTTGTTGAGTGGCACACTTGTAATTATTTAAAAAAAGTGGGACCCACTAACAAGACAACACATATACTTTTTATTTTTTCTCTCCTACATGACTTTTTTTATTTCTCTCCTTCTGTCTTGCACAAACATACATTGCTAGACTTGGGATTGAGATCAAAGTATTGCACCTAATGTAATTCACCCACTTTTTCTCACAATTTTTTTTTACATTTTTTACTTTTTAACTTTCTTTTAATATATTTTATTTAATGGTTGAGATTGAAAGTTACTTTTTCAACTTTCAATCTCAGTCATTAATTACAATAGCATCAGGTGCAATACCTTTGGTATTGCACCTAATCTCAATCCGCTGGACCTGGACGCTTCTTCCTCTCCAGTTTTATTTTATTTTATTTTATTTTATTTCTTCCTTTTGCTCTTTTGGACAGTCCTTTTGCTGGGATTTATTTGAAAAATTTGTTGATTCTTAAAGGATTTGGCAAAAGAGAGGATATAAGAAGAAAAGAGAGACAAAGAAGAGAAGAGAATAAAAAGAAGAGAGAGAAGAGGGTGTAATAGTAGTGGTAGTAACGGTAATAAGTGGGAATTATCAAATAAAATAATATTAAATATTCTACACATGTCAGATAGTACTCAGCTTTTTTTTATAAAACACCTACTCATACCAAACACACAATTATGTTTTTTCACTTTTAAAATTTTATTATTATAAATATGGTACGAAACACCATTTTTTTTTTTTTTTTTGTGCATTATGAGTACTTTAAATACGTGTTTTTACAACACTTTTTAAACTACATTTTTCATATTATTTTGAACAACAGTACTAGGATACTGCTACCAAACAACCTTGAGTATCCATGCATCCTAGTATGCAGGTGAAAGATGCTAGCTGAAAAGCTCTCTTTTTATTGGGTGCTATCGGGGACAGAATTGCCTTAGGGCTGAGGGGGGCCATGGCCCTCCCCCCCTCCCCCCCAGCCTTTGAAAAGAAATCCCATAGTATATATATTTTACACAAAAAATTTACTTTTTGCTTTAAAATTTATATACTTGGCCCCTATTTCCAAAAAATTGACAAGCTGACCCATAAATCTCAAAAATAGATAACAAGAAAAATATTTTTTAAGAAAACACATATTTGAATAATAAGAAAAATCTTTGGACAAATCATAAATCTGGTTTAAGCAAAAACAATAACAACAAATCAATTACAAATCCTAGCAAAAAAATCACAAAAAACCCAATAACATTTACCCAATTCCTCCCCCTCATTTGAGAGCTCTATGCCCCTTTCAAATGACTCCACCTCATAGCCACAGAGACAACTCTTATACTGCTGATCGCTTCATCCACATGCCAATTAATCACCAACAGCTTGGATCAAGTGGTGGTCTTTAACTCAACTAGTGGAAAAAATTTATCTATTTTTTGAATGGTAGATTTTTTTTTTTTTTTTTAATGTTTTATTAACTTTGGGACACACTTAGCATGCATGCATAAATGGTAATACATGTGAGAAACTACAACAATCTATTATTTTGTACCTTACCTAAACTAGCACCAAAGCATGTGTGAGATTAGTCTATTGGTAATAAATTTTGTGACTTAACTAAATTAATGTAATGACGGGAAAAGCTTTATTATTTACTCAGTTAAAGACTTAAAGTTACTGTTTATTATCATGTGATTGTTTACTAGATCTCTTTTATTTTATTTTATTTTACTTTTTTTTTCAAACTTGCAATTTTTCAAAGGAAAAAATCTCAACCTCACCAAAGACACCAATAATTGTCTTACCTTTTTTTTTTTTTGCTGAATATTAATGCATGATATTTATTTACCATCATTTTAGCTGTTTTATTAATATAATGCTTGACATAGTTTTGAACTTTTAACTATAGTTTTTGTATTTTTTTTAAGAATCATTTAACTATATATATTGTAAGGACGCAATTTAGGACTCTAGCCCAAGTGATAGATGAATTTAGGCCCAAAAAGCCCAATACAATGAATTTGTAGAGAGTGGGTTGGAAAACTGGGCTTTAATGAGTTGGACAGCAAGTAGAATGGATTCAGGTGACAAGAAAAGGAAGATAAACTGATTTAAACTAAAGAAAATCGTCATCGGCAAAGTCCGAGGAGATTAGTTCTTATATATTTCTCTCAAGTTGGATTACAGATTCAGTTCTTAACTACTACAATCTTTTTCTCTTTATTTCTCGATCCCCTTCTCTTAGGGTATCTCTTCCATTTTATAGTATCTTTACCTTCCATCTCCACACTCCACATGCAGATCAGATTATTTGTGTTGATCCTTGTCCCATCAGCACCGTCTTAAAGTCTTTGGGTAGTAGCTGTAAGGTTGAAAGTTACTGTTCAAATATCACTTCATCATTAATGCGGCCAGAAAGTTAGCTGCAGAGCATTTAATGCGGTGGTAGTAGCTTTCCCTTGAGATATTTCATGACTTTCTTCTGTCCTGTTCCTTCCTAATACTTATCCTCATTCATGGAATGATCCAGAGCGTTACTCTTGATGGCAGATCACACCTTCTGACCTCGGCTTTGCTCAGCAGAGGAGGGATTCTTCCTTGGACCACCCTCCTGGATGACTTTAACCGGATTTCACTTCTTCACTTACTAGCACAGATCCTTATGAAAGTGTTTACCCGTCCTCGGATTGGGCCCCTGGCCCAATATATACATAAACATGGGCTCCTGGGCTTATCACCCCTACATATATATATATATATGTGGGGCCCAAATATTTAACAACCCCAGCCCACTCCACATCTGGCCCAAGGTTCGTGCCGAGGAGGGTACAAAGTCTGAGGATGAGTGGGAGAAACTCAAGTCGTTTGGGACCTCGCCGAGGATGCTCACGTCTTCGGCAAACCGACATTGAAGGAAAGGAGCTGTCATTCACTCATTAAATGCACGCCACCAATACTCTGGTCACATCAACGGTGAATTGACCAGCCAACAGTGATGCGTTGGTTGCTTTAACTAACAGAAAGCCTACAAAGGCGGCTGATGGGACAAGCCCTCAGACACAAGTCCAGATGGCCAACAAGTGGACGGCAGATATCAACTGAACAAGACTATATAATAGATAGAATCCCCAAAGGAAAGGGGCTTTTTGGCTGGGAAAGAAGAGATCTTTCTTTTAGGGTGTACAGAGGACAACCCTTGTACTCATTGATTCTAAGGAAAAGAGCTCCTCGGATTGGGCCGAGGACGAACTTTCCTCAAGAACACTTAGTCAAATTTTAGTTATCCTGCTTGTAAGCCTGCATCGACTGTTGTCTTTCTTGCTAGTGTCTGCCCTTCTATCCACTCTCTACAAATTTATTGTACGAGGGTCGCCCGAAACGGGTCCCTACAATTGGCGCCGTTTATGGGGAGGACTTGTGCACTAGCAAGTGCGATGGTTGGTGTGAAAAGATCAAGAGCAACACTTCTCAAAAAAAAAAAAAAAAAAAAGAAGGAAAAACAATACAGTCTACAGCAACAATATTCATTCAGAAGACAACAATCACAAGAAGTGGAAAGATGCGAGAAATAAAAGAGATGAAATGGGTCTACTTCTTTATTAATATAAGGAGAAGTTACATTTTACAGCAGATGCCAATGCAGGCTTGTTCTAAAGCTAACTACAAAGAAAAATGCCTAAACAGGCTTGTGGTGAAGCAAGAGAAAAGGAAAGGGTGAGAGGCCTAGGCAGGCTTGTTTTAAAGCCAAGTCAAGCGACGGAGGGAGAGGTGGAGACAAGCCTATGTTAAGACCGTCCACAGCTCCCCAACCAACACTTGCGGCGAAGGGAAGGGGAAGGAAGAAGAGGCCGCGGCGCCTGACGATTCCACCTCAAGGTTCCGCTTGGTTTCCCTCCCAATCCCACAACGACTGGGAGCCGGCGAATCACTATCAATTTGGAGAGCTAATAAATCCAAATCTGAAGGGGAGACGTTACGTTCTTTTCGGATCCCCCTCCGAACGGCAAGGGGAGTTCCATCTCTGGCTAGGTCGAAAAGAAGAAGGATCTTCGACCTCCTCCTACCCCACCCCCAGCATGATGTCCAGGGTCGAGGTACCATCCTCGGCTCCTGAAAGGGGCTCGGCCTCCTTATCACCGCCCTTTCTAAGGGCCACTTCGTTTCGTGGGGCACAAGCTAATATTTTGGCAGAGCCCTCAAAACGTAAGGAGAACAGTGTGTTTATGAGATCTGAACTCAAATGATTGTGAAGTTAAAGAAAAGAATCATCCCAGAAATGCCTTATATGGAAGGCAAAAATTGGTGAAAGCCAGCCTGCACAGAATCCTAAGGAAAAATTATCGGAGGCAATAACTCCGCCCAATTTCCAAGAGGCTTATCCGCTGCTGGCCCCTCGTAAATCTGCAAGGGCATTAATGAGGAGGCGCCTTGCGCACCGAAGCGTCCAGCGCGTTACTCGAATAGCCCAAAAGACGCCTCGTAATCAGAAGGCGTACGCTAGACGAAGAGGCTAAACCAAAGAAAGGTCCCCTCCTCGGCGGAGCAGGTCTAAAACTAGATACTAGACAGAACCAAGGCTTTGCATGGTCCTCGGACTCAAGTTTATGGGGAAACTAGTTACCTCAGAAGACAAGTGTTAGATAGAACCTAGGCCTTGCATGGTCCTCGGAATCAAGCATATGGGGAAACTAACTACTAAAGAAGAACTAGGTAATAGACAGAACCAAGGCCTTGCATGGTCCTCGGCCTCAAGCCTATGGGGAAACTAGTTACCTCAGGAGACAAGTGTTAGACAGAACCTAGGCCTTGCATGGTCCTCGGACTCAAGCCTATGGGAAAACTAACCACTCAAGAAAAACTAGGTACTAGACAAAACCAAGGCCTTGCATGGTCCTCGGACTTAAGCCTACGGGGAAACTAGTTACCTCAAGAGACAAGTGTTAGACAGAACCTAGGCCTTGCATGGTCCTCGGATTCAAGCCTTTGGGGAAACTAACTACTAAAGAAAAACTAGGTACTAGACAGAACCAAGGCCTTGCATGGTCCTTGGACTCAAACCTATGGGGAAACTAGTTACCTCAGGAGATAAGTGTTAGACAGAACCTAGGCCTTGCATGGTCCTTGGACTCAAGCCTCTGGGGAAACTAACAACTAAAGAAAAACTAGGTACTAGACAGAACCGAGGTTTTACATGGTCCTCGGACTCAAGCCTATGGGGAAACTAGTTACCTCAGGAGACAAGTGTTAGACAGAACCTAGGCTTTGCATGGTCCTCGGACTCAAGCCTATGGGGAAACTAGTTACCTCAAGAGACAAATGTTAGACAGAACCAAGGCCTTGCATGGTCCTCGGATTCAAGCCTCTGGAGAAACTAACTACTAAAGAAAAACTAGGTACTAGACAAAATCAAGGCCTTGCATGGTCCTCAGACTCAAGCCAATGGGGAAACTAGTTACCTCAGGAGACAAGTGTTAGACAAAACCTAGGCCTTGCATGGTCCTCGGACTCAAGTCTATGGGGAAACTAACTACTAAAGAAGAACTAGATACTAGACAGAACCAAGGCCTTGCATGGTCCTCGGACTCAAGCCTATAGGGAAACTAGTTACCTCAGGAGACAAGTGTTTGACAGAACTAAGGCTTTGCGTGGTCCTCGGACTCAAGTCTCTAGGGAAACTAACTACTAAAGAAAAACTAGGTACTAGACAGAACCAAGGCCTTGCATGGTCCTCGGACTCAAGCCCGTGGGAAAACTAGTTACCTCAGGAGAAAAGTGTTAGACAGAACCTAGGCCTTGCATGGTCCTCGGACTCAAGCCTATGGGGAAACTAGTTACCTCAAGAGACAAGTGTTAGACAGAACCAAGGCCTTGCATGGTCTTCGGACTCAAGCCTCTGGGGAAACTAACTACTAAAGAAAAACTAGGTACTAGACAGAATCAAGGCCTTGCATGGTCCTTGGACTCAAGCCTATGGGGAAACTAGTTACCTCAGGAGACAAGTGTTAGACAAAACCTAGGCCTTGCATGGTCCTCGGACTCAAGTCTATGGGGAAACTAACTACTAAAGAAGAACTAGATACTAGATGGAACCAAGGCCTTGACTGGTCCTCGGACTCAAGTCTATGGGGAAACTAGTTACCTCAGGAGACAAGTGTTAGATAGAACTAAGGTTTTGCACGGTCCTCGGACTCAAGTCTCTAGGGAAACTAACTACTAAAGAAAAACTAGGTACTAGACAGAACCAAGGCCTTGCATGGTCTTCGGACTCAAACCTATGGGGAAACTAGTTACCTCAGGAGACAAGTGTTAGACAGAACCTAGGCCTTGCATGGTTCTCGGACTCAAGCCTATGGGGAAACTAACTACTAAAGAAGAACTAGATACTAGACAAAACTAAGGCCTTGCATGGTCCTTGGACTCAAGCCTATGGGGAAACTAGTTACCTCAGGAGACAAGTGTTAGACAGAACTAAGGCCTTGTATGGTCTTCGGACTCAAGCTTCTAGGAAAACTAACTACTAAAGAAAAACTAGGTACTAGACAAAACCAAGGCCTTGCATGGTCCTCGGACTCAAGCCTATAGGGAAACTAGTTACCTTAGGAGACAAGTGTTAGACAGAACCTAGGCCTTGCATGGACTCAAGCCTATGGGGAAACTAGTTACCTCAGGAGACAAGTGTTAGACAGAATCTAGGTCTTGTATGGTCCTCAGACTCAAGCCTCTAGGGAAACTAACTACTAAAGAAGAATTAGGTACTAGACAGAACCAAGTCCTTGCATGGTCCTTAGACTCAAGCCTGTGGGGAAACTAGTTACCTCAGGAGATAAGTGTTAGACAGAACCTGGGTCTTGCATGGTCCTCGAACTCAAGCCTCTGGGGAAACTAACTACTAAAGAAAAACTAGGTACTAGACAGAACCAAGGCCTTGCATGGTCCTCGGACTCAAGCCTAGGGGGAAACTAGTTACCTTAGAAGACAAGTGTTAGACAGAACCTAGCCCTTGCATGGTCCTTGGACTCAAGCCTCTGGAGAAACTAACTACTAAAGAAAAACTAGGTACTAGACAGAACCGAGGTTTTGCATGGTCCTCGGACTCAAGCCTATGGGGAAACTAGTTACCTTAGGAGACAAGTGTTAGACAGAACCTAGGCCTTGCATGGTCCTCGGACTCAAGCCTATGGGGAAACTAGTTACCTCAAGAGACAAATGTTTGACAGAACCAAGGCCTTGCATGGTCCTCGGACTCAAGCCTCTGGGGAAACTAACTACTAAAGAAAAACTAGGTACTAGACAGAATCAAGGCCTTGCATGGTCCTCGGACTCATGCCTATGGGGAAACTAGTTACCTCAGGAGACAAGTGTTAGACAAAACCTAGACCTTGCATGGTCCTCGGACTCAAGTCTATGGGGAAACTAACTACTAAAGAAGAACTAGATACTAGACAGAACCAAGGCCTTGCATGGTCCTCGGACTCAAGCCTATAGGGAAACTAGTTACCTCAGGAGAAAAGTGTTAGACAGAACTTAGGCCTTGCATGGTCCTTGGACTCAAGCCTCTGGGGAAACTAACTACTAAAGAAAAACTAGGTACTAGACAGAACCGAGGTTTTGCATGGTCCTCGGACTCAAGCCTGTGGGGAAACTAGTTACCTCATGAGACAAGTGTTAGACATAACCTAGGCCTTGCATGATCCTCAGACTCAAGCCTATGGGAAAACTAGTTACCTCAAGAGACAAATGTTGGACAGAACCAAAGCCTTGCATGGTCCTCGGACTCAAGCCTCTGGGGAAACTAACTACTAAAGAAAAACTAGGTACTAGACAGAATCAAGGCCTTGCAGGGTCTTCGGACTCAAGCCTATGGGGAAACTAGTTACCTCAGGAGACAAGTGTTAGACAAAACCTAGGCCTTGCATGGTCCTGGGACTCAAGTGTATCGGGAAACTAACTACTAAAGAAGAACTAGATACTAGACAGAACCAAGGCCTTGCACGGTCCTCGGACTCAAGCCTATGGGGAAACTAGTTTCCTCAGGAGACAAGTGTTTGACAAAACTATGGCTTTGCATGGTCCTCGGACTCAAGTCTCTAGGGAAACTAACTACTAAAGAAAAACTAGGTACTAGACAGAACTAAGGCCTTGCATGGTCCTCGGACTCAAGCCTATGGGGAAACTAGTTACCTCAGGGGACAAGTGTTCGACAGAACTTTTGCCTTGCATGGTCCTCGGACTCATGCCTATGGGGAAACTAGTTACCTCAAGAGACAAGTGTTAGACAGAACCAAGGCCTTGCATAGTCCTCGGACTCAAGCCTCTGGGGAAACTAACTACTAAAGAAAAACTAGGTACTAGACAAAATCAAGGCCTTGCATGGTCCTCGGACTTAAACCTATGGGGAAACTAGTTACCTCAGGAGACAAGTGTTAGAAAAAACCTAGGCCTTGCATGGTCCTTGGACTCAAGTCTATGGGGAAACTAACTACTAAAGAAGAACTTGATACTAGACAGAACCAAGGCCTTGCATGGTCCTCGGACTCAAGTTTATGGGGAAACTAGTTACCTCAGGAGACAGGTGTTAGATAGAACTAAGGCTTTGCATGGTCCTCGGACTCAAGTCTCTAGGGAAACTAACTATTAAAGAAAATCTAGGGACTAGACAGAACCAATGCCTTGCATGGTCCTCGGACTCAAACCTATAGGGAAACTAGTTATCTCAGGAGACAAGTGTTAGACAGAACCAAGGCCTTGCATGGTCCTCGGACTCAAACCTATGGGGAAACTAACTACTAAAGAAGAACTAGGTACTAGACAAAACTAAGGCCTTGCATAGTCCTCAGACTCAAACCTATGGGGAAACTAGTTACCTCAAGAGACAAGTGTTAGACAGAACTAAGGCCTTGCATAGTCCTCTGACTCAAGCCTCTAGGGAAACTAACTACTAAAGAAAAACTAGGTACTAGACAGAACCAAGGCCTTGCATGGTCCTCGGACTCAAGCCTATGGGGAAACTAGTTACCTTAGGAGACAAGTGTTAGACAGAACCTAGGCCTTGCGTGGTCCTCAGACTCAAGCCTATGGGAAAACTAGTTACCTCAGGAGACAAGTGTTAGACAGAACCTAGGCCTTGTGTGGTCTTCGGACTCAAGCCTCGGGGGAAACTAACTACTAAAGAAGAATTAGGTACTAGACAGAACCACGGCCTTGCATGGTCTTCGGAGTCAAGCCTATGGGGAAACTAGTTACCTCAGGATACAAGTGTTAGACAGAACCTAGGCCTTGCATGGTCCTCGAACTTAAGCCTCTTGGTTAACTAACTACTAAAGAAAAACTAGGTACTAGACAGAACCAAGGCCTTGCATGGTCCTCGGACTCAAGCCTATGCGGAAACTAGTTACCTCAGAAGACAAGTGTTAGACAGAACCTAGGCCTTGCATGGTCCTCGGATTGAAGCCTATGGGGAAACTAACTACTAAAGAAAAACTAGGTACTAGACAGAACTAAGGCCTCGCATGGTCCTCGGATTCAAGCTTATGGGGAAATTAGTTACCTCAGGAGACAAGTGTTAGACAGAACCTAAGCCTTGCATGGTGCTCGGATTCAAGCCTTTGGGGAAACTAACTACTAAAGAAAAATTAGGTACTAGACAGAACCAAGGTCTCGCATGGTCCTCGGACTCAAGCCTATGGGGAAACTAGTTACCTCAGAAGACAAGTGTTAGACAGAACCTAGGCCTTGTATGGTCCTCGGACTTAAGCCACTAGGAAAACTAAGTACTAAAGAAGAATTAGGTACTATACAGAACCTAGACTTCGCATGGTCCTCGGACTTAGGCCTCTGGGGAAACTAGTCGCCTTAGGAGAACCAAGCCAATGGAGAAACCATCCCCCCAAGAAATACCAAGTGTAAAGCAGAGCCTCGGTCTTGTATGTTCCTCGGCGTCAAACTTATGGGGAAACTAGTTGCTTCAAGGGAACCCAAGTATTAGACAGAACCAAGGTTTTGCATGGTCCAAGGACTCAAGCCTATATGGAAACTAATCACTTTAGGGGGATCTAAGCACTGGACAGAACCAAGGTCTTGTGTTGACCGTAGGCCCAGACCTACAGCGAAGTTGACCAGTTAGGTACTAGTAGTGAGCGCTGTAGGGGACGGCGGTCAGTGTAGTCGGCCGAGGCGTAATTGAAGCCAGTGTCGTACAAGTGACGTATGCATACGTGTATAATATAATACAAATAAAGCGAATAAAAGGAAACGAAATACGCACTTTACTGAGTCTTTTAAAAAAAGAGTTTTACAAGGAAAATATGCTAACACAATAAAAAAAAAAAAAAAAAAAAAAAAGAAAAAAAGAAAAAAGAAGAAGAATAGAAAACAAAGCAAAGACGCAATAGAGGATCACTCTTTCAACTCCATCTCGACTCCCTCCTCAGGGGGCTGGGCGGAGGAGGTCTCGGAATCCTTAGGGCCCTCGCTTAGGACTGCAGCCCGAGAAGGTTTAGCTGGGTGGGGTATCTCCTCCATAAAAGGCGCTTGAACATCAGCTAAAGGGCCTACGGTTTCTCCAGGCACATCAGCAGTGGGACCTTGGCTTGCCTTAACGTTCCCAAGAGGATCAGCCCCCTCAGCCTCAGAACTTGGAGGGGCAGTCTCATGAATGGCGGGAGGATAATATACGTTCTCCGCCCTCCACAAGTTGGACGAGGCATCGACCCCTGCCTATGTAAGGGCCTCATTCCAAACTTAGGAGCAATAAAGTCTGCACACCCAGGCACTTGGGCTTTAAGGCTGTCTTCTGTTTTAGCCATCCCTTCCTCATAGGCGTCTTGCACAGCCTTGTCTTTGGAGGCCTTAGCCTCAGCCTTGGCAACTTTAGCCTCCTCCTTGGTTTTTAAAGCCTCAGCCTTGGCAGACTCTGCAGCACCTCTAGCCTTATCTACCTCAAGCACCCTCTCCTCCAGGGTCGCGATCTTCTCTCTGGCTGTCTTTAGTTGATCCTCGGCTTTGAGCAGGCTGGCCATTTGATCTAGAGCCAGTTTTTCAACAGCAGCAAGGGTCAACTCAATAGTGTCTCGAGCCGCCTTCATCTCCTTCAACTGGTCCATAGCCTTTTTAAGATTAGCCTTGGAAGCATTGAGGGCTCGTGCAGTGTCCGATAGCTTGGTACGCTCTGAGCCAGCGACTTGGCTCTGCCTACTGGCTATGTCCTCTAGCCTGAAAGTAGCTTGCCAATTGAAACCATCGTACAATAGATAAGGAGCCATAGAAGGTTAAGAAAATCACAGGCAATCAGAAAACTTACCATGCCCAAGTATTGCTTAAGGCTGAGGAAGACCTCCTCGCTCCTCAAAGCCTCCAGCTGGGCCATGTCCGCAGGGAGCAGCAAGGACCTCTCCAATGCGTCAGCCACAAGTGCACCCTCGCCCCCTTGAGGATTCCTGAGGGAGACATCATCCGTCAGAGACCCCCCATGAAGCATGGGGGCAGGAAGCCAAGCTTAGGCCCCGGCCTGGATAGAGGCCTGCTTCTCTTGGCCTCGGCGCCCTATTTTCAGCTGTTTTGATGATGGTCGACCATCGCCGCCACCTCGGGGAGGATCAGACTCTTCGCCCCCCCTAGGTCTCTTGCCTTTGTCCTTCTTCATCGGAGGACTGATGGACTTAGACTTAGGCGTCGAACTCTGTTGGGGTGGGGGAGGGGGAGTTCGAGAGGAGGAAGTTCAGGAGGAGACCTCCCCGGCTGCCCATCAATTAGTGCCAGCAAGCTCTTCTGAGGCCACTTCTTGAAGCTCATCTTCGACTGGGGAGTGGCTTCTTCAGACAAAAAGTCCGCTTCAGTCAAACTAGGGTTACCTAAATCACCAGCAAGGTCCTCGGGCGAATGGGGCTGGTCAAACACACCAAACTCGTCTCCGAACGGACCTGAGTCAGCAACCTCCTCTTCCCCTTCAACCTCGGTGGCTTGAGCCGACAAAGAAGTACCTACCAACGGTATGCCCTCGGGAATTGGAGACCCTTCGGGGATGAAAAATCCGTTCTCGACTACGGTGATGCTACGCAGCCGAGGATCTCCAACTCGGATCACGTGTCTCGGAGCCGAGAACGATTTTTGGATCGGGACGTATCCTAAGACCACGTGGGCAGCCCTAACTTGGTTGTTGCCTCTATTCACAAAGATCTCTGACCTCAACACTGTCTCCAAGTCTTCCTTATTAACCTGGCTGAAGTAACGCTCAGAAGCACGCGGATCTGCATAAAAGAAAGCAAGTTCCTGTCAAAATCCAAGTGAAGCAGGACATTAAAGCACAAAGAACTGAAAACGCTCTCCTAGTCTGGATGCCCTACCTGGTGTACCCTCCACTGTTGGGCATGGAATGCCCTCATGCCATTCCCCAGACACAATGAAGAAGTCTTTGTTCAGACCTTTACCGGACTTAGGGAGGCACTGGATAAGCCGGACCCTGTCGTCCCTCGTCCTCATGTAATAAGACTTCTCTTTCAGGCGCTGGAGTTTATAGTACCAGTTCACATCATGATGGGTTAGCCTCAGCCCTATCTTCTCATTCAAGGCGTTCACACAGCCTAAAATCCTAAATACATTAGTGGTACACAGAGTGGGAGATAGGCCGAAATGCCTAAGATAGTCCCTCATCACCGGCCCCATGGGGATCCTCATTCCGCCCTCCAGAAAGGCGATTATAGGAATCACCACCTCACCCTCTTTCCTACTGGAACTCAATTCCCCTGCTCCGCAGTACCTCAAACCCACCGTAGCGGGGATCTTATGATTGGCGACGAATTTGTCCATTAACTCCTCAGACTCAACTAACTTCTTAAGCCTACCCATCCTACAGAACTAAGGAACTCAAGTGAACAGTACGAACTAGAGAGAGAAGAAGACTTACGGAAACGAGGGAAAGCTCCTCAGGCAGGCTTTTTGTGCTATGGAGAGTTGCAAGTACAGTTGGAGATGTGATCAAATTCGGGGTAGGTGCGCAGGATCACTTGATTGCAAAAGTGAAAGGACGAATCAGCTTAACTGGATATATATATATACCCCTAATTAAAAATAATCGCATGGACTTTCCCACCCAACGGGCTAGGAGCATCCCCACCGTCCGTTCATCATCACACCATTGAACATGGGAAGCACAGAGCCGCCGAAATTTAATGAAGGCACGCTCCAGATACCGAAACGCCAGGAACGTCCCCTGAGCAGTTGAAAAGATTGTGACACTGACAGAAAGACAAGGCTCGACAGGCCCGGACATTGGCTCGAGGACATCAAAATCCTCCTCCCCTCTCGAGAGGTCGGGTAGTAGAATTTTGAGGGGCTATTGTGGGGCCCAAATATTTAGCAACCCCGGCCCACTCCACATCTGGCCCAAGGTTCGTGCCGAAGAGGGTACAAAGTCCGAGGATGAGTGGGAGAAACTCAAGTCGTCTGGGACCTCGCCAAGGATGCTCACATCTTTAGCAAACTGACATTGAAGGGAAGGAGTTGTCACTCACTCATTAAATGCACGCCACCAATACTCTGTTCACATCAGCGGTGAATTGACTAGTCAACAGTGATGCCTTGGTTGCTTCAACTAACAGAAAGCCTGTAAAGGCGGCTGATGGGACAAGCCCTCAGACACAAGTCCAAATGGCCGACAAGCGGACGGTAGAGATCAACTGAACAAGACTATATAATAGATAGAATCCCCAAAGGAAAGTGGCTTTTTGGCTGGGAAAAAAGGGGTCTTTCTTTCTTTTAGGGTGTACAGAGGACAACCCTTGTACTCATTGATTCTAAGGAAAAGAGCTCCTCGGACTGGGCCAAGGACGAACTTTCCTCAAGAACACTTAGTCAAATTTTAGTTATCCTGCTTGTAAGCCTGCATCGACTGTTGTCTTTCTTGCTAGTGCCTGGCCCTTCTATCCACTCTCTACAAATTTATTATACGAGGGTCGCCCGAAACGGGTCCCTACAATATATATATAGCATTATGAAGTTATTAGTTATAGAATTATGTGAAAAGAATACATAATTTTTTTTAATTTATAATGTTGATAGAATAAAGAATCAGACTAATCTTAGTCAAATCTTGAAAATATTAGGATGTGCCAATTGACTTACAAAACTCTTGTTTATAAATTGTCATTCATGATTTTTTTTTTGAAATAAAAAATTCAAATAATTAAAAAAAATTAATGCTAATAATGCATTGTTGTCAGCCTCTAGTATTGATATTTCAATTTTTTTAAATCTTTGAACAAAGAACTTCGGCCCCCCCTTAAGTTTGAATCATAGTTTCGTCCTTGGTTGCTATGAATTATGTAGCGGTGTTCTGTATTTGCTGAAGATCACCTAATTCCAGGAAATTAGGGGTTTTTCTATTTAGTTTCCAGTTGTAATTTATGTCCAGACAGAAAAGAGCTTGAAAGCACAGGCTACACAGTTACATGTATGATGTACAAAAAGGCTCCAAAAACGTAACATAAATACCAGAAAAAGATAGGACAATAAAAATTTTGGGAAGATTATTAATAAATTGCCTATTCCAATCATTTTAAGCTTGAAATCAAAGAGATGAGCTGATATATAACTTGCAGAAGAAAATAAATGTTTTTCTTTCCCCAATGGATCTTTAAAAAAGAAGAAGAAATCATGAAAAGGAAAAAGTAAAAAGAGTGGTGCTCAAGATCTGGTTGGAGTAGGGCTGCCTAGAAGGAAACTTTGAAATTTTTTTATTACTTACCATATATAATTCTGAATATTTAATATAATGGAAATTCTACTACCAGCTTTTTAATTTTAAATTAGTATAAATATATCCATACAAACAAGAAATTAAAATATATTAACATGATTTCAATATCATTGCGCCAACTTCATGCCTGCCTACGTCTTCTCAAAAAAGAAAACTTCATGCCTACATGACATCTATGGGTACACCAAGAAAAATCCATTTATGAAAGATAAGATACAGATACAAACTTCAAACTCTTTAAATCTCTCACAATTTCAAACCCATTATGGGTAACTTAAAACTCTTTCAATCTTAACTCACAAACATGACACTCAATTATTCCAAATTTTCAATACACGCAATGGTGTAATCACACCCCAATAATGAACACTCTCAAACTTGAATTTAAAAAAAAAAAAGAAAAAGAAAAAGGGCCACACTACGAAAATGAACAAATTCTTTTACTCATTCAATTTTGAAACACAACCAAAAGGGCCACTTTGGGCCAAAGCCCTTATTTGACCGAAGTCACCCAACTACTGAGGATGGAAAAAAGGCAGCAAACTTGATTTAGTTTGCTCATCATCCCACTCCAAAGCATCCCACCATTGTGATTCTCCTCTTATTTCTTTTATGGTACCTGTATTTTGGTTTGTAAGAGGCAGCCTTCTGAGACGATTGCACCACTGCACTTCAACCTGCTCTAGACACGGCCATGTCTCTTCGTGTCTGCAAAGAGTTACTAATTTGGGAAGGTTATTCAATTCCAATATTCGTAGCTTTGGAACCATAGGATCTGGAGCCATATTCTGCCCTGATTTATTATTAAAGAACTCCTTTAATTTCTTACATTTGTTTACCTTGATTACTTCTAGGTTTGGCAGAGTCTGAATGAAGTAACCACAGGAGAGAAGATATTTCATCTGAGAACAATATTCCACTTTTATTGATTTTAGGCTATGAAATCTCAGCCCAAGATGACCGGCTAGCTCTGAAATGCTATTCAGGTTTCCCATACTGTCGAGACAAAGTTCCTCCAGGTTTGGTAGTAGGTCAAAGCGGGCAGCACATCCTCCTCCTCGCCCTAAACTGGTTGGACACTTTCTAATAGAAAGTGACTTTAAACCAGCAAAGCTGGCATCACTTTCAATGAAGTCTTCAAGTCCTGTACATTCATTTAATTCCAGAGAACTCGAATTACGCAAGAACCACCCAATCCATTTTTGCGAGAGAGAAAGATTAAGATAAACGATAATACACCTTTTTCCTCTTGTAACTAGGACGCTTCTTCCTTGTGCTTGGTAAAAACAAAGCTGAAGATGACTCATTCTATTTATCCAAGAAAGATCTTCGGATTTGTCCCATGGGATCCCATCGAATGTGATGTTTAAGTAATGTAAATTAAAGGATGATTTGAGCTCTTCGAAAGTTGCCTGTGCGTCTTCCTCTCCCTTCAAACAGAAACGAAAGCCACTTTGCCACATAGATAGACTTTCTAAACAAGACAACTTGGATATAATTCCAGGTTGAATGCTTTTCAGTCTGTAAGTCCTGTCTAAGTTTAAAAGCCTTAGCTCACTCAGGTTTTCAATCCCTCTTGGCAAATTTTCGATACACGTGAAACAAAGATCAAGATTTTGAAGTTTACTAAGCGTTCCCAGTGAGGGTAGTTCTTCAAGATCTTTGCAATAGCGAAGAAGAAGAGCACGGAGATCTTTAAGTTGAAGTAGAGAATGAGGCAATGACTGGATGCTGGTTCCACTGATATCCAATACCTTGAGTGCTTCAAATCCTTGCAGGAATTTCTTAGGAACTGTGTTAAGGGCACGATTGCCTTGGAGTCGCAGAGCCGAGGCCTTTGAACATTGTATCATGCAACCTGGTAGCCTTGTTATGTTGTTATGCATGAAAGAAACTCTATTGAGAGAATTTGAATCTGAAAACTCTCCAACTGAAATCTCACTCAACCCAATCCCCGAACGCACAAGGGATTTACACCCATCCTCAGATGATGATGAAATCCATATAGCAACGTCCCGAACAACGTCATGCATCTTCACAGTTTTCTCATCACCGCTAGTCAAGGGACCATCTTCCAACAAACAAGAGTCCTTCAGATTTTCAATCAAAGAAATTCCTTCGTCCAAATCCTCACAATTATTTCCTTCACCTATCAAACCTTCTGCCCGCCAGTATTGTACTAATTCCCTTATTTTAATTGTGAAGTCCTCAGGAAATAGACAGCAATATAAGAAACAAGATTTTATATTGTTACCCTGTAATGAGTCATAACTCAACCTCAACGGCTTATAGACCTCAGCCTCAATTCCTTCTATAGAAGGCACTGATCTTTGCAACTCCTTTAACGCATGCTTCCACAACTCGACCTTTTTCTTTTTCCTCATGGCAGCTCCCACGGTGATGATGGCTAGTGGTAATCTGCAACATTCTCTTACAATAGCTTCTGCTAATGGTTTAATTTCTTCTAGATGAGCCACATCCCCTGCCTTTTGACAAAACAATTGCCAAGCTTCAACATCATTTAAAACTTCCATTTTGATTTCGACATCTGTTGTCATAGTCCTACAGACTTTCATAAGTCTAGAAGTCAATATGATCTTACAGCCTTTATGAACTTCAGGCGCTGGGATACCCAAAGTATCTAAATCAATTTTCGCCCAAACATCATCTAGAATGAGTAGAAAATTTTCTTCATTCTCAAGCCTTTGATAAAGTCGACTGGCCATTCTCTGCACGCTTTCTTCCATTTTTACCTCCAAATTTAATCTTTCAGCTATTTGTGTCTGGACATTTTTAATGACCAAATTCTTGGAAACGGTGGCCCAAATGACAATGCCAAAAGGCTGTGTAGAAGCCTTTTTGAGCTCATTATTCAAGTTCTTCACCAGAGTAGTCTTGCCAACTCCTCCTAGTCCCCAAATACCAATCCTTTTGAATCCATCATCCAATGCCTTCACAGTCTCGTCTAGTTTTTTTGATGCAGTTGTTTGACCTCGAATTGAAGGTCCAGGAATATGCTCCACTGCTCTAGGAACTCTAGTAGGATAAATCACACCAGAGTCGAAACTTCCAGCTACAAGAAGCCTTTTGATCTCTTTCAAAATTTCTTTCACTTCCCTGCTTGCTTTATACCGCTTTCTGCAATTTAAGAAATTTCGAGAAGGCTTTTTGTTGTTAACCATCACTTCCTGAATCGGATTGACTTTAAGCTGAAGCTTTTCCACATCCTCAAGCCACTTTAGGACTTGGGCTCTTATTTTGTTTTCTTCTTTCTCAAATGCTTCCTTCTCATCTTTGACTTCCTTGTGACGATCCGTAAGAGTTTCCATCTCCTTGACCAAAACATCAAGGTTTGATTGGAGATTGAGAGTGGTCTTTATCTTTGAACCGACCCAACCAAAGAGAGGCTTGCCAATTTTGTCCAATACTACTCTAGAAGCTGGAGTCACAACAGCAGCCGCAGCCGCCGCTTCCACGCCGGACATTTTGTATGTTAGATGCAATAAGCTTCAAAGAATTCAGAGCCAAAGAACTACAGAAAATTGCAAGTTTCCGTTGCCTCGCCGGAAAGCGATCGATAGAAATACTGGGTCAATTATTGCTACGGCACCTTGTTTTTTTCGTTGGGTATGACTCATTCTTGAACCAGTAAGCTCTCACATTCATCCAACATGGGCCCAAACTTGGTCCCACAACCTTAATTTTATCAAGCAGTCCTTCTCTATTCGCTTTAGCAAGTAAGCGTCCCATAAGTTTATTTCACTATATATATTTGTAAATTAAAAAAATTTGTTTGACCAATTCTCTCTCTACATGCCTTGGTTGGGATATCAATTATGTTATTCTTGCACGTTAAAGGAATCCATTAGTTGTGTCCTAATGGTGCAGCTGCCTTCTAACTACTATTATGCTGCTGTAATCATATTTAATTTATTTTGGACCTCATTTCCTCCACTACCTTATTTATCTATCTACTTCTATTCCAAACATACCATAAACCTCTCTAGAAAATAAGAACATTAAGTTTTAACTAACCCATATGTGTGTAGCCCAATGCATAATGTATGCTTTAGCAAGAAAACGCTTCTCTCGCAATTATGAAACAGAGTGAGCTCAAATAATCGTGTGAAGCATATATGAAGTAATGATCTGAATCCGCGTTCTTGACATATTCAAAACCTTGCTAATCATTCTTAACCGTATTTGTTAAAAAATTTATTGTTAGGTTTTTAGACCCCTTAAACAACAATTAGATTAACCTAGTGAATTAACCAAGTGATTAAGTTAGTCAAATTATGCAAAACTAGGTTAACACAATTAAATAATCATATCAAGCATATAGCAGCTCAAATATAAATAACACAAAGATATGATCACCCAGGAAAACCAAACCGGTTAAAAACCTGGAGAGGATTTAACCTAGCTATCCTCAAGGTAAACTTGAATCCACTATATGAAAGAATTGAAGTTCATACAATAAGACTTACAAGCCCCCACGCTTGACTTCCTATTGCTACCCACCAGTAAAACTTATTAACACGACCATGTGCAAGCTCCGAATCTACGAACTCCTTCTTTCTTAGATTTTCCACCAAATACAAGCACTCTCGCTTGTGTTTCTTTAAGCTCCTATAGCAGCAACTGAATGATCATCAAGATGTTGAAGTAATCTCCTTTTTGATAACCCTAAGTTTATGTAAAGAAAGGCTCCTCAAGGATCTCATAAGAGATTCACACAAACTGCAAATATGAGCAACAAGAGCATCATCAAAAACGTGGCTAGGGTTTGCCTTATATACCTAGGGCAAAAACATAAAACCCTAAACGTTTTAGGAGTTAGGGCTGAGTTAGAAATTCTACAGAAAAAACAATCTGGCTGACTTTCGATCGATCGAGTCTAAGTTTCGATTAAGGCTCCTTCGCGCATCTCTTTCTTTGTTTGGACTGCAACTTGGGAAAAGATTCTTACAGGAGACATTCTGAGGCGTAAAGGAGTGGTTTTTGTTGACCGGTGCATTATGTGTCGTAGTAATGGGGAGACGGTGAATCATCTACTTCTTCATTGTGAAAAAGCTTATTTGCTGTGGAGCTTGATTTTTAGAACTTTTGGGATCTCTTAGGTTCTGCCAAGATCGGTTGCAGATATGCCTTTTGGTTGGTGGAATTGGTTTGGAAAGCATTCTTCTAGCATTTGGAATTTAGCTCCTTTGTGCCTTATGTGGTCTATCTGGAGGAAGCGGAATTGGCAAACCTTTGAAGATACGGACAAATCCGATAATCAGTTGCTCGCTTTCTTTAGTGGTTCTCTTTTTGATTGGACTAGGGCTTGGGGAATCACCTCTAGTGACTCTCTCCCTTTGTTCCTTAATTCTCTGCTCTGTACTTAGTTCTTATGTTGGCTTATGTTTGTTTTGTTGTTTTTTCTTGTTATTTGTTTCATTCTCTGTACTCCTTGTTCTACCTTTTGTTTTTCTTGAGGTAGCTCTTTGAATATACATCTTTTTACTTATCAAAAAAAAAAAATTAATAATAATTTAAAATATAAATAAATTAATTAAATTAATACAAATAAAAAAAATAAAAAATAATCAAAATAAATATATTTTTCATAAAAATTTCATAATTGATTAAATATGCCATTTTATTAACAAAAACAAAACAATAAATGCACTGATGCACTTAGATATTTTAAAAAAAATTGAAGTATAATAATAATAATAATAATAATTTAAAAAGCTCTTTGTTCCATTCCATGTTAACAAGTCTTGGTTGCAGTACAAAATTTTGAATTAAAGTAGCATTGTCCAATCAAAGCACGTGGGTGGGTGGGTGGGTGGCTCTACAACATCAGACTGCTTAGTTTTATTACTTATATACTCTACCTCCACCTAACACGTGGCATTCTCTGCTTAGTTCTACAACATCAGACTTAGACATGGCAAAACGGGTCAGAATTTTCTGACCCGACCCGACCCGACCCGAAAAATACCCGACCCGAACTCGATTTTTTTGACCCGAAGCAAAAACGGGTTGACCCGTGACCCGACCCATGTTTTTTGCGGGTCAACCCGACCCGACCCGCGACCCGACCCGAACCCGAATCATTTTTTTAAAACTTTTTTTTTTTAGTAAAAAAAATAGTAAAACTAAGACAATATTGGTTTAATTGTTTATTGTGAACTTTAAGGAAACAATTGATACATTTACATAACTACATGCAAATTAATTGAAAAATAAATGGTTGAACATTCTGTAATGAGTAAATATTTTTAAATATCAAATAGCAAAGTACATGCCAAGATAATCTAGTTACAGTAAAGTTAAAAACATAAATTTAAAATTGTAGACATGTGAGAAACATTCACAAGTGTGAAAATAGTGAAGTTAAAGTATCAAATTAGCATAAATTATGAATACTTAGACCTATTTTTTAATAATTTATGTCCAAAATAAACGGCTTTTCAAAATAAATTATGATATTTCCTAGAGTGTGTGTTGCTTAACAATAATATGATATTCATAAAAGAGACCATGTATAAATAAATAAGCAATCAAATTTTAAAGTATATCTCAAATTGAAATAAAGTGTCAACTACAACTAATAATAGATTATAAAAATAATTTTTAAGATTGTAAATTTCTTATATGTTTTTATTTTTTATCAAATGAGTTATCCAATAAGTCATTTGTAATTTTGTTTTATATTTTGAAATGTTGATAATGTGTAGAAATAAAACTTGTGTATTTGTTTTACATATCTTTGTATTATTTTGTTTTAAATAGTAATGTAATAATTTGTATAATTTTAAAATTATTGAATAAGTATTAATACGTTTAATTGAGTTCATGCTTGATATAAGTGGTGAATTCAAAATAATGCATTTTACATCAAGTAATTTGTTGCATAACTTTCCAAATGATAGATACATGTTGTTTTCTTTATAAAAATAAAAAATTTCATGTGAAAAATACGGGTCAACCCGACCCGACCCAACCCGACCCGCAACCCGATTGACTCGAACCCGATTTTGACCAGCTTAAAATGACCCGTTTTTGACCCGTGACCCGTTAGACCCGTAACCCGATTGACCCGACCCGAACCCGATCCGACCCGCCCGTTTTGCCATGTCTAATCAGACTCTACTTAGTTCTAACACGTGGCATTGTCATTCAATACCCCCACCGACCTCCACTTTCATTTCATCTTATCTTTTTACCTCATTGTCGTCAACTTTTCAGTCTTCTTCTTTCTCTTCATCAGTTTTTAAGTTGAACTCTACTCTCTCCTCTGCAGATACGGAAGTTTAGCTCTACTCTCTCTTCTGCATCAGTGGCAACGCAAGATGTAATCTACCAAAAAAAAATTACGTTCTGTGTTGGGGGCATAAGTAGGATTTCTTTCTAGTAATTTACTAAGAATGCTTTTCTCTTTTTTCCCTTAATTTTATTTCTATATATGGGTCGGTTTTGAAAATCAACTCCGACTGTGTCACCGCACCGACGTCGGAAAGGTCATCAAGTTCCGTTTGCCTGCATCGACTCGTTCAGTCTGCCCAAAGCTCGGTACGGTTTGGTCGGTGAGGATTATTTTTTTATTTTTTATTTTTTTTTAAGGTTTAGATTCAAAAGCAAACAGGGAACCATAAAACGCTGTCCGATCACGGTTCTAAAAGTCATGAGGTTCGACCGCCGTTCGCACGGCTTTTTTTTTTTTTTTTTATGAAACAGTTCTCGAGGATGTTAAAAGAACTGCAAAAATAAACGGTTTGAGGTTTTTATGTCAGACCGTACGATTTAGTTCGGATTTCAAAACCTTGAATTTTATACCAAGTTAAATATGAAAAAAATAATAATTATTATTATGATAATTCAAGAATAAAAAAAATATTAAATTTCGGTAATAAAAAATATTTATCTACTCAGTATTAACGAAATGAAAGACACAAAAATAATTGTTTCCAACTCAGTTGTTTATTACATTATATTAAGATGAAACTCGACAATTTTTTACAACCTCAGAAACCATTTAGAATTGATTCTATCCTAAATTTCACAGAAATTCCATTTTAATATACAAATCTGAAGAACCCATTTGAAGATCATATTGCATTTCGTTATGAAACTTAGTTTTGATAATATTCATGTTAGAAATGCTTGTTTCCTAATTGCTAGTGACTAGAAGATTAATACAAGTACAATCACTCACTACAAAAAAGTGGACCTGTTTCAACCCTTATTTTTCGAGGGTTTATTAAAATTTGTCCAAATAAACATTAAATATAACGCGTGTGACTATTACTAGATTTACTGAGAAACTTCAAAATAAATCAACATATAAACCCTGAAATGAGTGCTGAAAGAAATGGCGGGTGACTATGATTAGGCTTACCGAGAACCTTCAAAATAAGTCAACATATAACCCTTGAAATAAGTGCTAAAAAAAATGGTGGGCACACCAGTGTGAGTTTTCACCCTAAAATTTGTAGATTTCCTAGTACCTCTCGAAAAAATACTGTAAAACATAAAGACTGGTTTATTTCTAAGCAAGATTGAAAATTTCGAAGTATTTAGGTCCTCCCTGTTTTTTTCTCTTTCACTCTTTCATTTATTTTTCCTCTTTTTCCTTTGATTGCTCTTTCTCTCTCTCGCGCTCACTCTCGAAGTAGATCGCATTTTCTCTATGTGTGAAGATGAATCACCAGAATGTGAGGAATCTCTGATCAGAGGAAGGAATTTTCCGACGAGGACAGAAGTGCTGACGAGAACTGTCATACTCTCTCCATTACCACCTCCGGTGAATCTTCTGATGGTATATTTTTTTTTTTTTTGTAAAAATTAAGTTCGTATCTTGATCATACATAATACAATCGTAGTGATTGAATATTGTGCATTGCTCTGTGCCTCAATCTTTGTTTTTATTGATTGACTATGGAAATTAGGGTTCAATTTTGGAGTGTGATTTACTGATTTAAGGTTCAATTTTGGTGTGTGATTTTAAACTTTGCTTTTGTAGCTGAGTATTTTTACAATTCAACATTTCAACCAGCTATAGGTGGAGTACTGATGTTATTGTTACAATTCAATTCAACATTTCAATCATTTCATATAGGTTAGTAAAAATTCTAAGTCTTTTTGCAATTTTTTATTATAAATTAGTCTTTTTGTAATTCTATATTCAATTAATTTAGCAGGCTAATGCGAAAGAAATTAATAAAATTGGCTTGGCCAAGCTAGGATTGATTTTGGAATTAGATTTGTGATTAATTGGGCTCTCTTGTGGTTGAGACTCATTCAATAGATATAGTGTCCAAGGAAACTGCAAGAACTTGTTTCTTTTGGCTTATATTGTATTTATTCATATTACATTGGTTGCCTTCTTATGATATGATT
Source organism: Quercus gilva (assembly GCA_023621385.1). Lineage (NCBI taxonomy): Eukaryota > Viridiplantae > Streptophyta > Magnoliopsida > Fagales > Fagaceae > Quercus > Quercus gilva. Next base: position 15,823,764 of record CM042480.1, read on the forward strand.
GCCCTGCTCAAATGTTTATCATAAAATACTTTAGTTGAAAGATAGTGGGTTTAATCTTTTCCCTTTATTTATGATTTCTTTTTGTTAACCCTTTTTTGAATCCATTTATTAGAACTTATATTAATTGTAAAGCTTTCTATAATGTTATAGAAGTTTTAGCTCAAACAATTTCAATGGAACATTACCTATGCAGCTTGGAATGTTGACCTCCTTACAACAGCTGTGGAACATTACCTATGCACAATAATTTTATTTTAATAATTATATGTATGTATGTATATTTGTTAAACACACTTGTCCACTGTCCAGTTGATGATTGTCATTCCAGTTATTGAAGAAAGGACCACTTGACTCTACATCTGCATCTTCTTTAGCACAAATAAAACTGTGGCCATGAAGTTTCTTTTCAAGGTAACATGCATGACACGAATAGGGTGTTGAATGGTTTTCAGATTTGCATCAAAACTGCAAAAGCATGAGAAATCACATAGCAAGTTGCTTTGCTTCTAGATATCCCTCTTTAGTTGGTATTGTAGATGATCTGCTAACATTGTTCTTGAAAAAAAAAAAAAAAAACTTTCCTAAATTTTTGAAATGTTATCTATTGCAAACTCTGACAAGTGTAGTTAAACGAGATTCAATGGAGGTACTTTGCTACGGACTAGATTGTATGTATGATATTGTTAATGAACATTGATCAATGCCTTAAGGCTCACATCAAGTCCAGCCACCAACATTTTACTTGTGAGATATGTTCGACCAAGCAGTCAAAAAGGAACATAAGCGGCACTTATGAAGAATGAAATGCTCCTATGAGTGTTTTCTTCACACATTTTCAACTATAAGATACTGCACTTTTAAGAATTTTCATTGAATAAAGATCCCCTTAGACATGCTTATTATAAGTTTTTCTTTTTTGATTAAGACATGCTTATTTTAAGCTATTAATGTCATTCGTGTGATGAGTAATATCTGACACTAGACAGTAAGTCTCCTTAAGCTGTTTGGTTGGAGGACTGGACTCTAGGCAGCCTTTATATGAGTGACCATGTAAGTGTGGCATTTCCTTAGGTATTGATTCAGAGTTGAGTTTCCAGACCTCAAGATAGAAGACTATGGTACAAGGCCCCATGCCTTGTGGGGTTGAATTTCTCTCTGTTTGGAGGACTGGGCAGCCTTTATTTAGTGGACCATGAAAGTACTAGTGTGGCATGTCCTTAGGTATTGATTCAGAGTTGAGGTTCCGGACTTGTTTTTTTCGCCCCAACTTATGCTTCTCGAAGGTCTGTTTCCAAGAGCCAAGAGCAACTAGTAATTGCTGGACCTCCTCCTCCTCTGGTGTTTGAGACACTGATTTATAGCGCAAATGCTAATGAAAACAGCAGTAATAAGGATTATGAAGGTGTGCAGTTTGTTATTGTTGACTTTTAATATAAGAAGAACCTTTAAAGGATTTTTTTTCATAAAAGGATTGATGCAATTGGGTTTTGGTTTTGTCAAATAACTCAAGTAAGTATTTTTTTCACTATATTGATTCTATTACCTATTTGGAAATTATGTATGGGACAAATTCATCAAGCTTCTTCTTCAATAGAAAATTTTGAAAGCAATGATCTGATCTGTTTTCTCCTCTGTGTTATCTTAGTTTTCTTCAATATTTACTGCATTTTGATCACTAAATTTTGATATGCGCAAAATGGCTGGGACAAGATTAATCCAATGGTTGAATCTTCTAGTATGGACACTAGTAATGCTTAAAATAGAAGGTGCTAATGTATCAATTACTATTGTTGAGGATGTTGTGGCAAAAGGAGCTGGTAAGAAATCTCTTGCAAGATAAACTGATCAAAATTAGACCTATATTATTTTCCTTTCAAAAACAATACATTCTTTCAAATCTTTGTTTCAATATGTTCTGAAATTAGACATATGGAGCAGTTTGTCTGGATGGAAGTCCGCTAGCTTATCACTGGGATAAGGGATTTGGTGCAGGAATTAAGAATTGGTTGGTTCACATTGAGGTTTGTCCTTTTGTCACATCCATTTTGCCATTTCTTTACCAACTAAAGAAACAATGCCATAATAAATCCTTGAACAGATTGCCTACAGGGAAAAAAGAAAAAGAAAAGAAATGGGTATTAATACTGAAGCAATTTTTCTAATGCCAAATAGTAATAATAAATATTTCTCTTCAGCTTTTATGAAAAGAATCAGAAAAAGCTAAATATTGTAATTTTGATCACATGTTATGACATATGAATGCTAAAAATTTCTTTCAAATCTAGTTCTTGAAGGCTTTAACAGTTTTAATTATTGAAATTATTAAGTTGCAAAAAAAAAAAAAATGAATAAACTTAATTTTCTAATATCTTGATGTTATCTTAATCGTTCAGAAACTCGTTTAGGTTCATCTAAGCATATGGACAAGGCAGTTAATTTCACTGGGATTCTGAGTAGAGTCCAAAATTATAATCCTGGTGTGACTTAATTGTTTATTGTTTTAGTTAATCTTTCATGCTTTTTTCCAGCTTGTGTCACCTCTGGTCTCCTGAGTCTCGCCTTTTAATGAAATTAATAGAATCTGTCTAAAATTTCTAGACTTCTATAGCTGGAACAGAATTAAGATTAGATACTATGATGGGGCATCATTTACTGGTGATGTAGAAGCAGTCAATCCAGTAACTCTTATATCTGGCCCGTGGACCATTAGAAGAAGCTAATGTGGATAATTTTTTTTTTTTTTTTTGGTTTAATATATCTAAGCAAAGATTGTTAATGATTGTGACCCCTGTTCTAGGTTTTGGAGTATGGATGTTAAATTTGCTTGCTTGGTTCTCCACTCACTACTTATATTTGGTAGGACGGATAATATTAGTTTCCATGTGACATTGATTCTTTCTGATGTCTTTAGTTTGGTTTCAATCAAGTTGAAATTTAGGCTTTATTATTTTATGGACTATGCCTATTTAGAATGGTTAACTTCTTTTTTGCTTATTTCCTTATAATTTGGCCTTCCCAGTCATGTAGATTGGGCTCCCCACTTGCTGTTGATATTTGGTAGACATATTTTCAAGAATCAACTATGATGAAACAATCACCTAGTAGAAATCAGAGGTCAAAAGGCTTCAAGGTAAAGCATGCAATACATATATGTCTTTTGCTTGCCATTTGCATTTGGTTGCTTTACCAAGTTAGACACTCCCATGAAAGGTGTGTAGATATATTTGCTGGGAAATTGACAAACTTTTGGTGTTATTCTCTCTTTTTCAGAAACTTGAGGGCACCCATAATGGCTGAAATATTCAATTGTACTAGTTGATAACTTCTTGCTTTGGAAATGATGATGATGAAGAATAAAATGTATCAAAACTTTTAACCCTTGGACAGATTTGGTCTTTGTACAAAGTGTGGTTGTTGATATCTTTTCTCTTAAACAATAATTGACAATAATTTGTAGGTTTGAATTTAGAGATCAAAGAAAGTGTTATTGTAGCAATATACCACTTTTGCTATACATCAATATCATAGCATATCATCTCAACAATTGTACTCTTAAAATAATTTTTTTCAAGGTTTTTAGTACTTTTTTTAAGGGTTTTGACCCTTGAAAAAAGTCATATTTGTTGTAGTGACTCTATAAACAAATTGGTAAACTGGCAACTTATTTTCTAATCCTTACTAACCATTGACATAATTAATATTTATTAATTTTTTTGAAGTCCATATATCGAACTACATTATACTCATACTGATAATTTTATGTGTTCTATTTTCAATGGTTGTTTTTCATTGCTTATAAATTCTTGCGGATAAAACTTGTTGACCGACAAACAAATATCAATTCTAATAATATTTATGTGTATTTCACTTTCACAGCTAATTTGGAGGAAGAGAAAGGAATATAATGGAAATAAATGTAAAAAAATAATTTTAGAATATTCATTATCTTCCAATGTTTGGGAGTTTTAATGTAGGAAATAGAAAGTTCATTCTTTTATTTGGGAGTTTAAATGAGAGAGAATGCAATGAGTAATGTATGAGTAATTGGAATGAATGGAATTAGATTGAATGACTTGTTCACTAAAACTCTCAAAATACTCTTATATATTCAACCTTTTATTTTAAAATAAGGTTCTAATAGTAATATTTTCATAAAATGAATCTATTCATTTCTCTCTATGTTATTCTCAAACAAGGTTATTTACATTTCATTACTTTATTTTAAAATATTTAAATGAGATTACTTAATTTCATTCCATTAATTTCTTTTTTATTTCTTTCCTTTACTTAAATACATTACAATATTCCTTTCCATTACTTTACAATCATTCAATTTCATTTCTCTATGAACTCTCAAATAGGCTTAAGGATATAGAGTAGAGTTAAGAATGCTACTTATGTTTAGATCCTTAGTATCACTTGCTACTAATTTTAATCAAATCCACTTTAAACCGAATGATCAATTAATTCAACCTCAGTTTCAAGATTGGTGAATGAACAATAACAACAACAAAAATACAAGGGACACACATAGAGACAGTATGTGATTATGAAGAGAAATCTGTTTGGAAAAAAACACCTAATATGAATTGAATAAATTTAAAATTTAGAGGACTCAATTAAACAAAAGTGAAGTTAGAGAATTAAAATGAATTTCAATCAAGGGATGATGCAATTTGCATTTTAGCCACAAAAAAAAAAAAAAATGCTAAGGCTGCGTTTTCTCTTAGAATGTAGTTAAGACTACAATTTTATATTAGGTGTTTTTTTTTTTTTTTTTTTTTTTTTTTTTGGTAATTTTCTTGAAACAAAAAATTTATAACATTGACAAACAATAGTTTTCATAGATTTTACCAAACACTTATGTAACGCACCAGCCTTAAAAAAAAAAAAAAAAAAAGAGAGAAAAAAAGAAGAGAGAGTTTAGATATTTTAAGTGTCCCACGTGCTCCCACCAACCCACCCTTCCCCACCACTCATTTTCACTCTATCTCTTTACCTCTTTGGCCGGCCAAAGTTCCTTACTTCTCCTTCCTTTCTTTTTCTTCTTTTTCATTTTCTGTCTGACAATCCTCTCTTCACTCCCTCACACTCTCCCACCGGTACACTACATACCACCATCTCCACCATTAATTTTTGGGCAAGATCACCGGAAAATCCTTAGGAACTTCTAAGCACATTCACATCTTTTATTTGAGGTAAAAGTTTCTAATCTTTTTGTGAGTTTTCACTTTTGCTTGAGGTTATTTTTATCTAAGTTTTAATAATGATACCCATGGATTTATGAGCATTGGAAGTGAGATTTATGTGTTTATATGTATGGGTTTTGTATTGGTGGAATTATTTGATGACTGGGTTTATAGTTTTTACAATGATGGCCATCTAAGTGGTGAAGATTTTGGGGTTTTGGCTTTTTAATGTGGAATAAATGGTGAATATAATTTTTATTGATTAGTTGGAGCTAATGGAGGATTTACATTTGGGGTTTGTAATGGTGGATATTGTTATATATATTGTTTCATGGGTCTCTTGAAAATAGTATGCATATATTGTGGAATAATTAATTCATAAAGTGTTAGGATCTCTTATGATAAAGGAGAAGGCTTTGAATGACATGATTTAAGTCTATAAATTGGGGTCTATACCTTGTAAATTAATTTGTTAAGAAACTTTGGAAGTAGAATACCTTATTTGTGAGGTTAAATACTAGGCTTGCCTAATCAAATGCTTATTTGGCAATTCCTAATTTGTAGCTAGATACAATTTCAAGTGTTATGCTTATTGTGATAGGTTTGCTTGATATTGTTTAGGTTCTAGCTAATCTCCTTTGGAACTTGGAGAGTTAAACTTTTTGCGGGTTGCAAGGTAAGTAGCTTTTTAATAGGAGTTTTGGAAAATAGCCATGTTGCATAAACGTTATTTTTAGGTCAAACACATTTTGGAAAATTATTTGTGGGATTATGTTTCTTAAAAAGTATTGTGTTGTGACCTTATTATCTATTTATGAAAAATGTATTATATTTGGTAATGCAAATGGGGAAATGCGTGATTTGTTAGTTTGGAAATGATAAGCATTTTTTATAAAATTCTTGGAAATGAATTTTATGGATTTATTGCATTATTTGCAAATTCTAAAGATGTTTTATCTTGACTTGTGATATTTGGGAAATTGATAGAAAGTCTTCTTGACAAGGAATGAGTTTGAAGGCTTTGAGAACCTTGTGAATATATTGGGTATTTCAAAGGTTTTTGTGAAACTACTTGAAATTGAACTGTGTTTTGATTTCATGTAAACTATGAGCTCTTCATATTTTACCCTTGGACTATGACATGTGATTACCTGGTGATTACCCAAATAGATACTATAGTCTGTGTAACATTGGTATCTTAGCACCTGTCTTTGTGATGGTTATGAGTTTCGGTTTTGTGTCGACAGATGAGTTCCGGCTTTGTGTTGGTGATAAGTTCCAGCTTTGTGTCGGCAGATTAGTTCCAGCTTTGTGTCGGCGATGAGTTCTAGCTTTGCATCGGCAATGAGTTCCGACTTTGTATCGGCAGATTAGTTCCGACTTTGTGTCAGCGATTGTCATGTGGCTTTAGGTTGGATTTTCTGGTTTGGAACGATGTTGTTATTGCTCACAATGTATAGTATGTAGTAATATGTTGAGATATTTTGAGAAATATATAGTATGTAGTTTCACATTGAGATATTTAAAAAAAAAAAAAAGAAAAAGCTTTGTGCTATACTATCTTAATCATTCTTGTCATATTATAATTGAAAATACTCTTGTAGTATTTGGTTAGAAATTTCCCAAATTAAAACATGTTTTGTAAACTGTTTACTATCATGAAACTTGCATTTCCCCCACCCCCATTAATTATGCTACTTAATGGGCTCTGTCTCATCCCATTATTTTACAAACTTTTCAGAGTAGGCAACAATCATTTTGAGACAGCTTTTTGGAGGCTAATAGTAGTTAGACTAACTACTAATGGATGCTGGACTTTTGTGATGGAGATATTTAGATGGTGTACATCATAGAGTAGACTTGACTCATTCTTTTGTATATTATAGTGGTTATGACTTTATTTCCACTTATGGGACAAGTTATTTATTTGTAATTGTATTTATTCAGACCTCCATTCTTTTGTGGCCAGTGATTCTTGTAATTATTGCATAGAGGTCTGACTTACTTTGGGAGTATTGTTAATGAAATTATTATGATAATTCTTGATGTTGGTACTTGATACGAATCATTTGGATTGAATTTTCAAAAAGAAAAATCTATAGGTACCCTTGAGATGTTTTTCTCATGCTTTGGACCCTTTTGGGTTTGGGGCGTGACAGCTTAACTGTGATTTAAAAAATCGCATTATCAAAAAGCACGTTCTAAAATTGTACTTTTTTAAAAATGCACATCTTCAAACAGTTAAAAGTGTGGTGTAGCAATAGAAAACCCTAAAACGGCCCATTACTTCGAACCAAGTGCCATGGGTTTGAGTATTAAGCACTAACCCATACTTCAAAAGGCATGCTTTGTTGTGTGCTAGTAGTACCCATTGGCTTATCAAAAACCTAAGGGACAATGTAGCATAATAGGATGATGACTACTAGTCTCCTTTTTTATTTTCTTAAAAAAACAAAATAAATAAAAGAAGCCAAACGAAGCCAAGTGTCAAGACTCTCAACAGAAAATTGTAACCAGAACCTGAATTGTGGACTGGGCTTATTAAATAAGCATGGGTCTGAAATTAGGCCCACAAATTGGACCAAATTGCCCCTTTATTATTGTCGACTTGTCATTCCTTTTTTTTGTACTTATTAAATTAGGTCGGGCCTTGGCCTTAATGGGTCTCTTTGTACCCGCAAGACTTAACGAAAATCTCAGTCTTAGGTATTGGGAGAGAACCACTCAGTGGCGTGTGAGGTGGTTTGGCAAAGTTTTGCAAACAACCTCGCGGCAAGCCTTTGCCCAAACAGCAATTTAGTTATTGCATGGTTAGTGATGATGCTCAAAATCGTTAGTAGGTCTATCGCCCAAACCCCCAGTCTTCAGTGAAAGGTGAAGAGTAGTGAACCTGCAAAAAATACAAACACCTTCAAAGAGCTCCGGTGTGGTGCCGGCCTAAGATCCTCCGAAGGTCAAATCAGAAACCAATAGTGAGCTTTTTGGAAAGGAGTTCCTGAAAAGTATTTTTTGCATACCTTGGGATTGGAGTGTCTTAGTGATTCTATAGAAGTTTTTGCATGATCACAATAGCTGAATTTTAGGGATATGAGGTTATCCCGTAGCTAACGTGTAAAAGTTGGGAACTATCCCATAGATGATCCATAGGGAGTGAGGAGTTATCCTTAACTAATTTGTAGGAGATAAGATTTATCTCATTATCGGCAGTCGTGTGTTCGTAGGAGAGTCTTAGGTGATGTGGGCATTGCAACATGAATTTAGTGTGCTTGGTCGTACTCATCAGCTTTTAGTCATAACGTATATCCTTGATGGTTGCATTTGGTCTTCTGCTTTTGGTGAGTAGGTGCCCTCAATTTTGTGTTTGTCCCTTCTGTAGGTAGACCACAGAATTACTGATTCTTTGGTTTTTTTTTTTTTTTTTTTTTTGACACGCGGTGGCCTAGAATAGGCCAACAGTCATGTCGTTTGGTATTCTCAAGATTTTTTTCAATTTCCCTTTCAGACCTTATTTATTTTCGAAATTTTTGTTCATACCACCTTCAAAACTCGTTTAGTCGTCTACTTTGTGCTCGTCCATTTCCTACTCGTTTGAATCCTACTTGTCTAAATTCTTTAAGTTTGGTTCGAGGTTGTCATCCCATTTATTCCTCCGAAAGTTTTGAGTTTCGGTACTCCTGGTCGTCTGCTTTTGTGGTCATCTAACTTTCCAAGGTTCACATATTTGTGGTTGTCGCTTTAGTGGTCATCTGGCTTTCAAGCTTACGCGCTTGTAATCATTTGCTTCATTGGTTGTTCAGATTTTTAGGCTCACATACTTGTGGTAATCGCTTTGGTAGTCACCAAAATTCTCAAGGTCACGCGCTCATGGTCGTCTACTTTTCTTGTAGGTTACTTCACCCCTTTTCTTTCTGTTGCCTTTGTTAGATAAGAAAAATTAGATGACTAGAGTGGACTTAGTTTTATTTTGTCATTGTAGGTATGAGAATGAGTGTGTTCAGGTCCACCAATAGCCCCTCGTCGTCCAAACGTAGAAAATTGGACGACCGTAGGTTACTGCGAAGTGTTAGTACAAATTCACTTGATGATGTGCTGTCCTTAGAGTCATCACACACAGGTCCATCTAGAGATGTGGTACGAGAAGATTCGTCTGGTTTTGAGTCTTTTGAATTCAGCTCTGAAGTTGGGTCATTAGGCTATGCTTCAATAAGTGAGGATAATGGTACTCCTCCACCTGAGGGGCTTGATCATCCCTTTATCTTACTTGATGAATGGGAGGTGAACAAGCATTGTTCCTCTCTTTTTGACCGAAGGCTAGCTAAGTTAAGGCCTGACTTCCAAATTCCTCATAACGTGCCCACTAATATAGCTGAAATTGGCAAGAAGTGTTACCCCCATGATAGAGAAGGTGTTGGGCTTTAGGAGGCGTCCTTTATAAGTGGGTTGAGGCTTTTGCTTAACGAACATACTAGGAAGTTGTTCAAGAGGTTAAGTATAGCTATATCACAACTAGCACCCAACTCTTGGCGTGCTTTTATGGGGGCCCAGATCCTTTAGAGGATTATGAGTTAGGGTTTAAAGGCCCTTTCCTTGGATGAATTTTTGTACTATTACAAGCCCATTCGTGCTTGTAAGGCTGAGGGGATGTATTACTTCAAGTGTAGAAAAAAAAAAGCATAAGTTAGTCACTGAGATTCCTTCATCCAATAAGGACTAGAAAGATAAATTTTTCTTTGTGCTTAGGTCAGATTGGGTATGTAGCCCTGATGAGGTTGCTACTGCAAAACCAATAGACTATACTTGGGAGGTGTTACCCAAGTCTGATGAGTTGCCTGCTTAGCTTACTCGTTTGATTTACTCTTTATATATATATATATATATACCAACTTGCTTTTACTTTTTCAACTCAAGTTTTGCCAAGCTTGATTGTGAAGCAGTTAGGAAGAATAGAGAGAGTAACAAGCTTCTCGGTTGCTGAGCGTAACTGGAAGGTCTTAGTTACAGTGGACAACCTTCATAGATACTATTCAGGACCTGTCCCCTCTATAGCAGCTTGTCATTGCGAGTACCTCCCAAAGACGTAAGTGTTTTAATTTAGCTTGTTCATTTCCTTTTTAGCATAGGCACTAACATCTATTTTGCAGAGATGGAGGTGAGTGTAGCCAAGAAAAATAAAAGGGTTCAGGAGGCAGCTGCTCTTATTGCAGCAACAATTAAGGAGGGGGAGTTTCAACTTCCTAAGCCTAGTGACAAGAGGAAGTTTGGTGTGACCATTTCCCGAAGGCCCTTTGGGACCATTACTCATCCAAAAGAGACTCCTTCTCATTATTTAGTGACTCCCGGTCATCCGACTTTTGTTGAGCATCCAAGGGCACTTGGCAGGGGAAAAGGACCTTTCACTCTTCCTTAACCTCCCCTGCTTATTAATTATGCTACTTATGCTATGAAGCGAGTCATGTCTATTATCAAGGAGGAGGATATAGATGATTACGACGAGTATGCTCCTCCAGCTATTAGAGGGTCTAGGCTACATGACCTTGCCAAGGTATTTCTTTTTCACTTCCCTTATTTAAGATACTCATTACTCGTCCCTTTCTTGCTCATCTACTCATTTATCATTCAAGCAATGGTGAGGATGAAGACTCTTAAGCTAAGGTGCGGGGACTATGAGGACCAAGTAGTCAATCTTCGGAAGCATGTGAAGGGCAACAATGAGGTCATCAAAGAGTTTCAGGGGTCTGTCACCCCGTTGACAGAGAAAGTTGCTCTTTTGGAGGGTCAAAGTGAAGGAGCTCGAGAAGCGATGCTCTTCTCAAACAGACCTCTTTGTTGCTACAGAGGAGGAGAAAATACGCATCTCTAAGGAGTTGGAAAAACTGCGAGGGAGCTGAGCATTGCCAAGACGAGCACCATTGCTAAGTACTCCTCCTCTCAAGAGTACCTTCATGATCTAGGCATCAAGTATGTGCGAGGATTTGAACACTTTCGAGCTTAAGCTTCTTCAGCCTTTAAGGACTTGGACTTTTCAAGATTGAAATCCGTACTGAGGCAGGTTCTATTGCAACTATGATAAGCGATGGTGCTGACCAAGAAGTAGATGGTGCTGCTATAGAGGACAAAGGGGACGGCCAAGCTGGCCAGTAGACTTAGTTTATTTTTTGCACTTTCATTCTCATACATTAGTGTCTGATACTTTCATTTGAGGCAACAAGTCCTTGGTTTTGGACATGTATAACTTTATGGAATGTATGAGTTTCTTGTTAACTTTTTGAACTTGCTTCTTTTCGTCTTTAGTGGTTTTGGTAAGACTTAGAATTAACTGACTAGCATAGTTGGTGTTACTCATCCTGCTTTGAAAGTAGGCGACTCTCTTACTCATCCCCTTTTGTTACTCGTCAGATTTTTGTAGCACTTAGGAGTAGGTGAGCCTTCTTGCTCATGCACTTTCGCTGCTCATCAGGTTTTATTGGTGTTTTGGAGTAAGTTTTCTTACCCATCACCATTTGCCAGTCATTAGCTATTAGTGGTGCTTAGGAATAGGTCTTCTTACTCATCAGCTTTGCTGGTCTTCACCTTTTAGTGGTGCTTAGGAGTACATCTTCTTACTCTTCAGTGTTGGTGGTCATCTCCTTTTAGTGATGCTTAGGAGTAAGTCTTCTTACTCGTAAACTTTGTTGGTCGTCACCTTTTAGTGGTGTTTAGAAGTAACTTTTTATACTCATCAACTTTGCTGATCATCACCTTTTAGTGGTGTTTAGGAGTAAGTCCTCATAGTCTTCAGCTCTGCTGGTCATCACCTTTTAGTGGTGCATAGGAGTAAGTCCTCTTACTCTTTAGCCTTGTTGGTCGTCACCTTTTAGTGGTGCTTAGGCGTAAGTCCTCTTACTCTTCAGCCTTCTTGGTCGTCACCTTTTAGTGGTGCTTAGGAGTAAGTCTTTATACTCGTCAGTGTTGCTGATCATCACCTTTTAATGGTTCTTAGGAGTAAGTCTTCTTACTCTTTAGCTTTTCTGTTTGTCACCTTTTGATGGTGCTTAGGAGTAAGTCTTTTTATTCTTCAACTTTATTGGTCGACACCTTTCGGTGGTGCTTAGGAGTAAGTTTTCTTACTCTTCAGTTTTGCTGGTCACCACCTTTTAGTGGTGCTTAGGAGTAAGTCCTCTTATTCTTCAGCTTCGCTAGTTGTCACCTTTCTGTGGTGCTTATGAGTAAGTTTTCTTACTCTTCAACTTTGCTGGTCGTCACCTTTCGATGGTTTGTCCACCTGTAGGCGACTTAATATTTAAACCGTCCACCCGTAGGCAACTTTGGTCGTCTGTCCACCCATAGTCGACTTAATATTTAGATCATCCATCCGTGGGCGACTTTGGTTGTCTGTCCACTCGTAGGTGACTTAGTATTTAGACCGTACACCTGTTGGTGACTTTGGTCATGTGTTCACCCTTGGGTGATGTTGGACCATCCACTCGTGGGCGACTTTGGTCATGCATCCACCCTTAGGCGATTTTGTTCATTGTCCTTCCCTCTTGGCGTGACTTTACGTTTAGACCATCCACTCGTAGGTGACTTGGGCATGTGTCCACCTTAGGCGATGTTGAACCATCCACCCGTAGGCGACTTTGGTCATGCATCCATCCTTAGACGGCTCTGTTCATTGTCCTTCCATTTTTGGGGTGACTTTATATTTAGACCGTCCATCTGTAGGCGACCTTGGTCATGTTTCCACCCTTGAGTAATGCTAGACTATCCACCCATGGACAACTTTGGTCATGTATCTACCCTTAGGTGACTTTGTTTGTTGTGCTTTCCTCTTGGGGTGACTTTACGTTTAGACCATCCACCCGTGGGTGACTTTGGTCATGCATCCACCCTTAGGCGACTTTGTTCGTTGTCCTTCCCTTTTGGGGTGACTTTACGTTTAGACCATCCACCCGTAGATGACTTTGGTCATGTGCCCACCCATAGGCAATGTTTGACCGTCCACCCATGGGCGACTTTGTGTTTGATGGCACATGTTAACTCTTAGTCGTCCATTCAATTAGGTTGTCGAACAACTAATGTACCTATCCTTTGATCGCTTGGATTTAGTCAGACGACTAGTGTTGAGTCGATGCGTTGCACAAATATTTCTTGTCTGTTGGCCCCCATTCCATGTTTGCCATTGCTACTTGTGTCAATCGTCTATGGAAGATCCTTGGATCATTCGTCATCTTGGTGACATGGAGGATCATTGCTTGAGCTGATCATTCGTCACCTTGGAGACTTTGTCAGAGGATCACTATTTGGGTCAATCTTCTATAGAGGATTCCTTGGATCATTCGTCACCTTGGCAACTTGTAGGATCACTGCTTAAGTTGATCGTTCGTCACCTTGGTGACTTCGTCAGAGGGTTGCTACTTGGGTCTATCGTCTATAGAGGATTCCCTGAATCATTCGTCACCTTGGAAACTTGTAGGATCACTGCTTGAGCTGATTGTTTGTCACCTTGGTGACTTTGTAGAAGGGTAGACGATATTAGTCATTCGCTTTCGTCTACCTAATGCATCACAAGTGGAGAAAATGCTTCTATTCAAATGGTAAGCTCATAAAAAAATAAGTGAAGTCTTAAATAAGCAAGTAACAAAAAATTGTAAGTTGCATCAAAACATGATACTTATAAGCAATGTGTGGAAAGGAAATGCAAGCAGAGTAAATATAAACATAGTTGTAGGAAGCAAACCACAAGTGGTACCCCTCTAGTGCTCGGCATTCCAAGGGTGAGGTAGCTTTTTCCCATCAAGTGTCCCTTGGTGGTAAGTACCTCTCCTGAAGAGGTCAACTACCTTGTATGGTCCATCCCAGTTTGGACTAGCTTTCCATGTGCTGAGTCCCTAGTGGTGAGCATTACCCATCTTAAAACTAGCTCACCTACGTTTAAGTGTCTTGGCTTTGCTCGTTTATTGTAATGCCTAGCCATGAGGTTTTGATACGAAGCTAGCCTTTCTTCAATACCTATTCTTACTTCATCCAGTAAGTCATGATTGAGACGTGGCTCTTTGTCATTCTTATCTTCATTTTAGTGATCCGCTTTGAAGCTTGTAAATCCTACCTTTGCCTGTATCACCACTTTGGTTCCAAATGAAAGCATGAATGGAGTTTCACTTGCAGGGGTTCGTGTTGTCATCTAATATGCCCATAAGATAGTTGGAAGCTCATCTATTTGAATGGAGTTTTTTGTTGTTAGGACATATGTGATTCACTTGTTAGGAACATATGTCACTACTTTATGTAATTGGCAAATCCTTTGACAAAACGCACTTTTCTTGTAATTGGGTAGATTTAGGATGTGTTTAATACTCCAAAGAACAAAAGTTCAAGTCTAGTATTGAAGCCATGTAAGTCGGTCCAAGAAATAAGTTAAGAAGTGCTGATTCATTAAAGTTCGACAGATAGCTATCGAGGTATCTACCGAGGTTATGTGAATTCAGATTTTCAAATCTGATTTTCAGCACATGCTTTTGTGTTTGTGTAGGGTTTCGTTTCTCATAACCCTAGACCTATATAAGGCTTATTTTAAAGGCCGTCACATAAGAGAATAGAAGGAGAACATATGCAAAAGGTGACCGATGCCTTATTCTCTTTGAAAGAAGCTACTGCGTCTTTGCGCCTTGGGGTTTTGTAACCAAGTGCTTCTTGATCTTCATTGTTGATGAAGTGAAGAACTTTGCAACCAACATCTTCTTCTAGTTAGTGTGTTAGTCACGTACTGGGAGCTGTGCATCTTTGGTTAGTCACGTATTGGGATTCGTGCATCAAAAGGGTGGCATTCATATATTGAGAAGATGCGTTCATATATTGAAGAGTTTAAAGGTTCTAAAGCGGTAGAAGGTTTCTGCTGTAAGTTCATCTACGGGGATTGTAGAGTCCAAGAACAAAGGTTTTGTACTAGATCTGAAACTTCTCTTTACTATAGTGGATTTCTTTTCGGGAAGGTTTCCCCCCAGGTTTTTTACTATGAAACTAGTTTGTTTCATTGGTTTTCCTGGTCATCATATCTTGTCTTATTTATTTTTCCGCTGCATGATTTTGACATGATATTGATGTTTGTTGGTTTAACAAGTTTTATTCATAATAAATCTAATTAACAACTTGGGTTTAAAACTTGTTAATTCTATCAACCGAGGTCTAAATTTCCCAACATTTGTGTTGTTGTTCGATATGCCAACTCAACTCCTTGAAGGTTGATAAAGAGTTTGGCGTGATCTTGTTGAACCAAACATGCGTCGACCCTTTCAAAGTGGTAGGAAAGGCTTAACACATTATCTCATCAAGGATGCCTTGGAGGTGCATGAAAGTCTTGAAAGATTAATGATGGTCAAGTGGGTCTTTCGTCACATCATAAGTCTCTAAGGATGGCATCTGGAACTTAGGTGGAAAAGGGCAAGATGTGACTCATACTATGAAGGGAGAGTTAGTGCAATGTACCAGACCGTTAAGTATGGCTATTCATCTCTCTATAGCGTTCATCATAAGATTCATTTTATCCTTCATTGCCTTTATCTTAGCCTTCCATCGTGAGTTGCTCGCTATAGGCCCACGGGGAGGTGCATCTTCCCTTCTAAGTTGCCTACTAGGAGCATTGCTCTCAGCCTCGTCTTCTTCACGACAACCATCTCTCGCGTGGTGATGATCACTACACTCTTGGTGATTACTGGCTTCAGGTCGCTGCTCACGTAACTATTTAACCCACACCTCCAATGCTTGATTATGCTACACAAGAGGTTCATTCGGCTAGTTAAGTCGTTCAATAGCAGCTGAGTGCATCTGCAGTTGCGTTTCCACAGAGATGGGGGGGATTTCTAGATTCTGGGTTGCACTACAAGAAAATGTATTTTTAGTGACGAAAAAATTCGTCACTAAAAGTCCAGTTTTTCGTCACTAAGAACCTTTAGTGACGAAATTAGACTTTTAGTGACGAAATTCGTTTCGTCGCTGTAGCCCCGTCGCTAAAAGTCCTGGCGACTTTTAGTGACGAAAAATTTCGTCACTAAAAGTCCAATTTGGTAAAAAAAAAAAAAACTTTTAGCGACGAAAACATTTCGTCGCTAAATGTTTTCCTCGCTAAAAACAGTATTTAGTGACGAAAATATTTCGTCACTAAAACCATTTCAGTTTATTAAATCCTATTTAGTGACGAAATTTTTCGTCACTAAAACTATTTTCGGGTACATATAGTGACGAAAATATTCGTCACTAAAATTAATTTTAAGAAAATCCATACACATATAGTGACGAAAATTTTCGTCACTAAAACCATTTCTTACAAAATTCCACTGCATTTAGTGACGAAATATTTCGTCACTAAAACAATTCTTTGTTCCCATATTTGTGACGAAAAAATTCGTCACTAAAACATCTTTTCTGTTTTTATTATTTTCATGACGTTAATATTAACCTATAACCTGTCATTACATTATTAAAACCTCACATTTGATTAACACATTTATTTCAACAACACATTTATAAAAAATCGATCTATACATTCCACAAGTTAAAATTAAAACAAGTATCAAATTCAAACTCCTTCCATACAATAATTGTTTGCAACACATACAATAACTTAAAATGTTTTATAATAATACAAAAAATGTAGCATAATATAATTAGAACCCCCTAGAGCCAAAAGATGTCCTCATATGTCTTCATAATGCCAAAAATAAATCCCCTAAAGCCACCAATAAGAAATCTGCACAAATATAAAAACACTATTACATTAAAATCGTAAAGTAAAAACATTAACTATGTTATAAAAAAATTTCTAACAATTAGTTTCAAATGATACATAAAAAATCAAGTGTTACCAATAAGTGATTTAACTTGAAGATGAACCACTCCCATAGTTAAAAACGTCATCATAACCCTTGCTCCTCAAAAAATTGAGAATATTCTTACAAGTATTGAAATTGAATAAAGGAACGCAATTGCTACTAATCAACAAATTTCATTCACATTTGCAAGAAATTAAAAAAACTCCCAATATGAATTTAAGCCACCTTATAACACCATGCAAGCCACCCGCTTGCTCCAACACAACAACCCACCACAAAACAAATTTCCAACATCACAAGTATATATAGAGTTTTATAAGTTTTTAACTAGAATATACTTATTTTGCTCAAGCTAAGTTTACAACTTTTAGAAAAAATCCAAAGTTAACTTGTGTTCTTCACCTTGTTCCTCACAATTTCTTCAGCCACAAAAAAGAGAGCTGAAAATAAAACAAAGATAGCTTTTAGTGAACAGTTAAGTAGACCCAATGATAAGCACAAAAAGATGAGTGAAGCTTTACCTGCATGCAACACATAGATAAGTGCAGCTTTACCTCTTGATGGAGACAATGTAAGAATTTCAATAAAGAAGGAAACACAATGTTATAGTAACTAAAGGTGTTAAACTACCCTCCTATCAAGAAGTTCTACAAATATAAACACACAAGGAAATCAATCTAAACTTTTCCTTTTAGAGCATGTAATCATGTTTAACTATTAGATATCCCCTTAAAAAAATTTGCTAAAGACATGACAACTACTCCACTATTCTTTACATCACATCTCCATCCTAATAAGTACGCTCATACATCAATGAAAATAACCCTTAAAACAAAAAGTTCCATAGAATCCATTTCTATAACTTTACAAATGAATCACGGCTTTCCACAAAAAAAAAAAAAAAAAAAAAAAAAAAACCCATCTGCCCTGCAACTCAAACATCCACAATAATAAGCTTCAAATGTATATTTCATCATATGGTTAACCACAAATACCCAAAAGAACAATCACTTTCACTTCTCACTAAAAAATAAATCAAACAAAACAAAAGATAAAAGTTTCAGATTCATAGAACAAAGCAGATATACGCATCATCAACATGTAAAAATAAGAGTTTATGATTGATTTCAAAACTGAGACCCAAAACAATTTCACAACAATCACCATTCCGCAACCACAATCATCATTCCTGTTCACAAACAACAACAGCACAGCCCTCATCCAAAACAATCTGTACAAAATGAGAACAGTCTCTATTCAAACTTAAGACAAATTATCCTACCACAGAGAACAAATTTCAAACCAAAAAAAAAAAAAAAAAAAAATTAATATCAAGCAGAAAAATTAACATCAAGCATTTAGAAACAAAAATTAACAAAATTTTTTTTTTGATAAAACAGTTTTGGATAAAACTGTGTTCAAGTTTTGGATAAAACAGTTTCACAACAAGATTGAAATATAATTAGCACAAATGCATACTGAACAAGGAAAGATAGCATGGTGGACTGGAGCAACACGCATTGACAAGCATAACTCCAAAAATTTACCACTTTGTTAGATAATCAGGCAGCAATTTGCCAAATTCCCAATCCAGAATCTCAAGAGATATACAAGGATCGGTTCCTCAAGAGTAAATAAGAAATTCAAATTACAATCACAATATCATCATATTGCATAAGTCATTAACTAAATATTCTCACAAAAGATAATTGATAGATTGAGAAATTTACCTTGCCGTAGTCTCTCAAAACTCTATGAGCCATCTGATATCCTCCAATATAAAAAAAATTTATACTTGATATTCCCAATAATAGACACCCACGAATTCATCGGATCCCGCTGCAATGTTCACTCACCAATACCCACAACAAAGAAAATCAAATCAATGGTTATCGAATTAAACAAAATTGAAAATACCAACCCACCATTTTATTTCTAGTGAAAAGCCAGAAAATCGAAACTTTAACCAACAGTTTTCTCAGCTACCGCAAATAAGAAGTAGAAATGAAAAATTTTTAAAAAAAAACGTAGAAGAAAAAGGTACCTCCCGTGAAACCATTCGGTTTGCAGACCATATCCTGGAATAACAGCAAGATGTTGACCTCTTTTCTCAGGCAAAAGAGAGAACACATTCAAATTAACACAAAGCTATAAAATTTGAGCAAATGATTAGAGCATTCAAAAGCGAAAAGGTAAAAAGAGGAAAAAAAAAATTGAGCAGACCATCACAAGCGTCGCCGGTGCGTCGCGACGCTTGGATCGTCGCCGGTGCGTCGCGACGCTGGGCGCGACGCCTGGATCGTCGCGACACTGGGCGCGACGCACTGACGACGATCCAGATCGTCGCCGGTGTGTCGCGACGCCTGGATCGCCGCCGGTGCGTCGCGACGCTAAGCGCGACGATCCAGGCGTCGCGACACTGGGCGCGACGCACTGGCTTCGATCCAGGAGTCGCGACGTTGAGCGCGACGCCTGGATCGTCGCCGGTGCGTCGCGATGCTAAGCGCGACGATCCAGGCGTCGCGACACTGGGCGCGACGCACTGGCGACGATCCAGGCGTCGCGACGCTGAGCGCGACGCCTGGATCGTCGCCGGTGCGTCGCGACGCTAAGCGCGACGATCCAGGCGTCGCGACACTGGGCGCGACGCACTGGCGACGATCCAGGCGTCGCGACGCTGAGCGCGACGCCTGGATCATCGCCGGTGCGTCGCGTCGCCTTTGCGTCCAACTGGGATCGTCGCCGGTGCGTCGCTGAATCAAAGGAAAAACGAGGGAAAGGGATTTTGTGGGGAAAGTTTTTTTGTGGGTATGAAGCTCATAAGTGGCTGAAGCAAAGGAAAACCCAGAAAAGAGAAGTGAAAAAAAATGAAAAAAAGGGGCTGAAGCTCATAACGTGTTATCACTAACACCTTTAGCGACGAACATTTTCGTCGCTAAAAGTTTAATTTTAACACCTTTAGCGACGAACATTTTCGTCGCTGTAGCTAAATTTAGTTTGGCGGAATAATTTTTTTGGTTGGCGCCTAAGTTTATATATGCACAAAGCTTTTAGTGATGAACTTGGATTCGTCACTATTGGATACCTTTAGCGACGAACTCGAATTCGTCGCTAATAATGTACTCATTCTTATGATTTAGAGACGAAATTCATATTTCGTCACTAAAGCATACGTTTAGTGACGAAATCATATTTCGTCACTAAAAAATTTATTATTGTTTTTAGTGACGAAATTAATATTTCGTCACTAAAGCATACTTTTAGTGACGAAATGTTATTTCGTCGCTAAAAACATAGAAGTGCAAAATCTTTATTTTTTTAGTGACGACTATTTTTCGTCACTAATACTTACTTATAGCGACGAAAGTATTTTCGTCACTAAAACTATCCACAGCAATACCTACAGTGACGAAATATTTCATCACTAAAAATTTCAACTTTTAGCGACGAAATATTTCGTCACTATAGGTTAATTAAGTTGGCGCCAAAGTTTCCCTCCGTGGCGTTTATTTTTCAGATCACAATAGCGACGAAATTTATTTTTCGTTGCTAAATGTAATAATTTTTTTCATTATTAGTGACGAAATTCATATTTCGTCACTAAAGCTGTATTTTTAGTGACGAAAAATATTTCCTCACTAATTTTCGTCACTAAAAGTACATTTTGTTGTAGTGTTGACTGATGCTATTGATCGAGATGCTCAAGACCTTTTTTCTCAAGAATAAAGAGATGGCTAATCACTTGATCCCCATAGACAGCGCCAACTGATGATGGTAAAATCGTTAGTAGGTCTATCACCCAAACTCACAGTCTTCAGTGAAAGGTGAAGAGTAGTGAACTTGCAAAAAATAGAAACACCTTCAAAGAGCACTAGCTATTTGGTTGAAAATTTTTTACTCAATATTTTATTTTGTGTTTGATAATTTGACATTAACAGTATATATATAAGATTTGCTGTTTCAAAGTGAGAGCTACAAGTGGAGATAACTAATTTCATATTTTTATTGAACCTTATAAAGGTTAATTGAGATTCTAGGTGTGGGATGATGAGGATGCAAATAATGTCCGTGAACAAGTTTCATTCATGCAAATGCTACCAAAACCAATAGAATCAAAGAGATATAAAGACAATTTTGTTCTGAAGGGTCCCTTTCTGTAGGTAGAATAGAAACATTGATAATGGGTTAGTCACTCCTTGCAATGGGAGCATCCCAAACTGCCATGATTTAGTGAGTGACAGTTTTTTGCCTACTGCTGTTTTGTTTCATTCCTTTGAGATCTCAATCTTATGTTAATGTCCTAAAGGTTATGGGTCCCTGATGGCTTGCTTATGGTGGAAGTCCAGTTGTAGTCTCAAACTTGGGGCATGTCAGTTCACAACATCCAATGCCTTCTGTAAGCTTTCTTGTTTTTCCTTTAAATGGGAGCCTGGTGACACACTATGCTAGAGAATCAAGCAAGCAACTTGCTACTGGGGTACCTGCTTTTCTTGAGTTTTGTTTTTTCTTCTTATTGAATTCACATGTATATGCCTTTCCCTTTATCTTTTTATACTCTATGTTTGCAAGTTTGACAAGAGGTCATACACTTTTACTTTGACAAGAGCAACATTGTCTTCAACACAAATGATGAATTGATTTCTTACTTATGTCACTCCATTTTTTCTTTTCAACGAACACAGTAGCAACTTAGTCTGTGGTAGATCATGCTGTTGTGGTATTTACTAGAGAAGTTATTTTATGAACTAATATTGGCATGATCCCTTTCGATATCTCACTTATTTTTCCCTAGGTTTCTTATTGTTTTCTTGTGTTTATCATGACAGATATTGTAAGAAAATTGTTATTGCCCATTTTAGGACATACAACAGTCCTATTTCAGCATTATGGCACAACATAAACTCTTCTGCATCTGATGCTGGTGCATCTTATGTACATCTTTACAGGCTATAGCTTGGTTTTACAAATGCAGTGTTAGATAATTCTGTCATGGTACCTTCCTGAATATGTCGTTGTTATTGTCAAGTGTTTATTTGTTTTTTGGATATCAACCTCGGTGACAACAACAACTGGATTATGATTTACTCGTCGAGAGGGACACACAATTTGTTTACTATAAATCCTTTCAAAGGATCAGTAAACTTCCAGTCTGCTGATGCTCTAGTTTTACAAACAAAAATGGCATTTTGGGTGTTATGGTTAAGCCCACGATTAGTTGGCCACCTAATCAACAGAATAGGGAATGGAACTAATGGATGGAAAGGCACTGTTAGTTGTGCCGCAGTAGATGCAACTGGCAGGATGAGTTCCCTTTCTGGGGCTATTGCTTTATGTTTCCACAATTGCAGAGGCAATGCTTTAGTTGTGGATTGCAGCTCTTCAAGGGCAAATTACTACCTTTTGGTTTTTCTTCCTAGTTGTATGGTATAATATGCATTGCCAACGTCAACTTTTCTAGATCTAACACCTGTTGTGTTTGGATTAAGCACTGCATGAGTCAACTCCAAAATGTGATGCAAGCTATGTTTTAAAAACTAAACTGGACCGGCCGGTTCGACTAATTTAACTAGGAACCGGACACTGATCCAGTCTGGTTATGACTAAAAACCGAAAAATAATTAAAAAAATCGGAATTAACGAAAACCGGCCAGTTAATCAAAATACCAGTATGATTGAACCGATTTTGTAGAATATGCTGAAACTGATGCATTTTGTAGCAAAAAGACAAAAAAAATAAAGCATTTTTTCCTCAAATACACCATGAAAAACTATAAGAAGAATGATGTTTTATGTTGGCTTTATTCCATGACAAAAAGTGTTGTATTTGCTTTAATTTTATTCCTTGTATTTTGTAGGATTTTATTGTATTGTGTTTAGTATTAAGTTGGTGAAGAATTAAGAATAAAATGAAGAATTAGTGGATTTCGTGAGTGTCTCACTAGAAGCTAACCCGCAAAAGAGCCACATGAGAAGCACATGACTGGAAGCTGAAGAGTCGTGTTAGGCTGTTAATTTCGCAAGTGTCTGGGAGTAAGGCCTTTCCGCGAGATACCCATGAAACTCTTTGCCTGGAAGATTTTTAAGTGTGACTTTCTTACCCTTCACCTATACTATATATATCCTCATTACCTACAGAAATGGTAAGGAGGCCATTCAGAGAAAAAAACCCTAGATAGGTTTTTTACAACACACACCCATCTTTTAGAGAGGGAGCTACTCATCCTTAGTGAAAAATCATTCTAGTCTCTTTTCCTTTCCTCTCCTATTGACATACCTTGGGAGGAGATTTGTACCCAAACACAACCCACAACTTTTCAGAGTATAAAGAGTGTTTTGGAGTTTGGGAAGCTTTGAGGATTTGCCAAAAGAAGCCAGCGAGGTTTGGCAGATGCAATCAGGCGTATTGCATGATCCGGAAAGCTAGAGAAGACAATACTTCGTTAAGTCAGTTGATAGCAGGAGTTTGGAGGGCTTGAGTACATGGAGTAGACTAGGCTTGGAGAGTCTTTTGTTATTCGTGTATTCCAACTTATTCTCTAATAGATCGATTTACCATTTAGAGGGCAGCGGAGAAGTTTTTCGCTGAGTTCTTCGATTTCCTCTTCAATAACACATCGGCATGTTATCTTGTGTTTGCATTCTTCTTTCCTACTCTTTTAGCTTTCATTTTACTGCTGTGATTTGATGAATATGGCTTAGAGTAGTTATATTGTTTGTTCGCTCACATTTACTCTATTCTGCATTTAGTTTAAGTTAGAGTAAAATTAACTGAGCCGTAA
This sequence comes from Quercus gilva, assembly GCA_023621385.1. NCBI lineage: Eukaryota > Viridiplantae > Streptophyta > Magnoliopsida > Fagales > Fagaceae > Quercus > Quercus gilva. The sequence goes on from CM042480.1 coordinate 15,847,536, forward strand.
GTTTTAATTTGGAGGTCCAAATAGCTCTTGTGTATTCACACAATTTCGTGCTTTCATGATCCAAGACTGTGAAAATGCAAAAACTTCAAGAAGAGAGAGAGAGAGAGAGAGAGAGATAAAATGAGGTAAAGAACTAAAAATTGAAATGTGATACTCGATTATTTTTTAGCTAGATCGTGGATTACCTTAACAGCTTCAACTTATTGAAATTTTTTATTTTGAAATTTGCAACAAACTTGAGAAACATGAGAGACTCTGACAGTTTGAGAGACTTCTAGAGCACCGTCTAAAACCAAAAGAGATAAGAAAGGAGCAATGAAAGTTTGAAAAAAGTGAGGTAGGTGGAGTATTAATGAGAGTGTTTCTTTTTTTCTTTTTCAATGTCTTATCTTCACCTCCTAGAGCCATGTAGAGCTTACTTATACAGTATTGGAATGTGTGGTGGCTATAGGAATGTGAAAAGCATAAGTAAATAAAAAATCTACTCTTGGAGAGAAACGTGTGGTACATGTATTGATCAGATTTAAAAAGAAGCAAAGTGACTTTTACAGGACAACTCATTTAACGTAAGGGAAGGGTAAAAAAGAAGAAGAAGAAAAAAAAAGAGGGCCATGTCAATACTCAGTAAATATATAAGTATTAAATATATAATAATAATAATAATAAATATATTAATAATTAAATTATTTATGACGTTACCGATTTGACTATCAATCAGATTTCGGTCAAACTAGGAAACTGATAACCAGTTTCTTTTTCTATTCCACAAAACTGAAGGGAGACAGAAGTTAATATTGACATATATGGTGAGATTGGGAATTCAGACAACAATAAAACATATCCTAAAGGATTGAAGAAAGGAAATAGCATCTATCCTGAAGCTGGGGTTGCATTCATGAAAGCAAAAATCATTCCTGAGGAGAAACATCATTTCTATATATCAGAAGCTGAACTACAGATGCATCAGCCTTGGACACTGTTGCGGGTAAAACATGAGGTATTTGTGTCTGGTGGAATGGATTATTGTGCTTGTTCAATCATGCATACATTTTGTTTGATGTCTAACATCTCCCTTGTTCTTGTAAATTTGCTTTCCATATATACTTTCAATCAATGATGGTGGAAGGCTCCAAAATTAATGAATAAAATTCTTCCGGCAGAGAAACTGAAATTGAAAGGATCCCAGCTTGCATGATTGAAGCAAGGTCAAAAGACTTGGTTCCAATTTTTGACTATCTTCAAACCCCCAAAATCCAACAAACAAGGTTCACTAGGTTTTATGTATATTTATTTTACATTTTTTGGGGCTGTTTCTTATATATAACATTGCTTTCTCATTATGTTTTGAATGCATGGCACCTAATTCTTTACATTATCATACTAAAAGGATTTTATCTTAGATAAAGCTGACATATAATAATATATGTTTTGTTTAATGTGCCATGAGCTCTATAGCTTATATAGCACCTCCTCCTCATAAGAGTGGGATAGAGGGTAAGGTTGTGGGATTAAGATCCACTAAGTGGGTGTGCAACTTACCAATAGAATAAAAATCATATGATTTGCTTAAATGTGCCCCCGCAATTTCTTCTGCTTTTGATCACTTTGTATGTTGTCTTTTTTGTGCACAACAATGAGGGTTGTACTGACATTTTTGAGTACCATTTCTTGTGTCATACGGGAACCCAGCTTTAGATTGCAATACCAATGAGCTTCAGAATTCGAGGTCTGAGCTGTCTCAAATAGCAGGCTTTCAAGTAAGAGCAGCTCTGGCTTGCTTGACTCTATGACTAACTGTGCTGCTACAGTGGCAAAATTTCACAATGCTAGTGAGGAAATTGAATGTAATGGTCATCAGATGCTAGTAAGAACCAAGGGCTTTGTAAATATTAGTGACAACCCAAAAACAAAGACTCACTTGTGATTGTAAATAATAGAGAGAGCTTAAGAATGGAGGCTCAACTCAAGTTTGTAAATAGTAACAAAGAATGCCTGAAAATGAAGAATCATTTTAAAGATGAAGGTGGTGAGTTTGATTAGAGGTATGTTCCTTGTTTGGTTTAAATAGTTGGTTGGACATGATAAATGAAGTTACTGAGCTTATTTGTATTGAATAATGATTGGCTTTTGATCTGGTAAAGATGTTATTCTTATATATATATATATATATTGAAATTCATTTACCTTGTTTGGATTTCTTTTTAGTTACATTTTAATTAATTTCCCTATTTCTTGGAGGTGGTAGTTTTGAATTACACTTTGTCCTTTTTCTCTTAACAGTGTTAATATGATGGGTGGAAATTTAGAAAATAGTGATGCGGAATTGTGGATGCTATGTAGTTGGGATTTCATCTACTCAACTTTGTAAATAACAGTCTATATATTTTCTCAATAACCAGTTGTAAATATGTACATAATATCATCTTGTAAAATCTCTCTCACTGTTTCTTTATTCTTTTAATTTAAATTTATTCTGCTACCACTCTTTTTACATTTTATCATAGACGAATGCTTGACCAATCTCTTCTTATCTTCTTTCTACAACAATTTGTTTAATTGGATTTCTTCCTATTCTGTCATCGAGTTCCTAAATTCTTTAACCTGTTGATCTTTTCAATTGTGGACTGAAATGTGCTTACAAGTTTTACTCTCTGGCTTTCTGCAACATATTTAATGACTTATAGGGGAAAAGGGTTGATGCTTTTGTGGATTCAGGAAAGCTTTTCTTAAAGTTGTCAACAACGGTGTGAAACGGTGAATATTCAAGCATGTTTGAAGGTATATGGGAAAATGGTTTTTATTTACTAAAGTTGGAGATGCCATAAAGAATTGTCATTTACAGGTAAACAACATCGTAATGAGATGAGGATGATATTGCAGGGTCTAAATGAATAGGATGACTAGAACAGTTATGCATAAGATCTAAAAATATCTTTTTCTGCAAAGGTTCTAATATAAATGACGTTTTAATCCAATCAGCTGATAAGCTGATTTCAATTAATATAATGCTTATTAATGAACCTGTGGAACTACAACTATAAATCAACCTGTTTTCTTTTCAATATAAATGGCATTTTAAACTAATCAGATCCTGTGTGCATTTGGGTATATGGTAGTTTTCGGTAGCTTATTTGCTTATTAATTACTGCTTATTTGTATAAACAACTTTATAGTTTGGTCATGCATTACTTGTACTCTGCAGGTGAAAGACACCAGCTAAAAAGCTCTCTTTTTTGTGTGGGTGTTATGCATTATGCAGTGCTGTTCTGTATTTGCTGATGATCACATAATTCCAGGGAATTTGGAGATCTTCTATTTAGTTTCAAGTTTTAATTTATGTTCAGGCATATAAGAGCTGGGAAGCACAGGCTACACAGTTACATGTACAGGAAATTTATAATGCTCCAAAAGCATAACATAAATACCAGAAAAGAAAGGACAATAAAATTTTGGGAAGATTATTAATAAATTGCCTATTGGAATCATTTTAAACTTGAAATCAAAGAGATGATCTGATATATAACTTGCAGAAGAAGATAAATGTATTTCTTTCCCTAATGAATCTTTATAAAAGAAGAAGAAATCATGAAAAGGAAAAAGCAAAAAGATCTGGTTGGATTTGGGCTGCCTAGAAGGAAACATGAAATTATTTTATTACTTGCCATAATTCTTAATATTTAATTTAATACAATGGAAATTCTACTACCAAGATTTTAATTTTTAATTAGTATAAATATATCCATATAAACAAGAAATTAAAATATATTAACACGGTTTCAATGTCATTTCGCGAACTTCATACCTGCCTACGTCTTCTCAAAAAAAAAAAAAAACTTCATGCCTACATGACATCTACACCAATAAAAATCCATTTATGAAAGATATAGATACGAACATCTAACTCTATAAATCTCTCACAATTTCAAACCCATTATGGGTAACTCAAAACTCTTACCAGTATATTTTCTTACAAGTAGAATAAAAATCATATGATTTGCTTAAATGTGGACAGTAATTTTTTTTGCTTTTGATGACTTTGTAAGTTGTCTTTTTCTGCACAATAATGAGGGTTGTACTGAAATTTTTGGGTACCATTTGTTGTGCCATACAGGAACCCTGTTTTAGATTGCAATACCAATGGGCGACTTCAGCATCAGAGGTCTGGGGTGTCTGAAAACGACAGGCTTTCATGCAGGAGCAGCTCTGGCTCGCTTGACTCTATGACTGACAGTGCTGCTGCAGTGGCAGAATTCCACAATGCTAGTGAAGAAACTTAATGTAATGGTCCTCGGATGCCAGTAGGAACCAAGGGCTTTGTAAATAATAGTGACAGCCCAAAAACGAAGACTCGGCTTGAGACTGTAAATAATAGAGAGAGCTTAAGAATGGAGGCTCAACTCAATTTTGTAAATAGAAAAAAGGCATGAAAATGGAGAATCATTTTGAAGATGATGGTGGTGAGTTTGATTAGAGGTATGTTCCTTTTTTGGATTACATGGTTGGATATGAAAAATGAAGTTACTGAGAGCATTGATTGGCAACAGTATATATTATTTGGAGAAAAGGCAATAGTATATGATGATTATTTCACAAACTTTCATTTGCTTGTACAACCTAAGTACCAAGCCTTTGGGGTGGTTTTTGTACAAATAGTGAAATTCATTCTGCCTCATTGTGATTTCTTTTTAGTCACATTTGAATTAATTTCCCTATTTGTTGCTGGCAGTTTTGAGTTACACTGTCCCTTTTCTCTCAGGTGTGCAGATATTCTTTCTTCTCCAGTGGGGTTTATTAACAGCGTTAATATGATGGGTGGAAATTTAGAGAATAGTGTGATGCGGAATTGTGGATACTATGCTGTTGGGATCTCATCTACTCAACTTTGTAAATAACGGCCGGTATATTTTCTCAATAATCTGATGTAATATGTACATAATAGCATCATGTAATAACACTCTTTGTCACTGTTTCTTTATTCTATTAATTTAATTTTATTATGCTACCACTCTTTTGGCATTTCATCAAAAATTAAATACTATAGCAATGTGTGGGTTCGTAATTTCTTTGTGTCTGTTTAATTGGGTTTCTTCCTGTTCTGTGATGGAGTTTCTAGATTCTTTAACCAGTCCATCTTCTCACTTATGGACTGAAATGTGGTGTGTTTTGCTCCGCCAACATCCTTCAATGAGTTATGGGGGAAAAGGGTTGATGCTTCTGTGCGTTCAGGTAATATTTTCTAAAAGTTGTCAAAGATGATGTGAAAAATGTGTTCGAAGGTCATATCTGTTTGCACCCAAGCAACAGTGCTAAATATTCAACGAAAATTGCTTGTATTTTCTAAAGTACGAGATGCAATGAGAGTTGTCATTTACATGTTAAACAACAAGGCAATGAGATAAGGACGATATTGCAGGGTACAAAATTACAAATGAATAGGATGGCTAGAACAGTAAGTTAGGCATAGGATCTAAAGATGCCTAGATCTAGAATTATAGGTTACATATTTACATTGACAGGAAACTGAATATAATGCTTCAAAAGCATGACATTGCACCCGGATATTATAAATACCAGAAAAGATACAAAACGAAAATTTTCAAAATTTGCCTATCAGAGTCTTTGATATAAAGGAAATTCTACTACCAGAAATTTTAATATTTGATTAGAATTAGCATATCCATATAAACAAGAAATTAAATCAAAACGAAAATCAACTAACATCACACTCAATAATTTTGAATTCTATTATGAAAGACATAGATTACACCAACAAAATTCCATTATGAAAGATGTAGATTACAAAATTTAGCCTCTTACTAAAAGCCTAGCTCAAAACTCTTTCAATCTTAACTTGCGAACGCTGACACTCAATAATTTTGAATTCTTAATATACTCATTGGTTCTCAGTTCTCACACTCTAGTTTATATATACTATAGTATTTAAAAACTAAAATGTAACATTCATTGTTGCTTGTTGGAAAATTTAAACCCCGATTGATAGAATTAACAAGTTTTAAATCTAAGTTGTTAATTAGATTTATTATTAATAAAACTTGTTAAAACAAACAAACATCAATATCATGTCAATAATGAATGCAGCGGAAAAGTAAATAAGACAAGATATGATGACCCATGAAAACCAATGAAACCAACCAGTTTCACAGTAAAAACCCTGGGGGGAAACCTTCCCGAAAAGCAATCTACTATAGTAAAGAGAAGTTTTAGATCTAGTACAAAACTTTTGTCCCTAGACTCTACAACCCCCGTAGATGAACTCACAGCAGAAACCTTCTACCGCTTCAGTTTCTCTGAACTCTTCAATATATGAACGCCACCCTTTTTGTTGATGCATGAATCTCAATAAGTGATTAAACAATTGCGCGGATCCCAGAATGCGACTTAATCACCAACTAGAAGAAGATGTTGGCTGCAAAGTTTTTCACTTCATCAATAATGAAGATCAAGAAGCACTTGGTTACAAAACCCTAAGGTGCAAAAGACACAGTAGCTTCTTTTAGAGAGAATAAGGCATCGGTCACCTTTTGATATGTTCTCCTTGTATTCTCTTATGTGACAGCCTCTAAAATAAGTCTTATATAGGTCTTGGGTTGTGAGAAAAGAAACCCTACACAAATACATAAGCCTAGCCCAAAAATCAGATCTAAAAATTTGAATTCCCGTAACCTTGATAGATACCTCGATCGATTGGGAGGTGTCGAGCTTTATTAAACCTCGATAGATAGCTAGGTGTTGAGGAGGTGTCGAGAAGGTGTCGAGGAGACAGAAGCTTTCTCGATTGATCCACCAGCTATCGAGAAAGTGTCGAGATTGCGATAAGAAAACACCTTAAGAGCTCGATAGATAGCCAGCTGTTAAGAAGGTGTCGAGCAGCTATTGAGCTATCTATCCGCAGGTGTTGAGCTATCTGTCCAGCTTTAATAAACACCTTTTCTTCACTTATTTCTTGGTCCAATCTCCATGGCTTTAATACTACACTTGAACAACATATTTCTTGAAGTATTAAACCCATCCTTGATCTACCCAATTACAAGTAAAGTGCGTTTTATCAAAAGATTAGCCAACTACATCAAAATATGTCCTTAACAATATCCCCCTTTGGCAATCCGTGACAAAACCACAATAAATAAGTGAACATATGAGAGAAGTCATAAATCACTCAACTCATACTCACTTGTTACATACAGTAAAATCTATCCTAACACAAACTCTTGAAAAATTTTGCAAGAAGAGAGTTTATGGCAGGTAGACTTTGACAACCTGTATTTCTGAAGCACTTTAAACAAAACTCATCAAGGCATCTTTGTGTGAAACAGAAATAATAGATTGCATACAAGTAATAAGAAACATGTGTATAAAGATAGAAAAGAAACAATACATGTAAAGATAGGTGAAAGAAACTTACATCAGCATATAAAGAAGATAAGCACAATGTATGAAAACATAGTCACAAGACCCAAGGTACAAGAAGAAGGAAGTAAACACTCCCCCTAACAAGATGAAACACAAATCCCCCTAACAAGGAATGTATTTCTCCCCTTAACTTGTAGAATCTTAAAGAAAGAAACCACAAAGTCTCCACAATTTCTCCCCCTTTTTGTCATGATTGACAAAGGGTACAAAAAGCTAGAAAGCTTTACCCGAGAAACATAAAAATGATCAAGATGATCAAGGGGCACAAGAAATCCATATAAATGCATGAATGTAATGAAACAAGATGCTATGGATAATAAAAGAAAGATGCAAAACACACACACACACTAAACAAGTCTAACCAATTTTATATTTCAAAAACAAGTCAAGACAGTTTAGTGAGCATACATTAACACATGTAAACCTAGTGATGGCCAAATCACATTGTACCTGCACATGTATCAAGAGTAGCAAAGAATATTGCGTGTCGAGTGTGAAAAACATCGCAAGATTGCATAAGTGTACACATGTTATGACGATTTGAGATATGAGAAAATCACCTTAACTCACACACAATCATAATTGTTTGATGGGGACTATCACCTTCGAGTTACATCCTAGAACTCCCACATCTCCTAAAATACACGCTTACAATCATATTTAAAGCATTTTTAATTTTTTTTTGCTTTTTATTTTCTTTGCATAATTTTTTTATTTAGCATATCATGCATGGGCATATAAGAGAGAGAAAAGAAATACCCATTGATATTTGACATTCCAATTTTGCTATGCCGAAGCACACAAATGTCATTGACACTGCACTTTTGCTATGCCGAAGCATACGGGTGTCATTCATGATTGGCGAGCAATAGTGGTGAGATGGTTATTTATGACTTTTTCTTAGGATTTTCTAGTCCTACCCGTCAAAAGGAGTGATATGAGTGTTAAGTCTAAGAGATAACTTAATCTTACTGTAGAGGGCTTTTTGTGCTATGCTGGGCTGCCTCCTGCGGTACTAGGCCCAAGTGTTCTGGGTTGCAGGAGTCGAGACCAATCCAACTGGAACTCAACTTGGCCGCCTTGTGCATAAACTATGCCTCGTCTGCCAAGAATTTGCTTACGGCAGGTAGAACTGTTTCAGAGAAGCTTGTGACAGACAAATACAATTAATAAAACAAAACCAACTATTTTGAAATGACCAGATGGCTTTTCAACAGAGAACGACCAAATAATCCTTAATCACAATAATATTAACGACTTCTGTAAATAAAATGAGAGGGGTAGATAATAAAAAAGGTTAATCAAAATATAAAGAAACTAAGTCCAGTTTTAGTCCGTGGGAGCAAAGCCAAAGAGGAAGAACACCTCCTCTCAACACGATTAACCTCCGAGGAAAAGAATCATGCTGTGGAAATTAATGGATTTGAAGAAGGCAGACTTGAATGGATAATGCCCAGGACAATTGTTCACGGAAGAGAGCAGGGATTAGAGAGGGAGAGAGAGGAAGAAACCTATCGGTGCATGCCGCTAACTCTCGCTTTCCTTTTTATTTTCTCTCTTTTATCTTTTCTTTCTTTCTTTTCCCTAGGTTCCCTTCGTCTTTCCATTGTGATTTTCACCACTGTGATTTCTTTTAGTATGGTGTTTCCTCTCTTTTTTTCTCTATTGTTGTTCTGTTATGTTTCCTTGTCCGTCCTCTATACACGGCAAAGGACTCCTTTTTATAGTGCCTGCCATGCCCGGATTTTACTATTCTACCCCTTAACCACCTTTGTCTGTTCTGGGTGTACTCGCCGACCATCACTGTTCCGTCTACGGGCCATCAAACAAAGACAACTATTTTGTCTGTTAGTCTGCCGCGGTGCTATTTCTCTCTCTTTATCCCTCATGGCATGCAACTAGTTATTCCAACTCAGCCTTGCCTTTTTTGGAAAGTATGTCATCCCAGCAAGACGTATCTCCCAAAAGAGCTTGAGCAGGAACCTCAAAATAGGTTTTCCACTCTCCCCACCACCAAAACATGCCTTCTTACCTCTGATCCATAACCTCACCATGCCCCATATTGGCTGGGTACAGGCTGATGGTGTCTAGGTCTTGCGTGTGACTCTTGTCCGTATGTGTCTGAAGTCTGCCTACTGCTCATGCGTCCACCGTGGTCTAAAGACTTTGCCTGCATAGCCTACCGTTCATTTCTGGCTTTTTTATGAGTTGCTACTCTGATTTTCCGCTTCCTTAAGGACTGGGCTTCATTTGGTACTGGGCTTTGCATTTTCTTTCAGCCCACTTCTTAACTTACTTGACTTCCTGCCACATTACTTATTATTCCTGTCGTAATGGCTTACTCCTGCTAGGCCTCTTGCGGACCTGTCGTTCCATCCTTTCCCCCAGTGGCTTAACGTGGCCACTGGTGTTCTTTCTTATGGGCTCCAGTGTCCCTTTTGTTTTCTCTTGAGCCTTTCCGGCCCATTTACTTTCTTTGGAATTCCTTGATTCGTTTACTAACTCTACGTTCCCATGGGCTTTTACTAACTTCATTGGGCTTCCTTGACCCAATTTCCTTATTCTCATCCTTGGGGTTTATGGGTTTGCCATTAATCCATTACTTTCTTTGTTTACATTACTTTAGGCCTGCCGTGGCCCATTTCTCACTTTTACATACCATATACTACCCATGGGTGCCATTTCTCTCTTTCCGGGCCTTTTAGGCCTAGTTATTTCCTCAAGGCCCATTTGTTCTTATTATGGGCCTGTGATCCATTATCCTGCCGCTTAGACTTAATGGTTTTACTCTATGCTTGCCACTTTTCTGCTGCCCGTGTTGCTTGGTTGGGCTTCCTTCTTTCTATTCGGGTTGAAAAAGTGACCCTCAACATTTAGCCCCCTGAACATATGGAGCATTCTTACGGTCCATATGTGAATAAAAGACCTTCCTGTCATTTTTGTTTCTCTTCTTTCTTTTTCTTCGCTAGCTTTTTTTCGAAACTGTGGACTCTTTCTTATACATATATTTCTTTTCCTGTCGTGAATAGTAGCGACTCTTCGAATTTCCCAAAATGGTAGTTATTTTAAGACAACCGCCGGTTCATTAATTTCATTCTTGTTTTGATGGCTGACCAGTTGCCTCCCTTCAGGCCGGTATTAATGATTTAGGTATTTAAGAAGAGAGCCCTTTAGAAATCTAAACACAGATTTCTTCTTTTTCAAAACATTGTATCCGTCCCCCTTCCTTTACCGTCTTCTTCTTCTTGAATACCCATACCCATTTTACTTCGATCAAACCTTCGTACAATGGTGCCAGTGAAAAGTCAAGGTTCTTCTCGCCGCAAAGGGAAAGAGGCCGTTTCTGATTCTCCTGCCAGACAAGAGATGGGTGAGGAGGTCGTGTACTCCGAATCTAATCATTTTGATAAGGAAGAGGTGCCATGCGACCCAGATAGCGAGTGCGCCCCTCTGAATGACCCTTGGTATAGTGCCTATCCTCATTTCCCCGAGGTTCCTGGTGACTACGTGCCGCCGCTGCCGGGCCGTCTGTGGCTTGCTCTTTGCTGGCGAAACCTCGATATTTCTTGGGCCCCGGTGTCTTCCTCCATCTCCGATTTGGTCATCCGTCAAGGCATTGCTCTTCTGGTGCCGATTCATTTCGAGTTCGGATCGGGCACCGCCATAGGTTGGAAGGAGTGGGTTGACAGGGAGTTATTCGATACGGTCTTTATGGGTTTGCTACAGCAGGCCGGTGTTCTAAAGGCCATTGTTCTATCCCAAAGTCTTTCCAATTTTCGAGACCTCTACAACCTCCGTCACTTGGTCCGCCGGTGGTGCGCCACCACCCACACATTCTTCTTCTCCTGCGGTGAACTAACCGTGACCCTTGAGGATATGGCCAACCAACTGCTCTTGCTAATCCTTAGCAATGTGGATCCTGCCACCATAGAGCTTTCTCCAGAGGAAGAAACCATTGAGGCTGAATTGAGAAAAAGAATGGCCGAAAATGCCAAGTTATCGTACTGGGTTAGTTCTTCCTCCAAATTCTTTGTTGCCGCCCACCGCTCGGCTTTCGTTGCATTTTGGCTTTGCAAGTTCGTCTTTGGCTCCTACCCCTACTATGCCATCAAGCCTTTGTATTTCCGTTTGGCTATCAAAATATCTACCAGGGTGAGCCTGCCGCTGGCCCCTATGTTTTTGGGGCATTTGTATGTTCAACTGGATATCTTGCGGAGTGACGAGAGCCATGCGAGCTCCTGCCACATAATCACTTCCTTTGTTCATAGCACCATTCTGCAGCAGTTGTTTGAGCGCTGTGCTCAATACTTGGCGAAATGTAAACCTGTTCGTTTCGCGAAGGAGAAGTACCAATCATGTCCGCGAGTGATCACTAACTTCTACGGCAGGTTTGAATCCGATTTCCCTCTGGCTTTTCGTTGGTCTAGTCTGAAGCCCATTGATCATTTGGTTGATGAGCCTTTTGATAGAGGTACTAGTTTTACTTGGAGAGCTTATAGAGACTTGGGTAAGGGTTATACGTGTATTGATTTTGCTATGGGTTCGTTTACTAACACCATTGGGACCACCACTCATTTGGATGGTTTTGACGAGATGGGGATCACCTATTTGGCAGCGACCAATGTTGGATGGTTTCCTTATTTAGCCGATGAAGGTATCAGGTTCGTTCACTACCCTGCCAACCGTGTAAGGAGACAGTTTGGGCTGGATCAAGACATTCCTGATGATCTTTCCTATCTTATGAAGTCTCCTACTTCAGTTCGGCCTTTCCTGCGGCACACTGCCTTCGAATTTTGGAGACAACTTTTCAATGCAGTTACAGTTCCTGGGCTCATCGAGGGAGGGTCTTTACACTCCTGCCATGCATGGCTATTGGCAGGCCGTGATGACTTCGTTTGGACAAGAGTTGATAGGTAGTCGCGGCTTCTCCCTTATCCCTCCTGATGGGCTCAGTATGCTTGTCTCACCTAACCCTCGGTTGCTCCTGCATTCCAAGTCCGTTTTAGCCTATGCCATAAAACAAAGCCATTCTGCCATCTTCGAGTGGGATGAGGAGAAGGAAGGATGGTGTTGGCTCACGGGTGATTTTTCTCTTGGTTGGGAGAAGAAAGTTAAGGTCATCAATATCCCTGCACCGGCCAAGAAAGGTCCTGCCAAGCTTAAGTCCGCAACCAAGCCCAAGCCTGCTGCTCCACAGCCAGCCACAGATGCTCCCCTTTCCAACAGGACACGAGGTAGTAAGAGAAAGACAAGTCCCCATCCTGCATCTGCCGCTGAGCGACGGGTATGTCATGTTAGAAAAATTTGTCTCGTCTTCTGTGTTTTGACTTTAGCTTCTTTGCAGCTAACTCATGTCATGCCTACTGACTTCTTTCTTTAACATTGTCTCTTATTCCCCATTTCCTTTGTAATCTAAGCATAAGGAGGATGTGTCGGCCACCCATCCCATTGAGCTTGATGAACTTGAATTTGAGGTACATCTCCCTTCCCTTCTTCTTTCCTCCTTTTTCTTTTTTTTTTTTTTTTTTTTTCTTTTTACTCGTATCTCGCTTGCCACATGCCTTCATCTGTCTTGATCAATCATGGGTTCCTTTATTATTTATCACATATTTATATATATGTCTTCCTTTATTTTTTTTTCTTTTGCCTTCCAGGATCAGCTTGAGCTCCTTTCCATTTATCATCCCACAGTTAAGGAACTTTCTACCTCCATGAGTACACCCGTGAAGGGTTCCTTTGGCGGGGCTGGTGAAACATTTCAGACACCTGTCACTTCTGCTGCTGCATATGGAGTTCTTGCCAAGGCTCCTAGCCCTCCCACCGAACTGGTACCTAGAGAAGAGGGTACTCATATTGAGGGGGTTAGCGAGACCATTCCTGTTTCGTCCGAAATGCCTACTCCTCCAAAGGAAGTTGTTCCTCCTGCTATAACTCAGACCGAAGCTATTTCACCTGTCACGCCCCTTATCATTTCCACCAGTGACCCCTTTGCGTCCCTGTCTCAAGCCGTGAAGGACGGTTCATCCTTGGTGGTTACTCCTGCCTCCATTCCTAGTTCTGCCACTTGCAGGCCCCATGCTGATTTGTCTTCTAAGGAGCCTGAGGACATTCTTGAGGATCCTGACAACGAGCCTGTCCTGGTGAGGAGGATTTTTGAGTCTGAGGAAGAAGGGGGTGCTCCACCCGAGGCTGAATTCATGGGTATATGCTCCTTCCTCTCTTCTTTTTTTTTTTTTTTTTTTTTTTTCCTAAGTTCATTTCTCCTTCTTTATTTGTTGGGTTCACTTTTCCCCTTTTATTTGCATGTTTATTTTCTCTGTTTGCAGAGACCTTTAAGGGGCTAGGCATTGCAGCAAGCGTAGGGGCGCTTGCAGCAGCTACTCCTACTATGCCTACAGTACCCATTCCTATCGTATTTTCTGTACCAGCTTCTGCCATATTCACTGCTTCGGTTTCTGCCATTCCTTTTGTGCCTGTCTCTGTTTTTTCCATAGCCCCCATTATCACTGGCCCTAGTAAGCTTTCTTTCCCCTTGTCCATTTCTTCTTCCCCGTGGGTTTGTCTCTTTCCTCTTCCCCTTTTAGTTTCTCATCTTATGCCTTGTGTTTTCCTTGGCAAGTTCACTTCCTACGGCTCCTCCCTAGTTCGAAGTGGGCAATAGTTCCACCACCATTCCTGACCCCGTGGGTGAGGCTGCAGCCTTTTTTGCACGCTTAAACCAGCCTGAAGTCAATGATCTTGGACCTGCGGATTTCTGGGGCTCCGGGCCTCCTTACATAGATTTCCATAGTTTCAGAATACCCCAGGACTGTGCTTCTCATTTGGTGATGATCTATAACAACCGCGGGGACTTCATGCAAGGATTCCGACTTGGCCAATCTGCTAGAGAGCATTTCTTGAGGATGTTGGGGAGTGTGCTAAATGACATTGAGCACAACTTTATTGATACCGTCTCCACTGAGAGGATCCTGCAGTGGAAGGCTGTGGTGCAGGAGCTTATTAGCGTTGGTTTTGCCATAGAGTTCATCTTGGACCACCTTCGAGAGATTGCCCTGGCTGTTTTCATGAGGAGAGTCCAGCCTACTGTTGATGCTATTGACTCACGCCTTGAGGTTCTGAGAAAGGAAGTGGCAGACTTGGAGGGTCGTCGCGAGCGTCTTATTTCCAGCATCAGCGGGTCCAGTTGTTTTGGGGATCAACCACTCATTTCAGGACTCCATTGATGCTACTGTTTCTTCTTTGTTTTGTTATTTCTTTTGCCTTATTACTCCGTCTAGGACATTATGTTTCCTATAGTATCTATTTGGCTGGTTTGCCACAGTTTGGGTTTGTAACTTATAATGCTACACTTTGCTACTGTTTCTAGCTTTTGCTATGACATATTATGATAATACTTTGTGTTTTTCATTACATCCTCATTAAAGCGAGTTACAAAAGAAATTCTGTCTTGTAATATAATCACTTAAGAGATGGAAAAGATAAAAGGAAATATAAAGGTCTTTCAACAAAACAAAAGAAGGGGACAACCACAAGAGTCTTCTCCTTAGGCATAACAACGTTTCAACCACTTCCCGTTGATGGGGTCCATTAAGTCTCCGCCATCCATCTAAGTCAAACGGTAATACCCACTTGGGTGTGCCTCCTTTATCACAAGGGGTCCTTCCCACTTTGGTGCAAACTTGGATGGTCCTGCCAGGCCTCTTTTAACATAGTCTGCTACTTTTAGAACAAGTTGTCCTTCCACGAACACCCTTTCTTTAGTCATCCTGCCGTAGGCCTCAGTCAGTCTTTGCCTATATTTGCAGCTGCGTTCTTGGGCCTTCTTTCTTTTTTCATCAAGTCTTTCTAGGTCTTCACATATTTCTACCGCAAAGACTTCTTCTTCCCCCTCTTTTTCTTGCATCTGCATAACTCTTAGGGATGGGGTCATTATCTCTGCTAGGCTCACCACTTCAGTTCCGTAAACCAAGGAAAAAGGTGAAAAACCTGTGGCTGACTTGGGCGAACTTCTATAGGCCCAAAAAGCGTCTGGCAAGTGCATTGCCCACCCTCCCGTATACTCTTGGCTTATTTTACTGATAATCTTTATAAGAGTTTTGTTCGTTGTCTCTACTTGCCCATTTCCTTGAGGGTAGTAAGGTGATGACCGGTGGTCCTTAACTTAGTAGAACTCTAGCATCTTCCTTACCTCATTGTTGACGAAAGGTGTGCCATTGTCACTGATGATCCTGTGGGGCACCCCAAACCTCACAATTATGTTTTCCTTGATAATGTTTGCCACTGCTCCTTTTGTGGCTTTACGAAGTGGTACTGCCTCTGCCCACTTGGTAAAATATTCTGTAGCCACTAATATCCATATGTATCCGCATGATGGTGGATTAACCGGTCCTACCAAATTAAGCCCCCAAGTGTGGAAGGGCCATGGGGTTACCATGCTGTGTAAATTTTGCGGATGAGTGTGAATCAAATTGGCTTGTACTTGGCAACTGTGGCACTTCTTTACAAATTCTGCCGCATCCTTTTTCATGGTAGGGCAGTATTAGCCCATTTGCAGCAATCACCTGTAAAGCCTTTTCTTTCCCTGGTGCTCCCCGCACTCTCCTGAGTGCACTTCCTTCACCATTTCTCTTGCTTCCTCACGGCCCAAGCACGTTAAGGGATTCTCGCCATATCCTTTTTTGAAAAGGACCATATTATGCATAAAGTAGCGTGTTGCCAGCCTTTTAAGTTTATATTTTTCACTGCGTTTTTGTGGCAGGATGCCTTCTGTCAGGTACTGTATGAATGGGCTTCTCCAGTCCTCGCTGATGAATACAGCGTAACTCTCCTCTCTGTCTGCTGCAAGTTGATAGGTCTCACACTGGGTTTGGACTTGGTCTGCATCTTTACCCATGTTCGGCCAATAGAAGCCTACCCTTTGAAGTCTACGATAAAGGCTGACCTCCCTGCAGGATCCGCAAGTCTTGTCATGTACTTCTTTCAGCCTTCTCTGGGCCTCCTTTTGCCTCACACACCTAGACAAGACTCTGCCAGGCATCCTGCGGTACAATTCCCCTTCACCAAGGCATAGTCTTTTAGTATCTTCAGTCCTGCGGCGTCATCTTCTTTTATCAAGGCTTCTTTATGGGAATCCGCCAGTCCCCGTCGCGCTGTTCCTCTTGGAATTTCTGTTAAGGACATATTTTGTGTAATTGGCTAATCCTTTGACAAAACACACTTTACTTGTATTTGGATAGATCTAGGATGTGTTTAATACTTCAAGGAACATGTTGTTCAAGTCTAGTATTAAAGCCATGAAGATTGGACCAAGAAACAAGTGAAGAAAAGGTGTTCAATAAAGCTGGACAGATAGCTCGACACCTGTGGACAGATAGCTCGACAGCTTCTCGACAACTAGCTATCTATCGAGCTCTTAAGGTGTTTTCTTATCGCAATCTCGACACCCTTCTCGACAGCTGGTGGATCGATCGAGAAATCTTCTGTCTTCTCGACACCTCCTCGACACTTAGCTATCTATCGAGGTTTAATAAATCTCGACACCTCCCGATCAATTGAGGTATCTATTGAGGTTACAGGAATTCAGATTTCCAAATCTAATTTTTGGGCCACGCTTATGTATTTGTGTAGGGTTTCTTTTCTCACAACCCTAGACCTATATAAGGCTTATTTTAGAGGCCGTCACATAAGAGAATAAGAGAATATAAGGAGAACATATGCAAAAGGTGACCGATGCCTTATTCTCTCTAAAAAAAGCTACTACGTCTTTTGCGCCTTAGGGTTTTATAACCAAGTGATTCTTGATCTTCATTCTTGATGAAGTGAAGAACTTTGTAGCCAACATCTTCTTCTAGTTGGTGATTGAAGTCGCGTGCTGGGATCTGCGCAATTGGTTAGCCACGTATTGGGATTCGTGCATTAAAAAGGGTGGCGTTCATATATTGAAGAGTTCAGAGGTTCTGAAGCGGTAGAAGGTTTCTACTGCGAGTTTATCTACGGGGATTTTAGAGTCTAGGGACAAAGGTTTTGTACTAGATCTGAAACTTCTCTTTTCTATAGTGGATTGCTTTTCAGGAAGGTTTCCCCCTAGGTTTTTTACTGTGAAACTGGTTGGTTTCATTGGTTTTCCTGAGTCATCATATCTTGTCTTATTTACTTTTCCACTGCATTCATTATTGACATGATGTTGATGTTTATTTGAATTAACAAGTTTTATTGATAATAAATCTAATTAACAACTTGGATTTAAAACTTGTTAATTCTATCAACTGGGGTCTAAATTTCCCAACAAGTGGTATCAAAACAGGTTCACTCTGATTAGATTAATTTCCTGAGTGTGATCCATTGACCCCTGTTGTCATGGATAGAGGACATTCTTTATTTATACCTCCTTTATTTTATGGGACTAATTATGCGTACTGGAAAGTTTGTATGAAAGTTTTTTTGTAGGCTCTAGATGAATAGGTATGGCAAGTTGTTGAAGTTGGTTGGATTAAGCCAAAGAAAGTGCCTGTGGATTGGAATGATGCAACAATCATAGTGGAAAATTTCAACAGTAAGGCCTTGAATGCTTTGTTTTGTGGTGTGACCAATGAGGAATTCAAGAAAATATCATCCACAGAAGTTGCCAAGGAAGCATGGATAATTCTTGAGACCACCTATGAAGGTACCAAGGCAGTAAAGACTGTGAAGTTTCAACAACTCACTGGTAGTTTTGAAGAAATAAGGATGGAGGAGGATAAGACCTTTGATGAGTTCTATGCTAAACTCAAGGATATCGTGAATTCTGCTTTCAACCTTGGAGAATCTATAGCAGAATCCAAGATTGTTAGAAAAATCCTTAGGTCCTTACCTCAAAGATTCCATGCCAAGATCACTGCCATTGAAGAAGCAAAGGACATTGATCAACTTCCTTTGACTGAGCTTGTAGGGAACCTTCAAACCTATGAGATGGGATTAGGCTCAATGGGAAAAGATGGAAAGAGTAAAAACTTGGCTCCTAAGGGTATAGAGGAAGAGATTGAGGACTCTAAAGATGAAGATGAAAGTGAAGATGAGGATGAGGATCTAAGCTTCATAACTGATGAGATTATCAAGCTTCTTCAGTTTAAGAAAAAGTATAAAGGCAAACCTCCTAGGAAATCTAAATCCTCTAGGAATGGCAAGAATAAGAAACCCCTTATTCAATACCATGAGTGCAAAGGTTTTGGTCATATGAGGATAGAGTGTCCAAACTACCTCATGAAGGAAAAGACCGAGAAGCCAAATGAAAAAGGGTTGGTTGCTACTTGGAGTGATATTGAGGATGACTCTTCTGATGAGTTTGTGGATGAATGTCGTCACGTTATGGCCTTTGCTGCTTCAACCGATAAGGTGATTGTGGAGAGTGCTAGTGACAATGAGGATTCTTCTGATGATGGAGTACCCAAGAAGATGACCCTTCAGAATGCCTATGATAAGCTATGCACTGAATTCATAAAATCTGAAAAGACTTCTCATCTTTGTAGAAAAGAGCTTAATGAGGTAAAAACTGAAAAAGCTGATTTGTTAGTCAAGCTAGATGAGACTACAAGGTTAGTTGAGACTCTTATTGTGGAGAACACCTCATTCGAAGAGAAGGTCAAGAATCTTGAGGTTGAGCTTAGTCAAGCTAGAACTCAAATAAAGAGGATGTCTAGTGTAAAGCTTGATGAGGTATTGAGTGCTCAAAAGCCTAGTTCTGATAAGACTGGCTTAGGATATGCTGTTTCCTCTAACCCCTCATCTTCCACGGCTTTTGGATCAAGGACTGTCTTTGTACCATAAACTGAGAAAGGTAATAAAGGTATGAAGTCCAAAACTGATTTGACTAATTCTAAATCATTTGTTAGACCTCATGTTTGTCACCATTGTGGTGTTTTTGGATATATTCGTCCAAATTGCTTTAAGTTGTATCCTCATAAGAAATTATCCAAACGGTCACAAGTTTCCTCTCAAGGACCTACACCTTTGTTTGAAGAGTTATTAAAAGTTTTGAGTTTTTTAACTCAATTTCAGGAGAATTCTAATTCTTCTATGTCCTTTAGTAGACATACTAGGACGCGTGCCTTTTCATCTTCACGGCCAAAGACTCGTGCTGTGTGGGTGAGAAAGGAGCCTAAGACTTAATTGTCTTTTCTGTTTGTCCTCTGCTTTAATTCTTTCTATTTGAAGTAGGACTCTCTTTGCTTGATTTCTTATCTACTTTTGGAATCATGCTTTCATGCATCTGCATCTTTCTATCATGCCTTCATGCATATGCATATTTTTTTTGCTTTTATGTTGTTTGTCTGTTTTTGTTTGGTTGTTTAGTTTTTATTTTGTTTTTTTTTTCAAAATAAGAATAAATAATAAAAAAATCAGAAAAAATACAAAAACAGTGTGTGTTTTGTGTACATTGGTACTTGTGTACCTTGGATGGCCATTGAAACAAAATTTTCTAAACTTTGTATCACTTGTAACTTAGATGAGCATCTCTATGCACAATTAAGCAAGTGAGCTTTGTGGCTCTTGTTTGTGATGAGTAAGATTAAGTTATCTCTTAGACTTAACACTCATATCACTCTTTTTGACGGGTAGGACTAGAAAATCCTAAGAGAAAGACATAAATAACTATCTCACCACTGTTGCCCGCCAATCATAAATGACACTCGTATGCTTCAGCATAGCAAAAGTGCAGTGTCAATGACATTTATGTGCTTCAGCATAGCAAAATTGGAATGTCAAATATCAATGGGTATTTCTTTTCTCTCTTTTTTATGCCCATGCATGATATGCTTAAAAAGAAAATATGCAAAGAAAATAAAAAGCAAAAAGATAAAAAATGCTTTAAATATGGTTGCAAGCATGTATTCTAGGAGATGTGGGAGTTATAGGATGTACCTCGAAGGGATAGTCTCCATCAAACAGTTATGATTTTGTGTGAGTTAAAGCGATTTTCTCATATCCCAAATCATCATAACATGTATACACATATGCAATCTTGCGATGTTTTTCACACGCGACATGCAATATTCTTTGCTACTTTTGATACATGTACAGGTACAATGTGATCTGGCTATCACTAGGTTTACATGTGCTTATGTATGCTCACTAAACTGTCTTGACTTGTTTTTGAAATATAAAATTGGTTAGACTTGTTGTGTGTGTGTTTGTGTTTTTGCATCTTTCTTTTGTCATCCATAGTATCTTGTTTCTTTCCATTCATGCATTTATATGGATTTTTTTTTTTGTACCCCCTTGATCAACTTTATGTTTCTCGGGTGAAGCTTTCTAGCTTCTTATACCTTTGTCAATCATGACAAAAAATGGGAGAAATTGTGGAGAAATTGTGGTTTCTTTTCTAAGATTCTACATGTTAGAGGGAGAAATACATGCCTCTGTAAAGGGGAGATGTGTTTCATCTTGTTAGGGGGAGTGTTTACTTCTTTCTTCTTGTACCTTGGGTCTTGTGACCATATTTACATACATTGCGCTTATCTTTTTTATATGCTAATGTATGTTTCTTTCATCTATCTCTACATGTGTTGTTTCTTTTCTATCTTTATACACATGTTTCTTATTATTTGTATGCAATCTTTTATTTCTGTCTCACACTAAGATGCCTTGATGAGTTTTGTTTAAAATGTTTTAGAAATACAGGTTGTCAAAGTCTACTTGCCATAAACTCTCTTCTTGCAAAGTTTTTCAAGAATTTGTGTTAGGATAAATTTTATTGTATTCAACAAGTAAATATGAGTTGAGTGATTTATGACTTCTCTCATATGTTCATTTGTTTGTTGTGGTTTTGTCACGGATTGCCAAAGGGGGAGATTATTAAGGACATATTTTATGTAATTGGCTAATCTTTTGACAAAACGCACTTTACTTGTATTTGGGTAGATCTAGGATGTGTTTAATACTTCAAGCAACATGTTGTTCAAGTCTAGTATTAAAGCCATGAAGATTGGACTAAGAAACAAATGAAGAAAAGGTGTTCAATAAAGCTGGACAGATAGCTCGACACTTGTGGACAGATAGCTCGACAGCTTCTTGATACCTTCTCAACAGCTAGCTATCTATCGAGCTCTTAAGGTGTTTTCTTATCGCAATCTCGACACCCTTCTCGACAGTTGGTGGATCGATTGAGAAATCTTCTGTCTCCTCGACACCTCTTCGACACCTAGCTATCTATCGAGGTTTAATAAATCTCGACACCTCCCAATTGATCGAGGTATCTATCGAGGTTAAGGGAATTCAGATTTCCAGATCTGATTTTTGGACCAAGCTTATGTATTTATGTAGGGTTTCTTTTCTCACAATCCTAGACCTATATAAGGCTTATTTTAGAGGCCGTCACATAAGAGAATAAGAGAATATAAGGAGAACATATGCAAAAGGTGACCGATGCCTTATTCTCTCTGAAAGAAGCTACTGCGTCTTTTGCGCCTTAGGGTTTTGTAACCAAGTACTTCTCAATCTTCATTATTGATGAAGTGAAGAACTTTGTAGCAAAAATATTCTTCTTCTAGTTGGTGATTGAAGTCGCATATTGGGATCCACACAATTGGTTAGTCACGTATTGGGATTCGTGCATTAAAAAGGTTGGCGTTCATATATTGAAGAGTTCAAAGGTTCTGAAGCAGTAGAAGGTTTCTGCTGTGAGTTCATCTACGGGGATTGTAGAGTCTAGGGACAAAGTTTTGTACTAGATCTGAAACTTCTCTTTTCTATAGTGGATTGCTTTTCAGGAAGGTTTCCCCCCAGGTTTTTTATTGTGAAACTAGTTAGTTTCATTGGTTTTCTTGGGTCATCATATCTTGTCTTATTTACTTTTCCGCTGCATTCATTATTGACATGATATTGATGTTTATTTGAATTAACAAGTTTTATTGATAATAAATCTAATTAACAACTTGGATTTAAAACTTGTTAATTCTATCAGCTGAGGTCTAAATTTCCCAACAATTTCTCCTTCAATGTCTCAATTATCGATTATTTCCTCTTGCTGACCTCTATTCTGGTGCTATCACCTTCGAACATTATTTGGGAGCCTAGCGCGACTAGCGCGTCTGCAAACCGGTTTTCATTTCTTGGAGCATGCTCTATTTCAAAAGTCGAAAACTTTTCTTCCATCTTCTAGGCCATTGCTATGTACGGGGCTAGGCTGGGTTCTTTTAAGGAGAAGCTCCCCTTGGCCTGGCAAACCACCAAATTCGAATCACCCAATACCCTTAAGTACTTGACTCCTATTTCGAGAGCTATGGCCAGCCCGGTTAGATAGGTTTCGTATTCTGTGGTGTTGTTTGAACAGGGGAATTCTAACTTGAACAACACTGCTACCGCTTTATCTTCTTCATGGTACAAAACTACTCTTACCCCTCCAGATTTGGTGGTAGAAGACCCATCAAATTTCATTACCCATTACTCTCTGGCCTCTTCCGCCATGGCTACTTCCCCTGGAACTTCATCATCCAGTGGGAACTCTTCCTCTCCTGGGAATTGCGCCAATAGATCCGCTATGGCCTGGCTCTTCACCGCCCTGGGTGTCCCCATTCTTAAATCATATTGTGACAATTGTAGCAATCATTGGGATATCCTGCCAGAGAGGATTGGTTGCCGTAGCAAAGATTTGATGGCATGGGATTTGGTCATCAGCCATACTTCATAAGCCAAGAAATAATGGTGCAACCTCTGTGAAGCGTATACAATGGCTAAACACGCCCTCTCTACCCTTTAGTAACGAGTTTCTGCATCTTTTAAGGCATGGTTGATGTGGTACACTGGTTGCTCAAAGCCACCCCTATCTTTTTGGGCGATTAACGCACCAATGGCATACGAATTGGTAACCAAATAGAGTAACAGTGGCTTTTTGTGAATCAGGGCCTGCACTGTGGGGAGGTTCATCATGATCTGCTATAGCCATTTGAAGGCTGCCTACTGCGTTTCCCCCCACTCAAAATTTTTCCCTTTCTTGAGCAGCTTGGTGAAAGCAGAAGTGATTGATGCCAACCCAGGGATGAATCTCCAAATATACGAGACTTTCCTTAAGAAGCTTTTTAACTCCCTCACCGTGTTCGGAGGTCTCATGGTCGCAATGGTCATAGCTTTGGTTGGGTCCACATCTATTCCCCTACTGTGAACTAAGAAACCTAGGAACTTCTCAAAGGACACTCCAAATGCGCATTTAAGAGGGTTCATTCTTAGCTTGAAAGCTTTACATCTCTCGAATACCCTCCTCAATACTTGGAGGTGTTCCTCTCTCTTCCTTGATTTTACTACTATATCATCCACATAATCCTCCAGTTCACAATGCATCATGTCGTGGAATATGGCTGTCATCGCCCGTTGATAAGTGGCACCCGCATTTTTCAGTCCGAAAGGGCATTATAGTGTAGTAGAAGTTGCCAATGGGCGTTCTGAAAGCAGTTTTCTCTGCACCCCTTGGCGCCATCCTGATTTGATTGTACCCGCTGAACCCATCCATGAATGAAAACATGGCACTTCCTGCCACAAAATCTATCAGTAAATCCATGTTTGCCAAGGGAAACTCGTCCTTCGGGCAGGCCTTGTTAAGATTTCTGAAATCTACACAACATTTTATCTGGCCGTTCTTCTTCCTTACTGGCACAATGTTGGATAGCCAGCGCGGGTGTTGGATCGGCTTGATGAATTCTGCGACTAGCAATTTCTGTACTTCTTTGATTATTTGCCCTTCTATCTCCGTGTGGAATGTCCTGGCAGGCTGGGCTATTGGCCTGGCCTCTGGATCCACATTTAACGTGTGGGTAACTAGCCCAGGGTCTAACCTTGACATTTCATTATATTCCCATACGAAGACGTCTTTGAATTCTTTCAATAGTAGTATTAGCTCCGATTTTTCATTTTCTGTCAGACTTACACTAATTAAGATAGGCATTAAGATAGGCATTGGTCCCTGTGAAACAAACCCCAAGTCAACTTATTCCATTTCTTCTTCTACCGCAACCTGTACTTCCTTTTATGTCTCGACTTCTTCACTCTCCTTTCTATTACTTTCTTCCTCTGAACTTTCTTGAACCACGCAACACGCTGGACTTTCGCGCTGCCATTCCTGGGTAGAGCCCTTCTACATTTTACTCGTGGGCCCTACGCACCTTCATAATTTATACACAATCCTGCCGTCAGGACCTCGGACCCTAACGCAGTGAGGTGTATATTCTGATCCCGCGATAGGCACTTCTTTCCTTTTCCTTTTTTGGGCCAGCAACTCCCTCAGATCGAGCTCCAGATCATCTTGGATGTCTCTTCATGCAGGTACGAAGGTACCTTGTGGTCTTAATACTGAACTTTCCCTTGACGGAGCCCATTGATCGTAGAACATGGTTTCTACCAAATGAGCCTCTACCTACTCGAATGGTGAGTGGTTTGCTGCTATGCGTACCATTCTACCGTTCATCCTTCCCTTCACACATTGGTGGTATGTGGATGGAACTAGTCTGTGTTTGTGTAACCAAAGTCACCCTAAGAGTACGTGGTATGAAACCTCTGTTTTCACCACGTGGAACCGAGCCAAAGAAGCTATGGGTCCCACTTTTAACCATAGCTGGATGTGTCCTGCAATGTATTATCCCCTTCCACCAAATCCCGTTACTTCCATTGGGCACCCTTGAATCCTTCTTTTTGAAATCCCTACGGCTTGTAGAGTGCTCAACGGGATGAGGTTTACGAAAGCACCTATATCTACTAAGGCCCTCTTTATGGAGATTTGATTTATGGATGCTGCCAGATAGAGAGGCCTCCTGTGGTCTGGGTACCCCACTTCCATATCCTCATCACTGAAAGTGATTTCAGTTGACTTCTGTAAGAAAGCCCTGTCATCTTGGACTTTTGCCGATAAGCATTCTACTCCTGCCCTAGAGGCAATGCTTACCAAAGCCTCCGTGGCTACTTTTCTTCCCTTTGTTGTGAGCCCTAGCTGGTTGAACAAATTTTTGAATTTGGAGCTCTGCTGTAAAGTGGTAATTGCTGCGGCAGGCAGGGTTGGATTCTCTTCTTCGTCCTCCCCTGGGTCCGCACAGATTACTACTGCCGCTACGCCTTTCCCTTTATGGTTTGGTAATGGATTTCTTTGAACTTCTTGCTGAGATAATTCTAAAGTCCCCTCTTTGATTCTGCAGTGCACCAGCCTACAGAGCGCCTGTACACACAATTTTCGTAAAAGATAAATCACACGATCACGAAAATAATGTAACAAATAATCAATTTGTATTTGATTTGTATATATGTGAGTACAATCCTCTGTATGAATCTTTACAATGAAAGAGTACAATAAATTCTTCTTATTCGATCTCCAAAACACGTTACGATCCGAAGGGGCTATAAAGCTTGATCTTGAATCGTGCTTTGATGTCTCCAAGTTGAATGAATAGTTGAATGTGCTTGATTTGATGCGAGGGATGTTGGCTTGATCTCAAACTTGATTCAAGGAGAATCCCCATTTTGATTTGAAGAAGAAGGAATAAGCCTTGATAAACAATGGAATTCTTGTGAACTTTAGAGATGACTCTCTATTTTGGCAGAGTGTCAATAGTATTTTTCTCTCTGTGTGTTCTCCCCTTCTCAGATGAGAGGCCCCTATTTATAGGCAACTCAATCATATTTAATTTGGAATTTTTTCTCAGCATTTATTGAGAGCTAATTATAGATTTAATTTAGTCTCCCATTTAATAATAATTTTCCATATAGGTCTTTTCTTCTGACACCGCCATATGACATTCTTATTTGATGTTGCCACATGGCTTGATTTCATTTGCTGATCGTCCACCTCATCAATTGGAGATTAATTTGATCACAAATATTTTATCATGCACAATCAAATGGTTGTGAATACATCATAAAATTTTAATGTCTACAGCGCCCAACATTCTGCGGTAGGATGTTGCACATAATTGTGTAAACGACAGAAGCATGGGTCCCTCCGCTCTTCTTCTGTGGGTTCTCTAGCAACTTGATTAGGTTTGAAAACTCCATCTACTATCCACTTGTCTAGCAGTACGTCTAATTCTTTCGGGGTGCATGGTATCGATGGGGGAGTATCGTATTCTCTCCCTTCAGTCTTCCTTCTCCATTCGTAGTTGGATACTGCCATAGTTTGTGGGGCGTTTCTTTTATCTGTACTTGGTTTCACGGACTGGGCAGTCTTCCTGGCTTTCCGTAACGACTGGGCGAATTGAGAAATTTCCAAATTTTCAAGGATTGCCCTGTACTCCTTGATCATGTTTGTCATGCACATTTCTACCAATGTTCTTTCCTCACAATGGTCATAGTAATCTAATGCAATGTCCCTGAACCTTTTGATGTATTCCATCAGGTCCTCACCACTTCTCTGCTTTGTTGCTTGTAGAGTTGCAAGCGTTACTGTTTCTTCTCCGTAAAAATACTTAGTGCAAAATACGTCTATCATGTCATCCCATGTTGGAATTAACCCTAGCTTTAGGCCGATATACCAGGTGTATGCTCGGTCACAGAGTGATTTAGAAAACTCTCGTAGACACAAGTCTTCATCTGCGGCGTAAGGACTAAGAGTATCAATGAATTTACTCATGTGCTCAACAACGCTTCCCTTTTTGCCATCATACTGTGTGAATGCCCTTGGTTCATACCTCTCAGGGAATGGTTTGTTGAGTACCCTTAGTGGGTAAGGAGGTCTTCGTGCATAGAATCTCTCCTTAGGTGCCCTGGCCCTCTCCTGCTCTAAGAGGGCGGCTACTTTGGCCATGGTGATGAAACGTTGTTTTGCATTATGTGGGACACCTCCTGTTGGTGTCTCCTCCTTGTCTGTCACATGCTCCGGGTCATGTTAGCTCCCTTTTTCCTTCGTTTTGTATGCTTTTAGTTGACGGATTTCTTCCATCATTTGCTGTTGTGAGTGTTGTAGTGACTATAAGACTTCAATGAAAATGTTGGCATTGTCAGTAGGAATTCTTAGCGGCAGTGGGGGGTCAGCCCCCATTCCGTTGGCACCTTCCACCTGGTTAGGCTGCGGTTGGTGGGGCGTTGTAGGCCTGGACTCTGCTTGTGAGGGTACAGCACTCATATTTCGCATCGTCTTGGATTTCGGAGGCATTTGTTTACGTGGGCTTTCATCCCTGTCTGTTTCTCAACTCCCCAATGGAGTCGCCAATTTAATGTAGAGGGCTTTTTGTGCTATGCTAGGCTGCCTCCTGCGGTACTATTGTTGTACTAGGCCCAAGTGTTCTAGGTTGCGGGAGTCAAGACCAGTCCAACCGAAACTCAACTTGGTCGGCTTGTGCACAAACTATGCCTCGTCTGCCAGGAGTGTGCTTACAGCAAGCAGAGCTGTTTCAGAGAAGCTTGTGGTAGACATATACAATTAATAAAACAAAATCGGTTATTCTGGAATGACTAGATGGCTTTTCATTAGAGAACGACCAAATAATCCTTAATCACAGTAATATTAACAACTTCTGTAAATAAAATGAGAGGGGCAGATGATAAAAAAGGTTAATCAAAATATAAAGAAACTAAGTCCAGTTTTAGTCCGTGGGAGCAAAGCCAAAGAGGAAGAACGCCTCCTCTCAACATGATTAACCTCCGAGGAAAAGAATCCTGCTGTGGAAATTAATGGATTTGAGGAAAGCAGGCCTGAATGGATAATGCCTAGGACAATTGTTCATGGAAGAGAGCAGGGATTAGAGAGGAAGAGAGGGGAAGAAACCTATCAGTGCATGCCGCTAACTCTCGCTTTCCTTTCTATTTTCTCTCTTTTATCTTTTCTTTCTTTCTTTTCCCCAAGTTCTCCTCGTCTTTCCTCTGTGATTTTCACCATTGTGATTTCTTTTAGTATGGTGTTTCCTCACTTTTTTTCTCTGTTGTTATTCTGTTATGTTTCCTTGTCCGTCCCCTGTACACGGCAAAGGACTCCTTTTTATAGTGCCTACCGTGACCGGATTTTACTATTCTACCCCTTAACCACCTTTGTCTGTTCTGGGTATACTTGCTGACCATCACTGTTCCGTCTACGAGCCATTAGATAATGACAACTATTTTGTCTGTTAGTCTGCCACGGCTCTTCTTCCTGCCGCGGTGCTATTTCTCTCTCTCTATCCCTCATGACATGCATCTAGTGGTTCCAACTCAGCCTTGCCTCTTTTGGGAAGTATGTCATCCCAGTAGGACGTATCTCCCAAAAGAGCTTGAGAAGGAACCCCAAAACAGGTTTTCCCTTCTCCCCACCACTAAACCATGCCCTCTTACCTCTAACCCATGACCTCACCATGCCCCGTATTGGCTAGGTACAAGCTGGTGGTGCCTGGGTCTTGCGCATGCCTCCTGTCTGTATGTGTTTGAAGTTTGCCTACTGCTCTTGCATATGCCATGGTCTAAAGACTTTGCCTGCACAGCCTACCGTTCATTTCTAGCTTTTTTATGAGTTGCTACTCTGATTTCCTGCTTCCTTAAGGATTGGGCTTCATTTGGTACTGGGTTTTGCATTTTCTTTCAGCCCACTTCTTAACTTACTTGAATTCCTACCACATTACTTATTATTCCTGCCGTAATGGCTTACTCCTGCTGGGCCTCTTTCGGGCCTGTCGTTCCATCCTTTCCCCCAGTGGCTTAACGTGGCCACTGGTGTTCTTTCTTATGGGCTCCAGTGTCCCTTTTGTTTTCTCTCGGGCCTTTCCGGCCCATTTACTTTCTTTGGACTTCCTTGGTCCGTTTACTAACTCTGCATTCCTATGGGCTTTTACTAACTTCATTGGGCTTCCCCAGCCCAATTTCCTTATTCTCATCCTTGGGGTTTATGAGCTTGCCATTAATCCCTTACTTTCTTTGTTTACATTACTTTAGGCCTGCCGTGGCCCATTTCTCACTATTACATACCATATACTGCCCATGGGTGCCATTTCTCTCTTTCCGGGCCTTTTAGGCTCATTTACTTCCTCAAGGCCCATTTGTTCTTATTATGGGCCTGTGATCCATTATTCCTGCCGCTTAGGCTTAATGGTTTTACTCTATGCTTGCCACTTTTCTACTGCCCGTGTTGCTGGGTTGGGCTTCCTTTTTTCTATTCGGGTTGAAAAAGTGACCCCCAACACTTAATCATCACAAACAAAAGCCACAAAGCTCACTTGCTTAGTTGTGTATAGAGATGCTCATCTAAGCTACAAAAGATACAAAGTTTAGAAAACTTTGTTTCATTGACCATTCAAGGTACATAAGTACCGATGTACAAAAAACACACTATGTTTTTGTATTTTTCTGATTTTTCAATTTTTTTTTTTTAATTTTTAAAACAAAACAAAATAAAAACTAAACAACCAGACAAAAACAGACAAACAACATGAAAGCATGAAAGAAAGATGCATATGCATGAAGGAATGATTCCAAAAGCAAATAAGAAATCAAGCAAAGAGAGTCCTACTTTAGATAGAAAGAATTAAAGCAGAGGACAAACAGAAAAGACAATTAAGTCTTAAGCTCCTTTCTCACCCACACAGCACGAGTCTTTGGTCATGAAAACGAAAAGGCACGTGTCCTAGTATGTCTACTAAAGGACGTAAAAGAATTAGAATTCTCCTGAAATTGAGTTAAAAAGCTCAAAGCTTTTAATAACTCTCTAAACAAAGGTGTAGGTCCTTGAGAGGAAACCTGTGACCGTTTGGACAATTGCTTATGAGGATACAACTTAAAGCAATTAGGACGAATATGTCTAGAAACACCACAATGGTGACAAAACATGAGGTTTAACAAAGGATTTAGAATTAGCCAGATCAGTTTTGGATTTCATACCTTTATTACCTTTCTCAGATTGTGGCACAAAGACAGTCCTTGATCCAGAAGCCGTGGAAGAGGAGGGACCGGAAGAGACAACATATCCTAAGCCAGTCTTGTCAGAACTAGGCTTTTGAGTACTCAATACCTCATCAAGCTTTGCACTAGACATCCTCTCTATTTGAGTTCTAGCTTGACTAAGCTCAACCTCAAGATTCTTGACTTTCTCTTCTAATGAGGTGTTCTCCACAACAAGAGTCTCAACTAACCTTGTAGTCTCATCTAGCTTGACTAACAGGTCAGCTTTTTCAATTTTTACCTCATTAAGCTCTTTTCTACAAAGATGAGAAGTCTTTTCAAATTTTATGAATTCAGTGCATAGCTTATCATAGGCTTCCTGAAGGGTCAACTTCTTGGATACTTCATCATCAGAAAAATCCTCACTGTCACTAGCACTCTCCACAATCACCTTATCGGTTGAGGCAGCAAAGGTCATAACATGACAATATTTATCCATATACTCATCAGAAGAGTCATCCTCAATATCACTCCAAGTAGCAACCAACCCTTTATCTTTTGACTCCTTGGTATTTTCCTTCATGAGGTAGTTAGGACACTCTATCCTCATATGACCAAAACCTTTGCACTCATGGCATTGAATAAGGGGTTTTCCATTCTTGCCATTCCTTGAGAATTTAGGTTTCCTAGGAGGTTTGCTCTTATCCTTTTTCCTAAACTGAAGAAGCTTGATAATCTCATCAGTTATGAAAGCTAGATCCTCATCCTCATCTTCACTTTCATCCTCTTCTTCAAAGTCCTCAATCTCTTCCTCTATACCCATAAGAGCCAAGTTTTTACTCTTTCCACGTTTTCCCATTGAGCCTAATCTCATCTCATAGGTTTGAAGGTTCCCTACAAGCTCAGTCAAAGGAATTTGATCAATGTCCTTTGCTTCTTCAATGGCAGTGATCTTGGCATGATATCTTTCAGGTAAGGACCTAAGGATTTTTCTAACAATCTTGGATTTTGCTATAGATTCTCCAAAGTTGAAGGCAGAATTCACAATATCCTTGAGTTTAGCATAGAACTCATCAAATGTCTCATCCTCCTCCATCCTTATTTCTTCAAAACTACTAGTGAGTTGTTGAAACTTCACAGTCTTTATTGCCTTGGTACCTTCATAGGTGGTCTCAAGAATGGTCCATGCTTCCTTGGCAACTTATGTGGATGATATTTTCTTGAATTCCTCATTGGTCACCCCACAAAACAAAGCATTCAAAGCCCTACTATTGAAATTTGCGGCTATGATTGTTGCATCATCCCAATCCACCGACACTTCCTTTGGCTTAATCTAGCCAACTTCAACAGCTTGCCATACCTGTTCACCTAGAGCCTGCAAAAAAACTTTCATATGAACTTTCCAATACGCATAATTAGTTCCATCAAATAAAGGAGGTATAAATAAAGATTGTCCTTTATCCATGACAACAGGGGTCAATGGATCACAAGGAAATTAATCTAATCAGAGTGAACCTGCTCTGATACCACTTGTTGGGAAATTTAGACCCCAGTTGATAGAATTAACAAGTTTTAAATCCAAGTTTTTAATTAGATTTATTATCAATAAAACTTGTTAAAACAAACAAACATCAATATCATGTCAATAATGAATGCAACAAAAAAGTAAATAAGACAAGATATGATGACCTAGGAAAACCAATGAAACCAATCAGTTTCACAATAAAATACCTGGGGGGAAACCTCACCGAAAAGCAATCCACTATAGTAAAGAGAAGTTTCAGATCTAGTACAAAACCTTTGTCCCTAGACTCTACAATCCCCGTAGATGAACTCATAGCAAAAACCTTCTACCACTTCAGAACCTCTAAACTCTTCAATATATGAACGCCACCCTTTTTGTTGATGCATGAATCCCAGTACGTGACTAACCAATTGCGCGCATCCCAGTACACGACTTAATCACCAACTAGAAGAAGATGTTGGCTGCAAAGTTCTTCACTTCATCAATAATGAAGATCAAGAAGCACTTGGTTACAAAACCCTAAGGCGCAAAAGACGCAGTAACTTCTTTTAGAGAGAATAAGGCATCGGTCACCTTTTGCTTATGTTCTCCTTGTATTCTCTTATGTGACAAACTCTAAAATAAGCCTTATATAGGTTTAGGCTTCTGAGAAAAGAAACCCTACACAAATACATAAGCCTGGCCCAAAAATCAGATCTAAAAATCTGAATTCCCATAACCTCGATAGATACCTCAATCGATCAGGAGGTGTCGAGCTTTATTAAACCTCGATAGATAGCTAGGTGTCGAGGAGACAGAAGCTTTCTCGATCGATCCACCCGCTGTCGAAAAGGTGTCGAGATTGTGATAAGAAAACACCTCAAGAGCTCGATAGATAGCCAACTGTCGAGAAGGTGTTGAGCAGCTGTCGAGCTATTTGTCCGCAGGTATTGAGCTATCTGTCCAGCTTTAATGAACACCTTTTCTTCACTTGTTTCTTGGTCCAATCTTCATGGCTTTAATACTACACTTGAACAACATGTTTCTTGAAGTATTAAACCCATCCTAGATCTACTCAATTACAAGTAAAGTGCGTTTTATTAAAGGATTAGCCAACTACATCAAAATATGTCCTTAACAATGTTCATGTTAAGTAACATTAGTAAAGCATTTTAGTCCATTTGGTGGTTCACTTTAAACACAATTCGGTTTACTTTAGTCTATTCAGTCCATTTTAGTCTCTTCTATCCAATTTTGTCCATTTGGTCTATTTCAATTCCTTTGGTCCAAGTTGGTCTGTTCAGTTAATTTTGGTCCACTTTCTCTAAGTCTTTTTTTAGTGTGGTGTTTGTGAGTTGGATGACTTGGATTTAACTTTTAACTTTTAGGAGCTTTTATTTCTATCTTGTGAAGTTGATGAAAATGACATGATTTTCTAAGCAAGGGCGGAATTGGACCTTTTAACTTGGTCTCAAATACTACATTAGCATACAGATATGAATGTGGTGGTGGAATATGTTTTTTTTTTTTTTTTTTTTAGAGATGCTACGTCCACAACATTTTTACAACAAATCATAGATGGTTAGTTGTTATTGGTTCAAATTTGAACCTAATACTAAGATTACTTTTTTGCCCCAACAATAACAATCAATAACAATCTGCCACTTAGGATTTGTTATGAAAATGTTATAGACATATTATTTCTCTCTTTTTTTTAGGTGAGTATAAACTAAAAATAAATAAAGTTATTTTTTTTTTCTTTAAATGTTAGATGTGATCCCATTTTGTTATAAATATAGTATATAATGATATAATGTTATTCTATTACACAACATAGCTTAAGATAATTTGGTGTTTACAATTCTACTTCTTATTTTGAATATTCTTATCATCGGCATCTTTTATTATATGAATTTGCTATTCTCTCTTAAAAAAAAAAAAAAAAAAAAAAAAAAAAAAAAAAAAAAAAAAAAAAAAAAAAAAAAGCTGAATATGATACTTCAAAAGTATATTATTTGCACCCAAATAAATACCAGAAAAAAGATACTACAATGAAATATTTAGGAAGATTATTCATAATTGCCTATCCGAAAATTTTTAAGCTTGAAGTCAAAGAGAGGATCTGATATATATTACTTGCACAAGAAGATAAATGTTTTTATAGGATCTTCTTTAAAGAAGAAGAAATCATGAAAAGGAAAAATTAGTAAAAAGTGGTAGTCAACATCGGGTTGGGGAGGGTTGTCTAGAAGGAAACTTGCAACTTATTTATTACTCATACTTACCGTAGTACTGAAAATTTGATATAATGTAAATTCTACAACAACAAAAACAAAAACTTTAGTCCCAAATTTTTGGGATCAGTTACCTAAAATTTGATATAACTAGTAAGTTGCCCATGCGATACACAGATAATTTTGTAATATTTTATATAAGATAGTTTGGGATAATATTGTACATATATTATAAAGAAAAAGTAAACTAAATTAGAGTAAAGATACATATACATTTTAAGATATTAAAAATTAGTTTCGTAGTTTCATTGCATGTTTTTACCCTTCTTAAAGTAAGATTAATTTTTTTTTTTTTTTTTAAATCATGAAACCAAAAATAAATGCAAAAAGTAACGGGACCATGAAAATCAACTAATTTGTGTTGTGTTCACATATTTCATACCATGATATGAAAGTATGCACAACTCTCTGACCGTCTTCCACTCATTGATAGTGCGACATTATGACATGGTTTAGACAAATGTGTATGCATGTGTCTTATATATATGAGTTAAAATTGAACCATGGTAGAATATGGCTTTACTTATATGCACCAAATATTCTCTCTACTTATATACCCAAAACAAAAATTATCCAACGAAATTACCTAAACCTAAATCATATGTAAGCCCCTAATTTTAAAAATAAAAAGGGAAAAAAAATTACCCATAGGGGTTTCGGCATCTTGATGGTAGTGGGTGGCCTATATATATAACAAAGGCGATGACCCCTTAGATTTCTCTTTCTCTCTCTTTCAAATGTTTTGTCAGTCTCAAGTTTTTTATTTTGGTAATATATAGTGAAATAGTGCATTTTATTTAACAATACACAACATTTTTGTGACTCTCTATCTTTCTTCAAGGTTTTATCTGGTTAGTTATTACTATTGGTCTTTAATTATTATTATTTTTTTGTTTTTTTAAAATACTAAAACAGTGGGTGTGCTAAAAAATATGAAGAATAGAGAAAGGTGTGGTGTAAGTTTAGTACATTAATGAGACATTAATAAGCCAATAGTAAAATAACGTTTTTTTTTTTTTTTTTTTGAGAATACCAGTAAAATAAGTTATATGAACTTTTGGGTAACAGTAAAAAAAACTTAATAAAAGAGGGAAAAAAAATTCTAAATGCAAAATTAGAGTGCCACTTGGCAGGACGTCATGCACTCCCGCATAAGGTCTCTGCTTTTATATATATACTAGTAAGTTCCCCGTGTTATACACGGATAATATTGTAATATTTTATATAAATTTTTTTTTTGGAAAATATTATACATATAGTATAGCATATTTATTATAAAACTTTGTTAGTAATGAGTTCATCATAAAATGTAACAATTATAAACTGCACACATATATCTATTATAATTATTTTGTTCAAGTAATGAGCAATAATTAAAACAACTTGGAGTAATATTGTATAATAAAAATTGATAAAAGAATATTAATTCATTCTATATTATTGATTTTTATTATGTGATGTAATAAAAAGATTCATTACGAAACCTTTTTTTGTTTGTTTCTTCAATGCTATGTTATTGTTGTATGGTGACACTTGTTATCATCATTAGTTTCTCCATCTTCAAAGTTTGAAGTTTAGTCTGTCTATATTTGTTCAATTTTTGAGCTTTTATCATTTTTTATTTATTTTGTTGCATTATTTGTGTTAATCACTAATGAATTGGCACCAATAGATTCTTGATTGGATCTTACAAAGTTTGGACTTTGTCGTGAAGATTTTTCATAGGTATTTGCATTTATATTAAATTTCAATGATGTGATAGTTTTTTGTAAATGTTTTTATTTTTTATTTTTGTTAATTTTGGAATAGTGCAGCAAAAAGAATTAATATAGCATATTGAATTTTGTATTTTTTTTTTCTTCCATACCTTATTATCATTTGAAGGTGCATCAAAAATCTTAGCAACTATGTAATTTTCAAAACCATCCTTTAGATTGAATTCATTCAAATGAAGTAGAGAAATCCAGTTTTTTCCTTTTTTTTTTTTTTTTTTTTTTTTCAAATCATTTGAGATTCCTTCTCCAATATCAATATTTTTACAATAATTTAAATAAGTTGTTCCTCAGTTTATTTTTCAGCAAGATCTCTTGTAGATTTATTCAGGATTTTCTCAGTATCTCGATCAAATATCACAAAATTTGTTTTGTTAGTTGCATCAAAAACTTCAATTTGAATCCTGTATCTAAAGTAGTTTGTAATTGTATATATATAGTAGTTATAGTGAGATAAATATATTATAAATATTTGGAGAGTATCTAGTTAATGTGAGTGCCTCTAACTTTGGGATAGAAAGATTTATTTTTGTTTCACATTTTGCACACCAAAATGATCGTGCTTGTGGTTTGACATTCCTTTCACAAAGTACGCACAAAATGCTATACTAACCCATTGTTGTATCAATGTTACTTATTATTGCAATACCCTAGCAATTCACATCTTGCAATGAACTTTGAAATTAATATGTATTATTTTTTTAACGTAAGTAATATGATGTATTATTATTTTTTTACATAAATGATGAGTATAATTTGAAATTATTAACAAACCTATTTTGTAGGATCTCATTCAATGCATTTTATCTTTACTATTGTCTTCATATTTTTTAAAGATAAATCCTCCTATGAAAATTGTTTTACATGTATTTTTGGTATTTCTTGTATAGGATCATATTTTTTACCATTCCTATCATTGAATTTTTTTAAAGAAAATATTAAGTTAATGGCATTTTGTGAGATAGTATATGCTATTTATTAGACTTTTTTGTTATTATAAATTTTAGAAATATGCACTTGTCAATTATTTTAGCAACTTTAGGGATCTCAAGATTTATATATATTTTTGTTGCACTGGTTGATGACAGAGAATTTGTCTGCATAAATTGCATAGAACATTATTAATAGACAAAAGCATATTGAATTGAAATTGGGGGAAAATGAAGACATGATTTCATGAGAATGAGATTTTGTAGAAGTATCACCTATACGTGGGGGTGGAAGAAGAGAGTTTGTAAGAGGGTAAGAGTTTTTGCTTTGATTTACACGTGAGAAGGGTCAAACTTGGGTCATAATATGTAAGGTAAGAACTGGGCTTGAGATTTTCATAAGATTTGGTCTACTTTTAAAAGATAGTCGATTTTAGTGAATAACTTTTGGTCTAATTAGTCTACTTTTAAAAGGTAGTCTATTTTATAGTGAATAACTTTTGGTCTAATTAGTCTAATTGTCAAGAACAACCCATATTTTAGATAATAGTAAAAAGAAGTTATTATGATCTTTTGGGAAAAAAAAAAAAAAAAAACCTTAATAAAAAGAGGTAAAAAATGCTAAATTTATATAATAGTAAAAATAAGTTACTATGATCTATTAGGTAACACTAAAAAAAAACTTAATGAAAAAAGGTAAAAAAATGCTAAATGCAATATTAAAGTGCCACGTGGTAGGATCCCATGCACTCTCACATGGGATCTCTACTTTTATATATACTAGCATTTAACCCGCGTTATGTGCGGAGAACATTTTACATATTTAAAATACCATCAAATTGACATAACAATACAATAAAATACAACAATTAATATGTTTATTAAAGGCTTTGTTTTAATAATGCCAAACAATTAAAAAAACAAAAATTACAATTGTGCAGTGTAGAGTCAGGTTCAATAACAATGTCAAAAGTCCAAAATTCCCCATAGCAAAAAATAAAGTCTTAAGTACTTATGAACCAAAAAAACATCTAGTGAGTAAAGCCATATTCTAGTTAGGCCTGATGTACTATAAATGCTAGCTCTGTTTCACTTGGATGAATTGAGTCATCATCAGCCACCTGCAAAAACTATAGCACATATGTAGAACCCCCTCAAATGGATTCTTTGGTGTGCTAAATGGGTGATTGTTGTCCAACTGGAGGCAATAGCATAATGAAGACCTATATAAATGTAACCTTTGAAATAATAGAAACTAATACAACCTTTTGAGCTACATGTAAGGAGAACATATTCAATAATAATATAAGGTAAAATTCCAATGTATAAATACAAAGAAACAATATTTTAATTTCTATTGGTGGAAAGTAAGTGATTGATAAGAGAAAGCATAACTGATATAAAAAAAAACTTTGATGTACTTATAAGTATCATAAGATCTTTTATAGCCTTAGCACTAAGCAACAAAATGATTTACACCTGCTATGGAAATCCAAATTGGGATGTAGATGCCAAAGATTGATGTTCTAGTCTTAAATAAATAAAAATAAATAAATAAAGCATCAAACATGGTTAACAATTGAAAATTTTAATATATAAATTCATATTTTTTCTCTGCCAAGTTACAATTTTCTCAATCTTTTGTAGTTTGAATTCTAAGAATGCATCTTACAATCCTAGCCACCAAATTTCCACTATAAGTTTTAAGTGTGTAATGGTCATAAGCATTATAGTGTCAAGAGATTTTTTTTTTTTTTTTTTTAATAATTAAAAGCACATAGTTCTTGTAATTCAAATGGTTTTATTTTTTGATAAGTTGTAATTCAAGTGGTTCTTTAGAAAATTATACTAAACCGATGTCCAAAGTTGAAGCACATACATGCTAGAGGAATTGCATCTAAAATCTCATCTTTAAAAAATTTAAACACATCAAGCAGTTGGGATACCTTGCTGCCCCTTTTTTTAACCATGCCAAAATTCCAATGAGATAATTATGATAAAGATTTAATCATCTCAAAACATAATAAAAGTACTTACAAAGCATGCTCTTTAAAAAATTCCAAGGCATAGGTAGGAGCTCTCGCTGTGAATGACATCAAGCTATGTATCCACACCCAATTTTGCTTCCCACCTTGGCTGTGGGAAATTTTAGACCCAACTCTATAAAAAAAAATAAATAAAATAAATAAAAAAAAACTATTCAAGTTCTATTTTTTCAACCCACAAATTAGCAAACAATATTTTTAAAAGGCAATCTTTGAAAGAAAAAACATATTATCACCAAAACTAATCAAAGACGTAAATACGTTTGCAAAATTGATTTACCAATTGCAATTTCTATAAGCTTTTATTAAAAAGATAAATTGCACATACAAATGTGACCTATAGAAACTAAAACAATAGAAATCCAAAACTTACTGCATAAATAAAAACCAAGCATTACAGAAAAATATTTGAAGTAACTAAAAGTTAGGCTTATGAGTAAAAAAACTTCTCAATCTAATGGGTCCGAAATTCCTTTTTAAATATCCTTGACACAACAAATTCTCTATTGATAATGCAATAGGCTCTTACAATATTAAAAAATAAAAAAGACCAAAACCGAAATATCATATTGTGTTCAATCATAGAAACATTATGGCCTTTTGCTACGTTTTTCTAGTATCAGCCAAACAAACCATGCTTTCTCATCTTGTAGTCTGCAATCGTAGTTTCTGTAAATTATATGACAGAAGATAATGTATTATAATATCTTTTTCACTTACCGAGATAGCTTACCAATAGATATCAGTTGCTATATAAATTCCATCATCAATGACAGAAGCATCTCTCACTGTTTTATGTTTTTTTATTTTAAAAAGTTATTACCTCACAGCAGGCTTATCTAGGCTCCAAAAACCAGACCAAACATAGATAGTTTCAATTTTTAGTAGATTTTATAAATGAGATAACATGCACACACAAAAAAAAAAAAGTAGAAGAAGAAGAAGCTTGTTCTACATATTAAACTTTCACAACAAAATAACAATATAAAAGTATGGTTCAATATCAATAGTTTGAGATTAAATTTAATCTCCTTGGTGGGCTAACAAACAAAAATTAAAATAAAGAAAACTACAACTTCTACTCTTTTTAATCTATATAGTATACCAGTACCACTATTTGATTGAAAAAAATTTATCAATCATATTATATACAAACCCTCCCCCAAAAAAAATTTGTTAGCATTGCTAAACTCAATGCAATAAACTTTAACATGAAAGAATTAAGAAAACCCATAAAAACCAAAAAAAAAAAAAAAAAGACAGCCCACAATCCTTTTACACTCAAGAATAGGTGGAAACTTTTTATTACCTTGACAATCCTTCCTCATTAGCTGTACACTGCCACCAACAATAGCCAAGTTGCTCTCTAAGAAGCTTTCATGTACACAACCCAACCATCAAATCACAATGAAAGTTGTCAACCACCTACCAATCAAAAAATCTCATATTATACTTCTGAAAAAATCAGAGACTTTCTCTGCAGCCAAACACAACAATAAAAAAGAGTAAAAAAAAAAAAAAAAAAACATGCTGAAATAAAGAAATGGAACCTTATTGGAAGCAAATTGAAATCTGAAAAACGAACAAAAAATTTAACTGATTCTTAGGTGCAGATTTTAGTCTTATAATCCAAATTGACTTCTGAAATAAACAATACTTGAACTAAAAGCAATTTGGAAATAATAGAATTAGTAAAACTAAATAAAAGTTAAAACAATTCACAATTATGTTATGCAATTTTGTCGGAAAGGGAGGAAAAGAGTGACCTTGAAGGAGTTGGTGTTTTGAGCTAATAGCATCACTAGGGAAGAGAATAAAAAAGGCCAACAAACATCACTTAAGAATTTTATCAAACAACTTGTGTACATGTAAAAGAAACAACACTTAATGAATCATTGTAAAATTCAAATGTAACAAAAAAAACTTCCTAAACACAAATGTATTAGTACTTCCAAATTTGCAATTTGAGCCCATATCTAACCAAAGTTGCCTAGACAATATTCAAGTGCATATTAATTAACTTTAGATTAAATTCCCATTCTAAACATATTGGGCATAAATCAGCAACTTCAATCTGAGAAGAACAAATTCCAAATCAAATGAAAATTGAAAATCTAATAGATGATGGGAATAAAGTTGAGAATAATAATGAGTTAGGAGAGCAATAAAATTGATTACTTGAGCAAACAAAGTCTTGAAAGAAATGAGAGGTACACATCAAAATCTGTGTTAGACTTGGGAGAACAACTTGCTACAAAGTTTCGTGAGAAGAGACCTCTGTTTCTTGAAAAGTGAAAGCCAAAAAAGAAAGAAAAATATGAAATAAAGAAAACACAGCACAAATTGGAAGCAGAAAGTAAAACGAAAATTAAAAACAACTTGCAATTTTGGTTTTCAGATGGTTCTAGGTTTTTATGCTTTGAAGTTATGTCCCCAAAACCAAACACAACAATTAATAACAGAAAACTGAGATTCTAAATTAAGAACCGTGAAAATAAAGGGGAAAAATTGTAAAAACTTACCTTTAATTTTGGTACTCATTCTAATGCATTTTATACCTCAATCACTGTGATCAATGAATGCGCCTTTATCTGCAACTGCAGGAAAACGAACAAAAAGAACATAGGACACCAAAATATATCGAAGAGGTAATGAAATATATATCAATTATAAAAAAAATTAAATAAAAAAAACATAAATGAAATGCCCTACATGTAGGCAGATACCCAAAACGAATGCAACCCAAATAGGCAAAACAAAACCTATTCTAATCCAAATTCCTGAGTAAATTATTAAAAAATCTAAATCTAAACCAATCCAACCAAGAAATTCAAACCTATATTATATTCAATTCCCAGATTTGTAAACGAAAAGGAAAAGGAAAAAAAAACAAAAACAAAAACATTAACTTTACCGGTTATGGGTACACGGCT
Organism: Quercus gilva; assembly: GCA_023621385.1. Classification (NCBI taxonomy): domain Eukaryota; kingdom Viridiplantae; phylum Streptophyta; class Magnoliopsida; order Fagales; family Fagaceae; genus Quercus; species Quercus gilva. The sequence continues at coordinate 15,889,232 of CM042480.1, forward strand.
TATCTCTTTGATGGTGGCAGATTTTTCTCTACCCAGTCCCCACTCCGTGCCTTCTCTGTTTACCATTCTGCCAAGGTTTTGGGTTTGCAAAATTGTTTTATGAAAGTTTTTGATTTTGTCGCCTCTTCTCTTTCTCTGCTTCTTTCTCCGTGTACTCATCGCCTTTCTCTGTTTCATCGCCTCTCTCTATTTCTGACCCAAAATACCAATCTATTAATCAAAATCAAATCTGACCCAAAATACCAATCTAAATCATAATTTAAAAACCAAAAACCCTAAATTTTTAAATTTAAAACATAACTTTTATCAGTAGTGATTCCGATAGTCAAGTAGTGAGTGGAGGCTTATGGCAACGGCAGAAAATTTGACAAAAACGAAAAAAAATCAAAGTAGATCTAAGTGATCTAGAATCTGATCAATTCGAAATTGGTACCTAGTTGAACTTGAGGGCATGCAGATGAGAATGTCAAACTGAAAAGCGAAGAGAAAAACTTAATTAAAATACCAAAATTGAAAACAATCTCAACAAAATATCAAAACCTAATCAGAATTAATAAAAAAATTTAAATCGAAGATTAAAACTCATCAATGAAAGAAATTAACGGACAGTTAGATGAAGAAATCTGACAGGAAAGTCAATGGGCTTCTGTTTTTTCTTTTTCATCGGCAGGGAAAATCTTTTCTCTTGGCCGTTTGTGTTAACAAATAGAAAGAATGGATGATTGTGTGTTTTGGGTTTTAGTTTTTAGAGTGTGCAGTTTTTTATCTCTCGATCTCTCTCTCCTTCTCCGTTCTCTGCCTCTCTATTTCTCTGTCTCTCTTTTCTCTCGGTCTCTCTCTCCTTTTTTTCTCCGTGTAGCGATCTTTCTTTTTTCTATCTTAAGCAGTTAATTTCCTTTTATAGCCAGAGGGCTCTAAACAGTATTTTAATGCACTAATTCGCTTTTAACCGGTGATGTAGCATTACCAAACAATATAATGTATCACTCTTTAAATTGTAAACATGGCAGCACGTCCTTAAAAGGCTTCTGCTATTATACATATATAGACTAGCCTAATACTCGTGCTATGCACGGGGTACCCTTCTATTCAAAGAAACCATCTCTAGATAGATGCTAAGATTTGAAAATATTTGACCCAATACACTAACATATTCCATAAAGTTTCAATTCTTATGAAAATCAAATGCCTTTTTTTAAAATATGAAATTCCCAGGAAGAGAGAGAGAGAGAGAGAGGATAGATACAACCAGTTGATGGTATATTAATAAAAGTCCAATTCCATACAAACCAAGAAAAGAAGACATACTGGACTTCAACCAAAAGGTTCTCTCCATTCAGCATTGCAGTTAGCGGGGCTGCCATAATATAGAAAATAAAAGTTAAAAGGTCAAAGATGAACTTCAAGTAATCTTTAGGAATGAAAATAATATCTTTGCCTTTTTCCCAATTTTTTTTTTTTTAAATTCAATATAAAACAAACAATTAGATCAAAAAGATTTCTTGAAATTTATTTCTTTTCTCTTATTATCGGCAAAAAAAAAAAAAAAAAAAGAGAGGCAAACAAAAAGAATTAATAAATCATTCAAAGGGGGGAAAAAATCCAAAATTAACATATAAAGACTAGAAGTATGACATATAAAAACCCATGATTTCATGAAACTTCATCCAACTTTAGGCATGTAACAATAAAAAATATCTATTTGAAATTTTCATGAAATCATAAAGACTAAAAGAATCTTCAATTCTAATAATTGCAGTTAAATATTCAATTAGAATTGCTTACTATACCAGTGACATTAGCTAATTAAACATTATATAAGAAGTTCACTTGGTCTTGGTGACGTAGAGATATAGAACCAAAAGAGCGTGAGTTACTCGTTAGAATGCATGGTCTCAAATCTCCTTATTTTCCCAATATCAATATTCACGTAAAAGAAAAAAGGAGTTTATATCGTGTGCCAAAACATAAGTATTTTACTGATCTAGTCAATTCTTCCACCAAAGGGAAAATGGAACATAATTCACTTAGGTTTATGATTTGCAAAATATGACGCCCGTGCTACATTGAAGCATAAATGCATTGCTCATTTTTCCTGCAACCAAACCATTAAAATTAGGAGAAAAAAAATTTTCAATTATCTTTTGGTCACAACTTCAATTAAAACACATAAAAACAACACCCAGCCTATTAAAATTAGAACCTTGAAACTCATTCAGCCACAAAGTCTCCATAAAATTTTGGACTAACAATGGGAATCAGGCAAACTGACCCCATGCTATGCAATGTTGAAATAACACAAAACTTAAAAGAGACTATGAATTTCAATTTCCATGGCATATTTGGAAATAAGAATTCAAATATTTAAAGGTTTCTCATTTTTTGTTTAGTTTATAACACTTAAACAATACATTCTGTCACATTTTAAACCACAATATTTGTAGAAACATATCTACAATTTCATAAAGGCAATAGATCACAAAAGTAATAATACATATAAAATTTCATAAACTTAAAAGAGTGGAAGTTATCCTTTGCATCAACATAAGTTGAACATTTCTTTTATGAACACTTCGTGGCAAATCTATTATTGCATCGGCCACCCTCAAGTGTATAGACTTCCGTCCGTTTGCTCTATATGGTTTATTGTTTTGCCATTGTGCCATCCAGCATTAGCACCCCATAGTTGTGAATAGGTTCTGCAACTGTGAAAATGAAACTCTATCATGAACAAAAGATGACAATGGTGCCTTCATTATGCAAATCACTTTTATATTAGTATCTATATTTTTGCTTAAAGGATCAGACAATGATGTTTTCTCCAAAAATTTGTTATATATGTGAGAATGACAATAAGAGATCCCACAAAGAAAAGATGAACAACTACACTAAACTAAATTAAATACAATTTCAGTTCCAAAATTCAAAGAGAACAACTTCAAGAAACATACACTAAAAAATGACCTTTCAAGTAATACAAATCTGATCACGAAAGAACATCACAAACATCAAATTTAATATTCAGTATTCAGTGTCTACATGAAAAACAAAAGTTTTATGAGGCAAAATGCTCATTAAAAGTTAAAACTATGTTTGCTAGAAAACATAAAAAATGAAATATTCATTTCCATGAGTGTACATTTATCTCTCTCAAAGTGAAAGGTTCACACAATTGTTTGAAAGAATTTATTCTTCCTCAAAACATACTACCAATAATGATGCAGTAAGAGACAATAGAGCGGATGTCCCTGAAGAGATCAGTAAGAGACAATAGAGAATAAAGGAGAAAAATGGGTAAATATTTAGCATTAGTATTACTACTCAAACTGATGAACATGGACATCTACCTATTTTAAAGCCTCAATTTTATGTTCTCTATAGAAGTGAAATATATAAATAAATTCCTAAACATCTTTCCTATTAGTAAAGTATTTTCTTTTACCCATAAACAAAAAATATATCAATGAACAAACTTTTTCCTAAATTAACTACATAGATTACAAATACTCAAGAGTCACAGTGCTCTAGGCATAGCTTCTAAAATAGACAAAACCTCAACCACAAAATCTGGGTTGTTCCCATCTTGTAGTTTCTAAATTGTTCAAAATGATCTTTCAAATATCTCATTCTATCACCAACAAAGCCCATCAACAGAATTCCTCTACCGACCCAATTAAATAAATAAAGCAGTACAAATTCTGTTTGCTTCAATGTTTTGGTCGAAATTAAATATTTTTTTAAAATGGAAAACTCATTGCTTGTCTTCAAAACTTAAATATTTCAAAACTGATAAATCACAGAAAGAAGTTTAAGGAAGAAAAAGGAACTATAATTTCCCAAGAAAGAAAAACTTACACAGAACATAACCCACATAGAAATCCAATCCACACAATCATATGTAGAAAAATCTCTCAAAAATAATTAGAAAATACCCACACACAAAAAAATAAATAAATTGACCTCCTTACATAGATAAGCAGAGTGTTCACAACATTGTAATTGGGTCATAGCAGAACAAATACTTGAGATTAAATTATAATCTCACAGATTAGAGAGGCTTTTGACTAAATAGTTACAGTGTTGGAGAGGTTTGTAATCTTCAAGAATCATAAGGAATATAAGGAACAGTGGGGTTGCAAATTCAGGAATAGAAGGGAGAAAGGGTGTGATGTGGTGGTTGTGAAACCAAGAGATGAAGGTTTATTGTAAAAGAAGAGTCTGATGAAAGGGTAGCAAATTTAGGGAAGGAAAACAATTAGGCTATGTGACCTTCGAAGTTGTTGTGGACTTTTCCTGTCATAATAAGTGAAGAGATTGATTGCCTCCTGAGTAATTAGGTAGGAGACATCCAAATGTAATCTCCTCAAGTGAGTTAGGGCAAGAAGGAAAAAAAACCAAACAAACAACATCAAAATCTGAAATCTAAAATCTACAAACCGTAACAGAAAATCCCAAAACATCAAAGCAAATATCTAAATCTATACCTATCCAACCACAATACCCAAAAACTAAGTCATATTAAATACCCAAATATAAGAAAGGGGAAAAAAATAACCAATGGCAGTTTTGGCAATCTGATGATGGCAGGTAAATGGCCTGAACAATGTTTTTTCCAATTTTTTTCTCTTAAGAACGATTCAACAAAACATAGATGGGTGAACCAAAAAAAGCACAAACATAACAAAAAACTGCCAAACAAAATACAACAATCGAACAAACAGAACTCAAGAAATTGTTAAAATAAATTGGAAATTAAGAGAAGAGGTAGCCTTTTCAAAAACCTATAAATGGTAATTGAATAGAAAACCAAAAAAGGGGGAAAAATCCCTACAAACGAAAAACAGAGTAACTACAAACGAAAAACTTTAAATTTATACTGCAAAAACCTTAACAACAATGGTAGAGAAGAGACATGGGAAACGAAAATATAAAAAGGAGAAAATATTTCAACAAAAAATTAAAAACAACATAAATGAAATGACAGAACTTTATTTTTTTGGCAACACATAAATCTATGTTCTTCAGCACCAAATCGATTTCAGTTTGAGAGAAGTCATCAATAAATCTACACTCCACAGTAATTTTCAAAACCCTAGAAACGGTAATTGAATAGAAAACCAAAAGAGGGGAAAAAATATGCCTACCTTCTGAATTATGTTATGAATCGCCTGTTGTTGCAGAGCACGAATAGAGGTTTGCACCATTGTAGGGGTTTTAAGGGTTGCGTTTTTGCTTTTTCGTTTTTTTGTTTTTGTGGATAAGCGGCTGGTATCTTATAAGGCTTGCGTTTTCTCTTTCTATTTTTCTCTTTTGGACAAGCGGGTGGGTGTCTGAAACTGAGTCTCTCCAACGCACCGAGCAAGATTTTAAAGAATTTACTCTACACGTGTCAGTTCCTTAAGCGGCCTTTTTTTCCTAACGTGGCAGCATCTCCTAGAGGCTTCTGCTATTATATATAGCTAGCTTTTAAACCTGTGCAAATGCACGGGAATTACATAAGTACATGTACTTTCGAGTTCTCCCCAAAAAAAAAAAAATAGTACATCTATTTTTATCAAAATAAAAAAATAATAATGACCATTTTGTAAGAATCCACAAATAAATGTCTGTACATAAAAATAATTAGAATCTAAGAAAGCAAAAATTTTCAAATAATTTAAGGTAAATATTTGGAGTGAACATTTTATTTCAAAAGCCTTAGTTAAATAAATTTAATTAAATAAGTATGTAGCTAATGTATTTGAAATTCTAAATTTTGAAAAATAACACTTAGTATGAATTTCAAATTTAAAATGTATATAACACAAAATGCTATCCATAATAGTATGTGTTGTCTTACAAATAGATTTTCTTTTAAAGGCTATTCTAAACAACTAAAACGGTAACATCCGTTGTGATGGATAAAAATATTTCTAGCAATTGAAATTAAAATCCAGCTATAGAGAATGGTGTGAATTTCCTTCCTTGGAAGCAAATTGGTAGAGAAGCATAATTGTTGTTCGTTTTACCTTTTTCATTTAAATACTTCTTCAGCTAAAGAAATTGTTGTTTGTTCTACTTGTCAATTGAAAACAATCCCAAGTTAACTACCAAAATAAGAGTCATAACCATAACTGGAGATCGTACCAACTTCAATAAATATATGTATCTTGCCTTAAAAGAGTTTGTAATTCCTTAAAAAAAAAAAAAAAACAGCCAGGTTCTCTTAAACTTAGACAACCAAAAAAATCTAATTCCATCCAAACCAAGCAAAAGAAGAAATACTAGACTTTATATATACACACACAGAGAGAGACACACAAAATCCACTGAAAGACTATTCATGAATATTTTATAAGAAATTAAAAAAAAAAAAAAATTTGTATTAACAACATGGTTCCATTTTTGCTAGTAATTATTCCAAAAGTACCCACATCACTATGTTTCAACAATTTTTGAAAAAGAAACTACATAATTTTCTTTGGCCACTATAAAACATGACATTCCTATGAAATCATAATAAGAGAAAGGCTAAGTAAAAATAATTCAACTAAAGAAGAATTATGGTTTTTTTTTTTTTTTTTAAATTCTCTTGACTATAGCAGCATTAAAGTATGCATTCCTCACTGTCTGCAGCATTGAACAATGTTTCAAAAAAGAAACAATTTTAATCCACCTAGTCGCTCACCTTCTTGGCTATCAAGCCCACCTATAAGCATATGAACTCCTCATCTAATGAGAAGTGACATCATTCAACTTGTAAATTTAGAATTAAGCAGGATGCTCATTAATAGTGTGTAATGTAAGGTGAAAACATTAAACTTTTGGGCTCTATAAATTTAATCAAAAGAACCAAATCTTTTATTATCATACCTTGTATTCTTGTCATTGTTAATATTGTTAATGCTTGGATGGGCTCTGGTTGTGCTTGTGGCTCATGACCAATTGTTCCTATTATGGCGCTCTCTAGTTCAAGGTTTTTGGGTGTTTGGTTTCGAGGAAAAACAGGTTAAAAGGCGTTTTATGATGCAGATCAAGCCAAATGTTACAAATTGAAAAGCCATTTCAGTTTTTGTTAGGGAAAATCCGAAAATATTAATAATTTAACGCCCTAGCCCCAATCATTGTTCTCACAATTTAATTCCCATTGTCCATGAAAAATTATCTCCATTTCTCTCTCACCAATATTAGTGCGTCCATATTCTCTATTCATTAATAACTTACAACTGTTCCATGTGGCCTTAACAGGTGAACTTTAAAGTTTAAAGAAATGATAACTTCAACAGGTGGCATTTTGCTAGGCCACACATTTATCTAGTTGCTGTTATTAATCAATACAAAGGCAGGGAAATGAACAATTTTATGGTACAAACATCTTTGCAACACATCCTGAGTCCTCAAACAAAGCATACAATATTGATAATTATAATGAGTAGAAACTGCACTTGATGTGGCTCACTACATAAGTGACAACATATAAATGCTTGTCCAAATCAAGCTTCAATGCTGTTTCTTCAGCTGGCTTAAACTGAAAATCATATCCATTTGCAATCAGTTAGTCTTAGCACATAGAAACTTGGTAGAAATTCAATAAATAAGCCAGACCAAAAAAACAAAAAAGAGAGAATCTTAACTGCTTTGGAGTTTCAATCTTGTCTCTCCCACTGTAGATCATATCAAATCCTCCCTGATAAAAAGAAAAGGAGTGCAAGTTAAATGACTATCTTATAACTTCATCATGCATGGTTACATCTATAGCTCATGGCTAAATTACATATATAGTGAATAAAACTTTTGCACAGGTGTGTTTGGCAAGCCCAAAACACCCAGCTTTTTGAGCTTATTTTGGCAGGCCTCACACTGAAAAAACCCTTTCCCCCTCCTTTTCTAGGGTACTGTTAGCACATAACCAATCAACAAATAATAGTTACTAACTAGAGCAATGCACGGCCAAAATTCTTATGAAAGTATAGTTTATACATTAAAAAAGCTTTCTAATTTTACAAGAACTATATAATTGTAAAAATTCAAAAAGTGAACTCTCCATTTTAATGAATAATTCATGTTCGAAAAGTAGTTACAACATGCTATAAAAATCATGAAGTGTCCCAGACCTTTTTTTGATAGGTGAACAACTTGTCCCAAATCTTACTAAACCTAAAATAAAATAATGAAAGAAAATCTAAATCAAATAATCATTCATGTGAACAGTAACCATGACAATTTCATAACTGCAATTTGGTGATTCCCTGGTTCTTTTTTTGCACACATAGCTCCTATACATTGGCTTCCACTATCACGAACTACTCCCAAACCATACCATATTTTGTTCTGCAATTTCAAAGCAACTCTAACAAAATTAATTCCTATATCATATTTGTCACCTAACTTAAAATAAATAGATAGAACAAAATTCTGAAAGTATGACAGTGGCAGAAGACCAAGAAGGCAGTGGCAGGGCCATCAAAATTCTCACTCATTGCATTACAGACTCTCTGTATATTGATCAGTGAAATAGATTTTTCTTTCACAACAATGAAATGGTGCAATAAACAGCCCATGTCATGCCATAATGTTTGTTATCATCCGCAATTACGTATGCAAACTCATCAACATTAGTCCAATTACAATTTCCACCCAAAAAATAAAATAAAAGGAAAAATCAAAATCAAATTCAGCTATACCCAAAAAAAAAAAAAAAAAAAAAACAAATACTTTTAACTCCAAGCAACCATTTTAATTCCAATGTTGATACATAGGAAAAGGAAAAACTAAAAGAAACTTTAACTTTTCTTTTTCTGAACTTTTGTGCTTATGGGAAACCAAACAGAGAGTGGATTGAAATTTTAGAGTACACCTAAAATAATAACTTACAGTGAATCTCTTTGGATGGGCAACAAATCTCCAACATTTGCCATGCTGCTTGTCTCAAACTCTCTCTTATGTTTGGCCTCATGGACATCTTATGTTCCACTCAACTAAAACCAAAACCAAAATCAGAATTAAGAGGCAATCTTAGAATAGTTTGAAGGTAATTGAAAAACTAAAGGAAAAAATTAATCTATAAAAAAAAAAAAAAAAAAAAAATCCAAGTTATACCAATCGAAGAGCCAATCACCATAGAAACCTTCTCCCCTCTTGGCTTGTGTATGCTCCACTGCCTTTCTCTACTTATATAATAACCCTTCTTCTTCTCTAATGACCCAGATAGCAAGTCATAAAACAAAACAAAATATGAAACAGAAATTCATTAAAGCAAAGGAACAAAACCCAAAAACTGAAATTCCTAATAACAATCAACATGTATACAGCATTAGACTTACGTGCACCTGTCAGTTTGATCCAGCAACTCTTCTTGCAAAACACCAGTGTCATATCCAGTAAAGAATGTTATAAATCTGGGTTTAAACAAAAAGACAGACAAAAAAATTATTTAACATTATACGAAAAAAATGAAAGACAGACTACAAAAAGAAGTTGAAGCAATCATTGTAAGGAATTTGATCACAAAGCATAGCCAAAAAAAAAAAAAAAAAAATCAAAAAAGTTTTATAGTTTAGTTGAATACAAAATAAGAATTCATTGAATTAAAAAAAAAAATTAAAGAAAAAGCAGACTAAAATATGGAATTTAAAGCCAAATCAAACCAAAAATATCAATGGACAAAATTCAATTCAATTTAACCATATTTAGTGAATAATCTGCACAATGTTTAACATTTTGTTGGTTAGTGTTTAACAATCTGTTGGTTATTTCCCATATGATGATGGCTAAGGATTTGGCATCTGTTGGCCGAGGATATATAAAATAAATACATAAATCAAGATTAACATCAAACAGTAACACTTTTTGGCACAAACTTGAACTTGAATGTTTGTTTTCATCTTATACATAATGGTTTTAAACAATCCAAGGTGAAATTTGACTTTTAACCACAATAAATCAAAGAAAAAATCCCTAATGTTACCAAAAGCAAAAACCAAACCAAAGCATCCCAAAAAAAAGAGAATCAACCCATCTACTTTTAAAAAGGGTATAAGAAGAACCCTAGAAAATTAAGCAGGGAAAAAAAACTAAATATAGATATATTGAAGATGACAGTTGGTAATTTGAATAGTATAAGCATCTGGTTTTAAATTAAAACATAGATATATTGAAGTAAGACCAAGCACCAAGGTTTACTAAAGACATATAACCCCTCTATTTATGATAATTTTCATTACATAAGATTAAAGGTGGATTATAATATTCAAAATATTACCTACAGCCATCAAAAACTCATACTTTAAGAAATGATAACATGTATTTGGACAATGATCCTCTATTCTTCATGGCTAGGATTAATTGCATTTTGTCAAGTGGAATGTTCAACAACAATTGCTAGTCTACTATTGTTTTCTCTTCACATTTAAGTGCCAAAAAGAACTTTTAAAAAAAAAATACATGGGAATATAGACATTATCCATCACCAACAACTTTATTATACCCCTGTTTTGTCCTCTATATTCAACACTTTTAAGAGGCATTAAAAAAACTCAATAAATCTTCATGCTAGTCGTGCCAATATGCACTAAAAATATGAAATAAAATAACATTTTAAAATAAGATAAGTTTGAATAAACAATTAACAGAAATAATAGAAGTCCTATAAACAAATAGAAAGAAGTACAAAGTGTGCCATATAAGAAAGGTGAAAAAGAATTAAAGTTTAAAACCTGTGTTAATAACAGATTGCTGTAGACAAAAAAGGCTATCCTGCAAAGAAGATTAGCCAGCCGCATTGGGTCTACCAATCATGTTGAAATTGCATCCTTTGTTGGTAACACTTCTGATTCTCTCATGTCTCATTGCCTCCCTACTCTTTGCTCTCTACATAGATTGAAATATAAATAACACAAACAGAAACAATAGACACCATAGGTTAAAATTCAATCATAACTCTAAAACAAAGAAAGAACTGATGAGGTATCAAAAAAAAAAAAAACTTGAGAAACATTAATAGGTCTATGCCAATTAAAAATAACTGATGTCCACACCGTTATAATTCCACACAATCCAGGGGCTCCAACAAAAGGCAAACACAAATAGAGAAACCAAGATTTTGAATCAGGAATTTAACAAAAAACCAAAGGCACAAATTTAAAAATGCTCATTACGGGAAAAAAAAAATTCTAACCCAATTACTGTAGCCAAGTCCAAATCTAACTGAAATACATAAATCCAAACCTATCCAACCAAATGACTAAACATAAAATCAAGTTATGGCATAATTTAAAAACAAATAAACAAAAACCTTTACCTGTAGTGGTTCTGGCTACATGACAGATTCTCTACTTGTCTTCACAATTTTCTGAAATTTCTTGGTATTTAAATACCAGAAGTAATCCACAATCTGAAAAGTATACTAACAAATGTAATTGAAATTTGAGACAAACAAAAAAAAATTTTAGAACTTGATGCCTTTCCTTTTACGATTATACTTTTAGATTTCACAATTTAAACCCATTAAAATCCAACATCAAAAACAACAAAATCAAGACTTAAAAGTCTCTTTTTAAAAAATATATAGAGAAAGTTATTCCATCAGATTTCAAAATCCCACAATTTCACTCCCCTTAAAAAAACAGAACAGGTAAGAGGCCAATAAAACTCAAGTAGGATTTTCATATTGTGTGTGTTTTCCCTGATTTTAACAAATAGAGAGGAAAAGGGCTATGAATTCAAATTCCTAAATTGACAGCAAACCATACCTTTGCTTAGATTAAATTAGAGACTCTAGATCTGCAGAGAAAGAAATTGCATGACTTAAATCCAAAAAAAGAAGAATTCAAACAAACCATTACCGAAGATATTCAATAAAAATAGTCAAATATCATAATTCCGATTTCCTTAACCCTAATTTCAGGAAACAAAATCTCATTGCAATTGTATAAGTGGAATACATATAACAAAACTAATTTAACTTTAAATTTGTGGAAAAAAAAAAGTCAGAGAAAGAATAGGAATCCGTCGGAGGCATTGTTCATCAAAAATCAGAGGGAACTCTTGTTAATTTTTGAGTTTTAATCAGGAACCAAAACGTAACTTTGAAAATAGATAAAAGGTCAAATCTTCCTTCTAAATTTGGGAAAAAGTTTGAAGAAAAAAGAATAGATACCCATCAGAAGCATGTCGTAATGGGTGGGGTAGACTCCTCTTCGTTCTTGACGCTTCATCTTCCTTACTTCTTCTTATTCCGGGGAAAGAAATTAGCGGACAGTTTGATGAAGAAATCTGACAGGAAGTGAGAGACATCTTTTCATTCTTGATTGCAAACTGCAGTTTTTGATCTCTCAATCTCCCTCTCCTTCTCCGTTCTCTGCCTCTTAATTTCTCTGTCTCTCTTTTCTCTCGGTCTCTTTCTCTCCTTTCTCCTAGCAATCTTTTTTTTCTTTTTTCTTTTCTTTTTTTTTTTTAAGCGGTTAGTTTCTCCTTTTATAGCGAGAGGGCTTCAAACAGTGTTTTAACTATGTGAAAAATTATAATTTATCGCTTTTAAGCGGTCTTGGAGCATTACCATTTCGCTTTTTAGATTATTCTTGCGGCACGTTTTCATTTCGCGTTTTGGTTCTTTTTTTTTTTTTTTTTTTTTTTTTTTTTTTTTTTTTTTTTTTTTTTTTCAGCCCTATGAGAGAAAAAAACACTGTGCATAAACCGTGTACTGTTTACACACTGTTTATACACTGTTCACGCAATAAAAAATATTAAAAATGGGTCCCACGGTATTATTTACACATTTAAAAATTATTTTGCTACAGTGTTTTCAGTTTTCAGTTTCAGCAACAATAAGTTTAATCCAAACGGACCCAATGTATCACTTTTTTAACTTAAATGGGTCTGGATTTTAGATAGTCACTTTTTTTATTTTTCACCACCTCCTTAATTGTAGGAAATTACTTTCTCTCAGCTTCTGTTATTAATGACGTATGATTCATCATTTTTTAAGACATTTTTTTCTCTTTCTGTGTGTGTTAAAATACTTAGTATTCTGTTATAAAAAAATAATAATAATAAAATACTTAATATTCTTTAAAAAAAAAAAATTACACTTTACTGGTTATTCTAATCAAGAAAAATAAACAGAATCTTTCCATGATGCTCACTTACCTACCATAATAGTGTCCTACTACCTCTCTTAATTTCCAATGCTTATAAATACCATGGCCTTGAAGGCATTCTACATCGTGCCAAAGAACAAATCCCATCATATCATTCAAAACTTAGTCGTTCTTATAAGCATTGGAAATTAAGAGAGGTAGTAAAACTTAGTCGTTCTTGAACTAGCAAAAACATGTCTATCCCAATCTCAGGGGCTCCATCCCAAATCGCCAAATCAAAGGCAATTCGCCGGACAGCAAATTTCCCTCCAAGCATTTGGGGTGACCGTTTCATCAACAACACTTCTAGGGACAAGGTAATTAGCATGATTATTTGCCATGCTAGTTTGTAAAGATTATACAGTAAAATTTATAATATTTTTTTGCATTTTTGTTATAATATAATTGTTTGCTCATGCAATTTATGGTGTAGGATGTTCATAGCCATAAAGTACGTGAAGTTGAAGAGCTGAAAGAAGAGGTAAGAAGGGAGCTCTTTGCCTCTACCAGTCATCTTTCACAACAGTTGGGCTTAATTGATGCAATCCAGCGCCTAGGCATGGCTTACAACTTTGAAACAGAAATTGAAAAAGCTCTAGAACATATATATGCTACTTATGATGACAATAATGATGTTGACGAAGATCTCTATAGTGTTTCCCTTCGTTTTCGACTACTACGTCAACAAGGATTTAAGGTTTCATGTGGTAAGACCTGAGTATGATTTTCTTCAAATATGCCCCACATTTCTTTGGGGATGTGCTAGTTGGTACTTGGTGATTATTCATTAAAAACATTTTGCGATTATTAAACAGATGTGTTCAACAAGTTTAAAGGTGAAGATGGTCAATTCAAGGAAAGCTTGACGAGCAACATTGAAGGCATGCTAGCCTTTTACGAAGCTACACATTTGAGGGTGCATTGAGAAGACATTCTTGATGAGGCCCTTGAGTTCACCACCACTAACCTTAAGTCCACAGCATCCCCTATAAACAATCCATTGGCAGCACAAATAACTCGTGCCCTAAGGCAGCCCTTGCACAAGGGCATACCATGGGTAGAGGCACGGCGATACATTTTAGTCTATGAACAAGATGCTTCACATAACAAAGATTTGCTCAATCTTTCCAAATTAGATTTTAACCAAGTGCAGTCATTGCACAAAGAGGAAATTGGTTATATCACTAGGTAATTAGTTCTAAACCCATACACTAAAATAACAAAGTACATATATATTTTGGTTACTTACAAACAATCAATATTAATTGACCTATTCAAATTGTAGGTGGTGGAAAGATTTAGATTTTGTGACAAAGCTACCTTTTGCAAGAGATAGAGTTGTCGAGTGCTACTTTTGGGCAATGTCGGTCTACTTTGAGCCCCAATACTCACTTGCTAGAAAAATACTAACCAAAGTTCTTGCCATGATATCTGTTATAGATGATATATATGATACAAATGGAACACTTGATGAACTTGAGGCCTTCACTAAAGCGATTGAGAGGTTTATCAATAGAATTAACTAATATATATTTAGACTGTGATATTTATACATATAGCTTCAGTACGTCTAACTTCAATTGATACATGATATTTTCAGGTGGGATATTAGTAGTATAGACCAACTTCCAGATTACATGCAAATTTTCTATCGTGCACTCCTAGATGTTTTTGAAGCAGCTGATGAAGAGTTGGCCAAGCAAGGAAGATCGTACCGTGTTAGCTACGCAAAAGACGCAGTATGTACACTAGTCTACCAAATCAACTTTTCATGTCCTCCAACTTTTTAATGCTCTCCTAAGTATGAATTTTTCATGAATGTTTTTAATGTATGTTATCTTAGATGAAACTTCTAGTTCAGGCCTACTTTGACGAAGCCAAATGGTTCTTCCAAAATTATATACCAACAATGGAGGACTACAAGAATGTCGGTCTAAGAACCTCTACTTACCCTACGCTCACAACTGTGTCTTTCCTTGGCATGGGTGACATTGTTACAAAAGAGGCCTTCGATTGGATCTTTAGCACCCCCAAGATTATTACTGCTTCATCTCTAATTGGTAGGCTGATGAATGACATGAGGACACACAAGGTATGCAACCAAAAAAAATCTCACCAAATTTTAAAAGCTAGCTAGTGTTTAAAGTCTATTTCATATATATTATCAAATTTCTACTTATCCTTTTGGAAAACTTTGTATGTAGTTTGAGCAAGAGAGAGGGCATGCTGCCTCTGCAATCGAATGCTACATGAAGCAACATGGTGTCTCAGAGCAAGTAGCTCATGACAAATTGAATGAGCAAGTTGTTGATGAATGGAAGGACATTAATGAAGAGTGTTTAAGGCCTGCTGCTTTTCCCATGCCTCTCCTTATGCGTGTTCTTAATCTTACACGAGTAACTGATGTCGTTTATAAGGAAGTGGATGACTACACCCATGTTGGAAAAGAGATGAAAGATAATGTTGCATTAGTACTTATAGATCCAGTACCAATATGACTGGGGTAACAAAATATGAATCTTTCAACTAGAAATTTATAAAGAATGAGAGACTTGAATAGGACCCAAGTCCATTAATATTATATGGGGTCCATTTGTATTGAAAATAAAAAGGACAATCATTGTTCTTCCATTTAATAATGTAGCACTACGTTTGTAAATAAAAATAATGATAGTGGGAATTACTAGTGTATACTTTTGTGGGAGATTAATTACAATGATGAGAAATGTTTAGTACACATTCCTTAATGCACATACAGTACACATACACTCCAAAAATAAGAGAAATTGTGACTTCAAGTTCAAAACCGTGACTTGAAAATTGTGTGTATTATGTGTGCAAATGTGTGTAATATATGGACACTCCTTTAAAATTATTATGCCATTCTAGCGGGAGTGGGTAAAGTTTCCTTTATATTTACCAAGTTGCTTCTTTCTTTTGCTTCCCTATGCTACCGTTTATTCTATACTGTGAAGGAGTGAGAGTAATTGACACTTGAGAGGGTAAAGAAGCTCTTATTAATAAAACACACTGGGTTTTTGTGTTGTAGTGAAATTTAATTAATTTGAAAGTAATAAACTTATAGCAGACAATCCCAATTGAATGAGCATTTTTTATATATATAAACTTTAAACTGGAAGTTACAGAGATACAGTTATGGATCCATTGCAAGATACAAAGTAATTAAGATTAGTTGCAAAAGACTTCCATCAATAGCAAGGAATTGACTTTGATGAAACTTTCCATTTGAAAGAGGTCTACTTGATGGACTCACTACCCAACTCTCACACCCTGGCTTCAAAAGTGTTCATTAGCACACTTCACTCTTCATTATCATGATATAAACAATATTGCGGCCACTCTATTCCTCTATTTGGATAACGTTGTCACTAGAAATAATACCACCTTTATTGATAACCTCATCAAATCCTTAATCTCTCTATTTGAACTCAAAGATCTTGGCTCATTAATTAAGCTATTTACTTGGTCTTCAAAATAGTTCAAATAACACATACTAATCCAAGACTCTACCTTACCCAAACCAAATACAGTATAGACCTGCTCATCAAACACCATATGTTTAATACAAAGCCAATTGCAAGCCCTACTCCCTGCTCACCAACTACTCACCTTACTACTTAATTTTTCCTATCGCAGTCTTGTTAGAGCCTAGAATACCTCACATCTTCTCATCCTTACATATACTTTGCAATCCATTAGGTCTGCAGTTTCATACAGCATCCCACAAGGTCCCTACTTTACTCCTTGTCTACTCTCTTTGTCTGCATACTACAATGATGATTGATTGGGCTAGCTACCCCTCTGACAGAGATCGACAATTGGGTTTGTAATGCTCTTAGGAAATGACCCCATCCAGGGCCGGATCAAAGAATTTTGGGACTTTATGCGTGGCCTTATATTATATTTAATTATAATTTAATTAATATATATTTAATTATATATATATATATATTTCAATTAAAATTTATTTTTCTTGCTTTTTAAAAGGTAGAATTACTAATTAAGTTTCTATATTCAAGTTCCTTTAACATTTTCTTTTTAATTGATAATATAACTAATTAATATTTTCACTTTCTTCTAAAATATTTTGAGCTTCATTATCAAGAATTTTACATTATATGTTTGAACATTATCATGACCACTTTGTTCTCATCATTTTGTTGTATATTATCATTATCTTCTAACTCTTTTTGATGAATTTCTTGTTCATTTATGAAACTTTTACTAAATTTTCTGTAATCTTTTGTTTTTTTTACTAGTAATAAATTTTTCCATGGCTCCTATTTGAGATTCAATTAGTTCCTCTCTATCTTTTTTTTTTTTTTTTTTTTTTTTAGTTTTTCATTTCTAGATGTATATTTTCTAGTAGAAATTTATAATTAAAAAATATTTATGAATAAATGAATTAACACATTCTATGATAGAAAATTATAATTTAACTGGATTAAAATATATTTAATATATAAAACAATAGAACTGGTTGATCAAAAGCACGATTACAGTTTTACTTAATATAATCACTTTACACTCTAAACTTGCACAAATAAATTAATGTTAATATTAATACAAAGTAAATCATTCTAAAATTATAATTTTATTGTCCTTATTTTTTTATTTGACTATTATTAATAGCTTATCTATTAATAATAAAAAGAAATAAGATAAAAATTATTAAAATTAAATGACAAACGGAATTAGCATGTGATGTGGGTTGAATGATAGAAAAGCAATAAAGCAAAAACAAAAGACTGGCCCACTATCTAGTATCCACTACTTTCTCAAAAAAAATAGTATCCACTAAGCACCCTGATTTTTTTTTTTTTTTAATTAAAATACGTGTAGGATAGGATTACACGCTTCAAGTGGGTTCCATAGTCTTCTAGAAAAGACTAAATACAATCAAAAGAGTATAGAATCTAAAGACAAAAGAGAAAAGTGAGAAAAAAAAAAAAAAAAAAAATCTAATACAAGGGTGAAACTCAGCAGTCTGCAAAAACACAGCACTTCGAAAAACCAAAAAATGTAAAAACCTAGTAGGCAACAAGGATGAAGAGAACTAGAGAAGACCAAAAAAAACAAACCCTCGAACTTGAAATGAAGATTTGAGAATCAAAGGAGAGCGGTGAACACACCAAGCCTATTGCCTACACCAATTGAACAGTGTGTGATTTTTAGAATCAAGATGTAGAGAGTGTGTTTTCTACTGCCTTTAGTTACTTGTCTATTGAGATAATCACTCTCTCTCTCTCTCTCTCTCTCATTAAATAAAGGTGGATCTTCTTAATGAAATTATGGTATAAACGTTTGATCCGTAGGATACTAAGATTTAGTGAGAAAAATGATTTCATTAGACCGTCCATGTCATTTCAATTTTTTTTTTTACTTTGGAAGAGGGCCTTAGGTTAGAAAAAGCTTATTTTCTTTCTGCTTTCACTTTAGCGGGCCTTCAATAATTTGGATGGGTTCTTAATTATTTTTTTTTCTATTTTTAGATAAGAAAGTAATATAATATAATATATTAATATTAGTGAGGCCTTCCTCCAAGTGGAGGCATTATGCAGGGGCGGCTTGATGCATTTGAGAGCCTAAGATGAAAACTAACATTGAGACCTTTTATATATATATATATATATATATGACTTAAGAAAAATTAAATATTACTTAAACTTTATTATCTTATTTTATATGCAAAATTATTGCTAATTAATAAGAATCACGTAAAAAAAGAATTTAAAAAGTTTATAGACACAAAAAATTGACAAAACTTTTCATACCTATTGATGTCGTAAATTAATAATGTAAGCAAAAGAATGATATTAGTGGTAGAGTAAAAACTAGTAAAAGTTTGTCAACTGAACTATTGTGAAAAATATTGTAAACTTTTTTTTTTTTTTTTTTTTTTGTATTGCTCTTTTTTATTATTTTTTAAGAAGTTCTACATTAACAATATTTTTCACAAAAAGTCCTAAATGTTAAATTATTACTAATTCTAATTTAAATCAACATACTAGAATTATATTTTTACCATTAATAACGGTCTGTAACAACTTACTACTTAGGATTTTTTGTAAAAATATTATGAACATAACATTCTTCTCTTTTTTTTTCTTGTCTTGCATTTGATAAAAAAAATTAAATTTATTTGTTAGCTAATATTTGAACTTAATTAATTAAAGAAATAACTTTATAAATTAAAATTTGAAAATCTTTTATTTACTTGAGGCTTTAGGCGACTATATCAACTATAGGGCCAGCACTAGCGCTGGCAGTGGCCTAAATGACCTATAAGTTCAGCAAGCCCTTAGGCCCCATACGGCTTACCCCAGCACGTTGTCTGATAAGAAGTAACGTACCGTCACTTGTCCTATCACGAATTAGATAGAATTTTGGATCACTGGATCATTTGTTGTCACTTGTCAGACTTTTATTGACTAAGCTCATATTCAAAGACTTTAGGCTGTTTCTTTGTCTATTTATTTTGTTAAAAATTGAAAACTGAAAATTAAAAATATTATAGTAAAATAATTTTTAAATGTGTAAATAGTACCGTGTGACGTATTTTTAATAAAAAAGTTATTGAAAAAAGAGATTTGTGAGTCCTATGAATAGTATATAAGACCTATTGACACATTTCAATGCAAAATTTGCACTTTCAAAGGAGTGGATCCCGTGCATAGGGCACGAGACCCATTAGCAGGTTTGTCACTCCCACATTCACGTGCTTCTCAAAAAAAAAAAAAAAAAAAAGCTAAAAGAGAAAACGTAGACGCGCAAATAATGCTTTTTAGCATTATCCAAACGCATACTTCATCAAAGAAAAGGCTCTTTCTACCGCAGATTAACTTGCCTATATTTTTCCTAGGAGTCCACCATCCTCTCGCTCTCTAGATCTTTAGATAAATCTAATGGCACACAACTGTTGTACAAGATAGGTAGATCTTTCTCAGTCCTTAATAAGTAATGTTAAACTTACAAACTTTTTTACAAAATTTTTTACAAACAACTGATGTGATAAGTGGTTATTGGTAAATGAAAAAATAATGTTAATGGTGAACCTAAATGAAAACTAATGAGAAGTTGGTCACATCAATAATTTGTAAAAATATTATAAAATAGTTTGTAACTATAACATTACTCATCTTTAATTACAGGTCGTGTGCACGTGATAACCCATACCTGCATCACCTAACCTTGATTTTTAATAGTTTCTAGAGCTGAATTGGTGAATTATTTAATTTGTTTCGAAGATTACAAATAAGCAGTGAAGTTTTGACTATTCCTATTTGGAATTTATGTATAATGCTTTAGCATGGTAAACATACCTCATTAATATGATGCACACAGAGGCAGAGAGCTCAAAAGGAAAGGACCATGTTAAGCTTATGAAAATTGAAATAATGATCTGAACCTTTTATCTACCCAATTTTCTTGATCACTAAAGGCCCATAATTAGATGCTGAGAAATTTAGACACACAAACACTCAAGATCTTGTTGTTCTTCTATATTACTGGTCTACTTTTTATCAGTTCAGACATGCTTCGCACTCGTCAACAATGTTAATATGATGGGTGCAAATTTAGAAAATAATGTGATTCATAATTATAAATATATGTGACCTAGAATGAATTGCAATAACTTTTCTCAAATTAAGGCACTATGACAAGTCAAGTTGTTAGGGTCATATTTTCTATGTATTGGCTTATCCTTTCACAAAACGCACTTTACTTGTAATTGGTTAGATCTGAAGTGAGTTTAATATATCAAGAAGTATGTAAAGTTTACATCCTAAGTAGTATCATTAAAGACATGAAGATTGATTCAAGAAACAAGTGAAGAAAAGCAATTTAGAATTTCTTGACACTAGCATCTATCAAGATTTAATGAAGAAGATCGACACAAGCTCAATCTATTAAGATCTACGATTTCAAAATTCTCAAATCTAAATTTCGGCACATGATGACTTGGATTGCAAGGGTTTCGTCCTCTACAACCTTAAACCATATAAAATACTTATTTTGAAGTTGTCAAAGATATATAGATTCAATTAGAAAAGTAATAGTAAAAATTAGCGCGCAATGATAGAATTGTGTGAAATTTGATGTCCTAAAGGAATTGTGATGAGGACCAAAACTAATGCACACATGGTGGTGATCTATGTTGCTTTCTAGGCAAATTCCTTCATTTAGCACCGCATATTATCAAATTTTCTAATGGAGTTTTTTTAGTAGAGACTAAAGGAAGGCCTGAAATGAGTAAATTTAAAATTTAGAGGATTTTCATTGAACAAAAGTAAAACTGGAGGGCTGAATTGAATTTTGGTTAAAATTAGAAGATGTAATTTGTAATTTAATAAAAAAAAAATGTTGGATACAATAATGCTAAAAAATATATCACATCAATTTTCCGTTTTGTTAGGGACATAATTGATGTAATTGGCTAATCTTTTGACAAAACGCACTTGGTATATCTAGGATGGTTTAAGACTTCAAGAAACATGTTGTTCAAGTCAAGT
Source organism: Quercus gilva (assembly GCA_023621385.1). NCBI lineage: Eukaryota > Viridiplantae > Streptophyta > Magnoliopsida > Fagales > Fagaceae > Quercus > Quercus gilva. The sequence continues at coordinate 15,910,881 of CM042480.1, forward strand.
ATCAAAGCCATAAAGATTGGACCAAGAAACAAGTGAAGAAAAGCTGATTCATTAAAGCTAGATAAAAGCTCGACAGAAGCTATCTATTGAAGTTTAATGAAGGAAGCTTAATAGAAGCTTGACAAAAGCTATCTATCGAGATCTACAAAATCAGAATTTCTAGATTTGATTTTCAGCCCATGCTGAAATATTTGTGTAAGGTTTCTTTTCTCACAACCTTAGACATATATAAAACTTATTTTAGAGGCTGTCACAATAGGTATGCACATAGAAAACATATGAAAAAGTGACCGAGTGCATTATTCTCTTTGTAAGAGGGTACTATGTCTTTTGCGCCTTAGGGTTTTGTAACCAAGTACTTCTTGATTTTTATTGTCGATGAAGTGAAGAATTTTGCAGTCAACATCTTCTTCAAGTTAGTGAAGTAGTCACATACTGAGATCCGTGCATCATTGGTTAGTCACGTACTGGAATTCGTGCAAAAGGGTGGTGTTCATATATTGAAGAGTTCAGAGATTCTGAAGCGATAGAAGGTTTCTACTATAAATTCATCTACAGGGATTGTAGAGTCTAGGGACAAATGTTTTATACTAGATCTGAAACTTTTCTTTACTTTAGTGAATTGCTTTTCGGGAAAATTTCCCTCCAAGTTTTTTACTGTGAAACTAATTTGTTTCATTGGTTTTCCTGGGTCATCATATTTTGTTTTATCTAATTTTCTGCTACGTATGATATTGACATGATATTGATGTTTGTTTGTTTTAACAAGGATTATTCATAATAAATCTAATTAACAACTTAGGTTTTAAAACTTGTTAATATTATCAACCGGGGTCTAAATTTCCCAACAAGTGGTATTAGAGTGGGTACACTCTAATTGGATTAATTTCTTGAGTGTAATTCTTGACCCCCGTTGTCATGGATTGTGGACAATCTCTTTTGATTCCTACTTTATTTGATGGCACTAATTATGCGTACTGGAAAGTTCGTATGAAAGTTTTTTTGCAGGCTTTAGGTGAAAAAGTATGGCAAACTGTTGAAGTTGGCTGGATTAAGCCAAAGGAAGCGCCGGTGGATTGGGATGAAGCAACAATCATAGCGGCAAATTCCAACAGTAGGGTCTTGAATGCTTTGTTTAGTGGGGTGACCAATGAGGAATTCAAGAAAATATCATCCACGAAAGTTGCCAAGGTAGCATGGACTATTCTTGAGACCACTTATGAAAGTACCAAGACAGTAAAGATTGTGAAACTTAAAAGACTCACTAGTAGTTTTGAAGAAATAAGGATGGAAGTGGATGAGACCTTTGATGAGTTTTATGCTAAACTTAAGAATATTGTGAATTCTGCCTTCAATTAGCAATTAAAAAAAAAAAAAAACCTACACTTTATGAGTTTTAAAACAAAATATTAAAAAAAAAAAAAAGCTAATTTCATAAATAATCAATTAGAATGTTTCTTTTTCTTTCTCTTTAGTTCTAAAACAAAATATATTTATGACTTTTCCAAACACCCAAAAACTCAAAGTGAATCACAACCTTCACAAAATTCACAACATCTAACTTCAACATCAAAATTGTAAACTACCATGACAAAAAAAAAAAAAAAAAAAAAAAATGCAAACCTCCTTCTTTGGTCATAGCCTACTTATACAGGTTAGGATCAAATGTTAAGACAATGTTGGAGTTATGTAGGTGCCTTTGAAAGGTTGAAGGTAAATGACATTATTTTCAGTTTGAGTGTATTTGAGATGAGATGACATGAAGGGTTGTGGATATGTGTATATAAAGGAGTAGAAGTGAAAAAGGTGAATATAAATGCAAAGAGTTTTGTGTGAGTGAGAGAGAGGAAAAGTCTTGAAACATTGAACCAAAGAAAATAAAGAGTCCATATCTTTAAACTCTTTATCATCAAACCAATACATTAATTGCTTTTTGGTGTAGGTCGAGATTGAATCCTAGATCTCTTATTCAACCATCAAAGACTTTACCAGTTAAGCCAACTAGAACCCACGCTTTTATATATATGTGAGACATTATGTATGTTTGTGGTGTTAGAGCTTAGATCATGGTATTTGTAGTTGTAATTATTGAGTTTTGAACTTTGTTTATGTATTTTGTAAATTAGTATTTTGCCTTTTATTAGTAATTTGTGTCAAATATTACTTTTATTCAATGTTTTTTAATATACGTTATGAATTATAATTATAGGTATTTTTTAGTATATATATATATAAATTTTTTTTTAATTAGAAAGTAGGATCTTATGATCTTCATGTTGATCCCCAAACCCTCTCACCAATCTAGTGTAGAATCTCAATCTGGATAACCTTGACTGTTATTGTCTCACCCTAATTTACTTAGAAATAGATTTTAAAAAATTGAGATGCATGTAATTAAAAAAAAAAAAAAAAAAAAAAAAAGAGGGGGTTTTTTGGCTTAAAAATTACATAAGAGGGCTAAACAGCCAAATCGCCCTCTTGACTTGGAATCTTTATCTCAATCAAAACTTTGTTTCAAAGAGCAAAACAACAAAAACAAGATAATGGAGTTATGGGACCCAAACTCACAACTCGTCACGTTGCAGAGTTGTGACAAAATTTGCCTAAGGTTTTGCAATCCTAGTATTGCTCATTCATTATTGCTTTAGCAGAAATGGAACACTCGCAAGGTCTGGCTCAATTATTGCCTTTTCAAGCTTATCCCCTGGCTAACATAGTCTGGCCAGATATGGGTCCTATAACTCCATTATCTTGCTTTTGTCCTTTTACTCTTTGAAATGACGTCCATTATTTTGCTTTTGTCCTTTTACTCTTTGAAATGACGTTTTGATTGAGATAAATATGGTAAGTCATGAGGGTGCTTTTGGCTGTTTAGCCCTCTTTTGTGTAATTTTTAAGCCAAAAAGCCCTCTTTTCTTATGTGCAACTTAATTTTTTTAAAATCGATTTCTAAGTAACTTAGGGTGAGTTGGTGACGGCTAGTGTGCCAGTTTTTTTAGAAATTTGCCCTGGGGGAAGTCGGGTTTAGTAAACTAGAGTCACATCGAAAAAATTTCTAAGTATAAAAATTGAGTTGTGTAAATTTTTTATAAAGAACTCTCTTATAGAGAAATTGAGTTGTGTATAAATTTTTCAAACTCAAGTTTTGTTTAAAATTTGCAGTTTCATGCCCAGAGTTTTATGCTCCTGTCATATTCCCTGCGGATACTTGCATTAAAAAATCTGTTCTCATATACATCTCTACCAAAAGTAGTCTAAATTGTAAAGAATAAATGAAGAATAGCTTCAATTTACACTACCAAAAGTTTTTGACATCTTTGTGCTGCGGTCACATATTGCTGAGTTCTTGTATGGAATGCTGAATTGGTACTTGAATAAAAGAGAGGTGTGGTCAAAATTCTCACAGGAAATATAAAGAAAATCATTAGAATCCTTATGTTTCTAGTTGTTTCAGTTCTAAAACAGAGAACAAATAATTTATTGAACCTCTTGAGTGCAAAATAATGGAAAATGTAGGATTTATAATTTTTTTTTTTTTTTTTGTTCCTTATATTCTCCAACTTTTCTTTCAGCACCTAGAGGAATATCATTTGGTTTACTAGTTTGCCTTTTTTGGGTATTTTTTCCCCTCAGTTAAAACCTTTGTTTTTCTTTTTTCCGTTTCATTTGACAGTAAGACTATAAGAGTTTTATTTGCTGCAGTTCCGATAATGATTTGACTGCAATAGAGGTATTTTCACAATTGTTTCTTTCGCTTTTGTAATATTTCTAGGCTAAATTCCATTAACATATTTTGAAGTTTGGGTTAATGCTAACTAAATCTAAGACATTTGAAAACTAATCAATTTAGCCTCCTAAAACCAACTTAGTCCCTAAAACAGTTAAGAAAAAAAAAAACAAAAAACTGTTTATGGACTAAGTTGGTTTTAGGGATCAAATTGGTTAGTTTTGAAAACTATTGGACCTAATTAGGATTAGCTCAAACCTTAAGGATTGTTATCGGAATTTACTCTTATTTCTATAATGGAATGCAATGTGATTGACGGAACTAAATTTTCTAGACTTTCGTGAAGGTTAACGAGACCAAACTCATGGTTGGCTTGGATTTTAGCTTATATTTCAATTTAATAAATTTGTTTGGTAATTTGAAGGATGGGGGATCACTTTGTGTTATTGGTGGATCGGCTACTCACTGAATCTACTCTTGAAGCTTCTAGCGAAAAAAAGTTGCTGCAAGCCACGCGGGCAAGCAAAGATTATTTGAGATCTTCCCGAAGGTTCAATTTCAATACCAAAATTTTACACACAAATTGATTTCTCTACAATTGAGTTCTGATTAGAAAATTTTTCCATGTAACTCAAGCTCTACCTAGGAAAGTTTTTAATGAAACTGCCATATCAGCTGCTACCACCTGAGCCTAATTTATTTAAAACTTGATTTTTGAAAAATCAAGGTGTAGGTAGAACTTCATTTTACTCAAACCAAGTTGCAATACAGAGGTTGTCCAACCCTAAATATTTTGAAAATGGAGATTTTTGGCTTAAAAGCCCACAAAAGAGGGCTAACACAACCAAAATTGCCTGTCAAGAGTTTTATAGTAGATAGTTTCAATTAACATCTTATTAGGATGGAATAAGGGGTTGTTTTATCATTTGTTATTATTTTTTTTTTTAAATTATGCCAATTTCTCTATTTTAGTATTTAAGATTTTATTTCTTTGATTTTAGATTTTATTTAATTTTTATAGTGTTGATTAATTAATTAATTAATTAATTCATATGACTTATGACTTATGAGAAGTAGCAATTACTTGTTCAATTATCGGTTGAGCAGTGGAGTGAAACTATCACAATGGCAGAATCACGTGCTTTGAAATTTTCAAGCTTATCCCCTTATCTAAGGTGATCAGGGCCATATTTCGGTCCCATAATAACTCCCACTTTTATTCTCCCTGTCCTTCTCTCTGTCTTTGAAATGACATTTTGATTGGTACGTAGTAATACAAGTTGTGTGGTTGATTTCATAGCTGAACTCTTTGTAGAGTCATCACCGACTCTAGGCCATTAGGCCGGCAGTAAAAATTTTCAAATGTGAAGAGGAGATCAAAGAAGAGTTTCCTTTCTCAACTTTTTTTTTGCAATTTTTTTCCACCTTTTCAACTTGTGTAGTTTTCTTTCTATTTTTTTTTTCATTTGCTTTTAGGTGATAGCATTTAAAGTTTTGTTTTCTGGTCTCTTTTATAAGTTCTATATAAGGTTAGCTACGGATTGTATGAAGGCATCCATTAGAGAAGTGTTGTATCCTAGAATAAGTAGTGAGATAGCATATAAGTGTAAGTGATATAGCAAGAGAAATAGTGAGAGTGGTGTGTATGTAATGTATTAAGCATCTTTTATTTTATGGATAAAGTATTCTATTCGACTGTGGTAAAATTTATCACAAAGTATTTGACAAGAGGCTTTCTTTTTTTAGTGTCAAATTTGTTTGACAAAACTTTCGCGCAAATCTCTATACTCTTTACTTTTCTGTGCATTACTGGAGTACTTTCATTCCTTTCAACTTTTGACTAATCCTATATGGTTTGATGTAAAATGCTAGCTAGCATGGGAGACATACCTCACTAATATAATGCACAAAGAACACAAAGGAACTTGTTAAGCATATGAAATAATGATCTGAATCTTGTTGATCACTAAAAGCCCATAATTACATGTTGGACACAATAACACTCCTGATCATGTTGTTCTCCGACATTATTGATCTCATTTTTAGGAGTTGCACATGCTTCCCATTCATCAACATTGTTAATATGAATGGTGGAAATTTAGAAAATAGTGTGATACATGATTCATGATTGTGGATACTATGTGTTGTGATTAATCAGTTTAAGCAAGATTAAAGAAGAGAAAAACATCAAAAAGATTTTACGTGGTTCAGCAGCGTGACTATGTCCATATGACCGAGCGGCTATCAATCCACTGTACGAGAAATTCAGCAAATACAAACTAATAGTAGAAATCATGGAGGCCAGGGACAAAATTGCGTGAAATCTGGTATCATAAAGGAATTGCCCTTGAGATCAAAACTCACCGACTATGGCTGTGACCTATGTTGCTTTTTGGGCAAATTCTTTTGTTTAGCCTCCAAATGATAAAATTTGCTACTTTTATAATGTTCTGTCCTTTATAATCTCCAAAATAGAAGTCAGAATAGGATCTTTTAACTCTGGACATTTCCTAGTATGCAATTTTCTAAATTATGCCTTGTTTGGTGATTTTTCATATTTTGGCCTAATTTTGTGCTTAAAATGAATTAGAAATTTTCTAGGATTCCATAAGGCCCCCTCACCACCCTAGGATTTCATCACTATATATTGGAGGTTGTAGCCCTTTGCGCATTCATATTATGGAATAATAAAATTTCAAAGAGGTTTTCTTCTTTTCTTAGGTGTTCTCTCCTGTAGCTTTCTGCTTGCATCACTGTGTTGTTGGCTTTTTCATCTACTCAACTTTGTAAATGGAAAAAAATTATTTTCTCAATAATCATTTATAAAGATGTAAACAATAGCATCATGTAATAAGTCTTCTCACAGTTTCTTTATTCTACTAATTTAAATTTATTCTGTTACCACTCTTTTAGCATCTTATTCAGATGAAATGCTGGACTAATCTCATGTGTGGGTTCGTATTTTGTTATGGAATGACTGTTTTATTGGATTCCTCCCGCTCTGACATGGACCATTTAGATCCTTTAACCACTAACCAGTTGATCTTCTTTCCTAATTCTTCAGTAGGGGAAGAGGTTTGATTCTTCCGTGTATCCGGGCAAAGCTTGTTCAAGGTTGCCAAAAGTGGTGTAAAGTACTAATTTTATTTATTACTGACTATTTTTTTATCAAATACTGTGATTTAGCAACTATTTATTTGATTCTGCTAGGTGAAAAGCAGCCATTTTGACAAATGGTCCTCTGTAGCAATAGTAGTGATAGCTGCAGCAGAGCTAAATCCTGAAAGTTTTGAGTGGAGGTTAGGGAATAAATTTTTTAGAGTTCTCAATTGTTTGGAGGTGAATGTGGTAGATCTTGTTAAAAAAACATAGTGCCTCAATTGTTTGGAGGTATGGGGTCTCTCTGCCTCTGTGAAGTGCATCCTAGAACTGCTAGTCTTGGGGTGAGTGAAATTAAGTTGGTGAAGTTGTTGAAGAAAATGAAGGGTACTAGAGCAACCTTGATGGGACCATCTCTATTATTTTTGGAGGAGTTTTGGCCAAGAATTCTCACCTACAAACGATTTTCTATTATTTTCAGAGGTGGTATCTCTTTGTACCCAAACATGTGTAAAATATTCAAGGAAATCATTTTCTAGAGCAGGAGATGCAAAAAGAATTTTCATTTACTTACTAACAGCACAGATGAGATAAGAATATTTTTGCAGAATGTAAATGAATAGGATGACTAGAATAGTAACTTCGTCCGACATAGAATCTAAAGGTGCCTAGATTTGGAATTACAGTTGTTTGCACTTTTGGAATTTGTCACCCACCAAGATTATTTTCAAGCCTCTATCTTGTTCTCAAAGGTTCCTGGCATAATCAGGCTACTAACAAAGTTGTGGACTTAACTATGAAGTGCAACTTCTTTCCTATATATAAAATGCCATTTTAAGTAATAGATCCAGAGTTTTACTTTTTCAAGGAAACATGCCTAGGTTTGTAAAGTTGGAACGGCTCATTTGCATATGTAACCCGTTATGTTAGTCATGCATTACTTGTACAATTCACTAAGGAAGGCATCAGTTAATAAGCTCTGTTACTTGTAACAGGGTCCTTTATTTATATAAGAGCACCTTCTTCCATGCAATTTGGACCACTTCCGTATGGTTTAAAGATGTAGTTTAAATTTAGACAGAGCTGTAAAGCATATGTTACATATTTACAACAACAGAAAAATTACAATAATGCTTTATATCCAGAACATCTGCACCCAGATACATACCAGAAAGCAATGGAAAATGAGAACTTTACAAACATTAAACATAAATGACCTGGCCTTTAAGCATGAAATCAAAGAAATGAACAGATATTTAATTAGTACATGAAGATAAATGATCTGTATGAATCATCTTTGAGAAATAAAGGAAAAAGGACTGGGGGAAAGGGAAGTTGAAAATGTGGTACTCAGCAATGGAGTTGAGGGTAGGTAAGTAGTGATTTCAACAAGCTGCTCAGCAAGTAAAAAATATGCATCTTAATTACAAATGTTTGACTCTCTCTCTCTCACATTCCTAAAAATCATTAAACCCAAACTCTTAAATAGGATAAGACCTCTTTAATGTTCTACTCTCCAATGTGGGATTCTCTAGAATTTCAGGCAATTTATAACAGACTACACAGATTTCCTTCAACCTGTTGCTCCTGTATCTGTCCCAGTTCACTTCCAGAGGTTCTGAGATGCATTGCTCTCGTCCTCAGCTAGATGAAAATGAGGTTGCAGACTTGATTTGGTTCTATCATCATGCAAGTCCAATGTGCTCCACCATTGTGATTCTCCTCTTATTTCCTTCATAATATCTGAACTTTGGTTAGTAAAAGGCGGCTTCCTAAGAAGATTGCACTTGATCACATTAACCTGCTCAAGACACGGCCATGTCTCTTCGTGTCTGCAAAGAGTTCTTAATTTGGGAAGATTCTTCAATTCCAATATCTGTAGGCTTGGAGCAACTGGATCTGGATACATTTTCTGCCTTGAATGATAACTAAAGAGCTCATCTAACTTGTCACAGAAGCTTACCTTGACTACTTCTAGGTTTGGCAGGGTGAGAATGAATTGACCGCAAGAGATAAGATATTTCATCTGGGAACATCGGATCACTTCTATTAATTTTAGTTTCTGAAATCTCAGCCCAAGATGGCCAACTAGTTCTGAAATGCTTTCTAGGTAGGTCATATCTTGCAGATGAAGCTCTTCTAAATTTGGTAATAGGTCAGAGTGGGCAGCGCATCCTTCTCCAGGCCGTAAACTACTGTTAGAACTTGCAATAGTAAGTGATTTTAAACAAACAAAGCACCCAACACTATTAATGACCAAGTCTTCAAGCATCTCATTCAATCCTAAGCAATTTTTCAAGACCAGAGAGCTTGCATTACCCAACAACCACCCAATCGATTCTCCAGAGAGATATAGACCACTGATAGTCACCCTCCTTTTGTCATGTCTAGTTGGTAAGGAGTTTGTTGTTGGGCCAATGAAAAATTGAAATCTTCTCAATTTATTTATCCAGGTAACATTTTTAGAACTGAGACATGGAATCCTATCCAATCTGATGGATAAGATGAGTAATCGCTCAAGGCATCCGAGCTCTTCAAAAGATGTTTGTTCCTTTTCCACCTCTCCCTTCACACTCAAATGGTAAGCACTGAGAGTCATATCCAGAACCTCTAAACAAGACAACCTGGATATTATTCCAGCTTGAATGGTTTTTAGGTAGTGAGTGCGAGATAAATCTAACTGCCTTAAGTTGTTCAAGTTTTCCATCCCTCTTGGTAATTCTCTAATTCGGGTAGCACAGAGATCAAGCACTTGAAGCCTACTAAGCTCTCCTAGTGAGGGTAATTGTTCAAGATAGAAGTAATCCCTTGAAAGAAGAGCATGGAGGTCACTGAGTTGAAGTACAGAACTCGGCAAAGATTGGATGCGGGATCCACTAATATTCAGGACTCTGAGAGCTTCAAATCCTTGCAGAAAACTTTTAGGAACTGCGTCAAGGGGAAGATTACCTTGCAGTAGTAAAGTTGAGGCCTCTGAACACTGTATCGCACGATCAGGTAGCCTTGTTATTTTGTTATCTATGAAAGAAACTCTTCGGAGAGAACTTGAAAACTCTCCAACTGAAATCTCACTCAAGCCAATCCCTGAACGAACAAGGGATTTACATCCTTCCTCAGATGACAATGCAATCCATATTGCAACATCACGAACAACATCATGCATCTTCACAGTGCCATCACGGGAACCATCTTCCAACAAACAAAAGTCCTTCAGATTTTCAATCAAAGCAATGCCTCTATTGACTGAATCCTCATAGTCTTGTTCATCTATCAAACCTTCTGCTACCTAGTATCGTACTAGTTCATTTATTTCAATTGAGAAGTCCTCCAGAAACAAAGCACAATATAAAAAACAAGGTTTTATGTTATTACGTTCTAATGAGTCGTAACTCCACTTCAAAGGCCTGAATAGCTTAACCTCAACGCCTCCCATACAAGGCACTGACCTGCGCAACTCATTTAATGCATGCTTCCACAACTTGATCATTGTCTTACCTCTCATAGCAATTCCCATGGTTATAATGGCCAAAGGCAATCCACTATATTCTTTAACAATTTCTTCGGCAAATGGTCTAACTTGTTCCAAACCAACCACATCCCCTGCAATTTGACTGAACAATTGCCAAGCTTCTTCATAATTTAGAACTTCCATTTTAATTTTAACATTTGTCATCATTTCCCTACAAACTTCCATAAATCAAGATGTTAATATGATCTTACAACCTTTATGAACTTCAGGCTGCGGTTCTCCCAAAATGTCCAAATCAATTTTCTCCCAAACATCATCTAGAATAAGAAGAAACTTTTCCTCCTTCTAAGGTCTTTGATAAAGTCGAGTAGCCATTCCCTGCAAGGTTTCTTCCACTTTTGCCTCCAAATTCAATCTCTCTGCTATTTGTGTTTGGACCTTTTTAAGGTCCAAATTCTTGGAAACTTAACCCAAATGACAATGCCAAGAGACTTCACTGAAGCACTCTTTAGCTCATTGTTCAAGTTCTTTACCAGAGTAGTCCTGCCTATTCCAACCATCCCCCAAATACCAATCCTCCGAACTTCATCTACATGCAATTGACTCAGTTTTTTCTAAAGATTTTGATGCAGTTGTTTGAGCCTGAATCATGTGAGACTCACATGATTGGTACACCCCCTCGTAAGCTCAATGCTTATATACCAGGGGTGGGAGGTGTAGTTCCCCGATATGGGACAAAACCTTATATGATTGGTATACCCCTTCATAAGCTCAATGCTTATATGCCAAGGGTGGGAGGCATAGTTCCCCAATGTGGGACAAAACCGTGAGGGTCTTCACCCAAAGCGGACAGTATCTTCTAAGGGAGCTCACCCCTCCACAAAATATATAGCCAATATTGTATTTTGATATAAATTCAAATTCTCACTCCCAAAATAACTAACTATTATGTTAAACAAAAGTTATGAGAGAGAGAGAGAGAGAGAGAGAGAGAGAGAGAGAGAGAGAGAGAGAGAGAGAGGACTTGTGATGAAAAACTCAAAAAACACACCACCAAATTGTATCAACCCAAAATTGTGTTATATAAAAATACAATTATTAATCATTGAATATTAATCAACCTAAAGAAGATTTCAAGAAAGAATAAATAAGAGAGAGAGAGAGAGAGAGAGAGAGAGAGAGAGAGAGAGAGAGAGAGAGAGAGAGAATAATCACTTTTTTCGGGAGAGAGATAGAAAATAAGATGAGAAGAAGAGTAAAAATAATAGATATAGTCATAACTCAAACACCAAATTAAAAGGAGGAGGAAAGGATAGAAGAAGAGCGACATTAAGGTTGTGGTGGAGAATTGAAATGGTAAATGGGAGGGGGAAATATTTGAGGAAGTGTAACAGTAAAGTACAAAATTAATAAGAAGAAGAAGAAGAGTAAAAAATAAAAGAAAAATGGTTGGAAATAGGTGGATGATGTGGTTACTGATGTGGTTCAAAAATGTTATATATATATATATATATATCGCGCAAAAAGTAAGTTGGCTTACATCAGGCACAGACTCACTGTTTATACTCACATAATTATAATTTTTAAGAGGTGAGATGCTCAATTAATCTTAAATACCTTTAACAAGATGGAAAGATTTTTAATGGATGTGTTTGAATTAATTCTAAGTGGAAGTTAATAGTCATAGGTAAGAAGTAGCCTTTAAAGGCTTCTATTTTAGTTCCTAGGGTTTAGTCTGAGGCAGTGATTACAAATAATTTTCAAGTCTCAAATAGTCCCTCCATTCCTCCGGGGGCTTCTTGGCTTTATATAATTAGCCAAGATATATCTGAGCCCTACATTTGGAAAGTCAGGATTGGATTTCCTTGATACTTGTCTCATTAAGGCTTTACTAGAAGGCTTCTACACTAAGGTATGAGTTGAGTTGACACTGTTCATAGGTCATTTCCTCATTAATGCGGCTAGCTAAGTGAGTGTAGAGCATTAAATGCAAAGGTAATGGATACTTTATCCGTCCTCATTCCTTACTTCCCAGATTGGAGACAAATCTTCCTCCTTGCCCTCGGTTTGCACCCGTTGGCTTTCAGCCTTAGTTCTTGACTTCCCGAGGGCATGTAGGCATCCTTAGGTGTTGTAGTCTTTCTACACTTGCATAAGGTCGCTTGTATTTTTTCGAGGACACTTTATTGGTGCTTTCTGAGGATCGCACTCTTGGCATTGCCCTTAATTTATCAGTCTATATCCCCAAATCCTCATCCCCCACAATACACACACACACACACACACACACACGCATATATATATATATATATGAAGAGAAACCCAAAAGGAAAAAACCCTCTAAGGCCTAGACCAAGAAACATAATTCACTATGAAGATAGTTGAGATATATATAACAATTACAAAACCTCCCGTTCCTATAATGTACTTGTAGCATCCACCTCCTACTACCAAGAGACTACACTAGTTGTTTCTCTTCACAATCTCCAAAACACAAATCGCAACACCAACAACCAATCCAATCAGTAAGACACTCCAAAGTCACTTGAAGATTTGTTTCAAGGTCCCTGTAGTTTCTAGCAATCCAAAACACTTAGGTTGCACTCAGTTTTTAGATGGTGATCTCCTCTTAATGATATGTAAGTTTGGAAAGGGTGAAAATATATGAGGCTATAAGTGTCAACACTGAATTTTACTTCGGGCTAAACTTCCACTTCCTTTGGAGTATTGGTGAAACATTTGTATGATTTGTGACTTGTGTACGTCATTAGGAGTGATGTGTGTGGATGAGTGTAGCTTTCAGTCATTTTCTTCATTTTAGAGAGTCACCACCAACCATCTGAGTTTTATTTTTTTTTTAAATGTCTGATTGGTGACTAAGTCTAATTAATTTTATTTCCTAATTTAATTAAAAAACTCTAAGGGCTCTTAAGCTGAAATAGAAAATAACGGAATGTCTTGAACCAGAAGACGTGCTCGAAAGCTCAATTACATATGGGCAAGGTGTTAAGTGCCTCACAACACACATCTTTCAATGGTATCTTGTTTTGGAAACATTCATAAAACACAATATTTGAATGGTAACTTAAATATTTAGCAATTGATTTTTCAGAAAAAGTTTAATTTGCAACTTACTTCAATCACATTTTTGTTGGAAAATTAAATTTTATTTTGGATTAAATATGACTAATCTCACTCTATAGCGTAGCACAACAAGCTCAATTTAACAATTTACTCTCTCAAAGCATTTTCCTCATGCAAAAAGACAGGGAGCACATAATGGTCAAATTCTTGATTTTTGGAAATTTCATTTATTTTGGTGAGATTTGGGGTTGAAAACATGATTTCTATGATTTTGGGGGCTTTGTGTAATTTTTGAAAGTTTAGGAGTTTTCAAAAGTTATAAGGACTTTTTGTAATTTTTTAAAATTCAAGGGTTTTTTGTGCCATTTTTGAAAACTTGAGTCAATATGTAATTTTGTAAAAAAATTTGGGTCAAAATGTAATTTTGGGAAACATTTTAGGGTTCATGGGTAGTATTGAAAAATCAGATAATCAAAGTTTAATTTTTAAAATTGGAGGGTCTAACTACAATTTTTTAAAATTGAAAGGGTTAAAGTTTAATTTTAAAAAATGTTGGGTCAAAACGTAATTATTGAGGAAATTTATGGGCTAGTGAGCTGTTTTAGTTTGTGAAATAATTTGATTTTGGGTTTGGAATTAGGTTTTATTTTATGAATTTATTTTTGGGTTTGAAGTGGGCCTATATCATATTACTATTCAAATGGGTCAGTTAAAATTGATTTTTGGGTTTAGAAGTGAAGAGAATCCTTCAACGAAATATGATATATAGGACCCAACCTTTTTTATAGAGTACTAGCCTCTGAGCACGCGCTCACGCGCGTGCTCAGAGGCTCTTCTATTTTTTGGGTAAGAGTTATTTTGGAGCATTTATTATAATTTGGGATTGCTACATTTTCCAATCACAAAAATACCTAGGGGTGTGATAAAAAATTATTTCACCTATTAACGCATAATACTCATCACACCCTTAGGTTTTTTTTGTATAGTTCAGAGGCTCTTCTATTTTTTGAGTAAGGGTTAATTTAGAGTATTTATTATACTTTTGGATTATTACATTTTTCAATCACAAAAAAACCTAGGGGTGTGATGAAAAATTATTTCACTTACAAACGCATAATACTCATCACACCCCTAGGTTTTTTTTTTGTGATTGGAAAATGTAGTAATCCCAAATTATAATAAATGCTCCAAAATAACTCTTACCCAAAAAATAGAAGAGCCTCTGAACTATACAAAAAAAACCTAGGGGTGTGATGAGTATTATGCGTTAATAGGTGAAATAATTTTTCATCACACCCCTAGGTATTTTTGTGATTGGAAAATGTAGTAATCCCAAATTATAATAAATGCTCCAAAATAACTCTTACCCAAAAAATAGAAGAGCCTCTGAGCACGCGCGTGAGCGCATGCTCAGAGGCTAGTATTCCATAATTATTATCCTTTTTTTGCCAATTTTGTTTATGTAGTAATCAACGTGTTATTAATTTGTGTTGGATTGGAAATGAAAAACTGATTTCCGGTGGTTGAGGATTTCAGTCTTGGGTGGTTCAACCTTCAATGGTTTGGATGTTGATGGTGGCTGTAAAAATGGTCGAATCTGACTGTGGTGGTTTTGATGGTTGTGTGAAGTTGCTAGGAAAATAGATAAAAAGAGATAATTGTAAAAAAATATATATAGAGTTTTAATAATTGTGTGATTATCTATTTATCTATACTACTATTTAAGGGTATTTATAAAAAAAAATTTAAAATTAAAACAAACACAAATTAAAACGTGGGGTTAAAATAAATATCTATACTATTTAAAATTAAAACAAATTTAATATTTGTTTTAATTTTTGTTTATATCTAATGCCCTAAAACGTGGGGTTAAAAAAAAAATGGTGCTTAATGATAATGGAGTTATGTGTGACTAAAACATGGGTGTACAGTTTTTTTTTTTTTTGGTGCAATAACGGCATGTGTTTTTTTTATCAGGAAATTTGTGTTTGTTTTAATTTTAAATTTTTTTTTTATAAATGGATAAAGTAATTTAAAAACCACCAGAAGAGTGATCCTCTTTTGTAGGCAATGTTTTAGTGGGAGTTAAATAAACATTTTTACCAAGTTTTGCCCTTACTTAAACGTAAGCTATAAGGGTATTTTGGAACAAAAAAAAATCTAGTCCAAACAGGTACAGCCCCTTAAATAGTAGTATAGATATGATTTGAGGGGAAAAAAAAAATGAGGAGAGATTTTATTCAATAAAGAACTTTTTGTTCCCTTTTTCTCGCTTTTATGCTAACATTGATCACCAAGAAACACAATGAATCTGTCAAACAAGGGGCCAAGGTTCATTAGTTCGCCAAACCGAGTAAATACCACACACACTAGAGAGACACTTTACCATGAATGATAAATTTTGTTAACAAGAAAAAAACTAATACTGCAAAATCAAGAACTAAAAGACATATCATCTGGCAAATCCAGGACTGGAGCAAAGCTAGCATGCCGGAGCCTTCACAAACTGCCTAGAATTTTGTTCTGAACGGCGTTTTTTTATTGTTTCTGCAGCAAGACATTCTGCCCCACACATCAACCATAACACCTTGCACCAGCTTATCTTCAATACAAATCTTCTCTCCGTGCTCTCTTGCATTCCTTTCAGATCATATATGATATAGATAACTCCAACCATGAAAGCCAATTAAGTTGTGTCTGAAACACAGGAACTTGCTTGTCAACCACATATATCAAATTCTTCAGCTCTATACATCTTAAATTAAATTACTGTGTACAGTATACATACAGCAATGTATACTGTATAGCAAATATCTGCAGTAGTTTTAAGATGGATTATAGCTGCCATTTTACCAATTTTACTACCTAGACGCTAGACCTTACAAATTGATTTTGTTAACTTCTATAAAGAAAATGCTTGCAAAAAAAAAAAAAAAAACCTTTGAAAGTTTCCTGTGTAAACCACCCCACTTTCCAATAAATAACTCTTTGCTCATAGCACCAAATGATACAAATCTGGTACCTTTAGAAATTTTGTTGCACAAGCTTTCCAACGGTACCAAGAACACTGACAATGGAGTTTGGGAAGGCCTCGAACCAAAGGCTAATCATGCCATTGTTTCCCAGTTTGGAAAAATTAGGCCTTATTTCCAATTTGACTAAATCCAATTAAGTAGTATGAGTCAGATTTAATTAAGGGGATCTTTGAATCAGTGGTGTCACATTCACTGCTTCCTCCTATTGCCTTTGTGTATTAATTTGTCGCATTGATGATCCTAGTTCAAAATGAAAATATGATGCTCAAAATGCCAAGCCCAACTCTATATTTGCTGACAAGAGATGGTCAGATCAGGCATATGACCTGAATCAGAATTCAATTATATATATACTAAATATGAAATGAATTCAAAGGAATAAAAAAAAAAAAATACAACCTAATTGTAGTCCATATAAAATCAGGATTAGTTTTTATAGTTAATTATTTTAATCGAACTTGGATCTTAATTAACTGGGTTCAATCTACCTATTCCCAACATTGATCACTCTATAAATAAATCTTAATTGGGTCTGATTTGGCCGGTTCTGATCTTCAGCCTGACCCATTGACTACCACCAAAGTTGTTCGCTCCAAGAGGTGTAACTTGTAAATTGCAATAGTCACAATGAAATTATGGTGGAAAAATCAAAGCAAGTCAGGTTGGGCCTAAGCAGAAAATTTTTAGGTTGGAAGCACCTATCTTAATCCCACCTAATTTACAATTACCATCTATATATACAGACCCGATTATCAGCCCTAGTCAAATTTAGATATGCTGTCTCAATTTGTTTCCATTACATGTGACTCAAAAACTCCATCGTTCTATTCTAACTTTTTTCAGTACGTAATAGCATTCTCAGCAACAAAAAATAAATAAATAAAATAAAATAAAATTCAGTAATAGCATATTCTAATATGTCCATGTGGACCAGTTACAATTAAACTATTACATATGATGGGTAATGATTTTCTTAAATAACTTATTTCATATCATCCATACATATCATTTTTCACGTTTTAAATGTGGACATCACATTTTTGTGTTTTAAAATGTGTAGATTTGACATGTAGTTGTGGATGTAAGTGATAAAAGGAGTGTGAACAAATATTTACCAAATACATATATAGTATGACACTGTCACACTGGTTGTAATTTTGTATACTTCTATTCTAGGATAAAAATGTTAGATTTGAGAATAGGACGTTACAAATTCTGTCTGTATATACAAAGTCTAAGAAATTCATGAGGTGGTGTTTGAGTGTGACTCTTTGATTGTTTCCAAAGCTTTGAACGGGGCTTGTGAACCTCCCGTGGTCATAAGCAATATCATTGACGGAAGTAAACATAGGATGAAGGATTTTAGAGGCTATCATTGACAGAAATAGACATAGGATGAAGGATTTTAGAGGCTAAAAATATACATGTTAGAAGTCAAGGCAATTGTCTAGCACATCTCTTGGCACAAGTGACGGACCCATGATTTCAAGCTGAGGGGGGCGTCGGAGATAAGCGAAAAAAAAAAATTCAAATACGCATCCATATAGTATTAATAAACTATCAACCAAGACAAATATTCAAAAATTATTGTTTCTTAATATATCAAGATCAACTTTTTGAAATTGTGTTTGAGAGATATGGTTATTTTCTGGAATTGGGATATCGGTATTTTCTGGAACGTTGACTTCGGAAGAATTTGAATATATTCTTTTGAAAAAATCAAACATTGTAGTTGATTTTTTCATGATCTACAAATAAAATAAGAATCATATATATTATCTCACAAACGGTTGTTGTTACTAACTAAAGACAAATACCAGAATCTAGGTAATATGCATGATGCATTTAATTATAAATTTAGTATTTCTCACTTCTTTTCAATTTATAAATTTATTTAATTTAGCATTATGAGTTCATTGAGTTAACAATAGGTGCAAGTGAGTCACTGTTATTTTCTTAAATTTGTGATGTGTGACAATTTTCTATATTATATGATTTATTTTTTTCTTTTGTTTTTGGTCTTTGCCTTTATTTATGTTTGTCTTTGTCTTGTACTCTCCATATTTTAGACCCTAACCCAATCCCACTGCAAACGCTATAAATTTATTTTACACTACTTAAAAAAAAATTTCTTAACTTTACCTCCTTTTTCTTTTCTTAACTTTACCTTCTTCTTCTTTTTCTGTCACTTGTCTTTATTGTTACCCAACTACCAATCAACAAAGAACAAACAGACAAACACTACACTAATATATTATCTAATCTTTACAAACTCTACTCTCTTTCTCTCTTTTCTATATAATACAAGACAGAGAGTCACAAACACAGAGTCACAGAAAGTCACAAAGCCAAAAGGCCAAAAAAAAAAAAAAAAAAAAAAACACCACAGGCAGAATAAATTTTTAGATTCACAATCACAGAATCACTAAGATCAGTTCATCATTCATCAATAAAAACACAAACACCACAAGTCCACAAGCATAGATTTTTAGATTTTGAGATTTACAAACATTGTATTAGGTTTTGAAGGAAATGATAAACTAAATACCTATGAACTGTGAAGGCTGGAGCAGTGGAGCAACGAAGCTGGGCTGGGCAGTGCAGATCGAGTAACTGGCGGCAGCGGCAAGATGGGTCTCTGGTTTGGGTATGCGACAACTGATGGCGGCGTGGGTACTAGGTAGCAAGATGGGTTTCTCTTGAGTGGGCATAGGCAGCAGCATCATGGCGTGGGTGGCGGCGGCTGCGTCACGGCATCACGGCGTGATGGGTCTCTCACTTTCTCTGTCTCGCTCTCGCCTCTCCCTTTCTTTTCTTTTCTTTTTTTCTTTTTTTCCTTCGTTTCGGGCTTTTCCATTTGGTTTTGGGGTCTTACTGATTGCTGGGTTTTTTTTTTCTTTTTTCTTTTTTCTTTTTTTTACATATATATATATATATTAAGGTTTTCATTGGCTTTGAAACCTACTGGGCTGGCCGGCTGGCTGGGATAGGGATGGTTGAGGTGAGGGGGCCAAGCTAAAAACCAAGGGGGGCCGAGCTAAAAACCAAGGGGCTTTTTTTGAAAATTTTACATACTAAATTTTTTTTTTTTTTTTAGGCCCAGGGGGGGCCCGAGCCCCCTTTGCCTTCTACCTGGGTCCGTTGGCACAATATGCCAAGAATATTGATGATTATATAAATTGGATAGAGAAAAATCTTATTATCATTGAATCAGTTATAATTCAAGATGTAATGTTTTTATCTCCTCCTTAATAAAGTTATGATATTCTTATCAAAAGAAAAGAAAAAAAAAAAAAAGTCTAAGAAATTCATAATTACCGTATCAATACTTGATAAAACCACCCCACTTTCCATACTAATTATATAATTAAGGTCTGCAATCTAAAAATAAGATTGCTTTTAGCAAATAAAAATTAGATTTAGTATCATAATCATACCATTAAATTTCTTTGTTTTTTGTGGTAATCAATTATTGACTGACAGTAACTTCCAACTAATACATGCTCTTGTTCACTTGTTGTCCAATAGGGAAAAAATTGACACTAATTTAGAAAGAAAAAAAATAGTCTTTTGTTAATGTCAAATTTACCCTTAAAAGTTAAAATGCTCGAACACTCAAAATCTATCGGAATGTTAATGTCAAGTGGGGATATGTTGAGAACATTCCTATATGCGAGTCCTCAATTTGTGATTTTTAACTTTAGTCTAACTTCAATTGTTACTTGGTACATGATATTTTTAGGTGGGACATTAGCGGCATAGACCAACTTCCAGATTACACGCAAATTTGCTAGTGCACTCCTAGGTGTTTTTGAAGTTGCTGATGAAGAGTTGGCCAAGCAGGGAAGATCATACCGTGCTAGCTAAGAAAAAGATGTTGTACAAGTCAACCAGCTCAACTATTCATGCCCTCCAACTTTTTATTGCCCTCCTCAGTATAACTTATTTCATGAATGTTTTTAATGTATGTTATCTTAGATGAAACTTTTGGCCCGGGCCTACTTTGATGAAGCCAAATGGGTCTTCCAAAATTACATATCAACAATGGAGGAGTATATGAATCTCGCACTAAGAACCTCTACTTACCCTATGGTCACAACGGTGTTTTTCCTTGGCATGGGTGACATTGCTACAGAAGAGGCATAATATTACACCAGCTCTCTTCTTGTCATCTTTATTGACTAATATTGATGACTTTTTTGCAATGGATTCTAACTTTGGCCAAAATTGCTTTTACCCTTTTCAGTCAAACTTTCCAGCAAAATGTTTCCTATTTAAAACTATTTAGCAATATGCCCCTGTTTTGAAACTCAATTTTTTAAAAATCGAGTTTCAATGTAAAACTCGATTTTTAGAAAATCAAGTTGTAGCGGAATTAAACTTAAAAAAAAAAAAAAAAAAAATTGTGGAACTCGAGTTCCGCACTAAAAATTCGATTTTTGCTATAACTCAATTTTTAGAAAATCGAGTTTCAAAACAGGGGCATATCCCTAAATAGTTTCAGACAAGGGGCATTTTGCTGAAACTTTTCGGCGAAAGGGATATTTTGCCATTTTGGCATTCTAACTCTATATCTCCTTGTTTTTATCTAAACTTATGGTTTCAACTCCACAGAGCCTAGAAATTTTATTTTAATAGTTTCTAGAGTTGAATTGGTGAATTATTTGATTTTTTTTCGAAGATTAATTACAAATAAGCTGTCAAGTTTTGACTAATCCTATTTGGAATTTATATATAATGATTTAGCATGGTAAACATGCCTCACTAATATGATGCACAAAGAGGCGGAGAGCTCAAAGGAAAGGACCACATTAAGCTTATGATATAATGATCTGAACTGTTTATCTGCCCAATTTTCTTGATCACTAAAAGCCCAGAAATAGATGCGGAGAAATTTAGACACACGAACACTCGTGATCTTGTTCTTCTTCTACATTATTGGTCTAGTTGTTATCAATTAAGACATGCTTCGCACTCGTCAACAATGTTAATATGATGTGTGTAAATTTAGAAAATAACGTGATACATAATTATGAATATATGTGACCTAGAATGAATAGCACTAACTTTTCTCAAATTAAGGCATTGTGACAAGTCAAAGTTGTTAGGGTCATATTTTCTATGTATTGGTTTATCCTATGACAAAATGTACTTTACTTGTAATTCGGTAGATCTAAGTTGGGCTAATGTATCAAGA
The DNA here is from genome assembly GCA_023621385.1 of Quercus gilva. NCBI lineage: Eukaryota > Viridiplantae > Streptophyta > Magnoliopsida > Fagales > Fagaceae > Quercus > Quercus gilva. The sequence goes on from CM042480.1 coordinate 15,932,492, forward strand.
AGTATGTAAAGTTTACATCCTAAGTTGTATTATTAAAGACATGAAGATTGATCCAAGAAACAAGTGAAGAAAAGCAATTTCAGTATTTTTCGACATTAGCATCTATTGAGATTTAATGAAGAAGCTCGACACAAGCTCAATCTATCGAGATCTACAATTTCAGAATTTTCAGCTTTGAAATTCGGCCCATGATGACTTGGATTGCTAAGGTTTCGTCCTTTACAACCCTAAACCATATAAAAGGCTTATTTTAAAGTCGTCAAAGATATATAAATTCAATTAGAGAACTCATACATTCTGTGAGAAGCTACTACATTTTTTGCACCTCAGGGTTTTGTAACCAAATGCTTCTAGATCTTCAACGTGCTTTGAAGTGAAGAACTTTGCAACCTACAACAATCATTCGGCTGCTTGGAGTTAGTCACGTACTGAGATTCGTGCATACGAAGAAGTCTTCTACAAAATCATATCCAATAGGGGATTGGTGTAAAGGTTCAATTGTAGGTTGATATTTTAGATTAGTCCAAGGTAGTGGTAAGATTCCTTATACTTATAACCGCTTTTTTTTAATTAGTGGATTCTTGGGAGTAGTGACCTGAAATTCACCCAGTGGAGTTTTTGCCATGCAAAAGGTTTTCCCCATTTGTTAACAAATCATAGTATCATCTAATTTCCGCTGCATATTAGTTTATTTGGTGATTTGTTGGTTCCTCCATAATTTGCATGTAATTTGATCTAATTAATCAACTTGGGTGATTGAATTAATTAACTATGATCAATCTATAACCCAACACAAATTACAAGAAATTTTGGAATTTGAAAAGTACAAAGAAATTTTGGAATTAGAAAAGTAACAGTAAAAATTAGCGCGCAGTGATAGAATTGTGTGAAATTTGATTTCCTTAAGGAATTGTGACAAGGATCAAAACTAATGCACTTATGGTGGTTATCTATGTTGCTTCTTAGGCAAAATCCTTCATTCAGCACCGCATATTTTCAAATTTCTAATGGAGTTTTTTTTATCATTGACTAATGAAAGGCTTGAAACGAGTAAATTTAAAAGTTCAAGGATTTTCATTGAACAAAAGTAAAATTAAAGGACTGAATTGAATTTTGGTTAAAGTTATAAGGTGTAATTTGTAATTTAATAAAAAAAAATTATTTAGATCCACGTTGGACAGCAGTACATAAGGTAGAATGTTTGCAAAAGTTTAGGGGCCAAAAAAAAAAAAAAAAGTTTAAGGAGAAAACTGAACTTCATGTAAAGTAAAGGGAGAAATAATTTTTAAGCCTTTTTTCTTCCTATATAACAACTTGTACTTTTTGTGATAATTATAAATAACTCTCTCCGTGATAATTTATTAAAGGAAAATACTAAAAGTATTACCAGATTTACTGCATAAACTTTACAAATTGATGAAATAATTTTGATTGGTAGACTTCAACCATCTCATTTATGAATGTTTGAATTGTTTTGTCCTAATTGGTTACATATCATATTGTAAGCACAATGTAATTAAATCTCTCTCTCTCTCTCTCTCTCTCTCTCTCTCTCTGCACACGTGTGTGTGAGATAATTGATAGTTGTGACCACATGAGTGCATGGGTGTATGCTGTGGTTAGTTATTGATTATTATGTAAATATAGGATAAATCTCTATTTTAATTTGTCTTTTTGTTGTTGATATTTTGTTAATATTCAATAGACGATAGTTTGGATTTGCATAATTTTTTTCCCCTTTATTTATATTTGTCCTTCAAGTTCAATCTAATTTCTATACTAGGTTTTTATCAATCTTGAAAGTATGGTCTTGAACAGCTTTCTTTAGATTTTCTAAATCTTGATGTAGGGTAGATAATTTAGGAATAGGTTAAGGATGAGGAATTGTATAAAAATTATCTATGCAATTATATGAGCTTCAGATTATCTCTTTAATCTTAAAATTTCCATAATAAAATTGGGCTAGATTTTTGTGAAAATACTGTGAGAAATATTTAATACACAAGTCACCTTTTATTTATACTATTATTTTCTATATTTGGACTGGATTTTTTTGGTTCCAAAATACCCTCAACACTCCTAAGTTTAAGCAGAGACAAAACTAAAGGGTAGTTAGGTAAAAATATATGTCTAACTTGCACTAAAACATTGCCCACAAAATTGGAACACTCTCTTTTCAAGGTATTTGAAATGTTCCAACTACCTAAACTCGCATTTTTGTTTCCCAAAATACCCTCAACACTCCTAAGTTAAGCAAAGACAAAACTAAAGGGTAGTTAGGTAAAAATATATGTCAAACTTGCACTAAAACATTGCCCACAAAATAGGAACACTCTCTTTTCAAGGTATTTGAAATGTTCCAACTACCTAAACTCGCATTTTTGTTTCCCAAAAAAAAAACTCAACTTTTTTTTTTTACCTTTTAATAAGTCTTTACTTTTATGAAAAAAAAAAAATGCAAAAACCTGCTTCCCTTATCTGAATATGTAAAAATAAATAAATAAATATTTAAAAAAAAAAAAAAAAAAACATGTTCCCAGTTAGAAATGTAATTAAATTTTTTTTTTTTTTTTTTTGAGATAAGAGATAGGTAATTAATTTTTTAAAACATTATGCAGTTTCCTTTTTTCTATGGATGTATCATTTCATGGTGGCAAAAAATAAGGAACCCACTTCATCACTCTCAATCTCCCTATTACTATTGTTGATGCCCATTTTGGAAGCCCAAGTAGAAAGGAAAAGCCCAGCAACGTAGACAGAAAAGAGTTGGTAAACGGATAAAAAACCCATTAAACCCAAGCGGCGGGAATAATGGATCACAGGCTCATAAGATAAGCAAATGGGCCTCAAAGTGGCAAATGGGCTCAAAGTAGCCCGGAAAGAGAGAAATAGCAAACCATGGGCAATATGTGATGTAGAAAAGTGAAAATGGGCCACAGCAAGCCCGAAGTAATGCAAGCAAAGAAAGTAAGGGGTTAATGGCAAGCCCATGAATCCCAAGGATGAGAACAAGATAATTGGGCTAAGGAAGCCCAATGGAGTTAGTAAAAGCCCATGGGAATGCAAAGTTAGGAAAAGGGCCAAGGAAGCCCAAGGAAAGCAAATGGGCCAAGGATGCCCAAGGGAAAACAAATGGGATGCAGGAGCCTGCAAAGTAATGTAATAAGAAAAACTAATGGCCATACTGAGCCACTAGGGAAAGAATAAACGGCATGCCCAAAGAGGCCCAGCAGGATTAAGGCAAACAACTTTGCAGCAAGAATAACAGAGTGGTATGGCAGGAGGTGGTAACAGAAAAGAGTGGGCTGGAGAAAAAGGCGAAGCCCACCATCAGGCAAAGCCCAGCCCCTAAGTGGGCCAAGTCATAAAAGAAAGGAAAATAGTTAAGGACAAACGGCAGACTGTGCAAGCCAACCACGGCATACGCATGAGCAGCAGGCAGATTCTGGACACACATGGAAAGGAGGCACGTACAAGGCCCAGACACCACCAGCCTGTACCCAGCCAGTACAGGACACAGTGAGGTCGTGGGTTAGAGGTAAGAGGGCATGGTTTGGTGGTGGGGAGAGAGGAAAAACCTATTTTTGAGGTTCCTGCTCAGGCTCTTTTGGGGGAAATGTTCTACTGGGATGACATACTACCCAAAAGAAGCAAGCTGAGTTGGAACCACTAGGTACATGCCATGAGGGATAAGGAGAGAGAAAGAACCCAGACCATAACAGGAAAGGGTGCCACGACAGACAAACAAACAAAATACCCTTCTTTGTCTAGTGATGGGGAGTGGCACACAGATGGACTAGTGGTGGTCGGCAAGTACACCTAGACCAAACAAAGGTAGTTAAGGGCTAAAACAGTAAAATCTAGTCATGGCAGGCACTATAAAAAGAAATCCTTGCCGTGCACAAGAAAAAAAAAAGAAAAAAGAAAAAAAAGAAAGAACAACAGCAATAGGAACCATAACTAAGGAATAGGAATTTAAAAAGAAATATCAGGAAATAGAAAGAAATGAGTGGGAAGGAAAGAAAGAAAAGATAAGAGAAAAATCAAAAAGAAAATAGATAGAGAGTTAGATCGGCAAGCATGCACCAATAAGTTGATTCCCTCTCTCCCTCTCAAAAATCCTGCTATCTGTCAAAACCAAAAGGAGTCCTTTGGGCATCAACCATTCAGGTCCGTTTTCCTCAGAGTAGTTAATTTCCACGACAAGACTTCCCTGGGAGATTAATTGCATTAAGAAGAAACGTTCTTTCCTCTCTGGTTTTGCTCTTGCGGACCAGATTTAATTTGATTTCTTTCTTTTCTGATTAACCCATATATTACCATTTGTTCCCTTTGTTCTTTTTGTAAAAGTAATTATTATTATTGTGATTATGTTTCTTGAATAGGGATCATTTGGTCATTTTCTATTAAGTAGCTAGAGTACTCTATTTTGTTATTATTACCATATCTGTTTGCCACAACTTTTCTGAAACAGCTCTGCCTGCCGCAAGCATGTTCTTGGCAAACAAGGCATAGTTTGCGCACAAGTTAGACCAAATTGAGTTGCAGTTGGACTGGTCTTAACTCCCGTACTCAGAATACTTAGGTCCATTACTGCAAAAGGCAGCCCAGCCCAATACAACTAAAAGGCCCACTACACTAATCACTTTCTCAAAACACAAAAGTACAAGAAATCAGTTCCTATCAAAAACAAATTAAGAACAAAATGCAAACTTCCTTAGTTAAATTCTTCTTCTACATTTTCTACTCCCTCTCCTTCACAGGTACACTCTTTTCTCTCACAACATGGCAGTCTTTAAAACCCTTCAAATATGTATAGTATAATTGAAAAACTTACATTGTTGCATGTTGTTAACTTTGTTTTGCAGACGGGACACATATGGCCTGGACTTCATGCCATTGTAGGCCATTTAACCCTAAAAGATGGTGGCTTTCATCTCTATAGTGGTGAAGAAGTAGTGTTTGAAGTTTGGGAAAGATGGTCTGGAAGAGTATGGGGCAGACAAAGTTGTTGCTTTGATGAAGAAACTGGCAAAGGTTCATGCCAAACTGGTGACTGTGCTGGCCGTTTGCATTGCCAATGCATTGGTGGAGTCCCTCCGGTCACAGTTGTTGAAATGACATTTGGAACCTCTAAATCAAACTTACATTACTATGTTGTGAGTTTGGTTGATGGGTTCAACTTGCCCATGTCAATGGTTTCCCATAGGTGGTGAGTATTATGCATGCAAGTTATAGGTGGTAAGTATTAGGAATGCAGGTGAAATAAGTTTTCATCACTAGTTTTTTTTTTGTTTTTTTTTTAAATTAAAAAATATAGTAATTCCAAATTATACTTTTTCTTATTATTTATTTCTTTTTCTTTTTTTCTTTTTTTTGTTGATAAATGTCACTACTTCTTTTTCAACATTAAGATCAGAGGAAACCTATAGAATATCAAACATGTGATTATTATGTGAATTTGCAAATACATTCAACTATCTCTATGGACCAAGATTGTCACAAAAACTTAGACACATACCATGTCGAGATAAAACAAATGCAGCATTCTTGAAAACAATTATTAGCAATCCACTAAGTAACCAAGTTAGCCTGCAAACAAAACTAAACCAAAATCAATGTAAATATGTAGTTTCAATAACTCTACAAGTAGCAATTTTGTTATATTTTAGTATATCACATACAGATAGATAAAGAGGTGAATTTGGAGGTAGTTATCCAAATTCCAAATTGTTTGGTTAAGTGCCTAATTTTAAGAGAAATGGTAAGCATTAAGGAGTACATAGATGAAAGAATTGGAGATAGAAAAGAAAACTTTTAGTTAGTTTAGAATTTAGTGACTGTAATATTAGTACAAATTAATTAAACCGATTCCTCCTCTTCTCATTCTAAAAAATAATAATAATAAATTCCTCCTCTTCCATCCCTTAACATCTGTTTTATTATTTATTTATTTATTTTTAAGAATCCCCTTTACACCCTTACGTTTTAATTTTATTAATAAGAACAATTTTAAAAAAAGATATCACTATTTTAGTAATTGTAATATAATAATGCGTTTTGGATGAAATAATTTTTTATCATTTCATCACACCCCTAGGTATTTTTGTGATTGGAAAATGTAGTAATCCCAAATTATAATAGATGCAAATTATTAAGCATCCTAAACTTTAGTTTTGGATGTGTACTAAGTACCTATCCTTTAGGACTAAATAACCTCCATTTAAAAAAATTGAAAAAAAAAATTCAGATTTTACAACGTGGGAGTCTCTAACATAGAGGTATTTTGATATGGATGTGCAATAACTAACTACCTTTTAGGACTTAGTGACTGCCTTTTAGGATTATTTTTTTTAATTGATAATTGTAACACTCTATGACCAACATATATTTTTATGTCATTACAAAGTTCACAATCCAAAAGGAATAATTTTCATTCATCAAACTTTTGGGATTGGGTTCAAAAAAATAGTAGATGCACCAAAAAAAATTACATTGCTTGATATTAAACTTAGAGAATAGGTGCACAGAGCAAATGGTATTCTTGGTGTTTTAATTTTTAATTTTTTACTTCCACTAAGCCTTAATCCTATTTCTTGCTTTGTGAAAATTAAATCTAAGGGTGTGAAAGACATTGAAAATTATATATCACACTCAAAATCAACTATCAATCAATTTTAATCCAACCTAACAATTAAATAAATTGCTATACAAATTAAATCAAACAAAAAACCATATGCACAACGAAAAATACACAAATCTAAGGTACTACACAAATGTATTCAAAAGCTACCAACCTTTCCATATTCAAGGTGTTTTAAATAATTTAATACAAATTTAATTAATTATTTTTTTATTTATTTTTAAGGATTTTTTTCACTAAGTGACTATCTTTTAAGATTATAGATAATTTCATATATAACTCCCATTAAAAAATTATTAAGAAAAAAAAATTAATAACATGAAAGCCTTTTCTATATAAAAAATAATAATAAAAGCAATACCCTTCAATAGTTGAGGGAGGGAAATTTCAACCAATTGAGCTATTACTTTAAAAAAAAAAAAAAAAAAAAAAAAAAAAAAAAAACATTATTATGGCTAAAATACTGTGTTTACGTATTTTTAGTGTCAGACTATCAGAACTCAAAAGTAAGTTTGAAATATTATTTTACGAAACTTTTATATAACAAATTATTGTGCAATTTTGTTATATCCATAAATTTTAACATAGCACATGCTTCTATGTTTACTAAAATTTTATTAGAATTGCACATATTACTAACATGATTATTTTGTAAGTAGTATTATAGTTACTGTAGGGTCCAAACTTTGTGGCCCAAACCCAAAAGATTTGGATTGTGAGCCCAACGAACCCGGAATAATGAATTTATAGAAAGTAGGTGAAAAAACTGAGTTGGTTATGAATTTAGCAACGGTTCATTCTGATGAGATAGGATGGACTGAAGTAAAATCACACTTGAAAGTTAAATAAAATCAAATCCAAAGATGCTTGTTATTGATTGAAAAGTCAATACAATTCTTTCAATTCTCCTCCCTTTTCTCCCTGCCTTTCATTTAGAGGCCCATTACATTTATATATTCTTCTTCCCCTTCATCTTCACCGTACACCTGTTCTTCATCTAAGTATTCACTTGAGTACATGTCACATCAAACATCTACTTTAGTTTTCCGTGAGTGGTGGTAGCTGAGATTACATTGTTCAGGGGTCTTCTTTATATAAATGCGGCCAGGAAAGTTGCTGCAGTGCATTAAATGCGGTGCTAGCAACTTTTCCTTTTAGATATTTCTCTGTTTTTATCATCTCTAGGCATGCCCAGGACTTGTCCTTATCGTGAAAATAGTTGGGAAGGTCACTCAGGCTTTCAGTATATTTGCTTGATCACGTTCCCTTGGAATCCGAGGAGAATGACCTCTTCGGACCAATGGGTTCTCTTCGGACTGCTCCTCTCGTTCATTTTCAGGTGCATTTCTTCCACCTGGACTCCTTCCTAATCCCTTTCTTTTTTTCGGACAGATAGTGATATTCGAATTGGACCCTAGGTCCAATACATGACGTTGGGCTTTTACACCCACAGTTACAATTTCATTATCCATTTTCAATATATGTACATTTATAAGATTTATTTAAAGGATCTTTTTTTTTTTCCTCCCCTTAAAGGTTAATACTAAATTATAGCATCATCTTCCAATTAATAAAACATTGATTACTACATAAAAAAATTGCCAAAAACACGTGATAATTACGGAATACTAGCATCTCAGCACTCGCTATTGCGTGTGCTCAGAGATTTTTTTTATTTTTTGGATAAAGGTTAATAATTTAAATATATTATAATTTAAAATTACTACATTTTCTAATCATAAAATACCTAAGGGTGTGATGAAAAAAATCTTTCATCTACAAATACATAACACTCATCACACCCCTAGGTATTTTATGATTAGAAAATGTAGGAATCCTAAATTATAATGGATTCAAATTATTAACTTTTACCCAAAAAAATAAAACAACTTCTGAAAGGCTAGTTCTTTCCTAAGTAATTTGAGATTGGTGCCATCTATAGTGAAGGTTCTCATAACTGTTCTAGTACACCAAAGCTCTACTACCCAACTCCTATTTTGTCAAACCAAATCTTTTCTTTATTATTAGTAGTATTCAAATGTGATACACAGATTGATGAAGATTCTTATATAAGCTAAAAATAATTTTTAAAATATATATATATATATATAAGTAAAACTGAATCACTATATAAATAGTAATAATAGCTTATAAAATGTAACTAACTAATTTTAATAAAAAAAAATTACTTTATGTTATATGATAAATGCTTGTTTTTTAGGTTTTATTAGTGTTTATCTACTTTTATATTTTAAAATTCTCTTTGTGCTTTGTATTAATTTCTTAGTATGAGATCTAAAATGAGTTTGATAATTCTTAATTTTAAATTTCATCTTTTTAATTCTAAATTTTATTTGGATTATGTTTAATCTATGGATTTTTCCTTGTGATATTCTAATTAAAAAATCAACATAGTCACAAAATCAAAAAACACACAAAAGAGTTCAAAATTTAACAATTAAAAAAAAAAAAAAAAAACCTTAGGAACTAAAAACTTAAATGGGTGTCCCATGTTTACTTCTTTCTAGTAGACTTACTTTTGATATGAAGTCTGCGCATGCAAATTCAGAAACTAATAATAATACGTCAGATGAATTTACGAGAACAAAACTATTATATATACAAATACATAAGCGTAAGTTGCATCTTGGAAGAAGAAAAAAAAAAAAAAAAAACATGGTGGTATTGTGTGGGATTTAATTATAGTAGTAGCTTATTGTTTAAGAGGAATTGTATGAAGGACTATAGCTGAATATATATAAACTTTGAAAAGAATATACTTTTAGTTGGATTAGAATTTAATTTTTTGAAACTTAGATGATAAAGTTTTCCCTAAATTGAATTATTGTTAAATCTTATCCTTTGGCCAAGAGCCTTTTTTTCTTTTTCTTTTTTTGATAAGATAGAAATTTTACTCTACTTCAATATCAATATATATGTGTGTAAAGCTCCCTTATAGATACTTGAAACCCGGCCCAAGAGCCTTTTAACTTTTTTTTTTTTTTTTTTTTTCCTGAGACAAAGCCTTTTAACTTTTTTTTTTTTTTTGAGAAGGAAACCCATCAAGCTTTATTAAGAAAAACCAGCAATGTCATCTTGGACAACAGAACGTATGGGTGGTGGAACATCCTCTATCCACACCGAAAAATCTGAGATACAAAGAGCATGTCTTGCTAACTTATGCGCAACCTTATTACCCTCTCTTTTTACATGAGAGTAAAGTAATTGATTAAAAAAACTAGCATTAAATCTAATATCCTCCATTAGCAAACCATCCGTGGAGAGATAGGTGCTGTTCTTGATCAACGCCGTAGCCAACACCAACGAATCAGACTCCAAGATGCCGCTGTGAAATCCCACATGTGCTGCAAAGGACAATGCTGTTAAAGCTACAATGGCCTCAATCTCTAAAGCCGTGTATAGCTGAGGTAACTGTTCAGTCATTGAAGCCAAAACCATACCGTTTTCATCTCGGATCACCACGCCAATACCTGATTTGTTCTGATCTTTGGAAGTAGCACCGTCACAATTAATCTTCACCAAGCCTTGTGAAGGAGGACGCCATTTGGTCTGAGAGGGAGTGGTTGTTACCCGTGGAAGTGGAGGCCTAGGATTAATTTGGGCAAACTCGGCGATACACTCTCTTGCTGTTGCACCAATCTGATGAGAGCTAATGGTGGTTTTGTTCAGACGTATCAAGTTCCTTTGAGTCCATATGAGCCAGGCTGAGGTGAAGAAAAACTCTAGGTCTCGCTGATTGGTAATGAGCCATGATAATAGCTCTTTGAAATCCACAAAGGTGTGGTTTCTTTTGCATTGCCACTGCATATCATCCTCCCAAACCACATCTAATTCTCGACAAGACCACAAAGCATGTAGAGCTGATTTTGAAGCTTGTTTGCAACGATCACAGGTCGGACTGTCAATGATTGTTCGACGCACAAGATTCTCCTTTGTGGGCAAAGAGCTATGGCATGCCCTCCACATGAGGTTTTTTATTTTGTTAGGGACATGGACAAACCAGATTGTCCTCCACAGGTGTCTTTCTTGCTCCCTTTGCTCCTCTTCAACCTCGGATTGATCTTCAGCTTTCAAGAACCTGTACCTAGACTTGGAAGTGTAAATGCCATTGTTTGTGAAGGGCCAAAACAAGCTATCCTCTGCCTCACACCATGACAGTGGGATGGCTTTGATCAGCTCTGCCTCCAAAGGGGTGAAAATACCATCAATCATCTCATGGTTCCATTGCCTAGAAGTTTCCTCAATCAAAGTTGCCACTTTTGCGTCGGCCAATGTATCAACCATAGGTGAGAGAACCTGTGGTGGATGCTTCCTTGGCAACCAATGGTGTTGCCAAATACTTACTGCCTTGCCATTCCCAATCCTCCAACGGCAACCCCTAAGTAAGACATCTCTTCCATGTAAAATGCTATTCCATGCATGTGAACCCCCACTAGTGTGTTTAGCCTCCATAATTGTGCAATTTGGGAAGAAGCGAGCCTTAAAGACTTTGTAAAATAAGGACTCGGGATTTTTCAAGAGTCTCCAAGCTTGTTTTGCCAACAAGGAATCATTGAACATGGCAATGTCTCTAAATCCCATACCCCCCTCCAATTTTGATTTAGTTAGCTCATCCCACTTTAACCAATGTATCTTTCTCTTATCCCCCCTTTGGCCCCACCAAAATTTCTTGATCACGGTCTCAATATCATGGCAAAGACCTAACGGGAGTTTAAAGCATCCCATAGCATATGTTGGTATGGCTTGAATGACTGCTTTTATGAGGACCTCCCGTTCGGCTTGAGATAAAACCTTTCCTTCCCAACCTTGCAACTTACGCCATACTTTTTCTTTAATAAAATTGAACCCTTCCTTCTTCCTCCTACCCACCAAAGATGGCAACCCAAGGTATTGCTCAAAGTGTACAATTTCTTGACTTATCCTTGTTTCAAGAAAATATATCCTAACATTTAATAAAAAATAATTTAATAATCAATAAACATAATATGCAACTTGAGAGGAAAAGAAAAAAAAAAAACTCAAACGTACCCAAGTCTTAAGACTCTCAACAGAAAGTTGTAACAAGAACCTGAATTGGGCTGGGCTTGTTAACTGAGCCTGGATTTGAAATTAGGCCAACAAATTGGACCGAACTGCTCCTTTCTTCTTATCGTTCCTCTTTTTCATTTTTTTAAATTATTAAATTGGGTCGGGCCTTGGCCTTAATGACTCTCTTTGTTCCCACGAGACAACCGGCAAAATCTCATTCTCAAGTACTGGGAGACGACCCGTCAGAACGGCAAATGCACGGGAGAGATGGCGGTCCGGCGAAGTTTTGCAAACAACTTCGCGGCAACCCTCTGCCCAAACGGCGATTTAGTAATTGTACGGTTAGTTACAAAAAAAGAAGTGAATGGATTAGTTCCTGGGTTCTTGTCTTCTTGACAGCTTGTTCCTACATAAGAATTTCAAATGTTCATGAAAATAGTCGCATATTTGCAAGGAATTTTCACATAAATTAAATACATAATTATGTGAAACCATATGTACTTGAATTTGGACATGCAGAGTGTGTAAGTGAGGTTCTTTTATGCTCTAGTGAAAGATTAATTAATTTTTATTTTATTTTTTATTTTAAAATTTCAAAATTGATTAAAATATAGCTATTTGGTTGGAAATTTTTAACTCAATATTTTATTTTGTCTTTGATAGTTTCACACTGAGTAGACAATATGTATATAGATTTGTTGTTTCAAAGTGAGAGCTACATGTGCTGGGCTTGACAAGTTAGAGGGTGAGGGAGATTCCAGGTGTGGGATGTTGAGGATGCAAATAATGTCCATGACCGGGTTTCATTCATGCAAATGCTACCAAAACCAATTGCATCAAAGAGATATCAAGACAATTTTGTTCTGATGGGTCCCTTTCTGTAGGTGGAATAGAAACATTGATAATGGGTTAGTCACTCCTTGCAATGGGAGCATCCCAAACTGCCATGATTCAGTGAGTGACAGTTTTTTGCCTATTGCTGTTTGGTTTCATTCCTTGTGATCTCAATCTTATGTTCGTGTCCTAAAGTTTATGGGTCCCTGATGGCTTGCTTATGGGTACACGATTTTTCTTGAGTTTTGTTTTTTCTTCTCATTGAATCCACATATATAAGCCTTCACCTTTATCTCTGTATTCTCTGTGTTTGCAAGCTTGACTAGAGGTCATACACTTTTACTTTGCTTGTGCTACTTTACCTAGGTGAAAGAATTATATTGCATAATGGAAGCTGTGTGACAAATCTAGTTATGGTTAACCTATCGTATGAATCATTAAGTCCATTTCGAGGCATGGGTTACCTACTACTGAACACGGTAGCAACCTTTTTTTTTTCTCCCTGCAGTGAGTGAACATGGTAGCAACTTTGTCTTTGGCATAGATGATGAATTGATTTCTTACCTATGTCACTCCATTTTTGATCTTCAACGAACACAGTAGCAACTTAGTCTATGGTGGATCATGCTGTTGTGTTATTTACTAGAGATGTTATTTTATGAACTAATACTGGGATGATCCCTTTTGATATCTCAATTTTTTCCCCTAGGTTTCTTATTGTTTTCTTGTGTTTATCTGGTCATTTTCAAAGATATTTTAAGCAAATTTGTTATTGCCCAGTTCAGGACATTCATGAGACCTATTTAAGCATTATGCTTTGATCCTAGTGGCACAACATAAATGTTTTCAAAATAATGCTTGAAAAATCTCATAAACTCCTCTACATCTGATACTGGTAAATCTTATGTACATATTTACAGGCTACAGCGTGGTTTTACAAATAGTGTTTGATAATTCTTTCATGGTTCCTTCCTGAATATGTTTTTGTTATTGTCAAGTGCGTATATGTTTTTTGGGTTTTTTTAGGTCATAGAGGATATCAATTTCAGTGACAACAGCAACTGGATTATGATTAACTCATTAAGGGGGACACACAATTTGTTTGCTATAAATCCTTTCAGAGGATCAGTAAACTTCCAGTCTGCTGATGCTCTAGTCTTACCACCAAAAATGGCAGTTTGGGTGTTATGGCTAAGCCTGCGGTTAGTTGGCCACCTACTCATAAATCAACAGAATAAGGAATGGAACTAATGGATGGAAAAGCACTGTAAGTGGTGCTGCAGCAGCTGCAACTGGCAGGATGAGTTCCCTTTCTGGGGCTATTGCTTCATTTTCCACAATTGCAGAGGCAATGCTTTAATTGTGGATTGCAGCTCTTTAAAGGCAAATTAGTCTCTTTTGGTTTTTCCTCCTCTTAGTTGTATGGTAGAATATGCATTGCGAACATCAACTTGTCTAGATCCAACACCTGTTGTGTCTGGATTAAGCACTGTGCATGAGTCAACTCCAGAATGTGATGCAAGATTGGTTGTTGAGGCTATCCAGAAGTGGAATATATGTCGGAAACAAAAATGAAGAGAGACAGAGAAGATATTGACATATATGGTGAGACTGGGAATTCAGAGAGCAAAAAAAATATATCCTGAATGATTGAAGAAAGGAAATAGCATCTATCCTCAAGCTGGGGGTGCATTCAAGAAAGCAAAAATCATTCCTGAGGAGAAACATCATTTCTATATACCAGAAGCTAAACTGCAGATGCATCAGCCTTGGACCCCATCGTGGGAAAACATGAGGTATTTGTGTTCTGGTGGAATGGAATATTGTGCTTGTTCAATCATGCATACATTTTGTTTGATGTCTGACATCTCCCTTGTTCATGTAAACTTGCTTGCCAAATATGCTTTCAATCAATGATGGTGGAAGGCACCAAAATGAATGAAAAAAATTCTTCTAGCGGAGAAATTGAACTTGAAAGGGTCCCAACTTGCATGATTGAAGCAAGGTCAAAAGACTTGGTTCCAGTTTGTGACTATCTTCAAACCCCCAAAATCCAACAAACAAGGTTCACTAGGTTTTATGTCTATTTATTTTACATATTCTGGGTTGTGGCTGTTTCTTATATATAACATTGCTTTCCCATTATTTTTGGATGCATGGGCACCTGATTCTTTACACTATCATACTAAAAGGACTTTATCTTAGATTAAGCTGACATATAATAATTATATGTCTTGTTTAATGTGCCAATGAGCTCTAGCTTATACAGCACCTCCTCCTCATAAGAATGGGATAGAGGGTGAGGTTGTGGGTTTAAGATTCACTGAGTGGGTGTGCAACTTACCAATAGAATAAAAATCATATGATTTTCTTAAATGTGTACCTGTAATGTCTTCTGCTTTTGATCACTTTGTAAAATATCTTTTTTGTTCACAACAATGAGGGTTGTACTGACATTTTTGGATACCATTTCTTGTGTTATACGGAAACCCAGCTTTAGATTGCGATACCAATGAGCTTCAGCATCAGAGGTCTGAGCTGTCTGAAACAGCAGGCTTTCATGTAAGAGCAGCTCTGGCTTGCTTGACTCTATGACTGACAGTGCTGCTGTAGTGGTAGAATTTCACAATGTTAGCAAAGAAACTGAATGTAGTGGTCCTCAGATGCTAGTAGGAACCAAGGGCTTTGTAAATATTAGTGACAACCCAAAAACAAAGACTCGCTTGAGATTGTAAATAATCAAGAGAGCTTAAGAATGGAGGCTCCACGCAAGTTTGTAAATAGTAACAAAGACAGCCTGAAAATGGAGACTCATTTTAAAGATGAAGGTGGTGAGTTAGATTGGAGGTATGTTCCTTGTCTGGTTTAAATGGTTGGTTGGACATGAAAAATGAAGTTATTGAGCTTATTAGTATTAAATATTGATTGGTTTTCGATCTGGTAATGATGAAATTCATTCTACCTTGTTTTGATTTCTTTTTAGTCACATTTTAATCAATTTCCCTATTTCTTGCTGGTAGTTTTGAGCTACACTTTGTCCCTTTTCTCTTAGCAGTGTTAATATGATGGGTGGAAATTTAGAGAATAGTGATGTGGAACTGTGGATGCTATCTACGACATTGTAAAGAACAGTATATTTTTTCTCAATAACCAGTTGTAAAGATGTACATAATAGTATCTTGTAAAATCTCTTTCTCACTGTTTCCTTATTCTTTTAAAAATTTATTCTATTACCGCTCTTTTTACATTTTATCAAAGATGAAATGCTTGACCAATCTCATGTGTGGGTTCTTTGTTCTTATCTTCTTTCTGCAACAATTTGCTTAATTGGATTTCTTCCTGTTCTATCATGGAGTTTCTAGATTCTTTAACCAGTTGATCTTTTCACTTATGGACTGAAATGTGCTTACAAATTTTACCCTCTGGCTTTCTACAATATCTGAGTTATAGGGGAAAAGGGTTGATGCTTTAGTAGATTCAGGAAAGCTTTTCTTAAAGTTGTCAACAACAGTGTGAAACAGTAATAAATATTCAAACATGTTTGAAGCAATATCTGTTTGTACCCAAGCATCAGGGCTGTATATTCAGGGAAAATGTTTTTTATTTCTAAAGTAGGAGATATGATAAAGAATTGTCATTTACATGTTAAGAAACATAGTGATATAAATGAATAGGATGACTAGAACAGTTAGGCGTAAGATCCAAAAATATCTTATTCTTCAAAGGACTTAATATAAATGGCATTTTAATCTAATCAGTTGATAAGCCGATTTCAATGAATATAATGCTTATTAATGAACCTGTGGAACTACAAATATGAGTCAACCTTTTTTCTTTTTAGTATAAATGGCATTTTAAACTAATCAAACCTTGCTTGCATTTGGGTATGCGGTAGTTTTTGGTAGCTTATTTGCATAGTATTTTTCAAAAGAGAGTTTTTGGTAGCTTTAATGCTAAATATATGACAAAGTTAAAATGTTAGCTTATTTTCAAAAAAAAAAAAAAAAAAAAAGGAAATTTATTTTTAAAAAAATTCTTAAATTGAGACAAAAAGCAAAATATTCTACCAAACAGACCACCATCTTTCTCTAAGAAAGTTGTCCAGGCCTGTAATCTTGTACTGCTTATTTGTATAAACAACTTGATAGTTTGGTCATTGTACCATGCAGGCTATGATGCACGGATATGGATACAAGTTTGGGTACGATATGGGTACGGAGACATAGGCTCCGTTTGGTGGGGCATTTTCTAAATGAAAACTAGTGTTTTTTTTTTTATCAAAAACACTGGAAGCTATGCGTTTGGCATTACAGTTTTTGAAAAATTACGTTTTTGAAAACTCTAAAAATTCACGTTTGTGAAACACAATGGTGGATAGCTTTTTAAAAAACCAGATAAAAAATGCAACTATTATAGTCTGTTGAAGCATGAAATTCCTAAAATAACCTCACAAATACTAAAGTCTTGCTTGCTACCTTGCTATCATCTATCACCTCTAGGCCTTGCCACTATCTAATTTTGGGCATGCAAAAATTACTTTGGTATGGGATGAAATTGTGGGTGACACAAAGAAGATGAGTCTAGAGAAACTTGGATGCAATTGAATGAATTTTTTTAGAAATTACTAAGGTTAGATGCGGACCGTGTGATTGGCAGTAGAGGATTTTTGTCCAGCTACCCAACAAGTGAAGGAGAGGCTTGAGGTAGTAGGAGATAGACATTGGGAAATTAAGATAAAAATTAGGTGTCCTTGTGTAATTTTTTATTATTATAATAACAAATATAAATTACACTATTAAATGGAACCATATTATTATTATTATTATTATTTATGGGACGTTTTCTTATTATTAAATTATTAAATAAAAAAATATATATTATTACTCATATTATTATCATTACAGCATAGCCTGTCATGTCCTTTTTGTAATTTTCTCAAAACAACAATTTTAGAACAACATGTTTTACCAAAGGCTCAAATATAGCTTTAAAAATTGAGTTTTCAAAATGTTTGTTTTAAAAATGCTATTTTTTGAAGATGCACTTTTTAAAACAATTTATCCAAATAGACTCATAGTATTTTTTTGAAAAATTTAGGGTACGATACATCAAGAATATGTGTATTAATAACTTATTAAATATTTTTTTTAATATTTTTTTTATATATTGTTAAGCATTTATTTTATATATTGTTAAGCATATATCGATTTAAAAGTAATAATGGATAATAAAGTGAATCCATGGACCTTAAATGTTGTTTAGAAAACAAACCAAGATAAAAAAGAGTAATAATAGATAACTGGGTAAGTGTTTAACATTGAAACCAATATATAAAACATATAAATAAAAGAGAAAATGACACTTTACCCACCTGTAGTTTACTCAAAAAACATTTTACCCACCTGTGATTTTAAAAAATGGTACTTTACCTACTTGTGGTCTAATCTGTTAACCAAACGTTTACCCACCTCTGTCCTGCTGTTACTCTAACACTATTCCACTAAAAAAAAAAAACAATAGCAATTGAATCAAAACACTTTCCTGGGAAAAAAAAAAAAAAAAAAAAAAAAAAAAGCTTTCTTTTACTCGCACGTCCCTGTTCGAGATTGTGATCCACTCCATCAAGATCAAACAGTGAAACTCTCAGCATCAAGAGAAGAAGGCAGTCCTATCAAAACCCATGTGAAGGATATTGAAGATTTTCTCTCTTGATTTAAACAACAGGTACGATTTTGATAGTTAGGTTTCTTGATTTCTTTTTCAAAAATTGCTAGTATATTTTTTTATTTTTTATTTATTCATTGCTGGTGGGTTACTTGATAGATTGCTGGTAGATTACTTGATTTCTTGGTTCCTATTGCACTACGTAAACCAAACATTCATAAGCTCCTTCATATTTTTCTTGTTAATAAGTCAAAGACCAATTACTAAATTGCTTTCTCATAAGGCTCTTGCATTGGTCTATTTGCAGCTGTCGTCATCTTTTGAGAGCAAATTTGGAAGGAATGAATTGAGTAATATGCATATTCTGTTAGGAACCTATAGAAATTTTCAACTGCTTAAATTTATATTTTGTTTAATGAGCTAAAAGTTGCTAGTGGTTTGGTCCTTTGTTGTGTTGTGTTTTGTGTGGACCCTAGGAATCTTTTTGTATTGAGAAAAAAATGTGTAAATGTGGACTTTGTGGTCCATTCTCACGTGGTTGTCTCCCAAAAACAGAACAAACACTTTTATCTGTTTCTGCTATGTTTGTGTTTTATTCTTTTGTCAAATAACATTTTTATTTAAGCATTTATTTTTATGTACATGGCAGATTTGAAGTTGACTGTTGAGATTAATTATGGTGGCAAGTTTGTGTGGAACCCAAACCTAGAATATATAGGTGCCAACATAGCATATGAAGATGTTGACCCTAATTGTCTTAGTTTTTTCGAAATACAAGGATTGTGTGAGAAGTATGGTGCACCCCGTACAAGTACATATCATTACCTAATTCCTAGAGGTAATTTAGAGGAAGGCTTAAGAATGATAACTGGGGATGCTGAGGTGCTACATATGTGTGAAATTCACATAGCATGGCCTACAGATAGGTTGGTATTATATGTGGAAGGTGGTGAGCAACCACTTGCTGTTGAAAATGAAGAAGTGAATGTGGATGGTGAAGGAGATAAGTGCTAGAAACTGAGCAAAATGATAATGTGGACTTTGATTGGTTGGAGGAAGGGCTAGAAGGGCCAGATTTTAATGACGATGTATTTAGGGAGACTGCAACCCCACAAAGGAGTAATGCAGCAACTATTGAGGCCCCACAGAGCAGTAATGCTAGGGAAATTGATGGTGTGGATGAAAATGATTGGCTTGAACCACCTGTTGAGGATGACATGGAAAGTTTGGTAAGGTCTAATGATGATGAACCAGCTGCTAGTTCAATAGAGAAGGTTTTTAATGTTCAAACTGGAATGAAAAAACCAGAGCTGTGTAAGGGAATGAAGTTTCCTAATGGTAAGGTGTTTAGGGAGGCATTGAGGGAATATACTATACATAAACCTATGGATATCTGGTTCAAATTGAATGAGAAAGAGAAGATATCTGTCTATTGCAAGAACAAGTGTGGGTGGAGGTGTTATGCATCTAAAGTTAGTGGGGAGTTGACCTTCCAAATAAAGACATAGATACCTGAGTGCACCTACCCTAGAACCCTCCAAAACAACCAAGTAACATCAGCATATATTGCTAAGAAGTACATGCAAGATTTTAGCATGTATTTCTTAGAGAAGTTGAAACAAGAGAGTATACCTTTTTGTGCTACTCCATCTGGTAGGTTCATGTATGAAGTTGATAATGATTGTGAAAGGCATGTGGTTAATTTGACATATAGGACATGCAGCTGTAGGATATGGGATTTAACTGGACTACCTTGCAAACATGGCATTACTGCTATTTTTAAGAACCTAGAGGTGGTGGAAGATTATGTGCATCCTTGCTACCTAAGGGGAACATACCTTCAAACTTACTAGGAGATTATTCAACCAATGCCTGGCTAATCAGAATGGGTTCAAACTGGACATGTTGCTCCTGTTGCCCCTCATGTTTACAAGCCACTTGGTAGGCCTCTTAAGCTAAGGAAAAAAGCCCCTGACGAGGCAAGGAACCCATATAGGGTATCTAGAATGAACAAGACTATCAAATGTGGGAAGTGTCATAAAGAAAGGCACAATTCAAGAGGTTGCAAAGCTATCATTATTGGTGAGACTACATGGCAGAGGAGATAGAGGCTTCAAAAGGATAAAGTTGTAAGTATATTTAGAGTTCAACCCTAGTCACTTCGTTCCTTGCTTCATATATTTGTAAGTTGTCATAATTGTTGTCATATGTTTGTAACTTGTACTGTTGTGATATATGCACAGGGAGTTAATTCTGCAAGTAGGACCAAGAAGAATGTTACTGAGGCAAGACCTCAAACCACAACTTAACCTGCATCCCAACCTGCATATCAACCTTTTGCTAACACCTCTAGATCTTAGCCTTCATCCTCACAACCAGCTAACAAAGCTTCAACTCCACAAGTTGCCTCTAGGGCCTATCGGTACTCTTCATCCAGTCAACCAAACTTTCATGCACCTAGAGAGACATAGGATTCTAGACCATCATCATCCCAGGTATAGTAGCTTTATTTATATAATTTTCGTTTTACCTTACCATAAATTAACTTGTCTATGATTATGATTTTGTAGCCAAGAAGTGGTGTTGCTAGTGTGGTTGGTGCATCTGTTGTTGCTGGTGTAGCTAGACAAATAAATGGTGGAGGTACTACTATGGGTACTAGAGGAAAGGGCAATATATCAAGTGCTGCAAAATCCAAGGCAGTAGGTGGCAAGGGCAGAACATCAAGACCATCAAAGTTTCAACCGGTTGGTGGCAAGAGCAATACATGATGACCAACAAACTAGAAGGAAGCTAGTTGAGATGTTTTGTTTTTTTGTGGTCCACATACCTAGTATAATTAGTAGTTTAAATGGTCAAGTGCCAAAATCATTGTTTTATGTTTTGGTTAGGAGATGTGTTTTTGTCTTTGTCAAACAATGTTTTTACTTTTGGTTGTAATCTTGTTATTAAGGTGGAAAGGTTTTAATATTTTGGTAATATATTGTTGTGTTATTTTTTGGCATGTGCCATTTATGATAGAATGATTAATATTTTGGTAATATATCAACTTTTGGCAATGTGCCAGGTAATGACAGATTGGCTGTGTTGTTAGCTGTTATGGAAGAATTATTAATATTTTAGTCATATATTGCATATATCAGGTTTTGGCAATGTGCCAGGTAGTCACAGAGTAACTTTGTTGTTAGTTGATATGGAAGAATTACTTATATTTTGGTCATATATTGCATTTATCAGTTTTTGGCAATATGCCAGGTAGTGACAAAGTGGCTGTGTTGTTAGCTGATATGGAAGAGTGTTAATATTGTACTGTTGTGAACATTCCAAAATATTTGGTTATGATAGTTGAGTGCCATTAATTTACAAATACCATCAATTTATTACCAACAATCAAATCAGGTGATTCTATTACCAAAATTGTTATATTACAACAATACAACTTACAAAATGACCATTTGAGCATTCAACCTACAAAACAATACAACTTACACACTTAACTAAGCTCAATGATCCAACCAACCTCAACAAAACAAATACATAACCATTATGCTAGACCTAAATCTCTTAAATTCTGTTTTGTTGATGTTAAGCAAAACAAAAAACTAACATTACAAACACAAAAAATCCCCATGACACCACTAGTGCAAGCTTGCACAATCTCTCATTATCTCTTGCCTTCATTGCTTTCTCCCTAGCTTCTACATATTGTTCACGAGCTTTTATTTCCCTCTTAGTAGTTTTTTCTTCCATTTCCCTAGTTGACTTTTCCCTTTGAAGCATTGGTAAAAATGAGTTGTAGAATAAGAGCCACTTGATGAATTCATTGCATAAGTTGCTCAAGAAACCTTCACTGAAATTACTGCAATTTGAAAAAAAAAAATTCCCATTAGAATATGCATCTTTAGATTTAAATGATGGGGTAACAACAAAAGCCCCTTTCACAAGGGCATCCACATAGAGGCATTAAACTTGATATTGCCATAGCAACATTGCAAAAGAGGCATTATGATGCACAAGTTAGCTTCTAAATTTAGATTAACAAAGGGCAAAAACATTAGGATGTTGTTCTGACCATGCATCAAAACATTTTAGGACCTATCATTGAAATCTTTTGGAAGCTTCCTATCTCATTACTTCATATAAGTAGATTCAGGAATACCTATAAAGATTGCTGAAATAAAAAGCTGGTCTGTTCCATTCCATTGATCTGATATGTACAACGAAGAAAATAAATACTAATAAAAAAACCAACAAGGAAATCATAGACTTGACTTACTAGGTTAATATTAGTAAATACAATGTTACCCAATTCAGTCCTTCCAAATTTGCTCTCAGAAGATGACGAAAGCTGCAAATAGACCAATGCAAGAGCCTTATGAGAAAGCAATTCAGTAATTGGTCTTTGACTTATTAACAAGACAAATATGAAGGAGCTTATGAATGTTTGGTTTACGTGGTGCAATAGGAACCAAGAAATCAAGTAATCTACCGTCAATCTATCAAGTAACCTACCAGCAATGAGTAAAAAAAAATAAAAAATCTACCAGCAATTTTTGAAAAAGAAATCAAGAACCCTAACTATCAAAATCGTATTTGTTATTTAAATCAAGAGAGAAAATCTTCAATATGCTTCATATGGGTTTTGATAGGACTGCCTTCTTCTCTTGATGCTGAGAGTTTCACGGGTTGATCTTAATGGAGTGGATCACAATCTCGAATAGGGGTGTAGAGGTAAAAGGAAGCTTTTTTTTTTTTTTTTTTTCCATGAAAGTGTTTTGATTCAATTGCGGCCGAAATGGGAAATTAACCATAAAATCCTAACTATGTAGTTAGTAGGCAATGGTTACAAAGTATATTTTTTACTAGTATCTCGAGTTTAAGAGACTCGATTTTAGCCTATAAATCGAGTCTTTGGGACTCGATTTCCATGTCTGATGTGACATCTTTTTACACGTGGCAACCATCTAGAAATCGAGTCTACCCAAAAATAATAATTACAAATATTCATATTCAAATGACCCAAAACGTAGAAACAAAAAACGCGGAAAGAAAGAAAAAAAGAAAGAAAGAGAGAGAAGAAGAAATGGAGATGCAAGCTTAAGTCGACCCAGGCCGATGTTTTTTTTTTTTTTTTTTTTTCCCTCTGATGAACACATATTTTCAAAATTGCTGTTGTCGTTGTGGTTTTCTTTGTTGTTAAGGTGAGAAGGTGTAAAGTGTAAAGGCCAAAATCTTTTCTTTTGACTGGGTTTTTGAGATTTGGGGTTTGGGTTGAAGATGGGTATTTGAGCTTGAGAGCTTTGAGTCTGGCCTTAACTTCATCCATGAAAGATGGGGTTTTGGGTCGCTCTTTCTCTAGATTCCTTCTCTCTCTCTCTCTGATCTGATTGTAATTTTTTTTTTTTTGGTATTTCGGCTTGTACATGAGAGACTTGAGACTTGAAATTTTTTTAAATTATTTTGGTTTATAAATCGAGTCTTAGAAACTCGATTTTCAGGTGGTTGCCACGTGGAAAAAGATGTCTTTGGGACTTGATTTATAGGCCAAAATCAAGTCTTTTAAACTCGAGATGCTAGTAAAAAATATATTTTGTAACCATTGCCTACTAACTACATAGTTGGGATTTTATGGTTAAATTCCCATTTCGGCCTTCAATTGCTATTGTTTTTTTGAGTGGAATAGTGTTAGAGTAACGGCAGGACAGAGGTGGGTAAACGTTTGGTTAATAGATTAGACTACAGGTAGGCAAAGTGCTATTTTTTAAACCACAGGTGGATAAAGTGTTTTTTGAGCAAACCACAGGTGGGTAAAGTGTAATTTCCCGTGAATAAAAATTCTTACAGGTTTGGGCTATCTTTCACTATCGGGAGTTGGGTTAGAACGATATCCAAGTTATATCACAGGTGTATCCTAGATGCATTGGTGTGTGTGTATTTATATTTTAAATGACTGGGTATGTATCTTAGAGATATCTGGTACGATATCGGTACGATACGTATCAAATACGGGTACGTGTGCAAAAATTGAGTGTCCATGCATCCTAGTATGTAGGTGAAAGACACTAGCAAAAAACCCTTTTTTTTTTGGTGCTATGAATTATGTAGCGGTGCTCTGTATTTGCTGAAGATCACCTAATTCCAGGAAATTAGGAGCTCTTTTATTTAGTTTCAAGTTGTAATTTATGTTCAGACAGAAAAGAGCTTGAATTACAGGCTACACAGTTACATGTATGATGTACAGGAAAGTTATAATGCTCCAAAAGCATAACATAAATACCAGAAAAGATAGGACAATAAAAATTTTGGGAAGATTATTAATAAATTGCCTATTCGAATTATTTTAAGCTTGAAATCAAAGAGATGAGCTGATATATAACTTGCAGAAGAAAATAAATGTTTTTCTTTCCCTAATGGATCTTTAAAAAAGAAGAAGAAATCATGAAAAGGAAAAAGTAAAAAGAGTGGTGCTCAAGATCTGGTTGGAGTAGGGTTGCCTAGAAGGAAACTTGAAATTTTTTTATTACTTACCATAATTCTGATCATACATTTACACAAGACTTAAACCACCGTTTTTTGCCTACTGCTATTTGGTTTCATTCCTTGTGATCTCAATCTTATGTTCATGTCCTAAAGTTTATGGGTCCCTGATGGCTTGATTTTCTTGAGTTTTGTTTTTTCTTCTCATTGAATCCACATATATATGCCTTCCCCTTTATCTCTGTATTCGATGTGTTTGCAAGCTTGACTAGACGTCATACACTTTTACTTTGCCTGTGCTACTTTACCTAGGTGAATGCATTATATTGCATAACGGAAGCTGTGTGACAAATCTTGTTATGGTTAACCTATCATATGAATCATTAAGTCCATTTTGAGGAATTGGTTACCTTCTACTGAACACAGTAGCAACCTTTTTTTTTTTCCTCCCTTCGGTGAGTGAACATGGTAGCAACATTGTCTTTGGCATAGATGATGAATTGATTTATTACCTATGTCACTCCATTCTTGATCTTCAATGAACACAGTAGCAACTTAGTCTGTGGTAGATCATGCTGTTGTGGTATTTACTAGAGAAGTTATTTTATGAACTAATACTGGCATGATCCCTTTTGATATCTCAGCTAATTTTCCCTAGCTTTCTTATTATTTTCTTATGTTTATCGGGTCATTATCAAAGATATTATAAGCAAAATTGTTATTGCCCAGTTCAGGGCATACAAGAGTCCCATTTCAGCATTATGCTTTGACCCTAGTGGCACAACATAAATGTTTTCAAAATAATGCTTGGACAATCTCATACACTCCTCTGCATCTGACGCTGGTGCATCTTATGTACATCTTTCCAAGCTACAATGTGGTTTTACAAATGCAGTGTTAGATAATTCTTTCATGGTTCCTTCCTGAATATGTCGTTATTGTCAAGTGCTTATATGTTTTTTCAGTTTTTTTAGGTCATACAGGACAACAGCAACTGGATTATGATTAACTCATCAAGGGGGACACACAATTTGTTTGCTATAAATCTTGTCAACGGATCAGTAAACTTCCAGTTTGCTGTTGCCCTAGTTTTACCACCAAAAATAGCTGTTTGGGTGTCATGGCTAAGCTCGCGGTAAGTTGACCACCTAATCAAAAGAATGGAAGGAAAGGCACTGTTAGTGGTGCTGCAGTAGATGCAACTGGCAGGATGAATTTCCTTTCTGGGGCTATTGCTTCATCTTTCCACAATTGCAAAGGCAATGCTTTATTTGAGGATTGCAGCTCTTCAAAGGAAAATTACTACCTTTTGGTTTTTCCTCCTCCTAGTTGTATGGTATAATATGTGTTGTGAACATCAACTTGTCTAGATCCAACTCCTGCTGTGTCTGGATTAAGCACTGCACCTGAGTCAGCTCCAGAATGTGATGCAAGATTGGTTGTTGAGGCTATCCAGAAGTGGAATTTATGTCAGAAACAAAACTGAAGATAGAGAAGATAATATTGACATATATGGTGAGATCGGGAATTCAGACAGCAAGAAAGTACATCCTGAATTATTGAAGAAAGGAAATAGCATCTATCCTGAAGCTGGGCGTGCTTTCATGAAAGCAAAAATCAGTCCTGAGGAGAAACATCATTTCTATATATCAGAAGCTGAACTGCATATGCATCAGCCTTGGACCCTGTTGTGGGCAAAACATGAGGTATTTGTTTTCTGGTGGAATGGAATAGTGTGCTTGTTCAATCATGCATACATTGTGTTTGATGTCTGACATCTCCCTTGTTCTTGTAAATTTGCTAGCCAGATGTACTTTCAAACAATGATGGTGGAAGGCAGCAAAATGAATGAAGAAAATTCTTCCTACTGAGAAATTGAAATTGAAGGGATCCCAGCTTGCATGATTGAAGCAAGGTCAAAAGACTTGGTTCCAGTTTTTAACTATCTTCAAGCCCCCAAAATCCAACAAACAAGGTACACTAGGTTTTGTCTATTTATTTTACATATTCTGGTTTTTTCGCTTGTGGCCTTTTCTTATATATAACATTGCTTTACCATTATGTTTTGGATGCATGGGCACCTGATTCTTTACATTATCATACTAAAAGGACTTTATCTTAGATAAAGCTCACATATAATAATTATATTTTTTGTTTAATGTGCCAATGAGCTCTAGCTTATATAGCACCTCCTCCTCATAAGAGTGGGATAGAGGGTGAGGTTATGGGTTTAAGATCCATTGAGTTGGTTTGCAACTTACAAATAGAATAAAAATCATACGATTTGCTTAAATGTGCACCCGTAATTTCTTTTGCTTTTGATAACTTTTTAAGTTGTCTTTTTTGTGCACAACAATGAGGGTTGTACTGACATTTTTGGGTACCATTTCTTGTTGTAGAGAGGGAAAATTCCCGACCTATCACAAGCTGACACGTCACACTACCAAGTCCACAAAATACAGTCAATTACAAAGTGCAATGTATTGCTGCTAGGGTTTTGCTATCACTGCTCAGAAGCCAACAGAAATTTGCCAAATGTCATGCAAGAACCAATCACACATCAGCGCACGTGTAAGCGATGACCCAAGCAACCTTGCACGTGTAAGCAATGACACAAGCGGACCAATCAGATTGTGACATGTGTCACCAGTCAGACTCTGCCACGTGTCGCTCATCCACCTCAAAACTCCTATAAATAGAAGCCTTCCTAAGGCATTTAGAGGGGATCTGAGATCTGAGATCTGAAGGGCGGAAGGAGGACACACCAAGCCATCTGAAGCACTCAGAAGTCCAGAAGCTCTGCTGGAATCAAGCCTCGAAGCCTCCAAGAACTTCAACCTCAAAATCGAAGAACATTCGAAGCAGAATCATCCAAACTATCTGCCTAGATCCAAAAGTTTGCGGGAATCAAGCCTAAAGTGTCCGAAAACATCAACAAACCACAAATCAGTGAAGCTCTACGGATTCAAGCCTTTAAAGCACCGAAGAACTTCCACCACAAACCTTCGAAGACGAAGAACACACCAAGAACATGAAGAATACACGAAGAACACGAAGAACGTGAAGAACAAAAGATTTCTAACAAGCTCATAGCCAGAGATTCATTGTAATTCCATTTCAAAGATCTTTGATCCATTCCTCAGCCAAATTGAAGGATATTTTGTGTTCAAGTCATAATCACATTACCACAAATCCAAATCAATAAGTCTTGCAAGGAGATCGAATCAGAGGATCACACTTTTGTAATCACAGAGAAGTGTACCACACAATCATCAATACAAATTCGCACTTGTGACACTATTTTACTTGTTTGATTTATTTCGAACCGAGAAATTTAGTTGTCTACATATTTTGGCACGCCCGGTGGGACTTCTCTGCCTCTCATCTCATTCTCCTTCAAAGAAAGAAATCATCATTATCTTGCTACCAACTTCAATGGCCACTAGCAAGAACATTCAAGCTTCAACAATAGCTACTTCAATTAAACTTGGTACGGCTACCACCAACAAATGCATCGGTGTAATCAACTGTAGCCAACCCAAAGCAAACAATCAACTTCAATCTCAATCAACCAAGGAAGCCAAGGTCCAGACAATCATCTCCTTAGACCCTCTTACAAGAAACAAGGTCATCAACAAGGACATCTCCACCTTGGAACACCTCAAGTATGGGGGCAAATCCCTTCCTTCCTTCACAAGAAGTTGTTCACACGATTTCTCTCCCAACAAAAGGAACCCAAAAAATGAGATTTCACGTGCTCACTTCAATTCACTTCCTTCTCCATCATCTTGGGAAGTTGTGTCAGTCATGATGACTAACACCACTACCATGGAAGAAAAGATGGTTGAAATGGAACAAAGGGTCGTCCTTCTCACAAAAGCACTTGAAGATAAGGACCTTCAAATTGCAACTTTAATGAACAAACTTGAAATACAAGATCTTGGTGAATCAAGCCATGGTCATAAATTCACATCCGCAAAGGATGACGAAGGGAGAGAAATTGAAGACACTTCCCGACGAGAACAATCTACTTCGGTTGCTTCATTGTCAGTCCAACAATTACAAGACATGATAACAAATACCATCCGAGCACAATATGGAGGTTCTTCTACAAGTTCTCTCACATATTCAAAACCTTACACAAAGCGCATCGACAACATGAGGATGCCAAATGGGTATCAACCCCCCAAGTTCTTGCAGTTTGATGGCAAAGGAAACCCTAAGCAACACGTGGCTCACTTTGTAGAAACCTGTGAGAATGCAGGGACTCAAGGAGGCCTCTTTGTAAAGCAATTCATCCGTTCACTAAAAGGGAATGCCTTTGATTGGTATACAGACTTAGAACCCGAGTCAATCGATAGTTGGGAACAACTTGAAAGAGAGTTCCTCAACTGATTCTACAGCACACGACGCACGGTAGGCATGATGGAGCTTACTAATACCAAGCAATGGGAAGATGAGCCAGTGGTCGATTATATCAATCGATGGCGTTCTTTGAGTCTAGATTGCAAGGATAGACTTTCTGAAATTTCTGCTATAGAGATGTGCATCCAAGGTATGCATTGGGGACTTCTTTACATCCTTCAAGGGATAAAGCCTCGAACATTTGAAGAGTTAGCAACTCGTGCGCATGACATGGAGCTAAGCATTGCTAGCCGAGGAAATACAAAACATCCCATACCTGAGGAAAGCATAAAGAAAGTAAGGAGGAATGATAGAAATGCAAAAGTCAGCCTCAAAAACCCAATAGTGGTTAACACTACCAAAGTCAAGGTTCCAAGAAGAGAAGCAAAGGCAAATGAAAAACTGCTTGAAGGATGGCAAAAGAACGAAATGCGTCGTCTGACTTTTAAGGAACGTGAGCAAAAAGCATATCCGTTTCCTGATGAAGATATGCCAAACATCTTAGAACAACTACTGCAGTCGGAGCTAATTGAATTGCCAGAATGCAAGCGGCCAGAAGACATGGTGAAAGTTGATGACCCTAACTACTGCAAATATTATCGCATCATTGGCCACCCAATCCAAAAATGCTTCGTCTTCAAAGAACAAATCATGAAGCTTGCCAAAGAAAACAAGATTGATCTAGACTTCAATGAAGTTGTCGGGTCAAACCATGTGACCATTGCTTGTGATGGACTTCCAACTCTCAAGCAGGGGGCAAACACCCACGAAGCTTACAAATTAATTGACAATGATGATGAAAGGATCAGCCCCATCAATGGGAAGTTCCTTAAACACTCCTATGCTTGAACATCGAGGAATGCTCCTTGGCAAGAGCTTAAACTACCCACTGTAATGCTGCAAGGGTACATGATGTCTTCCCATTACCTTTGAAAGCATACCAATAAACAGAAATTAATCCCACTCTATGTCACCAATTGCTAGTGTGGCGTAGTGGTTGGAGGCCCAAGTCGCCCTTGAGAGGTCTCGGGTTCGATTAGTGGTGATACCCACTATTACACATTGAGCCCTCCCTTTTTGCAAAAAAAAAAAAAAAAAAAAATGATCCAACAAAAAAAAAAAAGCCTGTTGAACTACGTGATGACTTGATCCCTCTTCGGGGTACGTAGGCAGCTTAGTACTTGTCACTAAGTTCAGTCACATGAAAAGAAAAAAAAAAAAAAAAAACAAAACAAAACAAAGAAATCGTTCAAATGAAAAGAAACTATAAAAAAAAAAAAAAAAAAAAAAGCCTGTTGAACTACATGATGACTTGATCCCTCTTCGGGGTACGTAGGCAGCTTAGTACTTGTCACTAAGTTCAGTCACATAAAAAGAAAAAGGATTGCCAGTCTAGCTTGAAGAATTTTCTGACGGTCATCAATATTCTTTTAAGGTTCCTTTGGATGGCAAGACATTGCTTAAAGGTAGTCAAATGCTCAATAGGATGATTGAAGATCATTGTAGTTGAAGATAAAGACTGTAAGGCGTTGACGATGCTTAGCTTTCCTTGAAATGATGATAAACATAAGTTGATTCTTGGTTGTGGAGCAAAATAAAATCTTCAACATCTTTTGCAAGAAATGAAGTCTGCATGGCATTGCCCATCTTCTATGGACATTCTCCTACGTTTCTGAAGTATACTTTGCATCACTTATCTCCTGGGGGCATCTTCTTGTACCTTGCAAGTCTAAGCTACATCGTCTCTCTTCTAGGTTGAGCCACTTCATAGCTTTGAAATTCGAACCACATCATCTCCCTTCTGAGTGGTGTCATTTTACATCATGTCTCTGAAATTTGGATGACGTCAACTTCCTCCAAAATGATGATAGATTATATATCCGAAGTCGGTGTTGCATCATCTCTCCTCTATGGGCATGTTCATGCAGTGTCGAATTCTTGGTGGCATGTTCTGACATCTTGAAAGTATTGGCATCATTCTTTCCCTCATCTTCAAGGTTTTGTTGGCATTTCCTTGCATCTTCAAAGTCTTGATAGGAACTCCTTGCATCTTCAACGTCTTGTTGGCATCTCTGAAATCTTTATGTCTGGTTACAGTGCTATGCACCTTCGATGTCTAAGCTATGTTGCCTCTGAAAATTGGTGTTGTTGTAGCTTTATTATAAAGGTCAATGTTGGTGCAACTTCAATGCGAGTGCAAGTGCTAATGTGGAGTGTTGTCAAGGCTTCATGGCAAAGATGGATGTTGGCATGACTTCAGTGCTAATGGGGAGTGTTGTCATGGCTTCATGGCAAAAATGGATGTCGACACAGCTTTGGTGCGAATGAAGTGTTAACGTGGCTTCATGATAAAGATGGATGCTGGCATGGCTTCAATGGAAATATTGCTTCAAAGCAAAGATGAATGTTGGCACAACTTCAGTGGAAATATTGATGCAACTTCAATATGACTTCAGTGCTAATGTGGAGTGTTGACATGGCTTCACGACAAAGATGAACGTTGGTGCAACTTCAATGTAAAATGAAGTGTTGACATGGCTTCACGACAAAGATGAACGTTGGTGCAACTTCAATGCAAAATGAAGTGTTAACATGGCTTATGGCGAAGAAAAATATGGATGCAGCTTCATTGTGAAGGCAAATGTTAATATGGCTTCCGTACAAGGACAAATACTAGCATGGCTTCATGGTAAAAACATTTGACGTGGCTACGTTGCAAGGACCGTTGAGATGGCTACGTTGAAAAGACAAGTGTTGGTACAGCTTAATTGCCAAGACAAGGTCAAGTACTAGAAATAGCATCATTGAATCATGAACACCTTTGATAATATTGTTGCCTAGATAACTGTTGCTATAAGAACGTTGGTATAAAGCTCGATGTTAAAGCCCAAAGAATAAAGGAAAGTCTGCTGCATAACAAAAATGAGCAATAACAAAGAACTTGTCAGAAGAAAATCTCATGGCACGTCTAAAAAAAAAAAAAAAAAAAAAAAAAAAAATCAGAGAAAGAGAGAGCTTTAATTGTAATCTCTAGCCTGTGAAAAAAAGAGAGGAGAAGTTAGTACAAACCAAGCATGTGAAAAAAAAATTATTAGAAAAAAAAAAAAAAAAAAGCATAATTTCTCTACGTAT
This sequence comes from Quercus gilva, assembly GCA_023621385.1. Classification (NCBI taxonomy): domain Eukaryota; kingdom Viridiplantae; phylum Streptophyta; class Magnoliopsida; order Fagales; family Fagaceae; genus Quercus; species Quercus gilva. Next base: position 15,964,695 of record CM042480.1, read on the forward strand.
CATGCTATCCACTGAAGACTGCTTGTACAGATTAGTGCATGCCTTGGGTGGCTTTATATAGAGAACTTCTTGGATAACAAACAAAAAGAAAAAGGAGAGCTGGCAAGGCATTAAATGCTGACACCAAATAGGTAATGTTTGAAGTCAGACTTTGCAACTCAAATGCACTCAAAGTCAAAAAATACTGCACTAGACTTCAGGAAAAAAATGCTTATAGGCCTGCAAAGAGGAGTAGCTTGTTTCACTGTGTCACCAACTATTGAGAACAACAGAGACACACAGTGGATAGCCTGAAACTACTCCCTGCCTTGGTTGTCAACGTTGTCAGAATAGCCATCGCCAAAGAAGACCAAAATGCCAACAAAATCAACAATATCTGCTGTCCAGATTTCTAAAACTTCTGACAAGATTTCACAAAAATCAATCCACCTAAATCGGGACTTCAAGCTACATAGACCCAGAGAAAATCAAACTCAGTAGACTATCCACGTGCTCCCATGCGCGGCCACGAACTCACAGTGACCAACGGAGTAGTCTTTCAAAATCTGTGCAAATCTGTTCATGATTTCACAAAACTAAACTCACAGGGACCTTAAACGGACTGCGATCTAAAAAACCCAGAAAGGTCATCAACCATAGAGCCACCACGTGCCGCCACGCGCTGCCACAAACTCTCGATGAGCAACGGTTTAGTTTCTCAAAACTGTGCAAATCTGTTCACAATTTCACGAAACTAACACTCCAGGGGTCTTGCACGGCCTTGGAACTACAAAACCTGAAAATTTCAGGCCCAAAAAATGTAGCACGCGCCGCCAGTAGTGGCTGCTTCAGCAACACTCGCTTCCACGCGCCTCCAGCCTTCTTCACGCGCTTTCACGCGCCGGCGCGTTTGTCGCGCGCTTGCACGCGCTAGCCTCAGAGCATGACGTCATCAATGACGTCATCCTCCACTAACCGGCTTGACCCTGCTGTCTTGATCCGACCGGGTTTGACCCTGACCCGGTCCGAACCGCCTTAAAAAAAAAATATATATATATATATATACTTTGACCAAGTTTGACCTTTGACTTTGACCAATAAGTCAAAATTTTCAAAAGGGGCCTGTCCCACTCAGTTTTTCAAGTACATTCCGATTTTGGGATCTGTCTCTTCATTCGAAGCTCGGAAATCGTGCAAACTGTCCAATTTCCAGAAAGTTGACTTTTGTACAAATCCTAACCAAAAGTCAAAATTTTCAAGAAGGACCCATCTTGCCTAATTTTTCACGTAGATTTCGATTTTGGGGCCTGTTTCTTCATTTGAGAATCCAAAATTGCTCAAATCTTGTGATTCCACAGTTGTTGGCTTTAATGTGAATTTTGACCAAGAATCAAGATGTCCAAGCAAAGTTTGTCTTATTCAAATTTTCGCATAGACTCTGATTTTGAAATCCACTTATTTGTTTTGGACTTGGAAACTACCTATGTGACCCACTTCTCCGAAGTACTAGCAATGTCAAAAAATTTAAGCTCCCAAAATCAAAATTTAAAGATTCATCCACTTGGTCTAGATTCCCTCAGGGTTATTCTCCATACTTCGGCAAGGCTTTCCTTCCAAAGTACAAATAAACTCTCACAAGTATGTCTTAAACTTGAAATTACACTGGGTCACTAGTTCAACCTACCATTCCCGTTCGGTGCCTACCAATCTCCAACCTACCATTCTTCTTCGATGCCTACCATTCCCACCTACCGTTCAATACCTACCAGTCAAGAATCTACCATTCTCACAAAAAATTCTCAACCGTTATTCTCAACTACTCGCCTACCATTTTTCGTTTCTCCACTATAAATAGAAGGGTCGGGTTCATTAAAAAAAAAAAAACCTCATCAAAACAAAAAAACAGAAAGAAAAAAAAAACATACTGAATCATGAAATGAAGATTTACTTCTTTCAGATTTTCAAGTCCTCCTTTTCACAGCCATTTCTCACTATGGCCTCATCATTCTCAACACTTAGCAACCAATATTGCTTCATAATCCGTTTGGAACCTACCCTTTCATGGTTCGGTAGAAACCCTCTTCACAACATCATTGTAGTTTTGAGATCCAAACAAATTTTGCTTCTCCACTTAACGACCACATTTGTCCATAAAATTACTCATAACAAGGTCTGTATCGGCCTCCCATGCTTCCGCAGATTTGGTTGGCCAGGACATCCAAATCCAGCAGAAGCACCTGTTCCTAACCTCAGGTCTCCCGTAGTCTCTTTCCAATTGCTTGGTTTTCCAGCAAAGGCAGTGGTTCGGAACAAACAGCAACTTGGCTAGTTTCTAAGACCAGAATCACAAGTTAGCTCCATCTTTCATTCTTTTGAGCATTTCCAGCAAGAAACAGTGAATGAAGATGGTAAAAAGTGTTGGGGTATCCTACAAATTGTCTTTCATCCAACACTTGAAATAACCCCCAAGGCACCAGCTCATCAGAATTCAGCCTTTGGAGCCGGTAAATGGTCACCAGAGCCTTATTCCATCTCCCCACCAGTGTGGGACCCAAAGGTCATCGTTGCTGGTACCTTAAAGCACACTTTCTGAAATTACTACAACTTAAATTCAGCTTGAAGTATTTTAGAAGGTACTCTTCTGAAATTACTTCAACTTAACGTCCGTCGGCATGGTCCCATCACACATGCACATTCTATGACTTGCCGTCGGACTTCATTCAGCATGCAATCAGTCCCGAATCCCAAGTTGTACTTCCCATAAACATCTACACCAGAGGATCCCCAACGTACAGGGCCAGCGCCATGGTGGCGTGTGTTTCACCCATTCACTTTGCTTCATCTCCATCTTCTTCACACAGTCACCATCTCCACATCATCTCCATCATCTTCTTCCCACCAACACCATCATCCCCAGAATCCATAAGCTTCTGAAATTACCTCAACTTAACTTGAGTGAAGCAATTATACATGCGCATTCAACCACATTCCTACATGGCCTCGCTGTAATCCGAAGTATACTCTTCTGAGATAACTTTACCAGAAGTTCTTAAAAACACGAGGCTAGCCCCATGACTCTGCATGCTGTACCCAGCCACCATCCTTGCATCCTCCCCATCTTCTACACCCTGTGATCGCCGCCAACGATCCAAAATATTCTTCTGAAGTTACTTCAACTTAACCTCTGCTGAGAAGGCTCGGTCATGCGAGTACATTCAAATACTGGCAGACCCCTTTTCGGCCTCATCAAAACCTTTCATATGGGTGGGTTTTCTCCTCAGAAATTATCTCATCCTGCTGAAAGCTCCACCACCTTCAATTACTTCATTTGAAGAGTCAAGTGCAAAGGTTTGTTTTCGAAACTCATTCCCACACCACACTCTGAAACTGTGTGCGTGAACGAGTCTCGAGGGGGCATTTGTAGAGAGGGAAAATTCCCGACCTATCACAAGCTGACACATCACACTACCAAGTCTACAAAATACAGTCAATTACAAAGTGCAATGTATTGCTGCTAGGGTTTTGCTATCACTGCTCAGAAGCCAACAGAAATTTGCCAAGTGTCATGCAAGAACCAATCACACATCAGCGCACGTGTAAGCGATGACCCAAGCAACCTCGCACGTGTAAGCAATGACACAAGCGGACCAATCAGATTGTGACATGTGTCACCAGTCAGACTCTGCCACGTGTCGCTCATCCACCTCAAAACTCCTATAAATAGAAGCCTTCCTAAGGCATTTAGAGGAGATCTGAGATCTGAGATTTGAAGGGCGGAAGAAGGACACACCAAGCCATCTGAAGCACTCAGAAGTCTAGAAGCTCTGTTGGAATCAAGCCTCGAAGCCTCCAAGAACTTCAACCTCAAAATCGAAGAACATTCGAAGCAGAATCATCCAAACTATCTGCCTAGATCCAAAAGTTTGCGGGAATCAAGCCTAAAGTGTCCGAAAATATCAACAAACCACAAATCAGTGAAGCTCTACGGATTCAAGCCTCTAAAGCACTGAAGAACTTCCACCACAAACCTTCGAAGACGAAGAACACACCAAGAACATGAAGAATACACGAAGAACACGAAGAACGTGAAGAACAAAGGATTTCTAACAAGCTCATAGCCAGAGATTCATTGTAATTCCATTTCAAAGATCTTTGATCCATTCCTCAGCCAAATTGAAGGATATTTTGTGTTCAAGTCATAATCACATTACCACAAATCCAAATCAATAAGTCTTGCAAGGAGATCGAATCAGAGGATCACACTTTTGTAATCACAGAGAAGTGTACCACACAATCATCAATATAAATTCTCATTTGTGAAACTATTTTACTTGTTTGATTTATTTTAAACCGAGAAAATTAGTCGTCCACACTTGTGTCATACGAGAACCCATCTTTAGATTACAAAACCAATGAGCTTCAGCATCAGAGGTTTGAGCTGTCTGAAACGGCAGGCTTTCATGTAGGAGCAGCTCTGGCTTGCTTGACTCTATGACTGACAGTGCTGCTGTAGTGGCAAAATTTCACAATGCTAGCAAAGAAACTGAATGTAATGGTCCTCGGATGCTAGTAGGAACCAAGGGCTTTGTAAATATTAGTGACTACCCAAATACAAAGACTCATGTGAGATTGTAATTAATAGAAAGCGCTTAAGAATGGAGGCTCAACTCAAGTTTGTAAATAGTAACAAAGAAGGCATGAAAATCGAGAATCATTTTAAAGATGAAGGTGGTGAGTTTGATTAGAGGTATGTTCCTTGTCTGGTTTAAATGGCTGGTTGGACATGGGAAATGAAGTTACTGAGCATACTACTATTGAATATTGATTGGCTTTCGATCTGGTAAAGATGTTATACCGAATGAAGGCTTTATATATATATATATATATTGAAATTCATTCTACCTTGTTTGGATTTCTTTTTAGTCACATTTTAATTAATTTCCCTATTTCCTGCTGGTAGTTTTGAGTTACACTTTGTCCCTTTTCTCTTAACAGTGTATATGATGGGTGGAAATTTGGGATTTCATCTACTCAACTTTGTAAATAACCGTCTATATATTTTCTCAATAACCAGTTTTAAATTCGTACATAATAGCATCTTGTAAAATCTCTTTCTCACTGTTTCTTTATTCTTTTAATTTAAATATATTCTGCTACCACTCTTTTTACATTTTATCAAAGATGAAATGCTTGACCAATCTCATGTGTGGGTTCTTATCTTCTTTCTGCAACATTTTGTTTAATTGGACTTCTTCCTGTTCTGTCATGGATTTCCTAGATTCTTTAACCAGTTGATCTTTTCACTTGTGGACTGAAACGTGCTTACAAGTTTTACTCTCTGGCTTTCTGCAACATCCTTTAATGAGTTATAGGGGAAAAGGGTTGATGGTTTTGTAGATTCAGGAAAGCTTTTCTTAAAGTTTTCAACAATGTTGTGTAACAGTAAATATTCAAACATGTTTGAAGGTATATCTGTTTGTACCCAAGCATCAGTGCTGTATATTTAAGGAAAATGGTTTTTATTTTCTGAAGTAGGAGATGTGCTAATGAATTGTCATTTACATGTTAACAACATAGTAATGAGATGAGGATGATATTGCATGGTCTAAATGAATAGAATGACTAGAACAGTTAGGCATAAGCTCTAAAAATATCTTTTTCTGCAAAGGTTCTAATATAAATGGCATTTTAATCTAATCAGTTGATAAGCTGATTTCAATGAATATAATACTTATTAATGAACCTGTGGAACTACAACTATGAGTCAACCTTTTTTTTCTTTTTAATATAAATGGCATTTTAAACTAATTTGATCTTGTGTGCATTTAGGTATGTGGTAGTTTTCGGTAACTTATTTGCATGGTGTTTTTCAAAAGATAGAGTTTTTTTGTAGCTTTTATGCTAAATATATGACAAAAAGTTAAAATGTTAGCTCATTTTTAAATTGAGAGAAAAAGAAAATTTTTTTGCCAAAACAGACCATCATCTTTCTCTAGGAAAGTTGTCCAGGCCTGTAATCTTGTACTGCTTATTTGTATAAACAAATTGATAGTTTGGTCATGCATTTCTTGTACTATGCAGGTGAAAGACACCAGCTTAAAAGCTCTCTCTCTTTTTTGGGTGCTATGCATTATGTAGCGGTGTTCTGTATTTGCTGAAGATCACCTAATTCTAGGAAATTAGGAGCTCTTTTATTTAGGTTCAAGTTGTAATTTATGTTCAGACAGCAAAGAGCTGAAAAGCACAGACTACACAGTTGCATGTACAGGAAAGTTATATATTGCTCCAAAAGCATAACATAAATACCAGCAAAGATAGAAAGTTTTTGGGAAGATTATTACTCCCTCCGTCTCATTTTTTTTATCCTATTTGAAAAGTCAAACTTTTTAAAGGAACATCGTTAATTGTCTTGTCTACCTTTAAAAAATGTATAAGTTTTCAAAACTACCCTTAAAAAAATTTATCAAAAAATTGAATTAGTAAATTAATAGAGGTATAATAGGAACATTAATAAATTAATGACTTTTATTTTTAGAAACAGGACAATATTTTGGGACATCTCAAAATGAAATAGAGGACAAAAAAAGTGGGATGGAAGGAGTAATAAATTTCCTATTCGAATCATTTTAAGCTTGAAATCTAAGAGATGAGCTGATATATAACTTGCAGAAGAAGATAAATGTTTTTCTTTCCCTAATGGGTCTTTAAAAAAGAGGAGAAATCATGAAAAGGAAAAAGTAAAAAGAGTGGTGCTCAAGATCTGGTTGGAGTAGGGCTGCCTAGAAGGAAACTTGAAATTGTTTTATTACTTAACCATAATTCTGAATATCTACCAACATTTTAATTTTTAGTAAGTATAAATATATCCATTTAAACAAGAAATTAAAATATATTAACATAATTTCAATATCATTTCGCCAACTTCATGCCTATACGACATCTATGGGCCACACCAGGAAAAAAATCCATTTATAAAAGATATAGATACAAACTTCAAACTCTATAAATCTCTCACAATTTCAAACCCAATATAGGTAGCTCAAAACTCTTTCAATCTTAACTCACAAACATGACACTCAATTATTACAAATTTCCAATAGACGCAATGGTGTGCTCACACTCTAATAATGAACATACTCTCAAACTTGAATTTAAAAAAATTAAAAAAAAAAACACTGATCGGTGCTTTCACACTACGAAAATGAACAAACTCTTAACTCACTCAATTTTCAAACACAATCAAAAGGGCCACTTTGGGCCGAAGCCCTTATTTGACCCAAGCCACCCAAGTACCGAGGATGGAAAAAAGGCAGCAAACTTGATTTGGTTTGGTAATGATCGCACTCCAAAGCATCCCACCATTCTGATTCTCCTTTTATTTCTTTTATGGTACCTGCATTTTGGTTAGTAAGAGGCAGCCTTCTGAGACCTTTGCACTTCCTCACTTGAACCTGCTCCAGACACGGCCATGTCTCCTCGTGTCTGCAAAGAGTTTTGAATTTGGGAAGGTTCTCCAATTGCAATATCCGTAGTTTTGGAACCACAGGATCTGGAGATATGTTCTGCCCTGATTCATTATTAAAGAGCTCCTCTAAGTTCTCACAATTGAGTACCTTGATTACTTCTAGGTTTGGCAGAGTCTGAATGAAGTCACCACAGGAGAGAAGATATTTCATCTGAGGACAAAATTCCCCTTCTATTGATTTTAGGCTATGAAATCTCAGCCCAAGATGACCAGCTAGCTCTGAAATGCTATTTAGGTTTTTCATACTAGCGAGATGAAGTTCCTCCAGGTTTGGTAGTAGGTCACAGGGGGCAGCACATCCTCCTCCCCGCCCTAAACTGGTTGGACAATTTGTAATAGAAAGTGACTTTAAACCAGCAAAGCTAGCATCACTTTCAATGAAGTCTTCAAGCATTTCATCCAGTTCTATACATTCAATTAATTCCAGAGAACTTGAATTAGCCCAGAACCACACAATCCATTCTTGCGAGGGAGAAAGATTAAGATTCTGGATAGAGCACCTTTTTTCATCAATTGTAATTAGGACGCTGCTTCCTTGTGCTTGGCAAAAACAAAGTTGAAGATGACTCATTCTATTTATCCAGGAAAGATCTTCGGATTTTTCCCATGGGATCCCATTCAATGAGATGTTTAAGTAATGTAATCGATTAAAGGATGATTTGAGCTCTTCAAAAGTTGCCTGTCCGCCTTCCTCTCCCTTCAAACGGAAATGAGGGCCACTTTTCCACATAGATAGACTTTCTAAACAAGACAACTTGGATATTATTCCAGGTTGAATGCTTTTCAGTCTGTAAGTCCTGTCTAAGTTTAAAAGCCTTAGCTCACTCAGGTTTTCAATATCTCTTGGCAAATTTGAGATGAACGTGTTAGAAAGATCAAGTTCTCGAAGTTTACTAAGCGTTCCCAGTGAGGGCAGTTCTTTAAGACAATTGCTATTGCGAAGAAGAAGAACACGGAGATCTGTAAGTTGAAGTAGAGAATGAGGCAATGACCGGATGCTGGTTCCACCGAGATTCAATACCTTTAGTGCTTCAAACCCTTGCAGGAATTTCTCAGGAACTGTGTCAAGGGCATCATTGTTTTGGAGTAGCAGAACCGAGGCCTTTGAACATTGTATCATGCAATCAGGTAGCCTTGTTATGTTGTTACCCATAAAAGAAACTCTATCGAGAGAATTTGAATTTGAAAACTCCCCAACAGAAATCTCACTCAACCCAATCCCCGAATGAACAAGGGATTTACACCCATCCTCAGACGATGATGAAATCCATATAGCAACGTCCCGAATAACGTCATGCATCTTTACGGTTTCCCTATGGGGACCATCTTCCAACAAACAAGAGTCCTTCAGATTTTCAATCAAAGAAATGCCTTCGGCCATATCCACCCAATTCTGTCCTCCACCTATCAAACCTTCTGCCCGCCAGTATTGTACTAATTCCCTTATTTCAATTGCGAAGTCCTCGGGAAATAGACAGCAATATAAGAAACAAGATTTTATGTTGTTATCTTGTAATGAGTCGTAACTCAACCTCAACGGCTTATAGACCTCAGCCTCAGTTCCTTCTATAGAAGGCACTGATCTTCGCAACTGCTTTAACTCATGCTTCCACAACTCGACCTTTGTCTTTTTTCTCATGGCGGCTCCCACGGTGATGATGGCTAGTGGTAATCTGCAACATTCTTTTACAATTGCTTCTGCTAATGGTTTAATTTCTTCTAGATGAGCCACATCCCCTGCCTTTTGACAAAACAATTGCCAAGCTTCTTCATCATTTAAAACTTCTATTTTGATTTCGAGATCGGTTGTCATAGCCCTACAGACTTCCTTAAGTCGAGAAGTCAATATGATCTTACAGCCTTTATGAACTTCAGGCCCTGGGACACCCAAAGTGTCTAAATCAATTTTTGCCCAAACATCATCTAGAATGAGTAGAAATTTTTCTTCCTTCTCAAGCCTTTTATAAAGCCGACTGGCCATTCTCTGCACGCTTTCTTCCATTTTTACCTCCAAATTTAATCTTTCAGCTATTTGTGTCTGGACATTTTTAACGACCAAATTCTTAGAAACGGTGGCCCAAATGACAATGCCAAAAGGCTGTGTAGAAGCCTTTCTGAGCTCATTATTCAAGTTCTTCACCAGAGTAGTCTTGCCAACTCCTCCTAGTCCCCAAATACCAATCCTTTTGAATCCATCCTCCAATGCCTTCTTGATCTCGTCTAATTTTTTTGATGCAGTTGTTTGACCTTGAATTGAAGGGCCAGGAATACACTCCACTGCTCTAGGAACTCTAGTTAGACAAACCACACCAGAGTCAAAACTTCCAGCTACAAGAAGAAGCCTTTTGATCTCTTTCAGAGTTTCTTCCACTTCCCTGCTCGCTCTATACCGCTTTCTGCAATTTAAGAAACATCGAGAAGGCTTTTTGTTGTTGAACATTTGGCCTTCAATTGCATTGACACTAGGCTGAAGCGATTCCACATCCTTAAGCCAAGTTACGACTTGAGCTCTGATTTCGTTTCCTTCTTTCTCCGCTGCTTCCGTTTCACGTTTGACTTCTTTTATACGATCCGTAAGGCTTTTCATCTCCTGCTCAACAGCAGCAAGATCTGAATGCAAATTGAAAGTGGTCTTGGTCTTAGAACTGACACAGCTACAGAGAAGCTTGCTAGTTGTTGCCACTAGTGCACCAACAGCCGCACCCACCATTTCCATGCCGGAAATTTTGCTATGGGAGATGCCGGAAGCTTAAAATAATTGACAGCCAAAGAATGAAAGAACCCACAGAAAATACAAGTTTCGACGGTCTCGCTGGCACAATGATGTAAAGAAACAGAATGAAAAGACACACAATGATTCATTGTTGAGAGGATTACCTACTCTCACAAATTGGGTCCCATAACCTCAGTTTTTGTCTATGACTTATGGCTTTTGTTACCGTGTGCCCTTAGGCACACGGTAAGCCAATGATAGTGGGTGGCCGTGGGTGGCCTTTTGCATAGGAAGTTGAAATATGCTGTACAAAGAGTAATTTTTTTATCTAATAAAACAAAATGACAAATATGACCCTCCAATTTTTTTAATAAGGCAAAAATGCTCTTTTTGTAACTTATTTTACCAATACAACTAGACATGGCAAAACGGACAGGTCGAGTCGGGTTCGGGTTGGGTCAATCGGGTTGCGGGTCACGAGTCAAATGGATCATTTTTAAACGGGTCAAATGAGTCGCGGGTCAAGTCGGGTTGCGGGACGAATCGAGTTGACCCATATTTTTCAAACAAGTTTTTTTTTTTTTTTTTTTTTTTTTTTGGAAATAGATGCAATTTGTCAATTGTTTTTGAGTTCCTTAACTGTGTTTAGATTCTCATGAGTGATACTGTTACAATTTACCAATTACCACTAAATACTTGATACTTAAATTTGGTGCAACTCTTGTTCTAGCTTTCTAGAAGTTAATCTTGGTATAATTTTTTATCTTTTTAAAGTAAGAAGAGAAAATGAAGATAGCAAATAAAGAATAACAAACTATAATGAAGTACATAACATATTAAGTAAAGAAGAATAAGTAAATATCTTATAAGAATTACACATCAATCTCAATCTACTCAACGTTGCACGTGGCAAAACGGGCGGGTCGGGTCAGGTCGGGTCAAAATGGGTCACGGGTCAAAACGGGTCATTTTTAAACGGGTCAAACGGGTTACCGGTCAAACGGGTTGTGGGTCAAACGGGTCGGGTCAGAAAATTCTGACCCATTTTGCCATGTCTAAATACAACTTTCCCTCCATTTTCTATTTCATCTCCCACCAATATTTACTTTTTATTCTCCTTCACTTTACCAATATTATAGAAAAAAACTAAAAGAAGAGTTCAATGTTCAACAAAAAGACAAGAAAGAAAGAAGAGTTCAATGAATGATCAAAGAATGTCTACAAAAATATAATGTTCAAGAAATTATAAATAAGGTACATATATTTCTTTTGTTCTTAATTTATTTTTCAAATATATTGAAATATGATGTTAATATTTATTTATCATTTTTGTTAAATTATTGTAGACTCAATGGATGAGAATTTGTTGAGAAGAGTTCAATGAATGATCAAAGAATGTCTACAAGAATATAGTGTTCAAGAAATTATAAATAAGGTACATATATTTCTTTTGTTCTTAATTTATTTTTCAAATATATTGAAATATGATGTAAATATTTATTTATCATTTTTGTTAAATTATTGTAGAATCAATGGATGAGAATTTTGTTGCAAGTGAGATTCATCAATTAGTTCCAATGAGTTGTTTTGACTTAAATGAATTACCTCAAGAAGGTATACTATTTTATTCTATTTTATTTTATTTATAGTTTATATTTCATTTATAATTGAATATGATGTTGATTTTTTTTTTTTTTTAATCCTTGTTACAACATAGAACAAATGAATGATATTGTAATTGCAAGTGAGATTTATCCAAGTGTTTCAAGGAATTGTGTTGACTTAAATGAGCTTCCAAATGATGGAGAAAATAATGACATTTGTGGGGAGGAATTAGTGGTTTGGAATGAATATCCAATGGAAGAAATAGGAGTTATTGAAGAAAATGAAGATATTAATTCAATAGAAAATGAGTTTGAACCTTTTGTTGGTCAATGTTTTCTTAGTGAAGAAGAGACTTTCATTTTCTATAAAAATTATGCAAATCGATATGGTTTTACAATTCGAAAAGGTCATTTTGTCACAAAAAAAGGAGAAAATGTAAGACGTGATTTCTTTTGTCACCGAGAAGGTAGACAACAATTAAAAAGAGTGGATTCATCTAAGGAGCAACGAAATAGGATATCTACAAGATGTGGATGCAAAGCTCATCTAAGAATCACATTGCGAAAGTCATTTGACATTTTTCCACGAAAATGGCATGTCACTAAGTTTGTTATAGATCACAATCATGAATTGTTGTCCCCTTCGGAAGTGAGATTTCTTCTGGCCAATCGAGTTATCACTAAAGAAGATAAAGATCGCATTCTCTTATTGAAAAATGGTGGACTTTTGGTTAGGCAAATAATACGTGTTATGGAGCTTGAGAAAGGTGTGAAGCATGGAGATCTTCCATTTTTTAAAAGAGATATCCATAACCTTTATGTGAAAATAAGAAGGATGCATGCAATGAATGATGCTATGGGTCTCTTACAATTGTGCAAAGTTGCTAAAGAAAAGAATTCTAAATTTCAATATGCATGTACAACTGATGAAGAGAGTAGGTTGGAGCATATTTTTTGGGTGCCTACTCCTTGTTTTGATTGGTACCAAAAATATGGAGATGTGGTTGTTTTTTATACTACTTACAAAGTAAATGCATATGACATGCATTTTGGTATTCTTGTTGGTATCAATAATCATGGAAATACAACTCTCTTTGGTTGTGCACTTCTTTGAAATGAAAAAACTAGTGCATTTCAATGGTTAATGAAGGTACGTAAATTATTTAATTATCTTGTAAGGTTGTGCAATTATTTTTCAATTTTATTTGATTAATTAGTAGTTTAATAGTATATATCCTACTATATTTTTTCATGTGCTAATAACTTTGTATTTGATTTATAGACTTTTGCAAATTTAATGAAGAAGTCACCTAAGGCAATTTTAACAGACCAAGATCCATGGATTACAAAGGCAATATCAAAAGAATTGCCATCCACAAAACATGCTTTTTGTATATGGCACATTATTGCTAAATTTAGTGGTTGGTTTACAGCAATTTTTTGTAGTCAATATTCAAATTGGTGCACGGATTTCTACAAGCTATATAAGTTAGACTCGTGTGAAGAATTTGAGCATCAATGGTCTCAAGTAATAGCAAAATATGACATGCTTACTAACAAGCATGTAAGTGGTTTATATCAAATCAAGCATTTTTGGGTACCATGTTACCTTCATGGCTATTTTTTTGGGGGAATGACAACAACCGGAAGATCCGAAAGTATAAATGCATTTATCAAATGGTTTGTTAGTTCCCACATAAACTTGATGCAATTTATTGAACAAGTAAGTCATTATTTATCATTGCTTTCTTTTATTGTAGAATTTGATTTATTTTTTTATTTGTTAATATTTGTAGTCTTTATGTGTCTTTAAATTATTTACAATTTGTAATTTTAGGTTGACCTTGCCATTGAAGATATTGAGCAAACACAATCACATGATATAATGTTGGAGAAATATAGAAGTTCTTCTTTAAGAAGATTGTCACCAATAGAAGAACAAGCACATAGTGTGTTGACACCCTATGCTTTCAAAAAATTTCAAGAGGAGTTTGGAAGAGCCACACAATATTCAGTGCTTCAAGAAAATGGTATTGAATTTGTGTTGCAATATTATGAAGAAAAAACTAGTCAAAAGCACTTGGTCTTATGGGATGGTGAGATGACTAGTTGTAGTTGCAAGAATTTTGAATTTTGAGGCATACTTTGTCGTCACATACTTAGTGTATTCATTCACAAAGATTGTTACCGAATTCCATCTTTGTATCTTCCACCACATTGGTGTTGTGAAACATCATTATGTGGAAAAGAATTGATAGTGTTGAGTGATGAAAATTTAGTGGACAAGGAAAATATGGTTGATGCTAATGCTAACGCTAATGATGCTATTGATGGAGATTGTTTTGTTCGTTGTCCTCCGCTCTCAAAGACGAAAGGTCACCTAAAGCAAAAAAGAATTGAAGGTGGAAGAGAATTGGGAAAGCAAAAGAGAACTTGTGGGTTTTGTAAGCATGTTGGCCATAACATCTCTACATGTCCGGAGAAGGAGAAGGAAAACTCAACTTCCTTAAATGGTGCAAAGAAAATGAAAAATTGTACTTCAATAGATATGGGATTGAACCCAATATTTTATTTGAAATGTTAGGTCTTTTGCTTAAAAAATCACCAATATGATGTTTGTCAACTTTTTTATTTTTGTCAGTGTTATATTATCATTTTGACAATATTGTGCCAATGAATATCATGCATTCTTGAAAAAATAGAAAATTTTGCAATAGAAATAATAGTGTTTCACTAAAATTGAAATCTAATGTCCCATATCATATCATGTATCATGACACTTTTTCAATCCAAAGCAAACTAGTCTTCTTACGACATTTGAAACACAAAATAGCGAGGTACTATTTTTAAACTTAAAATAATTTTAAAAATTACTATTTATATTTTATTGTCTTAGGACACTAAATCTCTAACACCTCTAACCCACTACTAATCAATAAAATATTTTTATTTCTTTCATTTTGGATTTTATTATTTTTACTATTTAAATAAAATAAATGTCAACTCCATGTAAGACCCTAAATCTAGGGGGAAATATAACAGGGCACCAACACAACCCCACTAATTCATGCGGGTTTGTCCCAACAAAAAGTTGGTGGACTGAGGGTGGGGCTTCTCACATACTTACTATGATAAGGCTAGTGGTACAGGACCAGGAAAAAAAATGCAATGACTCAAGCTCGCACCATCACATATACAATGCAATGACTCAAGCTCGTGCCATCACATATACTTACTATGAGGGTGAGGCTTCTCACATACTTACTATGATAAGGCTAGTGGTACAGGACTAGGAAAAAAAATGCAATGATTCAAGCTCGTGCCATCACATATACAAATAGAAATTACGGACTCAAAAGGAATTGATCATTGTTGCAAGAAACAAGATTTTATTGCCATGGTACTTATTGACCTCATATCATCTTGAAATGTTACAAGCATAGAAGTTATAAGAAGAAAATGTAGCGCGAATGTGTATTTGTCAAAATTCACACTCAATAAAAACTTAAAATTTAAAGATTTTATTGATGTGATCTTTATTTTTCCTATAGTTTTAAAATTTTGATTTTACCTCTTGAAGATGTATATTGTTTACATCAGTAGCCTCTTCATTTATACTTTTCCACTAAGTGTCACAAAATAATGTTACACGTAGGGGTGTTCACCAAACTGCATAAACTGCACAAACCACAAAAACCGCACCAAAACCGCCCACAAAATAGCATAATTGCACCGCACCGCACCGCATGGTGCAGTGTGATTTGTGGTTTTATAATAAGAAAACTGCACAAACCGTACCACATCGCACACTCTTTATATATTAATATATTTATTTATTTTTAATATTAAATATATTATTAATAGTTTAATAACCCTAGTTTTTTTTAAAAAAAAAGTTTGATAACCCTAGCAAGTGTTGGCAAGAAAAGCCAACTCAAAATAAAGAAAAACTAGTTAAATAATTTAAAACTTGGCTCAAAAAAATGGAAAAAAAAAAAGTTTTGGGATGGGTAGGAAATGCCCAAAATTTGAAAAATATACCGACTTCAAATTGCATCTTATACAAAGCACCGCACATGTGACTGAAAAAATGAGATGCGGTGCGGTTATGATTTTGGCTAAACTCTAAACTGCACCGCAAAAATAAGGTGACGTGAATAATAGACACAATTGATACTAATAATAAATTTCACAATAAATTTAGTTTTTCACAATACTTATAATAAATTTCACAATAAATTTCATTATAATTAAAATAATTAATTGTGATATAAATACTTAAATAATTTCACAAATACTTATAAAAAGTTGCATTGGTAGCATTATTTAATCATTAAACTTAGATAATGGTTTGTAGCTGGAGCCAAGGAGTCAAAAAGTTATTCACTGCCTTTACGAAAAAAAATAAAAAAAAATTGTTGTGTGGCTCTTTTTTGACCACGTATCCACGTGAGGACAACATTTTTTTTTCAGAAATTGTTGTGTAAATAGGTAGAACTTGTTTCAGAAATTTTGCCTTCCTTTCCAACTGCTACAATGAGGAAAGCCTTGGTCTTTTTTTGACTAAAAAAGGTAGAGGTCTTGGTCTTTAATGGTAAATGTCTCTTCTCTTTCAGTTTCACTTCATTTTTTTTTCTTTCTTTCCCTCATTTTCTCTTAGATCCCATCCCTTTCTCTATATTTTTTCTTTCTTTCTTTCTTTCCCTCAACAGACAGAGACCACTGAAATCAAAGAACTCAAGCACAAAATGGGGATGGCTTCAAGGAACACCCGATCATGAACCACACCTGGCTGATGCACCCATTTCAAGGCCCCTCCTGTCGTCGGCAACAAATAGTTGTTCAGTTTTGAACAGTTCTGACGCCGAGATTCACAAGTATTTAAAACCCATGTCGATTTCTTTTTTAAAAATATTTAAGTCATCATTTTTTTTTATTGATTATATGTTCTGGTTTTGTTCTAGTAACATTTGAAATTTGTATGAGGTGTAATTTTTGTAAGAGGATTTTTTTGTAATGAGAATTTTTGTAAGAGTTTGTTTGGTGGTAGAGTGATGTTTTCGGTTAACTTGTTTTAGTGGTGTAACTTATGTTTCAACTTTTGAGGAGGAGGAGAAATGAGTGAAGGGTAGTTTAGTCTTTTTGGAAAAATATAATTTGTCAGATGCTTTTCTCTTGTTCCCATAAAAGTCTTTGCTGCCTTGTGAAAAAGCAAAACAAAACTAATAATATATTCCCTTATATGTATAGTTAATGTGTGCCCTTAGGGCACACATTAACCGGACCCGTGACTTATTGGGTTACAGAATGACTCGTTGGGTTTCACGCTTGTTTTAGGTTGGAAAATGTTTGGAGGGCCATGGTCCCCTGGCTTAAAAAAAAAAATCCTCCTGCTTCGACTTTTAAAATAAGAAGTTAAGTGCAAATTTTAAAATAATGCTAATGCCCCCTAAATTTTAATTTGTTTTTACTTTTTTTTTATTAGTAATTTGTTTTTACTATATTTATGCAAATAACTCTTTTTTTTTTTTTTTTTTTTTACTAAAGTGTACTTTTGGTCCTTTTAGGGAATTTATGATTAAAATTTTTTATTTTGACTCATTATTTTTTATATCTTTTTCATATTTACTTTATAATCTATTTCTATTTATAATTTGACAATGCATATTATGTTTTTCAGTTTTTTGCCTAATGTACCAAAATAAAAAAATATTTTTCTTTTTATAAAATGATAGAATAGAAATTTATATATAAACTCATTTATTATAAATCATTAGTAGATCGTATTTACTTGAATTTTTATGCATTGCATGGGTTATTGATTAGTTATATTAATATTACAAATGCCTATAAAAAAATATTTCATAACTTTTTTTTTCAATAATTCAATTGTTTGGGGAGGGACTATTAAAATGATACCATTTAAATAAAGAACAAGTTTGGCTGCAAGCCAATGAATACAACTTCCATGAAAAAATTAACATCATTATATATTTAATAAATCTAATTGTTAAATTACATATATATATATATATATATATTTATGTTTTTAACACATGTCAAATTCGTGTCAGTCAAATGTTATATACCATTTATTCATAAATTTATTTTTTTATGCATTTTTATATTACAAAATTATGAAATTTAAACATTTGATTGATATATATATATATACATATATATATATATATATGGCAAACCATTGTAAGTGTTTTACAATGTAAATAGCAAGAATCACTTTATCAGTCATATTTTTAACAAGAACAGAGGGAATCTTAAAACAGACATCATCATGGCAAATATGAGCATTATTCAATTCATATTTGATTTTCATTTGGGCACCAGTAGCAGAAACCAATTTTTCAGTTGATTTTTCAAAATATTTCGGAGGAATCAATCCTTCCTGAATACAATTCTTATCAGCACCAGAATCAATCATAGCAATAACAGTGAAATGATAATCATGGGAAACAAAAATCTTCACTTTTGTGAACCATTTTGGGGGAAGAATTTTGTTAATACTAACAAGACTAGGTTGAATATCATCAAGAGGAATTTGAGAATTATCAGCATTACCGTTATCAGAAAGAAGAGCCTGTTGACCGGATTCATCTCCATCCTTGTGCTCATCTTGTTCATCATCAATCTTATTTTGATCAATAGTTTTATCAATTTTTAACATTAACATTTCTTGTTGAAGATTATGGTTATCACTTTTAATATGTTTTAGTTCAAGTTTTAATTCACTTATCTCCTGTTTAACAGTATTAATTTCACATTGGAGATCATTAACAGTTAAATCTTTGGATTTCTTCTTATTAAATCTTTCCAAAGTTTCTTCAAAACTTATAGTTGATTTAAGTTTTTTACTAGTTTCATCTTTTAACAAGTTTTTCTTAAACTTATCCAAATATTCTTTTTGTAATTCAGGATTTTCAATTTGACCAATCAATTTTATTAACAGGCTTTCATTTTCTTCACCTTTAGTGAGAACATTAACAGTTTTAACAACATTGCAACAGGAATCTCTACAACCAAGTTTAATATTAGGAGAATCAGAAGAATCATCAGCAGAATGATAACAAGAATCAGAAGAAGAAAGATCATCTTCCAGAGAATCAGACGAATTGTTTGATTCAAGGATTCTGAATAATTCTTCTTGATCATTATCATCAATTTTCAACATGTTAAACTTGTTTTTCAACTTACCAGGTTTTTGTTTACAATCTTTACTAAAATGACCAGGTTTTCCACAATTGAAACATTTACCTTTACCTGACCGTTGGTTAACATGTTTTTTAGAAACATTTTTCCTTTTAGCATAGAAATCATTAAAATTAGGTTTATGTTTTTTATGGTTATAATTTTTGTAACTTTTATCATGTTTTTTACCTTTTTGCTTAGAAGGAGCAATAGAAGGTAAACCATATTGTTCACAAAAATTTCCCATTTCATATTTAGCTTGTCTTTTATTTTTTAATTGGTGTTTTAACAGTTTTTCATCATTGCACATATTAATTCCAAGTTTTTTAATAGTGCTTAAAATATCACCATAAGTTAAATTATCATAGTCAATAGAATCATTTTTACCAATTAATTCTTGTTTTACCTTATGAGCAAAGATAGGAGGCAGACCGTCAATAAACTTTTCTTTCCAATAAGGCTTGAAACAGTCTTTCCGTTGCATCACCCTGGAAAGGAAAACATCTTGGTACCATCTATAATCAGACATAGTAGGGCATCTCAAATTATTTAACAAGTCAGAAATTCGAGATGAAACATTAGATGGAGTACCAACAAAATGTTTGATAATAGTATAAATCAAGGTATTAACACCATCAGGAACACCTCGACCAATACGATCATCAAAAATAGGCAAGCCTTCATCATTCTTTTTAACAGCATGTTTAATAGAATCTCTGGAATCTTCTGTGAGATATGAATCCCACCATCCACGAAGAGTACCAGAAAAGCCAGTAGTAAGAAGGTCAACAATTTCAGATTGTTCAAAATCATGATTATTTTGATAAGCAATACCAACCATGGACATATGTCCCATTTTGTTAATAATTTCTTGTTCAGAAAAACCATCAATATTCCATTCATAAATCTTATCAGCAGAAACAGAAAACTGAGTTTGAAAAGGTCTTTCTTCAAACTGCATATCAGGAGGAGTAGGTTTTGAATACCAATTTTTTGTAAGAAACATGGGCTTGGAATTGCCAACAAATCTTTTAATTTTGGGTAAACCATCCTCAAAAACATTTTTTGCAGAGACAGAAGAAACAATATCAGAATCTGTATTTTCATCAGAAACAATTTCATTTTTTGAAATAGTTCGAGCAGCAGGAGTACTTGTAGAAGTACCTTCAGTTTTAACTTTTAAATCAGAAAGCATTTTGTCAACAGTTTCAAGAAGTTTAGACTGAGAGGTTCGAAACTTGGATTTGTTATCATGACTGGGTAAATTAATCAAAGGTTCCTCAGTCTTGATAGAAACAGGTTTAACAGGTTTTTGAACAGAAGCAGATTTGTCAACAGAAACAGTTTTTTCAGCAATTTTTTCTTCAATACGGTCAAGCTGTTGACCAATAACATGCAATGATTCATTAGTAAAATTGTTTTGTTCAATAAGGCTAACAACAGGAGTTTGATCATCAGCAATTTTGAAAGGAGTAGCTTTAACATCAATTTTGTCAGTAGTCACCAAAATAGTCTCAAGGGGCGGATGACTAGATCTGACAATGGTTTTGTCATTTTTAACAAAATTAGATTTCTTTATCACATTCAAATAATTTTTGAAAACTTCATCTTTTGAAACATAATAATTTTCAAGAAAATCAAAGAACAAAATATGTCTTTTCAATTGATTCATTTTTTCTAACCATTTTCTTTCAATATCACTCTATAGGGCATGTGTGTGGTATAGGGTTGCTTAGGGTATGTGTTACGAAATGCAACGGTTGTGAGAAAAACATGATAATTGAGTGTTAAAACTAGGATAATATGGATAAGTTGTGGAGATCCAACTCCTCTATCAGCTCCAGGACTGGTTGTCCTCCTGATATTGTGAATGAAGAAGATCACACTGTTGAAGATCATGAGATCCCTGATTTCCGAAAATGGAACATTCCCAAAGTTGATACTAAAACTGTTTACAAAACCAGTTGGGCTGAATCCACTTTTCATCCTATTTATAAAGTCAGAACTGTTGAACAAATATTTTCCATTTCAAAAATGCATGAAAAATGTTGTTTGTTTTCCAAGAAAAATATTAATGACTTTATTGCTAAGAAACTCAGCTATTTGAATATTGGTTTGGTTCAAGTTGCTGTTAAACCACTTACCCGAAAGGGTATTAATGCTTCTATTCTCATGTGTTTACGTGATGCTAGATTTAAAGTTTTCAAAGATAGCATTCTTGGTATGATCACTGCTTCTTTGTATGATGGTCCTGTTTACTTTAACTGTTATCCTGATATTACTCTTGCTTTGGATGATCCTAATATTATTAAAGCATTGACTTTGAACATTGCTTCTTCTGGTTATATTATGGATGAAGGTAGTAAACCTTTTGCTTTAATTTATCGTATTTATTACAGACTTTTGGGTACTCAGTTAAATCCTTGTTGTTTGAATCCTAGAGAACCCTCTGGTAAAACAATGTTAATCACATGTTCAACTCCTGATGCTAAAGTTCAAGTTCCAAAAATGATTCAATGGCAAGATATTACTCTTCCTAAAGAATGGTTGTTGAATCAAGAATCTCCTGTCCCTAAACCTGTTTTTGATGAGCTTGATCTCACAAATATTCAACAATATCTTGATGGTACTATTAAAATATGTTTTCAAAATAATCAACCCTTGAGGATTAACGAAGGAAGACACTCCTTTGCTGGATCTGAAAGTATTTCGAAAAGAGATCATGATATCAATGAGTTTTTACAAAAGAATTTTGAAAAACCCACTGATCTGAAATTAAAAGGTGTTTCAAGTGATAAATCTCAAATCAGCCGCTCTGTTTACTATTCTACCAAACCTGAATCTTCCTCTCCATATGGCAAACCTGCCACTGAAGAAGATGATGATGCTAATTCTGTTTGTCCTTCTGATTCTGATTTTCCTCCTATTGATAATAATGTCAACCATTTAAGAGTTTTGACTGCTGTCAATGAAAATTTTGAAATTGACCTAACTCCATTGTTTGATGAATTTATGCTTCCTAAAAATAAGACAAAAAGAAAAATTTACCAAAATGATTTTGCTCAGCCTGAGAAAAACCGTGTTAAAAGAAAATGGTTAGAAAAAATGAATCAGTTAAAAAGACATATTTTGTTCTTTGATTTTCTTGAAAACTATTATGTTTCTAAAGATGAAGTTACCAAAAATTATTTGAATGTGATAAAGAAATCTAATTTTGTTAAAAATGACAAAACTATTGTCAGATCTAGTCATCCACCCCTTGAGACTATTTTGGTGACTACTGACAAAATTGATGTTAAAGCTACTCCTTTCAAAATTGCTGATGAACAAACTCCGGTTGTTAGCCTTATTGAACAAAACAATTTTACTAATGAATCATTGCATGTTATTGGTCAACAGCTTGACCGTATTGAAGAAAAAATTGCTGAAAGAACTGTTTCTGTTGACAAACCTGTTTCTGTTCAAAAACCTGTTTCTGTCAAGACTGAGGAACCTTTGATTCATTTACCCAGTCATGATAACAAATTCAAGTTTCGAACCTCTCAGTCTAAACTTCTTGAAACTGTTGACAAAATGCTTTCTGATTTAAAAGTTAAAACTGAAGGTACTTCTACAAGTACTCCTGCTACTCGAACTATTTCAAAAAATAAAATTGTTTCTGATGAAAGTACAGATTCTGATACTGTTTCTTCTGTTTCTGTAAAAAATGTTTTTGATGATGGTTTACCCAGAATTAAAAGATTTGTTGGCAACTCCAAGCCCATGTTTCTTACAAAAAATTGGTATTCAAAACCTACTCCTCCTGATATGCAGTTTGAAGAAAGACCTTTTCAAACTCAGTTTTCTGTTTCTGCTGATAAGATTTATGAATGGAATATTGATGGCTTTTCTGAGCAAGAAATTATTAACAAAATGGGACATATGTCCATGGTTGCTACTGCTTATCAAAATAATCATGATTTTGAACAATCTGAAATTGTTGACCTTCTTACTACTGGCTTTTCTGGTACTCTTCGTGGATGGTGGGATTCATATCTCACAGAAGATTCCAGAGATTCTATTAAACATGCTGTTAAAAAGAATGATGAAGGCTTGCCTATTTTTGATGATCGTATTGGTCGAGGTGTACCTGATGGTGTTAATACCCTGATTTATACTATTATCAAACATTTTGTTGGTACTCCATCTAATGTTTCATCTCGAATTTCTGATTTGTTAAATAATTTGAGATGCCCTACTATGTCTGATTATAGATGGTACCAAGATGTTTTCCTTTCCAGGGTCATGCAGCGAAAGGACTGTTTCAAGCCTTATTGGAAAGAAAAGTTTATTGACGGTCTGCCTCCTATCTTTGCTCATAAGGTAAAACAAGAATTAATTGGTAAAAATGATTCTATTAACTATGATAATTTAACTTATGGTGATATTTTAAGCACTATTAAAAAACTTGGAATTAATATGTGCAATGATGAAAAACTGTTAAAACACCAATTAAAAAATAAAAGAAAAGCTAAATATGAAATGGGTAATTTTTGTGAACAATATGGTTTACCTTCTATTGCTCCTTCTAAGCAAAAAGGTAAAAAACATGATAAAAGTCACAAATATTATAGCCATAAAAAACATAAAAAATACAGAACCAATTTTGATGATTTTTATAAAAAGAAAAATGTTTCAAAAAAATATGTTAACCAACGGTCAGGTAAAGGTAAATGTTTCAACTGTGGAAAACCTGGTCATTTCAGTAAAGATTGTAAACAAAAACCTGGTAAGTTGAAAAACAAGTTTAACATGTTGAAAATTGATGATAATGATCAAGAAGAATTATTCAGAATCCTTGAATCAAACAATTCGTCTGATTCCTTAGAGGATGATCTTTCTTCTTCTGATTCTTGCTATCATTCTGTTGATGATTCTTCTGATTCTCCTAATATTAAACTTGGTTGTAGAGATTCCTGTTGTAATGTTGTTAAAACTGTTAATGTCCTCACTAAAGGAGAAGAAAATGAAAGCTTGTTAATAAAATTGATCGGTCAAATTGAAAATCCTGAATTACAAAAAGAGTATTTGGATAAGTTCAAGAAAAATTTGTTAAAAGATGAAACTAGTAAAAAACTTAAATCAACTATAAGTTTTGAAGAAACTTTGGAAAGATTTAATAAGAAGAAATCCAAAGATTTAACTGTTAATGATCTCCAAGGTGAAATTAATACTGTTAAACAAGAGATAACTGAATTAAAACTTGAACTTAAAAACATTAAAAGTGATAACCATAATCTCAAACAAGAATTGTTAATATTAAAAATTGATAAAACTGTTGATCAAAATAAGACTGATGATGAACAAGATGAGCACAAGGATGGAAATGAATCCAGTCAACAAGCTCTTCTTTCTGATGAAGGTATTGATGGTGCTCAACCGAGCCTTGTTAATCTTAACAATATCCTTCCCCCAAAATGGTTCACAAAAGTGAAAATTGTTGTTTCCCATGATTATTATTTCACTGTTATTGCTATGATTGATTCTGGTGCAGATAAGAATTGTATTCAGGAAGGATTAATCCCTTCAAAATATTTTGAGAAATCAACTGAGAGATTGGTTTCTGCCAATGGTTCCCAAATGAAAATTAAATATGAACTGAATAATGCTCATATTTGCCATGATAATGTCTGTTTCAAAATTCCTTCTGTTCTTGTTAAAAATATGACTGATAAAGTGATTCTTGGCTTGCCATTTATAAATGCTTTGTATCCCTTCCTTGTTGATAATGATGGAATTACTACTGATCCTTTTGGACAGAAAGTAAAATTTGAATTTGTTTCAAAACTTGAAATTGATGTTAATAATGCTTTAGACTTGTCTTTTGATTCCCCTGCTACTATATTTAACCACTAGTAAGTGGGATAATATTAGTATTTATACCACTAATAAGTGGGTTATTATGGCTCCCTCTACTGAGAGGAAAAACAAGGGAAAAGCTCCTGTAGAGGACTATTCCCAAAACAAAATGCATGAAGGTGAATCTTCTGGGGTAAAACCCAGTGGATCGACATCCCTTCAAGGGTATGTCCCGGCAACGGTGGCATATTCCTGTGGTGATATTGTGATTGCTTTGCAGGAAGTTTTGTCAAAAAATTTACAATTCCACAATGGAATCTATTCAGAACTTCCAGATTCTATTAAATTTATTCTTGATAACCTTCAAGCTGCTTTTATTCGAAACCACCATGATCTGTTAAAAACCACTCTTAGAGCCCTGGAAATCCATCTTGTTAACCTTTCTGCTCAGAATGAGGCTTACCTAAGCCATTATGTTAACCTTATCTCAGAAAACCCTCTTGCTTCAAACAATGGCTTGAAGGGGATCCTCATTTGTCCTTCAAAAACCCTTATGCTCTTGCAAAATGTTGGGGAAACTATTTTAATAATCAAATTATTGAAGTTGCTCAGAGCCTGTGGAAGGATTATCATTTCATGGGAAGCACTGATAGAATTTATGTTTTTGGTCCCAGGCCACGTGTTGAAGCTATTGCTCGGCTACGTATTGTTGACCATTGTAATCCAAAGAGCTTTCTCATTCCAGGAAGAAGACCACTGGATGAGCCTATTTTATATTGTGGATTTTGCAACCAATATGCTATTTATCATGAGCATGATTGTGACTCTCCACGGGGTCCTTTTGATCCTTTTGATGGATACCCGTCCGATGCTCCTTCTACTGATTAATTGTGTAGTCCTCAGATTATTGTTTCTACTATTCCCTATTTGTCTAGCCAGCATAATGGCCACTATTCAAGAACATGCGCACATGATGATATTCCTGATGATATTCCTACTAGTTTTTGTCAGAAATCTTGCTGATTTTATGCCTCTCACGTTGGAAGTGTTGCATACTCCGAAGACTCCCATCATAGTTCAAATTTTGGCTTCTTTTGATGACTCCTTTAAGGACAAAAAAATGATGAGGTCTATGCCTAAAAATGAAGGTCTAAGCCCTCCCGTAAGATGCTCCTGATTTCTCCCATGACTTGGAGTCAAAAAGAAAAAGATGCACTTTTACTATTCATCTGTCACTATTCACCTGTCACTATTCATCTGGCACTATTCATCCGTTACTATTCATTCCGAATTTTGCCTATTAAAGGGGGGCTGTCCCTTATGTTGAACACAGAATTCATTTTTAGAATTCATATTTAGAACTTATTCTCAGAACTTATTAGAACTTCCTCTAGAGAGTTTACCTTCTTTGAGAGAGTTCTCCTATTATCTTGTTAACCACAACCTTGTTCACCATAACCTTGTTCATACAAACCTTGTAACTAGGACTAGTTCAAGCTTTGTAACTGTTAACCTCTACTGTTGAGATCTTGTTGTATTCAATTATTTATGAAATCTTGTTGTATTCACTACTATATATTTGTCTTTGATCTACTAAAAAAAATAGCTATTAAAAGAAAATATAATTTAACATTAGATTTATCAAAATTAACATCCAATAAAAATATATTAAATAAAATTGTAACCATTTTTTTACAAATTAATTTATAGCAAAACTTTGTTGGTTAAAAACACATTTGCCTCCTATTTTGACTCTCAAGAGAGCATATTTGGGTGTTCTCAACCTCTTTCCTTAATGCTACTCCTATTTATTAGATACAAAGTATGAAGTTATTATATCTTCAATTGACAAACTTTTCTAGGGTAGGTGTGAAATTAGGTTTCATGATTATATATTATACAATGCTCAAACCTTTTAAAATGAAAAATCTTTTTAAAAGTAATAGTACTACCTTTTTTTTTATAGTAAAAAAAGCAAAAGTTTGGGTGTTCACATTAGGGTTGTCCAAGGACCTGCCTGACTGACCCACTCGCTGTTGCCAACCGAAACCCGACTTGCCGCAAACCGAACCGACTGCTCTGGCTGTCGACGATGGATTTGATTCTTGAAAATCCCAGATCAACGGGTCGGAGATCGGATCTCCTCCTCTCAAATCCGAGAAACCCGATCCGACTAACCCATCATTTTTCTGGCGAGAAGGTGTAGATCCGGTGAGATTTGAGATTTTTTTGGGAAGATTTAAGCTAGATTCAGCGAGATTTCACTAGATCTAACCAAGATCTTGCCAAAAATGGCCAAGATCTCGCTGGATCTAGCAAGATCTAGCCTGATTTCTATCGTTTTTCAAAATTTTTTTGCAAGAGTTCTACCGTTTTTCATCTTTTCTTGACTGGATTCTTTTCGTTTTCCAAATAATCAACCCCAACCGATCTACCCAAACTCTGTGGAAGCTCCGACCGGCTCGATCCGATCAACCACTTCGGTTGGCGATGGTTTAGAAGTTGGAAGACCTGATCTGGTTGGGTCAGTTCCGGATTGGGCACTGTAAGGTTGAATTTAATCAACCATCTTGTTGGCTTTATTCCGTGCCAAATTTGCTTGTATTTTAGTATTTAGTAACCCTATATTTTGGTGGGATTATTGTAAGGGTAGTGTGTAAGAGAGTGTGAAGAAATGTTCCTCAATGTGCAAAGAAGTAAGGATTCGCGACTGGAACTTGCGGGTGCAAGCCGCCAGATGAAAGTCACGTGCCAAGCATGCGGGAAGCTGAAGCGTTATGCTAGTTGGTGCACTACAGGACAAAAGTCCTAGGCTGGCCAGGCAGTTAATTCGTGGCTGAAACTCGTAACTCAGACTAGTCGCGAGGCCAAGCCGCCAACCAGCCCTGTTTAGGAAAAAATGTCTCTTCGTATTCCAAACACTCACCATTATATATAGACCCTTATACCCACAAAATGTAGAGAGCTTCCAGAAAGAATTTTGTGAGAGAAACCCTAGAGAAAAACAAGATTGATTCATCCACAATCTTTACCTTAGAGACTCTTCAAATTCCTCTACTCTCTTCCTCTCCATTGATATATCCTTAAGAGGTTCTTAACCAAATCCTTTTCTCACCATACTCATATCTGTGAGAAGGTTTATTTGGTGCTTTGGGAAGCAGTTAGGAAGGAACCAATTCACATTGGTTGATGCTATGTGAATGTTCAAAATGGGTATGAAACCCCCTTGAACGTTTAGACCCAAAATTACAAATTATCAATTCAAGCTTATTATCAAACAATTAATGTGCGGAATATGAACATAAGCCAAATACAGAATTGATAAACAATCTAAGCCAAATATAAACACAACCACAGCAGTGAATATAAGACAAAGATAAAGGGTAGGAAGATGTAAACATACAGACAACACACGATGTGTTATCGAAGAGGAAACCGAAGCCCTCGGCGTAAAACCTCTCCGCCGCCCTCCAAGCAGTAAATAATCCACTAAAGAATGTAATTAGGATATATAAACAGTAGAAGACCCTCCAAGCCTAATCTACCCAATGTACCTAAGCCCTCCAAGCTTCTTGCTCCAACGAGGTTGCGCTGAACTTTTTTCTTCTCTAGCTTACCGGATTCCGCTACTAGACCATAGTATCAACCAATGTGAATTGGTTCCTTCCTAATTGCTTCCCAAAGCACCAAATAAACCTTCTCATGGATATGGGTATGGTGAGAAAATGATTTGGCTAAAGACCTTTCAAGGATTTAACAATGGAGAGGAAGAGAGTAGAGGAATTTGAAGAGTTTCTAAGGTAAAGATTGTGGATGAATTAATCTTGTTTTTCTCTAGGGTTTCTCTCACAAAATTCTCTCTAGAAACTCTCTAGATTTGGTGGGTATAAGGGTCTATATATAGTGGGGTGAGAAAGGAATGCGAAGAGTCATTTTTTCCCAAACAGGGTGGTTTGGCGGCTTGGCCTCACGACTGGTCTGAGTCGCGAGTTCTAGTCGCGAGTTAACGGTCTGGCCAGCTTGGAACTTTTGTCCTGTAGTGAGACAGCTAGCGTGACCCTTCACCTCCCCCGTGTGCTTCTCACGTGCCTGCAGTTGGCAGCTCCCAGTCGTGAGTCACTTGCGAGTCCTAACCGCGAAACTCTGCATCTTTGCACAATTTTGAGCATTTCTTCACATCTTCTCACACACTACCCTTACAAGAATCCCACCTAAATACAAGGTTACTAATTGCTAAAATACAAGCAAATTTGGCACGGAATAAAGCCAACAAGATGGTTGATTAAATTCAACCTTACAATCTCCCCCTTTGGCTATTCCATGACAAAACCCTACAACAGACTCTAGACTTGAAGCGTGAGTTGGGAACAGTTGATCAAAACTCACTCACGCCTAACTCTAGATTTTGATAAGCTCTTGAAACATATGAACAAGTATCTCCTGAAACACAACAACACAATAATATCATTGTATGCAGAAAACTTGAAATGCATATGGAGCAAGCAAAAACCGATCAAGTAAAAATGGAATAAAGTAATAGACCATGGCTTGACCAAAATAGGTAATCACTATACAATAGTGATCACAATGCTCATTCACACAAGGAATGAACATCCGGACATGCAAGCTAATAAGCTTATATGCAAAGTATCATTTGCATGTCCAACACTTAACCAATACATACAAACATATATGCATCTAGGAACAATCCTACAAGGGCACAAGAGTGATATACTTAAGAAAATGCATAACATTAACAAGTACATAAGCCGCAAAGCAAGACTACAAAGCAAAACTATTGCATTGCATGGTACAAACCATAGAAGCCTACAAAATGCAAGGAAACAAACCCTTAAAAACTTACAAAAGCAATATGGGTACAGATATAACCATAACATAAACAAATAACAGAATAACGTCATCAATATATAAGTGAATATCATCAAAGTTTCAAATCAGTATCCTCACAAATAGATACAAACAAAACACATATAAACATAAAACATAAGTTAAGTTTTGTTAGGCTATCTTCAAAATTATGTAAAATGAAAATGTATATCAACTCCCTGAGCACACACAACTCCCCCTTTCAGTATGCACATTTTCTCTTTCTTGTGTCGCTCTCCCCCATACTATCGCTCTCCCCCTTTTTGTCAGGAATAGCTAAATGCTGTCCTCTAACTTTTGCTGAATAGCATCCAACTGTGTTTCAATGGCCGTGAGACACACTTGAACTTGGTTGTTAGTTGTGTAGATGAGCCGGTGTAGTTCAGAGATCCGTTCAACCACATTTTCAATCAAGTGACTTTGCCTGGGTATTTGAAATCCAGGGGGAATAGATGGAGCACTAGTTGATTGAAAAGGTGTAGCTGAGCTTTGGCTAGATGGAGTGACTGGTTCACTCTTGAGAGGAGTGGCTCTTACTTGCTTGAAGAGTATATAATGATATTGATCGAGGACAAGGCGCAATTTTTCCATCTGATGGAGGATTGACACCTTCACGAAAAATGATCTTCATAATGAGACTACAGAACGGAAGAGTCATTCACGCTGCTGATCGAGTCGCTGTTTTCCCAATGATCTGAAATATGTGGGCACATATGTCAATTGGAACACCAGTAATGAGATCACACAAGAATTTAGCCCTTCTAAGATTGATGAATGCAGTGTTTGACAACGGGTAAAGGTTTGAGAACATGATCGGCTTTAGGGTTGTTAGTTCAGGTGAAAAAAGTGCAGTGCCTACAGATGATCCTGCGCTTCCCACTTCATGTTCACTCCCAAGAACTTGAAGAATATCTTGTGCCTGAAGTACTCTGTCATCATATGGAGTTCAATTCGCATTTTCAGGTCTAGTGATGTGAAGAACCTTAGCAATATAGTTTGCATTGATGGAAAATTCTGTTCCTCGAACCCAGCATTTTAACTCTACCCCTGTGTATCTAGCATTGGAGTAGAATTCCTTGATCAATTCTTCAATTGGATCTTCAAAATTACCAAAAAGATCAGCCCAATCTCTTTCTTCAAAAATCTTAGTGATAAATGTTGTCCCCAGGGTGTCAAACTTGACAACTCGTTCCACAATGAGAGGAGCCTTTATAAAGACATCTGTGTAGGTCTTTGAGTCAAGAGGTGTCCTAAATTTCTCAATGGTAGCGTCCCTAGATGATTGAGACGAGAGCCGTGTCCTTTTAGCAACCGAGGTTGAGGGATCATTGACTGCAATGGCTTTGCCTTTAGATGAACGACGAGTCATCTATAAAAGAACAGACACACAGCAAAGAACCAAATGCAATACCACAGGGTACCAACAACAACTTGATTAGATTCAGGTAAGAATGTGAATCTGAGAGATTTCACTTAATCACCAAATACTCCGAGAGATTTCAAAGTTAATAAATCATAGGCAATATAGAAGTATTGTGTGGAACATGTGAACAAGAATGGTGATTGATTAGATACAACTCAGTGTCAAGAGATCATTGAATATCACAAAGTCACACACTGACATTGTGAAAAACTACCATGAGCATGATATGCAAAAATCCATATTGCCATGAAACATGTCAAAGAGCACAAAACTCCATAAAAAATATCATTAAAATAATTAAAAACTACTCAAAAACATCATCTCCCAAACAAATAGCACTCAGCAGAAAGAAACTAAGACATGTACGATCATGTTTTTTCACAAAAACATAATGGCACCAACACCACTCACAGATTCAAGGAAATAACACTAAAATCGTGAAATCTGAAGAGGAAGAAGGAAAACCCATACCTTTTTCTTGAAGATTTTAGAAGAAAAAATGCAGAAATTGTGGATTTTCGAAGAAATACACAGAGTGTTTCAGAGAGTGAAATGGGGAAGATAATGAACAGTCACTTAATTTCGAGGGAAAAACTGAAAAAATTTTGAAAACTGACTTTAAAACGCAAAACACACATTTTTCGCGACTAGAATAAGTCGCCAGTAAGTCGCCAGGGTAAGCCGCGAATCACTTTGAAACCAAAAATTTTGAAAAATTTTCTAAGTGTTTTTGGCGATTGGAAGGTCTACCCGCGAGGGAGTCGCGAGCTGAGTCGCGAAAATCTCTGTGTACCTCTCGCGACTGGACCTTCCACCCATAAACAAGTCACCATGATTGACTTGTGATCATGCGACTGGGGCATGCGACTCAAAATACCTGCGACTGAGTTGCCAAAACAGGGCAAAAATGTTTTTGAAATTTTGACATTTTTGTAAATATAAAATACTTTCCAAAAACAGCTAAAACACTAAAAAATCTTTTTATGTTTGATCAAACAAAGATTGAGCATGTGAAAACACATTTAATCAAGTATAATCACACAAATGAATATGGCATTCATTGAACATAAACTTGTGTGTTATGTGTGGATATCAAACATGAGACAGTCCTTAGTCCAATGTGAAGCTTCAATGATCAATTCAATCAAGGCATACACAACTAGCACTAGATAATGTGACCTATCTCAATTATAGAAACATGCATATATGACCTCCCACATAAACTTGATTACAATTCTTTGAAGCTTTTCATTTGGCTCTATATATATCATATCATTTTCACTTTTTGAATCAAAAACATCTTATTGTGAGATAGATGCTTGAAATTTTTGATATTTCAATTTATGAATTAGTCTTTGGCTTTTTGGGTATCATACATTTTATTTTGGTCACTTTCCCTTTTTCCTAGTCGAATACTAGTATGTGCGACAGGCTTTTGCAGCTCTATATCTCTTTTTATTTGGAGATTTACATTTGGAGAGCTCTTTTAAACAAAAATAAAGAGTGGGAAGATATATAGGCACGAGTCTATGCATGTCTCAAGATCAACAAAACCATTCACTAATCATTCATGACAAGGTTGAAGATCTATTTACAACGGTCACATAGATTTCAAAATTTCTCCCACAATGATATGAGTGCATATGAAACAAGCTAAGCTCATAGATGCACAAAGCCATTAGTACAAAGGTACAAGGCAAAATATGCTTTGAGACAAAAAACTCAACAAAGTCGATCAAACTTTTTGGATTTTCTACTTTTTATGTGTTTTTGGATTTTTGACACAAAAAATAAAGGTTGATCAAAACAAAAACAACAATGTAAAAGACATCTTAAACAGAACTCACAAACAAACTTTTTCAATTCAAACTTGCAAGAAGCAAACTACCAAGCATATACACAAAGTATGGGAAGTATTAATGCATAAACATGTTGTAATGCTTATGCATAAGTATCCTTCGTCACCCACACGTCACGTGCGTTTAGAGTGATATCCTTGACGGATTGGGTACGAGAGTTAGGACTTTCAAACCTTCATGTGAAGCTTTCCAGGCAATTTGTGAAGGCACCGATCATCTACATTACGTCCATCATTCCGGAATCACTGGTTTGACTTCTCGGTTGCTCACCACCTCAAGACCTTTTGTCATTTCTTCTTCCTCATGATCTAGGTGCGCTTGCATTGTTCAATGCTCTCAGCTTTTGGCAGTTGGGTTTGGTATGTCCTTACAATCCGCAATAGTGACAAACATAGTTCATTCCATGACCCCATTGTGATCTTGGGAGAGATCTTCCTCTAGCTTCAAATCTTGCTTCTGATTGATTACGGGAATTATTAACCACCCGTTGATCATCCACCCTCTTCTTCTTTTCAGCCTTAACATTCTTAGAAATAGACTCCTCTACAACCATCTCTTTGGCCTTTACAAATTTCACTTCTTTGGTAACATTGGCCGATGAGCTACTCCCTCCGGTATATCCCAAACCAGACTTATCTGAGAAGTGTTTTTGAGATGAAATAACATCTTCCAGCTTCTTGGAGGAGACCCTTTCTATCTTGGCTTGTGCTTGCACCACTTCTTGCTCAAGAAATCTTACTTTGGTATAAGCTTCTAATAGCTCACCATTTAGTGTCTCAATTTCACACTTTGCCTCTTTATATCTGGCCAGGAGATTTTTGTAGTCCTCCTCAGCTTTCTTCATCTTCTTCACAGCCGCCTTTGCCACCCTTGTGTACTCTCCCGATTTCTCAAGAAGTAAGGCGTAATTCTTTTGAAGGTTAGCTGTATCTTTTTCCTCTTCAGCATCTGATTCCTCAATAATCCCTAAGGATTCATCATCGCTATGCTCTCCAAGTTCTTGAACAAGTTGATTAAGGTCATCTGTGGACTCAACATGCTTAATGGCCATAAATGCAGAGTAGTTTCCTTCTCCATCACAGCTATCCTCAGAGTCTGAATTTGATGAGTCTGAATCACTTAAAGTAGTGGCATAGTTCATTCCCTTCGACTTCAAATAATTGGGACATTCCTTTTTGAAGTGCCCATGTCTATTACATTCAAAGCATGTAATTCCTTGTGAAGATTGGGAATCTTTACCATCTTTTCTTCTGAACTCTTTCTTCTCCTTTCCGGAATTTTGAAATTTTTCTTTGTCACCGGATTTCCCACTGTTTTTGAGCTTTAAGAATTTCCGGAAGTTCTTTACAAGGTACGCCACATCTTTGTCTACTGCATCCTCATTCGTAGAGTCATTAGACACTACTTTCTCATCAATTGTTTTTAGAGCAAGTGATTTACTCTTCTTCTATGTGGGCAGGGACAACTCATATGTCTGCAGAGAACCAACCAGCTCTTGAACTTTAATGTCGTCAAGATCTTTGCTCTCTTTAATGGCTGTTACTTTGACTCGGAAACTTTCTAGGAGTGATCGAAGGATCTTCCTTACAATTCTTGAGTCCTCCATCTTTTCCCCCAAATTGAATTTTCCAACAACCACTTCGTTTAATTTATTGTAAAACAAATCAAAAGACTCATCCTCACTTATCTTTAGCTCCTCAAAGCGAGTGGTCAACATCTGAAGTTTGGTGTCCTTCACTTTCTTAGTCCCTTCATAGGTTGTCTCCAGAATTTTTCATGCTTCCTTAGCAATGGTAATACGTGAAATCCGGTGAAATTCTTTTGGAGAGACACCACAGAAGATAGCATTCAATATTTTGCTGTTTGCATTGGCCGCTGCAAGTGCAGCTTTATCCTAAGTGGACTTGGCAGCCTCCGGTTGTGTCCAACCCACTTCAACTACATCCCATACTGCATCATCGATAGAGCAAAGAAATGCCCTCATTCTAACCTTCCAAAAAGCATAGTTATTACCATAAAAAAATGGTGGTACATTAAGAGATTGAGACCTATCCATCTCAAAGGGGGCCAAGGATCACACTTAGGTATTTAAACCACAGCAAGTGTACTCACTCTGATACCAATTGAATGTTCAAAATGGGTATGAAACACCCATGAACGTTTAGACCCCAAATTACAAATTATCAATTCAAGCTTATTATCAAACAATTAATGTACGGAATATGAATATAAGCCAAACACAGAATTGATAAACAATCGAAGCCAAATATAAACACAACCACAGTAGTAAATATAAGGCAAAAATAAAGGGAAGGAAGATGCAAACACACGAACAACACACGATGTGTTATCGAAGAGGAAACCGAAACCCTCGGTGTAAAACCTCTCCGGTAAGCTAGAAAAGAAAAAGGTTCGGTGCAACCTCGTTGAAGCAAGAAGCTTGGAGGGCTTAGCTACATCGGGTCGATTAGGCTTGGAGGGTCTATTGCTGTTCATGTATCCCAACTATATTTTCTAGTGGATTATTGACTGCTTAGAGGGCGGTAGAAAAGTTTTACGCCGAGGGCTTCGGTTTCCTCTTCGATAGCACATCGTGTGTTGTCCTTGTGTTTGCATCTCTCTTTTCCTTTATCTTTGCCTTTTATTTTTTGCTGTGGATGTGATTATAATTGGCTTAGACTGTTTATCAATTTAGTATTTAGCTTATGTTCATGTTCCGCACATTAATCGTTTGATATTAAGTTTGAATTAATAATTTGTATTTTGGGGTCAAAACATTCAAGGGTGTTTTATACACATATTGAACTTTCAATTGGTATCAGAGCGGGTACACTTGTTGTGGTTTAAATACTTAAGTGTGATCTTTGACCCCTTGTGTTTATTTGCCATGGATTGTGCTTTATATGACTCTTTATATGATTTGGTTGATGATAAATGTAACATGCCACGTGTTTGTGAAAATGCCTCTATGAGTGATAATCTTTATAATTGTGATGCTATGTTACATGAATCTTTGGATGTTATTGATATTCCTAACATCAAACCCTTGAAGAAAATTGCTAAGAAGTTTCAAAAGAATTTGAACAAGTTATTTTGTGAAAATGATGATTTGATTGCTAAGCTCAATGAATCCAACAAATTGGTTGAAAAATATAAGAAACTTGTTGAAAATTCTCTTGAAAAGCTGAAAGAGTTTGAATGTTTGAATATGGACTTAGATGCTAAACTTGTTTTGTCTAACAAACTTGTTGATGAACTAAAATGTGAAAATGAATCTCTTAAGATGCATGCCAAGTGTTTGATTGTTGAACCTATTGATAAAAAGGATAAAAATATTTGCTGCAATCATGTTGTTGTTAGGTTTTTAGACCCCTATAAACAACAATTAAACTAACCTAAAGAATTAACCAATTGATTAACTTAGTCAATTTATGCAATTCTAGGTTAACACAATCAAATAATCATATCAAGCATATAAAGCAGCAGAAATATAAAGAACACAAGATATGATGACCCAGGAAACCACACGGTAAAAACCTGGGGAGGATTTGACCTAGCTATCCTCAAGGTAAACTTGAATCCACTATGCAAAAGAATTGAAGTTCATACAATAAGACTTACAAGCACCCCCGCTTGACTTCCTATTGCTACCCACCAGTGGAACTTACTGACACGACCACGTGCAAGCTCCGAATCCATGAACTCCTTCTTTCATGGATTCTCCACAAGATACAAGCACTCCCGCTTGTGTTTCTTTAAGCCCCAACGGCAGCAACTGAGTTGATCATCAAGGTGTTGATAATATCTCTACCTTGAAAACCCTACGTTTATGTGAAGGAAAGCTCCTCAAGTATCTCACAAGAGATTCACACAAAACAGCAAATATGAGCAACAAGAGCTTCAAGAGCTACTCTAAAAACGTGGCTAGGGTTTCTTTTATATAGTGGGAGAAGTAGATTTGAAACCCTAATCCTTAATGGGCTTGGGCTAAGTTGGAAAATTCTACAGAAAAACGATCTACATGACTTTCGATCGATCAAGTCTAATTTTCGATTGATCGAGTCAGGCATATTTACACAGTAAATCCTGCAGAACACTCGATTCCAACTATACAATTAAACATACTTTGAGCTAGTCTAAAACAAATTAAAACCTATTTTGATCATGGTTTGCCAACATTACAAATTAGAGTTCTAATACATTAGTTCCTAATTCCTTAGAACCTAACAGTTGTGGTACTCGATATTGTGCCTATTGTGAGTTCTAACCCAAAGGACAAATCGGTGTACATTCCTCCACATAAAAGAAACCAAAAGATAGAGAGAAAGGCTATTAAGTCAAAGCCTCCGTTTAGGTCTCAATCTAAGGTTTTGGATGGATCTAAGTTTATTCCAACTTGCCACCATTGTGGTGTGATTAGTCATATAAGACCTCAATGTCATAAGTTGAAGAGAGAACAAAAACATGTTGCTAGATCCTTTCCTAAAAAGCTGAATGGACCTAAACACATTGTGTGTCACCATTATGGTGCTTTTGGTCATCTAAGACCTCATTGCTCTAAGTTTCATGCTCTTAAAAGAATCAAAAGAAAAGAGAAACTTGAGCTTCTTGGTAGTTGTGCTAAAAAGGGTAAACCAGTTTTGAGTGAAGATAGCATGTTGTTAAAGAAATTGTTTAATGCTCTTAACTCCTTGACTATATGCATCTCCGATTCTCATTCTTTCAACCTTCATCTCACTTCTAATGAGGCACTCATTTCATACAATCGTTCCGTTTGGATGAGGAAAGGTTCCTATGGTTGAGCTTTTGCTCTTTTGGTCCTTGATCTAATTCTTTCGATCTTTGTAGGACCTTTCATGCATTAGATGCGTCATTGTCATGCATTTATGCATGATGCATCTCTTTATTTGCATTGTTTTGGTTTTGTTTTGATCTTATCTTTTTGTTTTAGTTTTGTGTGAGTAAAAATCCAAAACCACATAAAAAGTGAAAAATTCAAAAAGTTTGATTGTATATGTTTGAGCATATATCATATGTGAGTTTTGCCTTGCACCTTTATACAAATGGCTTTATGCATTTACGAGCTTAGCTTGTTCTTTATGCACTTATATCTTTGTGTGATTGTTATAAATCGATCTTCAAGCTTGTCATGAATGATTAGTCAATAGTCATGTTGGTTTTGATATCTCTTCCCACTCTTTTATTTATTTATTTATTTTTGCTTAAAGAGCCCAACAAATGTAAATCTCAAAATGAAAAGAGATAATGAACTGTAAAAGCCGTCGCATATACTAGTATTTGACTAGGAAAAAGGGAAAGCGACTTGTTAATGAAAATGTATGATGCCTAAAAAGCCAAAGGCTTGTTCATCAAATTGAAATATTAAAAATTTCAGGTATCGATCTCAAAATGAGATGTACTGATTCAAAATGATCAAATGTTATGATGTACATGAAGCCAAATGAAAAGCTTCAAAAACTATGTAATCATTTTCTTGTAGGAGGTCATATATGTTCATTTCTATAATTGAGATAGACCACTTGTCTTAGCACTAGTTGTGTATGACTTGATTGAATTGATCATTGAAGCTTCACTCTAAACTAAGGACTATTCCACATTTGATACATACACACAACACACATGCCTAATGTTCAATGAATGCCTTATTCATTTGTTCGATTGTACTTGTTTAAATGTGATGTGTGTGTGCTCAACTATATATGGATCAATCCAAAAAGATTTTTGATCATTTTATATGTATTTGGAATGTATCTATCCTTGAGGCGACCTTGGTCATGTGTCCACCCTTGAGTAATGTTAGACTATTCACCCATGGGCGACTTTGGTCATGTATCTACCCTTAGGTGACTTTGTTCGTTGTGCTTTCCTCTTGGGGTGACTTTACATTTAGACCGTCCACTCATGGGTGACTTTGGTCATGCATCCACCCTTAGGCGACTTTGTTCGTTGTCCTTCCCTTTTGGGGTGACTTTACGTTTAGACCATCCACCCGTAGACGACTTTGGTCATGTGCCCACCCGTGGGCAATGTTTGACCGTCCACCCATGGGCGACTTTGTGTTTGATGGCACATGTTAACTCTTAGTCGTCCATTCAATTAGGTTGTCAAACAACTAATGTATCTATCCTTTGATCGCTTGGATTTAGTCAGACGACTAGTGTTGAGTCGATGCGTTGCACAAATATTACTTGTCTGTTGGCCCCCATTCCATGTTTGCCATTGCTACTTGTGTCAATCGTCTATGGAAGATCCTTGGATCTTTCGTCATCTTGGTGACATGGAGGATCACTGCTTGAGTTGATCATTCGTCACCTTGGAGACTTCGTCAGAGGATCACTATTTGGGTTAATCATCTATAAAGGATTCCTTGGATCATTCGTCACCTTGGCAACTTGTAGGATCATTGCTTAAGTTGATCGTTCGTCACCTTGGTGACTTCATCAGAGGGTTGCTACTTGGGTCTATCGTCTATAAAGGATTCCCTGGATCATTCGTCACCTTGGAAACTTGTAGGATCGCTGCTTGAGCTGATTGTTTGTCACCTTGGTGACTTTGTAGAAGGGTAGACGATATTGGTCATTCACTTTCGTCTACCTAATGCATCACAAGTGGAGAAAATGCTTCTATTCAAATGGTAAGCTCATAAAAAAAATAAGTGAAGTCTTAAATAAGCAAGTAACAAAAAACTGTAAGTTGCATCAAAACATGATACTTATAAGCAATGTGTGGAAAGGAAATACAAGCAGAGTAAATATAAACATAGTTGTAGGAAGCAAACCACAAGTGGTACTCCCTCTAGTGCTCGGCGTTCCAAGGGTGAGGTAGCTTTTTCCCATCAAGTGTCCCTTGGTGGTAAGTACCTTTCCTGAAGAGGTCGACTACCTTGTATGGTCCTTCCCAGTTTGGACTAGCTTTCCATGTGCCGAGTCCCTAGTGGCGAGCGTTACCCATCTTAAAACTAGCTCACCTACGTTTAAGTGTCTTGGCTTTGCTCGTTTATTGTAATGCCTAGCCATGAGGTTTTGATACGAAGCTAGCCTTTCTTCAATACCTATTCTTACTTCATCCAGTAAGTCATGATTGAGACGTGGCTCTTTGTCATTCTTATCTTCATTTTAGTGATCCGCTTTGAAGCTTGTAAGTCCTACCTTTGCCGGTATCATCGCTTTGGTTCCAAATGTAAGCATGAACGGAGTTTCACTTGCAAGGGTTCGTGTTGTCATCTAATATGCCCATAAGATAGTTGGAAGCTCATCTATTTGAATGGAGTTTTTTGTTGTTAGGACATATGTGATTCACTTGTTAGTAACATATGTCACTACTTTATGTAATTGGCAAATCCTTTGACAAAACGCACTTTACTTGTAATTGGGTAGATTTAGGATGTGTTTAATACTCCAAAGAACAAAAGTTCAAGTTTAGTATTGAAGCCATGCAAGTCGGTTCAAGAAACAAGTGAAGAAGTGTTGATTCATTAAAGCTCGACAGATAGCTATCGAGGTCTCTATTGAGGTTATGTGAATTCAGATTTTTAAATCTGATTTTTAGCACATGCTTTTGTATTTGTGTAGGGTTTCATTTCTCACAACCCTAGACCTATATAAAGCTTATTTTAAAGGCCGTCACATAAGAGAATAGAAGGAGAACATATGCAACAGGTGACTGATGCCTTATTCTATTTGAAAGAAGCTACTGCGTCTTTGCGCCTTAGGGTTTTGTAACCAAGTGCTTCTTGACTTCATTGTTGATGAAGTGAAGAACTTTGCAACCAACATCTTCTTCTAGTTGGTGTGTTAGTCACATATTGGGAGCTGTACATCTTTGGTTAGTCACATATTGGGATTCGTGCATCAAAAGAGTGGCGTTCATATATTGAAGAGTTTAGAGGTTCTGAAGCGGTAGAAGGTTTCTGCTGTAAGTTCATCTACGGGGATTGTAGAGTCCAAGAACAAAGGTTTTGTACTAGATCTGAAACTTCTCTTTACTATAGTGGATTTCTTTTCGGGAAGGTTTCCCCCCAGGTTTTTTACTGTAAAACTAGTTTGTTTCATTGGTTTTCCTGGTCATCATATCTTGTCTTATTTATTTTTCCGCTGCATGATTTTGACATGATATTGATGTTTGTTGGTTTATCAAGTTTTATTCATAATAAATCTAATTAACAACTTGGGTTTAAAACTTGTTAATTCTATCAACCGAGGTCTAAATTTCCCAACATTTGTGTTGTTGTTCGATATGCCAACTCAACTCTTTGAAGGTTAATATAGAGTTTGGCGTGATCTTGTTGAATCAAACATGCGTCGACCCTTTTAAAGTGGTAGGAAAGGCTCAACACATTATCTCATCAGGGATGCCTTGAAGGTGCATGAAATTCTTAAAAGATTAATGATGGTCAAGTGGGTCTTTCGTCACATCATAAGTCTCTAAGGATGGCATCTGGAACTTAGGTGGAAGAGGGCAAGATGTGACTCGTGCTATGAGGGGAGAGTTAGTGCAATGTACTAGACCGTTAAGTATGGCTATTCGTCTCTTTATGGCGTTCATCATAAGATTCATTTTATCCTTCATTGCCTTTATCTTAGCCTCCCATCGTGCGTTGCTCGCTTTGGGCCCACGGGGAGGTGCATCTTCCCTTCTAAGTTGCCTACTAGAAGCATTGCTCTCAGCCTCATCTTCTTCACGACAACCATCTCTCGTGTGGTGATGATCGCTACACTCTTAGTGATTACTGGCTTCAGGTCGCTGCTCACATAACTGTTTAACCCGTACCTCCAATGCTTGATTATGCTACACAAGAGGTTCATTCGGCTAGTTAAGTCGTTCAATAGCAGCCAAGTGCATCTGCAGTTGCGTTTCCACAGAGGTGGGGGGGATTTCTAGATTCTGGGTTGACTGATGCTATTGATCGAGATGCTCAAGACCTTTTGTCTCAGGAATAAAGAGATGGCTAATCACTCGATCCCCACAGATAGCGCCAACTGATAATGCTCAAAATCGTTAGTAGGTCTATCACCCAAACTCACAGTCTTCAGTGAAAGGTGAAGAGTAGTGAACTTGCAAAAAATAGAAACACCTTCAAAGAGCACTGTTGTGGTGCTAGCCTAAGACCCTCCGAGGGTTAAGTTAGAAACCAATAGTGAGCTTTTTGGAGAGGAGTTTCTGCAAAGTATTTTTTGCGTACCTTGGGATTGGAGTGTCTCAGTGTTTATATAGGAGTTTTTGGATGATCACAGTAGTTGAATTGTAGGGATAGAGGGTTATCCCGTATCTAACATGTAGGAGTTGGGAACTATCCCATAGATGATCCGTAGAGAGTGAGGAGTTATCCTTAACTGATTTGTAGGAGATAGGGTTTATCTCATTATCGGCAGTCGTGTGTTCGTAGGAGAGTCTTAGGTGATGTGGGCATTGCAACATGAGTTCAGTGTGCTTGGTCGTACTCATCAGCTTTTGGTCATGATGTATATCCATGATGGTCACATCTGGTCTTCTGCTTTTGGTGAGTAGGTGCTCTTTGGGAGAACAACTTATTTGGGAAAAGTAGCACACTCCGAAAGAGTAGCTATGGAGTTAGTCAAAATATTCCCTATCAGTTAGTTACAAAAAAAGAACTGAATGGATTTAGTTCTTGGTAGCTTGTTCCTATATATGAATTTCAAATGTTCATGAAAATAGTTGTATATTTGCAAGGAATTTGCACCTAAATTAAATACATAATTATGTAAAACCAGATGTACTTAAATTTGGACATGCAGAGTGTATGAGTGAGGTTCTTTTTTGCTCTAGTGAAAGATTAATTATTATTATTATATTTTTAATTTTTATGTTTTTTAATTTTAAAATTTCAAAATTGATTACTATATAGCTATTTGGTTGGAAATTTTTTACACAATATTTTATTTTGTGTTTGATAATTTGACATTAATAGTATATATATAAGATTTTCTGTTTCAAAGTGAGAGCTACAAGTGGAGATAACTAATTTCATATTTTTATTGAACCTTATAAAGGTTAATTGAGATTCCAGGTGTGGGATGATGAGGATGCAAATAATGTCCGTGACCAAGTTTCATTCATGCAAATGCTACCAAAACCAATAGAATCAAAGAGATATAAAGACAATTTTGTTCTGAAGGGTCCCTTTCTGTAGGTAGAATAGAAACATTGATAATGGGTTAGTCACTCCTTGCAATGGGAGCATCCCAAACTGCCATGATTTAGTGAGTGACAGTTTTTTGCCTACTGCTGTTTCGTTTCATTCCTTTGAGATCTCAATCTTATGTTCATGTCCTAAAGGTTAGGGGTCCCTGATGGCTTGCTTATGGTGGAAGTCCAGTTGTACTCTCAAACTTGGGGCATGTCAGTTCACAACATCCAATGCCTTCTGTAAGCTTTCTTGTTTTTCCTTTAAATTGGGAGCTTGGTGACACACTATGCTAGAGAATCAAGCAAGCAACTTGCTACTGGGGTACCTGCTTTTCTTGAGTTTTGTTTTTTCTTCTTATTGAATTCACATGTATATGCCTTTCCCTTTATCTCTTTATACTCTATGTTTGCAAGTTTGACAAGAGGTCATACACTTTTACTTTGACAAGAGCAACATTGTCTTCAACACAGATGATGAATTGATTTCTTACTTATGTCACTCCATTTTTTCTTTTCAACGAACACAGTAGCAACTTAGTCTGTGGTAGATCATGCTGTTGTGGTATTTACTAGAGAAGTTATTTTATGAACTAATATTGGCATGATCCCTTTCGATATCTCACTTATTTTTCCCTAGGTTTCTTATTGTTTTCTTGTGTTTATCATGACAGATATTGTAAGAAAATTGTTATTGCCCATTTTAGGACATACAACAGTCCTATTTCAGCATTATGGCACAACATAAACTCCTCTGCATCTGATGCTGGTGCATCTTATGTACATCTTTACATGCTACAGCTTGGTTTTACAAATGCAGTGTTAGATAATTCTGTCATGGTACCTTCCTGAATATGTCGTTGTTATTGTCAAGTGTTTATTTGTTTTTTGGATATCAACCTCGGTGACAACAACAACTAGATTATGATTTACTCATCAAGAGGGACACACAATTTGTTTACTATAAATCCTTTCAAAGGATCAGTAAACTTCCAGTTTGCTGATGCTTTAGTTTTACAAACAAAAATGGCATTTTGGGTGTTATGGTTAAGCCCACGATTAGTTGGCCACCTAATCAACAGAATAGGGAA
Source organism: Quercus gilva (assembly GCA_023621385.1). Lineage (NCBI taxonomy): Eukaryota > Viridiplantae > Streptophyta > Magnoliopsida > Fagales > Fagaceae > Quercus > Quercus gilva. Next base: position 16,008,981 of record CM042480.1, read on the forward strand.
TGGAACTAATCGATGGAAAGGCACTGTTAGTTGTGCTGCTGCAGATGCAACTGGCAAGATGAGTTCCCTTTCTGGGGCTATTGCTTTATGTTTCCACAATTGCAGAGGCAATGCTTTAGTTGTGGATTGCAGCTCTTCAAGGGCAAATTACTACCTTTTGGTTTTTCTTCCTAGTTGTATGGTATAATATGCATTGCCAACATCAACTTGTCTAGATCTAACACCTGTTGTGTTTGGATTAAGCACTGCATGAGTCAACTCTAAAATGTGATGCAAGCTATGTTTTAAAAACTGAACTGGACTGGCTGGTTCGACTGGTTTAACTAGGAACCGGACACTGATCCAGTCTGGTTATCACTAAAAATCGAAAAATAATAAAAAAATCAGAATTAACGGGAACCGGCTAGTTAATCAAAAAACCGGTATGATTGAACCAGTTTTGTAGAATATGCTGAAACTGATGCATTTTGTAGCAAAAAGACAAAAAAATAAAGCATTTTTTTTTCTCAAATACACCATGAAAAACTATAAGAAGAATGATGTTTTATGTTGGCTTTATTTCATGACAAAAAATGTTGTATTTGCTTTAATTTTATTCATTGTATTTTGTGGGATTTTATTGTATTGTGTTTAGTATTAAGTTGGTAAAGAATTGAGCATAAAATGAAGAATTAGTGGATTTCGTGAGTGTCGCACTAGAAGTTAACTTGCGAAAGAGCCACATGAGAAGCACATGACTGGAAGCTGAAGACTCGTGCTAGGCTGTCAGTTTCGCAAGTGTCTGCGAGTAAGGCCTTCCCGCGAGATACCCATGAAACTCTTTGTCTGGAAGATTTTAAGTGTGACTTTCTTACCCTTCACCTATACTATATATACCCTCATTACCCACAGAAATGGTAAGGAGGCCATTCAGAGAAAAAAACCCTAGATAGGTTTTCTACAACACACACCCATCTTTTAGAGAGAGAGCTACTCATCCTTAGTGAGAAATCATTCTAGCCTCTTTTCCTCCCCTCTCCCATTGACATACCTTGGGAGGAGATTTGTACCCAAACACAATCCACAACTTTTCATAGTGTAAAGAGTGTTTTGGAGTTTGGGAAGTTTTGGGGATTTGCCAAAAGAAGCCAGCGAGGCTTGGCGGATGCAATCGGGTGTATTGCATGATCCGGAGAGCTAGAGAAGACAATGCTTCGTTAAGTCAGTTGATAGCAGGAGCTTGAAGGGCTTGAGTACATGGAGTAGACTAGGCTTGGAGGGTCTTTTGTTATTTGTGTACTCCAACTTATTCTCTAATGGATCGATTTACCATTTAGAGGAAGGCGGAGAGGTTTTTCGTTGAGTTCTTCGGTTTCCTCTTCAATAACACATCGGCATGTTATCTTGTGTTTGCATTCTTCTTCCTTACTCTTTTAGCTTTCATTTTACTGCTGTAATTTGATGAATATGGTTTAGAGTAGTTATATTGTTTGTTCGCTCGAATTTACTCTATTTTGCATTTAGTTTAAGTTAGAGTAAAATCAACCGAGCCGTAAGTTTTAATTTGAGGGTCTAAACAGCTCTTGTGTATTCACATAATTTCGAGCTTTCATGATCCAAGACTGTGAAAATGCAAAAACTTCAAGAAGAGAGAGAGAGAGAGAGAGATAAAATGAGGTAAAGAACTAAAAATTGAAATGTGATACTCGATTATTTTTTAGCTAGATCGTGGATTACCTTAATAGCTTCAACTTATTGAAATTTTTTATTTTGAAATTTGCAACAAACTTGAGAAACATGAGAGACTCTGACAGTTTGAGAGACTTCTAGAGCACCGTCTAAAACCAAAAGAGATAAGAAAGGACAAATGAAAGTTTGAAAAAAGTGGGGTAGGTGGAGTATTAATGAGAGTGTTTCTTTTTTCCTTTTTCAATGTCTTGTCTTCACCTCCTAGAGCCATGTAGAGCTTACTTTTACAGTATTGGAATGTGTGTGCGGCTATAAGTAGACATGGCAAAATGGGCGGGTCGGGTCGGGTTCGGGTTCGGTCAATCGGGTTGCGGATCAAATGGGTCACGGGTCAAAAACGGGTCATTTTAAACGGGTTAAAATCGGGTTCGGGTCAATTGGGTTGCGGGTCGGGTCGGGTCGGGTTGACCTGTATTTTTCACATGACAATTTTTTTTTTTTTTTTTGATAAAGAAAACAACATGTATTTGTCATTTGGAAAGTTATGCAACAAATTACTTGATGTGAAATGCATTATTTTGAATTCACCACTTATATCAAGAATAAACTCAGTTAAACTTATTAATACTTATTCAATAATTTTAAAATTATACAAAGCCTAACATTGCTATCTAAAATAAAATAACACAAAGATAAGTAAAACAAATACACAAGTTTTATTTTTACATAGTATCAACATTCCAAAATATAAAACAAAATTACAAATGACTCATTGGATAACTCATTTGATAAAGAATAAAAACATATAAGAAATTTACAATCTTGAAAATTAATTTTATAATCTATTATCAATTGTGGTTGACACTCTATTTCAATTTGAGATATACTTTAAAATTTGATGCTTACTTATTTATACATGGTATCTTTTATGAATATCATATTATTATTAAGTAACACACATTCTAGAAAATATCATAATTTATTTTGAAAAACTGTTTATTTTGGACATAAATTATTAAAAAATAGGTCTAAGTATTCATAATTTATGCTAAGTTGATACTTTAGCTTCACTATTTTCACACTTGTGAATGTTTCTCACACGTGTTTACAATTTTAAATCTATATTTTTAACTCTGTTGTAACCAGATTATCTTAGCATGTACTTTACTATTTGATATCTAAAAATCTTTACTCATTACAGATTGCTCAGTCATTTGTCTTTCAATTAATTTGCATGCAGTTATGTAAATGTATCAATTGTTTCCTTAAAGTTCACAATAAACAATTAAACCAATACTGTCTTAGTTTTACTATTTTTTTTACCTAAAAAAAAAAAAGTTTTAAAAAAATGGTTCGGGTTCAGGTCGGGTCGCGGGTCGGGTCAGGTTGACCCGCAAAAACACGGGTCGGGTCACGGGTCAACCCGTTTTTGCTTCGGGTCAAAAAATCGGGTTCGGGTCGGGTATTTTTCGGGTCGGGTCGGGTCGGGTCAAAAAAATCTGACCCGTTTTGCCATGTCTAGCTATAAGAATGTGAAAAGCATAAGAGCATTCTCATCAAGATGAGTAAAATATTTAGCATATACCACCCCAAATCTCAAAATTTTAGCTTTTAACACTTCACTTTATAATACATCATATATCAAACATTCTAATTTTTTTAACACTTCATTTAAATATTGTTTTTTTATTTACTGTTTCTTTCTCTCTGTCTCTCCCTTTCTCTGAAAACTCACCCCTTTCTTTGCAAACCCACACCCACGGCTAGCCGCCGGCCACCACCATAAAAAAAAATAAAAATAAAACCACCCGCCGGCGCCACCACCATCAAAAACAAAAAAAACAAAAAACAAAACCACCCGCCGGCGCCACCACAGCTACAACTGCCACTGTCACCACTAACCACCAAAATCATAACCAAATCACAAACCCAAACCCACAACCTCTTCACCATTCACCACCAACAACCGGAAAAAGAAAAAAAAAAAAAACCCTCCAAAATCACAACCAAATCACAAACCCACAACCTCATCACCACCAACAATCGGAAAAGGAAAAAGAAAATCAACCACCGAGAGAGATCCACCGATCAGAGACCCATGGCGAACGCTTAGCCGATGACCCATGGCGATCTACCCTCAATGCAGATGCCCACGCCGGTCAAATCCAAAATGCCAAATCCATAACACACACAACCACTGCTGAATCTACCATTAAATCACAAACTTAAAAAAAAAAAAAAAAAAAAAAAAAAAAAAAAAAAAAACCACTGCGACAGAGATCGGCTTGCCTTGATGCTCCGGCTTGAATTTCGTCGGAGAGGAAGGCAGAACATCAAGTAGAGGGAGAGAGAGAGCAGAGAGCAGAGAAAGGAACGGAACCTCAGAGCAAAGCAAAATGGAGAAACTGAGGAAAGCCAAGGAAAGGAGAAAGAAAAAAAATAAAAAGGAAAGTGAGCGGACCCCACAGAATAAAAAAATAATATAATTTTTACAATTGATGAACAGTGCGGTCTCAAATTTGAGACCGCACTGTTCATCAATGCCAAAAATTTTGGCATTTACAATGTTTGATAAAGGTGGGTTTTTGATCTTGGGGTGTCAAATGCCAAATATTTGGCATTTAACACCTTTGATGAGAATGCTCTAAGTAAATAAAAAATCTACTCTTGGAGAGAAACGTGTGGTACATGTATTGATGAGATAGTAAAAGAAGCAAAGTGATTTTTACAGGACAACTCATTTAACGTAAGGGAAGGGTAAAAAAGAAGAAAAAGACAAAAAAGAGGGCCATGTCAATACTCAGTAAATATACAAGTATTAAATATATAATAATAATAAATATATTAATAATTAAATTATTTATAATGTCACATCGAACTTGGTCCAACAAGAAAACTGATAACCATTCTCTTTTTCTATTCTTTTTCCATTCTTTCGTTGTACCGGTTTTTAAAACAAAACTGAAGGGAGACAGAGAAGTTAATATTGACATATATGGTGAGATTGGGAATTCAGACAACAATAAAACATATCCTAGAGGATTGAAGAAAGGAAATAGCATCTATCCTGAAGCTGGGGTGGCATTCATGAAAGCAAAAATCATTCCTGAGGAGAAACATCATTTCTATATATCAGAAGCTGAACTGCAGATGCATCAGCCTTGGACCCTGTTGCGGGTAAAACATGAGGTATTTGTGTCCGGTGGAATGGATTATTGTGCTTGTTCAATCATGCATACATTTTGTTTGATGTCTAACATCTCCCTTGTTCTTGTAAATTTGCTTTCCATATATACTTTCAGTCAATGATGGTGGAAGGCTCCAAAATTAATGAATAAAATTCTTCCGGCAGAGAAACTGAAATTGAAAGGATCCCAGCTTGCATGATTGAAGCAAGGTCAAAAGACTTGGTTCCAATTTTTGACTATCTTCAAACCCCCAAAATCCAACAAACAAGGTTCACTAGGCTTTATGTATATTTATTTTACATTTTTTGGGGCTGTTTCTTATATATAACATTGCTTTCTCATTATGTTTTGGATGCATGGCACCTAATTCTTTACATTATCATACTAAAAGGATTTTATCTTAGATAAAGCTGACATATAATAATATATGTTTTGTTTAATGTGCCATGAGCTCTATAGCTTATATAGCACCTCCTCCTCATAAGAGTGGGATAGAGGGTAAGGTTGTGGGTTTAACATCCACTAAGTGGGTGTGCAACTTACCAATAGAATAAAAATCATATGATTTGCTTAAATGTGCACCCGCAATTTCTTCTGCTTTTGATCACTTTGTATGTTGTCTTTTTTGTGCACAACAATGAGGGTTGTACTGACATTTTTGAGTACCATTTCTTGTGTCATACGGGAACCCAGCTTTAGATTGCAATACCAATGAGCTTCAGAATTCGAGGTCTGAGCTGTCTCAAATAGCAGGCTTTCAAGTAAGAGCAGCTCTGGCTTGCTTGACTCTATGACTAACTGTGCTGCTACAGTGGCAAAATTTCACAATGCTAGTGAGGAAATTGAATGTAATGGTCATCAGATGCTAGTAAGAACCAAGGGCTTTGTAAATATTAGTGACAACCCAAAAACAAAGACTCACTTGTGATTGTAAATAATAGAGAGAGCTTAAGAATGGAGGCTCAACTCAAGTTTGTAAATGGTAACAAAGAATGCCTGAAAATGAAGAATCATTTTAAAGATGAAGGTGGTGAGTTTGAGAGTTTGATTAGAGGTATGTTCCTTGTTTGGTTTAAATGATTGGTTGGACATGATAAATGAAGTTACTGAGCTTATTTGTATTGAATAATGATTGGCTTTTGATCTGGTAAAGATGTTATTCTTATATATATCTATATATATATTGAAATTCATTTACCTTGTTTGGATTTCTTTTTAGTTACATTTTAATTCATTTCCCTATTTCTTGCAGGTGGTAGTTTTGAATTACACTTTGTCCTTTTTCTATTAACAGTGTTAATATGATGGGTGGAAATTTAGAAAATAGTGATGCGGAATTGTGGATGCTATGTAGTTGGGATTTCATCTACTCAACTTTGTAAATAACAGTCTATATATTTTCTCAATAACCAGTTGTAAATATGTACGTAATATCATCTTGTAAAATCTCTCTCACTCTTTCTTTATTCTTTTAATTTAAATTTATTCTGCTACCACTCTTTTTACATTTTATCATAGATGAATGCTTGACCAATCTCTTCTTGTCTTCTTTCTACAACAATTTGTTTAATTGGATTTCTTCCTATTCTGTCATGGAGTTCCTAAATTCTTTAACCTGTTGATCTTTTCAATTGTGGACTGAAATGTGCTGACAAGTTTTACTCTCTTGCTTTCTGCAACATATCTAATGACTTATAGGGGAAAAGGGTTGATGCTTTTGTGGATTCAGGAAAGCTTTTCTTAAAGTTGTCAACAACGGTGTGAAACGGTGAATATTCAAACATGTTTGAAGGTATATCTGCTAGTACCCAAGCATCAGTTTTGTATATTCAGGGAAAATGGTTTTTATTTACTAAAGTTGGAGATGCCATAAAGAATTGTCATTTACAGGTAAACAACATAGTAATGAGATGAGGATGATATTGCAGGGTCTAAATGAATAGGATGACTAGAACAGTTATGCATAAGATCTAAAAACATCTTATTCTGCAAAGGTTCTAATATAAATGACGTTTTAATCCAATCAGCTGATAAGCTGATTTCAATTAATATAATGCTTATTAATGAACCTGTGGAACTGCAACTATAAATCAACCTGTTTTCTTTTCAATATAAATGGCATTTTAAACTAATCAGATCCTGTGTGCATTTGGGTATATGGTAGTTTTCGGTAGCTTATTTGCTTATTAATTACTGCTTATTTGTTAAATAACTTGATAGTTTGGTCATGCATTACTTGTACTATGCAGGTGAAAGACACCAGCTAAAAAGCTCTCTTTTTTGTGTGGGTGTTATGCATTATGTAGTGCTGTTCTGTATTTGCTGATGATCACATAATTCCAGGGAATTTGGAGATCTTCTATTTAGTTTCAAGTTGTAATTTATGTTCAGGCATATAAGAGCTGGGAAGCACACAGTGATGAATCTAGAAATTTTGTTCAGGGTGTTCCTTAGAAAGTATAAATTACACAATCTTATTTCTTTTTAACCTTTAAGTAATTAAGTTTGATTCAATGTTATTAATTCCATTCTGTAACAACCGTAACGACTAGAAAATACCGTGTCGGTAAACAAATCAGAACAGTAACCCACCCTATTCTACTTTGGAAAAAATTTCAGGTCATTCTAGTCTATTTCGGGTGTTTTGAGGTCAGTGGCAAAGCCAGGAAGTTTTTCTAGGGAGGCAAATTAAATATAACAAAATTATTGAATTAAAAAAAAAATTCAAGACCCAAAAAAATTTTTTATTTTATGAATTAATATTTTAGCTTAATAATGTTGTGTCCTACGTTTTTTTTTTTTTTTTTTTTGTATAAAACTCATTTATAATTTAACCACTCAAGCCAAAATATAAATGCAAACAACAGTACATTGTAATAACTAATTATATATAATGATATTTTATAATCTTATATATTATTATATAACAGAAACTCAAAAATATTATAATATATTATATAATTAAAGTGAAAGACAGAAATCCACACTTGTCAAATTTACAGCCACAAAAATGTCATTCTCACACTCAGACACAGTATTTTGAAGTGTTATACAGCAGTAACACAGCACACAGAGTTATACAAAACACATAGTTATAGAAAAAAAAAAGATAAAAAGAAGGAAAAAGAAGGCAACAAACACATAACAAGAGAGCGAGATAAAAAATGAGAAAGATACCAGTGATTCATAAAAGGGCGACAGGCGGTGTGGAGGACTGTCATGGAGAGGCGGCGTGATGGGGGCATTATGCTCCTAGTAAATGTAAGAGGAGATTTGTTTTACTCTTTTGTTTATTTATTATTATTATTATTATTTTCATTGGTGATTTGGAATTTGATGGAGAAGAATGGGGTTTTTTGTTAGTATTTGGAGGGTGGGTTGAGGAATGAATGGGTTTGCTGGGCTTGCATTGATTAGTTTTTTTTTTTAGAATCTATGGGTTTTTATTTTCAGTATATTGGGCTCTTTTTTTTCATGGTGGGCTTGCCCGTTACATTTTTTTTTTTTTTTTTTTTTTTTTTTTTTTTTTTTTTCAGATTTTAGTTCAAAATTTTTTTAGGCTTTTTTTTTGGCTTGAAAGTAGAACAAATAATTTTTTTTTAATTTTTATTTGAGGGTGTTCTTAATTTTGGTTGATGGTGTTCTTAATTTCTTTTTAAAGGGTAAACAAACAAAAAAAAAAATTTAATTATTATATATAAATTTTTTTTTTTTCAGGTCAGGGTGTTTCTGGGAACACCCTGACATGAACGTGGCATCGCCATTGGAAGCACAGGCTACACAATTACATGTACAGGAAATTTATAATGCTCCAAAAGCATAACATAAATACCATAAAAGTTAGGACAATAAAATTTTGGGAAGATTATTAATAAATTGCCTATTCGAATCATTTTAAACTTGAAATCAAAGAGATGATCTGATATATAACTTGCAGAAGAAGATAAATGTATTTCTTTCCCTAATGGATCTTTATAAAAGAAGAAGAAATCATGAAAAGGAAAAAGCAAAAAGATCTGGTTGGATTAGGGCTGCCTAGAAGGAAACATGAAATTATTTTATTACTTGCCATAATTCTTAATATTTAATTTAATATAACGGAAATTTTTAATTAGTATAAATATATCCATATAAACAAGAAATTAAAATATATTAACACGATTTCAATGTCATTTCGCGAACTTTATACCTGCCTACGTCTTCTCAAAAAAAAAAAAAAAAAAAAAAAAAAAAAAAAAACTTCATGCCTACATGACATCTACACCAATAAAAGTCCATTTATGAAAGATATAGATACGAACATCAAACTCTATAAATCTCTCACAATTTCAAACCCATTATGGGTAACTCAAAACTCTTACCAGTATATTTTCTTACAAGTAGAATAAAAATCATATGATTTGCTTAAATGTGGACAGTAATTTCTTTTGCTTTTGATGACTTTGTAAGTTGTCTTTTTCTGCACAATAATGAGGGTTGTACTGAAATTTTTGGGTACCATTTGTTGTGCCATACAGGAACCCTGTTTTAGATTGCAATACCAATGGGCGACTTCAGCATCAGAGGTCTGGGGTGTCTGAAAACGACAGGCTTTCATGCAGGAGCAGCTCTGGCTCGTTTGACTCTATGACTGACAGTGCTGCTGCAGTGGCAGAATTTCACAATGCCAGTGAAGAAACTGAATGTAATGGTCCTCGGATGCCAGTAGGAACCAAGGGCTTTGTAAATAATAGTGACAGCCCAAAAACGAAGACTCGGCTTGAGAATGAAGGCTCAATTTTGTAAATAGTAAAAAAGGCATGAAAATGGAGAATCATTTTGAAGATGAAGGTGGTGAGTTTGATTAGAGGTATGCTCCTTTTTTGGATTACATGGTTGGATATGAAAAATGAAGTTACTGAGAGCATTGATTGGCAATAGTATATATTATTTGGAGAAAAGGCAATAGTATATGATGATTATTTCACAAACTTTCATTTGCTTGTACAACCTAAGTACCAAGCCTTTGGGGTGGTTTTTGTACAAATAGTGAAATTCATTCTGCCTCATTGTGATTTCTTTTTAGTCACATTTGAATTAATTTCCCTATTTGTTGCTGGCAGTTTTGAGTTACACTGTCCCTTTTCTCTCAGGTGTGCAGATACTCTTTCTTCTCCAGTGGGGGTTTATTAACAGTGTTAATATGATGGGTGGAAATTTAGAGAATAGTGTGATGCGGAATTGTGGATACTATGTTGTTGGGATCTCACCTACTCAACTTTGTAAATAACGGCCGGTATATTTTCTCAATAATCTGATGTAATATGTACATAATAGCATCATGTAATAACACTCTTTGTCACTGTTTCTTTATTCTATTAATTTAATTTTATTATGCTACCACTCTTTTGGCATTTCATCAAAGATGAAATACTATAGCAATGTGTGGGTTCGTAATTTCTTTGTGTCTGTTTAATTGGGTTTCTTCCTGTTCTGTGATGGAGTTTCTAGATTCTTTAACCAGTCCATCTTCTCACTTATGGACTGAAATGTGGTGTGTTTTGCTCCGCCAACATCCTTCAATGAGTTATGGGGGAAAAGGGTTGATGCTTCTGTGCGTTCAGGTAATATTTTCTAAAAGTTGTCAAAGATGATGTGAAAAATATGTTCGAAGGTCATATCTATTTGCACCCAAGCAACAGTGCTAAATATTCAACGAAAATTGCTTGTATTTTCTAAAGTAGGAGATGCGATAACGGTTGTCATTTACATGTTAAAAAACAAGGTAATGAGATAAGGACGAGATTGCAGGGTACAAAATTACAAATGAATAGGATGGCTAGAACAGAAAGAAAGGCATAGGATCTAAAGATGCCAAGATCTGGAATTATAGGTTAAACATTTACATTGACAGGAAACTGAATATAATGCTTCCAAAGCATGACATTGCACCCAGATATTATAAATACCAGAAAAGATACAAAACGAAAATTTTCAAAATTTGCCTATCAGAGTCTTTGATAAAAAGGAAATTCTACTGCCAGAATTTTTAATATTTGATTAGTATTAGCATATCCATATAAACAAGAAATTAAATCAAAACAAAATTCAACTAACATCACACTCAATGAGTCAATAATTTCGAATTCTATTATGAAAGACAGATTACACCAACAAAATTTCATTACGAAAGATGTAGATTACAAAATTTAAATACACCAACAAAATTTCATTACGAAAGATGTAGATTACAAAATTTAAACTCTTACTAAAAGCCTAGCTCAAAACTTTTTCAATCTTAACTTACTAATGATGACACTCAATAATTTTGAATTCTCAATATACTTATTGGTGTTCTCAGTTCTCACACTGTAGTCTATATATACTATTTGAATATATATGCGTGTATATTATTTGAAAACTAAAACGTAACATTTATTATTGTTATGTTCATTTTGAGAAACATCAGCAAAGCATTTTAGTCCATTTGGTGGTTCACTTCAAACCCAATTTGGTTTACTTTAGTCTATTCGGTCCATTTCAGTTTCTTCTATCTAATTTTGTCCATTTGGTCTATTTTAGTTCCCTTGGTCCAAGTCGGTCCGTTCCGTTAATTTTGGTCCACTTTCCATCAAGTCTTTTGTTTGCGTGGTGTTTGTGAGTTGGATGACTTGGATTTAACTTTTAACTTTAAAGAGCTTTTATTTCTATCTTGTGAAGTTGATGAAAATGAGTTTATCAAAAATAAAAAGTTGATAAAAATGACATGATTTTCTAAGCAGGGGTGGAACTGGACCCTTTAACTTGGTCTCAAATACTATATTAGCATATGGATATGAATACGAATACGGTGGTGGAATATGATTTTTTTTTCTTTTTCAGGTGAGTATAAACTAAAAATAAATAAAGTTATTTTTTTTCTTTGAATGTTAGATGTGATCCCATTTTATTATAAATATAGTATATAATGATATAATGTTATTCTATTATACAATATAGCTTAAGATAATTTGGTGTTTACAATTATACTTTTTATTTTGAATATTCTTTTTATTAGCATCTTTTATTATATGAACTAGTATGTAGCCCTGTGCCACCGCACGGGAATTAATATATTATTAATCATGAGTTTATTCATGTTTAAAAGGCTCAATTAAGTCTAAATTTATATTATTAAACAGAAAATTTCATTAACAAAACTTAGCAGTATATATATTTTTCACCGAAAGATGAACCTTGGTGACTATGTTTATCCAAAAGATTCATTCACGCTTTTGAATCTTCAATCTCTATTGGTGATTGAAATTTTCGTAGCTTAAAAAATTTAAAATTAAAAAAAAAAAAAAAAAAACCCTCAGAGTTGTACTCATTTTGTAGTTTTACGATGGGTCATTTTGTAACATGATGGGCATTTGTGTGAAGAAAAAACCTTTGAAGTTCCATGACTGATAAAAGAAATTCTCTCCAATCTCTTTTTATAGAGAGATGGGTTTGTGCATGTTTTTATACATCCTTCATAGTTGTATTATCACGAAGCAAGTCCAATGGATTTAGATTGGTACTACCGATTCCCAAAGCATGAGTGTTTAATGTGTTATTAATTTCATCTCATTGGCTTCTACACGACAGCAAAATTAAAAAAAAAATTAGATTGTACACGTGTATAGTAAAATTGGACTCTAATTTCAGATTCTAATTGAACAATTAGAATGATAATATATGATAGGAACAACAATAGGAAAATTCAAATAAAATTTCGGATTAAATTGTAACAATTTGAATAAAAAATTCCAATAGAAAGACAGGGTGGAGTGATCCACTCCAAAAAGGCGACCAAACTTGCGTAAATATAGATTAATAAATCTCTTTTCGGAAAATTTACATTGTTCATAATCTTTACATTCATTGAAAATTTTAAAAACATAGTGACTCACATCTGCCATCTAAACATCTACAGCCGGGTCCTCTCCAATTCACGTGAGATTCTATTGATCACTAAGTTCCTTTGCAGTCTGCAAAAAGTATCATCCATCGGTCCACAGCAGTGCTTTCTTCATTGTTATAGGTGCCAAACCTGAACAAAAAGCCAAATATAAGGATAATGAATTTTAGGCATAATGTGCATCTAATCACATATTAGCAATTTATAACAAATGTAAAGATGCAAACTTTGTTAGTGAATAGTAAACAAAACTCAGTGTCAGAATCAAGAAGAGAGCACTTTAATCCGAAATTCAGTGCAAATGTAAAGATGCAAACTTTGTAAGCAATTTATAACAAACATACAAACTTTGGCTTTGCTATCTTTTTGGAAATTATGCAATGTACCCAAACCAAGTTCTTATCACCGATATTAATCTATTTGGTTTTCACGTTTGACTGCAAAATCAAGAAAAAACTTAATTAGCATAGTAATTCACTTGACTCGATACATAGAAGTGGTTTTAATGAGAATGAATCCACATACATTTAGCCACATGATACAAAATTCAACTTCAATTTTACCGATATTAATCTCTTTGGTTTTCACGTTTGACTGCAAAATCAAGAAAAAACTTAATTAGCACAGTAACTCACTTGACCCGATACATAGAAGTGGTTTTAATGAGAATGAACCCACATACATTTAGCCACATGATGCAAAATTCAACTTTAATTTCAGATTCTAGACACATAGCACAAAATTATAACTCTAATTAGGAATTCTAATTTGGTGTGTACACGTAGCACACAATTAGAGTTCTAATTTGGAATTCAATTTTCTAATTTGGTGTGTTCATGTGGCACATAATTAGAATTCTAATTTGGAATTCAATTTCACGCTCTCTCTTTACCTATTATTATATATATAGATTTGCTATTCTCTCTTAAAAAAAATGTGAATATAAAACTTCAAAAGTATATTATTTGCACCCAAATAAATACCAGAAAAAAGATACTACAATGAAATATTTAGGAAGATTATTCATAATTGCCTATCCGAAAATTTTTAAGCTTGTAGTCAAAGAGAGGATCTGATATATATTACTTGCACAAGAAGATAAATGTTTTTATAGGATCTTCTTTAAAGAAGAAGAAATCATGAAAAGGAAAAATTAGTAAAAAGTGGTAGCTAGTCAACATCTGGTTGGGGAGGGTTGTCTAGAAGGAAACTTGCAACTTATTTATTTTTAAGCGTACCGTAGTTCTAAAAATTTGATATAATGTAAATTCTACAACAACAACAACAACAAACTTTAGTCCCAATTTTTTGGAGTCAGCTACCTAAAATTTGATATAATGGAAACTCTACTACCAAAATTTCAATTTTTGATTAGTATAAGCATATCCATATAAACAAGAAATTAAAACATACAACGTGATTTCAATACTGTTGAGCTAACTTCATGGGCACACCAACAGGATTCCATATGAAAAATACTGATTAATGATAACAAATTTTAAACTCTCATTGAATTTTATAACCCATTATGCCTAACTCAAAACTATTTCAACCTTAACTCACAAACATGAAACTCAATAATTCTGAATTCCCAATACATGCATCCAGCACCAACCAAAAAGAAAAACAAAAAAAATCCAAATACACGCATTGCTTTTCTCAGCGTCTAAATAATGAACAAACTCTGGAGCTTATGGTGTTATCACACTTAAGACAATGAACAAACTCTTAAGTCACTCACTGAGTCTTCGTTCGATTTTCAGACACAATCACAATGGCCGCTTAGTTTCAAAGGCCTTATTTAGACCAAAGCCACTAAAATCCCTTCACTAATTCCAACTAGCTTGGATGGAAAAATCGCAGCAGACTTGATTTGGTTTGGTCATCATCCCACTCCAAAGCATCCCACCATTGTGAATCTCCTCTTATTTCTTTTATGGTACCTGCATTTTGGTTAGTAAAAGGCAGCCTTCTGAGTTCATTGCACCCCACCACTTCAACCTGTTCTAGACACGACCATATCTCTTTGTGTCTACAAAGAGTTATTAATTTGGGAAGGCGCATCAATGTCACTTTTCGTAGGTTTGGAACACTAGGATCTGGAGCCATATTCTGCCCTGATTCATAATTAAAGAGCTCATCCAAGATCCCACAGCGCCTTACGTTGATAACTTCTAAGTTTGGCAGGGTCCGATTGAAGCCACCACAAGAGAGAAGATATTTCATCTGATTACAATTTTTCACTTCAATTGATTTTAGGCCACGAAATTTTAGCCTAAGATGACTGGCTAGCTCTGAAATGCTTTTTAGGTTGCCCACATTCCAGAGACGAAGTTCCTCCAGGTTTGGTAGTAGGTCAGAGCGAGCAACACAGCCTCCTCCTCGCCCTAAACTAGTAAGACAATTACTAATAGTAAGTGACTTTAAATTAGCAAAGCTGGCGTCACTTTTAATGAAGTCTTCAAGCATTTCAGTTAGTCCTTGACAAAGATCTAAATGCAGAGAACTTGAATTACCCCAGTACCACCCAATGGATTCTCGTGAGAGATCAAGACCTTGGATGTTGCTCCTTTTGTCATGTGTTCTTAGGGTGCCGTTTGCTTGGATAATGTGAAAATGAAATCTTCTTAATATATTTATCCAAGAAAGATCTTCAGATTTGTCACATGGGATCCTATTCAATGTGATGGATAAGTCACGTAATCGTTCAAGGGATCTGAGCTCTTCAAAAGTTGCCTGTCCGTCTTCCTCTCCCTTCAAACGTAAATGAAAGCCACTATTTGTCATATTTAGAACCTCTAAACAAGACAATCTGGATATGATTTTGGTTCCAATGGTTTTTAGCTCATACATGTTGGATATGTCTAATTGCCTTAGCTCGCTCAGGTTTTCCATATCTGTTGGCAATTTTGTGATACGAGTGTAACTAAGATCAAGCTTTTGAAGTTTACGAAGACTTTCTAGTGGAGGTAGTTCTTCAAGACTCCCGCAGCTGCCTAAAAGAAGAGCACGAAGGTCACTAAGTTGTAGCAGAGAATAAGGCAATGACTGGATGTGGGTTCCACTGAGATTCAATACCCTGAGTGCTTTAAAACCTAGCAAGAATTTCTCAGGAACTGTGTCAAGGGCACGATTTCCTTGGAGTAGCAAAGTTGAGGCCTCTGAACATTGTATCATGCAATCAGGTAGCCTTGTTATTTCATTGTTCATAAAAGAAACTCTTTTGAGATTGTCTGAATTTGATAACTCTCTAACTGAAATCTCACTCAAGCTTATCCCTGAACGAACAAGGGATTTACATCCATCTTCAAATGACGATGCAATCCATATAGCAACATCACGAACAACATCATGCATTTTCACAGTGCCTTCGCGAACACCATCTTCCAATAAACAAGAGTCCTTCAGATTTTCAATTAAAGTTACTCCTCTATTGACCGAATCCACATAATTTTCTTCTTCATCTATCAAGCCTTCTGCCTTCCAGTAATTTATTAGTTCACTTATTTCAATCGAGAAGTCCTCAGGAAACAAAGAGCAATATAGGAAACAGAATTTTACGTTGTTACCTTTCAATGAGTCGTAACTCCACTTCAAACGATCATAGACCTCAGCCTCAATGTCATCTCCGGAAGGCATTGACCTTTGCAACTCTTTCAAGGCATTATCCCACAGCTCAACCTTTTTCTTTCCTCTCATGGAAGCTCCCATGATGGTGATGGCCAGCGGCAATCCGCGACCTTCTCTAGCTATTGCTTCTGCAAATGGTCTAATTTCTTTCTCACGAGCCACACGCCCTGCCTTTTCGCTAAACAATTGCCATGCTTCTTCATCATTCAAAAGCTCCATTTTAATTTCAACATCGGTGATCATACTCCTACAGACTTGCTGACGCCGAGATGTCAATATGATCTTATAACCTTTATGAACTTCAGGATCTGGGACACCCAGAATGGCCAAATTAATAGTATCCCAAACATCGTCTAGAATGAGTAGAAACTTTTCCTCCTTCTCAAGCCTTTGAGAAAGTCGGGATTTCAGTATATCAACACTTTCTTCCATTTTCACCTCCAAATGCAATCTTTTAGCTATCTGCATCTGGACATCTTTTATTGCCCAATTCTTGGAAACGGTAGCCCAAATGATGATGCCAAAAGGTTGCGTAGAAGCAATTTTCTCGAGCTCATTGTTCAAGTTCAGCACCAGAGTAG
Organism: Quercus gilva; assembly: GCA_023621385.1. NCBI lineage: Eukaryota > Viridiplantae > Streptophyta > Magnoliopsida > Fagales > Fagaceae > Quercus > Quercus gilva. The sequence continues at coordinate 16,025,969 of CM042480.1, forward strand.
TCTTGCCTACTCCTCCCAGTCCCCAAATACCGATCCTCCGAAATTTATCATCATACAATACCTTCTTCGTCTCAGCCAACATTTTAGATGCTGTTATTTGACCCTGAATTAAAGTTCCAGTAACACGCTCCACTTCTCTGGGACCTTTAGAAAACAGACCGTCTGGGAACTTTCCAATTTCTAGAAATTCTTTTATCTCTTCCCGTATTTTTTCAACTTCCTTGCTTTCTCTATACCGCTTACTGCAATTTAAGAAACATGCAGAAGGCTTCTTTACCAGAATCTGATTGAAACTACGCTCAAGGTTTTTGATGTCGACATGCCAAGCTACGACCGAAGCTCGGATATTGGGTTGCTCAGATGCTTTGGTTTCACATTTCACTTCCTCTCTACGATCCATAAGCCTTTTCATCTCCCCCTCAGCAGCAGCAAGATTTGATTGGAGATTGATTGTGGTCTTGATCATAGAACCGACACAGCTACAGAGAGACTCAACCGTTGTTTGCACTATTGGAGCAGCAACCGCAGTCACCACTTCCATGCTGGAAATTTTTTGCTATGTGAGATGCCGGAAACTTAAAATAATTCACAGGCAAAGAGCTGTACAAGAATATAAGTTTTGTTTTCAGTGCTTAACAGCAGGCAAAAGGATCTAATAAATCTTAAAAGAAGAAAAGAAAAACCCAAGAGAAGACGAGATAAAACGTGTAAGAGATACACTAAACTTAAAAAATTTAAGAAATTCATTCATACTCTGTAGCAGTTGTGGTCGTGTGTCAAGCTTAAGCTGGTAGAAAACTATACAGATAGTTCCAATTTAAGCCACAGCTGAATCTACAGTAGAAACCACCATCTCCTTGACATTTACTATTTTTTTTTTTGCTATATGAGTTATGAGAAGCCAGAAGCTTAAAAGAATTCACGGTCTCTCCAGTAAAATGATATTATAAGAATCAAATCTAAGAAAACTGTTGGGAAGACTTTCATTGAATGCGCCTTCAAAGTTATGGAAAGTAGCTAGCATATTTACTGGCTCTATTATTGCTTTGCTTTAGCAGTGGGGTAAAACTGTAAAAGTAAACCATGAGAGGTCTTATTTCCAACGAAAATAAATAAATAAAAAACTATTGGAATGGCAGACTGAAATTAACTTATAAATCATAATTTTTTCTTTTTTACAATTGACAGTAGAATTCCACCTCTCTCTACTTTAGGACTACTCGAACTAAGGTCAATAAACACCTTAAATCATTAAAGTTTAAGGAAATATTAATTCACCTCACGTAGGCAGTAGTTATAAATCATAATTTTAAAGTCATAATTTCAATTGATTTTGAAAGTGTGTAAATTAGTTTATCATCCCTTATCTTATTATTGCTGGACTATATTCGGGTCCCATGCCCATAACTACATCATTTAATTTTCTACCAGTCCCTAACTATTTGAAATGACATTTTGATTGGTACGCATCCCTGTATACTAATAAAAGTGGAGTGGGTTTCTCAAAAAAAAAAAAAAGTGGAGTGGCTTTGCAGAGAGAAATAAATTGTGAAAAAAATTTTGAAGTCATAATTTCAATTTTTTTTTTTTTTTTTGAAAGTGTGTAAATTAGTTTATTATTATCCCTTATCTTATTATGGCTGGACTATATTCGGGTCCCATTCCCATAACTACATCATTTAATTTTCTTCCAGTGCCTAACTATTGGAAATGACATTTTGATTGGTACGCATACCTGTATACTAATAAAAGTGGAGTGGCTTTGCAGAGGGAAATAAATTGTGAAAAAGTTTGTTCAAAAATTTGCGATCAGCTTGAATGACATCTAAATTTAGACCAAATTGTTTCTCAAACAAAAAAAATAAAAAATTTACACAAATTTTTCCAATATGCTTGAGCACTGCATTAGGGCACTAGCATCTAGGGATGCAAAAGAGTCTATATTTTACATCTTAAAAATCTACTTTATCTATTTTGTAACTTACTTAATATTTTAATTTCTATTTTTCCATACAACTTATTAAAATAATATAAATTACAACGTTAAATAATATAAACAATGAGAGTTGTGCTTGAAGAGAGAGAAAAATGAGATAAAATAATAATAATAATAATAATAATAATTTTTTTTTTAACATCCTGAGAATAGTTGGTTCTCATTTATGAGAACCAAACTGTTCATAGGATGTTAAAATAATAATAATAATAATAATAATAATAATCCCCACCCTTGGATGTGGCTGTTTTTTCTCTTGTTAGTTGCTAAAATAGCAACTGGGGGTTTTTTACACCCCCAATGTTGTGCTTATATTGTTCACAGGTTGTAAAGAAAAAACAGTTTTTTAATTTTGTAGTTGTGGGTGAAGAAAAAAAGAGAGTAGGAGGAAAGAGAGAGAATAATACTTTTTATTATTTTATTAGGTAATTTATATCATTTTATTGAGTTGTATGTAAATATAAGAATTGAGATGTTGGGTGAGTTGTGAAATGAATTGGAGCATTAGCATTAGGGAGTGTAAAACCCCCAAGTTGCTATTTTAGCAATCCACCCTCTCAAATTGAGCTTCATTCGGAAGTGTGTTGCTAAAAATTTTTAGCAACCATGAATAGTAAGGTTATATATATATATATATACACACATAAAAGTATATATAAAAGTACACGAAATACAAAAAAGATGAAAGAGAGAGATGAGAAAGAATGAGATGATAGGGTAGTTTATATTATTTTATTCGGTTGTATAAAAAATAAAAACTGGGATGTTGGGTATCTTGTTGAATAAGTTGGTAAAATAGATAAAGTAGTGTTTGAGGATGTAAAAGTGATAATTTTTTACATCCCCTATTACTAGTGCTTAGATAAAGTGGTGTTTGAGGATGTAAAATAAATTTTTTATTTTTTTGCATTCCCTGATGCTAGTGCTTTTGCTTAAATCTTAACTTGTGAGGTACTTAATGTCACCTTGTAGCTACATCTATATTAGTTTTTTTAGCTAGTACTTATGATAATTGATAGTCTTATATTTATTATAAGGTTGCGTCTGGAAAGTGAATTTAAAGTCAGCTTATTTTTACTATTTACCTTATTTTTGCTACTATTCAGTTTATTTTTGCTACTATTCATAGGTCCCACTACACTTTTTGGTATTATTCATGGGTCCTACTATACTATTTCAGTTAGTTTTTATCTTTATCTACAGTATTTTTAGCAAAAAGTTTTCAGTTTCAGCTAAATAAGCTATTTCCAAACGAACTCTAAGGGTCTATTTGGGATCCGCTTATTTTACTGAAACTGAAAACTTTTTACTGAAAGTACTGTAGATAAAGGTATAAGTTAGATGAAATAGTACAATGAAACCCATGAATAGTACCAAAAAGTGCAATGAGATCCATGAATAGTACCAAAAATAAGCTCAATAGTCAAATAAGTTGATAAAAATAATCTTTGCCAAACGGACACTTATGTTTGGTTAGATTATTTTTTGCTAACTTATTTTACTATTCAACTTATTTTTGGTACTATTCATGAGTCCCATTACACTTTTTGGTACTATTCATGGGCTCCACTGTACTATTTCAACTAACATTTACCTTTATCTACAATACTTTTAGCACAAAGTTTTCAGTTTCAACAAAATAAGAGGATCACAAATGGACCCTAAGTATGTTGTAATTTTTAAATTTTTTTTTTTTTTTTACTTTTTTATAAGTATGTTGTGAATTTAGGTGTCTTTTAAATTTACCAAAAATTTATATTTCTTTTTGTGGTGGGCCTTTTGTGATTTTTGGGGTTGGATTGCCTCCTGCTGTACTGAGGCCCAAGTATTTTGGATGAGAGAGTTGGGACTGGTCCAATTGCAGCTCACCTTGATTCGGCTTGTGCACAAACTATGCCCCGTTTGCTGAAACTTTGGTCACATACCCATGGCAGGCGAGACTGTTATAGAAAAGTTGTGGCAAACACATACAATATGATAATAAAGGCAATACGCTTCCCGTTAGACAAAATAAGTTATGACTCCTTGAGTAAAGTAGGAAAGGAGCAATATAAGAAACACGTTATAAGTGAAATTACAAAGGAGAGAAAGGAAATAATCTTGATAAATGGCGAAATCAAAAGGAAAAGATTAATCTGCCGTGTTTGATTGTGTTACAGGATTAAGGCCAAGGAGGGGACCATTCCCTCAACGTGGATAACCTCATCTACTGTAGAAATTATCTACTTTAAGGAAATGGGCTTGAATGGCTTGTGCCCAAATAAATCCTTTATCCTTAACAAAGGGTAGGCTTTTAGAGGGAGAGAAAGGATTAGCTTATTGGTGCATGCCTGCGATTCTACACTCTCTATTTTTTCTTCCTGATTCTCTCTTTCTTCTCCGTTTTTGTTATTTTTGATTTTTTGTCTCTTCTTTTCTTTCTTTCTCAGTGTTTACCCATGTAGCGATGTTGTGATTCTCTCCTAGTAGTTACTATTGCCGTCCCCTCCCTACTATGCACAGCAAGGGTCCTTTATATACTGTCTGCCGTGACTGGTTTTTACCATTTTAGCCTTTAACTACTTTTGTCTAGTCTTGGTGTCCTTGCTGACCACCACTGGTTTGTTAGCTGTCCAGCCACCACCACTTACCTGTATTGGCTGCGCCATTCCCCATCACCAGACAAAAAAGATTATTTTGTTTGTTTGCTCACTGTGACATTCTTATCCACCACTGTGTGGGTATTCTTTCTTACTATCCCTTATGGCAAGCACCTAGTGGTTCCAACTCATCCTTACTTCTTTTGAGTGGTATGTCATCCCAGTAGGACATTTCTCCCAAAAGAACTTGAGTAGGAACCCTAGAATAGACTTTCCCTTCTCCCCACTGCTAGACCATACCTTCCTTTACCTCTGACCTATGACCCACTACTCCTGTATTGGCTGGTGGTGTCTGGGCTTAACGCGTGCTCCACTTTTGTGTACGTCCAAAGCTTGTCTGCTACTCATGTGTTTGCCATGGTCTAGAGGCTCGTCTATGCATTCTGCCACTCATCCTTGACCTCTTAAGGCGTGAACTATTTTCTGATTTTTGATTTCTTACGGCTTGCTTCTCTCAAGGGTTGGGCCTTGTTTGATTGTGGGCTTTTCTTTTTTCAGCCTACTCTTTTGCTTCTTCCAAAGTCTTGCTACCATTCTTGTTATGCTACTTTGTTATTCCTGCTGTGGTGTTATTTGACCCAAGCTTGTTGGGCCTCTTTTAGGCCTGTTGTGTGTGTAGAGAGGGAAAATTCTCGATCTATTACAAGCTGACATGTCACACTACCAAGTCCACAAAATACAACTAATTACAAAGCTCCACATATTGCTGCTAGGTTTTGCTATCACTACTCAGAAACCAACAGAAATTTGCCAAGTGTCATGCAAAAACCAATCACGCATCAGCGCATGTAAGCGATGACATAAGCTGCCTCGTATGTGTAAGTGATGACATAATCAGCCTCGCACATGTAAGCGATGACATAATCAGCCTCGCACATGTAAGCGATGACATAAGCGGACCAATTAGGCTGTGACAAGTGTCACCAATCAGACTCCACCACGTGTCACTCACCCACTCCTAAACTCCTATAAATAGAAGCCTTCCTAAGACATTTAGGAGGGCACTAAGCCATCTGAAGCACAAGCAGCATCAGAGAAGATTCAGAAGCACTCAGAAGTATAGAAGCTCTGTAGGAATCAAGCCTCAAAGCCTTCAAGAACTTCAAGAACTTCAAACTTAAAATCGAAGTACATTTGAAGCAGAATCATCCAAACTATCTGCCTAGATCTCAAAGTTCACTGGAATCAAGCTCAAAAGTCTCCAGAAACCTCAACAAACAACAAATCAATGAAGCTTTACGGATCCAAGCCTCTAAAGCACCGAAGAACTTCCACCACAAACCTTCGAAGATGAAGAACGCACCAAGAACATGAAGAACATACGAAGAACAAAGAATTTCTAACAAGCTCATAGCCAGAGATTCATTGTGATTTTGTTTCAAGGGTCTTCAATCTATCCTTCAGCCAAATTGAAGAACATTTTGTGTTCAAGTCAAAATTACATTACCGCAATTTCAATCAACAAATCTTTCAAGGAGATCGAATCAGAGGATCACTCTATTGTAATTTCAAAGAATTGTACCATATAATCATTAATACAAATTCGCATTTGTGACACTATTTTACTTGTTTGACTTATTTCAAACCGAGAAATTTAGTCGTCTACATATTCTGGCACGCCCGGTGGGACCTCTCTGCCTCTCATCTCGCTCTCCTTCAAAGAAAGAAATCTTCATCATCTTGTTACCAACTTCAATGGCTTCTAGCAAAAACATTCAAGCTTCAACAATAGCTACTTCAACTAGACTTGGTACGGCTACCACCAATAATTGCATTGGTGTAATTAATTGTAGCCAACCCAAAGTAAACAATCAACTTCAATATCAATCAACCAAGGAAGCCAAGGTCCAGACAATCATCTCCTTAGACCCTCTCACAAGAAACAAGGTCATCAACAAGAACATCTCCACCTTGGAACACCTCAGGTATCACCTCAAGAATGGGGGCAAATCCCCTTCTCCTTTCATAAGAAGTTGGCAGCACGATTTCTCTCCCACCAAAGGGAACCCAAAAGATGAGATTTCATGTGCTCACTTCAATTCACTTCCTTCTCCATCATCTTGGGAAGTTGTGTTAGTCATGATGACTAACACCTCTACCTCGGAAGAAAAGATGGCTGAAATGGAGCAAAGTGTCATCCTTCTCACAAAAGCACTTGAAGATAAGGACCTCCAAATTGCAACTCTAATGAATAAACTTAAAATACAAGATCTTGGCGAGTCAAACCATGATCCTAAGTCCCTATTTGGCTTCACTTCTACAAAGAATGACAAAGGGAAAGAAACTCAAGACACTCCTCAACAGGAACAATCTACTTCGGTTGCTTCGTTATCAGTTCAACAATTACAAGACATGTAACAAATACCATCCGAGCACAATATGGAGGTTCTACTACAAGTTCTCTCACATATTCAAAACCCTACACAAAGCACATTGACAACATGAGGATGCCAAATGGGTATCAACCCCCCAAGTTCTTGCAGTTTGATGGCAATGGAAATTCTAAGCAACACATTGCTCATTTTGTAGAAACTTGTGAAAACACAGGGACTCAAGGAGGCTTCCTTGTAAAGCAATTTGTCCGTTCACTCAAAGGGAATGCCTTTGATTGGTATACAGACTTAGAACCCGAGTCAATCGACAGTTGGCAACAACTCGAAAGAAAGTTTCTTGACCGATTTTATAGCACACGTCGTACAGTGAGCATGATGGAGCTTACTAATACCAAGCAATGGGAAAATGAGCCGGTGGTTGATTATATCAATCGATGGCGTTCTTTGAGTCTAGATTGCAAGGACAGACTTTCTGAACTTTCTGCTGTAGAAATGTGCATCTAAGGCATGCATTGGAGACTTCTTTACATCCTTCAAGGGATAAAGCCTCGAACATTTAAAGAGTTAGCAACTCGTGCGCACGACATGGGATTGAGCATTGCTAGCCATGGAAGTACAAACCCTCCCATACTTGAGGAAAGCAAAAAGGAAGTAAGGAGGAATGATAGGAATGCAAAAGTCAGCCTCAAAGACCCAATGGTTGTTAACACTGCTGAAGTCAAAGTTCTAAGAAGAGGAGCAAATGCAGATGAAAAACGACTGGAAGGATGGCAAAAGAAAGAAGTGTGTCGTCTGACTTTTAAGGAACATGAGCAAAAAGTATATCCATTCCCCGATGAAGATGTGCCAAACATCTTAGAACAACTACTGCAATTGAAACTGATTGAATTGCCAGAATGTAGGCGACTAGAAGACATAGGAAAAGTTGATGACCTTAACTACTGCAAATATCATTGCATCATTGGCCACCCAATCCAAAAATGCTTCGTCTTCAAAGAACAAATCATGAAACTTGCCAAAGAAAACAAGATTGATCTAGACTTCAATGAAGTTGTTGGGTCAAACCATGTGACCGTTACTTGTGATGTACTTTCAACTCTCAAGCAGGGGGCAAACACCAACCGGGCTTACAAATTGATTGACAATGATGGCATAAGGATCGGCCCCATCAATGGGAAGTTCCTTAAACACTTCTACACTTGAAAGTCAAGGTTTACTCTTTGGCAAGAGTTTAAACTGCCCACTGTAGCGCTTCAAGAGTATATGATGCCTTCCCAATACCTTTGAAAGCATACCAATAAGGAGAAATTAATCCCACTCTATGTCACCAATTGCTAGTGTGGCGTAGTGGTTGGATGCCCATGTCGCTCTTGAGGCCGAGGTCTCGGGTTCGATTGGTGGTGATACCCGCTATTACACATTGAGCCCTCCTTTTTTGCAAAAAATCAACAAACAAAAACAAAACAAAACAAAACAAACGAAACAAAAAAAGATCACCAAAAAAAAAAAAAAAAAAAAGATCCAAAAAAGAAATCATCAGAAAAAAAAAAAAAAAAAAAAATTCATCAAAAAAATTTATCAAATTTTTTTTTTTTTTTTTTGAACTACATAATGACTTGATCCCTTTCCGGGGTACGTAGGCAACTTGATATCATTTACTAAGTTCAGTTACATGAAAAATAAGAAGGATTGTTAGTGTAGCTTAAGGAATTTTTCAAAGGTTGTCAATATGCTTTTAAGATCCCTTTAATTAGCAGGCGTTGCTTAGGATCAGTCAATTGCTCACTACATGATGCTTAAAGATTATTATGGTAAAAAATGACAGCTGCAAAGAATTGGTGTTACTCAGCTTTCCTTGAACTAATAATAAACATTAGTTAGTTCTTGGTTGTGGAGTAAAATAAAATCTTCAACCTCTTTTGCAAAGAATGAAGTCTTCATGGCATTGCCCCTCTTCTGTGGACATCCTACCGTGTCTCTAAAGTATGCTTTGCATCATTTATCTCCTGGGGGCATCTTCTTGTACCTTGCAAGTCTAAGCTACATCATCTCTCTTCTAGGTTGTGCCACTTCATAACTCTAAAATTTAAACCACATCATCTCCCTTCTGAGTGATGTAGTTTCACATCATGTCTTTAAAATTTGAATAATGTCACCTTCCTCCAGCATCTGAAGTTGGTGTTGCATCATCTCTCCTCTAAAGTCATGTTTATGCAATGTCAAAGTCTTAGTGGCATTCCTCTCACATCTTCAAGGTTTTGTTGGCATCTCTTTGTGTCCTCAAAGTCTTGATGGGAGCTTCTTGAAACTTCAAGGTTTTGTTGGCATCTCCTTGCATCTTCAAAGTCTTAATGAGCTCCTTGCATCTTCAAAGTTTTGTTGGCATCTTTGAAATTTTGATGGCTGGCTACAGTACTATGTACCCTTGATGTTTGAACTTTGTCACCTCTAAAAATTGGCGCTAATGTAACTTCAAAGGCCAATGTTGGTGCGACTTTAATGCAGATGAAGTGTTGATGAGATGTCATGGCAAAGATGAATATTGGCATGGCTTCAGTGCAAATAAAGTGTTGACGTGGCTCCATGGGAAAGATGAATGTTGGCGTGGCTTTAGTGTAAATGAAGTGTTGACGTGGCTTCATGTTGAAAAGGCTTCATTATAAAAGACAAGTGCAAATATTGCTTCAATAGACAAAGTAATTGTGATGCTTCAAATGCAAATGCAAGAGTTGGCGCAGCTTCATGACAAAGATAAGTGGTGACGTGACTTCGACACAAAGAAAGATATGGATGTAGCCTCAATGCAAATGCAAACTTTGCGTGGCTTCATGATAAGAACAATTGGTGTGGCTACGTTGCAAAGACAAGTGTGGAATACGTTCATGCAAAAAAGTGCTAGCATAGTTTCATTAACGACCAGTACTAGTATTGCTTCATTGCCAACACTAGAGGCAATACGACTTCAAAGACAAGTATTGGCAATAGCATTGTTGCCTGGCTGAATATCCTTATAGAAACGTCGTTGCAAAAGCAAATATCACTAAAAGATTGTTGTTGCAAGAAAGTAATGTAACAACATGAAGGCATACGTCACGGCAAGAACGTTGCTATCAATGAAATACAAAGCCACCAAATGAAAGCAAACACTTCTATGAGAACGTCAGTGTAAAGTTTGATGTCAAAACCCAAAGATCAAGAAAATTGTGCTGTAAAACAAAAATAAGCAACAAAAAAATTTGTTAGGGAAAAGGTCTCATAGCAAGTAAAAAAAAAAAAAAAGAAATCAAAAAAATCAAAAAAAATCTTGAAAGCTGGAGAAGAAGACTGAAGGCTAGGAATGCCTAAATGAAAAAAGCCAATCTCACGTCTTATATAGAGAACTTCTACTAAACTAGCAGACAAGAAAAATGAAGAAAGTCAGCAAACCATTAAATGGTTCCACCAACCGGCCAGTGGAAAAAACTTCATTCACATTTCAGAAATGTGAAAATAATTAGTGCTCAAAGTGAGGATTTGCAAACTCATAGCACTCAAAGTCAAAGAAATCTGCACCGAATTTTGAAAATAAAATTCAGCAAGCAAAAGAGACAGAAGATATTGGCTCATTACCTACCTCACAAATCTAAATCCTAGCACCATCCTGTCAGGGCAGCCGCCACAAAATTAGACCAAAAAAGGCCATAAGTCCAACAAAGACCCGTGGCTTTCTCATCTAAATTTGTGAAAATCTAGACCTTATTTCACAAAATTGACGCCACAGAAGTCTTCCACGGCCTTCGTTCGCCCAAACCTAAAAATTTCACGCCCAGATGCGCAGCCACGAGCCGCCACAATAAGCTTCGAATATCGTGGCCTGCCCTTTCACATTTGTACAAATCTAGACTTCATTTCAAGGAAGTGGCATTACCAGTCAATCCAGCATGCCCCGATCTACAAACCTGAAAATTTCAGGCCCAAACGATCACCCACGCGCCATCAGGAGGCCCGGTATTCACTAGCGCCATTTCACGCGCCGATTGGATAAACAATGCGCTAAGACGAGCCAACACGCGCGTTGCACGCGCTAGACGCTGAACGTGACATCATGGATGACGTCATCTCCCAACCCCGGTTATTACCATTTGTCCAAGTCGACCCGGTTTGGCCCGCTCATCCTAACCTGGATCCGAACCACCTGCCAAAAAAAAAAAAAAAGAGAGAGAAAATGCTTTGACCAAGTGAACCTTTGACTTTGACCAAAAAGTCAAAATTTTCAAAATGGACCCGTCCCACTCAGTTTTTCAAGTACATTCTGATTTTGGGATCCGTTTCTTCATTCGAAGTTCGAAAATTGCACAAACGTCCAATTTCTAGAAAGTTGACTTTTGCGTAAATGTTGACCAAAAGTCAATTTTTAAGATGGACCTATCTTGCTCAATTTTTCGTGTACGTTCCAATTTTGAAGACCGTTCCATCATTTGAGACTTATAAATTGCACAAATGACTCAATTTCAAGGTAGTTGACTTTTGTGTTGAGGTCTACCTAAAGTCAAGATTTTCAAGCCAGACTTGTCTTGCTCAGTTTTTTGTAACTTGGAAATCAACAATCTAACCCACATCTCCGAAGTACCGACGGTGTCCAAAAATTAAACTCCCAAGATCAAAATTTGAGATTCATCCATTTAATTTGGATCCTCTCAGGGTCATCCTCCAAACTTCATCAAGGCTTCCCTTTCAAAGAACAAATGAACTCTCACAAGTGTGTCTTGAACTTGAAATTACATTGGGTCACTACTTCAGCCTACCATTCCCTTTTCGGTGCCAAACATTCCCACCTACCATTCGGTGCCTACTAGGCGGGAATCTACCATTCTCACCAAAAATTCTCAACCACCATTCTCAACTACCCATCTACCATTCTTCGTCTCTCCACTATAAATAGAAGGGCTGGATTCATCAAGAACTCATCAAGAAAAACACACTGAGTCATGGAATGAAGATTTGTTTCTTTCAAATTTTCAAGTCCTCCTTCTCACAGCCATTTCTCACTATAGCTTCATCATTCTCAACACTTAGCAACCAATATTGCTTCATAATTAGTTTGTGATAGGTTTAAGACCCCTTAAACAATAACCAGATTGCGTAGCCTAGATTAATTAGCCAAGTTGTTACTTAGTCAAATTAAGCAATTCTAGGTTAAAACAATCAAATAATCATATCAAGCATATAAAACAGCGGAAAATAAATAACACAAGATATGATCACCCAGGAAAACCAAACCGGTAAAAAACCTGGGGAGGATTTTACCCACCTATCCTCAAGGCAAACCTGAATCCACTATGAAAGAATTGAAGTTCATACAAAAGGACTTACAAGCTCCCCGCTTGACTTCCTAATGCTACCCACCAGTAGAACTTACTGACACGACCACGTGCAAGCTCCGAATCCACGGACTCCTTCTTTCTTGGATTTCTTCAATCAGCTACAAGCTCCCCGCTTGTTTTTCTTTAAGCTTCAATGGTTGCAACCTTGTTGATCATCAAGATGTAGATAATATCTCTACCTTGAAAACCCTAAGTTTATGTGAAGGAAAGCTCCTCAAAGATCTCACAAGAGATTCACATAAACAGCAAATATGAGCAACAAAGACTTAGAGAGGTTTGGGTATAAAACCCTAATAAAAGGAGGCACAAGAGGCACTCTAATCTCTCTCTCAAAAGTCCCAAAAACGTTCTAGGGTTTTCCTTATATATAGGAGTGTTTTACTTGAACCCCAAGACGTTTAAATAGAGTTTGGGCTGAACTGGAACTCTGCAGAAAAATAAATCTGTACGTGGTTCGATCAATCGAGTCTAATTTTCGATCGATCGAGACTTACAGATTTAGTCCAATAAATTCTGCAATCACTCGATTCCAATTTTACAAATAAACATACTTTGAGCAAGCCTAAACCTAGATTAAATGTTTTGATCATGGTTTGCCAACAAAATACAAATTGAAGTTCTAATACATTAATTCCTAATTTCTTAGAACCCAACAGTTTGAGATCAACCCTCTCATGGTTCAGTAGAAACCCTCTTCACAACATCATTGTAGTTTTGACATCTAAAACAAATTTTGTTTCTCCACTTAACGACTACATTTGTCCATAAAATTTCACATAACATAACTCCATATCTCTTAATTGACCTTTCGACTTTGTTCATATTTTTCAACAAGTGTCGTTGGTTAATGGTCGAAAGGTGTTGAGGACATCTTACAAAGATGTGCTACTATCAAGACGCAGTCCATGTTGCCATCAGTTTAGGACACAAAGGTCATCATTGTTGGTACCTTAGAACACACTCTTCTGAAATTACCTCAACTTAACCTAAGTGATACAATAACACATGCGCACTCAACCACTTTCCCACATGTCCTCGCCATAATCTGAAGTATATTCTTCAGAAATTACTTTGCCTGGACTTCTTAAAAACATGAGGCTAGCTCCATGACTCTGCATGCTGTACCTAGCCACCATCCTTGCATCTTCCCCATCTTTTACACCCTGTGATCGCCACCAACAATCCAAAATACTCTTCTAAAATTACCTCAGCTTAACCTCTACCGAAATGAGTCAGTCTTGCAAGTACATCCAACTTCTTGCAAACAACTTTCCCCTCACCAACCCACTTCAAATACCATGGAACACTCTTTTTGAAATTACTTCAACTTAACTTTTGTTGAGAAGGCTCAGTCATGCAAGTATATTCAAATACTGGTAGACCCCTTTTCGGTCTCATCAAATCCTTTCATATGGGTGGGTCTACTTTTCGGAAATTATCTCATCCTGCTAAAAGCTCCACCACCTTCAACTACTTCGCTTGAAGAGTCAAGTGTAAAAATTCATTTTCGAAACTCATTCCCACACCATACTTTGAAACTGTGTGCGTGAATGAGTCTCGAGGGGGCATTTGTAGAGAGGGAAAATTCCCGACCTATCACAAGTTGACACGTCACACTACCAAGTCCACAAAATACAACCAATTACAAAGTTCCATGTATTGCTGCTAGGTTTTCCTCTCACTACTTAGAAACCAACAAAAATTTGCCAAGTGTCATGCAAAAATTAATCACGCATCAGCGCATATAAGCGATGACATAAGTAGCCTCACACGTGTAAGCGATGACATAATCAGCCTCGCACATGTAAGCGATGACATAAGCAGACCAATCAGGCTATGACATATGTCACCAATCAGACTCCGCCACGTGTCGCTCACCCACTCTTAAACTCCTATAACCTTCCTAAGACATTTAAGAGGGCACCAAGCCATCTGAAGCACAAGCAGCATCAGAGAAGATTCAGAAGCACTTAGAAGTACAGAAGCTCTGTAGGAATCAAGCCTCAAAGCCGTCAAGAACTTCAAACTTAAAATCGAAGAACATTCGAAGCAGAATCATCCAAACTATTTGCCTAGATCTCAAAGTTCACTGGAATCAAGCTCAAAAGCCTTCAGAAACCTCAACAAACAACAAATCAACGAAGCTCTACGGATCTAAGCCTCGAAAGCATTGAAGAACTTCCACCACAAACCTTTGAAGACGAAGAACGCACCAAGAATACGAAGAACAAAGAATTTCTAACAAGCTCATAGCCAGAGATTCATTGTGATTTTGTTTCAAGGGTCTTCAATCTATCCTTCAGCCAAATTGAAGAATATTTTGTGTTCAAGTCAAAATTACATTACCGCAATTCCAATCAACAAATCTTTCAAGGAGATCGAATCAGAGGATCACTCTATTGTAATTTCAGAGAATTGTACCACACAATCATCAATACAAATTCGCATTTGTGAAACTATTTTACTTGTTTGACTTATTTCGAACCGAAAATTTAGTCGTCCACAGCGTGTTCCTCTCTCAATTGGCTATAATGACCCAGTATGGTCATTGGATTTACACTCATGCTACTTTTGGCCTTCTTGACCCATTACATTGTTTATGGACTCCTTTGTCCTATGTATTTCTTCTTGGGCATTCATGGCCCATTTTCTAATTCTGTATTCCCATGGGCTCTTACTAACTTTTTTGGGCTTCCTTGGCCTAATTACCTTATCATTCATCCTTGGAGCTCATGAGCTTTCTATCAACCCCTTACTTTCTTACTTGCATTACTTCGGGCTTACTGTGGCCCATTCTCACTTTTCTACATCACATAATGCCCATGAGTTTACTACTTCTCTCTCTGGGCTTCTTTAGGCCCATTTGCTTTCCTCAAGGCCAATTTATTTACTTTATGGGCCTATGATCTATTATTTCTGCCATTCGGGTTTAATGGTTTTTCTATCAATTCACTAGCTCTTCTTTGCCCATATTGTTGGGCTTCCTCCTACTACTGAGCTTCCAAAATGAGCCTTAACACTTTTTACCAATTTTCTCCCTACATGCCTTATTTAGTTGGCATTATCTAGTCTTGCCCTTGAAAATAAACCACTAGATAAATGTGCTGATCGCGAGGTTGATTTCATAGTTGAACTCTATTTTTTTTTTTTTTTGGTTGATTTCATAACTTTACAGGTAAAAGGATCTAATATATTCTAAAGAAATAATCTTTGGCCTCAACCCGGACTTGACCCGCTCAAGTTGGGTGGAACAAAAATAGACCCACAACTGATTGCCGACCACCACGGGTTGAGTTAACTAGGCTTAAGGGAGCGAACGGTCGGTTTGGTCGAGTTTGATGATGAGTGATGGTGGGCAGAGGAGAAGATCTATCTTCGTCGATTTGAGTTGAAGGCCGACCGGATCTAACAGAATATCATCGAGTTTGAGTAGTTCGGAGCCTAATCTAATCAAGAATAGCTAGATTTGAGTAGACCTGAGTCAGATCTAACCAAATATCACTGGATTTGAGCAAATCTGACAAAGGAAGAGAGTAGATCTTGGCTGGATTTGAGTGAATTTGAGCAAATACCACCGGATTTGAGCAAAGGAAGACCAAGGGTGGGCCAAATTGGAGCTAAGGAACACCAGAACGTTGTCGGATCTAGGTAATTTTGGCCCTTTTTTTAGCATTTGTGTGTCGGATCGAGTGGCTCGGGTTTTAGAGACTGGAACCTGCTACTTAACTAGCCGGAGTCAGGTTTCAGAGGATAAGACTTGTCACCGACCATCGGAGGTGTCAGATTTGGTTGTGACGGGTTGGTTCTGATCGGTTTGGTCGGTTTGGCCAGGTGTCCGGGTTGCTTGGACAGCCTTAATCCCAAGAAATACATTGGGGGCTTTCAGTAAAATCATCATTTCAGAATTAACATCCATTTTGCTATGCAACTCGTAAAGGCGGTGAGCAATGTTACAGGCAAAAGGATCTAATATATAGTGTACTGTTTGTGTCGAATGAGTTAAAGTAAAAATGTAATTCTTATTTAGCTTAGATTGTATTCTAAAATGATTTATATTAATCCATATATTAATTATGAAAATTACATTGAATAATGGACAATGGGTTTCAGTTAACTTAATTTGTAAAATCTCTTATGCCAATTTTCATTGCATATCAATAATGATAATACCAGATATTTTGACATGGCTGTCCTACGTGGTAGACTAGGATTGAAATGATAAGTGCTTATTTCTTGCTTTATTAGCCTCACTTTAAATTACAAGGTTTATTTATTTATTTATTATTTATTTATTTATATAAGAAATGGACGATTAAAAAAAGTAGGTTGAATTTTTTTTTTCGTTGGGTTTATTTCATTTGAAATTTTTCTTTAATTGTTAAGAAAATAACTGAAAAAAAATTTGTTATTTTCAGTGATTCACGTTTTTTTTTTTTCGAATACTTTTGAATTGTTTATATCAGTTTTGTAAATAGTATTTTCAAGCTTTGTTAGATCATTGATCTTTTCCTATACAAATCACAATTATGTTATGTATGATCCGTATCCATGTATCTATATATTGATGAAATTTATGCAGATGGATGGGCAACCATGGACCTTTGTTTCTGGTTCTGAAATCATTATTCTTATTGCATTTTATGTGGTAGGTAAAAAACATTATTTGATTTCGAATTCCTACTGAATTTCTACCTATTACAATTATCCTATAAACAAGTAGCATCTATAGACGGTTCAAGGTCTATATCCATTTATCGATATGTGAAGAGAGCGTAAAACTATTTATGAAGTAAATTGATACAAGTATGTTTTTTTCTTTATATGTTTACTGGTTTGACATGGTGAAAAAAGAGGATTCTTATCTAGATTTATTTTTTAAAATTAACTTAATTAGAAATACTCCTCATTCTCAAGGACAACAGTTCATTCTCATTCAATTCTCTCTAATCAACTCTATTTCTAATTTTCAATTCTCTAATTAAGTATCTCAATTATTCATAAAAAAAAGAAGGAAAAAAAAAAAAACTGTACTTTATCTATCACATCTAAATGTCTTTCCCAATCCCAAAATCTTTCACAACTCCATAATTCCACAGAAAAACTTTTTTTAACAGTTTATAAGAACAATTAATTTATTTTTTTTAATCTAAAAAATTGTGGTAATTTTGTGCAACCACTTAGTAATTAAATAGAATATCTACTTGGTACAACTATACAACAATGACTTCTAAGGCTAACTAAATTATATAATTTATCCAATAAAAAAATTATATAATATCTATGATCTAATTATGTGTATGAATTTCATTAGGAAACCTAATGTTTAGCACAAATATTGTAATTCAAGCTCATATCAAGGAGTTTAGCAAGCTTTCGCATGTTTGGTACAGTTTTTTATTTTATTTTATTCTTTTTAATTGGATTGTTTGGGACAATGTTCATGAACTTGATTGTGATTGTGATTTTTTTTTTTTTTTTAATTTCTTTTTCTTTCCCCCTCTTTTTCACCTGAATGAATACACTTAGTTTATCAAACAAGTCTAGAGATAAAAGCTAAAACTTGCCTGGTTTATAAATAAACATAAATAAGTAAGCTTTTAATATATGACGGAAAACATGGGAAGTTGAGGGTTTAAAAACTCTTAGACTAGTTTAACATGTATTTTGGAGGGAGAAAAAGTGGAATTTGGGTGTTCAACATTCGGATTCACTTTTACACAAAATTAAAAAAAAAATTGGAATATGATAAATTTATTTGGGGAAATTATACTTTACCACTTTAAACTATACCCCATATTATACTTTGCACTCTAAAATTTTCAAATGCACAACCCTTCTTAATTGTTATACTCTGCACTTTGACGTTAAGTTTGTTATTAATTTGGATGGAAATTCAAAATTTAGAGTACAAAGTGTGATTAGGAGTATAGTTTAGGGTGGTAAAATAATTTTGTTTTTGTTTTTAAGGGATTAAGAAGAGGGATAATTAGGTCTTTTCACGGGTGTCATATTTTTCCATCCAAGTTAACAAAAAAACTTGATGTTGAGATACAAAGTATAAGAAGCATCATAATTTAGCAGTGGCGGCTCCAGGAATGTTTTTCAGGGTGTTCCTGGCAGGGATAGACCCAAGATTTGAACTTAAGGGGGGGCCTGAAGCAAAAGGGTCAATTTCATATTAAGGTCATTTAAGTTTAGTTAAGAGGAAAAAAATGACATATTTGGGTACCAATCAATCCTAATGTACCTTTTAGAGTTATCACTTTATATATATTATATTTAATTTGTTTATAAATTAGAACCCCACTTTTTATTTTTTATTTTTATTATTTAAGAGCTTTTAAAAAATGTAAATTCATATAATCTATTTTGAAGCCATAACTTCATATATTTAGTGTGTGTTAGGCATGGCTTAATTTTGCCAGCTTATTTTACTATTTAGCTTATTTTTGTTACTATTTATGGGTCCTCCTGCACTTTTTGGTACTATTCATAGGTCTCACTATTCTATTTCAACTAATTTTTACCTTTATCTACAGTACTTTTAACAAAAAAATTTCAATTTTAACAAAATAAACAGATCCCAAAGAGACATCTAAAACTTAATAATATATTGCACAAGATACATTTTGATTTCCATCACAACTCATTAATATGAAAAACAAAATAGATAAAAGGTAGTATAAAGAAAGATGTGGAGAAGTGAATCCCACGTGTAGAGTAGATGGACTCTTGGACAAAAACAATAGTAAAAACCACATGTGTGTCTGACATTTTTGACCAAAAGCTTAAAAGTAGATATAGGGAAAGTAAAAAACCTCTTGAGAAAACAAAGAGACAGTGGACTGGTGGAGAAATCGAAGTAGAAGAAAGAAAATAATAGAGGAGGATTTCAGCAAACTAGTGGAGAAATCTAAGCCAAAGAAGAAGAAAAAAATAGAGGAGGATTTTTGTTGTTCAAATAGCAGACAACATCAACCATAAAAGTATGACAGTCCAGGCAAGAAGAACTGAAGAAGCATAAAGGATTCAGGTAAAAAATGACAGTTGTTGGAGGAAGAATAAGAGTTGAGAGGGTGAAATTGAGGGAGAGAAATTTAAATGGGTAAAATTGGGAATTTGTGATTTCTGTTTTGTTACTCTAGATTTGTTCTATTTGAAGGTTTTTCTTGTTACGGGTTGTTGACTATTTTGATCTCTCTGGGCTGATTTGATGAGATTTTGATGATGGGGGGCCTAGATTTTGGAGAGATGGGGGGCTGAAGTTGTATGTGAGTATCTAACTTGATGCATATATTCCTACTAAATTTTTTTATTCTAAAGGTCAGGGCCTGGGCCCCTTTAGGCCCCCACCTGGGTCTGTCCCTCTCGGGTGGGCTTGTTCTATTACAATTTTTTTTTTCTTCAGATTCTCTGTTACAAGTTTTGTTTCTTTTTTAGATTTTAGTTCAAAAATTTTTTTAAGCTCTTTCTTTTTTCTTGAAAGTAGAACAAATAATCCACCAAAATTTAATTTTATTGGCATAAAAAAATTTTGAGGGTGTTCCTAATTTTTTTTGAGGGTGTTCCTAATTTTTTTTTAAGAGTAGATAAATAAAAAATTTTAAATTATTATATATAATTTTTTTTGAGGGTGTTACTGAACGTGGCACTGCCACTGTAATTTAGTGTGCAATCGAGAGTATAGTTTAGGGTGATAAACTAATAAATTGCTAATTCCCCCCTTTACACCCCATAATGGCATAAATTTATTTCATCATACAGAAAAGGAAGCCTCTCTCTACACGCTTTAGTTGGCAAGCCAATTACGTAAAAGGAAGCCAGTAGTTGTTGCGATCGTTAGCAGATTGAGAGCTGCCTTCTAACCACTTTGGGTAGAATTTGAGTTCCATACCTTTCTTTGACACAGCTGTAAACCTCTACAAAAATTAAGAACATTAAAGTTAATAGTAATTATTGCAGCCAAAGAGTGAAAGAATTGTATGTTGTAATTCCCGACTAAGTTTCCCCCTTACACGTCCCACCTTAGTACCTTACCTTTAACCACAACTAACACAATAAATTATTCACCATCACCCACGTTAGACGAGTTGGTACTTCCCCAAGCCTTAAAGGCTTGAGAATTTCATGGACCTAGGTTTGAGTGGTCCTGGAGTGGTGAGTGGTGGAATTATACTGTCTTTTCTCCCACAACTACCTTTACCCACCACACCTTACCATTTAATACCACATTTCTAGCTTTTAAAAAAAGGGTTCTTGATTGCTGTCATAGGAGAGTAATTTTAGTCCCTGGCCCAGTATGGAACATGACCCGAGTATTATTACTCGAGTAATTTTAGTACTATATAACAAGTCACAACTTTTAGTACAACTATGTTACATGACAGATTATGATTGACTGACTATCACTTTTATATACACTGATTGCTTTTTTTACACCACTCACAGTCTACCATGTAAAAAGTTGTGATAAAAGTTATGGTTTTTTTATGTTATCCTAAATATTTTTGTTATTACTCATACACCCCCATCCCAAAAAAAAAAAATAATAAAAAATAATAATAATAATAATAATAATAATAATAATAATAATAATAATAATAAAATTCACCAACATTATTGTGGAGTTGGCAAATATCAACTAGCCAGTGCATTTTAAAATCTATACTTTTTATGGTTTCAAATTAAATTCTAAAATTTTAAAAGTTTCAAGTTAAATTATAAAATTTTAAACTGTTACAAATTAAATTTTATAATTTCAAATTGAATCTTGAACTTCGAAACTTGTATCAATTTAAACCCCACAATCAAACCTGAAAATTAAACCTTGAACTTGTAAAAATCTTATCAAGTTAAACCCTGTGGGTTCCTTCTTTGGACAGAGCCCAAACCCAACGGTATGGGGGGATCCTAGGCCTCCAAAAGATGATATAGATAGTTGGTGGATTGGGCTTGACTCATCATGGCTTTGTTGGACTGTTTACGAGCCAATCTGTGCACAAGACAGGCTCCATAACACAAATATACATGGACATATATATATATATATATATTTATTGGTTAAATGAATAACTAAGGAATAGCAAAAGTACTAAAAGAGTGCAAATAAAAGAACGCCAGGGATCCTCAAAATAGAGTGAGATTATGTTTTCATTATTTTAAGCATTTGAATACATTTAGTCCTACTTTGCTGGGATATATCATAAGGTTTAATAAAGTTCAAAAATTACAAACTTAGATAGCTCTCTTTAGGCTTCCAAGACTTGTGAAGTTTGAATTCCTTTGAATCCAAGTGTATCCTTAAGTATTTTCTATAGGATCCTTCACAGTACCTCACTCTTCACTCTATTTCAAGCCCATAGCTCTCTTTTTAGTGCATTTTTCTAGTATATTAAGTGTTTCTTGCTGAATGCCCTTCTTGGGTGGTGCTATGCCTCTTTTATAGTGCTGCTTGGTTGCTTCTTAACACTAGCCATCATTCTCTTTTGTGTGTTGGGTACCAGAACCAATGCTATGTTAGAAAGATTTGGTGGCTGGTCCGTTATCCTTTTTGTTCTTATTTCATTTTCTTGGATTTTAACAATCTAAAGCTCCCTTGTTGACTTCCTTTTATGAGAGATCCTTTCTGAATAAGTCTAAATGCTTCTCCAAGGTTAAGGTTTCTCATTCTTTGCCCAAGGCCTTAAAAAGGACACTTCAAAACTCTGATGCTCTAATGTTGACCTCTCATGACTTGTTTCTTTTCTCAAAATGGGGCGGATCCCCTCTTGATGACAGTGTAGCTGGAAAGGCTCCTAGACACCTTCCTTCTTGGTTTTCCTTCTTTTTTTTGCCCGAGCTCCTAGGTTTCTTCATTAGGTGCTGGTTCGAACTCTTGATGATAGTGTAGCCGGAAAGGCTCCTAGCCACCTTCCTTCTTGGTTTTCCTTCTTTTCTTTGCCCAAGTTCCTAGGTTTCTTCATTAGGTGCTGGGCTCGAAATTACCAGCTATCCCCATCATCATTCCCTTGGTTGTAGGCATCTGATTTCGATAAGAAACCCTTCGTTTTTCGTGCCTACCTTTTATCATGAGCATGCCATCCTGAGTTGTCCACGTCCGGGATTCCTTATGCCAGTGTCTCCTCGAGGATCCCTTCCTAGGGTCGGCAGATCTTGCGCCACTCCAGCCCAGCTCCTACCTACCCCCCTTTTGGGCTTCCTTGGATTCCACCTCTTGCTTAAGTCTTTGGCCCAAACTTCCCTTTGTACCTTTTTTTCTTCCTAAGGCCCAGAACTTTATTATTTTCTCCCCATGGGTCAAGCTCCTCCCTTCTTTATTTTTTTTCAAGGACCAAACCTTTCTTCCCCTTATCCTTTGCTTCATGGATTAGGCCTCTCCCACTTTTAAGGGCTTGGTTCCTTATTACATTTTGAACCTCAACAAACCCTAGAATTTTCAAGTTTCATTTGGAGTTTAATTTTAATTGTGAGTTTTGCTGTGTTAGGAGATCTCTAAACTCAGTAGCTCATTCTGTTGCTAAACATGATGTTGCTCTTAAAGTAGGTTTCTCTTGTAATAACTGTAATTTGCCTCCTCCTATCTTGGAGCTTGTAGGCAAGATTGTTGTAGTGCCTTCTTCTTCTTCTTCTTCTTCTTTTTTTTTTTTTTTTTTTTTTCAATTTAGTCTTTAATGAAATGGTAGTCTAGAAAAAAAAAAATTGCTATTCTCCCTCATATTGTCTACCAAAGAAAGATGAATATAATACTTCAAAAGTATAACATTTGCACCCAAAATAAATACCAGAAAAGATACTACAATGAAATATTTAGGAAGATTATTCATAAATTGCCTTTCCGAATCTTTTTGAGCTTGAAATCAAAGAGAGGAGCTGATAGATATTACTTGCTCAAGAAGATAAATATTTTTATGGATCTTCTTTAAAGAAGAAGAAATCATGAAAAGGAAAAAGTAGTAGTCAACATCTGGTTGGGGAGGGTTGTCTAGAGGAAACTTGCAACTTATTTATTACTCCTACTTACCTTAGTTCTGAAAATTTGATATATTAATGTAAACTCTACAACAATAACAATAACAACAACTTTTCTCAAATTTAAAAACTGTCACAAGTCAAGCCACAAGAAATTTAGGAAGTAGAAAAAAACCATCAGGGCAGTGACAATTGCATGAAATTGGTATCCTAAAGGAATCTTCGTGAGATTCAAGACTCACACATTTGGCAGTGACATACTTCCTTTTGGGTGAATTCCTGTCTCCAAATTATCAAATTTTCTATTTTTGATAAATTTTTATTTTATAACTTCCAAATTAGAAGTTAGAATAAAATTTTAATAGTTTTGGGAAATTTTCTAAAGTCTGTAGTATTTAATTATGTAATTTTCTCAATTTGTATTGTTTAGAAAATTTTCTTCTATTTTTAGCCTGATTTCATTCTTAACATGAATGAAGGGTTTTTTAGGATTCCTTGACTAATAGGTGTGAGGGGTCTCTTATATATATATATATATATATCTAAAAGTTGAAACTTAACATTTATGGTTGCTATGCTTCTATTGAGTCATATTAGCGGCCACATCATCCACTTATTTTCTACTTCTTATTTTCTCTTTTTAAACTTTCTTCTCACTACTCTTAAAAAAAAAAAAAAAAAAATTCTTCTTCTTCTTCTTATTAGTCTACACATACTGTTACTACTTTCTATTTTTTCATTACACTTCATCATTTTCTCTTTCTTATATTTTTACTCTCTCTCTCTCTCTCTCTCTCTCTCTCTCTCTCTCTCTCTCTCTCTCTCTGTGTACACACACACACACTATTAATAACAGGATTGGGTTTCAACATTTTGTGTACTAAAATACCCTCATACAAATTCTTAAACTCTCTAAAATACCCCTAACTTTTAGTTAAATAATTTTAAATTAAAAACGCAAACTAGTTAAAAGAGTAATTTATTGTTCTTAAGTTTTAGCCTTTTTCCTTTATCATCTCCATTTGGCCTAAAACTTAGGACACTATTTCTATCTCATTTTTAAACATTATTCCAGGTTACCTTACCTCTTTTTTTAAAATAAATAAATAAATACACACGGTTATTTATATATCACTTTTAAACATTATAACACTAAACCAAAAAAACAAATAAATAAAAAGAGCATTATTGCACACGCAAAGCGCATATGATGAGTCTAGTGTGTATAAACTTTTTTTGGTGGATTTTTGTTATTTCTTATAACTCTAATTAAGGTTGATGGTTTTTTTTCAGTATGTGTTTTGGTATTGTGATCTTTAAATTTTCCATCACAAAGTCTTCTCTCTCCCTTTTATAGTTTTGGTTGAATTATGCTTTGGGTTGATACTTAGTTTTTTTATTTTTTTATTTTATTTTTTATTTTTTTGTGGGAAATAGGAGTTTGAGTTTATATCAAAATACAATCTACATTAGGGTTGTCCACACCCACCCGTGACCCGAATAAATCGTCCGACCTAGAGCCACCTGAACCAAAACCGTTCGACCTGAGGAGAAAGGTGGTCGGGGTTGGGTCTCAGAGGTCCAGAACTGGCACCGACAGGTTGGGTGGCAGATCTCCTTCTCCAAAACTCGAGCCACCCAATCCGACCAACTAAGAGGCTAGATCTACCCCTGATCTGGCAAAAACATAGTGATTTTTGCTCAGATTAGGTGAAGATCTTGTGGCTTTTGGTTAGATCTTGTTGTTTTCGCTTATATCTGGCTACAATCTGGTGGATTTTTCTCAAATACAGCTTAGATCTGGTGGGTTTTTCACTAATCCAATGAAATATGGTGGTTTTTTGCAAAGATTTAGTAGGTTTTGCTTAAATCCGACAAAGATTTGGTGTCATTTTGCTCAAATCTAGTGGGTTTTGCTCAAATTCGGCAAAGATCCGGCTAAAAAATGCCGATTGCCACTGATTTGAACCTCCGACAGCATCTTCTCAGCATTGATCAACCTAACTGCTGACCAACCGAGTTTGATCTGACTAGACCTGTGGGTTTTTATGGTCGGCGGCAGGTCTTCTCGCCGAAAACCTAATGTCATTGGGTCGGTCACGGGTTGGGCACAAACCCGATCTGGACCGACTAGATACTTGTAGAAATATTTTTATAAAAAATAGATAGATTTACATAGATTTCTTCAATCTGATGCTTCAGCTTTTTAAAGAAGACAGATTTACACTAAAAGCCATCCCGGTTTAAGCCACTGCTGAACCTACAGTAGAAACCACCACTTTTATGGTAGAATATGTGCTATAGGAGAAGCAAGAAAGAATTCACAACCTCTCCAGCAAAGCAAAATGATCTAAAGAGAATCAAATCTAAGAAAACCATTATGGAGACTTTCATTGAATGTGTCTTTTCAGTTATGGGATAATGGGAATTAGCTAGCATATTTACTGACTCAATTATTGATTGCTTTAGTAGTGGAGTAAAACTACAAGAATTGCTTGGAAATTTTCAAGCTAATTCCCTGTCTAACATGGTCTGGGCGGCCATAATTGGGTCCCATAATCCTTTTTTTTTTTTCTTCCAGTCCTTTTCTCTTTGAAATAACATTTTCATTTGTTAAGGACATATTTTATGTAGTTGGCTAATCCTTTGACAAAACGTACTTTACTTATAATTAGGTAGATCTAAGATGTGTTTAATACTTCAAGGAACATGTTGTTCAAGTCTAGTATTAAAGCCATGAAGATTGGATCAAGAAACAAGTGAAGAAAAGGTGTTCAATAAAGCTGGACAGATAGCTCGACACCTGTGGACAGATAGCTCGACAGCTTCTCGACAGTTGGCTATCTATCGAGCTTTTAAGGTGTTTTCTTATTGCAATCTCGACAGCTGGTGGATTGATCGAAAAATCTTCTGTCCCCTCGACACCTCCTCGACACCTAGCTATCTATCGAGGTTTAATAAAGCTCGACACCTCCTGATCGATCGAGGTATCTATCGAGGTTACGGGAATTCAGATTTACAGATCTGATTTTTGGGCCAGGCTTTTGTATTTGTGTAGGGTTTCTTTTCTCACAACCCTAGACCTATATAAGGCTTATTTTGGAGGCCGTCACATAAGAGAATACAAGGAGAACATATGCAAAAGTTGATTGATGCCTTATTCTCTCTAAATGAAGCTACTGCGTCTTTGCGCCTTAGGGTTTTGTAACCAAGTGCTTCTTGATCTTCATTGTTGATGAAGTGAAGAACTTTGCAGCCAACATCTTCTTCTAGTTGGTGATTGAAGTCGCGTACTGGGATCCGCGCAATTGGTTAGTCACGTACTAGGATTCGTGCATCATCAAAGGGTGGCGTTCATATATTGAAGAGTTCAGAGGTTCTGAAGCGGTAGAAGGTTTCTGCTGTGAGTTCATCTACGGGGATTGTAGAGTCTAGGGACAAAGGTTTTATACTAGATCTGAAACTTCTCTTTTCTATAGTAGATTGCTTTTCGGGAAGGTCCCCCAGTTTTTTTTTTAGTGAAACTGGTTGGTTTCATTGGTTTTCCTGGGTCATCATATCTTGTCTTATTTATTTTTTCCGCTGCATTCATTATTGACATGATATTTATGTTTGTGTGTTTTAACAAGTTTTATTGATAATAAATCTAATTAACAACTTGGATTTAAAACTTGTTAATTCTATCAACTGGGGTCTAAATTTCCCAACAAGTGGTATCAGAGCGAGTTCACTTTGATTGGATTAATTTCCTGAGTGTGATCCTTGACCCTCGTTGTCATGAAGGAGAATTTTAATTCTTCTATGTCCTTTAGTAGTCATACTAGGACACGTGCCTTTTCATCTTCACGGCCAAAGACTCGTGCTGTGTGGGTAAGAAAGAAGCCTAAGACTTAATTGTCTTTTCTGTTTTGTCCTCTGCTTTAATTCTTTCTATCTAAAGTAGGACTTTCTTGCTTGATTTCTTATCTGTTTTTGAAATCATGCTTTCATGCATCTGCATCTTTCTATCATGCCTTCATGCATATGCATTTTTCTTTCTGCTCTCATGTGTTTGTCTGTTTTTGTTTGGTTGTTTAGTTTTATTTTGTTTTGTTTTCAAAATAAAAATAAAAAGGAAAAATTAGAAAAATACAAAAACAATGTTTGTTTTGTGTACTTTGGTACTTGTGTACCTTGGATGGCCAATGAAACAGAGTTTTCTAAACTTTGTATCACTTGTAGCTTAGATGAGCATCTCTATGCACAACTAAGCAAGTGAGTTTTGTGGCTCTTGTTTGTGATGAGTAAGGTTAAGTTATCTCTTAAAACTTAACACTCATATCACTCTTTTTGACGGGTAGGACTAGAAAATCCTAAGAGAAAGGCATAAATAACCATCTCACCATTGTTACCTGCCAATCATGAATGACACCTGTATGCTTCGGCATAGCAAAAGTGCAGTGTCAATGACATTTGTGTGCTTTGGCATAGCAAAATTGGAATGTCAAATATCAAGGGTATTTCTTTTCTCTCTCTTATATGCCCATGCATAATATGCTTAAAAAGAAAATATGCAAAGAAAATAAAAGGCAAAAAGATAAAAAAAAATGCTTTAAATATGATTGCAAGCATGTATTCTAGGAGATGTGGGAGTTATAGGATGTACCTTGAAGGTGATAGTCCCCATCAAACAGATATGATTGTGTGTGAGTTAAAGTAATTTTCTCATATCTCAAATCGTCCTAACATGTATACACATGCAATCTTGCAATGTTTTTCACACACAACATACAATATTCTTTGCTACTCTTGATACATGTGCAGGTACAATATGATTTGGCCATCACTAGGTTTACTTGTGTTAATGTATGCTCACTAAACTGTCTTGACTTGTTTTTGAAATATAAAATTGGTTAGACTTGTTTAGTGTGTGTGTGTGTGTGTGTGTGTGTGTTTTGGGATCTATGTGCTTAACTTTTTTCTTGTCTAGAGGTTTTTTTTTCACATGTTTTGCATCCCTCTAGTATATTGTCATCCATAGTATCTTGTTTCATTACATTCATGCATTTATATGAATTTCTTTGTACCCCCTTGATCATCTTTATGTCTCTCGAGTGAAGCTTTCTAGCTTCTTGTACCCTTTGT
The DNA here is from genome assembly GCA_023621385.1 of Quercus gilva. Taxonomy (NCBI): domain Eukaryota; kingdom Viridiplantae; phylum Streptophyta; class Magnoliopsida; order Fagales; family Fagaceae; genus Quercus; species Quercus gilva. Next base: position 16,054,392 of record CM042480.1, read on the forward strand.
CAATCATGACAAAAAGAGGGAGAATTTGTGGAGAATATGTGGTTTCTGTTTAAGATTCTACATGTTAGGGGGAGAAATACATGCCTCTGTAAGGGGGAGATGTGTTTCATCTTGTTAAGGGGAGTATTTACCTCCTTGTTGATGTAGGAGCTTCTTTTAGCTTCTTCTTCTTGTACCTTGGGTCTTGTGACCATTTTTACATACATTGAACATATCTTATTTATATGATGATGTATGTCTTCTTCACCTATCTCTACATGTGTTGTTTCTTTTCTTTCTTTATACACCTCTTTTTTAATTTGTATGCAATCTATTATTTCAGTTTCACACTAAGATACCTTGATGAGTCTTGTTTAAAGTATTTTAGAAATACAGGTTGTCAAATTCTTTCTTGCCATAGACTCTCTTCTTGCAAAATTTTTCAAGAGTTTGTGTTAGGATAGATTTTACTGTATTCCACAAGTGAATATGAGTTAAGTGTTTTATGACTTCTCTCATATGTTCATTTGTTTATTGTGGTTTTGTCACGGATTGCCAAAGGGAGAGATTGTTAAGGACATATTTTATGTAGTTGGTTAATCCTTTGACAAAACGCACTTTACTTGTAATTGGATAGATCTAAGATGTGTTTAATACTTCAAGGAACATGTTGTTCAAGTCTAGTATTAAAGCCATGAAGATTGGATCAAGAAACAAGTGAAGAAAAGGTGTTCAATAAAGCTGGACAGATAGCTCAACACCTGTGGACAGATAGCTCGACAGCTTCTCGACAGCTGGTGGATTGATCGAGAAATCTTCTGTCTCCTCGACACCTCCTCTACACCTAGCTATCTATCGAGGTTTAATAAAGCTCGACACCTCCCGATCGATCGAGGTATCTATCGAGGTTACGGGAATTCAGATTTACAGATCTGATTTTTGGGCCAGACTTTTGTATTTGTGTAGGGTTTCTTTTCTCATAACCCTAGACCTATATAAGGCTTATTTTAGAGGCCATCACATAAGAGAATACAAGGAGAACATATGCAAAAGGTGATTGATGCCTTATTCTCTCTAAAAGAAGCTACTGCATCTTTGCGCCTTAGGGTTTTGTAACCAAGTGCTTCTTGATCTTCATTGTTGATGAAGTGAAGAAATTTGCAGCCAACATCTTCTTCTAGTTGGTGATTGAAGTCGTGTACTGAGATCCGCGCAATTGCTTAGTCACGTACTAGGATTCGTGCATCATCAAAGGGTGGCGTTCATATATTGAAGAGTTCAGAAGTTCTGAAGCGGTAGAAGGTTTTTGCTGTGAGTTCATCTATGGGGATTGTAGAGTTTAGGGACAAAAGTTTTGTACTAGATCTGAAACTTCTCTTTTCTATAGTGGATTGCTTTTTGGGACGGTTTCCCCCCAGGTTTTTTTTTACTGTGAAATTGGTTGGTTTCATTGGTTTTCCTAGGTCATCATATCTTGTCTTATTTATTTTTTCCGCTGCATTCATTATTGACATGATATTGATGTTTGTGTGTTTTAACAAGTTTTATTGATAATAAATTTAATTAACAACTTGGATTTAAAACTTGTTAATTCTATCAACTGGGGTCTAAATTTCACAACATCATTGGTATGTAGTATCATAAATGGTGTCGTTGATCCAGAAAGTAACATTGATCCAATTGTAAATTCTAATCGAATAAACTATGAAAAAGTTTGTACAAAAGTTTATTTCTCTATCCTTGCTCGTTAACAAATTTTCTCCCTATATGCCTTAGCTGGCATTATGTATTCTTGCACCTGGAAATAAGCCAGTACTGACCCAGTAGATGTGCTGACAGTTCAGTGGCGGCTCTAGAATTATTATTATTATTTATTTTTTTCTAGGGGTTAGTAAAAAAATGAATCATAGATAAGACTTAAGAGGTGAATTTTGCAGTGTATGTGGTTTCTTTATTATAGATTTGTTCATAGTACTACTGTACTAGTAAGAGAATAAAAGATACATTATAAGTTCATTTAACATATTCTTTCTTAACATAATAAACATGCTAATTATTGTTGCTAAAATTAAAATCTTGGATATCAAACTTCTATTATTTATAAATGCAATAAATATATATATATATATATAATTCTTTATATACGAAAAAATGAAATAAACATATTGTAAAGTTGAATTTATTCAACTATGTGTTGGCTTTATTCCGTGCCAAATTTGTTAGTAATTCAGCATTTAGAAACCCTGTATTTAGGTGGAAATAATGTAAGGGTTATGTGTGAGAGAGTGTGAAGATTTGATCAAGAGTGTGCAACAAGAAGGTAACTTGCGACTGGAATTTGTGACTGACTCGCGAGTGGTGACTCGCCAAAATGAAGCACACATGTGAAGCATGCAGGAAGATGAAGAGTTAGGACAGCTGGATCACTACAAGACAAAAAATACAGTCTGGCCTAGTCTAGTAACTGGCGACTGGAACTCGTGACTCATCCTAGTCACGAAGTGACTCGCCAGTGTAGCCTGTTTTGCTGAAAAGTGACTTTTCACATTCCATCTCATACCGTACTATAAATACCCTTATACCCATGAATTGTATAGAGCTTAAAGAGCTTCCAGAAAGAATTTGGAGAGAGAAACCCTAGATAAAAACAAGATTGATTAATTTACAATTTTATGCACTTGATTCTCTAAATTCCTCTACTCTCACCCTTTCCATTGTCATACCCATGAGAGAATTATAAACCAAATCCTTACCTCATCAAAATTCAGAGTAGTGAGAAGGTTCTTGGTGTTTGGGAAGCAGTTCAAGAGAGAGCCAATTCATATTAGTTGATGCAATGGGCTAATTACGGGATTCGGTAAGCTAGAGAAGACATGGTTTGATGTAACCTTGTTGGAGCAAGAAGCTTGGAGGGCTTAGGTGCGTAGGGTAGATTAGGCTTGGAGGGTCTATTGCTATTCATGTATCCCAACTGATTTTCTAGTGGATCATTTATTGCTTGGAGGGTCTATTGCTATTCATGTATCTCAACTGATTTTTTGGTGGATCATTTACCATTTGGAGAGCGGCGGAGAGGTTTTTCGCCGAGTTCTTCGGTTTCCTCTTCGATAACACATGCCGATGTTATCTTGTGTTTGCATCTCTTTTTCTCTTACTCTTAGCTTTTAATTTCTGTTGGTTGTGATTAATTAATGGCTTAGAGTAGTTTAATAATTTGGGTATTGCTTATATTTCATATTCCGCACATATATTGTTTAAATATAAGCTTGTATTGGAAAATTTGTATTTGGGGGTCTAAACATACACAAGTGTTTTTTTTTTTTTTTTTTTTTTTTTTTTTTTGAGAATGAAACTAGATATTCCACTAAAAACTGAAATTGGCATACAACAAAGAACAGAGAAGAGGAAGTTACATGTTAACAATTACAAAATTAACATTTAGCATTATCTACAAGAAGAATTTGCTGTATCATTTGGAGCTCCATTCCTTTCTACTGTTGAGCTGTTCCATTTGCCTTAGTGACTTGTGCAAGATCGTGCATTGCTTAGTTGTAGTCGCTTTTCAGGTGTCTCACTTTCTAGCTCCTAAAATGCTGCAACAGCTCCAAGGTTCCTTGTATGACTGGTCCAATGTCCCTATTGCAATTGTTTGCATTAATAGCTTCAACAACCACCACTGAGTCTGACTCAACAACAATCTGATGAAGCTCCATCTCTTTGGCCAAAAGAATTCCTTCTTCCACTGCAAGGTCTTCTGTGACCTTTGCATCATATGACCTATTCAACACCTTGCTTCCTGCAGCTATAACCATACCCCTGCTGTCTTGAATAACCACACCCGCCCTAGACATGCCCCTCGCCCCCGCGGTTAGGGGTGTGCAAAAAACCAAGGAACCGAACAAATCGGCTGAAAACCGACCGAACCGAGTTTAAAATTTTGGTTCGGTTTCGGTTTGCAGAAATGAAAACTGAAATTTTCGGTTTCGGTTTTAGTTCAGAAAATAAAAGTCCCAACCAAACCAAAACTGATCGATATGTATTAAATATAACTATGTACAAAATATTTCAGGATGTGTACCGCTAGTCTAGTGGTAAGACACGCGTGTGACTATACTTGGCCCAGGTTCGAACCTTGCTAAAAACATTTTAATTTTTTCTTCCTTATAACACAAAACTACGTCGTTTGATACCACTTAAAACATTAAAAAAAAAAAAAAAAAAAAAAAACCCTACTCTCTACATTTCATTTCAGCTGCCTTAGCCTTCAGTGCCTCATGCCCTCACCCTCACCCTCACCCTTATTCTTTTCTTTTCTTCTCTCTGATTTCCATCTTCCATGCCTCTCTTTGCGCCGACGCTCTCTCTTTCTCTCTTTCTCTTACAGTCCGTGGCTCCGTAATGTGTAAAGTTGAAGTAGAAAAAGCATGGTGAACCCACAGACAGACAGAGCTTCTCAAATGTGTTGGCCCGGCGAGGAGTCCAGTCTTTGATGACGTCGTTGGTGACATCCACGAGCCACGGTGACCCTCTCTCTCTCTCTCTTTAATTTCTCCATAATTTCCTCTCTCTTTTCTATATTCTGGGTTTGTTTAGCATGGTGAATCAATGTTGGTTTTTCAATATTTATGTGCAAATAAAGTTAGGGCTTTGAAAAAACCCATGCGCTTGGTTGTTTATATTCAGGGTTTTTTTTTTTTTTCCTTAGAAAATAAATGATAAGGAAATTGAAAAAACCCTCCGAAACCGACTGAAACCGAAACAAACCGAAATCGACAGTTTTTCAACTATTTTGGTCGGTTTCGGTTGAGAATTTCACAAACTGAAAATTTCGGTTTTGGTTGGCCAACGCTTAGAAAACCGACCGAAACCGAACCGACACACCCCTACCCGCGGTAGCTCTATTTACATTTATTTTGTAGGTGTTCGGCGGAGGTGCCGCCTACCCAACATTAAGGGGCTGCTGTTTAAGATGGCTATACGCTACAACACCTTTATAGTCCTCTTGGGTGCGCCAAGCAAAGTTCCAAATTTGGGAGGATGGAATGCCACTAGACTCATGAATCAACTGATTCCGGTTATACCAAATGGACAAAGCAGTTGCGAAAAGAGTTTCAAGGTCCTGTGGGGTACCTGCATCTAGAATCTCTAATGCTAAATCCACAAAACTGATGTTCCCCGCCAACAGATTTATCAGGCAAGCTTGCTAGTTCCACCAAACATCACTAAGCTTGTCACAATATATTAATGCATGACTGGTGCTTTCAAGTGCTTTCTCACAGAGTGGGCATTTGGGCTCAATGTTCAGATCACGCTTTGCCAGATTTAGTCTAATAGGCAGCCCATCCATGCAAGCCTTCCAAGAAAAGATTATGATCTTGGCAAGAAGCCTTAGTTGCCACATTTGCTTCCACAAGCGGGTCCTGTTGTCACTAGTTGAACACTCGCCCACCTCAAATTTTTCCATAAGAGGAAGAGCAATATAGTATGCACTCTTAACAGAGAAAATGCCACACTTATTTCCCATCCAAATTATGCTATCCTCTACAAATTATAGTCGAGGGGGATGTTTAGAATGGTTTTAGCCTCAAAGGGGAGGAAATGCCTCTTAACTTTGTCTACTTTCTAGCGCCTTGTATCCTCGTCAATTAGTGATGACACTATTGGGAAATCTCCAATATCTTGTTGGGGGGAGTAGATTTTAAGGGTAGTTAGGGTAGGCAGCCACTTGTCTTCCCATATGTGTATCATCTTACCATTTCCTACCCTCCATCTTGTACCCATTTTAATGACCTCCAAGCTGTTGTAGATGCTCCAAGCATAAGAAGGGTTGCATCCAAGTTTTGCTCCCATTATATCACCGTAGGGGAAATACTTGTCCTTGTAAATTCTTTCGAGTAGTGAGTTAGGGTTCATAAGGATACGCCATTCCTGCTTTGATAACATTGCTAGATTGAATGCTTGTAGGTTACGAAAACCCATACTGCCTTGTGCTTTTGACTTGCACATTTTCCCCCAGCTGACCCAAGCCATTTTAGCTTCTTGATCTCTTTGTCCCCACCAAAAATTTCTCTCCCTCTTTTCTAGGTCCTCACATAATCCCTTTGGGAGTTGGAAGCAACTCATAATATATGTAGGGATTGCTTGTGTGACTGCTTTGATTAGTATTTCCTTCCCTCCCATTAAGAGCATTTTTTCTTTCCAGCCAGAGAGTTTTTTCCCTATTTCTTCTTTCTTTCCGCAAATACTTGATTCTTTGACTTGCCTATTACTGATGGGAGGCCGAGATATTTTCCTTGCCTTGAGTCTTGCATTGGTCCTAGGATTTCCAAGACCTCACTTCTTGTTTCAAGGAGTGTATTGTGGCGGAAAGTCACTGAGGACTTATCCATGTTGATTTTTTGCCCCGAGGCTGCCTCATAAAGCTCTAGGATTTCCACAAGCTTGTTGACCTCCTGCCTTTCGGCCTTACAGAAAAGCAGACTGTCGTCCACGAAGAATAAGTGTGTGACCCTAGGACAACCCCTGCATATGGAAGCTCCATTGAGACTTTTTCTATTACTTGTATCAGTTATAAGGGTAGAGAAGGCTTCCGTACAGAGTAGAAACAGATAGGATGATAATGGATCTCCTTGTTGAAGTCCCCTAATTGGGGTGATTTTGCCATGAGCTTCCCCATTAATCAGCACAGAGTATGTGACTGTTGTTATACATTTCAGCACCCATCCAATCCATTTTTCATGAAAACCCATCCTCCTCATCACTTTCTCAATGAACTCCTATTCCACCCTGTTGTAGGCTTTGCTCATATCAAGCTTGACTGCCATGTAGCCATCCTTTCCACTCTTTTTGTGATCCAAGTAATGCATTAACTCGAAAGCAACAAGCACTTTATCCGTGATTAACCTCTCTGATAGAAAAGTGATTTAATTCTCGGAGATTATTTGAGGCAGCACTATTTTGAGGTGGTTTGCAAGCACTTTTGAGACCAATTTGTAAGCCACATTATTGAGGCTGATGGGATAGAAATCCTTCATTCTGTTGGGCATTTTCACTTTTGGCACCAAAGTTATATAAGTGTTATTAATATCAAATAAAGAGGCATTCGTATTTAGCATATTTAACACCATATTAGTAACATTAGACCTAACAATATCCCAATATTTCTGGTAAAAAATAGCTGACATACCATTTGGGCCAGATGCTTTTGTTGGATGCATTTGTCTAAGTGTTGTTTTGACCTCCTCCATGGTGAAATCCTAAGTAAGCTCAGCATTCATCTTCGCGGACACTTTGGTAGGGATCAGGTTTGTCACCTTCTCCACTCGGGATGGGTGTGTGGAGGTGTAGGTATTTTCAAAGTAATCAGTGACTGTTCTAACTATGCTCTCCTTACTCTCACACTAAGCACCATCATCATTCCATAACCTAACAATTGTATTCTTTCTTCTTCGCTTTGAGACATAATGATGAAAGTATTTTATGTTACGATCGCCTTCCCCCAGCCATTGTACTCTTGACCTTTGTTGCCACCACAACTCCTCATCATCTAGCAAGATATTAATTTCCTTCCTTAGCTTGTTAATTTTAGCCCCATTTTGCCCTGCTGTGTCATTCTTTATTAGCTCACTGAGAATCGCTTTCTTCTCTTGTATCTTTCTTGGAATTTGGCCGAAGATTGATTTGCCCCATTTAGATAGGGAGTCTGCACACTTTTTAAGCTTTGTGTTTACATTCCATACCTCCTCAATCAGCTCTTTACAATTAGCTCGTCTGGCCCTTATGGCCTAAAAAAAGAACCTGCGCGTTCCACACCTTTGAAAGGTATTTGAATCAACAAGTAAGAGGGGGCAATGGTTTGACGTTGTATCTTCTAAGTGTTGAACTCTTACATTTGGAAAATGTTCCAGCCAATCCAGAGTTGCTAAGGCCCTGTCCAACCTCAAGTATACTTTATTGTCCCCCTCTTGTTGGTTACACCAGGTAAAATCAACCCCAGAATATCCAATGTCTTTAGGACCACAATTATTGACAATGTTTCTGAAGGCTTCCATCTGTTGTTGTGGCCTCAATGCTCCTCCCAACTTTTCTTCCCCTAAGAGAATCTCATTGAAATCGCCAAAACATAACCAAGGCAAACAGAATTGACGATTAAGCATGTCAAGGAATCTCCATGATTCTTTCCTCTGATGTGTCTCTAGATGCCCATAAAAGCCTGTCAGCCTCCATTTGAACCCAGATACTTCCTCTATTACCATTGCATCGATGTAGTGCCTCAAAAAACTCCTAATCTCCAAATTGACCTCCTTCCTCCAAAACATCACCAAACCTCCTCCTTTTCCTTGTCTTTGTACATAAAAGCTGTTAACATAACCCAGTTTCAGTTTTACCTTTTTCATTTCAACAATCTTCTTTTTTGTTTTTGTCAAGAAGATCACCTCGAGATCTCAACGCCGCACGAGGTTGCGTAGCGCTCTGACTGACCGGGGGTTCCTAAGCCCCTGATAGTTCCAGCATAAGGCCATCATGGCTTTCGACGGTGCTGCTTAGTAGCCACCACCATTTTGTTAGAGCTTCGCCCATATTTCCTCTTAGTTTTTCTATCTTCCTGTGCTTTCAAGTCCTTTAGCTCTCCCACCCTCTTAAAACCAATTCCTTTTTCTTGGTCCATCATAATTGCATCTCCTACTAAGCCTTTCTCCCTTGCAAGCTTCTTCCATCTTCCTTTAGCCTTCGGTCTCATATCTTTATTATAGCCCATGTCCAGATATCCCTCCTCACCGTGTGCAGAGGAGGCCATATTGGGCTTAATTAGGCTTGTGACTTTAGGCACCTCCAACATATTCTCTGTTTGTAGGCCCACCACCGAGTGTCCATTCTTTGGCGTTTCACCCTCATTTCTAACTATTTCAAAATTTAAAACCTTCCTTGTAGCACATGCAAGCTCTTCCTTTTCCGTATTTGACAGACTTACCTCAGAACTGTCCCATCCACTTGGGTGACTAGCCACCTGACTTCCTGACCCTCCATCATCACCTACGTCGCCCCAGCACACCTGCTTTTCTGCTGCCCTATCATCATCATATTTTTTGCTTCCTCCTCCGCTATCAGTCATAGTTTTCTCTGCCGCCATCGACTGTGCATTGGTTCGTCCACTGTCATTACTTGACGGTTGGTGCTCTTCCTTCCTTGGCTTTGCCTTGTCCTGTCCTCCATTGTAGCCTCCATTGGCTCTGATCCAATCACCATACTGGTATTCTGTCACTTGCCTCGCCTCTGTGGCCACGCAATGCATGTCATCATGGCCTAATCTTCCATAGATGTAGCACACCGTTGGGAGTCTTTCGTATTTGAAAGTAACCCACAATTTCTCCCCTTCCATACTTATTAGATAATCTCCTCTGCCAAGTGGTTTGTCCAATGGTAGCTCAGACCTAACCCTCATGTACTTGGTTTGATTTGCTTGCCAAGATCTTCTATTTGTTTCAAGGAAGTTGCCTATCCTATTCCCGATATCTCTTCCAGTATCTTCCGTCATTAGTTCAAATGGAACTTCCTATACCTGAACCCAAAATGGTGAATGGGAGAATACAATATCTGTAGCTGATAATCCTTTTCTCCATCGACATAACAAGAGGAGATTGTTATCAAAATTCCTAGGTCCATTCTTCTCCACCCATTCCATTTGGTATTTGGAGCTGAACTTGAACTAGAGATGTCATTCCTAGCTTCCACTATCCTCAAATCTGGCCCCATCTTCCAAGCTGACCTTAGGGTGCTTTTTAATGCATGTTGGTTTTGCTGTTAGTCTGATAAGAGTTTTCCAAATAGACTGAGATGGCACTCCTCCACTAGATCAGCTCCACTATGAGTTGATATTTAGATACTCTCCTCCTCTTCCTTGGTCAGCTGTAGATTCTGCAACCCATCCAATATAGCTTGTTCCATGACTAGTGATTAAATCTTGACCATATCCAAGCGAATACTCCTGAATAGTCAAAGAGGTAGCCCACAGTTGTGTAGACTATGGGAGGAAAACGCCCTTATGTGAGAGAGACAAAAACTCCTACAGGGGAGAGAAAAAATTAACAAATTTTTTTTTACGAATACATTCATACAAGTGTTTTATACACTAAATGAGTTTTCACATATTAATTATTGTTGTTAAGCGAAGTTTAATGATTATTGCTTAGAATACTTTTATCTATTAGTTAATAGGAAAAATTAATGGATGCACTAAGGGCATTGGATTAGAAAATTCTTTTAGAAACGTTTTATGTGAAAAGAAAAAAGCAACTAACTTTTTTGACCGCTTTTTATATTTCTCATGGAAATGGTATTAAAATTTTCCTAAAATAGTTTATTAACAAATGCCTTAAGGACACCTGTAATAACCAGACCTTTAGTTTATTTTAAATTTGTTAAGATCTAAACAGATTTTTCAAGGTTTAAGATGAACAAATTTCTACTATAGACATATTAATTATTGCTGTTAATAAACTATAATTATTATTGCTTAGAATACTTTTATTTATTAGCTAATAGGAAAAGTTAACTTATACATTAAGGACATTAGTTTAGGAAATATTTTTAGAAACTTTTTATTTGAAAAGAAAAAAACAACTAACTTTTTATTAGTTAAAAAAAAAATTATATTCCACATAAAAGTGATATTAAAATTTTCTTAAAATGTTAACAAATGCCTTAAGGGTGCCCGTTATAATCGGACGTTTAGTTTGTTTCAAATTTGTTAAGATCTAAATGGATTTTTGCTAAGGTTTAAGATGAAACAAATTTATACTTCTTTTTTTGGGCTTACTTTTTTTTTTTTTTCCTAGATTTTAGATCAAATTGATTTGTTATTGGATTTTTTTTTTTGGTGCTTAAAAGGCTAAGATATTGTTAAAATGATTTTATTCAATTTTATTTTAGATGGACTTAAAATTTTTGACTTAGGATGCTCAAATTTTTATTTTAAAGTAAAAAAAAGATTAATATAAGATATATTTTTTTCCTGCTCAGGGGTTTACCTGAATCTTTCTCAAAAAAAAGAAAAAGAAAAAAGAAACTGAACCCCTGAACCGTGCATGGCACGGCCCCTGTGACCGTTGGTTAAATTCATAGCTGAACTAACTTTTTCGTGCAATAGTAGAGTACTAGTTCCATTCTTTTTTCTTTTTTTTGATAGTCAATCGCAAATATATTTCATTAATTTGAACTCTGGTTCAATAGAATTACATCTCTATGCACTTGGCGTTGAATAATGTGTGGGGTATCCTTAACCCACACTACACAATCAGAAATGAGTTTGGCATTTTGAGCCATAAGGTGAGCTGCAAGATTTCTTGTTTTACGCACATAACTGATTTTCCAATCTTGGACCTTTTGCCTCCGTTGCTTTGCTCCTGTTATAATCATTTGGATTGAAGTTGATGGAAGGCATTTCCCCAATAGAGCATTAGTCACCACTTGAGCATCTTCTTCTAGAATCACTTGTTTGAGCTCGATGTCCCCTGCTAGTAGTAAGCCTTCCTCAAATGCTTTAGCTTCCACTTCCATAGCCCCTAATGGTAGTTCCAGCTTTTTACTCATAGCTCCCATAATTTGGCCTTGCTCGTTCCCAATTACAACCCCAACCCCACAGCTGCCAAACTCCTTGAACACCGCCCCATCCACGTTCACTTTGTACCACTCTTCATAAGGAGGACTCCATCCCCCAGTTCTTGGAGGCGCTGATTGTTTCACTACTGCATTTAATGAGTTGAATTCCTCCACCAATATTTCAGCTTCCTTAGCAATTGCCTTCATTGCCTTGGACCGACCTTTAAACTTTGTGGAGTTCCTGTTTTTCCAAATGCACCATGCTGTAGTAGCAAAGGTCTCCCAGTTGAACTCCCTTCTGTCTTCCCAAATCTTCCACACAACATCCATAAATTCATGCAAAGGGCTTTGGAACTTAGGCAAGGAAAGCTTAGACTCCCTCCAAACAGCCTCGGCCACCTCACAATCCCAGAGAGCATGCCTCGATGACTCTACCTTTCCACACACCCCACACACATCCTCCATGGGAATTCTTTACAGCTTAAGGCAGTAGTTCGTGGGGAGGATGTTCTTGCATGCCCCCCACATAAACTGTTTAACCTTGCTTGGACAGTTCAATCGCCAAATAAAATTCTAGAACTCACTTCTCTTCTTCGGATTTGACGCCTTGCCCCCATCAGCCTTACTCCTTTGTTCCAACAGCCAACTACATGCTACCTTATATGCACTGCTCATAGTAAACCTCCCATTTTGAGTCCATGCCCAGGTCAGGGCATCCTCAGGGAAGTTTTGGCTAATTGGAATGCTCAAAATGGCCTCCGCTTTGAGAGGGAGGAAAGTGTTGCTCACCAAGTTTTTTTCCTAACCTCCCACATCCCAGTTTAGGAGAGAATCCACCATAACACGTTCAAAAGCTTGGGGCTGAAGGCTTGCCACCTTGAAAGAGTTTGGGGTTGGCAACCATCTGTTAGCCCAAATCCTCACACTTTGCCCATTTCCTATGCTCCATCGCAGGCCCCTGTCTAGGACTTTTCTCGCTGCCATTAGACTCCTCCATGTGTACGATAGTTTCTTGCCTAGTTGTGCCTCCATGAAATTGCTTTCCGGGAAATACCTCGCTTTCAAAACTCTATGTGCAAGAGAACCCGGGTTTTGGATGAGCCTCCACCCTTGTTTTGTAAGCAAAGCTAGATTGAAAGCCTTAAAATCTTTAAATCCCATCCCCCCATTAGCTTTTGGCTTGCACATTTTCTCCCAAGCCATCCATGCTAGTTTCCTTTCTTTGTCATGTTATCCCCACCAGAAATTACTAATCAAAGAATTCAGCTCACTGCAAAGGGAGTCAGGGATTTTAAAACAGTTCATTGTGTACATCAGAGTAGCTTGGGCAACTGCCTTTATTAAGATTTCTCGGCCTATCATAGACAGCAACTTTCCCTTCCAACTTGCTATTTTGTGCCCAACTTGGTCCTTTATGGGCTTGAAAGCTTTTTTTTCCCCCTCCCTACCAATGGGGGCAGCCCCAAATACCTCTCATGTTGGTGGATGATCTGAGCCCCAAACATTTCTTTCACCATTTCTTTAACTTCCACCTTCATATTCTTTCTAAAAAAGAGTGATGTCTTCTCTTTATTTAACTTCTGCCTGGATTCTCTTTCATAATTATCCAGGATTTTGGTGACTTTAAGCCCCTCTTTCATCGAAGCCTTGCAGAAAACTATGCAATCATCCACAAAAAGGAGATGGGAAACCCTTGGCGCTCTTCTACACACTGATATACCCCTCAGATTTTCCCCAACCTCATCTCTTTTTAGCATGGCCGAGAGGCCTTCCGCACACAGGAGGAATAGGTACGAGGAAATAGGGTTCCCTTGCTTAAGTCCTCTTATGGGAACAATCCTGCCCTTAGGCTTCCCATTGATTAACATCGAATATGAGACCGTGGTCACACACATCATCATTAAAGATATCCACCTTTCTTGAAATCCCATTTTTCGCATCATTGCCTCCAAATACCCCCATTCTACCCGATCATACGCCTTACTCATGTCTAGCTTGATTGCCATTAGTCCTTCTTTAGCCTTCCTCCTTTGATTAATACAATGCATTACCTCAAAAGCAACTAGGACATTGTTTGTGATTTGCCTTCCTGGTACAAATGCGCTTTAGGCATCACTAACCACTACCGGGAGAACTCCTTTCAACCTGTTTGCAAGTACTTTGGATACAATTTTATATATCACATTACATAAGCTAATTGGACGATATTCTGTAATCTTTTGGGGGCATTTTACTTTGGGAATTAGGTGGATGTATATATCATTTAATCCATTTGGCATAATACCTATTCTAAGAATATGAATGACACTTTGAACTACTTAAGGTCCTACCACATCCCAATACTTTTGATAAAATATAGGGGACATACCATCCGGGCTTGGGGACTTTGTTGGATGCATCTGCACGAGGGCTCGCCACACTTCCTCTTCTCTAAATTCCTTCAAAAGCTCAGCATTCATAGCTTCTGAAACTCTACTACCTACAGCTCCAAGACTAGCTTCAAACTCAGTTGGAAAGGTTGTGCTATAAATCTCTGTGAAATACTCCAAGATAATATCTTCAATCTCATCTTTGCCCTCTTTCCACCTACCTTTCGAGTCACTAATTCCCTTAATTCTGTTCTTCCTTTGTCTATTGTTTGCCGTTGCATGAAAGAACTTTGTATTCCGGTCTCCACATTTAATCCATAGTGCCCTTGATCTCTAGTTCCACATTATTTCCTCCCTAAGCATCACTTTGTTTATCTCTTTTTTCAAGCCTTGTTTTTTTCTCCGCTGACTCATGTAGCAAATTCATCGCTTCCAGTTGCTGTAGTTTGCTTTGTTTCTTCTTTAGAAATTTATTAACATTTCTAAACACTCTACAATTCTAGTCCTGAAGATGGTCTTGGCAGCTTTTTAATCATTTCTGAATCGGCAGCTCTGGGTTACAATTCAACGGATCCCATGCCCTTTCTATCACTTCTCAACAGCCCTCCTCCCTGGTCCACATCTCTTCAATCATAAATCTCTTCCTAACTACCCTTCCCGGCCCCCTCATTCTAAGAGACAAAGACAGTAAACAATGATCAGATGCCGCCATCGATCTGTGAAACACTTTCGCTTCAGGGAACATGTTCAACCATTCCTCATTGGCTACCATTCTATCTAACCTAACAAGAGTTCGTTGTTCCCCAATTCTGCCGTTACACCAAATGAACCGCTGACCCACAAAGCCTATGTCAAAAAGCCCACTGTTACACAGACACTCTCTAAAACTTGCCATCTGCCTGGAATCTCTATCCAACCATCCTAATTTTTCATTAGAGTTGAGTATCTCATTAAAGTCCCTAAACACAACCCATGGCATTTGACACTGTCTTTTTAAAGATTCGAGTAAATTTCAAGAAATTGGTCTCATACCTGCATCAGGGTGTCCGTAAAACCCCGTAGCTCACCACGGTTGTGCTCCGTTTCCTTCGCACACCACCACATCAATGTGCGTGTTTGAACAACTTTTGAACCGCACATCAAATCCTTCCTTCCACAGCATTGCCAAACCCCCACTCCGACCATCGAACAACACTGTTATTCCTTGTGTTAGACCGAGCTTTCTCTGTAGTCCCTTGATTCTGTTCTGATTGGCTTTGGTCTTCGCTAGAAAGATCAATATCGGATCACAATTTTTCACCTCATCAGTGAGTGCACGAACCATCGGAGCTGATCCCATTCCCCGGCAGTTCCACACTAATATGGTCATTGGGCTCGGCGGTGCTGCCTCGCAGCAACCACCACACTACCATCCTTAACAATTTCCTTCCCTGCGTTTTCCTTACCCTGCGCCTCACCCTTCTTGCATTTTGTCACTCTGATATTCTGATCAAGCTCATTTAGTTGAATTGGCCCCTCTCTTTTCCTCTGAATTGGGCCTAATTCCTTTTTATTGTCAACATTCGGACCAATTCGAGCCTTTCTCTTCCAATGGCCACTATTCGGGACTAATTTATTCGCAACCCAACCCACATCCAATTTGTAAGACATGGCCATTGGGCCTTCCTCGTTTTCTCCTGAGACCAGGCCCACTTGACAGTCACGTGTTGGGGTTTCTTGCGCTGGCTTGAATTCAAACTTTGGGATTCCCTTGTGTTGTGTCTCTGTCACCCCTTGCAAGCTTCCCCCCTTCCTGCCACTACCTTTCTTTGTTTCCCAGTTTTCCTTCCCCAAATTAGCTAACACTTCTTTTGGGCTTTCACCAAGGTTCTTGACCTTATCGTTTTTCTGATTATCCTCTGTGTACATCTCTCCCCCTACAGTCTTTTGCGTCTGCTGCTCCAGTGTGCTCTCCCCAAGGCATGGTGCTTCGATCATTTGTTCATCACGCGCCACCCCCCCACTCGGCTTTGCCAGTTCTTTCTGCCAACCTTCCATAACAGCCTTTGTTCTGTTTCTCGTTTCGCCACCCTCCTTCTTCTTTGCAAAGCCATACTCCCATCCTAACCTTCCTTCTGAGTCCTTTTTTAGCCAAGCCCCATATTGGAGATCGCCCTTCTCCTCTGCCTTATTGTTTCCCTCACTTTCCGGTAATCCTTCAGGTCATGTTCTAACAGTCCATACCTATAACAAAAGTTCGGAAGGCGCTCATATTTGAAGTGCACCCACCTTGCTTCCCTTTCCTTAAAGTTAATCTTTCGGCCTCTAATTAGTTTCTGTGTAACATCTATTTCAACCCAAACTCGAAGACATTTTCCCCGCTACACTCCGGTGTTTGCCACATCTACGTCAATAACCTTACCTAGGCTAGCACCAATGGCTTTCCTCGTTTCCTTAGTTCAACTCTTAAGGGGAAGGTTGTATATTTGCACCCAGAACAGCGACCATTTTAGCACAATGTCCTTTGGGTCCTGTTCTCCTTCAAACTCTTAAAGAAGCACTAATTGTTTTTCATAGTGCCAAGGCCTCATTTCCATGACTCGCCTCTTGTCTGGTTCGTCTTCAAACTCTACCATGAACAACTCTTCTTCAATCACTAAGAGCTGAAGGCTTTTATTTGGTTTCCATAGCATCCTTATGCTTTTCCTCAGCGCCTCCAACATGATACCTCTTCTTGACAGCACCTTCATAACTAGGCAGTTCCTTCCTCTCTCATTCGTTGCTCTCGTACACTTACCTCCAAGTGAAATGCTCGCATCCTCTTCTTTAGTAATGAAAGTTCGAAAAATGTGTCGAAAACACACGAGCGGTTTAGACCCCAAAATTAAAATTACGGCTTGGTTGATTTTACACTAACTTAATGATAAATGCGGAATAGTGTAAACACAAGCGTATAAGCAAAAAAAACTACTCTAATCCATATTTAAAGCAACACAGCAGTAAAAATGAAATGAACAAGAGTAGGGAAGAAGGATGCAAACACAGATAACACCGAGACGTGTTATCGAAGAGGAAACCGAAGAACTCGGCGAAAAACCTCTTCGCCGCCCTCCAAGCAAAAATCGATCCACTAGACAATCATTTGGGATACATGGGTTAGCAAGAGACCCTCCAAGCCTAGTCTACCCGATGTACCTAAGCCCTCCAAGCTCCTACTCCAACAAGGCTTCTCGGAACTGTGTCTTGTCTTAGTTCTCCGGATCCCGCAACAAGTTCCATGTTGCATCTGCCATTCTAGGCTCCTTCCAATACTTCCCAGCAGCACCAAAACGTCACTCAACACTCTTAAAGGTGTGGTAAGTGTTTGGGCCATCAACCTCTCAAAGATATGGAGAATGGAGAGGGAAGGGTTGAGGAAAATACCACAAGCAAGTGTATAGAGAAAAGTGGGTATGATAATCTCTAATTCTCAATGTGTTTGGCTAGGGTTTTCTCTCTGAAGCATTCTTCAACATTTGTGAGTAATAAGGGTATATATAGGATAGGTACAGAAAGTGTGACTCAATCAGTACAGGCTGGCAGAACAGAATGCCTCGCGGGTGTCTCGCGGGAAGGCCTTACCCGCGAGATACTCGCGAGACACAGTTGTCTCCACCTGGCCTGACTCTTCGCATTCCAGCATGTGCCTGGCACATGATTCACTTCGCGGGATGCTAGGTCGCGAGACTCCCGCGAGAATCCTTCAATCTTCAAATGCTTGAGTCTTCATACACTCTCTCTATCACACACCCCTTACAACAAATCCCACAACAAATACAGGGTATAAACGATTGAAAATAATTACAATCAAATTTGGCACGGAATAAAAGTCAACAAAATACATAGTTGTAAATTACAACTTTACAAGTAACTTTAAGTTTCGTCCATAATGTTTCCAGCTCTTCCGCCATTCTTTTCCCGTCTACATCCCTGACTGTAAAGTTGTAATTTACAACTATGTTTTGTTGGCTTTTATTCCGTGCCAAATTTGATTGTAATTGAGTTCAATCGTTTAAAACCCTGTATTTGTTGTGGGACTTGTTGTAAGGGTTGTGTGTTAGAGAGAGTGTTTGAAGACTCAAGCATTTGAAGAACTGAAGATTCTCGAGGGTATCTCGCGACCTAGCATCCCGCGAAGTGACCCATGTGCCAGGCACATGCTGGAATGCGAAGAGTCAGGCCAGGTGGAGACAGTTGTGTCTCGCGAGTATCTCGCGGGTAAGGCCTTCCCGCGAGACACCCGCGAGACTAGCTGTTCTGCCAGCCTGTACTTTTTGAGTCACACCTTTTGCACCTCTCCTATATATACCATCATTACCCACAATTGTTGAGGAATGCTTCAGAGAGAAAACCCTAGCCAAACACATTGGTAATTAGAGATTGTCTTCCCCACCTTTCTCTATACATTTGTTTGTGGTATTTCCTCAACCCTTCCCTCTCCATTATCCATATCTTAGAGAGGTTGATAGCCCAAACACTTACCACACCTTGTGAGTGCTGTGTGACGTTTTTGGTGCTGCTGGGAAGCATTGGAAGAAGCCTTGAATGGCAGATGCAACATGGAGCTTGTTGCGGGATCCGGATAACTAGGACAAGACACGGTTCCGAGAAGCCTTGTTGGAGTAGGAGCTTGGAGGGCTTAGGTACAGCGGGTAGACTAGGCTTGGAGGGTCTTTTGCTAACCCATGTATCCCAACTGATTGTCTAATGGATCGATTTCCGCTTGGAGGGCGGCGGAGAGGTTTTTCGCCGAGTTCTTCGGTTTCCTCTTCGAGAACACGTCTCGGTGTTTTCTGTGTTTGCATCCTTCTTCCCTACTCTTGTTTAATTCCATTATACTGCTGTGTTGCTTAGTTTATGGATTAGAGTAGCTTATTTGTTCATCCGCTCGCTTTTACACTATTCCGCACTGTGTATTAAAGTTGTGTAAAACATATCGAGCCGTAATTTTTATTTGGGGGTCTAAACAGCTCTTGTGTTTTTCAACACATTTTCGAGCTTTCAATTGGTATCAGAGCTGGTACACTTGCTGAGGTTTAACTACCTAAGTGTGATCCTTGACCCTTGTTGAGATGGACCGGTCTCAATCGCTCAATGTTCCACCATTTTTTGATGGAAATAATTATGCATTCTGGAAAGTTAGGATGAGAGCATTTTTATGCTCTATTGATGATACCGTTTGGGATGCGGTTGAGATAGGTTGGACTAAGCCGGAGGCTCCTAAGTCCACTTGGGATAAGGCTGCTCTAGCAGCGGCCAATGCTAATAGTAAGGCCTTAAATGCAATTTTTTGTGGTGTGTCCCCAGATGAATTCCACAGGATTTCTCATATGACAGTAGCCAAGGAAGCTTGGGAGATTTTGGAGACTACCTATGAGGGTACAAAGAAAGTTAAGGACACGAAGCTTCAGATGCTTACCACCAAATTTGAAGAACTCAAGATGGGTGATGATGAACCATTTGATTCATTCTATGGGAAGCTCAATGAAATTGTCATTGCTAAACTCAATCTTGGGGAGAAGATTGAAGACACCAAGGTGGTAAGAAAAATTTTGAGGTCCCTACCTGAAAGTTTTAGAGCAAAGGTTACAGCCATAGAAGAAAGCAAAGACTTGGATGAGATTAAGATTCAAGAGTTGATAGGGTCTCTCCAAACGTATGAGCTGGGACTGCCTTCCCATAAGACAAGCAAATCGCTTGCTCTTAAGACCATCACCGAAAGGATAAATGATTCCTCCGAAGAAGATGGAGTGGAGAAGGAAGTAGCATATCTTGTCAAGAACTTCCGCAAATTCTTGAAAATGAAAAATAGCGGGAAACCTTTCAATGGAGGAAAGTTCTCTTCATCAAGAGGTGATAAGAAAGAGTTTAATAGAAAAGAAGGGAAGGACTCTCAACCTTCTTCAGATATTGTATGCTATGAGTGCAATGGGCATGGACATTTAAAGAAGGAATGTCCGAATTTTCTGAGGGGAAAAGGGAAGGCTTATGCTACAACACTCAGTGATTCTGACTCTTCTGATTCTGACTCGGAAGAGAGCTGTGACGGTGAGGGAAACTACTCCGCCTTCATGACCATTGATCATGTAGATTCTTCGGATGACTTGGAAGTACTTGTGAAGGAACTTGGTGAGCATTCTGATTCAGAGTCCGTTGGAATTGTAGATGAATCAGATGAGGAAAAGGATGAAAGTACAGATAATCTTCAAGAAAACTACTCATTACTCCTTGAGAAGTCGGGAGAATATGCAAGGGTAGCCAAGGCGGCTGTCAGAAAAATGAAGAAGGCAGAGGAAGATTACCGGAGCCTTATGGTCAGACATAGGGAGGCAAAATGCGAGATAGAAAAGATGAATGGTGAGCTGTCAGAAGCTTACTTAAAGATCAGATTTCTTGAACAAGAGGTGGTTCAAGCACAAGCCAAGGTAGATAGGGTCTCCTCCAGAAAGTTGAATGATGTTATCTCATCCCAAAAACATTCCTCGGACAAGTCCGGATTGGGATATACCGGAGTGAGTAGCTCATCAGTCAAAGCTACCAAAGAAGTAAAATTTGTGAAGGCCGTAGAACAAATTGTAGAGGAGGCCATTCCTGAGAATGTTAAGGTTGAAAAGAAGAATGTAATTGAGCAACGAATGGTGAACAAGCCCCGAAATCAATCTGTAGGAAGACATGAAACCAGAGCAAGATCTCTTTCAAGACCTCAACGGGGTCCTAGAACAGATTATGTATGTCACTATTGCGGACTGCGAGGACATACTAGACCAAACTGCCAAAAGTTGAGAGCAGACAACAATGCAAGCGCACCGCGGTCACGAGGAAGAAGAAATGACAATAGAGCTTGGAGCGGTGGAAACTCAAGAAGCCAAAATTGTGATCTCGGAGTGACAGACATGATGAAGATGATAGGTGCCTTCACCACTTGCATGGAGAGTTTCACAAGGAGGTTTGAAAGTCCCAACTCTCGTACCCAATCCGTCAAGGATATCACCCCAAACGCACGTGACGTGTGGGTGAAGAGGGGTACCCATGCATAAGCATTATAATATGTCCATGCATCAATTCTTTCCATGTGTAGGGACATTTGTAGATGCATCATTTCATGCATTAATTTCATTTTTTTTGGTTTAAACCTGTTTTTGTTGATCTTGCTTTTCCTGTTCTGTTTTGGGTGTGTTTCAAAAATTCAAAAACCCATAAAAATTGAAAAATCTCAAAAGTTTGATCACTTGTTTTGTGCATATCTCATGTGAGTTTGGCCTAGTACCTTCGTACTTATGGCATAGTGCATTTACGATCTTTGCTTGTTCGTATGCACCCTTTTCTATGTGGAAGAAACCCTGAAAATTATGAGTGACTGTTGTAAATAGATCTTCACACCTGTCATGGATGATTAGTCAATAGTCTTGTTGGTCTTGATACTTGCATAGACTTGTGTCTATATCTCTTCCCACTTTATTTTTATGTTTTTGCAAAAAGAGCTCACAAATTGTAAATCTCCAAATGAAAAGAGATATTGAGCTGCAAAAACCTGTCGCACACACTAGTATTTGACTAGGAAAAAGGGAAAGCGACTCCTTTTAAAGTAAATGTTATGGTGCTCAAAAAGCCAAAGGCTTCTCATCAATGTTGAAATATCATAAATTTCAGGCACCTTCCTCAAAATGAGATGTATTTGTCCAATCAAAATGAAAATGGACCAATTGTTATGAGTTATAAGAAGCCAAATGAAAAGCTTCTATGTTTTCATTGTGTGGGAGGTCATATATACTCATTTCTCTAATGGAGATAGTCCACATGATTTCGTATCAGTTGTATATGACTCGCGTGAATTGATCATTGAAGCTTCGCTCTGGTCTAAGGACTATTTCACATTTGATACTCACACACAACACACAAGTTTTTGATTCAATCAATGCCTATCTCATTTGTGTGATTGTATATGTCCAAATGGGATGTGATTGCCCATGAACTTGTTGATCAAATCCAAAAAGATTTTTGTGAATTTTATTAGTTTTTGAAAGTGTTTTTATCCTTTCTTGTGTTTCTTTTTGGTCAAAATGTTTTTGTGTGTTTTTCATCAAAAAACTGGTTCAGGGGTTATTTCGCGAGAAGCTCGCGACTAAGCTTCTTCCCGCGAAAAGTTTTGAGGGAAAAATTTTCATCATCCTGTCACACAGAGAATTTCGCGACTGTCTCGCGACTGTATCGCGACTAACAGCTTCTCGCGAAATGCTGTTTGGCCAAAACTAGAGTTTTCTCAAATTCAGACAGAGATTATCGCGACTGTATCGCGACTGTTTCGCGACTTAGCGCTTCTCGCGAAAATTTTGTGCTTCAGTGGCACCTTTCGCGATTGTCTCGCGACTGTCTCGCGGCTCCCTATCCCGCGAAAAACGCGTGTTTTCAGTTTTATAGGGCTGATGTGACAGTTTTTCAAAACATATCAAACTTCCCTCCTTACACTTCTTCGAAACTCTCTCAACCCAAAAACACTATTCCATCAAATCCCTCTCCAAATCAAGATTTTTTCTGCATTTTCTTCTTCAAGGTATGTTGATTAATCACTTCTTTTTAAGTTTTTACTTAGATTTTGCAGTCTTTGTGGTTAGGGTTGTCATAATTGGGGATTTTCGAAATGTTGGGTTGCTTTTCAAAATTGGGGGTGTTCTTGCCAAATTTTTGATTGGGCTTTGTTGCATTTAATCTTGTTGCATCTATGTTGGCCCCTTGTGGCATTTTATCATGTATTTAGGCAAGATTTTACCATGTTCATGCATTGTTCATACTCAAAGTGTTGTCACGCACATTAGGTGTTTGATCAAATGTCTAAATGACATTGTTGTGCCTAATTGGTCTCAAGTGAGTCTCAATTTCAAGTTTTTCATATAACTTACCATGTTTTGGTCTAGAATTGATTTTTGATCATGTATGCATTACACTTTGCACTTGGTGCACTCACTTGGCAAACACCTAGGCACTCTCTAGGCACACACTCATGCATTTCATGTTACACACACATATGCGTACACACAAACACACACTTGCACAATATTTTAATTTCATGCAAAATGTCTTTTTGTTCATGCATTTGTGTTTTAGTTTAACGATGTATGGTGTGTAGCATGCGTATACGAATTGGTCATGCCCTGTTTTGAATGTTCCTCTGTTTTTGGAAGTATCACATTTTGATTTAAACTAACTTGAATCTAATCAAGTTTTGTTCTTGTGTTGTGTGCACTTGTGCTTTATGTGTTGTTTCCACTTATGTAGATGTCTCCCACCAAGCATGCCGGTATCAAGAAGAAGGGTCCCAAACGTGCTCGTACTGAATCCGATCACTTCAAATCCGCAGAGGCAGATATGAAGTACAATGATTGCTACAAGAGAGCAACCATTGTCATGGAAAGGGTGGTTCAATTGGAGGAGCTTGAGAATACATGCATCCCAGATGTGTTCAAAGAAAGAACCTGGACAAAGTTGCTAAATCCAGCTGGGAATGTGTACTCGGAAATTATCAGGGAATTCTTTTCTAATGCTGCTGTGGAGGATGACAAGATAGTCTGCTGGGTGAGGCACAAAGAATTTGAGATTACAAAGGATGGCATTCAAGACTTCTTGGAGATTCGTCCTCCCTCACAACCGATGACAGTTCAGTATGATGAGAGATTAGGGCATATCACGGAGATGATATCAGCTCTTGGTGGAGTTCCAAAGAAATCATCAATGGATACTCTCAAGTTCTCTCCAGAAATGAGAACTCTCAGCTATGTCATGATCCATAACCTGTATCCGGTCACCAACCTCACCACTCTCTCGGCTCCAAGGACGAGGTTTCTCTACGACCTCTTTACTCACAAGGAAATTGATATCTGCAGCCACATCTTCCACATTCTGAAGAAGAGCATCACGAAGCAAAATTCCAGAACCATAATGCCCTTTCCTTCATTGATCATGGGGCTCATTGCCAAGACAAAGCTGAAATTCCCTAGTGGCCTCACTGTTGTTCAGAGGGATTACCCCATTGGTGCAAACACTCTAACTCGGAGCACAGCACACATTAAAGGCCCCAAGACTGGTGCTCATCTCATTCCACCACCTCGGGTCGTGCCTCAGGATGCACCAGATGAGGGTGGGGATACAGAGGAGGAGATTGACAGGTTTACTTCTGCTCCAGAGACTGCACATCCAGAGACTGCACAGCCATCATCTTCAACACACACACCAGGTCTCAGCAAGCTTGATCAGATCCTAGCTAAGATGGATCACATGTCCACAGTGCTTGACACTCATGTACAGCACACAGCGGATCAGTTTGCATACCTCCAGGAGCAGATCACCACATTGTCAGCCCAGATTCAGAGCCTATCTCCTTCACATGTATCAGACTCCGACTCCGATCAGATCTAGTCCTTTGGCCATTCCGGTCAAAAAGGGGGAGAAAATTTTGAGGGGGAGCTGCTGAACAAGAGCTTGCACAGCCTTAGGGGGAGCATAGCCTAGACACATAACTATAGTTGATATTGGTTATTGGTTTTACAGACGGGTTTTATACAGCTCTTTTTAGTTTTTTTTCTGGTTTATGGTTTATAGTTAATGTCTTACTGTTTTCTGGTTTATAGTTCTGACACTTATGCTTTAACTTCAGTATTAATTTAAGTATATTCAGTATGTTTTCAGAACTGTGTGTTTACGTTCTATGCTTTGTGGCATATATGCTATGTGGCACTTTTTCTTTGTACCCATGTTGCTTTTGTAAGCTTTAAGGGTTTGTTTCATGCATTGTTTGTAGGTCTTTGTGGTTTGTGCCATGCATTTGCAATACCTTGCCTATGCAACCTTCATGCATGTTTGCTTGTTGTTCAATGTCATGCATTTTACTTCAAGTACATCACTCTTGTGCCCATGTAGGATTGTTCCTAGATGCATACACGTTCTATGCGTTGGTTGAGTGATGAACACTCGTGTGTCCTAGTAGGATTGTTCCTAGATGCAAATACTTCGTGTATTTCGCATTGGTTGAGTGTTGGAGTTGCAAGTGACTCTCTTCAATTGAGCGTATCTTCTTGCAAATCCAGATGTTCGTTCCATGTGTGAATGAGCATAGTAATTGCTTATGTATAGTGATTACTTGTTTGATCCTGCCATGATCTAGTGTTTCTATTTCGTTTTGCTCGATCATGCTATTATTGCTCCATATGTTTTCAAGTTTTCTGCATACAATGATGTTATTGTGTTGTTGTGTTTCAGGAGTTACTTGTTCATATGTTTCAAGAGCTTATCAGAATCTAGAATTAGGTGTGAGTGAGTTTTGCCTTTGTTCCCAAACTCACGGTTAAGTCTAGAGTCTGTTTTAGGGTTTTGTCACGGAATAGCCAAAGGGGGAGATTGTAAAGTTGTAATTTACAACTATGTTTTGTTGGCTTTTATTCCGTGCCAAATTTGATTGTAATTGAGTTCAATCGTTTAAAACCCTGTATTTGTTGTGGGACTTGTTGTAAGGGTTGTGTGTTAGAGAGAGTGTTTGAAGACTCAAGCATTTGAAGAACTGAAGATTCTCGCGGGTATCTCGCGACCTAGCATCCCGCGAAGTGACCCATGTGCCAGGCACATGCTGGAATGCGAAGAGTCAGGCCAGGTGGAGACAGTTGTGTCTCGCGAGTATCTCGCGGGTAAGGCCTTCCCGCGAGACACCCGCGAGACTAGCTGTTCTGCCAGCCTGTACTTTTTGAGTCACACCTTTTGCACCTCTCCTATATATACCATCATTACCCACAATTGTTGAGGAATGCTTCAGAGAGAAAACCCTAGCCAAACACATTGGTAATTAGAGATTGTCTTCCCCACCTTTCTCTATACATTTGTTTGTGGTATTTCCTCAACCCTTCCCTCTCCATTATCCATATCTTAGAGAGGTTGATAGCCCAAACACTTACCACACCTTGTGAGTGCTGTGTGACGTTTTTGGTGCTGCTGGGAAGCATTGGAAGAAGCCTTGAATGGCAGATGCAACATGGAGCTTGTTGCGGGATCCGGATAACTAGGACAAGACACGGTTCCGAGAAGCCTTGTTGGAGTAGGAGCTTGGAGGGCTTAGGTACAGCGGGTAGACTAGGCTTGGAGGGTCTTTTGCTAACCCATGTATCCCAACTGATTGTCTAGTGGATCGATTTCCGCTTGGAGGGCGGCGGAGAGGTTTTTCGCCGAGTTCTTCGGTTTCCTCTTCGAGAACACGTCTCGGTGTTTTCTGTGTTTGCATCCTTCTTCCCTACTCTTGTTTAATTCCATTATACTGCTGTGTTGCTTAGTTTATGGATTAGAGTAGCTTATTTGTTCATCCGCTCGCTTTTACACTATTCCGCACTGTGTATTAAAGTTGTGTAAAACATATCGAGCCGTAATTTTTATTTGGGGGTCTAAACAGCTCTTGTGTTTTTCAACACATTTTCGAGCTTTCACTGACCATACCGCTAGAAAGGGCAGAAGGTCACTCTACTCCCACAAGTGTCTGTGGGACTTTCACTGCTTCCACGGGCCTAGAGGCTCGAGAGCACGTTCCATTCTTTTCTTTGACGCAGATGTAAGTCATGTAATGTAACACTTGCTTTAATTCAACTGTCACCTTAGGGAGTACTAAGAATAGAGAAAACTTTAACTCAATACCATTAAAGACACGTGGAATCACAAAATCAATGTATGAGATCAACATTATCTTTATCTCAAACCATATGAAGCACAGGAAATATAGTGGGGTCTTGCTGCTGAAGTTCTATATATAGTAGATTCTATTAGTTGCATGCACGTTGAACTGTTGAAGAAATATAGTTTTTGGCGCTTGTACTTCAATGTATCTCGAACTGCCAACAGTAAGGCTTTTATTGAATTAAAGCTAGGATTGTAAATATGCCGAGCTAAAATTAGTATTAAATTTCAAGCATGTTTGTTTAATTTTATTTCGAACATGACTTGAGCTTGAATTCATTACCAAATATGATTATATGATTTATTTGACTAATTAAACTAAATCTTTTCTTTCTCATTTGATAAATTCACTTGTGCAAATAATTGATCCATCTCAAATAACCGATTGTTTAAAATCCTTAAATCCATATATCGTTCTAACTTTTGATAATCATAAAATATGGGTGGCTCAAACAGTACTGAAAATTCTCGAAAAATACTTAGTCTTAACAGAAAATTATAAGAACCTGGAATGTGGGTTGGGCTGAAACCTGCTACTGAGCTCACGGGCTGAGTGCAACTTAAGCAGCAAAGGAACAATTAGGGCCACAAATTGGTTCGAACTTCAAACCTTTCTGTTTTATTCTGCAAGGGAGAAGTCCATTGCGGTGGAGGGAAGCCCTTGAAACGATTTAATTTTTGTTTGGTCAGTTACAATAAGAGGCTTATATATAATTTAGCTATCATAGTCAGCATTGGTTGGTGTTAGCAATATGCTCTTGCCTTTGAAGCTTCTGTTGTGATAATATTAAGGGTTAGTTTCATACCAAGGAAACATACAAGTTTCTTGCTACATAAAACTATGCTGAAGCATCTAATAAATAATTTAGTATTTGAAATTGAGTGTTTATATGAATCTCAATGTTTTGTCCCACAGTTTTGGTTTTCAGTACTGGGATAGTGGGCTCGATTTGTTTCATGGGAATTAGGGAATTTAATTAATAGCTACATTTTCTGTTACGTTTGCTGCTTATTACTGTATTATGCAGTACTGATTTGGTGGAAACAAATCTTTCCTGTTTTTTCCCCCTGTACTGTAACATTGAGAACATGACATAGCCAATGAGCTCTACCATAAATGGCACCTCCTCCCCTGCTTTAGAAATTAGATTTCCACTTAAGCATCAGAGGTGTGGGCTGTCTGAAAACGGTAGGCTTTCATGTAGGAGCAGCTCTGGCTCGGTTGACTCCATGACTGACAGTGCTGCAGCAGTGGCAGAATTTCACAATGGCGGAGAAGAAAACGAATGTAATGGTCGGATGCCAGTAGAAACCAAGGGCTTTATAAATAATGGTGTCAGTCGGCTTGAGATTGTAAATAATAGAGTGCTTAAGAATGTAGGCTCAACTCAAGTTTGTAAATAGTAACAAAGAAGGCCTGAAAATGGAGAATCATTTTGAAGACGAAGGTGGTGAGTTTGATTGGAGGTATGTTCCTTTGCGGGTTTAAGTGGTTGCTCGGACATGAAAAATGAAGTTACCGAGCTTAGTAATATTGTTTAGCTTTGGATCTAGTAAAGTAGTTGCACTGAATGGAGGCGGTATATATTTTATGCTATTAGTAAGCACTTTCCAAATTGATACAATGGTTGTTTCACACTTATTATACTTGAAATTTGATGCAATTGGCTAATATTATTACTTGAAGAATGCTATGTGCACAGTTGCATACTCTGTTGTACACCTGTTTTCCATACCCGATCTTTAGACTTCATTTTAAATTAAAGCAGAGATCCTAATTTTCTTGAATTACCAAATTACAATCACTTTTTACTGTGTTGCTCTGGTTCTGAGCCATTATTTATAGTCTTTGAAAAGATCTGGAGAGGTTAAGAAATCAATCGGTATTTTATTTGTAAAAAAGAGCAATAGTATATGAAATGATTTCACAAACTTTTATTTGCTTCTACAACCTAACTTACCATGCTTCTGGGGTAGGTTTTGTTCAAGCATTGAAATTCATTCTGCCTCATTGTAATTTCTTTTTGGTTACAATTGAAATAATTTCCCTATTTGTTGCTGGTAGTTTTTTGTTACACTCTGTCCCTTTTCTCTCAGGTGTGCAGATATTATTTCCTTCTCCAGTGGGGGTTTATTAACACTGTTATCACTGTATACTATGTTGGGATTTCATTTACCCAACTTTGTAAATAACAACATATGTAATTTCTTAATAATCAGTTATAACATCTACATAATAGCAGCATGCAATAACTCTGTCACTGTTTCTTTATTCTATTAATTTAATTTTATTACGCTACATTATTTTGGCATTTTTATCAAAGATGAAATGCTTGAGCAATCTCATGTTTGGTTTCTATTTTTTCTTTTTTCTGCAAAATGTTTAATTGGATTTCTTCCTGGAGTTTCTAGATTCTCCAACCTGTCGTTCTTCTTTCTTAAGGACTGAAATGTGGTGTGTTTTGCTTCCTGCAACATCCTTAATTTTATTATAGGAGAAAAGATCTGATGCCGATGTGGATTCATGCATGCTTTTTGTAAAGTAAAATGGAACTACAACCATGAGTGCAACATTCTTTGAATGGTAAGTTAATGAGCTTCTTTTGCTGTACGATATATGTATTAGGTGTCCTTTGAAGATCAGCCAACTCCATGCGATTAGGAGCTCTTCTCTTTGATTCTCTAAAATAAAAAAAATAAAAATAAAAAAAAGAAGAAAAAGTAACTCTTCTATATAGTTTCAACATGTAATTTATATTTAGACCACAAAGAGCTCAAAATCATAAGTTACACATTTACATGCACAGGAAAATGAATATAATGCTTCAAAATAAAAACCAGAAAAGAGACGACAACATAAAATATCATAAATTGCCTATCCGAATTTTTTTCAAGCTTGAATATTATTAGCATAAGCATCTTAATTCTTAAATAAGGTTGAGCTAATTTCATGCCTACTCAATAGTTCCGGATTTCCAATGCAACCATTGGTGTTCTTACTTCTTACACTAATAATTTCGAATTCGCTATGCAATCAGGAGCTCTTCTATTTAGTTTCAAGACTTTATTTATATTTGAACGACAAAAAGCTGGAAATCAGAGGCTACACATTTACATGGACAGGATTTTTATTTTTATTTTTGAGAAACCATGGACAGGAAAATGAATATAATACTTTTATAGTAATGAAAATTCTACTACAAAAATCTTTAATTTTTTTATTAATATAAACATATCCATTTAAACAAGAAATTAAAACAAACAAAATTCAACAAATTTCTCGCTCAATAATTTCAAATTCCATTATGAAAGATATCGATTATACCAACAAAATTCCATTACGAAAGATATATAATACATATCCTTCGCTTTCACATCCGGAGGACTAAAATTAGAACCTTAAGCCAATTTATTAAATAAAAATTAACGCTGAGTTCTTTAAAACATAAAAAAGGTAACAATATACCCTTCCTTATTAAGCTTTTTAGTCATTTCCTCATTTAAAGAGATTGAATAAGTGAAACACTATGATGCAAATATAAAACACCAATGCATCATATGGCAAACTTAAGCATTAGATGCATAGTTACTTCTCTCAAAAAAAAGATGCATAGTTATTAAACCCGGAGTGGATGTTAACTCAATCTATGAGCCGGGTCACTAGATCATTGGTTCAACCAGTGAGTCAATAGTCGAACCGTAGGGTCATATATATATATATATATATATAGAAAAAAAAAATGTTCAGACTTAAACTTAAAGCAATAAAAAAAATAAAGCCCAAAAAATGTATAAAAAAAGGAAGAGAAAAGAAGGCTTAAGCAATAAATTATATAACATTTACTGATGTACTCATACCAACGTGCTAACTGGCTTCATGAAACTAAAAAGTGCATTATTTATTTATTTAGTTTTTCTCTTATTTAAATTATTATTGTAGGTGTTGGAATTTTGATGGTCCAAGTCCACTGAAATAGTGAAGCCCCTTCTCTCAAATTAAGCCCAAAACAATATAATTTGTATAGAAAGTGGGAAAATGACTTTAATGTAATTTAAATTAAGTTTAGGATTAAGGCTAAAGATCCGAAGATTAACAGTGTAGAATGATTCCAAAGAGTAATTTAAGATTAATGCAGCCTTCGGGCAAATCCGAGGATGCGTTCTTATACAGAAATCTACACAAGTTCTACCTTCAACCCCTATTGTACTATTCTCGTTCCTATCCTCTTGATTATGCTTTTTTCCCCCAAAAACTCAAAATCCCCTTGTCTGGGAGGTTCTCCTCCCTTACATACTCTTTTTTCTTTCATCTTAGCCCTCCACTTGTGTACTTTCAGGCTTTCCTTTGGACACTTGTCCCACCTAAGTTCTGCTGAAGGTGGTAGAAAGGGCTGCTTAACTGTGAATTTACTATTCATGTATCATTTCCTCATTAATGTAGCTAATAAGGTTGTTGCCATGCATTCAATGCAGAGGTGATAAGTAACATTTTTCAGGAAATATCTTTCCATTGCCTTGGCCCTTTCCTAGAAGACCGCTTCTCCTTCTCAGGTGCTCTTGTGACATTATGCACCTTTCCTATCCTCTTCTTGGGTTAGAGGTGCTTTACAAATGAACTGGTCCGCTTCTCTCCTTCCTCGGTCCTCGAACTCCCCACAATTATATATCACACATTAAATAGTAAAGAATTCAATGAGATTGACCTATTAATGTGATTTTATATAATTCACAAACCCAGTTGGGTTATTAAAAACCCAACTGGGTCACACAGTTTGCTTAGAACCCGCTGAGTTTTACTAGTTTTGACTGGGTATTATGCACATCCGATTCAATTGATGACCCAGATTGGTTTATGTGCCAGGTCACCGAATTACTAGTCCAACCGATTGGGCTGGGTTAGATTTAATAACACTGATTAGATGAAATAAATTAGCCAATCACGACCTAAATTATTGTCCACATAGTTGTTCTTGCTAGAAAGTAGAAACTAGAAAGCATAAATAGGCTTAAACAATTCCATTCATTTGACTTCAAGGCCAACTAGTAGTAGTTGATTTCCTATTCAGTTGAACACTTATAGAAATGGTACCCATTGTTTACCTCTGCTTTAATTGACAACATTTTTCAACGCCTAAACAAATAAATAGCCTGCAACTGCAATTCCTATTCAATGCCTAAAAAGTTGTTTTGTTTTACAAAGCTAAATAAAACAACCATAAAACAATGCTAAAACAATTGCACCAAAAAAGTAGTAGATTTATCTATTCTATACCAAGAACTAGCAAGATCTAAACTAATTTTTAATACCGATTATCTAGCAAGATCTAAACTAATTTTTAATACCGATTATCATTATTCAAACACAATTTTAAAAGAATCATCCTTTCTAACATAACAAAACCATAAAATTAATAATTGCTGTGTTATGCCTATTCATTATAGTGAATTGGAACAGTGGTTCTGTATTTCCTAACACTAAGCACTAGCATTGGGGGGTGTAAACACCCTCCAATTGCTATTTTACAACATAAGACAGCAAAAACCCACTCCATTTGGATTTGTATACTTAAAAAAATTTGCAACCTATGAACAATAAGGTTACATATATACAACCTTACTATTCATAGGTTGTAAAAAAAAAAAATAATAATAATCTAGTGGTTGTGTGGGAAGAGAAAAAGATAGTAGGAGGAAAGAGTAAGAAGAATTAATTTGTATACTTTTTATTATTTTATTAGGTAGTTTATATTATTTTATTGGATTGTATGTAAAAATAAAAACTAGGATGTAGGATGAGTTGTAAAATAAGTTGGTAAAATAGATAAAGTAGTGTTTGAGGATGTAAAATATATATATATATATATATATATTTGGCATCCCTGAATGCTAGTGCTAACAACAACCACCGGAACAACATTATTACAATTAAGCAAATAATTTATAAACACAAAAAACTTAACTAATAATTAGCATAACACTCTTCAATCAACTTACAATAATCTATTTCGATTGATTTAAACAAATACTATTAAAAAAAAAAAAGCCTCCTAAGGGTCATCTAGGCCCAAGTCTATAATTGTCGGAACTGCCATATATACTGCCTCCGTTATCATGATATGGTCTATAATTCACAACATTTTCATAATATTTTTACAACAAATTATAAGTGGTAAATTGTTATTGATTTTAATTTGAATCCACAATTTAAATTTACTTTTGTAATAACCAATAAAAATATGTCATTTAAGATTTGTTGTGAAAATATTGTGGACATATCATTTTTATTATATTAATGTTATCCAAACACTTACGTTAACTTTAAAAATAGAAAACATACTTTTACACATTTTTGCCAAATGTTTGAGTCTTGCACTTAAAATTAAAAAAAAAAAAAAAAAAAAAAAAAAAAAAAAAAAACTCTGAGCAAATGCAACTCACATGCAAAATAATACACTAATATATACTAATAGCAAAATATTCAAGAAAAATGAAATAGCCACTAAGAGTATTCATAGTGATACTCTCAAATTGCGAAATTGCTATTTTTAATTTTTAATAATCCACACCATAAAAAACATGTTACATTGATGGTGCTATAGTTAAATTTTGTTTCAAATGAGCTACAGTAAACTGCCAACTATGACAGTCCCCTGTAGCTCAAAGACTATTCTCTCTCTCTCTCTCTCTCTCTCTCTTCACCAATTCTCTCTTTCTCCCTTTTTTCCTCACTCGAGATCTTGCCCTTGCCCTCTCGCTCAAGCCCTCTCTTCCTTTAATTGAAAAACCCAAATTCTCTCTATTTTGTCTTTCTCAATTCTCTCTCTTCTCTCTCTCTCAAGTGAATGAAAGAGGTGGGTTTGCGGTGGTTCATGGGCGACAGTGATAGTAGTGGCGGCGAGTTAGTGATGTGGTGGGTATGTATTGGTTGTGATTGGGTTCTTGTTTTTGTGTGTGTTCATATGAGTTTAGTGGTTGTGGGTCTGGTAGTTGTGGTGGTGGTGGTTGAATTTGACTATGAATCGAGATCAGATTTAAAGTTGAAATCATGTTTTGGCTTGTGATTGTGGCAGTGGGTTGGGTGGTCCAATCTGGGGCTTTTTTGGTTTATATTCATATGAGTTTGTGTTTGATATGGATGTGAGTTTATTTGTTGTGGTTGTGATGTTGTGGTAATGGTGGTTGATTTTGGGTCGTGGATTTAGTAGCTGTGGGTTGAAGAGGGAGAAGATAAAGAGACAAAGAAGAAGAGAGAGAGAAAAAATAATAAATAAATAAATAGTGTTTAATTGCATTATTAAAAATAAGGGCAAATTACAACTTATCCACCTGTGGTTTGGCTGAAATTTAAGTTACCTACCTATGGTTTGAAATTTGACACTTTACCTACATGAGGTTAGTTTAGTTAGAGTTTCGTAACCTACACCTATTAAAAACAAGACTAAATATGTAATTTTGTTTCACTTTTATGTTTTTCTTCTCCAAAAACACAAAAAAAACATAAAAATACAAGATCAAATAAGATCAGAAAGAATCCAGCGGAATACTTGCATCATAGGATTTCAAACCACAGGCAGACAACTTAAATTTTGTTCAAACCTCAGGTGGGTAAAGTATCAAATTTCAAACCATAAGTAGGCAACTTAAATTTCGGTCAAACCACTGATGGGTAAATTGTAATTTACCTTAAAAATAAAAGTATTAATATAGGGTGAGTTGTGAAATAATGAATTAAAATAAATAAAGTGGTTTTTTAGATCCCTAAAGCTAAATTTTTTAGCATCTCTACCGTGAATGCCATAAAAGAAAATTTAGAACATACTTATTGTAAAGTTGTGATTTCCAACTAGCCTTTGTTGGCTTTCATTTTGTGCCAAATTTGATTGTAATTTCTTCAATCATTTGCCTGTATTTATGTGGGTTTATCTGTAAGAGATGAGTGTGAGAGATTGGTGAAGAACTAAGCTTCAAAGAAGAATTAGTGCAGTTTACAACTAGCTTGTGAGAAGCTCGTGAAAGGAGTAACCCGCAAAAGGCCATTTGTGAAGCACATGACTAGAAGTTGAAGAGTCAAGCCAGATTGTCAAATTCGCGAGTACTTAGCGAGAAAGGCCATCTCGCTAGGTACCCGCAAAACTTTCTATTTGGCAAAAAGAAAAAGTGCTTTACCAAATTCTTTATCCACACTATATATACCCTCATTACTCACAAAATGTAAGGAGTGCTTTTTAGAGAGAAAACCCTAGCAAAAACACTTGAGAGTTAAAGATTGTTATATCCACAATTATTTACACACTTTCTCTTAGTTTTCCTTTATTCTTATCTCTCCATCTTTACATCCTTTAGAGGTTCTTAGCCCAAACACTTACCTCACCCAATCTGAGTGTTGAGTCAAGTTTTGGTGCCTTTGGGAAGTATTGGAAGGAGTCATTAAGTAGCAGATGCAATCGGGCTGAATTGCAGGATTCGGAAAGCTAATGAAGATAAGACTCCGAGAAGTCTGTTGGTAGCAGGAGCCTAGAGGGCTCAAGTACATGGGGTAGACTAGGCTTAGAGGGTTTTTTGTTATTCATTTGCTCCAACTTTATTTACTAGTGGATCGATTTCGATTTGGAGGGTCACGGAGAGGTTTTTCGCTGAGTTCTTCGGTTTCCTCTTCAATAACACGTCTTGGTGTTATCTTGTGTTTGCATCTCTCTTCCCTACTTTTTAAGCTTTTATTTTTTTTGTTCATTATGGTTGAATATGGTTTAGAGTAGTGTTTCCGCATTTTATTAAGTTAGAGTAAAAGCAATCTAGCTATAATTTTAAAATTGGGGTCCAAACAAGCGTTAGTGTTTTTACACTAATTTGAGTTTTCACTTTTTACTACATTGCAGCAGGAAAAAGCAAGAAAGGAAACAAATTCAAGAAAACCATTGTCCGAACTTTTCAGTAAAATCAATTGATTTGATGAGAGTTAGCATTCCATTTGACAATGCCACCTATAAAGCTTTTTGTTTTTTGTTTTTTGGGAGTAGAATGCAAATAATGTTGGTTCTACCAAATATAATTGAACAATAAACAACATGTATTGGACCAATTTTATGTTCTCCCAACAAGCCTTGCCGGGCAAGTATGCATTCTTGCCAAGGGAGTCAATACCGTACCGGAGGCTGTACCGGTTTGGCCAGCGGTACGATATATTTCGGATACCGGTCAATACCGATGTACCGTTTCGGATTTACCGCTATTTTTTATATTTTTATATATATATGTATGTATGTATGTGTGTGTGTATTATAATAAATATAAAAGTTTACCATAAAACATTTCCTCAATTCAGAACTAATTATTCATGGTTTTAGACTTTAGTATCAATTAAAAGAAGAAAAAAAAAACACAATATAAAATATAGAAAGCTTAAAAGTTACCATTGCATACTAAGAAAATAAATAATACTAATAAGTTAATGTAAATAAGTTACCATTCTGCCCTAACAAAAATTCAAAAATTACAAAATTTATAAAAAAATTAAAATTAAAATTAAAAAAAAAAAAAAAAAACTTTTTTCCGGTACGGGCCGGTACGCCCGGTACCGGCCGGTATTGCCCGAAATTGGCCGGTACGCCCGGTACATGGCCGGTACGGCCGGAATTTTTTCCGGTACGAAACAGGGGGGTTTATGTACCGGTATGCTTGCCGGTACGAAATATTCCGGCCGGTACGGCCGGAACGGAACGGAATTGACTTCCTTGATTCTTGCACCTAAAAAGAAGCTAAGTCTACGTACCAAAATTAAAAATAAAAACAAGAAGAAGATGTGGTCTAGTGGGTTTATCTTTATTCTTAAAAAATTAACATATAGGTTAAAACCATAAATAGACCAATTATAAAAATAGAAAACTAGCAGATAAACTCCCCACTGGGCACTAGATAGATACAAATTTCCTACAACACACTTAAAACTTCCTACACCACGTTTACCCCAACAAGAAATATACTTATTGTTCCTTTGCATCAATGTTTGCTTTCAGTTCTTCGAAGGTGAAAAATACCTCTAATATAATTAGCTTATTTTTATTCCTAGAAAATCAATTGACAAAATTTAAAAATAAGAAAATACTTATTGTCTCAACAACAAGTATACTTATTGTCACTTTGCATTAGTGTTTGCTTTCTTACTTCCAAATGTTCTGGATGAAATTATTTTTCTTTTGATAATTTAAATAGTTACAATGGGGGAGGGATTTAAACCCTGTCTTTCTTAGAAAAATCAGAAGGTGCCAATCAATTGAGTTACAGAGTTCTTGGAGTTATAGATGAAATCTAAAGATAATACTAGCCTTATTATATGTGCTTCGCATGTGCGATGATGTTCTCTTTTTCTATTTGGGTTTAGTGCTATAATTTTCCATTCATTGCAATTTGAGGTTTACATGTTTGACCGCTAATATTACATGTGGCGGGAAAAAAATAAGACAAGTTAAAAAGGTGACAGACCTGCTATATTTGCTCACACAATTAATTTGAAGAGATGGGATGCTTAATCAATCTCATATACCCTCTTTTAAGTGGAATAAACCAAGTGGATTTGGAAAGATTAACATTAAGTATAATTATGCAAGTATTACTGAAAGATAGCCTCAAAGGGCTTGTATTGAGTTCCTCATGATAAATCCGAGATAGTGACTACAAGTGTTTCTTGATTAAAAATTCTGAATCCCTTTTCCTAGGGATTCTTGTGCTTTATATAGTCAGCTAAGGTGCATCTAAGCCCTATATATGGAGGGTCATGGCTCATTTCCCTTGATACTTGTCCCATCATGGTTACTAGAAGGCTTCCACATTAGACTATGAGTCATGGTGACACTATTTAGGGGTCATGTCCTCATTAATGTAGCCAGCTAAGTGGATGCAGAGCATTGAATGCAAATGTGATAGATGCTTTATCTATCTTCTTTCCTTCCTAGCTTGATGACAAATTTTCCTTCTCATCCTCGATTTGTGCTTGATGGCCTCTAGTGTGAGATCTCGGTCTCCCAAGAGTGCATAGGTATCCTCGGGGTCCTCGAGCATTGTGGTTTTCCTGTACTTGTAGAGGTTGCTCATATTTTCCTGAGGGTGTGCTGGTAGTGTTTTTCGAGGTCCATACATAGAATGCTATCCTTAGCCCATTTGTTTGTATTCTTGGATTCTCATCCCCCCACATTACACATTTGTGAACAACTGATATGGTACAGCTTGGAGTAAACCTCAAATTGGAATGAATTGAAAATTATGACACTAAACCCAAAAAAAGAAGAGCCACGTCGTATGTGCAAAATGCATGCACTTTCTACTCTTTATCTTCACATAAAACTTTTTGATTCTCCTCTCTTGGTCTTTGCTCTCTTAAGACCCAATCTTGAAAAATGGACACTTCCAATTCCCAACCTTCGTGTCTCTACAAAATTTCTCTTTTCTTCCTATGGATTCTCTTCTACGAAATCCTCTTAAAGACCTACAAATCTTTCAAAGAAATCTCAGTAAAGGGATTGTTCACATGCCCAAACCAAACTATCAATGGAATTTATTCCACAAAATGGTGAGAAACCCATGCCACAAAATCAAAACCTTCAAAGAAATTATCAACCTAGCATATTCAAACTAGCAATCACAAACAGACAAACAAGAAATCAAATCTACCATCTCTTGCTTTAAAAAAAAAAAAAAAAAATTAAATCAACCTAAGAAATAAAATTAAACCCATGCCACAAAATACAATTCACCCAATAAATTATCAACCAGGAATGAGCTAGGATTTTGAGGGGGGGGGGGGGGGAGTATAAGCAAAAAAAAAAAAAATGCTAAATAAGCATTTAGTTAATATTAATAAACTATCGACAAAGATAAAGACACAAAATCATTCTTTTGTAATACATTGTAATACAATTATCTACCAACAAAGAAAACACTATTATTTCTTAATATATTACAATAAAATCATTTATAAAAAGCGAACTTGACATTCTTTTAAATCTTAAAAATCATCTCTAATTGAATTCAACAAATAGACAAAGTGATAAACAAACAGATACTATTATAGATATTCTTTATAGACCCTACTCTCTTTCGACTCTGGTCTCTCTCTCTTCTATGAACTATGAATTAGGTTTATAATTGGATTTTAGTCCAATGTGGGTTGATGGTTGTGTATTGGGCTTGGCTGGGCGGGGCATATACAATTATACATATTAATTTTTTTTTTCTGTTTTTTTTTTTTAATTTTTTTATTCGTGTGGTTCAGGGGGGCCTAGGACCCCTATCTCCAATGCTCCATCCCTGTTATCAACGCATGCTAGAATAAGAAAAAAGGGACAAAAAAGACAAAGAAGTACTTATCAAAAAAAAAAAAGATAAAGAAGAAACAGAGGCAGCTTGTGAAAGAGCAAGAGAGGCGAGTGAGAGAGAGATTAAAGCAGACTCCAGGGAGGAGAGAGACAGAGACAGAGACAGTTGTTAAAGTTGTTTACATCACTGATAAATAATTACAATAGTATCACTCAATATTGTTACTCAAAAAACTAAAAAGTGATTCAGATGTATCTTCAAAATACAATGTTTTTTTTTTTTTTTTTTTTTTGCTGAATGTATCTTCAAAATACAATGTTCGAACACTCAAATTGAAAACCGTGATT
The DNA here is from genome assembly GCA_023621385.1 of Quercus gilva. Classification (NCBI taxonomy): domain Eukaryota; kingdom Viridiplantae; phylum Streptophyta; class Magnoliopsida; order Fagales; family Fagaceae; genus Quercus; species Quercus gilva. Next base: position 16,093,714 of record CM042480.1, read on the forward strand.
CAAACACTTTGTCTAAATACCTTTTTTTTTTTTTTGGACGCACATACCAAACAAGTCATTACCCTTTGAAATGACATTGATTGGAAAAAATAAAAGTGAAATAGTTGATGAGATATTTTATTAATTTTGATCCAATCATAACTTCTAATTTGAAGTTTGTTGGTGCAAATACAAAGATGATGGAGATAATACAAAGAGAAACTGAATAATACTACTGAATTTTATTACTTTAAAGAGAGAAATTACACAACACTATTTGGACTGAGGCGCGGCACTCGCTCTCTTTAAGGAGATTCAAGCCCTTGGTTGGTTAAACTTTGTAACCGGTGCAGACCTTCTCTGACTTGTCTCCCCCAGGATATAACAGCCCAACAAGTGTTGTATGGCTAGAACAACCTCTGCACAAAGAATTCAAGCCCAAAACTCCACCAGAAAGAACACCCTTCCTTGCCAAGAACCTCTCTATCTTTTAGTGTATTTTTTTTTTTGTGAGTATTGTAGTAGTATGGATTGAGTCTGAATGAGTCTATTTATAGGCTCAATGGGCCTCACGAAATTATTACCCAATTCATTCTGATTAATTAGGTCCATTATTCTGATTTAGTGGGTGTTACAAGATTAATTGCTGGATATTAATCTGATGGGCTGGAGTTACACAATTAATGGTCTGATAAGGAGTTTCTGAAGAATGAAAAGGCCCAAACGGATAGTCCATTAAGTGGGTTAATGGCTCTTTATTTTCATAGTAAAAATGGAGTATTAATTCGGGCCATTTACTCACCAACAGATATGGAAATTACTCTGAATGGGCTGTCAAGTAGGAGGATCCAAGAGGCTGATTCATTTCCAATTTTGAAATGAATCTAGCCCAATATCTGAGTCAATACATTTTAGCCCATTAATCACCACAATTAAAAAGAATAAAAAACTCTCTCTCCTTTTCAATGTGGGATTAAACATTTTCAATAACTCTTCATCTTCCATATTTACTCCCATATCTTTTCATTTATGTTATTACATTTATTCATTTTTTATTTATTTAATATTAAAATGCTCCAACAAAGTTTAATAAATTTGAAAACAGCCATGTCCTTAGCATTTCTCTTTTAACAAATTTACTCCGTATTTGCTCTTTAACAAATAAGCCAGTAGATGTGCTTATCGTTGGTTGATTTCATAGTTGAACTCTTAACTTTTCGTGCATTATTGGAGTATTTCGGTTCCTTTATTTTTTACGCAGCGGCAAGTCCCCTTCATTTCCACCAGGTGAATTATGACATATAGCATACGTGCTATGTCTATTATCTCGGATAATTCTAGATTCAATTGAGATTTGAGATATATTTAGTAGTGGTTTTAGGAATTTCTTTTACGATGGTCATTAACAAACTTAAATGATACAAATTTTAATAAAAAGATAACTTGAATATATCAACGATACAAAAAAAAAAAAAAAAAAAAAAAACATGTAAATACATAATGTATTACAATTTCTTTTTACTATCAAAGAGAAAAAGAAAAAGAAAAAGAAAAAATACTGATAAGAGATAAGGTGAGAATTAAAATTGTTGAGATTATAATAATAAATTGAGAGACAGTTTGAAATGATAACAAAGAACATAAAAATGGAGAGAGATAGAGAGAATATAATAAACTAGATTCATCACACACGCTTTGCGTGTGCAATAATGTTATTTTTGATTTATTTGTTTTTTGATTTAGTGTATAAATGTTTAAAAGTGATATATAAATAATCGTGTGTATTTTTCTTTTTATTAAAGAAAGAGGTAAGGTAGCGTGGGATAATGTTTAAAAATGAGATAGAGATTGTATCCTAAGTTTTAGGCCAATTAGAGAAGATAAAGGAAAAAACCTAAAACTTAGGAAAAATAAATTTCTCTTTTAACCAGTTTGTGTTTTTTAATTTAAAATGATTTAACTAAAAGATAAGGATATTTTAGAGAGTTTAAGGATTTGTGTGAGGGTATTTTAGTACGCAAAAAGTTAAAACCCAAACAGGGAATCCTGTTATTATTATCATTTTTTTTGTACAAGATAGAAATCCTACTCTAGCCTAGTCTAAGTGTATATGTGTTTGGTATAAATAAATGAATAGTTTTTAACTATGTTGTAAAAAATAAGAGCATTGATGTAGAGTGAGTTGTGAATTAGTGAGTTAAAAAAGATAAAATGACTTTTTTAGATGCAAAAATCTAAAATTTTTAACATCACCATGAATGCCTAAAAGAAAATTCAGAACATACTTTTTTTTTTATGGCCAAAAAAGGGGGGCAGAGGCGACCATTGTGACTCACCCCTTAAGTGTGACCATAGGGGCACCCCTCTACTAGAGAATATTGGATTGAGCCTTAGTTACTATGGTCGGAGGTAATCATAGACCTTACCCTAACTCTATGAGAAAGCTAGAAGTTTGGGCTAGTTGTAGGTAGAAATCCCATAATTGCCCATTGGAAATCAAACATGGGACCTGATGCTCCCTCGTTCACACCAAGACTACTAAGACACCTCTCTTGGTGGTAATTCAGAACATACTTTTCACTGCCTTGCAGCATGCAAAAGTATGAAAGGAGACAAATTCAAGAAAACCATTGTTTGGACTATAAAATCAATAGATTTGATGAGAATTAGCATTCCATTTTTCTATGCAACCCATAAAGTTTTTTTCTTTTTAGAGCATTCACACCAAAGATGTGATAAATGCTAAAAAGCTATTTTTAGTGCAAAACCATCAAAATGCAAGTTACAACAAAGATGCTATACTTAAAAAAGAAAAGAAAAGAAAAAGCAATGGAGCTACAATAAGTTGTTATCTTTCACACCTTACTGTAGCTACAATCTTATTATAAAAAATAATAATTTATTTCTTCTCTCTCTACTTTTCATTTAAAAAATATTTCTCTCTCTCTCTCTCTCTTAGTATTCAGTCCCTTTTTTTTTTCTTCGATTCTCTCTCCTTCTCACTGGTGGATCGTGGTGGTGCTGGATCGTGATCTTTGAACCTCTGTGGTGGATCATGGTTCGTGGGTCACACCATGGGTGGTCATAGTTTATGGGTGATCGAGGTTCTGGGTTTCAATGATTCACACCATGGGTGATTGTGGTTTGTGGGTCACGGTGTTTTTGTGTCACTTTGATTTTGTGGGTAATAGTGTCCGCAGCTGTAAGTGCCCTCCATTTCCATCAGATGAATTATGACATATCGCATACGTGCAATGTCCATTATCTTGAATCATTCTCGATTAAATTGAGATTTGAGACAGTAGCGATTTTAGGATTTTATTTTATTTTATTATTTTTGCTTTTTAATATTTTTTTTTATGGTGGTTACTAACAAACTTAAATGATATAAAATCTAATAAAAATATAACTTGAATATATATATATATATACATCAACATCACAAAAAAAAAAAAAAAAAAAAAAAAAAAAGAGATTGATAAGAGATAAAGTGAGAACTAAAACTGTTAAGATGAAAGTAATAAAGTGAGAGAGTTTGAAATGATAACATAGAATAGAAAACTGGAGAGAGAGAGAGAGAGAGAGATGATATTTTCTACAATTGCAAGTTTAGTCGCCAAGGAGAGAAAAATTGTTACAACTGCAAAGTCAAAGAGAGCATAGGATTGAACAAGCTACAAATTTGAATGATTAAGAATTTTTGTATTTTTATTTTTGAATAGGCTTTTTGTTGAACAATTTGTTCACTTGTTGCTGTTTGGTCTAATCTTGTTTCTATTTGGATTGTTTTTGTTATTATTTGGGCCAATTTTTATTGTTCTTATTTAAAGGGCTAATTATATTTGGGGGGCAAAGTTATTTTTAAAGTATTGCTATATTTTTAAAGTATTGCTGTTATTGGTGAGTAAAAAAGTGATGTCAGTAATGGACCTAATTTAAAAATAGTATCTAGTGGTAGCTTTATGAATTTTTTTTTAGGAGTTACTAAGAAACTTAAATTACACAAAATTTAATAAAAAAGAACTTGAATATATTGAGTTAGAGAAAATGCACACACACACACACACACAAAAATGCATGAAATTTTACAATTTTCTTCTACGATTTTTCATTTTTTGAAACTGTTACATAACGGTTCATTATTAGTTGTCATAATTAGTTGTCATTATTTATTGTCAATGTGGGTAGATGTGACCATTTTATTTTATTATGTTTGTATAACATATTTATTTCATGTAGTTGTCATTAAATATTTGCCATTTTTTTATAAAAATATTTTAGATTCAATGACAAAACTTAACCCACTTGCATTGCATTATTTATTGACCCACACATTCACTCTCATCCATGCACTAAATTTCTACTTAACCAACCAAATACTTGAACAATCACTAATTTTACTTTTTCTTTTCTTTTCTTAAATCACTAACTTTATAATATAAAAATATTATTATAACATGATAACAATATACAAACATATAAAAGGCCCTATGTATTTCTTATTATTATTAAACTATATAAAATTATATTATATTTGTACTATATATGCACACATTCACACACATAACAATTCGCATAAATATCATTATAACAAAATAATAATAATAATAATAATAATGCACACAATCTGTATCAGATACACACACACAATATAAATTTATAACAAAGAGAGAAACACTCACAATTCACAAACATTCTTTCTTTACTCTTTGAGTTGAAGATATAGAGACAGTCAAATAGAGAAGAGAGATTAGATGAGATTCACGAGAGAGAAAGAGTGATCTATGATTTGTGTTGTTTGGTTTTGAGATGAGCTAATCTATGTTATTATTTGATTTTTAGCTAGGTTGATTTGTACATGTATAAGATTTAAGTCAAGGTATGCAAAAATAATTTTAAGGAAAAATTATATTAGAAAAAAAAAATTATATATATAAATTTTTGGGCAAATTACAACTTACCCACCTGTGATTTGGCCGAAATTTAAGTTGTCTACTTGTGGTTTGAAATTTGACACTTTACCCACCTGAGGTTAGCTTAGTTAGATTTCTGTAACCCACCTCTGATAAAAAAAAAGACTAAATATGTAATTTTGTTCCACTTTTATATCTCTCTCTTCTAAAAACACAAAAAACATAAAAATACCAGATCAAATAAGATAAGAAAGCATCCAATGAAACATTTGCATCATGAGATTTCAAACTACAGGTAGGCAACTTAAATTTCGGTCAAATCTCAAATGGGTAAAGTGTCAAATTTCAAACCACAAGTAGGCAATTTAAATTTTAGTCAAACCACAGGTGGGTAAGTTGTAATTTACCCTAAATTTTTTTTTTTCAAGTCAAGGGGTTTCATTTGAACATTTGAACCCCCTGAAATACAAGTGAAGCAGCTCCTATCAACAACAGCTTGCCACAAAACTTTTATTATAAATTATTGTAAAAATGTTGTGGATCTAATATTACTCTTATTTTTGTTGAATCTAATTCCTTATATATATATATATATATACACACACACATATTTGTATTTTATTGGTGTGGGTGGTCGGGATTTTCACCTTTTTGAGGCTTGACACCCTATACCTCACCTTAGAAGGCTTTTGTCCTCTTTGGGGAGCCAAGCCCTCAATGATTTGTCATCTTCGACCGAGTGTAGGCAAGCTTGGAGGGTTTCATAGTCTCAGCCCAAAAGCTTGTCAATCCCACATCGGAAGGATAACCCTCCCACTCATGCTTTATATGTGCTTGGCACTTGCATGAGTGTACCACTACTACACAGGTAGTGGTACACTCATGCAAGTGCCAAGCACATATAAAGCATGAGTGGGAGGGTTATCCTTCCGATGTGGGATTGACAAGCTTTGGGGCTGAGACTATGAAACCCTCCAAGCTTGCCTCGGTCGAAGATGACAAATCATTGAGGGCTTGGCTCCCCAAAGAGGACAAAAGCCTTCTAAGGTGAGGTATAGGGTGTCAAGCCTCAAAGAGGTGAAAATCCCGACCACCCACAACTGGTTATTCAAATCAATAAAAATATTCACGGATCTTTTCATAAAGCTCACTCACCTACTATAACAGTATCATCCTACTACTTTACTTTCCAATGCTTATAAATACCATGGCCTTGAAGAAGTTCTACATCATACCCAAGAAGTTCACAGAGAACAAATCCTATCATACCATTCAAAACTTAGAGTCGTTCTTGAACTAGGAAAAACATGTCTCTCCCAGTCTCAGGGGCTCCATCCCAAATTGCCAAATCAGAGGTTATTCGCCGGACAGTAAATTTCCATCCAGACATTTGGGGTGACCCGTTTCATCAACAACATTTCCAAGGACAAGGTAACATGTTTATTTGCCATGCTAGTTTGCAAAGATTATGTAGTAAAATTATTTATAATATTTGTAGTAATTTTTTATTACAATATGATTATTAATTTGCTCATGCAATATTTAATGGTGTAGGATATTCATTTTCGTAAAGTACGTGAAGTTGAAGAGTTGAAAGAAAAGGTAAGAAGGGAGCTCTTAGCCTATGATGGTCATCTTTCACAATTGTTGGGCTTAATTGATGCACTCCAGCACCTAGGGGTGGCTTACAACTTTGAAAGAGAAATCGAGGAAGCTCTAGAACATATATATGCTACTTATAATGACAATAATGATGTTGATGATGATCTTTACAATGTTTCCGTTCGTTTTCGACTACTACGTTAACAAGGATTTAAGATATCATGTGGTAAGACCTGAGTGTGATTTTCTTCAGATATGTCCCACATTTCTTTAGGGATGTGCTTGTTGGTACTTGGTACACATATATATTTATACAAAATAATAGCAAATTTATTCATTAAATAAGTTTGGTGTTTATGAAACAGATGTGTTCAATGAGTTCAAAGATGAAGATGGTCAATTCAAGGAAAGCTTGACTAGCAATGTTGAAGGCATGCTAGCCTTTTATGAAGCTACACATTTGAGGGTGCATGGAGAAGAAATTCTTGACGAGGCCTTTGAGTTCACTACCACTCACCTTAAATCCACTGCATACCTTACAAACAATCCATTGGCAGCACAAATAACTCGTGCCGTAAAGCAGCCTTTGCATAAGGGCATACCACAGCTAGAGGCTCGAAAATACATTGCAGTCTATGAATAGGATGATTCACATAACAAAGACTTGCTCAAGCTTTCAAAATTAAATTTTAACCTGGTGTTGTCATTGCACAAAGAGGAATTGAGTTCTATCACTAGGTACTTAGTTCTAAATCCATACACCAAAATGAAAAAGCACATATATTTTTTGGTTACGTACAAACGGTCAATATTAATTAACCAATTTGAATTTTAGGTGGTGGAAAGATTTAGATTTTGCGAGGAAGCTACCTTTTGCAAGAGACAGAGTTGTCGAGTGCTACTTTTGGATTATGTCGGTCTACTTTGAGCCCCAATATTCACTTGCTAGAAAAATTTTAACCAAAGTTCTTACCTTGACATCCGTTATAGACGATATATATGATGCATATGGAACACTTGAAGAACTTGAACCCTTCACTGAAGCGATTGAGAGGTTTATTAATAGAATTAACTAGTACATGTTTAGACTGTGATATATAACTTTAATCTAGTCCAACTTTAATTGGTACTTGGTACATGATATTTTCAGGTGGGATATTAGTAGCATAGACCAACTTCCAGATTACATGCAAATTTGCTATTGTGCACTCCTAGGTGTTTTCGAAGCAGGAGATGAAGAGTTGGCCAAGCAGGATAGATCACACCGTGTTAGCTATGCAAAAGATGCAGTACGAGTCAACCAACTCAACTATTCATGCCCTCCAACTTTTTAATGCTCTCCTAAGTATAACTTATTTCTTGAATGTTTTTAATGTATGTTATCTTAGATGAAACTTTTGGCCTGAGCCTACTTTGATGAAGCCAAATGGTTCTTCCAAAAACACATACCAACAATGGAGGAGTATATGAATCTCACTCTAAGAACCTCTACTTACCCTATGCTCACAACGGTGTCTTTCCTTGGCATGGGTGACATCGTTACAAAAGAGGCCTTTGATTGGAGCTTTACCAACCCTAAGATTGTTATTGCTTCATCCATAATTTGTAGGCTGATGGATGACATGAGGACACACAAGGTATGCAACCAAATTTTTTTACCAAATTTCATAAGCTAGTGTGAGAGGTGTATTTCATACATATTACCAAATTTCTACTTACCATTTTGGAAAACTTTGTATGTAGTTTGAGCAAGAGAGAGGGCATGCTGCCACAGCAGTCGAATGCTACATGAAGCAACATGGTGTCTCAGAGCAAGTAGCATATGACGAATTGAACAAGCAAGTTATTGATGCATGGAAGGACATTAATGAGGAGTGTATAAGGCCTACTGCTTTTCTCATGCCTCTCCTTATGTGCATTCTTAATCTAACACGAGTAATAGATGTCATTTACAAGGAAAGGGATGACTACACCTTCGTTGGAGAAGAGATGAAAGACAATGTTGCATCAGTACTTGATCCAATACCAATTTGACTAGGGTGACAAAATATGAATCTTTCAACTGGAAATTTATAAAGAATAAGAGACTTGAGTAGGACTCAAGTCCATCAATATTATACTAGCTTGTAATCTGTGCTTACGCATGGAAATGTTTAATTATTGTGGTATTATTGATGTTAAGCTTGAGTTATTAAACATATAAAATATTAGTCTGAATAAATTAAACTTTTGTTTTATGGGGGTAATGATGTTGTATAATATAAGGTGCAGGGAATAATAAAAAATCAATATTTGTGAAAACATAATGATCATTTGATTTTGTTACCCAAAAATGCGTAGTAGTAGTAGTAGTAATAATAATAATACCAAAAGCAAAACATTTATCATATTTCTTCTATCTTTTTATCTATTTAGCCGAAGTTGACTAACAAGATGCCTAAGACAATAGATAACTGAACCTTGCTTTTCATTTTTAACATGGTTTATACCAAAAAGAATCTCAGGGTTAAAGAGTAAGCAAAAAAAAGACATTTGAAGGTTCTAAAATTGATATTTCTACCTATATTTTTGATGATATTGTTTCTGAGAAGTTCCATTTTATGGCAATGACATTGTATTTTGCTTTATCCGCTTTGATTCAAATTTTGGTTTTTTATCGAGAAATGATACGTCTACAACATTTTTACAACATTTTTACAACAAATCCTAAGTGGCAAGTTGTTACTAGTTGTTATTGTTGGGGCAAAAAAGTAACCTTAGTGTTAGTTTCAAATTTGAACCAATAACAACTAACCACTTGTGATTTGTTGTAAAAATGTTGTAAAATTGTTGTAGACGTAGCATCTCTCTTTTTTATCATGTGTTGAAATTTGTCAAACAACATTATTCCTTCTTTCTCAACAATTTTATATCTAAAAATAGAAGGATATTAATTAAACACAAAATCTATTGACAATCCATGATATAGAATTATTAAAGTAAATGAATATGAACTTGTCAATAAGCTGTGCTCAGCAACCTCTCTAATCTTCATATTAAAATAAACTTTACTTGCCCTTGTGGTGATAATAAGGATTAGTTTGCCTTTAATAATTATTAAAAAAAAAAGGAACGTTGAAGTTTATGGTTTTTTCTTTTTAAAAAAACATTTACATATATATACACGTTTTTTTGTTTTTGTTTTTTGTTTTTCACCTTGAAATGATTATATACACGTTTATTTGTTTTTGTTTTTGTTTTTTGTTTTTCACCTTGAAATGATTTTATAGTAGTTGATCAAGTAACAATAATTATATATAAACCTTTGATCTTCTTTGAAAAATGCATGACTATTTAAGTCATAGGCTCGGTTAAACTTTAAAAGTGCATGCAAGAATTGCCAGAATCATAGCTAGGAAAAGGTTATTAGATGGAATTATCTAGATTAAAATATATGGCATTTTGTTTCTAAATATATATATATATATATATGGCATAGCTACACGACATACTAAAAAAAAAACAAAAAAACAATTTTCTCGTGAACAAGATTTAAAATCTATTGTTACGTGGTTTCTAACTCCAAGGGAAGACAGAAGTTAATCAATAAATAAGCATCACCAAGGTGCGAAAATACGTAAACCTTACCAACTTAATTCCATTGGGGCAATCCAATAGTGGGTCTCCTTCTCTTCTTCAAGATCACCGCTGGGCAAAGTAACACTGGAGTAGGTACTTGTGGCATTAAATATTTCAATATCTCCCTATCATTCTATAAAAACCACACATATATAAACACATTCTATGCAATTAATTGGTTACTTATAATTTTTTTTTTTACATGTTGCTTTCAACACGTACATTTACTCTACGCTTAATATTGTTCAAGCTTTTCAAATCCTACATTTAAATATCCACCATGGCCAACGAATAACAGTGGGTCTTAATTATGACTTGCAATTTTTAAAACACCGATTACATAATATATATTGTGAGGGTGAGTTCAAATTGTTCAATCTTCCTCATACACATGGACTAATTACTTGACTTATTAGGGTCACAATTCATACAAACTGTCATCCACAAAGCTAAATTACAACCCAGACTTTTAAAACCACAAAAATGATACCCAGATAAGGCCATAACTTATACATCAACACAAAAATGAATAAAAGAAGCAAGACCACACCGCCACAACAAACCCATTCATACATACACTAACGGTGGATTGAATTGAATGCAAAAGGATAAAATAAAAAATAAATAAAAAGAAAAAAGAAAGCAGAGAAACATTAGCGGTTAGTGTATGATGGGAATGTTGGAAAAGTAAATGTGCGCAGCGAAAAAATAACGAATCTACTTCATTCACAATTGATAACACGTACTATGTAAGTTTCAGAATATAGAGCAAGATAGTGTACCTTGAAGCAGTGAAATTCAAAACTGAAGATCAGAAGTTCTTGAGAAAACTTTCAATCTTCACTCCAATTCCACTAAATGCCCAAGATGTGTGGTCTATTAATCAGTTATATGTGTATGTTTCTAGAGAGAATCAAAGAGTGTCCAACATTCACATACATACCAATTCATATTCTTACAAATTTTGTATGTTTCTCTCCTTATAACTGATTGTTGAGGGTCATTTTTTGTAAAGCTGGCCCAATCTAGCAAGTCGGGCAATGAGAGTGGCAGGCACAGAATAAAACTATCAGGCCCAAGCGGCAAGAAGAATAAAACACAGGCCCATAACATGAATAAATGGGTCTTGAGAAAGCAAATGGGCCCAAAAGACCCGGAAAGAGAGAAATGACACCCATGGGCAATGTATGGTATGAGAAAGCAAGAATGGGTCGTGGCAGGCCCGAAGTGATGTAAAGAGAGCAGGGGTTGATGGCAAGCCCATAAGCCCCAAGGATGAGTATACAGTAGTTGGGCCGGGGAAGCCCAATGAAATTAGTAAAAGCCCATGGGAGTAAAGAATTGAAATGGGACAAAGGAGCCTAAAAGTGATGAAACGGGCCGAGGATGCCCAAAAGAATGCAATGGGACAAAGGAGCCCGAAAGCAATGAAATGGGCCGAGGAAGCCCAAGGGAAGTAAAAAGGCCGCAGGCCCAAAAGGAAAAAGAAAAGGGATAATAAAGCCCATGAGTAAAAAACACCAGCGGACTCTCTTGAGTCACTGGGGGAAAAAATGGAACGGCAGGCTCTAAAAGAGGCCTAGCAGGAACACATCATTACGGCAGGAAGTGCTAAGTGATGAGATAAGGCGTGAACATAAACCAAGGAATGGGCCAAGAAAGATGTGAAAATCCAGCATTAACAAGGGCCCAACCCCAAGGGAAAGAAAACGCTCCAGCCCGCGAGAGAGAATGAAGAAGTGTGGCAGACAAATGCAAGCAAAGTTTCAGAGCACAACAAGCACATGGGCCGCAGGCAGGCCCTTTTCAAACGTACTTGATAGGAAAGCATGCGCAAAGCCCAGGCGTCACCAGCCTGTACCCAGCCAATATGGGTCATGGTGGGGCCACGGGTCAGTGGAAAGAGGTAAAGGGGGGTGCGGTTTGGTGGTAGGGAGGAGGGAAGAGTTCTATTTCACGGTCTCTGCCCAAACCCTTTTTGGGAGGTATGTCTTGCTGGGATGACAAACCGCTCAAAAAAGATAAGATTGGGGAGGGAACGTTGGGTGCATGCCATAGGAAGAGAGAGAGAGCATTTAAAGCCACGGCAGGAAAACAGTGCCACGGCGGACAGAAACAGGACTCAACTGTCTTTATCTGGCAAGGGTAAGCAGTGTGCAGACGGTGGTCGGCAAGCATGCCTAGACTAGACAAAGGCCGTTAAGAGGTGAAATAGTAAAAGAACAACCACGGCAGGCCCTATAAAAGGAGCCTTGCCGTGCCCTGTAAAAGGGATCGAAAAACAGAGGAGAAAAATCATAGAAAGAAAACTAAGAGAAAAAGAAAAGGAAAAGAAGAAAAAGATAAGAAAACAACTTGTGAGGATAAGGGCATGCACCAATAGAGCTTTTCTTCCCCTCTTCCCCTCAAAATCACACTCTTTAAGGAATAATTAAGCAAAAGGAAAAACTTCCTTCGAACATCTAACATTTAGGTCCAATTCCCTCAAAGTTATTAATCCCCACGGCAGGATATTCTCCTGGGAGGTTAATCTCATTGAGAGAAAACGTTCTTCCTCTTTGAAGGATTGTCGTCACGGGCTTGGTTCTTTTACTGAATGATTATTTTTTATTAAGCCCCCTCATTGTTGTCTAATCCATTGTTCTTTCTTTAGAAAGCCATTATTATTGTTACTACTGTTACTGTTGTGATGCTCGGTCATTACCATTATTAGTTGCTGCATTCCGTTGTTTTCTTTTTTTATTGTCATTATATCTGCCTGCCGTAATCTCTTTTTTTCTTGCAATAACTCTGCTTGCCGTAAGGGTGAGCCTGGCAGTCTAGGCCAAGTTTGTGCCAAGCCGGCCCAAAGTGAGCTTCAATTGGGCCGGTCTCGACTCCCTTACCCAGAAAGAAAAAGAAACAAACACTCGGGCCCGTCATTGCAGGAGACAGCCCAGCCCAGATACAAAAAAGGTCCCCACACTGATTATCTAATTGGGCTAACCTTTTGGGCTTTTTCAATTGGACTTTAGTATGTGGCTTGGAGTGGGACCAAAAGGAAACAAATAAGGCACTAACTCCAATGGGCCTTGGATTTTTCTGTCAACTCTTGACAAATCCAAATTTATCATTAATTATATTTAATACCACTATATAAATATAATTGCACTTTAGGCCTTATTAATAAATTATATCTCAAGACTTTATTATACATGCAACTCCTTCATAAAATATTCGTAGTAATACAAAGTCATGAATGAAGACTGCCACTTTATAGATTACTACATCTTAATCCTTGAGTACCTGATTTAATCCTTTTAAGTTTTTCATCATATATTTATGAAATCCAATTTTATAAATATATACTTTAGTAATTTCTTACCAAAGTGGTTAGGCCTAACTCTCTGAACAACAAACCCATTAAATTTATTTCAAGAGAATATTTTGTATCTCCGTTAAGAGACTATGAATTATGAATTCCATCTTGAGAATATATGTTCCATTAATACTAAATGTGACTGTCCAACATACTGAGGTTTTGACCGTAACTTTAGATCTCACTCTTGATATATCAAAGCAATCTACACTTCATGATCAGGTCCATTATTTTTTTAGGATTAAGAGTTCATTTAAAAATAAATCGTGAGATTTATTATTCATTTGACAGTCATTAGGAGAATAATAAATCTCACAGCGGTCTAGTTCAATATGTCTTGACTCTTAAAACATATCAACATATCAACTAGAAGTCACCACTTTCGTGATCAAGACAAATCATCTTAGTTAATATGTTATAGTCTTCGCAGATGAAATGCCAAATTTCATCACCGACTACGAACTAACATTTTGAGTTTACAAAGAACTTGTAATTTATATCTTCTGTGACTTTTCACATAAATCACATACTATGTATCTCATGGACTATATAATAATGTCCAAATATTCATATTACCATTATTTCAGATAATAATAAAACAACTTTATTAATTACAATATTAAGTCATATATCATGTCATACTTAATATCATATATAGCATCATACAATAGGATTTAAGAGTACTAATTTTAACAGGGTAGATGGACGGCCTTTGTAAATAAGCATGAATGTAGATAAGTATGGAGATTTTTTTTTTTTGTTGAGAAAAGATAAGTATGGAGATGAATAAATAAATAAAAATTAAAAAATTAAAAAGATAAATACCCTTATAGATCAACAAGTTTGAGAAAAAGAACAAGAATTTAAACTATTGAGATATGATAAATTGAACTAAAAGATCTTGGCTCATTAAGCTATTTTCTTGGTCTTCAAATATATAACACATATACTAATCCAAGACTCTAACTTACCCAAACCAAATACATTGTATATAGACCTACTCATCAAACACGTACAACTTCTTGAGAAGGTATATCATGCATTGGGTGCATGAGTCATGTATTTGATACATGATATATTTTTTCCTACTCTTTGCTCACCAGCTACTCACCTTACTAGCTCTATGGTGATGTGAACCACTTTTGGATCCTTCTAACTATCGAAGTCTTGTTGGAGCCTAGGTGTCACTACAACAAACTTGAGTTTTTTCAACATATTTTTATCCACAATCACTAAAAAATGTAAATAAAAGCTTAATTTTCTACAGTTGAGTACAACTTTAAAGTAAAAACAAGGAAATTCATATACTTATTTCCGTAGTTGGCATAACTATTGAAATAAGTATAAAAAATAGTTGGTTTTTAGTTTTTTTTCTTCAGGTGTCGTGGTAAAAGGGGGTCAAAAAAGATTAAATAGGGAATAGTTTTATCAACAGCTTAATCAATTGTGGATAAAATAAAATAAATTTTGTATCAACAGTTGAAAAACATTGGAAATCAAGAACACTATATTGTATTGTCTAAAAGCCAAGGATACGTTAAGGTAGGACCTCTCACTCTCGCTCCCGCTTTCTTTCATAGCTCACATCTCTTTTGGCCTAAACACAGGTTCCCAGCACCTCACAGGTTCTCTATCTCTCTCTTCCTTCCTTATATGTTTTTCTGTTATTTTCTCGGTAACCAAACAGAGCTTTTGACTTTGGTTGATTTTGCTTTGCTTCAGATTCACCAAGTTGGCAAAATTACATCCAAATCTTGTATATATTCACACTTTTCCCTATCCAAACTTTTGATTAGGTATCTTCTATACATTGATGAATCTAATTTCGCATTCTCCTTGAAAACCTAACCTTCAATTTTGTATTTCTTTGTTTTTCCATAGATAGCATAAACGTTTTGATTTTGATTTTGAAATTTTTGTATATAACTTGTATAACTAATCCACAAATCTAGAATTATTGTTTATTAATATAATTACACTTATCACAAAAATGGCTGAGTTGTTATTTACCGCAATTGAAGTTGACTTTCTTGACCAATGGAAATGGTAGTTTAAACATAAAATTGAGTCTTGATGATCAGATAATTGACTCTCAATCTTTAACAGTGGCTATTCTTGCATCTTTGATATTTGGTGAGTCCATTGGATTTGTTGGAGGCGCAGGGCTTGTAATTGGTGTCATAGGACTTTTACTCTTGAGGTAAACATTGATGTTCCTTCATGTAAATGCAAAATGCTTTTTACTTTCACTTTGATTTTTTGCTTCAAATATCTCTTTTAATTGCGGACTACTCATAGGAGGAGTATTGTTAGGCATTAGGCAACTCTGATTTAGATAACTTACCCATCATGATGTGATAAGGAAGTCAATGATAACACTTCCTCAATTATAGAATAACTTTTGATAAAGCCATATGTTTTTAAATTGATATTTCCTAGCTGCTGCTTTAAGTTGATGTATTTCTCATTGCTAGACTCCTTGACCGGAAGTGGAAAACATTTATTACTATCCTTCAACTGGGTCTGTGCAAGGCTAGACATAGAGTAGTGTGTCAAGTGCTTGGGGAAATTACCCAGAGAGTAAAAAATAAATTAAAAAGAAAACAAAGAAAAGAAAATTTATATGATTAAAAATTTTAAATTTCTGTGAAAGCCTAGTGAAAATAAATAACTAGTTGATATAGGTTGAGTAACACACTTTTGTCAGACCTAACCCATGGCTTCCTCTCTTTTTCTTTCTTTCTCCTTATTACAGCAACACACTCTGAAACCACACCCACCCCAAATGGCACTTTCTCATCAAGTCACAACGCTCATTACTCACCACCAACGGACACCCATCTCTTTTTCTTTCTTCCTTCTTCTTCCCTTTTTTCTTCTTTCTTCATCTTTGCTGAAAAACCAATTTTGCCTTCTTGTTCTTTCTCTCACTACCACACCCAACCCTCTCTTATTTCTTCTCTCAAGTCGCTGGCACCCTGGGGTTGATATTTTTTGATGATTTTGTATGATATTGTGATACCCATGAATGTGCTATTCTGGCTTGATTTGTGAGATCCTATTTCTGGCAAAGAAGAAGAAATAAGGAAGAAGAAAGAAGAAAAATAAGGAGCGGGGGAGAGGGAGTTCACGCGGGTAAGAAAAGAGTGGATTCTTAACTGTGGGCTCCACATGTTAGAGTTAAAAGTGAGTTTTGGTGATGAGATCTAAATCCAATTTTTTAGCCAAACAAATTGGGAGTGAGATAAGAGAGAAATAGAGAATTATGAAAACTGAGATATAAGTTTTGAGTTATAAAAATTGAATTATGAAAACTGAGTTTGAGTAATGCTTCAAACCAAACAGGCCCTAGCTCTCTCGGTTCCAGAAAAGAATTAGAAGCTTGCTGCTGCATTACCAGAACAGAACTAAGAAGGGGTGACAACATTCAATTCGTAACGACTTTGTGGTAGAGATTTTATGGGTGCGGTTATGTAAAATTTATCATCATAGATATATGACAACTTGGCTCTTACTTTTTGTTGTGTCACTTCTCCATATTTTTTATGTTAATTGCTTACATTTTGTCTCTGACTTGCACACACCTGGTTGTAAGAGTTAGTTAATATTATATTATGTTCAGTTAAACATTTTCTTGTTTGTTAATTACTTGTACTCATTGGCTCGTTGCCATACCTGTAAAGAGTAACTTGATGCCTCATTTATTTATAAAAATATTAAGCCTCTAGCACAAGAAAATTTTGTACATATAAATTTGGTCAGGGATATTCAATTTATTGCAATTTGATTAGATTTAAATCAGTGGGCCTCATGTATTAAAATATTAGTAGTTTCATGAACGGACATGAGCTAGATATTTATTTTAGCAGTTCAATTAGCAAGAAAATGAAGCCTTTAATGAGTAGTTATTGCAGGCATTGTTCACGTTACTGGTGCATCTACTTTCATAAGAAGAACTCTATTATGTATCATGATGGCTGAGCGCGGTTGACACAAGTTGTTTATATTGCAGGGCTGTCATGCTTAATTCTTGTTAGATAGCTGTGGAAGCATATTCAATTAGTTGTACATGTTGTAAAAGCATTTAGAAAAATATATTAGAACATGTTGTGAAAATCATTTGGGAAATTATATTGATGGTATTAATGCAATTATGTATGTGTTTATATTTTGCATTAGGTTATTAAATTTTGATCAATGTGAAATAGCCCATCAAAATTTATTTATTTTGTTAAAAAAAAAAAAAAAAAAACTTATTTTAACGTTTACAAACTCTTGAAAATAATCTCAAGATAACATTTATCAACAGTTGAGTGTACGTGAATAAAAGTAATAAGCAATATCACTTCAAAGTTTATTTACAGTTGCTAAATGTATAACATTTTTTTCAACGGTTGCATAGGCCGTAAAAAAATATTTTTGACATAGTTTTTAGTGATGAATGTCGATAGTCATTTCAACCATAACAAATACTTTTTTTGATGATTTCTAGTACTTTTTTTGACGATTTCAACCTTGAAAATTACCAATTTCTTGTTTTGTATGCCGGTTCATACAACATCACACATGGTCTCTACTTTGCTCCTGATCCACTCTCTTTGTCTGCATGTATTGCGGTGGTGATTGGGTCAGGGACCAGAGATCTACGAGAAGGTTTTACATGTAAGAGGGAGGAAACATGCAACCGAAACATATAAGAGTTTTTCGAGATCAACAGCTGGGTTTGTAGTGTTCTTAGGAAATGACCCCTTCAAGTGGTCTGAAAAGTAGTAACATTCCGTCACTTGTTGTCTGACTTTTATTGGCTGCGTTTCGTATTCAAAGATTTTAGGTTGTTTGTTTGTCAATCTCTCATGCTTTGTTGTAAAGATGTATCTGCACTTGCTATTGCCCTCTGCCTCACTCCTCTTGCGAGAACAAAACATAATGACGTTGATTTTCACTTCCTCAAAGAAAAGGTTCTACCACATATTAACTTGCCTACGTTTTTACTAAGAGTCCACCATCCTCTCGCTCTTTAGATCTCTAGAGAAATCCCATGGCTTCCATTCCCATCGGGGGCATCGATAGCGATACACAAAATAATACTATGTGTCGTTTGTAGGTCTTAAGGCACACGACATGTTGTACAAGACAAGTTGATCTTCCTCAATCTTAGAATTACAGGTCGTGCATGTAATACCCACATCACCTAACCTTAATTTTTAATAGTTTCTAGAGTTGAATTGGTGAATTATTTGATTTGTTTCGAAGATTACCAATAAGCAGTCAAGTTTTGACTAATCCCATATGGTATTGACGTATAATGCATTAGCATGGAAAACAGAACTCACTAATATGATGCATAGAGAGCTCAAAGGAAAGGACCATGTTAAACTTACGAAAAAAATGATCTGAACCTTTATCTACCCAATTTTCTTAATCACTAAAAGCCCATAATTAGATGCTGAGAAATTTAGATACACGAACACTCATGATCAGTTTGCACATGCTTTGCACTCACGACAGTGTTAATATGATGGGTGGAAATTTAGAAAATAATGTGATACATAATTATGAATATATGTGACCTAGAATGAATAGCACTAACTTTTCTCAAATTTAGGCACCGTGACAAGTAATAGTAGAAATTAGCGGGCCAGAAGTGCATGAAATTTGATGTCCTAATGCATATGGCGGTGATCTATGTTGCTTTTCAGGCAAATTCTTTCATTTAGCTCCGCATATTATCAAATTTTCTAATGGAGCTGTTTTAGAGGAGACTGGCAGAATGCCTAAAATAAGTAAATTTGAAAGTTAGAAGACTTTCATTGAACATAAGTAAAACTGGAGGAATGAATTGAATTTTGATCAAAGTTAATAGGTGTAATTTGTAATTTAATCAAAAAATTATTTAGATCCACGTTGGATACAATAATGCTAAAAAATATATTGCACCAATTTTCCGATAGAACACATAGGATAAAGACTGACGGGCATGGACAAAAGTACATAATGTAGAATGTTTTTCAAAATTTAGGGACAAAAATTTTTAAATAAAAATAACGAATATTTTAAAGGATAAGGATTAAAATCGAGCTTCTTGTAAAGTATAGGGAGAAAATAAATTTTAACCCTTTTTTACCCTATATATCAACTTGTGGTTTTTTTTTTTTTTTTTTTTTTTTTTTTCACTTTTTTAACAAATGTTTGAATTGTTTTGTCCTAATTGGTGACATATTAAATTGTAAGAGCAATGTACGTAGTTAAAATTGTGGTAATTGTAGCAATACTCTTTTTTTTTTTTTAATCTCTCTCTCTCTCTCTCTCTCTCTCTCTCTCTCTGAGAAATAATTTATATTTGTCACCACATGAGTGTATGTCGTGGCTAGTTTTTTGTTACTACATGAGTGTATGTCTTTTTGTTGTTGATATTTTGTCAATATTCAATAGACAATAGTTTGGATTCGTATAATTTTTCCCCCCTTATTCATATTTGTCCTTTAAGTTCAATCTTGTTTCCATCCTTGATTTTTATCAATCTTGATAGTATGGTCTCGAACGGCTTTCTTTAGATTTTCTAAATCTTGATGTAGAGTAGATAATTCAGGAATAGGTTGTGGATGAGGAATTGTATAAGCTTCAGATTATCTCTTTGATCTTGAAAATTTCCATGAGAAAATTGGGGTAGAATCTTGGGAAAATACAGTGACAAATATTTTATACGCAAGTCATCTTTTGTTCTTTCCTAAGTAATTTGAGATTGGTGCCATCTACCCTCTACAGTGAAGGTTCTCATAATTGTTCTAGTACTCGAAAGCTCTACTAGCAACTCTTATTTTGGCAAACCAAATATTTTCTTTATTATTAGCAGTATTCCCATGCGATGTATGGATTAATAAAAATTCATATGTAAGTTTATTTTTTATTTTTAAATATAATTAAAAATGAATTATTAAATATAAATAGTAATAATAACTTATAAATAACTAACTAATTTTAATTTAAAAAAATTACTTTAAGTTATATGATAAATGCTAATTTTTTTATACTTTATTAGTGTTTATCTACTTTTATATTTTAAAATTCTCTTTGGGCTTTGTGTTAATTTCTTCATATGAGCTCTAAAATGATTTTTATCATTCTTAATTTTAAATTTTGTCTTTTTAATTCTAAATATTATTTGGGTTATGTTTAATCCATGGATTTTTCCTTGTGATATTCTAATTAAAAAATCAACACACTCAAACTAAAATCCAAAATCGACCACTACATATCCTTGGTGTGATGGTCACTCCACAAGTATAAGTGCTTGTGAGGTGTGGGGACGGGGGCCAAGAGTCAGGATTTAAGTCTTCAGGAGGGAACTTTACATACGTATACACTTAGATTAGGCTAGAGTAGAATTTCTATCTTGTATTTAAAAAAAAAAAAAAAAAATCCTTACCATAGAGGAACTAAAAACTTAATGGGTGTCCCTTTTTTTGTTTCTTTCTAGTAGACTTACTTTTGATACGGTATCCTTGCATGCAAATTTAGAAACCAATAATAATATGTAAGTTGAATTTTTTATATCAAAACTCTTATATATACAAATACATAAGTGTAAGTTGTATCTTGGAAAAAAAAAACATAGTGATATTGTGTGGGATTTAATTATAGTGGTGGTTTTTTTTTTTTTTTTTTTTGAGAAACCAGTAGTACTGGTGGATTATTGGTTAAGAGGAATTGTATGAAAGACCATGACTGAATGTATATTGTAAAGTTATTATTTACAACTATGTATGTAGTTGGCTTTTATTCCGTGCCAAATTTGATTGTAATTTTATTCAATCTTATGTACCCTGTATTTATTATGAGATTTGATTGTAAGGGTTGTGTGTTAGAGAGAGAGAGTGTGTGAAGACTCAAGCAATTGAAGAATGAAGTGTTCTCGCGGGTAGCTCGCGACTTAGCATCCCACGAAGTAACTCATGTGCCCTGCACATGCTGGAATGCGAAGAGTCAGGCCTGATAGAGATAGTTGTGTCTTGCGAGTGTCTCGCGGGAAGGAGTATCATGCAGGTAAGGCATTCCCGCGAGGCATTCTGTTCTGCCAGCCTGTCCATTCTGATACACACTTTTTGTGCCTATACTATTTATACCCACATTACCCACAAATGTTTATGAGTACTTTTGAGAGAAAACCCTAACCAAACACCTTGAGAATTAGAGATTGTCATACCCACAATTCTCTACACATTTTGCTTGTGGTATTTCCTCAACTCCTACCTCTCCATTTCTATACCATTGAGAGGTTGATAGTCCAAACACTTACCACACCCTTTCTGAGTGTCAAGTGACGTTTTGGTGCTGCTGGGAAGTATTAGAAGAAGCCAAGGATGGCAGATGCAACATGGAGCTTGTTGTGGGATCCGGAGAGCTAGACAAGACATGGTTCTAAGAAGTCATGTTGGAGTAGGAGCTTGGAGGGCTTAGGTACATCGGGTAGATTAGGCTTGGAGGGTTTCTTGCTAACCCATGTATCCTAACTGATTGTCTAGTGGATCGATTACCGCTTGGAGGATGGCGGAGAGGTTTTTCGCCAAGTTTTTCGGTTTCCTCTTCGATGACACATCGGCGTGTTATCTTGTATTTGCATCATTCTTCCTTACTCTTTTACATTCCATTATACTGCTATGTTGCTTAGTTTATGGATTAGAGTAGCTTGTTTATTTATCCGCTCGTATTTACACTATTCTACACTTAGCATTAAGTTAGTGTAAAATCTATTGAGCCGTAATTTTAATTTGGGGGGTCTAAATAGCTCTTGTGTTTTCAACACATTTTCGAGCTTTCATATATAAACTTTGAAAATAATAGACTTTTAGTTGGAGTAGAATTTAAATTTTTGAAACTTATATAATAAAGTTTTACCTAAATTAAATTATTGTTAAATCTTATCCTTTAGCCAACAGTTTATATATATAAGATAGAAATTCTACTCTAGTCTAATTTGAGTGTATATGTGTGTAAAACTTCCTCTTAAAGACTTGAACCTTGGCCCAAGAACCTTTTAACTTAATTGGTTGGCATAGACACCTCCTGACTTATCTCTTGTTTTGAGAAAATATATCCTAATAGTTAATAAAAATTAATTTAATAATTAATAAATGTAAGATGCAACTTGAGGAGAAAAAAAAAAAAAAAAACCCAAAAATGTGGGATGTTATGTGGTATTTAAGTTTAGAATTTTTTTATAATAAACTTTTTTTTTTTTTTTTGATGGGAAATGCGTGAAGTTTATTTGAAAATCAGAAATAAAACATGGCATCTTGAATCACCAAAGATTCAATGAACGGTGGACAATCTTCCACCCAAGCTACGAGAGAGTCAATGTCTTTTGCATATGCTGCAAGAGCATGCGCGGACTTATTGGCCTACCTTTGTGCATGTGAAATGTCAAAGGTCCTAAACTCATGCAACCTAACACTTGTCCCTGCCACTACAGTAGAGATAGATATTGGAGCATTGGTGGGGTCCGCAAGTGCATGGCATGCAATACGTGAATCTGATTCAAAAATGACGTCTTGTACTCCAATGTCTCTAGCAAACATAGTAGCTTCATCCAAAGCCTTTGCTTCGGCTTACAAATGACCTAAAGGGAGGGGCATGCGTTTACTCATGGCAGCCACCATGGAACCTCCATGATCTCGAATAATAACTCCGACCCCTATCATGCCAAGACTTGGAAAGACAGCAGCGTCCATGTTTGTCTTATACCATGGCAACTTAGGTGGGGTCCACCGAATGTCAGCATCTTCTTTGAACTTGGAGGGCCGTTGGTGACACATAGACGCACCCAGCGTTTCAAGTTAAGGGGGGTCGGAAATAAGTGAAAAAAAAACATTCAAATACACATTCATATAGTCATTGGTGGAGTCAGGAAATTTTCTTAGGAGGAGTAAGTTAGTTATGCCTACATTGTGTTAATAGGTTAAGCCTACGTTGGCTCAAAATGCAAAAAACTCAAGTTAATTTGGTCCAAATTGTGGCCAAAATTAAATTACTTTATTTCACAAACTAACTTTAAGTAAACTTGTGCCTACATTTTTTTCACTGTACTAAATTATTTGTACTTAGGTTAATAGGTTTGAACTTACCTTTTTACATTTTAGAGCTTTTCTAAGGAGTTACATCTAATGTTTCAGCATTTAGGATAAAAAATTGATTAATAGGTATGAAATTTTGAAGATTTATACAATAATTTTTGTTAAAACAAAGTGTAAACAATGAAATGAAAATTACTATTTAAGTGCAATTAGATCAAATCAAACAATTAAACAATTATTTGTCCTCCTACTATTATCAAATATAAATAGATAATCTAATATTCTAATATAAACCACATTATTATTATTATTATTATTATTATTATTATTATTATTATTATTATTAATTGTAGTTTACTCTGTAAAGAACATTAAATCACCGAAACAAAACTAATATATCTTATTATAAATAAAAAAATAAAGAAAGACAAAAGTATTATATGTGAAATGCTATACAGCTGTACATCACTTCATTACTCAGTCTAGAAGCTTTCTAGTCAGTCAAAGTGAACTGCTTCACAGCAGTGTCGAGCAGTTATTAACAAATATAACAGAAGTGTAGCAAACAAACGACAGAGTGGCAAGAGAGATTCACAAACATTATATTAGGTTTTGAAGGAAATGATAGATTAAATACCTGTGAACTGTGAAGGCTGGAGCAGTGGAGTAACGAAGCTGGGCTGGGCAGTGCAGATTGAGCAACCGGTGGCGGCGGCAAGATGGGTCTTCGGTTTGAGCATGCGACAGCTGATGGTAGTGTGGGTAGCACCGTAGGAAGATGGGTCTCTCACTTTCTCTGTCTCGCCTCTCCCTTTCTTTTCTTTTCTTTTTTCTTTTTTCTTTCGTGTCTGGCTTTTTCGTTTGGTTTTGGAGTATTACTATGCTGGGCTTTTGAAAACTCCTGGGCTGGCCGGCTGGGGGGCCTGAGCTAAAAACCAAGGGGGGCCCGAGCTAAAAACCAAGGGGCCCAAGCCTTTTTTTTTTTTTTTTTTTTGGGCCTAGGCCCCCTTTGGCCCCTACTTGGGTCCGTCCCTGTTAAATGGTGAGCAAGCTGGTACTCTCCAAGGATAGCTCGAGCACGTACTAGGATGTCACGGGGTGACTGGCGGGTGGCTCCAAGCCGAGTTTTGTTCCGATCAAACCAAATGCACCACGCCGTTGTGATGGTAAGCTTAAAAATCTCGGTGCCTACATGCTGGGTGAAGAGCAGGTCCCATAAGAAGTCCATGAAATCTCTGTATCTAATCCTGATTCTATCAAAAGGCAAATCAGCTGAAGTCCAGGCTTCTTTAGCTAAGTGGCAGTCCCAAAACAGGTGTCCAGTAGTTTCTGGGTGGAGGTTGCATGCATCACACATGGAGTTATCTAAGATATGTCGGTGGTATAAATTTGCTTTTGTGGGGAGGATATTGTTGCACGCCCTCCATGTGAAAAGCTTTATCTTATTCGGAATGTGGAGATTCCAAACCTGCCTCCAAAAACGGGTTTGAAGCTCACCATGGGAGGCTTTCGCAGCCAAGTTACCTTGAGTCATGGACATGGCCACTTTGTATGCACTGTTCACCGTGAACTTTCCTTTTGGAGTATAAGCCCATATGATATAGTCCCTTGGCTTGTGTACACTCAGTGGAAATTTAAATGATAAAACTTTATTATATAGTATATGATATGATATATATATATATATATATTTATTTATGAGATGATATAAAATGATTTTATAAAATCACTCATGCAAAAAATTGGTTCATCTTAAATAACCAATAGTTGTAATTTTTGTAACCATAAAATATAGCCACCTTGAATGGTACCAAGATTCTTGAAAATGGATAATTTTTTTTTTTCTAACATGAAAAAAATTTATAAAATTAATAAATTTTTTTTAGGGTTTTTATTAATTTTTTTTAATAAAAAATCTTTTCTCATTAAAGACAATTTTCTAATGGAATTGGATGAAAAGCCTAAATTGAATACATTTGAAATTTAGAGAACTTAATTAAATAAAAGTAAAGTTAGAAAATTGAAATAGATTTTATTCAAACTTAAAGAGCGCAATTTACATTTTAGCCTAAAGAAAATGTTAAAGCTGCATTTTCTCTTAAAAAGGCAGTTAAGACTGCAATTTTATATTAGTTTTTTGTGGTAATTTTCTTAAAAAATAATTTTATACCATTGACAGACAACAGTTTTCATAGATTTTACTAAACGCTTAGCTGTGATTTTAAAATTTTCACTTTCAAAAAACAAATTCTAAAATCGTAGTTTTTTTAAAATGCACATCATATCATATTATATATAATAAAAGTTGGGCTTAGACGCCGTAGTTGCGCCACGTGCCTTTACTAAATTGCAGAAATTTTATTAAATTTTTAGATTTTTAAAAAACTAAAAAAGAATAGTATACTACCATGACTCAAATTCATTTTTATCATTAAATAAAATAAGATTAATATTATTTTTTTATTTGTAAGGATATATTTCTTAAATTAAGGGATAATATTTAACATACAAAAATTTAATTTAGATAATATTTATCATCTAATTAACATCGTTTTTTTTTTTATTTGTTAGGATATATTTCTTAAATTAGGGGATAATATTTAACATACAAAAATTTAATTTGGATAATATTCATCTAAATTTTCAAAATGTTAATATTATTAAATTAATATTATTTTATCAGAATATCAAGCTACAAAACTTGATTATTTAGGGATAAGCATAATCCAAATTTTTCAAGAGGTGCTTAATATAAATCTATCCCAAGAAATAGTATATATCTCCAATAATTTGATAATTTCTACATTGATGACATTTAATATATATATATATATATATCAAAATTCCTTATAGCTATCAACTACGATCTCTTTCTCTCTTTTTTAAAAATTTTTAATTTTTTATATGTTACGTTATGTTGAATCAACTCTTTTTTTTTTTTTTTCTTTTTCTTTTTTAATTCTATTCATATGACCTTTTTTTAATTCCAATTTTATTGGGATAAAAACAAAAACATTGAGTAGATATCTTTAATTTCAATAAGATTTAAATGAATTATATTTCAAATGGAACTCTACCATATATATAACCCTATATATCCTTTTTGGAGTGAAACTTATTTCAATATATGAATGCCTAAATCCCATGACAATGCAGGTATGCATTCTTTATTCTTTTATTATTATTATTTTCATTTTGTTTATTTTCTTTAGTTTTATTATTGGTTTTTTGTCTTCATGTGATTTTGATTAATGAATTCAAAACATTCGAAAATATTGTCAAGTTTCTAAAGGCTCCTTCTTTGTTTTTGTATTTTGTTTTTATTAAATTGATTAGGTTTTGTATATTGGTTGCCTTTTGTTTAAACTAATTTTCTTAGCTTTGATCTAATTTATATGCTTAGGGTTAGGGTTTTAGAATTAATGATTAAATATGGTTAGAATTAACAGATTAATTTTAACAATTTTCTTATTAGATTTTTATGTTACATCAAATTATCAAGATGTCTACACATGTATTCTTGAATTATCAACTTTAATTCTAATTTATAATATTATCAAGATTATATTAATTTTAGATTTATCAATTGTTTAGTACTTTTTTTTAAATAATTATTAATTTAAAATTCAATTTGGAATTATCAATTTAATTTAGTTTTAGGAAAAAATCTTAAATAAGATTTTTTCTTTTACCTTTATTGAATCTATTAAAATATATAATTATTTATACATTTATTTTATAAATTTTTTCATAAAACCGTACAACGCACGAGCTTATAACTAGTTTTTCAATAAAATGTACATTTACAAATAGTTAAAGAGTGTGGTACAATCAATGGTAGAAAGCTCCAAAAATGCATGCTCTGGTACAATCAATGGGTTCCAGTATTGATTACTGACCCATAGTCCCATACTTCAAAATGCATGCTCTGTTGCATTTTCCTTTTTTCTTTTAAAAAAAAAAAAAAACAAAAACTCAAAGGTAGCCAAGTGTCAAGACTCTCAACAGAAAATCGTAACAAGAACCTGAATTGTGGGCTGGACTTATTAACTGAGCATGGATCTGAAATTAGGCCCACAAATTGGACCGAACTGCCTCTTTCTTCTTCTCGTTCCTCTTTTTTAGAATTGGGTCGGGCCACGGCCTTAATGAGTCTCTTTGGACCCGCGAGACTTAACCGGCAAAATCTCAGTCTCAGGTACTGGGAGACGACCGGCCAGAACGGCGAATGCACGGGAGAGACGGCGTTCCGGCGAAGTTTTGCAAACAACTTAGCGGCAAGCCTCTGCCCAAACGGCGATTTAGTTATTGCATGGTTAGTTGCAAAAAAAGAAGTGAATGGATTTAGTTCTTGGCAGCTTGTCCTATATAAGAATTTCAAATGTTCATGAAAATAGTTGCATATTTGCAAGGAATTTGCACCTAAATAAAATACATAATTATGTGAAACCAGATGTACTTGAATTTGGACATTCAGAGTGTGTGAGTGAGGTCGTTCTTTTATGCTCTAGTGAAAGATTAATTAATTTTATTTTTTTAATTTTAAAATTTCAAAATTGATTACTATATAGCTATTTGGTTGGAAATTTTTTACTCAATATATTATTTTGTCTTTGATAATTTCACATTGAGATTGAGTAGACAATATATCCATAATATGGTTGAGTCTTACCTTGCATTACTTCTTTACATTCTACTTTGTTGTTTTTTTGTCCATCTCAATCCTCTTCCTCCTTTAGTTGAGTTATGCAACTTTAATAATAGACTCCCATAATATATATATATATATATATATATACCGATTTTTTGTTTCAAAGTGAGAGCTACAAGTGGAGATAATTGAACCTTATAAAGGTTAATTGGCAGGATGAGTTCCCTTTCTGGGGCTATTGTTTCATCTTTCCACAATAGCAGAGGCAATGCTTTAATTGTGGATTGCAGCTCTTCAAAGGCAAATTACTACCTTTTGGTTTTTCCTCCTAGTTGTATGGTATAATGTGCATTGCGAACATCAACTTGTCTAGATCCAACTCCTGTTGTGTCTGAATTAAATACTGTGCATGAATGAACTCCAGAATGTGATGCAAGATTGGTTGTTGAGGCTATCCAGAAGTGGAATATATGTCAGAAACAAAACTGAAGAGAGACAGAGAAGATAATATTGATATATATGGTGAGATTGGGAATTCAGAAAGCAATAAAATATATCCTGATGGGTTGAAGAAAGGAAATAGCATCTATCCTGAGGCTGGGGGTGCATTCATGAAAGCAAAAATCAGTCCTAAGGAGAAATATCATTTCTATATATCAGAAGCTGAATTGCAGATGCATCAGCCCTTGACCCCGTTGTGGGCAAAACATGAGGTATTTGTGTTCTGGTGGAATGGAATATTGTGCTTGTTCAATCATGCATATATTTTGTTTGATATCTGACATCTTCCTTGTTCTTGTAAATTTGCTAGCCAGATATACTTTCAAACAATGATGGTGCAAGGCACCAAAATGAATAAAGAACATTCTTCCAGCGGAGATATTGAAATTGAAAGGATCCCAACTTGCATGATTGAAGCAAGGTCAAAAGAGTTGGTTCCAGTTTTTTACTATCTTCAAACCCCCAAAATCCAACAAACAAGGTTCACTAGGTTTTATGTCTATTTATTGTACATATTCTGGGTTCTGGCTGTTTCTTATATATAACATTGCTTGCCCATTATGTTTTGGATGCATGGGCACTTGATTCTTTACATTATCATACTAGAAGGACTTTATCTTGTTATAAAAAAAAAGGACTTTATCTTAGATAAAGCTGACGCATAATAATTATATGTTTTGTTTAATACTTTAATGTGCCAATGAGCTCTAGCTTATATAGCACCTCCTCCTCATAAGAGTGGAATAGAGGGTGAGGTTGTGGGTTTAACATCCACTGAGTGGGTGTTCAACTTACCAATAGAATAAAAATCATATGATTTGCTTAAATGTGCACCCGTAATTTCTTCTTCTTTTGATCACTTTGTAAGTTGTCTTTTTTGTGCACAACAATGACAGTTGTATTGACATTTTTGGGTACCGTTTCTTGTGTCATACGGGAGCCCAACTTTATATTGCAATACCAATGAGCTTCAGCATCAGAGGTCTGAACTGTCTGAAATGGCAGGCTTTCATTTAGGAGCAGCTCTGGCTTGCTTGACTCTATGACTGATAGTGCTTCTGCAGTGGCAGAATTTCACAATGCTAGGGAGGAAACTGAATGTAACGGTCCTTGGATGCTAGAAGGAACCAAGGGTTTTGTAA
Source organism: Quercus gilva (assembly GCA_023621385.1). NCBI lineage: Eukaryota > Viridiplantae > Streptophyta > Magnoliopsida > Fagales > Fagaceae > Quercus > Quercus gilva. The sequence goes on from CM042480.1 coordinate 16,123,548, forward strand.
ATATTAGTGACAGCCCAGAAACAAAGACTTGCTTGAGATTGTAAATAATAGAGAGAGCCTAAGAATAGAGGCTTAACTCAAGTTTGTAAATAGTAACAAAGAAGGCCACTGGAAAATCATTTTAAGGAAACGTGGTGAGTTTGATTAGAGGTATGTTCCTTGTCTTGTTTAAATGGTTGGTTGGACATGAAAAATGAAGTTACTGAGCTTATTATTATTGAATATTGATTGGCTTTCGATATGGTGAAGATGTTATACTGAATGAAGGCTGTATATATATAAATATATATATATATATATATTGAAATTCATTCTACCTTGTTTGGATTTTTTAGTCATTATGAATTAATTTCCGTATTTCTTGCTGGTAGTTTTGAGTTACACTTTGTCCCTTTTCTCTTAACAGTGTTAATATGATGGGTGGAAATTTAGAGAATAGTGATGCAGAACTGTGAATACTATGTAGTTGGGATTTCATCTAGTCAACTTTGTAAATAACAGTATATATTTTCCCAACAACCAGTTGTAAATATGTACATAATAGCATCTTGTAAAATCTTTCTCACCGTCTCTTTATTCTATTAATTTAAATTTATTCTGCTACCACTCTTTTGGCATTTTATCAAAGAAGAAATTCTTGACCAATCTCATGTGTGGGTTCTTATGTTCTTTCTGCAACAATTTGTTTAATTGGATTTCTTCCTGTTCTGTCATGGAGTTCCTAGATTCTTTACCCAACTGATCTTTTCACTTGTGGACTGAAATATGCTTACAGGTTTTACTCTCTGGCCCTCTGCAACATCCTTTGATGGGTTATAGGGGAAAAGGGTTGATGCTTTTGTGGATTCAGGAAAGCTTTTCTTAAAGTTGTTAGCAATGGTGTTTAACAGGAAATATTGAAACATGTTTGAAGGTATATCTGTTTGTACCCAAGCATCAGTGCTGTATATTCAGAGAAAATGGTTTTTATTTTCTAAAGTAGTAATGAGGTGAGGATGATATTGCAGGTTCTATATGAATAGCATGACTAGAACAGTTAGGCATTATGTAGTAGTGTTCTGTATTTGCTGAAAATCACCTAATTCCAGGAAATTAGGAGCTCTTCTATTTAGTTTCAAGTTGTAATTTATGTTCAGGCAGCGAGGAGCTAGGAAGCACAGGCTACACAGTTACATGTACAGGGAAGTTATAATGCTCCAAAAGCATAACATAAATACCAGAAAAGATAGGACAGCAAAAATTTTGGGAAGATTATTAATAAATTGCATATTCGAAACATTTTAAGCTTGAAATCAAGGAGATGAGCTTATATATAACTTGCAGAAGAAGATAAATGTTTTTTTTTTGTTTTACTAATGGATCTTTAAAAAAGAAGAAATCATGAAAAGGAGAAAGTAAAAAGAGGGGTGCGCAAGATCTGGTTGGAGTAGGGCTGCCTAGAAGGAAACGTGAAATTATTTTATCTCTTACCATAATTCTTTTTTTTTTACGCCAAAGATAGAATCTCTTACCATAATTCTGAATATTTAATATAATGGAAATCCTACTACCAACATTTTAATTTTTAATTAGTACAAATATATCCATATAAACAAGAAATTAAAATATATTAATATGATTTCAATATCATTGCGCCAACTTCATGCCTGCCTACGTCTTCTCACCAAAAAAAAAAAGCTTCATGCCTACATTACATCTATGGGTATGGGCTCACAAAGAAAAATCCTTTTTTGAAAGATATAGATACAAACTTCAAACCCTATAAAACTCTCACAAACTTCAAACCCATTAAAAACAAACAAACAAACAAACTTCTCTCAATCTGATCGGTGCTTTCACACTACGAAAATGAACAAACTCTTAACTCACTCAATTTTCAAACACAATCAAAAGGGCCACTTTGGGCCAAAGCCCATATTTGACCGAAGCCACCCAACTACTGAGGATGGAAAAAAGGCAGAAAACTTGATTTGGTTTGGTCATCATCCCACTCCAAAGCATCCCACCATTCTGATTCTCCTTTTATTTCTTTTATGGTACCTGCATTTTGGTTAGTAAGAGGCAGCCTTCTGAGACCTTCACAGTTCCGGACGTCAACCTGCTCCAGACACGGCCATGTCTCCTCGTATCCGCAAAGAGTTTTGAATTTGGGAAGGTCCTCCAATTGCAATTTCCGTAGTTTTGGAACCATAGGATCTGGAGATATGTTCTGCTCTGATTCACTATTAAGGAGTTCCTCTAAGTTCTCACAATTGAGTACCTTGATTACTTCTAGGTTTGGCAGAGTCTGAATGAAGTCACCACAGGAGAGAAGAAATTTCATCTTAGAACAGGATTTCACTTCTATTGATTTTAGGCTATGAAATCTCAGCCCAAGATGACCAGCTAGCTCTGAAATGCTATTTAGGTTTTCCATATTTTTGAGATGAAGTTCCTCCAGATTTGGGAGTAGGTCACAGCGGGCAGCACATCCTCCTCCCCACCCTAAACCGGTTGGACAATTTATAATAGAAAGTGACTTTAAACCAGCAAAGCTGGCATCACTTTGAATGAAGTCTTCAAGCATTTCATCCAGTCCTGTACATTCTTCTAATTCCAGAGAACTTGAATTACCCCAGAACCACCCAATCCATTCTTGCGAGAGAGAGAGATTAAGATTCTCGATCCCACACCTTTTTTCATCAATTGTAATTAGGATGCTCGTTTCTTGTGCTTGGTCTTGGTCTAAACGAAGTTTAAGATGACTCATTCTATTTATCCAGGAAAGATCTTCGGATTTTTCCCATGGGATCCCATTCCATGAGATGTCTAAGTAATGTAATCGATTAAAGCATGATTTGAGCTCTTCAAAAGTTGCCTGCCCGTCTTCCTCTCCCTTCAAACGGAAACGAAAGCCACTATTCCACATAGATAGACTTTCTAAACAAGACAACTTGGATATAATTCCAGGTTGAATGCTTTTTAGTTTTTCAGTATTGCCTAAGTCTAAAATCCTTAGCTCACTCAGGTTTTCTATCCCTCTTGGCAAATTTGCGATACGCGTACCATAAAGATCAAGTTCTCGAAGTTTAGTAAGCGTTCCCAGTGAGGGTAGTTCTTCAAGATTACGGCAAAAGCAAAGAACAAGAACACGGAGATCTCTAAGTTGAAGTAGAGAATGAGGCAATGACCGGATGCTGGTTCCACTGAGATTCAACACCTTTAGTGCTTCAAACCCTTGCAGGAATTTCTCAGGAACTGTGTCAAGGGCATCATTGTCTTGGAGTAGCAGAACCGAGGCCTTTGAGCATTGTATCACGCAATCAGGTAGCCTTGTTATGTTGTTACCCATCAAAGAAACTCTATCGAGAGAATTTGAATTTGAAAACTCTCCAACTGAAATCTCACTCAACCCAATCCCCGAACGAACAAGGGATTTACACCCATCCTCAGACGATGATGAAATCCATATAGCAACGTCCCGAACAACGTCATGCATCTTCACAGTTTCCCCATCTATAAAGGGACCATCTTCCAACAAACAAGAGTCCTTCAGATTTTCAATCAAAGAAATGCCTTCGTCCATATCCGCCCAATTCTGTCCTTCACCTATCAAACCTTCTGCCCGCCAGTATTGTACTAATTCCCTTATTACAATTGCGAAGTCCTCGGGAAATAGACAGCAATATAAGAAACAAGATTTTATGTTGTTACCTTGTAATGAGTCGTAACTCAACCTCAACGGCTTATAGACCTCAGCCTCAATTCCTTCTATAGAAGGCACTGATCTTTGCAACTCCTTTAACGCATGCTTCCACAACTCGACCTTTGTCTTTTTTCTCATGGCGGCTCCCACGGTGACGATGGCTAGTGGTAATCTGCAACATTCTTTTACAATTGCTTCTGCTAATGGCTTAGTTTCTTCTAAATGAGCCACATCCCCTGCCTTTTGACAAAACAATTGCCAAGCTTCAACATCATTCAAAACTTCTATTTTGATTTCGAGATCGGTTGTCATAGCCCTACAGACTTCCTTAAGTCAAGAAGTCAATATGATCTTACAGCCTTTATGAACTTCAGGCCTTGGGACACCCAAAGTGTCTAAATCAATTTTTGCCCAAACATCATCTAGAATGAGTAGAAATTTTTCTTCCTTCTCAAGCCTTTCATAAAGCCGACTGGCCATTTTCTGCACGCTTTCTTCCATTTTCACCTCCAATTTTAATCTTTCAGCTATTTGTGTCTGGACATTTTTAATGACCAAATTCTTAGAAACGGTGGCCCAAATGACAATGCCAAAAGGCTGTGTAGAAGCCTTTCTGAGCTCATTATTCAAGTTCTTCACCAGAGTAGTCTTGCCAACTCCTCCTAGTCCCCAAATACCAATCCTTTTGAATCCATCCTCCAATGCCTTCTTGATCTCGTCTAATTTTTTTGATGCAGTTGTTTGACCTTGAATTGAAGGGCCAGGAATACACTCCACTGCTCTGGGAACTCTAGTTAGACAAACCACACCAGAGTCAAAACTTCCAGCTACAAGAAGAAGCCTTTTGATCTCTTTCAGAGTTTCTTCTACTTCCCTGCTCGCTCTATACCGCTTTCTGCAATTTAAGAAACATCGAGAAGGCTTTTTGTTGTTGACCATTTGTCCTTGAATTGCATCGACTCTAGGCTGAAGCGTTTCCACGTCCTTAAGCCAAGTTACGACTTGAGCTCTGATTTCGTTTTCTTCTTTCTCCGCTGCTTCCGTTTCACGTTTGACTTCTTTTATACGATCCGCAAGGCTTTTCATCTCCTGCTCAACAGAAGATTTGAATGCAAATTGACAGTGGTCTTGGTCTTAGAACTGACACAACTACAGAGCAGCTCGCTAGTTGTTGCCACTAGTGCACCAACAGCCGCACCCACCACTTCCATGCCGGAAATTTTGCTATGGGAGATGCCGGAAGCTTAAAATAATTGACAGCCAAAGAATGAAAGAACCACTGAAATTACAAGTTTCCGCAGTCTCGCTGGCACAGTGATGTAAAGAAACAGAATGAAAAGACACACAATGACTCATTGCTGAGAGGATTACTACCCTCAAATAAATTATCCAGCACGGTCCCCTGGGTTTCACGCGTTATTTTATTTTTATGTATAATTTAAAATTTAAAAATTTAATTGATATATATCTTTTTTTTTGCTTTTTTTTTTTTTTTGGTAGCAAAACTTTGTTGGTTAAAAAAACATTTGTCGCCTATTTTGACTCTCAAGAAAGCATATTTGGGTGTTCTCACCCTCTTTCCTTAATGCTATTCCTATTTGTCAGATTAGATACCTCCAAAAGTATGAAGTTTTTTTTTTAAGGGTAGGTATGAAATTAGGTTTCAAAATTATGTTATACAGTGCTCAAACCACGATGCTTTTAAAATGAAAAACTTTTTGGGAAAAAAAAAAGGCAAAAGTTTGGGTGTTCTCATCCTCCTGCCCTAATGCAGTTATTTATTTTATTTTGCTTGAGTTGTCCTTAATGGCTATTGGTCAGATAGCTCCAATACAAAAGTATGAAATTATGATATTTTCAATTGATAAATATTTAAAGGAAAAAAAATTAATGATGCAATGGCGAAACTAGAGGAGCCTAGGGTGGGCATGGTCCCCCTGAGTTTTGGAAAAATCCCTTGAGACTTGTAGTAAAAAAAAAAATTAAAAATTAGGAAGAATTTAATCACCAGCCCTCCTAATATTTTTGAACAAAAATACATACAACAATTTCAGTCCTAAAAACCCAGCCTTTTCTTTGGTAGTTTGGCCCAAAAATAAAAACCTCAAATTAAACTGAACATGTATCCTAAATATTTTGAATAGGGAGATTTTTTGGCTTAAAAGCCCACAAAGAGGGCTAAACAACCATAATTACCTGTCATGAGAGTTTTATAGTATATATTTCAATTAGCATCTTATGTAGGATGGAATATGGAGGTTGTTTTTATCATTTGTTATTTTTTTAAAAAAAAAATTATGCAAATTTCTCTATTTTAGTATTTAAGATTTTATTTCTTTAATTTTAGATTTTATTTATAATTTTTGTAGTATAAAATTAATTAATTAATTCATATGACTTATGACTTATGAGAAGTAGCAATTACTTGCTCAATAGCCTCAATTATTACTTGAGCAGTGGAGTGAAACTATCAGAATGATAGACTCAAGTGCTTTGAAATTTCCTAGCTTATCCCCTATCTAAGGTGATCAGGGCCATATTTGGGTCCCCATAATAACTCCACTTTTTTTTTTTTTTTATATACGAATAACTCCACTTTTATTCTCCCTGTCCTTCTCTCTCTGTCTTTGAAATGACATTTTGATTGGTACGTAGTAATACAAGTGGTGTGGTTGATTTCATAGCTGAACTCTTTGTAGGGTCATCACCGACTCTAGACCATTAAGCCGGCAGTACAAATTTTCAAATGTGAAGAGGAGATCAAAGAAGAGTTTCCTTTCTTGACTTTTCTTTTGCCATTTTTTCTACCTTTTCAACTAGTGTAGTTTTCTTTCTAATTTTTTTTTCATTTGCTTTTAGGTGATAGCATTTAAAGTTTTGTTTTCTGGTCTCTTTTATAAGTTCTATGTAAGGTTAGCTACGGAATATGTGAAGGCATCCAATAGAGAAGTGTTGTATCCAAGAATAAGCAGTGAGATAGCATATAAGCATCTTTTATTTATTGGATAAAATAGCAAGAGAAATAGTGAGAGTGGTGTGTAATGTATTAAGCATCTTTTATTTTATGGATAAAATAATCTATTTGATTGTGGTAAAATTTATCACAAAGTATTTGACAAGAGACTTTCTTTTGACAAAACTTCCGCACAAATCTCTATACTCTTTACTTTTCTGTGCATTACTGGGGTACTTTTACTCCTTTCAACTTTTGACTAATCCTATATGGTTTGATGTAAAATGCTGGCTAGCATGGAAGACAGACCTCACTAATATAACGCACAGAGAACTCAAAGGACCATGTTAAGCATATGAAATAATGATCTGAATCTTGTTGAATCCAAGTCTTGTTGATCACTAAAAGCCCATAATTACATGCTAGACACAATAACACTCCTGATCTTGTTGTTCTGACTCTCCTACATTACTGATCTCATTTTTAGGAGTTGCACACGCTTCCCATTCATCAACATTGTTAACCTGATGGGTGGAAATTTAGAAAATAGTGTGATACATGATTGTGGATACTATGTGTTGTGATTAATCAGTTTAAGCAAGATTAAAGAAGAGAAAAACATCAAAAAGATTTTATGTGGTTCAGCAATGTGACTACGTCCATAAAACTGAGCGACTATATCAATTCACTATATATATATATATATGAGAAATTCAGCAAATACAAACTCCTAGTAGAAATCATTGGGGCCAGGGACAAAATAGCGTGAAATCTGGTATCATAAAGGAATTGCCCTTGAGATCAAAACTCACCGTCTACGGTTGTCACCCATGTTGCTTTCTGGGCAAATTCTTTTTGTTTAGCCTCCAAATGATAAAATTTGCTACTTTTATAATGTTCTGTTCTTTATAATCTCCAAAGTAGAAGTCAGAATAAGATCTTTTAACTCTGGACATTTCCTAGTATGCAATTTTCTAAATTGTGCCTTGTTTGGTGATTTTTCATATTTTGGCCTAATTTTGTGCTTAAAATGAATTAGAAATTTTCTAGGATTCCATAAGGCCCCCCTCACCACCCTAGGATTTCATCACTATATATTGGAGGTTGTAGCCCTTTGCACATTCATATTATGGAATAATAAAATTTCAAAGAGGTTTTCTTCTTTTCTTAGGTGTTCTCTCCTGTAGCTTTCTGCTTGCATCACTGTGTTGTTGGCTTTTTCATCCACTCAACCTTGTAAATGGAAAAAAATTATTTTCTCAATAATCATTTATAAAGATGTAAACAATAGCATCATGTAATAAGTCTTTCTCACAGTTTTTTATTCTACTAATTTAAATTTATTCTGTTACCACTCTTTTAGCATCTTATTCAGATGAAATGCTGGGCTAATCTCATGTATGGGTTCGCATTTTGTTATGAAATGACTATTTCATTGGATTCCTCCCGCTCTGACATGGACCATTTAGATCCTTTAACGAGTTGATCTTCTTCCCTAATTCTTCAGTAGAGGAAGAGGTTTGGTTCTTCCGTGTATCCGGGCAAAGCTTGTTCAAGGTTGTCAAAAGTGGTGTAAAGTATTAATTTTATTTATTACTGACTACTTTTATCAAATACTGTGAATTTAGCTACTATTTATTTGATTCTGCTTGGTGAAAAGCAGCCATTTTGACAAATGGTCCTCTGTATCAATAGTTGTGATAGCTGCAGCAGAGCTGAATCCTGAAAGTTTGAGTGGAGGTTAGGGAATAAATTTTGGAGTTCTCAATTGTTTGGAGGTGAATTTGGTAGAGCTTGTTAAAAAAACATAGTGCCTCAATTGTTTGGAGGTATGGGGTCTCTCTGCTTCTGAGAAGTTCAATCTGGAACCGCAAGTCTTGGTGTGAGTAAAGTTAAGTTGGTGAAGTTGTTGAAGAAAATGAAGAGTACTAGGGCAACCTTGATGGGACCATCTCTATTATTTTTGGAGGAGTTTTCGCCAAGAACTCTCACCTACAAATGATTTTCCATCATGTTCAGAGGTGGTATCTGTTTGTACCCAAACATGTGTAAAATATTCAAGGAAATCATTTTCTAGAGCAGGAGATGCAAAAAGAATTTTCATTTAATTACTAACAGCACAGACAAGATAAGAATATATTTGCGGAATGTAAATGAATAGGTTGACTAGAATAGAAACTTCATCCGACATAGAATCTAAAGTTGCCTAGATTTGGAATTACAGTTTGCACTTTTGGAATTTGTCACCCACCAAGATTAGTTTCAAGCCTTTATCTTGTTCTCAAAGGTTCCTGGCATAATAAGGCTTCTAACAAAGTTGTGGACTTCCAACTATGAAGTGCAACATTCTTTCTTATATATAAAATGCCATTTTAACTAATAGATCCAGAGTTTTACTTTTTCTAGGAAAGCTGCCTAGGTTTGTAAACTTGGAACGGCTAATTTGCATCTGTAACCTGTTATGTTAGTCATGCATTACTTGTACAATTCACTAAGGAAGGCATCAGTTAATAAGCTCTGTTACTTGTAACAGGGTCCTTTATTTATTGAAGAGTACCTTCTTCCATGCAATTTGGACCTCTTCTGTATGGTTCAAAGACGTAGTTTATATTTAGACAGAGCTGTAAAGCATATGTTACATATTTACAATGACAGAAAAATTACTTTAATGCTTTATATCCAGAACATCTGCACCCAGATACATACCAGAAAGCAAAGGAAAATGAAAACTTTACAAACATTAAACATAAATGACCTGGCCTTTAAGCATGAAATCAAAGAAATGAACAGATATTTAATTAGTACATGAAGATAAATGATCTGTATGAATCATCTTTCAGAAATAAAGGAAAAAGGACTGAGGGAAAGGGAAGTTGAAAATGTGGTACTCAGCAATGGAGTTGAGGGTAGGTAAGTAGTGATTTCAACAAGCTGCTCAGCAAGTAAAAAACTATGCATCTTAATTACAAATGTTTGACTCTCTCTCTCTCGCATTCCTAAAAATCATTAAACCCAAACTCTTACATAGGATAAGACCTCTTTAACGTTCTACTCTTCAATGTGGGATTCTCTAGAATTTCAGGCAATTTATAACAGACTACACAGATTTCCTTCCACCTGTTGCTCCTGTATCTGTCCCAGTTCACTTTCAGAGGTTCTGAGATGCATTCCTCTCGTCCTCAGCTGGATGAAAATGAGGTTGCAGACCTGATTTGGTTCTATCATCATGCAAGTCCAATGTGCTCCACCATTGTGATTCTCCTCTTATTTCCTTCATAATATCTGAACTTTGGTTAGTAAAAGGCGGCTTCCTAAGAAGATTGCACTTGATCACATTAACCTGCTCAAGACACGGCCATGTCTCTTCGTGTCTGCAAAGAGTTCTTAATTTCGGAAGATTCCTCAATTCCAATATCCGTAGGCTTGGAGCAACTGGATCTGGATACATTTTCTGCCTTGAATGATAACTAAAGAGCTCATCTAACTTGTCACAGAAGCTTACCTTGACCACTTCTAGGTTTGGCATGGTGAGAATGAAGTGACCGCAAGAGATAAGATATTTCATCTGGGAACATCGGGTCACTTCTATTAATTTTAGTTTCTGAAATCTCAGCCCAAGATGGCCAACTAGTTCTGAAATGCTTTCTAGGTAGGTCATATCTTGCAGATGAAGCTCTTCTAAATTTGGTAATAGGTCAGAGTGGGCAGCGCATCCTCCTCCAGGCCGTAAACTGCTGTTAGAACTTGCAATAGTAAGTGATTTTAAACAAAGAAAGCACCCAACACTATTAATGACCAAGTCTTCAAGCATCTCATTCAATCCCAAGCAATTTTTCAAGACCAGAGAGCTTGCATTACCCAACAACCACCCAATCCATTCTCCAGAGAGATTTAGACCACTGATAGTCACCCTCCTTTTGTCATGTCTAGTTGGTAAGGAGTTTGCTGTTGGGCCAATGAAAAATTGAAATCTTCTCAATTTATTTATCCAGGTAACATTTTCAGAACTGAGACATGGAATCCTATCCAATCTGACGGATAAGACGAGTAACCGCTCAAGGCATCCGAGCTCTTCAAAAGATGTTTGTTCCTCTTCCACCTCTCCCTTCACACTCAAATGGTAAGCACTGAGAGTCATATCCAGAACCTCTAAACAAGACAACCCAGATATTATTCCAGCTTGAATGGTTTTTAGGTAGTGAGTGCGAGATAAATCTAACTGCCTTAAGTTGTTCAAGTTTTCCATCCCTCTTGGTAATTCTCTAATTCGGGTAGCACAGAGATCAAGCACTTGAAGCCTACTAAGCTCTCCAAGTGAGGGTAATTGTTCAAGATAGAAGCAATCCCTTAAAAGAAGAGCATGGAGGTCACCGAGTTGAAGTACAGAACTCGGCAAAGACTGGATGCGGGATCCACTAACATTCAGGACTCTGAGAGCTTCAAATCCTTGCAGAAAACTTTCAGGAATTGTGTCAAGGGGAAGATTACCTTGCAGTAGCAAAGTTGAGGCCTCTGAACACTGTATCGCACGATCAGGTAGCCTTGTTATTTTGTTATCTATGAAAGAAACTCTTCGGAGAGAACTTGAAAACTCTCCAACTGAAATCTCACTCAAGCCAATCCCTGAACGAACAAGGGATTTACATCCTTCCTCAGATGACGATGCAATCCATATTGCAACATCACGAACAACGTCATGCATCTTCACAGTGCCGTCACGGGAACCATCTTCCAACAAACAAGAGTCCTTCAGATTTTCAATCAAAGCAATGCCTCTATTGACTGAATCCTCATAGTCTTGTTCATCTATCAAACCTTCTGCTACCCAGTAACGTACTAGTTCATATATTTCAATTGAGAAGTCCTCCGGAAACAAAGCACAATATAAAAAACAAGGTTTAATGTTATTACCTTCTAATGAGTCGTAACTCCACTTCAAAGGCCTGAATAGCTTAACCTCAACGCCTCCCATACAAGGCACTGACCTGCGCAACTCATTTAACGCATGCTTCCACAACTTGATCATTTTCTTACCCCTCATAGCAGTTCCCATGGTGATAATGGCCAAAGGCAATCCACTACATTCTCTAACAATTTCTTCTGCAAATGGTCTAACTTGTTCCAAACCAACCACATCCCCTGCAATTTGACTGAACAGTTGCCAAGCTTCTTCATAATTTAAAACTTCCATTTTAACTTCAACATTTGTCATCATTTCCCTACAAACTTCCATAAATCGAGATGTTAATATGATCTTACAACCTTTATGAACTTCAGGCTGCGGTACTCCCAAAATGTCCAAATCAATTTTCTCCCAAACATCATCAAGAATAAGAAGAAACATTTCCTCCTTCTGAAGTCTTTGATAAAGTCGAGTAGCCATTCCCTGCAAGGTTTCTTCCACTTTTGCCTCCAAATTCAATCTCTCTGCTATTTGTTTCTGGACCTTTTTAAGGTCCAAATTCTTGGAAACTGTAACCCAAATGACAATGCCAAGAGACTTCACTGAAGCACTCTTTAGCTCATTGTTCAAGTTCTTTACCAGAGTAGTCTTGCCTATTCCTCCCATCCCCCAAATACCAATCCTCCGAACTTCATCTACATACAATTGACTCATAGTTTTTTCTAAAGATTTTGATGCAGTTGTTTGAGCCTGAATTGAAGGTCCAGGAATGTGTTCCACTGCTCTGGGCCTTCTACTCGGATAAAACACACCAGAATTGAAACTTGAATCTTTAAGAAGCCTTTCTATCTCTGGGAGTATTTCTGCCACTTCTCTGCTTACTCTGTACCGCTTACGACAATTAAAGGAACACCCAGAAAGCTTTCTGCTGTTAACCATCCCTGCTTCAATTGGTTTGACTTTTAGCTGAAGCTCATCGACCTCCCTAAGCCACTCTATAACGTTAGCTCTTATTACTTTTCCCTCTTTCTCAGCTAATTCTGTTTGATCTTTGACATCATCTCTAAGAACAATAAGACTTCTCATCTCCTTATCAAAAACATCAAGTTCTGATTGGAGTTTGACTGTGCTCTTGATCATAGAATAGAGAGAGCCACAGAAAAGCCGACCAGTTGCTGCCACTGCCGAACCAACAATAGAAGCCACCACTTCCATGCCAGATATAGTGATATGTGAGATGCCAGAAGCTTCAAAAGTTCACAGCCAAAGTGCTGCGGTAGAATGCAAGCTTTCAGAGCCTCCATGGCAGAATGATCCAAAGAACGAAATCTAAGAAAACCCAGGTAAAAATTTAATTCAGTCTGTAAGAAATAAGAATTAGCCAAAGAGCTGTCTTCATTGAATTTGACTTTTCATTATCAGTCTATAAGAATTAGCATTCTACTGGGTCAGGTATTACCTTGGCACCTTCCTTTTTTCTTTAAAATTGAGAAGACTCCGACACTGTTGAAAATTCCCTAGGCTCTCACATGTATTATTAATCCACTAATAACCCCATAAATTCAATCATTTCTGTCCAAATAAAAAAATTAAAAAAAAAAAAAAAAAAAAAACCATAAATATTATTCAGCAGACATAATTGACGAAAAAAAAAATGTAGTTGACCGATTCTCTCCCTGGTCCTTACTTGGCATCTTCTCTGGTTAGTGTTTCAATAACGTGTTGGAAGGCATTCTCTATCATCTTCAAAACTTTTCGTTCTTTTGAATTTTCTCACATAAAAAAGGCAGGCAATAGGCCTGCCCATCTTTTAGCTCAACATGCTTAGTCTGTTTTTGATTTTGAGGCATGGGTTAAGGAAACCCCCAGCCTTTTAGAAGCTGCTATTGCCTCTGATGTAGAGCTTGCAGCACTTAATTTCTTTTTAATGTTATGCAGAAATATTCCCCATCAAAAAAAAATATTAGCAGTTACGTTATTATTCATTCATATTGTTATGTCTTTGACCAAGACTTCAAGTGTTTGGAAAAAAAAAATTCTGTTAAATGCAAATGACATATATTTACCAATTACATGAATTAATTGTAAGTTTAATGAGCATGATTTGTGAAAATTATGCGCAGCTTGCTAATAATTTTAACCCATTTTACCTCGACCAAGTGACAAATTTTTTAAGATTCAATGTACAAGCATCATGGATAAGCTATGACAATAAATAATCATGAGTTCTAACTAGCTCAACTGGTAAAGTTTCTAATGGTTAAATAAGCTATCTGAGATTCAATTCTCGCCTAAACCAAAAACTGATTGGTGTCTTAGTTTGAGCGGGACGCTATAAGTTTAAACTCTCTAAAAAAAATATAACAATAAATAAACCACAGCCTACATAGAGACTATATATATATATATATATATTATTGATAAGAAGAGACCATATATATTAGTTGCACACTCACGCGATGCATGCAAATATATAATTATATTGTAGTTATGGTATAATATATAATTTGTTTTCCCAAAAAATCAAACAATTTCTAAGATTATTTTTCTTTTATCTATCTAAAAAAAAATACCATTATTATTTCATTATTTGGATTTGTTTGACTGATATTATTCACTTTTTAGGTGGTCCATATTCTTCTAAGTTATGTTATGGTGAATTATATTTTCCTATTTTTTTAATGTACAATTAAACTATTTAAATTTCAAATATATTATTCTAATTTCTCATTTTCTTAAAAGAGATTATCATGATAATAAAAATTTATCACAAAAAAACATTTGATATTACTCAAATAGTTGAGAGAGAGAGAGACAGAGAGAGAGAGAGAGAGAGAGAGAGAGGGGGGGGGCTTGTGATGAAAATCTCAAAAAACACACTACCAAATTGTATCAACCCAAAATAATGATATATAAAAATACAATGATTAATCATTGAACATTCATCAACCTAAAAAAGATTTCAAGAAAGAATAAATAAGAGAGAGAGAGAGAGAGAGAATAATCACTTTTTTCGGGAGAGAGATAGAAAATAAGATGAGAAGAAGAGTAAAAATAAAAGATATAATCATAACTCAAACACCAAATTATCCAAATCATGCTATATAATAGAATAATATTATATTCTTATACACAATCTTTATATGCAATAGGATAACATTTAACAATCAAAAAAAAAAAAAAAAAAAAGATAATAACTTAAAAAAAAAAAAAAAATCAAATTGCATTAACTCAAAATAAAGTTCTAAAGAACACATAAATTCATCAACCTAAAGTAGAGATACAAAAAATAAAAGATTCACACATAAAAATGTGTGCGAAAGAGAGAGAGAGGGAGAGTAATAACTTTTTTGTGTGGGAAAATATGTGTAGAATAGGAGAGAGAATAACAAATTTATATTAATATGATGGAGGTAAGAAGAACCAAAATAAAAGGAGGAGGAAAGGATAGAAGAAGAGTGACATTAAGGTTGTAGTTAAGAATTGAAAAGGTAAATGGGAGGAGGAAATATTTGAGGAAGTGTAACAGTAAAGTACAAAAGTAATAAGAAGAAGAAGAGTCAAAAATAAAAGAGAAATGGTTGAAAATAGGTGGATGATGTGATTGCTGATGTAGTTCAAAAATGCTATATATATATATATATATATAGCGGGCAAAAAGTAAGTTGGCTTACGTTAGGCATAGACTCATTGTTTATACTCACACAATTAATTTTGAAGAGGTGGGATGCTCAATCAACCTTAAATACCCTTAACAAGATGGAAAGATTTTTAATGGATGTGTTTGAATTGATTCTAAGTGTAAGTTAACAGTCACGAGTAAGAAGCAGCCTTTAAAGGCTTATATTAAGTTCCTCGGGTTTAGTCAATGGCAATGATTACAAATAATTTTCAAGTCTCAAATAGTCCCTCCATTCCTTTGGGGGCTTCTTGGCTTTATATAATCAGCCATGATATATCTAAGCCTTACATATGGAAGGTCAGGATTGGATTTCCTTGATACTTGTCCCATCAAGGCTTTACTAGAAGGCTTCTACACTGAGGGATGAGCTGAGTTGACACTGTTCATAGGTCATTTCCTCATTAATGTGGCCAGCTAAGTGAGTGTAGAGCATTAAATGCGGAGGTGACGGATACTTTATCCATCCTTCTTCCTTACTTCCTAGCTTGGCAACAAATCTTCCTCCTCGACCTCAGTTTGCACCCGTCGTCTTTCAGCCTTGGTTCTTGACTTCCCGAGGGCATATAGGCATCCTTGGCGTCCTCAGGTGTTGTAGTCTTTCTACACTTGCATAATGTCGCTTGTATTTTCCCGAGGACACTCTATTAGTGCTTTCCGAGATTCGCACTCCTGGCATTGCCCTTAATCTATCGGTTTGTATCCTCAAATCCTCATCCCCCCCCCCCTAATATATATAGATATATATATATATATATATGAAGAGAAACCCAAAAGGAAAAAACCCTCTAAGGCCTAGACCAAGAAACATAATTCACTATGAAGATAGTTGCAATATATAACAATTACAAAACCTCCAATTACTATAATGTACTTGTAGCATCCACCTCCTACTACCCAGAGAATGCACTAGTTGTTTCTCTTCACAATCTTCAAAACGCAAATCGCAACACCAACAATCAATCCAACCTCTGAGACACTCCAAAGTCACTTGAAGATTTGTTTCAAGGTCCCTGTAGTTTCTATCAATCCAAAACACTTAGGATGCACTCAGTTTTTAGATGGTGATCTCCTCTTAATGATAGGTAAGTTTGGAAAGGGTGAAGATATATGAGGCTATAAGTGACAACACTGAATTTTACTTTGGGCTAAACTTCCACTTCCTTTGGAGTATTTGTGAAACATTTGTATGATGTGTGACTTGTGAACGTCATTAGGAGTGATGTGTATGGATGACTGTAGCTTTCTGTCATTTTCTTAATTTTAGAGAGTCACCACCAACCATATGAGTTTTATTTTTTTAAAATGTCTGATTGGTGACTAAGTCTAATTAATTCTATTTCCTAATTTAATTTTTTTTAAAAAAACTCTAAAGGCTCTTAAGCTGAAATAGAAAATAACAAAATGTCTTGAACCAGAAGACATGAACTCGAAAGCTCAATTACATATGGGGAAGGTGTTAGGTGCCTCACAACACGCATCTTTCAATGGTACCTTGTTTTGGAAACATTTATGATAAGCCAAAAACGAATTGACCCCTTGTGATGAATTAATTAATTAATTAATTAGCCAAGTTTATTAATTAATCAAATTAACATGCAAATGTGTGGTAGCACAAAAAAATCACCAATAACTAAAGTATACAGCGGAAAATAAATTGACATGGTGATTTTTTTACGAATGGGGAAAATTTACACGGCAAAAACCCGACCAAGTGATTTTAAGGTTACCACTCTTAAGAATCCACTATTATCACAACAAGTGGTTACAAGTAAAGGAATCACAGTACCTTATACCAACCTACAGTTGAACCCTTACCCCAATACCCAAATGGACTTGTTCGGTAGTGACAATCTCTCGTAATGCATGGCTCCCAGTACATGACTAACCAATTGCGCGGATCCCATTACGCAACTTCAATCACCAACTAGAGAAGGTTGTTAGCTGCAAAGTTCTTCAGTTTATCACATGATGAAGATCAAGAAGCTCCTTGGTCACAAAACCCTACGGTGTAAAAACACAGCAACTTCTTTACAAGAAATATGAATTATAGAAAATTTTGTCTTCAGTCACAATTTGCTTGAACAAACTTTGCTCAATACTTGTGCAACTTGTGTCACATTTGACGGCCCTTAAAATAATCCTTTATATGTCTAGGGTTGTGAGAAAATAAATCTCAAACATATAATCACGGATTGGATGAAAAAAAGTCCTGAAAAACTGAACTTCATAAACCTCGACAGATACCCTATCCATCGAGCTGCTGTCGAGCCACGGGTTAAAACAGCTATTCAAGGCTCGATAAATGCTAGCTATCGAGTTTTAATGAAAAGCACTTTCGGCACTTGAATCTTGGATAGACTTGCATGGCTTTAACACTTGTACTTGAAACAAGGTTTCTTGAAGTATTAACCACATCCTAGATCTACCCAATTACAATTAAGGTGCATTTTGTCAAAGGATTAGTCAATTACATAAAATAGTGACATATATTCCTAACATGTGAATCACATGTCTTAATAATCACCCCTTTTGACAATCCGTGACAAAACCACAACAAACAAATGAACATATGAGAGAAGTCATAAATCACTCAACTCATATTCACTTGTTACATACAATAAAATTTATCCTAACACAAACTCTTGAAAAATTTTGCAAGAAGAGAGTTTATGACAAGTAGACTTTGACAACTTGTATTTCTGAAACACTTTAAACAAAACTCATCAAGGCATCTTAGTGTAAAACAAAAATAATATATTGCATATAAGATATAAGAAGCATGTGCATAAAGAGAGAAAAGAAACAACACATGTAAGGGTAGGTAAAAGAATATACATCAATATAAAAAGAATATAAGTACAATGTATGTCAAAATAGTCACAAGACCCATGTACAAGATATAAATGTATCTAAAGTAGAGAGAAGAAAAAGATATATAAAATCCTTACTACATCCCTTAATATCAACACTTCTCCTAACAAAAATCTCCTATACTAACTCTCCCCTTAATTATGACTACTCTCATAACCAAAATTACTTTCCCTTTTTGTCACAAGTGACAAAGGGTAAAAGTGTCAAGTAGACATCTTGTTAGCACTAGAAGAGCTAGCATCTCCATCGAAATCAGAAGCACTATCATTTTCATCCTCATCCTCAAAAGCCTTTAAAAAAGGTAGAGGAGAAGAAACGAAGCCACCCATGACCGCCTGTCATCATGCAATACGACCCACACGGGTGTTCACCTGGCACAACTCATCACTGAAAGTGTCAAGGCGAGCATCCATGCGCTAAAGCTACGCCATGATGTCCCCGAGAGTCACACCGCTCGAAAAAGAAGAGGGAGTAGATGTGGATGGAGCTGAAGAAGTGGGAGAAGTTGCTGACCCGGACCGCCTTGACCGAAACAGTGCCTCGCTCCATTTAATGGTAGCGACATTTATAGCACCTATGACAGTGAAATGGTCAGACACGGGAAAGGGAACAGAAAAATGGCGTAAAATCCTCGTGATAGCCGAAAAGAAAGATGAGCTTATCACAAGTTGCTGAATCCCTATACACATCTATGATAGAAAGAATGAAATGAGAAGGAAAATCTATACTAAAATGCTCAAAAAGGGAAAGCAAAAATTAAGCATGGGGCTCTGTGATAGAGTTATAGTGAGATAGGGGATGATGTACAAAGGTCATAACCCTATTCAAAAACCGAGGGCCTTTAGCAAAGCCTGAACAATAAGTGAACTAACGCTCACCCTAATTAGAAAGGCGCTCACAGAAAGCAGAAATAAGCTCGTCTTTAGACACTGTCCTAAGACGATCACAGCCAGGGTAGTTAGGATGCTCTACCCTAGGGACATGGAGCATATCAGAGACAATCTCTGGTGTGACAACAATGCGCATACCTCGAATGCGAGTAGTGAAGATAGGTACTAAAAAATCAAATCCATGCATGTTGGAGTAGAATTCCTGAATCAGAACCGATGGACAGGTGACCGGGACATCACACAGTGACCCCCATTCCCTACTGTGAATGACAGTGGGAAGGTCAGTGTCGGGGAAGTCCGATAAGATAACTTGGCGTTCAGAATGAATGCCTCGTCGGGAAAAATTCTCAAAGAAGTTCGATTTGTCCTTCTCATCACAGAACCAGACGTGTGAGGGAGTAGGATCGGAAGAAGTGGATCCCCCGGAACGAAGAGGGTTCCGAGACAGAGTAGATTTGCGTTTGGGTGCCATAGAAGCAGACTAACGCAAACAGAAGAGAGAGAGGGAGAAAAAGACAATAAAAAAAGTCCCAAAACAGTTCAATATACAAGAATATATTGAAAAGAATGAATGTATGCAGGGGAATGCATGAACATGTGACATGCAATAGAAAAAGCATCATGAGCTCAGCCTAATCCAAACCTACCAGCACAAAATTAGTTTAACATATATAATACACATCTAAGTGCATGAAAATATAGCTATAATACACATGAAATGCAATGCATAAAGTTTTTAAGATCAAATCTTCAAAACCCATCCCAAAAATTTTGCAAAAACCTCATAGATTTTTGAAAAACCCCAAAATTTTCAAAAAAATTCCAAAAACTTAGGTTAAAAATCATGAAATGCATGAATATAAGGGATTTAGACACTTACCAAGTGAAAAGAAACTTGATTAAGGCCGAAAATATCTTGGGAATGAAGTTTAGAGAGAGAAAGGTATGTTTAGAAGGTGAAACGGTTGAGAGCAATCGAGAGAGATCGAGAAAGGTGAGATCCGAATCATGCTAACCCTATTTATACAAGCTCAGTAATTCTCAACAGATCGAGTGGTGTCGAGCTTTAAAGAGGGTCAACAGATGTAGCTATCGAGCAGGTGTTCAAGGCAAAAGAAAGCTCGATGGATCGAGGAGCTATCGAGGGGACAGAAACTTTCTCGATCGATCCACCTAGCTATCGAGAGGTGTCGAGATTGCGATAAAAAGCAACTGAAGAGCTCAATAGATAAGCCAGGTATCTAGAGGTGTCGAGATTGCTTAAAACAGTTTTTCAAGAAGAGAAAAACACAAATATGAATGCAATCAAACATGCAACTCTACCAAGGATCCAAACAACATTTTGAACTCTTAAAATCATCTCTTAACAATAAAGAATTAAGCACATAGATCCCAAAAATACACACACACACACTAAACAAGTCTAACCAATTTTATATTTCAAAAACAAGTCAAGATAGTTTAGTGAGCATACATTAACACATGTAAATCTTATGATGGCCAAATCACATTGTATCGACACATGTATCAAGAGTAGCAAAGAATATTGCGTGTTGTGTGAAAAACATCCCAAGATTGCATAAAGGTATACATGTTATGACGATTTGAGATATGAGAAAATTACTTTAACTCACACACAATCATAACTGTTTAATGGTGACTATCACCTTCGAGGTACATCCTATAACTCTCATATCTCCTAGAATACATGCTTGTAATCATATATAAAGCAGTTTGATCTTTTTGCTTTCTATTTATCATTGCATTTTTTCTTTCCTTTTGAGCAAATCATACATGGGCATATAAGAGAAAGAAAAGAAATACCCAATGATGTTAAGCATTTGATATTCCAATTTTGCTATGTCGAAGCATACAAATGTCATTGAGATTGCACTTTTGCTATGCCGAAACATACAGATTTCATTTCATGATTAGCGGGCAATAGTGGTGAGATGGTTAATTATGCCTTTCTCTTAAGATTTTCTAGTCCTTCCCGTTAAAAAGAGTGATATGAGTGTTAAGTACAAGAGATTACTTAATCTTACTCATCACAAACACGAGCCATAAAACTCACTTGCTTAGTTATGCATAGAGATGCTCATCTAAGTTACAAAAGATACAAAGTTTAGAAAACTTTATTTCAATGGCCATTCAAGGTACACAAGTACCAATGTATACAAACACACACTGTTTTTGTATTTTTCAATTTTTTAATTTTTTTATATTTTTATATGAAAAACAGGACAAAGCAAAAACTGAAAACAAAACCAAACTGAAAACAAAACCAAACAAAAACATGTTAAACAAAGCAAAGCATAAAACTAGATGCAAATGCATGAGGAGGAAGGAGGAGAGAAAGAGATCAATCCATGGAGATAACATCGATGTTTTGACGAAGAAATTCAAAACGTTTGTTATCAAGAGGTTTGATAAACAAATCAGCCTTCTGATCATCAATGTGAATAAACTCAAAAGTGAGAGTACCATCTTCAACAAGCTCTCTAATGAAATGATGTCGAATCTCTATGTGTTTAGTTCAAGAATGTTAAACCGGATTCTTAGAGATGTTGATGGCACTGGTATTGTCACAGTAGATGGTAAAATGCTCTTGACAAATACCATAATCATGGAGGAGTTTTGACATCCATAGGAGTTGGGTGCAACAATTACCGGCAGCAATGTACTCAGCTTCTGTAGTGGATAATGAGATGAATTCTGCTTTTTGCTCATCTAGGAGACAAGATTATTACCCACATAAAAACAACCCCCTGATGTACTCTTTCTATCACCAGCATTCCCAGCCCAATCAGCGTCAGAATATCTAGCTAAGATATCATTTGTGTCCTTATTGTACCACACACCAAAGTCGGCAGTGGTTTTGACATACGTTATAATTATTTTCAAAGCAATCATATGTGACTCTTTGGGATTAGCTTGATATCTAGCACACACTCCCACAGTATAACTAATGTCAGGTCTACTAGCAACAAGGTAAAAAAGACTACCTATCATGCTTCTATAAAAAGATGATTCAACACTTTTTCCTAACAAGTCAGCGGTGAGTTTAACATTTGGGCTCATAAGGGTTCTAACAAAACTAGCAGATTTTAAACCAAACTTTTTCAAAAGATTTTTAGCATATTTAGATTGAGATAGGAATATACATAAATCTTGTTGACGAATTTGCCATCTAAGGAAGTAAGTCAACTCTTCAATCATGCTCATCTCGAACTCGGCTTGCATAAGTTTTGAGAAGCTATGAGCAAGTTCATCCTTAATTGACCCAAAGATGATGTCATCAACATAGACTTGAGCAACTATCAACTCGCCATCTTCCCTTTTGATGAATAGAGTCTAATCAGCTTTTCCTTTTGTGAACCCATGTGACACCAAGTATTGTGTGAGCCGATCATACCAAACTCTAGAGGCTTGCTTTAAACCATAAAGTGTCTTCTTAAGGTATAACACATGATCCAAAAAGTGTGGATCAATGAATCATTTTGGTTGAGCCAATTAGACATCTTCTTTAAGGAGCCCATTCAAGAAAGTAGTCTTTACATCCATTTGGTAAAGTTTGAACTTTAAATGATATGCTAGGGCCAGGAGAATCCTGATAAACTCTATATAGGCAACTGGGGCAAATGTCTCGTCATAGTCTACTCCTTCCATTTGTGAGTATTCTTGAGCTACAAGATGAGCCTTGTTGTGGATCACATTACCCTCCTCATCAGTCTTATTGCGAAATATCCACTTTGTGGCGATGATGTGCTCACCCTCCAGTCTAAATACTAGAGTCCAGACATCATTCTTCTGAAACTAAAGCAGTTCATCATGCATTGTTTCAACCCAGCTTTCATCCTGAAGAGCTTTCTTAACTTTAGGGGGTTCAACTTGTGACAAATAATAAGAATGAGACACAAAGTTAGCAACACATTTATCAACTGTACACTTCCTTAATGTGAGTTCATTCATGTTTCCCACTATAACTTCAGGAGGAGGATTTAATTTAATCCTGGAAGAAGGTAATTTCTCTTCATTGGATTCAGAATCTGGTGAAGTGGATATATCTATAGAATTTTCCACAACACTCAGAGTATTAGGAGTACTTGGAGATGCAGACTCTTGTTCAACAATTTCTTGAACTTCCTTTAGCCCAGGAGGAAGAATTTCTTTGGAGAATTCCTCACTAACATTTTCAGAACCAGAATCTAAAGATTCATCAATAACAACATTCACTGTTTCCATTACCTTCATGGTTCTTTTGTTGTATACCCGATAAGCCTTACTTGTAAAGAAGTATCCCAAATCCTTCATCGATTCGGGGAGTCAAATTTTCCCACATTCTCTCTATTCTTGAGAATGAAACAAGTACTTCCAAAAATTTTGAAATACTTCACATTTGGCTTTTTTCCTTTTCATAACTCATAAGGAGTCTTCTTGGTACCGGGTCTAAAGTACACCCTATTAACCGTATGACATGCAGTGTTAACGGCATCCCCCAACAAATTTCTAGCCACATCCTTATTGTGTAACATGGCTCTAGCCATCTCCTGAATAACCTTGTTCTTTCTTTCTACTACACCATTCTGCTGAGAAGTAATAGGAGCAGAGAATTCTTGAGATATACCTGATCCTATGCAAAAGGACTCCATATATGAGTTCTCAAATTCTTTACCATGGTCACTTCGAATTCGATAAATCTTTAGGCTCTTTTCATTCTGTAATCTTGTACACAAGGCTTCAATGTGCTTAGGAGCATCAAACTTGGATCATAGAAGGATAACCCAAGTGTACCTAGTGAAATTGTCTACCACAATCATGATGTATCTCTTACCACCAAGAGACTCGATTTTAATTAGACCCATAAGATCTAGATGTAAAAGCTCCAATGGTCTAGATGTAATAGATGTCTCGGTGCCCGGATGTTTAACTTTCGTCTGTTTTCCAAGCTGACATGGTCCACACACCACATTGCTTACTCTACTGAGTTTTGGTATCCCCAAGACTGATTCATGCTTAGATACAATTGAAAGATGTTTGTAACTAGCATGTCCCATCTTTTGGTGCCATAGATTTTCATTTGGTAAACGAATGCTATTGCACACAATATCAACATCAGGAAATAATCCATAACAATTGTCTAGAGTGCGAACACCACTTATAAGTTTCTTTCCAAACTCATCCATGACAAGACACTTTCCTTTGGAGAATAGTACCATGAAATCTTGATCACATGTCTAACTTATGCTCAAGAGGTTCACTCTTAGACCTTCTACATATAGAACATCTGCAATGTCCGACAGTCCAGGTAGAGAGATGATTCTCTTTCCTTTAATCTGTGATTTGCTCCCATCACCAAAAGTGACATTGTCACCTTTCTTAGACTCGAAAACCTTGAAGAGAGATCGGTCTCCAATCATGTGTCTTGAACAGCCGTTGTCAAGGTACCACAAACATGTGTCCATAACTTTAAATGCGGACTTCATCATGAAGCACACTTCGTGCTTAGATGACAGATCAGTGGGAATGGTGTTTTCTCTCATTTGCACATTTTCATTCTGAGACAGTCTAGTTTGTTCTTTGTCAACATGAGATCTTTTCCAATAGTCATCATAATAGCATTCAAATAACTTTTAGACTTGCGTTTTCTGATACACTAAAACAAGTAGAGATTAGAAAAACAAGATGTATTTGAAAACAAAGATCTCTTCAAGCCAATTGCAGCCATGACAACAGGGGTCATTGGATCACACAACAAAGATTAACCCTAATCAGAGTGTGCTTGCTCTGATACCACTTGATAGGCCAAAAACGAATTGACCCATTAAGATGAATTAATTGATTAATTAGCCAAGTTTATTAATTAATCAAATTAACATGCAAATGCGTGGTAGTACAAACAAATCACCAATAACTAAAGTATGCAACAGAAAATAAATTGACACAGTGATTTATTTACGAATAGGGAAAACCTGCACGGCAAAAACCCCCACCGGGTGATTTTAAGGTCACCATTCTCGAGAACCCACTATTATCACAACAAGTAGTTACAAGTAAAGGAATTACAGTACCTTATACCAACCTACAATTGAACCCTTACCCCAATACCCAATTGAACTTATTTTGTAGTGACAATCTCTCCTTGTAATGCACGGCTCCCAGTACGTGACTAACCAATTATGCAAATCCCAGTACGTGACTTCAATCACCAATTATAGAAGGTTATTGGCTGCAAAGTTCTTCAGTTCATCGCATGATGAAGATCAATAAGCTTCTTAGTCACAAAACCCTACGGTGTATAAACACAGCAGCTTCTTCACAAGAAAGATGAACTAGGACAAATTTTGTGTTTAGTCACAATTTGCTTGAACAAACTTGCTCAACACTTCTACAACTTATGTCACTTTTGATAGCCCTTAAAATAATCTTTTTATATGTCTAGGGTTGTGAGAAAAGAAAGGCCAAACATATAATCACGGATTAGATGAAAAACAGTCCTGAAAGACTGGGCTTCATAAACCTCGACAGATACCCTATCTGTCGAGCTGCTGTCAAGCCATAGGCTGGAACAACTCTTCAAGGCTCGATAGATGCTAGCTGTCGAGCTAGTTGTCAAGCTTTAATGAATAGAACTTTCTGCACTTGAATCTTGGACAGATTTGCATGGTTTTAACACTTGAACTTGAAACAAGGTTTCTTGAAGCATTAACCACATCCTAGATCTACCCAATTACAAGTAAAGTGTGTTTTGTTAAATGATTAGCCAATTACATAAAATAGTAACATATGTTCCTAACATGTGAATCACATATGTCCTAACAATTCATAAAACACAATATTGAATGGTAACTTAAATATTTAGCAATTGATTTTTCGGAAAAAGTTTAATTTGCAACTTACTTCAATCTCATATTTGTTGGAAAATTAAATTTCATTTTGGATTAAATATGACTAATCTCACTCTATAGCATAGCACAACAAGCTCAATTTAACAATTTACTCTCTCAAAGCATTTTCCTCATGCAAAAAGACAGGGAGCACATAATGGTCAAATTCTTAATTTTTGGAAATTTTATTTATTTTGAGGAAATTTCATTTATTTTGGTGAGATTTGGGGTTGGAAACATGATTTCTATGATTTTGGGGGCTTTGTGTTATTTTTGAAAGTTTAGGAGTTTTCAAAAGTTATAAGGACTTTTTGTAATTTTTGAAAATTCTAAGGTTTTTTGTGCCATTTTTGAAAAATTGAGTCAACATGTAATTTTGTACAAAAATTGGGTCAAAATGTAATTTTGGGAAACATTTTAGGGTTCATGGGTAGTATTGAAAAATCAGATAATCAAAGTTTAATTTTTAAAACTGGAGGGTCTAACTACAATTTTTAAAAATTGAAAGGGTAAAGTTTAATTTTCAAAAATGTTGGGTCAAAACGTAATTATCAATGAAATTTATGGGCTAGTGAGCTCTTTTAGTTTGTGAAATAATTTGATTTTGGGTTTGGAATTAGGTTTTATTTTATGAATTTATTTTTGGGTTTGAAGTGGGCCTATTGCATATTGCTATTCAAATGGGTCAGTTAAAATTGATTTTTGGGTTTAGATGTGAAGAGAATCACTCAACGCAACTACGATCTATAGGACCCAACCTTTTTTATAGGGTATATGATTTTAGGAAAAACTTATTATTCAATAAAGAACTTTTTGTTAACATTGATCACCAAGAAACACAATGAATCTGTCAAACAAGGGGCCAAGGTCCATTAGTTAGCCAAACCGAGTAAATACCACACACACTAGAGAGTCACTTTACCATGAATGATAAATTTTGTTAACAAGAAAAAAACTAATACTGCAAAATCAAGAACTAAGACATCATCTGGCAAATCCAGGACTGGAGCAAAGCTAGTACTCCAGAGCCTTCACAAACTGCCTAGAATTTTGTTCTGAACGGCGTTTTTTTTATTGTTTCTGCAGCAAGACATTCTGCCCCACACATCAACCATAACACCTTGCACCAGCTTATCTTCAATACAAATCTTCTCTTCGTGCTCTCTTGCATTCCTTTCAGATCATATATGATATAGATGACTCCAACCATGAAAGCCAATTAAGTTGTCTGAAACACTGGAACTTGCTTGTCAACCACATATATATCAAATTCTTCAGCTCTATACATCATAAATAAAATTACTGTGTACAGTAATGTATAGCAAATATCTGCAGTAGTTTTAAGATGGATTATAGCTGCCATTTTACCAATTTTACTACCTAGACACTAGACCTTACAAATTGATTTTGTTAACTTCTATAAAGAAAATGCTTGCACAAAGAATAACCAAAAAAAAAAAAAAAAACAACTATGAAAGTTTCCTGTGTAAACCACCCCACTTTCCAATTGAATAACTCTTTGCTCATAGCACCAAATGACACAAATCTGGTACCTTCAGAAATTTTTGTTGCACAAGCTCTCCAACGGTACCAAGAACACTGAAAATGGAGTTTGGGAAGGCCTCCAACCAAAGGCTAAACATGCCATTGTTTCCAAGTTTGGGAAAATTAGGCCTTGTTTCCAATTTGATTAAATCCAATTAAGTAGTATGAGTCAGATTTAATTAAGGGATCTTTGAATCAGTGGTGTCACATTCACTGCTTCCTCCTATTGCCTTTGTGTATTTGTCGAATTGATGATCCTAGTTCAAAATATGATGCTCAAAATGCCAAGCCCAACTCTATATTTGTAGACAGGAGATGGTGCAGATCAGGCATATGACCTGAATCAGAATTCAATTATATAAATAGTAAATATGAAATGAATTCAAAGGACTAATAAAAAATACAACCTAGTTGTAGTCAATATAAAAATCAGGATTAGTTTTTAAAGTTAATTATTTTAATCGGACTTGGATCTTATTAAATTGGGTTCAATCTACCTATTTCCAACATTGATCACACTATAAATAAATCTTAATTGGGTCTGATTTGGCCGGTTCTGATCTTCGGCCAGACCCATTGACTACCACCAAACTTTTGCTACAAGATGTGTAACTTTTAAGTTGCAATAGTCACAATGAAATTTTGGTGGAAAAATCAAACCAAGTCAGGTTGGGCCTAAGCAGAAAATTTTTAGGTTGGAAGCACCTATCTTAATCCCACCTAATTTACAATTACCATTTGTATATACAGACCCGATTATCCGCCCCAGTCAAATGTAGATATGCTGTCTCAATTTGTTTCCATTACATGTGACTCAAAGACTCCATCGTTCTGTTCTAACTTTATTCAGTAATAGCATTCTCAACAACAAAAAATAAATAAATAAAATAAAATAAAATTCAGTAATAGCATATTCTAATATGTCCATGTGGACTAGCTACAATTAGACTATTACATATGATGGGTAATGATTTTCTCAAATAACTTATTTCATATCATCTATACATATTACTTTTCACGTTTTAAATGTGGACATCACATTTTTGCGTTTTAAAATGTGTACATTTGACATGTAATTGTGGATGTATGTGATAAAAAGAGTGTGAACAAATATTTAACAAATACATATATAGTATGACACTGTCGTACTTGTTGTAATTTTGTATATTTCTATTCTGGGATAAAAATGTTAGATTTGAGAATAGGATGTTACAAATTCAAATTCTATCTGCATATACAAAGTCTAAGAAATTAATGAGCAGGTAGTGTTTGAGTGTGACTCTTTGATTGTTTCCGAAGCTTTGAACGGGGCTTGTGAACCTCCCATGGTCATAAGCAATATCATTGATGGAAGTAGACATAGGATGAAGGATTTTAGAGGCTAAAAAGTATACATGTTAGAAGACAAGACAATCATCTAACACATCTCTTGACACAATATGCCAAAGAATATTGATGATTATATAACTTGGATAGAAAAATAATCCTACTATCATTAAATCAGTTCTAATTCAAGATGTAATATTTTTATCTCCTCCTTAATAAAGTTATGATATTCTTATCCAGAAAAATAAAAAATAAAATAAAAAAAGCCTAAGAAATGCATTAGTACTATATCAATACTTGATAAATCCACCCCACTTTCCACGCTAATTATATAATTAACGTCTGCAACCTAAAAATAAGATTGACTTTAGCAAATAAAAATAAGATTTAGTATCATAATCATACCGCATTAAATTGCTTTGTTTTTTGTGGTAACCTGTTTTTGTGGTAACCAATTATTGACTGACAGTAACTTCCAACTAATACATGCTCTTGTTCACTTGTTGTCCAATAGGGAAAAAATTAACACTAATTTAGAAAGAAAAAAATAGTCTTTTATTAATGTCAAATTTACCGTCAAATTTACCCTTAAAAGTTAAGATGCTCGAACACTCAGAATCTCTCAGTATGCTAATGTCAAGTGGGGATATGTTGAGAACATTCCAATATGCGAGTCCTCAATGTGCGACTCTAGGCCTAGGTTCCTTATTAAAGCATTCTCATTCGGTGCTTCAAAAGCCATAGAAAAACAAATTAGAGAACCAAATACACAAAACCACCCCCACATTCTTATAAAAAGGTCCCATTATTGCAACATTTTTTTTAGTAAAATAATTTTTTTAACACTAAAAATTGATAGTTTATGTCACAAGAAGATTATTATCAATTGAAGATGGAAATAAAGGTTACAAAAATTAAATATGCTAAATTATTGATCTTGTGTCGTGGACCCAATTTTGTATTGGTTGCTTTTGAAAGAGTCCAAACCTCTACATTAGACTAGTTAACAATTTGTAACACAAAAATTCATGACCGTTCCATTTTTCATTTTTCAACATATAAATTTATTCAAAATAGGCTTCTAATTAGATTGATAAAGATAAATACTAATTATTAATAATATATCAATAAAACTAATATAATTAATTCCAATCCAAGCTAATTTATTTGATAAATAAAACATATCTCTACTACAATTTATCCAATACTAATTCAAATAAAGTAGGCAATGTAACATTTTGCATCTGAAAAGTAAGAAAAATGATTTTTAAATTAAGGAAAATATTATAATATATAAAGCTAAATATATATTATTGAATTGATATTCAAATATTATAAAAATTCCATTCAAATTTTTCGTCTTAAGCCTTAAATTATATGAGGAATTACACTTTACCACTCTAAACGATATATCAGATTACACTTTGCACTCTAAACTTTTTAAATGCACATTAATTTTGCACCCTAAACTATGATATTTGTTACACTTTGCACCCTAACGTTAAGTTTGCCATTAACTTGGATGGAAAAGTATGACATCATATGAAATGACCCAATTACCCCTCTTCTCAATCCATTAAAAACAAAGAAGAAATTACATTTTACCACTCTAAACTATACTCATAATTACACTTTACACCTTAAACTTTATATTTCTATCTAAGTTAACAGCAAATTTAACGTCATGATGCAAATTGTAACAAGAGTCATAGTCTAAACTTCATATTTTCTATCCAAGTTAACAGCAAACTTAACGTCAGGGACCTCAGGATGTAAATTGTAACAAAAGTCATAGTTTAAAGTGCAAAGTGTAATTTAAAGTATAATTTAAGGTAATAAAGTGTAATTTTATCTAAACTATATCAAGTCAGTCTTGTGGAGGAGAAATATAATTTTTTAACTAATTAATTATATTATATTTACCGTGTCATATCCTAATTTTTTCAAGAATCACGGTGTCATTGTATCTCATGCGCCTTTGTCGTTGTCCATGCTTTTTAGTTTAAAAGTAGCAACATAAGCCAAAACCTTATTGAAGTTCCCTTCATTTATTTTATTTGTTAGGGAAAAAAAAAATTGGAAGTAGAGGTTCCTGTTTTTTTACTCCAATGGCCAAATGCCCCAACCCACGCCAAAAACAAGAGATTAAGTCATTTTCCATGTAGAAGCCCCGTTGTGTCAAAGTGTTCAAAGTCTTTGTATGTTAAAAAGACTTCATGTGGAGGCAAAGCCAAGAAACACCAACAACCCCCTCTCATATATAATTTTTTCTCATTTTTTTTGCTTTTCTCTTTTTTCTCTCTCTCTCTCTCTCTCTCTTTCTCAACTTCCCTCCTTCAAACTCAAGCCAAAACACAAACCCACAAAACAAAGACAGCCTCTTCTCAGTTCTCAGTCCAATGTCTCTTTCTCCTTAACAACCCTTCCTGCACACCCTCTAGCTAAAATAAATAAAGTCGCTAAATTTTTGACATCTCTAGCCCAAATACTAAGCAAGGTTAGGTAACAGATAGCTACCTTGAACACATATCAAACCCTTACTTCTACAGCATAACCATCACAAGGGTGTTCTTGCAATTCAACTCATATCATCAGCTCTTCTTTCGTTGATTGCCAAATGAAATAACAAGCCCGCCCCCCTGACCAACAACTCTATACGTCGGGTTTTTTTTTTTTTTTTTTTTTGGCTTCAGGTGTATGTGTGTGTCTTTCTTGGTTTTTCGTTTTGGACAAAATGCAGCTTTACATATCTCCAAGTTTGAGGCACATTACAGTGTTTCCGGCCAAAGGGTTTAAAGAATTTATGAAGGTGAAGGTTGGTTCAAGGCGGGTTTCGTATCGAATGCTTTTCTATTCGCTTCTGTTCTTTACATTTCTTCTCCGGTTTGTGTTTGTGTTGACAACAGTGGACACCATTGATGGAGAAACCAAATGCTCTACCATAGGTACGTACATTCTAAGCCATTAGCTCACTCGGTTTTGTCTAAGCTAGACACTTGCAGCATTGGTATCCTGGTCTTTGAAAAAATTGTGACAAGAAATCTAAGAGAAGCTAACCAAAATTCAAATTCCAATATTAGTATTAAAACAAAGACAAAGTTAGAACATATAAAGAAAATTTTTTACATTATGGTGTACTATATGTTATCCGTATTGGTCTGTAGTATTGTAGGAAGCTCAACCACAATAGATATAGTATAAGATCTGTACTTCTGTTGTGGTTTGCTTATCTATATGGGTTTTTTTTTTTTTTTTAATATACAGTAATTATTTTATTGGAAGGTTGGTTTATTGTTTATATGTTTATCGCTAAAAGACATTATCATCTAAAGCATGAGCAAGTCCCTAGGATTAATGCAGAAGGATGTTTATTCTGCCTAGAAGCTAGAACACCTCGTAACTGACATTTGAGGATATAAAATTTGATAATTTACCCATAAACTGGTATTAAAAAAATTGGATGATAATCCATTTAGATTAATTATCTATTCAGACATCAGAGTACTCATTGAATTCCAGTTTAAAGTAAATTAATAATTACCTGATAAATTTGATAGACTCAAGTGGGGAATTTAAATCTTGTATATCTCAGTCTCTTGCGTTTTGCCGGGAGATCCAGTTTACGTAGACAGACTTGGCTATAACTGTGAATTATCAAGAATACCCCTATGAAAGTATGATTTAATTTGGTATTCAATAATTCAATGGTTCATTCTTAGTCATTTTGTCCATGACATAATTAATAGGTACAATAACACAGAAACATGTGGTCGGTGAAATTGATTAACCCCAAAAGAATAAAAGTTGTCGGTGATGATGATAAGGATAAATTTTTTTTTTTTTTTTTTTTGGGGTGCTGAATATTAACAATATTATTATGTTTAATATCTACACAGTTACTGATGTAATATTATGTTCTAAATGTATAGGATGCCTGGGAAAAAGATTAGGACCAGGTATTTTGGGAAGAAGGTTCGAATCAAATGTAATCTCCGGACCCTTATTTTTGTTGAAAACTGTTCAATTATTGTTTTTTTTTTTTCTTTCCCAATTATATAATATTCATGCTAATTTGGATTATTAATTGAAAATAATTTTGGTATTTGAAAGGTCCCAGAAGTGATATACCAAGTACTAGAAGAGCCCATTGGCAAAGATGAATTAAAAGGAAGATCTGATGTTCCTCAATCTTTAGAAGATTTTATGGCGGAGATTAGAAAAGGGAAAACAGACGCAAAGACCTTTGCTTTCAAGCTTAGAGAAATGGTACTGATTTTTTTCATCTCTGTTACACTAGCTCTTTTACTAGTACTAAGAAATTAAATGCTATTCACCATTAAGAAGTGTAGGGGCCATTTGGCAGAGGAAACAAAAACTGTTTTTTGTTCTTTCAATTTCACAAAATGTCAATTTCCTGTGTCTTCAAAATCACAAGCCTATTAATCATTACCAGTGGAATCAAAACCAAAAGTTCCCACAAAATTTATGATCATTTCTGAAAATAGTTTTCAAAGTTATATTATTCACTTTAATTTTCCACCAATTCAGTCCTTAATTTATGATAACACAGAACACATTCAAGTAATTGACTGTGACTAGGACAGGGTCTCAACTAAAGCTTTTACAAATATCAGGTTACTCTTCTTGAACAAAGAACCCGGACAGCCAAAATCCAGGAGTATTTATATCGCCATGTAGCATCAAGTAGCATACCAAAACAGCTCCACTGCCTAGCACTAAAGCTAGCCAATGAGCACTCCACCAATGCAGCTGCCCGCCTCCAGCTCCCTTCTGCTGAACTCGTCCCGGCCCTTGTTGACAACTCCTACTTCCACTTCGTCCTCGCTTCAGACAATGTGCTAGCTGCCGCTGTTGTTGCAAAATCACTTGTCCGAAACTCATTGAGGCCCCAGAAGGTTGTCCTACATATAATCACGGATAGGAAAACTTACTATCCCATGCAGGCATGGTTCTCACTGCATCCTTTGTCTCCCGCCATAATTGAGGTCAAGGCATTGCACCATTTCGATTGGTTTACAAAAGGAAAGGTCCCTGTTTTGGAGGCAATGGAAAAAGATCAACGTGTGCGGTCACAATTTAGAGGCGGGTCATCAGCCATTGTGGCAAATAATACTGAGAAGCCTGTTGTCATTGCAGCAAAGTTACAAGCACTGAGTCCTAAATACAATTCTGTGATGAATCACATTAGAATACATCTACCAGAGGTAAAAAGAAAAATAGTTAGCTATGGCTTAATTATCATTTTGAAAGTAGACTCATTGTTTATGAAAGCAAAATTGTCAAAGCTTTTTTTCTTTTTTTCTTTTTTGCAGTTGTTCCCCAGCCTAAACAAGGTGGTCTTCCTGGATGACGACATTGTGATTCAAACAGATCTTTCACCACTATGGGACATTGATATGAATGGAAAGGTCAATGGAGCAGTTGAAACTTGCACAGGAGAAGATAAGTTTGTAATGTCAAAGCGGCTGAAGAGCTATTTGAACTTCTCCCATCCTTTGATATTAAAGAATTTCAACCCCAATGAATGTGCATGGGCTTATGGCATGAACATTTTTGATCTAGAGGCATGGAGGAAGACCAACATAAGCCATACATACCATTACTGGGTTGAACAGGTATATCTCCATCGAACACTACCTTGGTTTAAGAAAAGAAAAATCTAAGTAAAGTGATGCTATTCAGTTTTCTAACTTTTTCTTTCAGTCCTTGTATTTGAAAATTCCAAACAGTTATATTATAAATCATCCCTAACTTTGTTTTCCTCTATGCAGAACTTGAAATCAGACTTGAGTTTGTGGCAACTAGGGACATTACCTCCTGGACTAATTGCTTTCCATGGTCATGTCCAAGTTATCGATCCCTTTTGGCACATGCTGGGGTTGGGTTACCAGGACAATACAAGCTTTTCTGATGCTGAGAGTGCTGGTGTCATCCATTTTAATGGCAGAGCAAAGCCTTGGCTAGAGATAGCATTCCCAACACTCAGGCCATTGTGGGCTAAGTATATCAACTTTTCTGATAAATTCATAAAGAGCTGTCATATTAGGGCATCCTAGGTTGGATTTTGAGAAAAATATGCTGAGCATATTGATAAATGAATATCTTTCTGTATATGAAAAAGAAATGAGAGTTCTTTGCTGAAAGAATGATGATAACAGCAACAGCATCCTGTTTTTGTGAACTCTCATTTGTTGTTTGAAGCTCCCTTCTTACTCTTCCTATTTCTTTCTTATTTTTCTGGTCTTCAAATGTTTCAAATCATAATTTATTTATTCAAATTTCTTGAAATTTTGTACATATATATATTTTTACACACACAAAAGTATACATATATCCAAGATGCAGGACAGCTCTTTTTGTCTGGCACTTGGACAGAGAAAGAAAGCCTCAATTGTTATTCACCACCCCCCCACTCTCCTCCTCTCCCCCCCCCCCCCCCCCCCCCCACCCCCCCCCCCCCCAAAACAAAAAACAAAAAAAAAGAGCAAAATAAGAAAATGGGCTGCGAAATAAATTCATCAAAGATGTAATCATTTCTGCGATCTCTAATTCAAGACAATCTCAGAGGCTAAATACACTTGAGTCCCAAAACATGATCCCATCATTCTATATTCAAAATGCCAATCCAAGTTTTTGTCATATATCATATAACCAGTAGAGCAACCAACATAGCGCATACATTGACATATAAAAGTGGTCAGTAAAAGTACAACTGCGTTCATTCAGGCAATTCAACAAACACTTCTTAGAGTTCTCAATTCCTAATCATAGATCAAAACAGAGTTATTTAGCTTACTTCTTTCCAGTTACATTAGAAACCAAACCCCTAAAAAACTTTGCAGACTTTGTAATGGGTGAATTGATTGCCATCAAATTATACAGAACATTCTCAACTTCACCTATCGATGGCCGCGTCTTGAACCTCATAATCACTTTCAATTCTCCTTCTTCTTCAACAAGAATAGTCCATTTCTCACCACTCACAACCCCATCTCTCACACACTTGAAAACCACACCCTTTCTCTTACTCAAAACCCCTCTAACCTCCAACCCCATAAATGAATAAACCACTTCAAATGACCCCACAAACCCACTCAGCTCACCGAAGTTGCTTTCCTCCTCAAACACCCATTTTGGGTTGAAAATCACCACAGGCTTTGGATAAAAACTCTCGGTAACGGTTTTTATAAATGCCAATTGTGAAGCCTCTGGGGCCAAAAAGACTGCCACGTCAGCAGAGTTCAAAATGTTGGTATCAGCATCAGTAACTGAAGAGATGTCAATGTTTTCAATTTGGTTGGCTGAGTTCTGAGTTTGGAAGGCTTTAATTGCAGCTTCTGTTAAGGTAAGATTAGGCCATAGGATTAACAACTTAACAGGAGAGCCTTTTCTTTTAATGGGTAGGTCTTGAAAGACATTGAAAGCTAGTTGGGATAGTGATGCAGAGGAGTCATCAATGACCGGTATTTCAATCCGGAACCTGGGTTGCTTTAGTTTCTTGAGTTTACCAACTAGTTTGGGGTTGTTGAGGGGCTTCTCTAAGGTGGTTGAAAGGCAGGTTTTCGCTTGTAGTATGGCTTCTTCTTTTGAGGTGGGTGGGGTGTAAGAGGAGGATAGTGAGGAGTGGATGGATATGGGTTTGTGGTGTAGAGTTGGAGGAAAGAATGAGACATGGGAATGGTGTTGGTGTAGAAGGTTTTGGTGTGAATGAAATGGCAGAGACGTCAATGGAGTTTTTGAGTGTGGAAATGGGGTTGATGGCTTTGCAGTTTTAATGGTTTGTAGATGCAGTTTGAGAAGATTGGAAGCCATTTTGAGGCTTGGAACTGAGTAAAGAAGGCTTGGTGGCTTGAAAAGAAACTAGCATTCAAAAGCTCTAATCTAGATAAGATTTCCTATCAGAGGCCACTAGCCTCACAAGATTTGTAACATGGAAGTTGGTCCCGGTTAGTAACTGTCAACATCCTTAGCCA
Source organism: Quercus gilva (assembly GCA_023621385.1). NCBI lineage: Eukaryota > Viridiplantae > Streptophyta > Magnoliopsida > Fagales > Fagaceae > Quercus > Quercus gilva. Next base: position 16,160,284 of record CM042480.1, read on the forward strand.
CTCCATCATTGTAAGATTTTTTGTCATTGTTGCAACCCCTTTTCCAAACAAAATTTTAGGCTCCATGATAACGCCCTGTCCTAGGAGGTATTAGCTAACCAGTGTGCATCCTAAATTCCTAATAGTATAATATTTTTACATCTGCTCATCAAGTTTTTTTTTTTTAGAAAGATCTGCTCATCAGGTTGATTATTCTGATTCAGTATTTTCCACGATCGAGTTTCAGTGAACTTTTTACTCGATGAGAAAATCAAATGCAACATTATCACGAGGCTCCATCAAACAGGCAAAAAATAAACAAAGATTGCTAGACAAATTTATTAACATTTACATGTCATCGACTCATTCCAGCATCAATTCATAATAGTAGTTGCAACGCAAATAAAGTCATCCACCAAATCCAGTTAGACCTTAGAAGACTTCGACAAAAACTAATACAGGCAATAACAATAACAAAATGAATACACTTGTTTGGGTCAAAATGTAACCCAAATCATCGTAGGTTGCCCAACTTAAGCAACTGGTGGGCGAAGTACATGATCCTGTGAGGTGTCCACTGCAGCAGGTGGCATGAACTGCCACATTGCGACTCCAGGGTAACCAATGATAGGCAACAATTTGTTGCCAGGGGCCTGGCCCTGAGCAGCATATGCAGCAGGGATTGCAGGAGGGGGAGCCAAGTAGCTAGGTTGTGCATTCATGGCTTTCATTTGCTGCTCCAACTTCTCTTTTTCTGCCTTTAGCCTCTGCTTCTCATCTCGGAGCTCATTCTTCTCAGCCTACACAAGGAAAAAAGGAACTTTAATATAATTGGCATTAACTGCCTACATCTTTCCTCATCATCTTTTGGACATACCACTAGTTTTAAGGTAAATCGTAATGTAAATATGAGTACACCATATAGAATATAAACCTTCAGGCAAGCATTTAATTCTCAAAAATTTTCATTTAACAGGTATTAAAAGAAATTCACCTTTAATTCTTTGATCTTCTCCTGGAGATTTGAATTTGAATCCTTCAACTTTTGGGCTTCACCCCGTAACTGAGTCACCATTCTGACAGCATCAATTAAAATAGCAGCCTTGTCCGTTTTAGGAGGCCTTCCAGGCTCCAGAATAGTGCCCAGTTCCACAAACCTAATCATGTCAAACATAAGAACATGCAAAACACACAGAGAGGGGGTTGAGGAGAAAAGAAACCAAGAGAATACTTGTCATTCAGTCTATCCCTACGCAGCTTCTCCCGAGAAGCTTTAGAGCTAGATGCACAGCATGATTCAGATCTACCCCTGTAGCAGGAAATGCAAGAGATAGATAAGATAAGATCTAATAACAAACTCTTTGGCTCTATTCTATAGTTTTCAAACAATTTACAATAGTAAATAAAAAAATATTTGACCCATGTATTAAACTTCTAGCGAATCAATTTTTGGACATTTTATTTTATTACATTATTTAGCTAAGAAATTTAAATGGAAAAAACATCTTTCTAGATGTTGTGCTAATTTTGATGAAAGGATAATGTCAATTGATTGATTAAGCTAAATTACAATCTGGGCTACCTATTGTTACATCATCTTTACTGAAAAACTTGTAATGATGCATAAATCATATATCAGTCACATTAAAGTCCCACTTGCAACACTAAATTGTATGGTAGTAGCAGCTTGTGACCATAGGTATGCTTTTGACTAATTGAAAAACTCAACAAATTTCATTTAATTACTTAAACTCAGGCTTTTGTAAGACTAAGTATGCATCTATTCATTATAAACAGTTGATGAAAATACTCTTAAAAACACACAGACATAGGGGAACAAAGTTTAAAAGCCTTCACCAAGGATTAGCGAACACAAGCTTTTGTGCGTAGTATAGAACCTTGTTCCATCCATTGAAACTGAGAAGAGAAGAAAGGAAGTTTTGTACCTCTTCTTTGGGCAAGACTCCTTGACGCCATCTGAATCCCCCAACGAGCCATCAATTTCCACACTAGAAATAGATCATATAATCACACAATAACTATAAGAAGTCAGTAACCATACAGATACCCATTGACAAAGTCCTTAAATAGGATCAACCACATGTTGCAGCTTGCAATAACATACAAATTGATTCTTACTCATTAATCAAATGTTTAACATGACTTCTCAGATCATATAAATAACAGCATAATTCTTCACAGAAACACAAAGCATTAAAATGAAATCATGTAACCTTATCTGTACTGAACAAGGTATTGTAACTTCCAATAAATTCTGTTAAAACACTATCATCTAAAAGAAAAGGATATCATATCCATAGCCTCCAGAACTTTGCTGACCAGCCACTGATACTAGTACCAAAACCTTTTCAGAACTCAAGTGAGTACTCCGCATTGCATTGGTGTCGAGATAGGAAGGAAAAGAACAGTTTATATGGGTATATTGCTACGTCTTCAAAGAATCAGGAGGAAATTGTGATATAATAGTAAACAAATAGCATCTGAGTCACTTAGTAACACCCTATTTTTTCTATTCTAACTTCTGTCAATCAACAAAAACCAATGAGCCACTATATTGAATAAACCCCTCCATAATTACAAAACAGCTGATTCCAACCTCTGTGGCAATTCAAAGAGTTCCATCTTTGTAATAGCCCCAAAATAACAAAGTTCACATTCTAATAATGGTTATAATGCACCCCATCACTTTTCTTTTTTTGATTACAAGATAGAATGCCCCATCACTTAATCCATAGACATATCCCCAAATTTATGGTACAAAAAAGACTATAAAGCTAAGTTTTTCAACATACACACAAAAAGATTTCCCAAAAAAATAAAAAGAAGTAAAATGGGTCACTAGAAATGTACCAATTGGACTCAAATCAATCATGCATTAATACCCAAGGAAAAAAAAAAAAAAAAAAGTCCAAGCACATGCATAATTACAACAATAATTTCAACCAGTAGTCATTTATGAGCCCCAAAATACCCAGACAATCAATATAATTAATTTTCCCTTAATAGTAATCAAACCCTGAACCATTTCACATGCAGAAGACCAAAATCAAACAAAATTACTAATTGTATTAAACCACAAATTCCAATACAAACCAAGAGAACCCAAAAACAAACAAAGCCCTAAATTGATAACAAGATACAGAACCCCAATCAAAGAAAATTGGGCGAAACACCAAAATCGAGAGAGGCAAAGAAGAGCTGAGCAAGCACCTAACACTGGAAGAACCATTCAAAGTCTGTACAGGCCAAGTGAAACCTGGGTTAGGAACAGAGAAATTCGCATCGGGAACAGGAATATCGTCCATCAATCCGTAATCGAAGAGCCAATTGGTGTTGTTTTCTGGGGTCACCATTCTTTTGCCGGAAAAAAAAAACCCTAAATTTTTTTTTCCGGCTAGGGAATTTGGGTTATCCTCGGAAACAAACAGAGGAAGAGGTGGGGGTTTGGGCGTGTTTGGAGAGAAAAAGAGAGAGAAAAGGAAATGCGTGTTTAATGTTTTTTTTTTTTTTTTTTTTTTGGTTTTGTAAGTTGGGTGGGTATTTGAGTTTTTCGGGAAAAGTGGGAATGAATATGGAAAGTGTTTGTAGGGAAAATCTCAGAAATGGAAAATGTGAATATGGGGTGATTGGTGGCTGGTGGAGTTGGGAATTTGGGATGGGATGGGATTCGTCATCCTTCACCCAGTAAACTCCTTTTCTTTTCTTTTCCTCAATTTATTATTTCTTTTCTTTCCCCTTTTTTTATTTTTTTATTTTTTGGGGGGTTTTTGGGCTTTAATGTTCATGCCTGGTTTTTTTTTTTTTTTTTTTTTTTTTTTTTTTTTTTTTTTTTTTTTTTCTGTAAAGCCCGGTCCCAACCAATTGGAACAAAAATAGAAATGTTAGGCTCAAATTGTAGGATTCTTTATGCTCTTCATTTAGCCTAAAAATTCATTGGGTACCTACTTATGGAGTAGGTGATAAGGTGCTCTCTTCTCTTAGAAGACACTATGATTTTTATTATAATAATTGAATTTTGAGAATATTAAGATAAGGTAAAAATATATTGTATATTATGTCATTAAATTATTAGTTTAGTTAATGAGTTCACTTAAAACATTTGTTATTGAATTATTTTTAAAAAGTTTTAATACTACTTTTATGAAAATTATAAAAAGTTGTCAAAAATCAATATCTTTTTTCATTTTTCTTAAAAAGTTTTTAAAAATATTTTATAAGCCAATATCCTTAAGGCAACGATTAACTTTTTGTTCAAATTATTTCAAAAAAGAAATATTTGCTTTGTCACATATATAGGTTTAGGATTTTTTTTTTTTTTTTAAGGAAAAAATAAGTGCAGTAATATTAATTTTTGAGTTATAAAGCTCTTGACATGGCAAGTACCTAGAGGTAATTCATGATTTATGAAAATGTGACCATAAAGATTTGTTGCCTCGACGTGAATCACCGTCACTCCATAAATTATATAGATATTGAACTACAATCTTTATAATCTTCTCAAAAATATAATAAATAAATAAAAATAAAGAAGAAAGAGAGACTACAATCTTTATAACATACGCATGAGGAATATTTTAGAAAGTTTAGGTTTAACAAAATCTCTAAATTGACAATCTCACCTTTAACGATTTATAAATACGACAGATAAGGTCTTCTCTCTAGGTCTTCAATGAAGCCCTAGAGGTGAAAAACAAGTCTTGCCGCCAGGCAAAATTTTCTCTTCGCAAGACGGTAGAACTCATTTTTTCAAACTATCTTTTCTGGTTTGGAGTGGTCTTCGAAGGCAGAAGTCTATGGATGAGATTACTGAGAGGTGTGAAGGGCTGCGTCTGTCCGAAAGAGAAGGGAGTGAGGTTGACCTGTCTTCGCCGGTGACGGAAGCGGAATACGTACTGGCGGGCAAATTTTGCACAAAACACCAAGTGAATTTGGAATCGATGGCCAGAGTACTTAAATCGGTTTGGAGAATAGAGAAGAATTTTGAGATTTGTGATTTGGGTAACAATAAGGTCTTGTTCAATTTTATGAGTAAAGATGATTTGGATAGAGTTTTGCTGTTGAGTCCTTGGTCTTTTGACAAATATCTTTTAATCCTCCATAATCTCAAGGCCAAGTTTGTAGTGTCTGAGATGGCGCAAATAAAACGCAAACTGGAGAGGCAACAGGGTCTAGTTGTGCCTAGCGTTAACAGGGGAGGTGGTTTGGCTCTATTGTGGAAGAACACTCTGACAGTGGATGTTCAAACATATTCTCCTCGTCATATTGACGTGATAGTAACTGAAGAGTATGGAAACAGGAAGTGGAGGTTTACTGGCTTCTATGGCCACCCATAAACGAACAAGCGTATGGATTCTTAGAAACTAATTGAACAGTTGAACAAGAGGAGTGGCCTTCCATGGGTGCTTATGGGAGATTTTAATGAAATAATGCACCTCAGTGAAAAGGTCGAGAGAAACCTTCGGCCTGAATGGCAAATGTGTAGTTTTGTTGAGACCATTAACAAATGCCAACTGAAGGACTTGGGATTTATAGGGTCTGAGTTTACGTGGAGTAGGAGGCTGGGCTCGCGGGGATGGGTTCGTGAGAGGTTGGATAGGGCTTTTGTGTCCACTAACTGGGTGTCACTATTCCCACAAGTCAGGTTGCACCATGTGGCAGCCTCTACATCGGATTATTTTATGCTAGTTTTTAAGAATACATGTACTAGACAAAGACCTTTCCGAAGGAAAAAATTGTTTAGATTTGAATCTATGTGGTTGAGGGATGATGGCTTTAAGGATGTAGTGAAGGAGGCATGGAAGCGAGGCCAAACTACAAACTTAGAGCATCCATTCTTTCAATGTTTGGAGGAATGCAGGACTTCTCTATCCTCATGGAACAATATCACATTTGGGCATGTTGGTAGGCAAATAGCTGCACTCCAGACGAAAATGCAATGGTTGGAAGGGAGGAACAGGGGAGATGTAAACATGGATGAAGGGCATGCAATAAAATCGGAGTTGAACAGAATGTTACTAGTGGAAGAGGACATGTGGCATCAAAGATCATGAAATTGTTAGTTGAAGGCAAGAGACCGTAATACTTCATTCTTTCATACAAAAGCTTCTAATAGACGTCAGCGCAACTCCATCAGCAAGATCAGGAGGTTAAATGAGGCTTGGATAGAAGATGAAGCAATGATTGGCAACACCTTTATGGAGTACTTTGAGCAGCTATTTACATCAGCTCATCCTGCTGTCAGCGATGAACTTCTTGTGACAATACACACACTAAAGTAACAGATAGAATGAACTCCACACTTTTGTAGGACTTTAGAGCTCATGAGGTGGAAAAAGCACTGAAGCAGATGCACCCGATGAAAGCACCAGGACCTGACGGTATGCCCCCTCTATTCTATCAACATTTCTGGCCTATTATGAACCCCATTGTTATAAAAACTGCTTTGGATTTTCTTAATCATGATATAGCCCCTCCAAAATTTCATGAGACTCATATAGTATTGATTCCTAAAACAAAGAATCCAAAACATGTGACAGATTATAGACCGATCAGTTTATGCAATGTGGTTTATAAGCTGGCATCCAAGACTGTTGCAGTGCGTATCAATGGACATCCTTGGGGTCAGATTGTTCCAACACGTGGGCTTCGTCAAGGAGATCCTTTATCTCCCTATCTTTTTCTGATCTATGCTGAGGGTCTATCGGCATTGTTGCACAAGGCGGTCTAGAACAAAACTTTAAAAGGAGTTGTTGCTTCGGCTAGGGGTCCAAGGATCTCACATTTATTCTTCGCTGATGATAGCTTGATTTTCGAAAGAGCCACAGTTAGAGAGAGTGCCGAAATACAAAAGGTGTTACAGATTTATGAGTTGTCATCCGGTCAACAACTGAACAGGAGCAAAACCTCCCTTTTCTTTAGCCATAACACAAACAATGGAACGAAGGAGACTATAAAAACAATGTTTGGTGCACAAGTAATTCGTTCCCATGAATCCTATCTCGGTCTGCCATCCCTAATAGGTAAATCGAAGCGAAATACTTTTGCACACTTGAAACAGCGGGTGGCTAATAAATTAGCAGGATGGAAAGAAAAACTACTCTCCAATGCGGGGAAGGAGGTGTTGATAAAGGCTATTGCTTAAGCCGTTCCATCCTATACTATGTCTTGTTTCAAGCTACCCAACTCTTTATGTGAGGAGCTAACAGGTATGGTTAGGCAATTCTGGTTGGGTCAAGTGAAGGAAGAAAAGAAATTGGCATGGATGAGTTGGGATAAAATGTGTTTACCAAAAGAGAAAGGCAAGATGGGTTTTAAGGATTTGAAGACCTTTAACTTGGCACTGCTTGCCAAACAGGGATGGAGACTTCAAACAAACTCCTCATCTCTATTCCATCGAGTCTATAAAGCCAAATACTTTCCACGATGTGATTTTCTAAAGGCAAATTTGGGTTGTCAACCCTCATATGCATGGATAAGCCTTATGGTAGCTCAAGACTTGGTCAGGCGAGGCATAAGATGGCAAGTGGGGGATGGGGAACGGATCCTAGTCTGGAAAGACAAATGGCTTCCAAATCCAAGTACATACAAGGTGGTGGCTCCGAAAAATTTGGGCTCTGAGGTCATTTGGGTACGTGACCTAATTAATGGAGGAAAAATGGAATGGAGGGCTGATCTGATCTGCAAAAATTTTATGCCTCAAGATGTGGATGCAATCCTAAGCATTCCCCTTAGTACACACAGGGCTCAGGATAGACTAATATGGGCAGGAACCAAAAATGGTAAATTCTCAGTACGGAGTGCCTACAAAATGGCCCAAGAAGTAGCGTGGGGTGGAAAAGGTGCAGAGCCTTTTGATCCAACAGTACTGAGAGGGATTTGGAGGCGTGTATGGGGAATGAACACGCCAAACAAGCTTAAACACTTCGCGTGGAAGGCGTGTAAAAACATCTTGGCCACCAAGGAGAACTTAAAAAGGAGGAAGATCACTGATGATAATGTATGCGAAGCCTGTGGGGAGCAGTCAGAGTCCGTAAGCCATATTTTCTGGTTTTGTGACAAGGCTAGAGAAGTTTGGGAATCAAGCAAGTTAGCCTTACCCTTTGAAATTAAGCCTTCATGGGACTTTATAGATGTCGTTTGGCATATCCAGAAAAAGGAAAGACTAATATCCAGGCCTGTTGGAGCGTATAATAGCCATATGCTAGGGGATTTGGAAAAAAAAGAACGAGGTGCATCATGGAGGCAAGGGCAAAGTAGGTAGGGAGATTACTAAAAGCTCCCTTTCCTTTCTAGAGGAATTCCAAACCGTAAATGAGAATCCACAAGCTACTAGAATGAACGACACTAAGGTGGTCCAATGGCTTCCTCCAAGACCGGGATGCTATAAAGTCAACGTGGATGGTGCCGTGTTCTCCAAAAGAAAATAGGTAGGAATTGGCATTGTGATTCGTGATAGCTTAGAAGAGGTCATCGCTACTCTAAGCAAGAAAATGGCGTTGCCGCTAGGTGCGTTGGAGACAGAAGCTAAAGCACTAAAGGAAGGAGTCCAGTTCGCAAGCGATGTCGGAGTCTGAAACGTAATATTTGAGGGTGACTCCATGAATATCTGCAACTCGGTCCAAGGGCTGAGTGAGCCACCATCCTCGGTTCAGAACATCATTGATGGAATTCTTCGAAGAGTTTAGAGTTTCAAGACTTTTGAGTTTACACACACTAGAAGACAAGGAAACGTTCCTGCCCATTTACTAGCTCAGCACGCTGCCAATGTAGAGGTTTACAGTGCATGGCTTGAGGAATGTCCAAGCTTTATTGTGCATGCTTGTGAACAAGATATTCGTACTTTGCTGACTTCTGAATAAATAAATGAAAGTTTTTCCTATCCAAAAAAAAAAAAAAATCTCTAAATTAGATTGGCGTTTATATATTCTTCATATAGATTTTATAAAAGCTGATATTTAAGTGATACATAAGGCCTAGATCTTAACTTTCAATTGGGTTCTAGTATTTTCACCAGATATAGACGGTTTCTTACTTTCTTAGCATAGTGGGCTTTTTCTAATAATAAGATAACTTAAATAAAATAAAAGGCCTAGTTCACTTGCTTGCATACGTAATTTTCTCCTTTCATAATCTTACATTTCTTTTTAAGATGAATCATAAGCTTACTTGATTGGACACTAGAGCATGCCTATGCCTTGCACACAATGTGGTCCAATAATGCAAAACTATTAATATTTTTTTTCTTCCAATGGTTAAATTTTTTGTCATTGAATAAAAAATTTAGAGTTCAAATACCACCTACACCAAAATCAATTGGTAGATTTTGGTATCTTAGCCTGATTATAAAAACAATCATCAAATCAAGAAAAATACACTAAAGGATGAAATTCTATCCTATTTATGCACACACACAAATAAAAAATAAAAAAATAAAAAGAGCAAGATCTTAGTCTTTTGTTTGTGTATCAGTGTGAGAGAGGAGAAAATCATATTCTTAACTTAAGTCCAAATTCTTCTGATAAAATAACCAAACAACCTTCAATAAGGATATCCATATCCCGTCCGAAATTGTAATTCTTGTTCAATGAGATACTCAAGACTTCCTTTCTCACTCAATTCCTCTTCTAGCTCTTTTGGCAGACATAAATGTTGGTCTCTAAAACCCTACCACCCCTTCCAAAGATTTCCAACGTTTTAAAAGGACCCCAAAGAGAGTGGAAATATTTGGATTTTCTGGTTAATATATATATCTCACAGACAAACTGGTAGAGATTAGTCTCTACTGAACCAGCTTACTTTTGGGCTTTGATTTATAATTTAGGGTGGATGACCTCAGTCTCTACTGAACCAGGCCAGCCAACATTTCACTTCCCACACACAAAACCAAACTGAGTAATTTCTTTTTTCAGTATACAATAATCAAAACTAGGTAATACACAAGAATGACAGCAGTCGCAACACAAACGTGCTTCTCTTCTTTTAAGATTTGGATAAGGCTTGGCTCTAGTGCTCCAGTGCAGAGGAACCTGGAGCAATGGAGCTAAGCAGGATCCTTAAAATTTATAAGTTAAGAGTCATCCTCACCTATGTTGCCTCTTCCATTAGTGATGGCACCATGTTTCATAAATGGAACAACTTCAGCATATAACAATTGACAGCGTGGCTGTGGCTGTGGCTGTTTGGGTGACAATTTGGCTGAAGTGAAGGGTTGCTACTTACTAGCCAGAATTTCTCTATTCAAGGAAAATTTAGGTTCCTCCGAACCCCCACAAAATGTGTTTTACAATAATATACCAAACCCAGGCCAAACTGGGCAGCTGAAAGATGCATCTTCTAACCCAGCCAATAAACCCACCTAGATAGGCTCAAGAAGTTGCCACAGCATCCCAGCGCCAAATAGTCCCGTCCTCACAGCAGCTGAGAATGGTGCTGCAACATACAGAAAGGGAGATTCCATTTTATACTTTTAACAGTCACTAGAGTTGTCATGATCATAAATAATAGTGACATAATCTAAGGCTATAACTAATAGTCTAATATATGTGGGCTTCACCTTCCATCAAATGACATGGCAGTTTGTCTTATTGGAGATTTTGATTGAGCATGTGTCAGCCTGAAAGAAGTTAAAGAGTAAGAAAACATCATTCATATAGTACAGAAATTGCAACTTTCTTTAACAGAAACTTCAACCAAGACAAGCAAAACCAGCCAACCTTGCAATAAGAACAGGGGGGCTGGATTGCAATTCCCAGACAAAAATCTTTCCTTCCCTATTCCCTGGTAGATAAGACCATATAGGATTAGTACTCCACATATTGTAATGCAAAAGCTTGAAGACAATGCTCAAGTGGATGCAATTACAAGGAATTATATCATATCAGCAATTTCCTGGTTGATGATTCATACAATTTTACATCCATTGACAATAAATCTCATGTGTCTATGCGTGTTTATATTACTAAGCATTGCATTACCTATGGCAGCCGCATTATAATGAAAATCGCAGGAAAACTTGATGAACCATATATCACAGTCTGGAACAGGGTATTTCTGAAGGATGTCAACTGAACCCTAAACAATAAATGTCAAAAATAAAAAAGATAAACTAGGGATTTCACAAAATCAATCAATGTCAAGAATAAATTTTTTTTGAAATAAACTGATGTAGCTTAGAGATATTCATAAAAGACAATTCATAAGTGCTGGACTGATGACAAATTCTAACCTCCCCAGGAGACTGGTCCTTCACTTTAGGTTCCCATAAAACAATTTCATTGTCAACGCTCTGGAAATGGCAGAATAGGAACATTAGTATGAGCATAGATGACATCTACAAGAATGCATCTATAAGCAATTCCAAGTTCTGATGACTCCTAGTACTTTCTACAGTTACATTTGCTCAACAATTTCCAGTTCAAGCCAACTAACAACAGATTAAGAGTTTGACATGTCACTTTTTCGGCACTTATCTTTTCATTTAAATACATGTAGTAGAGGTTAATATTAAAACAACATTAACACAAATGAAACACAGTTTATAAAGCAGCAAATGGTGTCTCGAGAAGTTATTTAAAGCATCTGACTCACTGATTTCAGTTTGTCAATCAGAAAAGGCAACACATTTTCAAATCTCTTAATGTTCAGCCCATATAATATGGTTCCACACCCCCCCCCCCCCCCCCCCCCCCCCCCCCTCCCTCCAGATCAACTTTTGATTTTAGATTAGCAAACACAAAATGGTGAACCAAGAAATAATTCACCTTTGAGAGGATAAAATCACCAAGCCACCTATTACAGTCAACATAGTTTGAATGAATTGAAGCTGTGAACACCTGAAAAGGGTAAGGTGAACTACGATACAACGAGAAAAAATTATTCATCAGTCACACAAAAAGTGGCTGCTACTCACAGGAAACTGAACATATTTCGTGGGGAACTTAGAAGGGAGATCTGTCCATGTGAATGATTTCTCTACGTATGTCCAGAACTCTGAAGCAGGGTTATAACAAGACAAAAAATTTTAAAAGAAGTTATAATGATATTAACTTGCTAAAATTAACTAAACTAGCTGACCTGCCTGGCATTCAATCAAGCAGGCCAACTCTCAAATGAGAACCTGACAACACACCATTTAAAAAGTTCAAATCATTTGACTTGGAATATTTGAACAGTACAATGAAGAAAGAAATCTGTTCCAAAAAATTTTCAGGCATAAATAAAATCCATAGACAACTAACGGAGAATTTTTTGTGCAAATGATAAGTGTCCTAAACTGATTGAATTATACGAAGAAAGAAAAATGTTCCAATAAACTCCTCTGGCACAAATAAAATCTATACACAACTAATGGAGAGCTTTTAGTACAAATGATAAGTGCTCCATACTGATTGTCTTCTAAACAAGCTTTTTCCAAAAATTTGTACTTGTATTCCTAGAATCCAACATTTTTGGAAAAACCAATGCTTTTAACACTTTAATCCAAGATACAGGTCACTTAAGACATTTCATAAAGAATACAATTATCACTCCCATAACATCCTAGAGCAACATTAATGGCTTACCAGAAGATATGATGTACTACATAGACTGTTACACTCAATATGATGGGTATTAATATAATTTGTGATCGTTGTTTATAATTTTTAATGTTCATTATTCTGTGATGCATATATATTTTTTTCATCTATTCAAATTGGTGTGTCAAACAGTGTTTTAAATCAGACAATCCATCTAAGCACTCCAATGTTCCAATTTTGTTCAATAACTGTTTCTTTTTAAAATAAATTACAAGAAAAACAACAGTAATGCCTTACCTTTCATTGACCAGATCTTAACAGTGTTGTCCATGCCACAACTTGCAATGCGATATATGTCTGAAGGATGAAAGTCCTACATAGCCAAAATAGTGTTTGTATAATCCTTTAAAAGTCCTTATTTTGCAACATGAGCTACAATCAAATAGCGAATAAAGAACTTGGTTTTTTAGTTTTTCCCTATAACAACTTCATAGGGAGAAGGCCGTTACTCTTTCTATTCTTCACTCACCACACTCAATACTTCATTACGATGACCCCCAGCTCCAGAAAATATCAAAATGCATATTCCAGTATGAACATTCCATATGCGAACTGATTCATCCTGGTCACAGTTGAATATTAGTCATAATTATAAAACAAAAAGGTAGAAAAAAGAGAATTTTATATTTCATACTTTGCTTGCAGATACCACCAGTGATGGCTTTAGTGGTTGAGTCCGGATTTCATTTATAGAATCCCCGTGGCCAACAAAACTCTGCGCAACACAAGCATGTCACAGGGCAAAACAAGAATTATTTATGATACTATATTTCAGAATTACACAGTTATATACCCATGAATAAGTATAACTATAAAATAGTATTTTACGACTTTCAACCAAATTTAGAACTAGATATATATCTTAGTTGTATATGAATAGTGCCAATGTGAGAGGCAGAAGGGTATATACCCTAGATAGGGTGTGACAAATAACAAAAGCCAACTTGGGTTCATCTCTAGGCAACCGAAGTGTACACCCTAGTTTTAGAGCTGCTTTTTTTCTACAACTACTATCCAAAAAAAAAGTCTCAAATTCAGGAAATAAGAAACCTTGTGTATTTTCTCGCTGCCGGCATCAATGACACGGAGTATACCATTGAGTCCTCCAGCCACTACAAAAGGCATACCATCAATGCTGCATGCCCATGTCACAGTGTAGAAAGACTCATCCTTCTGATCTACAAAACACATTGAATTCATATCGGTTTTTTACATATGAACAGTCATTCATTAGAAAAATAAGAAACAAAGATATAGCTATCAACAAAAATTATGCCATTCATCAATGGGCAGCTGTCTCCACATACATCTTCATCAACATAAGACTGCAAGACAGCAATGACACCCCCTTCAAGACATTGGTATACAGTTACCTGTGGAAACAAACATCAACAATTACAACTACAATTACACCAAAATAAATAAATTTTGTAACTTGTAAATGTTCCACCAAAAATTAAGTCCTTATAACAAATGGGTCTCCACCATATTGATATAAAAATTGTTACTTTTATTCCTTAATAATAAATGGGTCTCTTCAAAAATATAACTTTAACCAACGCTCTAACATTTGCATCATATAGTGCACTTAAACTAGCACAATAACACAAAGAACAAAAGTAAATAGCTACAAGTATATATGTCACACAAAATGTCAATATAACCAAAACCCAGAAGAGAAAATGCGATATATATGGTAAAAAAGGGAAGACGGACCCGATTGCCGCCAACAGTGGCGAAGACGTTGAAGTGGCGAGAGTCGATGAAGTTGAAAACGACAGCGTATAAGGGGCGCTTGCCTTCTTGGAGTCTGTTGGTGACTCTGTAGTCTCGCTTCTTTGATGGGGTCGGCAACCCCATCACTGGCTCGCTCCCAATGGTGAACTTTCCTGACATCACTCTCTCTCTCACCAAATTTGCTTCAACAAATTCTCAGAATATAGCAATCACACACAGTGATTAGTGAGAATTTAAGAAATGTATGTAGATTTCACCCACTTCAATCAGCCCCAAAACACTACTAATAAATGTCAATGAAACCCCAAAAATACGTTTTCTATAGCCAGTTATATATAACACAATTTTGGGCTATGGGCCGGGCTGTGTTAGATTAGGCTATTTTTCAACTTAACCCAACCCAAACTATGATAGTTCTCAAAACCAACCCATCAAATTTTGTCTAATCATTCCTACAATCAAGAGTTGTGTGTGTGATTACAATTGACCTTTGTCCTTAAAACTGAATTACTGATAATGATATTTGTTCTCTCTTGTTGACTTTAAAACTTTTTTTTTTTTTTTTTATATGTGAAGCCATATTGGCTTATTTGGGGGGGGGGGGGGGGGGGGGGGGGAAACAGTAAACTAATTTTTTTTTTTTAACTATCTAGTTAGTAATTCCGGTTTTCAAACTATATTTTTTTTGTAGCATCTCGAGTCTAAGAGACTCGATTTAGGGTCTGTAAATCGAGTTTTTGAGACTCAATTTTTATGAGTTGTTCACATCTGATGTGGCATTTTTTCCACGTAGCGACTACGTGGAAATCGAGTCTCTAAGACTCGATTTACAAACCAAAGAAAACCAAAAAAAAAATTTAAGTCTCAACTCTCAGCCATTTCCAGAAATACAAAAAAAAAAAAAAAAAAATGAAATCCAAGAAACGCACAAAGACACAACAACAATCTCAGTTCCAGAAATACAAAAAAAAAAAAAAAAAATCCAAAAACCGCAACACAATCAGATCAAAGATCTCAGCAAAATCAGATCACAGAGAGAAAGATCTAGATCTAGAGAAAGATCTAGAGACCTGGGTCGCCGGGTCTCCGGGTCGCGCGGCAGCCTGGGTCGCGCCGCGGCCTAGGTCCCGCGCGATGGTGGCTTCACTCCGATCTCGATCTCCTCTCTCTCTGTTTCTGGGTTTTTTTTCTCTTTCTCTCTGGGTTCTTCGCTGATGTTCTTGTGGTTCCACTCTAATTTGTTCTAATTTATAAGGGTTAGAAATCGAGTCTTAGAGACTCGATTTTCATGTAGTCCACGTAGAAAAATATGCTACGTTGGAAGTAATTAGAGCATAGAAATCGAGTCTTTGATGCTCGATTTATAAGCCAAAATCGAGTCTAAGAAACTTGAGATGCTAGTAAATAATATAGTTTGGAAATTAGAACTACTAACTAAATAGTTGGGAAATTATGGCTAATTACCCATTTCATCCCTTATCTGGTTTCTTAACTTTGGTTCCATTTGCTTCCACATTGGCATGAGGCATGGCTTCCACAGTCCTTCACTTCTATCTCATCCAATTTCAAACCCTCTTCATCTAAAAACCACCTTGTCCTAAGCCTAAACCCCCAAACCTCCACAAACTCATCACAGTCAGTACTCATCTATAACATCCCACACAGAAAGTACTCCTCCATCAAATGCACTTCTGAGTCCAACTCTACCCCTCTGCCTGAGCCTGATTTCCCATACCCAACTCCATTTTCTGATACCAACAACAAAACAGAGACTTTCTCTATTGAAAGTCGAAGAAAGTCTGAGATAATCCATGACAGGGAGTCCAGAACGGGGCTAGTACAACCTGAGCCACCCAACTTTGAGATTGGTTGGAAGAGAAGCAAAGAGATCAAATTGGATAAGCCAAAAGGGTATGTCATAGCTGACTTTCTAGAGAAGTTGGAGGATCTAATGGGGAAAGAATTTGGCTCCACGGAGCTGCTAGAAAAAGCTGGATTGTGGCTGAAAGAGCTAGAGAGGAAGCACAAGTGTTGAGTGATAAAGGAGAAGTGGAGGAGAGGATGATGACTGAGTTGTTAAGAGTGTTGAGACTAATGGAGATGGATTTGGCTATGGTAAAAGCTGCAGTGAAGGAAGAGATATTGGATGAAAGGCTTGAGCAGGCCAAGGCACGCTGCAGACAAGCTATACTTGTAGCTCTCTCCTTTTGAAAGGCTCATATATGTAGAGGATTTGAACAATTGATTTATATCTTCTTTATAAGAATTAGCCACATTTACATGGTCTTGTTTATTAGGAGATATGGGGTTTAATTAAGAAACTCAGTTCTTGTGACTTCTTAATTAGACTCAAGTAATTTGCTTTAAGCCAAAAACTCAAAAATCAAGCTTGCATTCAAGCTGCAATATCAACAGCAATACCCTTATGCTTGTTCTATACTTAAATTAGTCAACTAATTCAAATTAGCCACCCAAGAAAGCTAACAAGCTTTTTATTTATTCTAATTTTGTTCTACCTGCAATGAATGAAATTAGAAATGGTTATACAAAAAGTTGAAAATCAACACCCTATAGAGAGATTTATCCTAGCTATATATACATTTGAAAGTAAAAAAGCACTTCCATATGTACTTCCAGCTTTTTAAGTGATGTACTAATGACAAAGGACCACCATTATAAGACATGGAAAAGTTGATGATCACTAATTAAGATGGTTTATTGATTTTTCAACTTATTTCTGTATACTTAAGCAAACATCCTGTCAACAGAGGAAGTTATTTCCGTCTTGCACTCTTCCTTAATTAAGATGGTAAACCTAGTCCATAATAAGAGGTTTCTTGACAAATCTCATGAAATCACCAAAGCGCATCATAGCAGATCATATAATTAGAATAAACATTTTGAAAATAAGACCTGAGTCAAGATATCTACAACTGCTATCACCTATATTGGTTCCTCTCATGTTACTGTTAACATAGTGATGGAAATTAATAAAGGTAGCAATTTTGGTTTCCCTCATTGAGAAAGAACAAATATGAAATTAAACGATGACAATTGCAAAGTAGTAACAAAATTAATATAATTGTAATTAATTATCTAACAGTTGAATGACACAATTCCTTATATTTGGCATATCTCAAATATTGATAAACCTCAAGTGTCTCTCTCTACTGCAATCTGTCTAACTAGCATTAACCATGAAAGTTAGTAATAATGTCTCTGAATAAAAATTTATATGATATCAACGAGAGCATCCAAATAATAGTCTTTAAATTTTTCAAACCAAATATGAAATTAAGACATTCCAAACTCCAAAGCATCCAAATACAACTAATGAGAGCAGTTCATAAAAAAGGAAAAAAAAAATTAAAGGAAAAAAATTGCAAGATGATCATTGTTGATCGAGTTTGCTACGGCAATTAGGACAGGTGTTGTGCATCTGGAGCCATGGAAGTAGACAATATTGGTGATATATATGAGAGCAGTTCATATGAATGAGCTTATCCCCTACTTGTGGTTCCTCCAAACATATACTGCAATAAAAACCCACATCAAATCCTTGCTTTTGTTGACTGCTGCCAACAACAAAGCTTCCATTTTTGACCAACTTATCATTGGCACTTGTTGATGCATCCTCCTTACTGTCAAACAGACTGAAATTTGGGCTCACCGAGCCATGGTAAGTTGGTTCGTGTTCGTGATCATCGCTGAACTGGCTCGGTACATGTTCATGATCATGATCATTACTGAACCGGCTGGGTACATGTTCATCATCATCACTGGCCAGGCTGAGTTCATGTATTCGGCTGGGTACATGTTCATGATCGAACAGGCTGGGTGGTGCATGTTCATCATCATCATCATTGGATACATGTTCATGATCATCACTGAACCGGCTGGGTACATGATCATGATCGAACAGGCTGGGTGGTGCATGTTCATCATCATCACTGGATACATCATCACTGAACCGGCTGAATGATGATGGGAGTCTTGAGGATGAGAATGAAGCCCCACGGTCGGCTGGTTCACGTTCATGATGACTGAATGATGATGGGAGTAATGAGGATAAGAATGAAGCTTCGCGTTCATTAAACAGACGGGTTGATGATGATGATGATGGGAGTCTTGAGGGTGAGAATGAAATCCCATGATCACTTAACAAGCGACGGTTGTTTCGTTCATGTTCATGATCATCACTGAACAGACTGGATAATGATGGGAGTCTTGAGGATGAGAGTTCACTTAACCTGCCATGGTTGGTTGGTTCGTCATTGAACCGACTGTATGATGATGGGGGACTGAAATTTGGGATCATGGTTAGTTTGATCAATAACTTGACGAGACGAGGTAGAATGTTGAAAATTTGTTGATTACAGTGTTTTTGAGGGAGAAGAAAACAGAGACTAGTGCTGTTTATATGTAATTTGTATATGAAATTGTAACTATATAATTTGTTTTGGAATGGGAGAGGGTGAAGGAGATGTATGCAAACACAAGTGTTTACACGACACTCACAATTCTTCAACTAAAGTCAATAACTCAACAGTCCTCATTCAACTAAAATCAACAACTGTAGTGTAGAGGTACACGTGTGTCAAAATGTGCCAATTAGATTAACCTTGACCCACTCGTTTGGAAAAGTTTAACTTAAATTTTGGATTTCTATTGGTTTTAAATTTAACTTACATTATTAGTTTTTCTATTTTGTGATTGAGAATTTGAGAGATTGATCTCATGGTTATTGATGGCATCTACTGAGTAGGAGCTTATATTGGTTTTGCTGTTGCATCAATAATGATGTATTAAAATTATTGAGAATATCTTTAAATCGCTACATTTCAACAGAAAATATTTAAAAAAAATTTATTTGTCACAAATGTAATGTTTAGCAATATTTTCTAAATTAGAAGTTCAAAAACCACATTGTCACTCATGTCGAAGTAAAATTGCGATATTTGTAAAAACTATTGTATTTTTTTTTTTTTTTGTCTCTAAAATTTGGTCTAAGTTTGATTTATGTTCCACTAATTTAGAATTAAATTTTGTCACTAAAAATATTTTTAAAAAATACAAAATCTATTATACAATATACAGATGGAGTACCAGCGTGGTTTGTAAAAAATCTAAGTTGATTTGAAAATAATTTCATAACACATGAATGGAAAAATGAAATCATAGCTTTTTAAAATTTTCAAGAATGAAATTGTAACTATATAAATTTACAATATGAAAATTGTAACTAATAAATGATGAAGTTATTAACTCAAGTACTAATGTCAATAAAAAAATAAAATACTATGTTCCAAAAAATTAGTGATATATTTTCAATAGATTTTTATAATGAATAAATTTTAGTAACTGTAATGACCCAAAAGAGAGTAATACAAAGTCTGAAGTAATGAGATAAGCTCTTTCCTTTCTTTTAGATCCAATACAACAGAATTTGTAAGAGGTGGGCTAAAACAACAAACATTCCATCCCCCTAAAGGCACCCAGCCTCCCCCTTAATATAGGCCTCCTCTTTCTGATCTGTTCCGTCCATCTTCAGCTATCCTTCGCTTCTTTCTTTGACACCTGTCACCTATCTTCTCTCTAGGAGTAGGCGGCGGCTGTAGCTGGTGCCGCTGTCACGGGCATCATCTCAGGTCATCTCCACAATTAATGCGACTGATAGAGTGGGTGTGCGCCATTTATTATTGATGTGACTGGGGGCTACTGCCCAGACGGCCGCCTGTCTGCCACTTACCCGTGCCTCCCTCGGCCGAGGAGGCTTCCTCTTTGGTACTTAGCGCGGTGCTCCTCAAGATTTAGCTCTTTCCTCGGGAACTATTTAGTTCTTGGGCCCCCGACCAGCTCTGTGTTCAGCCCAAGAACAGTTCCCTCCATGCCCTTCCAGGGGCCTTGGCCCATTAGTTCAGCTCCTCGGCCCCCTTCTTCGTTCCTCGGGTGCCCACAATAGCCCTCTAAAACTTTCGCTTATTCTACTCGTGGCATAAGTGAAGTTTTAACTCTGCGGATACGCCATACGTGTTGGATGTGTTCACACGAGTTGACGTCTTCTCAACTGTCATTCGCACGCCCCTGACGCTTCGGAATCCGCGAGCTCACATTTATGGCACCAGGCGGCTGCTTGTCTCCCCACGTTCAACGGTATGATTAAGATCCTGCGGCTCTCGTCCATCCTTATTTATGAGCGGGAATTTTACCGCTCCTTTTTTCCTCCTATAAAAGGAGCGAACAGGGCTGGCGATGGCTCATTTCTGGCATTTTGGCGTTTTCACTTTGGCGAAGAAAGATTTACTCCCGAGGAGCGTGCTTTTAACTTTTGCAGTAGTTGTGTTGGTTTCCTTCTTGGCTTGCTCCTATTTCTATCCATGGGTAGATACGCTAGGCTGGTAGATACTGAGGAGGCTAGGATGGATTTTAGGGCCAAGTATAGAATTCCCGACGACGTAGTGTTTAGGCATTGTGAGGAGGGCGAGTGGCTAGTCATAGAACGCCCTTCTGAGTCAGTAGTTATTCCTATGATCGCCTTTATTGAAGGCGGGATGGAACTTCCCATGGACCCAGTGACCCAGGATTATCTCATAAATTTTAGGCTTACCCCAACCCAGTACTCCCCCAATGTCTTTAGGATTCTTGGGTGTGTAGAGGCCATCAACCGTAGGATGGGGACCCGTCTTACCTGGCATGATGTGAACGGGTGTATAACTGCCAAAAGAGGGAAAAAACCAAGTACTACATGAGGAGTAGGGTCCCCGCGGTTAGGTTAATCTCCTGCTTGCCCGATTCGAGCAAGGGCATGGACGAAGACTTCCTTCTCGTCTCGGGCGGGTGGCACGATGGTCGGCACTATCCCACCCAAGAAGGGGAACCAGGTAGCTTTCCCGAGGGCCTGGGCTACTGCTTTAGGATTTTTTGTAGAAGAGTCTCTTCCAAGGCATCAGCTTTCTCTTTTCTTCCTTTCTTTGTTCAGAACTAAGTTTTCTTTTGTTTCCTTGCTAATAATGACTGTTCCTCCATGACAGACGAGTACCACACAGCTCCTGCCAAACACTTGGTGAACTTTCACGATCTGAATCGGATTCTTCGGTCCGAGATATTTCTCTATCGGGACGGGCAACTCCGAGCCGCGCACGTCATCCTTGGCTACACTCCTTCGACAAAGCGCTTCTAGAGTCCGAAGAACGTCATCAAGGCCCGTGACCCACGCTTGGCCAGTATAGACGTTGCCGTCCCAGGTTTCCTGCTGGCAGGACCTCCCCCCGAGGGTACGCAAGACGCCCAACTCGCTGTGCCTTTAGCTGCACAAATTTTGTACGCCCAGGAGCCTCCTCTGCCATCCAACGAAGAGGCGGAGGGATCTTTATCTTCTTCTGTCCAAGAGGTAACCGAAGAAGACTTTGAAGTTTTTAATCTCCCCGACGCCCCAGGCTCCTCTCCAGCCCGATCATCATCGGCAATGGGGTTTCAAGAGAAGACACCAGACCTCCTGGCACTGCTGTCGGCCCACGCTGGGGGGTCCTCCTCGACGGCGGCGGTGCCCCTTCGCCTGCCGACTCCAGTGGCTGCCTGCTCCTCCCCCGCTGATGCTGCGGATAAAAAACGCAAACGTGGTCCCAGTGGGAAGGGGACGACCACGTCCGAGGAGGGGGAGATATCCGAGCCGCAAACCAAGGAGGCCCGGGTCGGTAAAGGCCAGGCGAAGAAGAGGCCCGACCCTGCCGTGGTCCCGAGGGAGAGCGGCGGGGATCAACCTAAGAAAGCTTCCGTTTGGAGGCCCTCCTTTACTCTCAGCTCGGGCTCTCCTGTGCTGGAGGACGCCAACCTGAGGGACCCTTTCAAGGGCAGCTCGGGCCTGGTTGCCGAGTGCTTGGAGAGGGCCCTATGCCTCCCCGAGGACATGGAGGAGCTGAAGTCTTTCAGGAAGAGGGAGGTCTTCCTTTCCCTGAAGCAGGACCTGGCTAAGGTACCCCAGTCGTTCTTGCCAACTTTTTTCTGTCAGGTATTTTTACTTTGACTGCTTATCCTCCTTTGTTATTTCCCACTTTTGCAGGCCGTTCAAGCTGCCTTCATGGCGGAAGACTGGGTCGATCATTCCCTGGACGCGACCAGGAAATCTGAGAAGGCCTATGAGGCTGCTGAGAAGGCCAGAGCTGAGGCAGAGAGGAAGTTGAAGGACACCCTCTCCCAGCTGTCTGAGGCTGAAAGGGCTTTCCGTGATGCCGACTCCGCCTTGAAGAGCTATGAGAAGCAGGCCTCTAATGCCTTGGCCGCCTAGAAGCAGGCCGAAAGCGCACTGGCACTCTCGATGGTGGAGCTGAAGCAGGCGAATCAGCGGCTAGCGGATAAGGATGCTGAGAAGGCTCGGGCCGAGCAGGAGGCCTATGATGCAGGCATGAACAAGACTGCCACATCCCTTACTGCTCAGCTCCGCGATGTCGCTCGCGCCTTCTGCCAGGAGGTCTGGGGGGAGGCACTAAACATGGCGGGCGTTAGTCCTAATTCAGAGCTTCGTGCTCCCGACCATGTTTACTACCCCCCAGCCTTGCGCTTGCCGCCGTCAGCCCCCAGTCCTACCGCGGATCCGAGTTCCGTTCCCCCGGTGGATCCGAGTTCCGTTCCCCTCATCCCTGCTGAGCCCCAGAATCCTCCTTCTCCTACTTCATCCAAGGGGTTACCCCTTCAAGAGGACGTGGTGGACTTAGAAGCTGACAAAGGGGTGCCCGAGGGGGTGCCATTAAAGAAAAAGAAAGAGAAGAAGGAGAAAGGCGCCAAGGACAAGGAGCCTCAGACTTAACGTTTCTCTTCATTCTTCTTTTTGTATGCCATTGCGGACTTTCGCATCCAGGCACCCTTTATGTAGCAATCTTCTTTTTTTGTAACCGGGGTCCTACCCCTATACTGCTTCTTTTCTTTTGTAATCAGTTTTTTTTTTTTTAATGAACACTTTAAATTTTTTGCATAGTAGTCTTGATATATATTTGCTGCTTTCCTTCCTGCCCACTTTTCTTGATTTATGGTTTCCCAACGCATACAATTTTCTTGCAAGTGTTAATTATCCCTAAGCCTGTGGCCGAGGAATCAGGCAAGCACTAGGTACTTTTCAACACTTAGAATTTTTTGTGCAAGCGTTAATTATCCCTAAGCCTGTGGCCAAGGAGCCAGGCAAGCACTAGGTCCGTTCTAACACTTAGAATCTTTCTTGCAAATGTTTACTTTCCATGAGCTTGTGGCCGAGGAGCTAGGCAAGCTTTAGGCGTTTCCTAACACTTAGAATTTTTCTTGCAAGTGTTAATTATCCCTAAGCCTGTAGCCAAGGAGCCAGGCAAGCACTAGGTCCGTTTTAACACTTAGAATTTTTCTTGCAAATGTTTACTTTCCATGAGCTTGTGGCCGAGGAGCTAGGCAAGTTTTAGGCGTTTCCTAACACTTAGAATTTTTCTTGCAAGTGTTAATTATCCCTAAGCCTGTGGCCGAGGAGCCAGGCAAGCACTAGGTCTGTTTTAACACTTCGAATTTTTCTTGCAAATATTTACTTTCCATAAGCTTGTGGCCGAGGAGCCAGGCAAGCTTTAGGCGTTTCCTAACACTTAGAATTTTTCTTGCAAGTGTTAATTATCCCTAAGCCTGTGGCCGAGGAGCCAGGCAAGCACTAGGTCCGTTTTAACACTTAGAATTTTTCTTGCAAATGTTTACTTCCCATGAGCTTGTGGCCGAGGAGCCAGGCAAGCTTTAGGCGTTTCCTAACACTTAGAATTTTTGTTGCAAGTGTTAATTATCCCTAAGCCTGTGGCCGAGGAGCCAGGCAAGTACTAGGTCCGTTTTAACACTTAGAATTTTTCTTGCAAATGTTTACTTCCCATGAGCTTGTGGCCGAGGAGTCAGGCAAGTTTTAGGCGTTTCCTAACACTTGTAGAGAGACAGAATCGAAACACAAAAGCTGAAAATTTCCATTAAAAGTAATATCGTCGCAAATTGTTTACATTCCATGGGCGGGGGATTACATTTCCATCCAGGTCTTCTAACCGATAAGCTCCAATTCCTGCGACAGAGGTGACTTTGAACGGCCCTTCCCAATTAGGACCTAACTTACCCCAGGATGGGAGTTTGGCCGTTCCCACTATCTTCCTCAAAACCAGGTCTCCCGGGGAGAGGGGCTTGTGCTTCATTCCCTTATCATATTCTTGTTTAACCTTCTGTTGGTAATGGGCCAATTTCACCATGGCCACATCTCGTCTTTCCTCGGTTAGGTCTAGGCTGTCCAGGAGAGACTGACGGTTCCCCTCGGCGCTGAACTAGTCAGTCCTCATAGTTGGAAATCCGGCTTCTAGGGGGATCACTGCCTCCGAACTGTAGGTTAATGAAAATGGGGTCTCCCCCGTGGACTTCCGTGGAGTGGTGCGGTATGTCCAAAGTACGTGGGGCAACTCGTCGACCCATCTCCCTTTCGCGTCGTCCAGCCTCTTTTTAAGTCCGGCGATAATGGTCTTATTGATGGCCTCGGCCTGCCCATTGCCCTAGGGGTATGCTGGCGTGGAATACCCATTTCTGATTCCCAATTCCCCACAATACTTTCTGAAAGACTTACTGTCGAATTGGAGGCCATTGTCTGAGATCAGGGTGTGTGGCACTCCGAATCTGATGACGATATTTTTCCACACGAACTCCTTGGCATCAACGTCTCTAATGTTGGCGAGGGGCTCGGCTTCAACCCACTTAATGAAGTAATCTGTGCCGACGAGCAGCCACCGTCGGTTGCCCGTGGCCCGAGGGAGGGGGCCTACTATGTCCAAACCCCACTGGGCAAAGGGCCAAGGGCTGGACAAAGGGTTCAAAACTCCTCCCGGCTGGTATATATTAGGGGCAAACCTTTGGCATTGATCGCATCACCTAGCATAGTCCTAGGAGGTTTGGCGCATTTTAGGCCACCAATATCCTTGTGATAGGGCCCTGTGTGCCAGGGATCTTCCGCCAGTGTGGCTTCCACAGATGCCCTCATGCACTTCCTCGAGCAGAGGCTCCACGGCTTCCGGGTGTACGCACAGCAGATATGGTCCCGAGTACGAGCGCTTGTACAGCTTATTCTGCTCGGATAGCCAATAGCGCGGGGCTGTTCTCCGTATCTTCTCCGTCTCGCCTTTATCTTCTGGCAACGGTCCTCCTTTCAGGAAAGCCACAATGGGATCCATCCAGCTTGGGCCTACGCGAATGCTGCGCACTTCCGCTATAGGTGTCTCCTTCAGGACGGAGACGTTAACTTCCTCCACCAAAATGACCCGAGGCAGGTTCGATTCTAAGGAGGTGGCCAACATGGCTAAGGAATCTGCGTGCGAGTTCTGTCCCCTCAGGACTTGCTCCACCCTGAAATCATCGAAATGATTCCATACGCTTCGCACCCGGGCGACATACTTCTGCATCCTTTCATCTCGGGCTTCGAACTCCCCTTTAATCTGGCCCACAACTAGCCCAGAGTCGGAGTACACTTCCACCCTCTTTCCCCCGAGCAGCTTGACCAGGTTTATTCCTACCAGCAGTGCTTCGTATTCGACCTCATTGTTGGTGGCCGGGAAACCCAGCCGTAATGATTTCTCTATTATTAGTTCCTCAGGTGTAATCAACACTACCCCCAGCCAGCCCCCTTTCGATTAGAGGCCCCATCCGTATAAACCCGCCATAAGGGGGCAGTGGAAGTGGTGGACATCGTTAGGCTCACGGCCACGCTTGCCCCTTCACAGGTACCCTCAGAAAACTCTGCTACAAAGTCGACTAACACTTGTCCTTTTATGGCCGTGCGGGGCAGGTACTTGACGTCATAAGCCCCCAACTTGGTGGCCCACTTGGCAATTCTGCCCGTGTAGTCAGACTTTCTCAGCAAGGCCTACAGTGGCAGCTGAGTCAGCACTGCCACAGTGTGGGCTTGGAAATAATGTGGGAGTTTCTTCGTGGCGTGCACGATAGCTAAAATCGCCTTCTCCAGAGGGAGATACCGCATTTCCACTGCCTACAATGATTTACTGACGTAGTAAACCGGCCTTTGGACCCCGTCCTGGTTTCTGATTAGTACGAAGCTGACGGAATGCTCCGTGACCGCCAGGTAGGCGTACAAAACTTCCTCCCTGTCTGGCCGGGATAGGATTGGCGGGTTGGACAAGTAAGCCTTGAGATCTTCGAACGCTCGGGCGCATTCCTCGGTCCACTCAAAGTCTTTCCACTTATGCAGTAGCTGGAAGAAAGGGCGGCACCTGTCCGCGGATCGGGAGATAAACCGGCTTAACGCTGCCGTCATTCCGGCTAGCTTCTGTACCTCCTTCGGGCTTCGGGGGGGATGCAGGTCGTTAATAGCCTTAATCTGGTCGGGGTTAACCTCGATTCCCCGATGAGTGATCATGTACCCTAGGAATTTGCCCGAACTCACCCCGAAAGAGCATTTTGATGCATTAAGCCGTAACTTGTGCTTCCTGAGCACTACGAAGATTTCTGACAAATCTGCGATGTGGTCCTCGGCCCTTTTACTTTTGACCACCATATCATCTATGTATGCCTCCATGTTCCTCCCAAGATGCTTCTCAAACATGCAAGTGATCATCCTTTGGTAAATGGAGCCGGCGTTTTTGAGGCTGAAGGGCATCACCCTATAGTGGAAGTTGCCAGTGGAAGAATGGAAGGCTGTCTTCTCCTGGTCGGCCGAGAACAAGGGTATTTGATGGTACCCTTGGAATGCGTCCAGGAAGCTCATCCGAGGATGCCCTACCGTAGCGTCCACTAACTGGTCTATCCTAGGAATTGGGAAAAGGTCCTTTGGGCAGGCCCTATTGAGGTCGATAAAATCCACGCAGACCCGCCATTTCCCACTTTTTTTCTGTACGACGACGGTGTTAGCCAGCCAATCGGGGTAGAAGATTTCCTTAATGGCCCCGGCCTATTTTAACCTGACCACCTCCTCCCTAACCGCCTCGGCGTGTGCGTCAGACGATCGCCGAGGGGGTTGCTTACGCGGGGCCACCCCTAGATTCACGTTCAAGCGGTGACATGCTAACTCGGGGCTGATCCCGGGGATGTCGCTCGCATCCCATGCGAACACGTCCAGGTTAGCCTTCAGGAACTCCACTAACTCCAACCTTTCTCTAGGGTGCAACTACGACCCTATCTGAAAATACCACTCTTCGCATGTTCCAGTTAACACTCTCATCAATTCCTCTGATGATTGTGGATGCGCTTCGGCAGGCTGCTCAGGAGCAGCCCCCTGTAATTGCTATTGGGCCGCATATTTGCAACTGGGGTTTGGGTCAGGCAAAGGTGGTGTGACAGCAGCTGCCAGGCATCGTCGGGCCATCACCTGATCCCCCGCCAGTTCTCCTACGCCCCCGTGAATGGGGTACTTGACCTTAAGATGCACAGTCGAGGGTACGGCGCCCATGGAATGCAGCCACGGCTTGCCGAGGATGGCCGTATAGGGGGAGAAAGCCTCCACAGCTATGAAGCTCACCCGGACTTCGCTGCCGTCAACCTGCACGGGAAGCTTGATTCTTCCCAGAGGGACCACCATTTTTCCGTCGAACCCCATGAGTGGGGAGTGGCACGCCTCCAGGTCTTCGAGTTTGAGACCCAGTCCTCTGTACAAATCGGGGTACATTACGTCAGCTTGGCTCCCCTGGTCAATTAGTACCCTTTTGACGTTGTATCCCCCAATTCTAATAGTAACGACCAAGGCATCCTCGTGTGGTTGTTGGGTTCCCCTTTTATCTTCCTCGGAGAAACTTAGGTCAGGGATCGCCATCCTCGACCTCTTGTTATGCCACTCTTCCTCCCTTGGTCTCGGGCCTTCCACCACAGACAGGACTTGGGAGCTCGGCACGGCGCCTCCGCCTGATCCGGCCAGAATCATATTAATGGTGCCTAGGGCCGGGCGTGAATGGTCGCCCTGGTGCAATCCCGTCTCCGAGGGCCCTATCTGTCCTATTGGCTGGTTCAAGAAGCAGCCCAGTTTCCCTGCCTTCGCCAATTGACTTAAGTGACTTCTCAATGTCCTACAGTCGTCCGTCTTGTGGCCCTTGTCCCGATGATAGTGGCAATAGAGGTTTTGGTTCCTCTTGGTCGGATCCCCGCCCATTCTGTTCGGCCAACTGAAGAATGGCTCATCCTTAATTTCTTCTAGTATCTGGTGCATCGACTCTTTGAACAACGAGTTTACCATATGGACCCCTTCTGGGGCCTGTCGGCCGGGGAATTCCCTTCGCGACCGGTCGTTACGATAACCCCTTCCCCGAGGATCTCCCTTTTCGGGGTACAATCCGGCCTTGCCTTTCCACTGGATTTGGTCTTCTTCCAATCTTTTGTAGGTTTCAATGCGTTCCATGAGTTGGCGCATGTTGACCGCGGATTTCATTGTTAAAGACTTCCTTAGGTCGTGGTCGGTCGGAAGGCCGACCTTGAAGGTCCTTACCGCGACGTCTTCGAAGTCCCCATCCACCTCGTTGTACATTTCCCAGTAGCAGTCGGCGTAGGTTTTGAGGGTTTCCCCCTCCCTCATTGTCATGGATAGCAGGGCGTCCAACGGTCTGGGTGCCCTGCTACAGGTGATGAACCTCATGCCGAATGCTCTAGTTAACTCTTGGAAGGATGCTATGGATCCCTCTCCCAATGCGTCGAACCAACGCATGGCCACAGGCCCGAGGCTGGAAGGGAAGACCTTACACAGGAGTGCCTCATTGTCTGAATGTATGGCCATCTTCTAGGTGAAGTGGCTGACGTGCTCCACCGGATCCGTTCTCCCGTTGTATATGGCGAATATGGGCTGGGAGAAACGATGAGGGAGCCTGGCCTTGTTAATCCTCCTGACAAACGGTGATTTGGAGATTTGCTTCAGGGCCTTGCTCATGGCGTCATTTCTTTTATCGTGACGAGAGGATACCCTCTCGCGCCTACGGTCGCCCTCATCCGAGGTGTCCGAGTACGTTTCATCAGGTAGGGTTCGGGACCTGCGCCGGTACAGCGGGTTTGGGCTTCCTCGCGAACCCTCACTTGAAGCCGCCGACAGACTCCTTCTATTGCGTTCCTTCCGTCTCAACCTCTTACGCAGGCGATCAATTTCCCGCTGCAATGCCAACGTGTCCCGTCTGTGTTGGGCTCGACTCTCGTTGCGGGTCCGGTCCCGCCCCTCTCGCCTTGAGCGGTGTGGCCCTGCTGATGTGCTGAGGGCTCGTTGCCTATCCCTTCTACGTTCCATGTCAAGGAAAGGGTCTCCCCCTCGTAGTCCAACCGATCCCTCCTCAATTCTATCCTCATTTGCCATTACTACTCAAGATGTATCCGCCAGAGCTTGTTGTTTCCCACAGACGGCGCCAATTGTAAGGACCCAAAAGAAAGTAATACAAAGTCTAAAGTAATGAGACAAGCTCTTTCCTTTCTTTTAGATCCAATACAACAGAATTTGTAAGAGGTGGGCTAGAACAACAAACATTCCATCCCCCTAAAGGCACCCAGCCTCCCCCTTAATATAGGCCTCCTCTTTTTGATCTGTTCCGTCCATCTTCAGCTATCCTTCGCTTCTTTCTTTGACACCTGTCACCTATCTTCTCTCTAGGAGCAGGCGGCGGCTGTAGCTGGTGCCGCTGTCACGGGCATCATCTCAGGTCATCTCCACAATTAATGCGACTGACAGAGTGGGTGTGCGCCATTTATTATTGATGTGACTGGGGGCTACTGCCCAGACGGCCGCCTGTCTGCCACTTACCTGTGCCTCCCTCGGCCGAGAAGGCTTCCTCTTTGGTACTTGGCGCGGTGCTCCTCAAGATTTAGCTCTTTTCTCGGGAACTATTTAGTTCTTAGGCCCCTGACCAGCTCTGTGTTCGACCCAAGAACAGTTCCCTCCATGCCCTTCCAGGAGCCTTGGCCCATTAGTTCAGCTCCTCGGCCCCCTTCTTCGTTCCTCGGGTGCCCACAGTAATGTTCTTGAAATACGTAAAAAAACAATAAATAGACCATTTTTTCTTATAAAATTGGAGCAATCTAAGATGTGCAATTTACATATTCTACTAAATGATTTTACCTAAATTGTTTTTCCTTTGATCCTTTTACGGTATTGTTTTAAATATACCAAATTAAAATATCATACTTAAACCCATTTTTTTAATTACTTCGCAAATGGCTTTGTGCGAGCTGGTATACCTCCCACAAATCACTACCAGTTTATGGATTGAAATTGAATAGATAATCGATTGCAACCTTTACAACATGCACATGGGCAACATTTTAGAAAGTTGAAGTTCATGTCATATGCCCAATAATTTCTTTAACTAGTATGTAGCCCCATGTATATGCATGAGTACAATTAAAAATAATCACAATTATACGGTTCAAATTATACATTTTTTTAGAAAATATTCAAATTATATATAATATTAGCTTACATTTTTTTAAACCATATATTTCTAAAATATGTAATGGTTTCTCATATTATATTATATATATATATATATGTGTGTGTGTGTGTGTGTGTGTGTGTGTGTGTGTGATTTAGAATTAATTGGTTTTAGAATCTTTGATTTTTGCACCGAATAATTCACTTATCACAAAAATTAAAAACTTAAATGGACACATAGCAAAAAATTGAGAATCCAATTAAAATTTAATTGGATTTTCTCTAAGTTTTGGTTATTAATATATATATATATATATATGTAGGGTCCAAATTTGATGGGCCAAGCACAAACTTTGCAAACTCAGCCCAATGAACCTCGAACAATGAATTTGTAGAGAATGGGTTAAACAGCTGGGCTGGAAATAGATTTAGCAACGATTCAAATAGACAAGTAAGGAAAAAATGATGTTCAGACTAGCATTCAGTAGAAATCCTCTTAAATCCGAAGAGGTTTAAGGTTTACAGACTTCAATGAATACCATTTTTTCTCCCCCGCTCTTCTGAGAGACCTATTCCCTTTATATATACTCCTCCCTCCTCATCTTCACCGTACACTTGTTATTCATCTAAGCATCCACTTGAGTACTAGTCACATTAGATGTTTGCTTTAGCCTGCCGTGAGTGGTAGTAGTTGAGGTTGTACTGTTCAGGTGTTTCTCCACATAAATGCAGTCAGGAAAGTTGCTGTAGTGCATTAAATGCGATGGTAGCAGCTTTTCCTCTAAGATATTTTATGTTCTTCTCATCCCTAGACATGCCCAGAGCTCACTCTTTGCCGTGGAATCTGCTGGGAGGATTGCTAGGGTCTTCAGTATATTTGTTTGATCAAGTTCTCTAGCGATCCGATGAAGGGAACCTCTTCAGACCAACCGGGTTGTCTTCGGACATACCCGTCATTCCCTCTCGAGTATATTTTCACCAAACGGACTCAGCCCTGATTCCTCTTATATCTTCGGACAAACGGTGATATTCAAATTGGGCCCCAGGCCCAATACGTAGCGTGGGCTTTCTTACCCACAATATATATATTGTATAGGTGTTCACAAATTACAGGGACAAGGTTTCTCTACTTTCTAGTTTGGAGAGAAATCTTATAAAATTCCCCTATATCTTTTTATTAAATATGAATTTTGAAAATCTAATGATTGGATTGCATTTTCTTTGTGTTCTTAACACACATATCAAATTTCGTTCAAATCATATGTTATTTACTATTTGATCAATAAAAAAAATTATACATAATTTTATACCACAAAAACTTAAAATTTAAACATTTGATTAATGACATAATTATTGGTCTTTAATCTTTTTAAGATTTTACAAGCATGAAAAATATAATAAAAGCATACAATCCAATGATTATATTTTCAAAATTTACATCAAATAAAAAGTCATAAGAAGAGTTTGAAGTTTGAAGAGAAACGTTTTCCTTGCTTACAGAGCTTTTTTAATGGATAGATCTTATAAAAGTTTGATCGTTGTGGGCATAACTGCAAGCAATTGGTTTTAGCTTTCAATTGATCATATGAAATTTAAGTGATGCATAAAGCCACTAGCTCTTAGCTTTCAATTGGCCTTTTTTACCAAATAAAGTTTTTTTTTTTTTTTTTTTTTTCATAATAGGAAGATAAAGCCTAGCGGGCTTTTGTTTTTGTTTTTTTTTTTCCTAGTTAAACAAGATACTTGCATATGTAATTTTGTTCTATCATAAGCCTACTTTTATTTATTTTTGATTGGTATCATAAGCCTATTTGGGTGGCCATATTAGAGCACGCCTTATTCTCCAATGTGGTTCAGTAAAATGCAAAATTAGTGCGTGATTTCTCAATTTCAAATCCTCCTTTGGCAAAAAGAAAAAGACCCAATTAAAAAACTTTAAATTTTACAACCCAAATAAGAAATTAAGACTTTAATTCCAAAGTATCCAAATACAATTAAAAGGAATTTCTAACACCAAAAAAAAAAAAAAATTTGCAAGATGATCATTTTTGATCGAGTTTGCATTGGCAATAAGGACAAGTGTTGTGCTTCTGGAGCCATAGAAGTAGACAAGATTGGTGATACGTATGAGAGCAGTTTATACGAATGAGATAATCCCCTGCTTGTGGTTCCTCCAAACATATATTACAAGTAAAACTCACATCAAATCCTTACTTTTGTTGATTGCTGCAAATAACTTGTTGATGCTCCCTCTTCAGATGACAATGATGAGGATGACCATGAAGGTGAAGATGAAAATTAGGATGAGCTGTTCATACGAATGAGATAATCCCCTACTTGTGGTTCCTCACTATCACTGAAACAATACACCTAGTCCATAAAATCCACAAGTGAATCAACATCGTCAGTTGGTTCATGTCCATGATCATCATGGTTAGTTTGATCAATAACTTGTTCCATATGGTGGCAGTGGAACTCCAATTCAGCCACAATGGAATAGCCAAAAGAGACAAGGTTGAATTTTGAAAAATTCTTGATGTCTAAGAATGACTATTTTTTAAGAGACAAGAAAGCAAGAAAAACAAAACATAGTACTGTGATAAAGATGCCTTTTTGTGTTTTCCTTTTCGAGGGAGGGAGACCTATACAATTATGATAAGTGTGTGTTGGATAAACCAATTTTAAATGCAAATCCTAGCATATGTGATAGAAGTGTTTTTTTTTTTTGAGAAGAATATAAAAGTGTTAATTGCATTTATAATTTTGGGTTGGTAAAATATTCAACTCAAGCAATTCAGCCCATTTCATGCAATCAAAATGTGTTAGTTTTATTTGTTTTAAATTTTGATACTTAAGTACTAGGACATAAACAATTTGAGCTTTGTTGAGTATTAAATGTTCAAGCTTAACTCAACAACAAATATGAAATATTCAAGCTTGGCTTGAGCTTGAACTAAGCTTACAAACTATATTTGAGCTTAGTTGAATAAGAGATATAGAGTTCAATCTCTGCCTATACCAAAAACCGATTAGTGTCTTGGTTTAATGATAAAAAACTATCATTAAGAGCAAATGTTATAGGTTGAAACTCTCTTAAAAAAAAAAAAAAAAGTTTGAGCTTGAGCTTGTTAAATAATCCAAAAACTTGAGCTCAGCTAAGCTTAAACCCAAGCTCTATATCAAGTTTTTGAACTTGAGATTCAATAAAAAGTACATTATCAAGCCTATATTAAGCATATTATCAAGTCTATCATTAAGAGCAAATGTTATAGGTTGAAACTCTTTTAAAAAAAAAAAAAAAAGGTTTGAGCTTGAGCTTGTTAAATAATCCAAAAACTTGAGCTCAGCTAAGCTTAAACCCAAGCTCTATATCAAGTTTTTGAACTTGAGATTCAATAAAAAGTACATTATCAAGCCTATATTAAGCATATTATCAAGTCTATTTAATTTAGACTTGTGGATTCAAATCCCAATTAATTAAAGGCTCGGTAAAATTTAAGTTTATTTTTTAAGTCCATATCACGCTTATTACCAAGCTCGTAAACTAGTTTAATCTCAACTTGTTTTTTATCGACTCGATCTATTATTCATGAGCCTATTCATGAGCAACTTTTTTGTTTGGCTCAGCTCATTAATTAAACAAAATTAATGTTCAAAATTGGCTCATTTATAAACAAACAAACATGAATAAGCTTTTTATCAAGTCAAGCCCAAGTTGTTTATTAATAGATTGGTTCACTTACAGCCATAACTTAAGTTTAAATTTGTTAGTTACGATAGTATTTTGAGAGTTAGAGATTGAGATCTTATGCAATAACTTTTAATGGCCAAGATTGAGAGTTGAAAAAAACAACTTTCAATTTCAACCATTGAAAAGAAATAGTTAAAAAAGTAAAAGAGTAAAAAAAATTGTGAGAGGGAATTGAACAATTGCACCAAATGGTATTGTATCTAATATCAATCCGAGAGTTTGTTTTGATCAAATTAGAATATTATGTCTAATCATGTAAATTGTATCATTAATTGATAACGATTTAAAATAATTTAATGTAACCCAAATTTTTTAATATTCCTACCAAAATGTTTTCTTAACCCAATGAGAGTTAGTCCATAAATACATTCTCCTTTCTCCCATATGATACTTATCCTATGTTTGAATCCATTCTTCTTCTTATTTTATTTTACTTTTTACACAATGCACTATACATATGTATTAGAACTTCTAATCTCTAACACTTACTAAGCTTGTCCATTTATTAAAAAAAGAACTCAATTACAAGTAAAATCCTTCAATACTTTTTTAGAAATTAATACAACAAAAGATGTTCAACTTCTGCTCCAAACAATTTAAAAAGCTTTATAGGTAAAATCAAACTAGAAAACTATCAAATTGCATTTAATTATTTTTTGATCTTTAATGAATGTAATAAACTATTTTTTGAATATAAATATGAATGTAAACATAAACTTGTACTTATATGATTGTTTTTATATTATGTTATAAACATAAACTTATGTTGATATTTTTTTAAATATAAATACTATGATTGTACTTACATTCCATGTACTCTATTTTGGTCATAATTAATCAAATCTATAGATTCTCGAGCATCTCACCAAATTTACTTAAGTCATATTATGCTCATTCTCCTCCTAATTAATAAGAACCTTACTTAAGGAGTGATTTTAAGCATTAATACTATATTTTTAATTAAATACCTTAGTCAGAAGGTAACTAACTTCAATGCGAGCATTAGTATTATGAAAACAAAAAATGGTGCTCTCGCTTTTTGAGTTTGATTTTAGAATCATCATCATCATCATGTACGGACAAAAATACTTTGATAATCTCAATAACAGAAAACACCAAAAAATGAAAAACGCCCCAAGTGGTGTCATTTTCTCCACAAGAGTTGACATGATGGATAGTTTTATCCAAAGTGTAAAGAAAAAACATGAGAGAGAGAGAGAGAGAGAGAGAGAGAAGTTTTAATCTCGTTTAATCATTTAGTTGCTAGCTACGTAAAATCTGTATTTCGTCCACCAAGTAATAACTAATAACTGAAAATATTATTATAAGAAATGTATCCAGTGCCATTAATGTCAACTTAAGTATGATGTTTAAAAATAATAGGGCGTCATGCTTCCTTAGTGCGTCAGCCATCACAATGTCAACAAAACTTCCAACTATGGTAGAGAAGTAGTGAAATAGATTGTAATCTTCATTTTAACAGTAATGTTGCACAAAACTTGCAAAAAGGGTATGAGAAAAACCATCTAATTGTGATTTGTGATAATTAAAATAAAATTATACTCCTGGAGCATCATGAACTAAACTTGAGAAGAATTCAATTACAAAATAAGTTTTTTTTGTTTATTTTTATAATTCGATAATTAATGGAAGAGGAAGGAGATTTAAACCTCATATATATATATATATATATTTTTTTTTTTTATTAGAAAAAAATTCCTCCCCCCACCCCTCACCCAACCAATAAAAATTACATATTACAAGGTCTAATATTTAAAATTGTGAATTAGGTACCTAAAACTATTAACTCTAATTTAATTATTTATTAATCTTCAATTAATGTAGTAAATTGTTTTATAAAGATAAGTATATGTTTAAACATTACTATAAAATAATTAAATTAATAAAACCTGAGCCTATTAATAGACTCACTCATACCCATTCCAAGTTAGAGCAATTACAAGAAAAATAGAGAAGTTCTTGGCAAAGAATGATGTCATTTCTAGTGGAGCAAAAATAGAGACGTTCTTGGCAAATAAAAGTATTCTTTCTAATGGAGCTTTGTGTTTAAATGATTTTTTTTTTTTTTTTTAATTCAGTTTCTTTTTATGCTATTTCTATTATTATTGTGTTGGCACCGACACAAATAAAGTACTTCAAATTCTAATGTGTTATTAGAATTGCATCCATCCAACAACACCCATTACCCATTAACTACCTACATTCAACATTCTTATTTTGTCATGGTATTACATAGAAAACTTCACCTTACAAAGAACATATCGCATCCCTTCTTATGGTAACTGCCCTTCACAAATAAAAACATCCATTACCCATTGCATACACACAACGCGTTCATCTAAGGTCGTGACATTCAAAACCCATGCACATCTTCAACATTTCAACTCTATTACAACTATTTAATATGATATAAACACAATAAAAGTAATTGTATGAGTATATATCTAACGAATAAAAATTTATACAAACCATATCTTAGAAAAAATAATGATTAAAATTTAAATATATGTTATTTATTTGTAAATTGAGATATCCAATGGTTCAATAGAGTAATAAGAAGCTTTGAATGAATCGAAGGTGAGAAATGAAGACAAATTAAAAAGAAAGAAGGTGAGAGAGAGAGAGAGAGTTGTAGAAATTGTCCGGAACGAAAGATAAAATGTAGGGATGAGGGTTTGCTGAGTTTAAAGATAGCTAGGCATGGATTCCCAAATTCTTAGTGGAGCTCAAGTTTATAAAAGTTGAATTCTCTAAAGAGAAGAAGAAAAAAAAAAACATTAAACACTCAACTCTTAAAAAGTCAAGTTACTTATAAAACTCGATTTTATAAAACTTGATTTTCTTGTTAACCTTTTTTTTGTTTTAATAACAACTTTTTAAGAGCTATGTTCCTTGCAATTTTTTTTTTTTTTTTTTTACTTAGACCATAATTTCTAAAAGGGCCAAGTTCCACCTTTTAAAAAAATTACATATTTATCAAGAAATCAATTTTTCAAGAGTCAAGTTCATTGTAATTTTTTTTTTTTTTTTTTGCACTTTACTCGAGTTATGAAAAGTCGAGTTTCAAGCGGAATTTTTTTTATAAAAAAATGCCATATTAGCCGCACCACATTAGTTGTTAGTTTCTTAGAGCTCAATTTTGGAAAGTCAAGTTACAAATAAGGCTATTCCCCTAGATAACTTTCATAGGAACTTGCTTGGTAAAATTGTTTGGGCAAAAGAAACATTATTTTGCAAAAAATGGCCCATTATAGTAATGCAATTTATCATATGAATGGAAAGATAAGAATACTCAATTGAAGAGCTGATTCTAACCATATGTCACTTAAAAATAAACTTAAATTATCATGAGATAGGCTTGCCATTATAAATATAAAACCATTTGGTCAAAAGCACTACTCTTAGGCTTGCCATTAAAAATTCAAAACATCTAATGCTAAGAAGTTATTATGGGAGGGGTAAAATCTGAGTACCAAATGGAGCTCTATAGGCCCAACTTGAGGAGGTGGAAGGGCCCATCCCCTCATTAGTCCTAACCCAATACACAGATGAGAGCCCAAGAATAGAGGCCGACCGCCTGAGGAGTCTAAAGAGTGAGCGTTCCTTGAGAGACATCGAGTATTCCACTTGCACCAGAAGACAAAATACTGAAGAAGACGGTAGAGACATGCAAGCAAAGAAGAAGGGAAATATTCAGATAAAGTAATCATCACCTACGCATTCAATGCACTGCACCAACTTAGCTAGTCGTATTAATGGTAGAATGACTCCTGAATAGTACCCTCCCAGCTTGCAGCACATTCTACTACCTCCAGCAAAACCCTGGTGGGACAAAAATTCAAAGGAAGATCCGTGGCTGTACAAGTGGAGAGCTAGGATGCAATTCAGTTAGCTATATAAAGAAAGGAAACCCCTCCAAATCAAGGGATGAAAAACTAAAAAGAGAAATATACCATGTGTAACACTACCTTGTAACTGAGACTTGAATATTATATGAACTACTGCTCCTCGGCCTAACCCAAGGACTAAAGGAAGTATTAATCTCAAAATTTTACTTCTCTCTTTTGAGTTACTTGATGTTTTTCCATTAACTTAAAAGCTAAACCATACAAGCACACCAAGGTTGACCTCGAAAACCTATTCTCTAACAAATTAATTGTACTAGGCGGTCATACCTAATTTCTCTATTCTAAGAGAGTTAAGTCTGTTTCTGCCCGCTTACAGTTATTATTATTATTATTAAACAAATGATTTTAAGTACCTAAATTGTTTGTCCTTCACAGTATTGTTTTGAAAATACCAAATTAAAAAATCATACTAAAACTCATTTTTAAGTACTCCGCATACAGCTAACGGAGATTGTGGGAGGTAATTGAGTGATGATTTATGAAAAAAAAAAGTGACAATGGAGATTTATGGCCCAAATCACTACCAGTTCATGGATTGAATAGATAATGGACTGCAATCTTTATACGATGCAGATGGGCAATATTTTAGAAAGTTGAAGTTCATGCCATATGCACAATAATGGCTCTAATTAGATGGGTGTTTAAAGAGTTTTTCATATGGATATTGGATAGATCTTATAAAAGTTTGATCGTTGTGAGGCAATTGGTTTCAGCTTTCAGTTGATTGTCTGAAATCAGTTGGTCTTTTTCTTTCCCAGATAAAGATGGTTTTTTTTTTTTTTTTTTTTTTTTTTTTCGTATTCTCCAATGTGATCCGGTAAAATACAAATTTAGAGTGTTATTTCTCATTTCTACCTTCAATGAGGATTATCCTTTTCTAGTGGTCAGTAGTGGCCAACACTATGCAAACGGATATAACCGAAAGTGAAACTCTCATTCTATTAGCCACTCAAAGACACTTCCTTTCTCACTCAATTCCTCTAGAATGGCTCTTTTGCCAGACATAAATGTTGTCTCCAAAACTCTACAAGCCCTTCCAAGGCTTTCCAAAATTCAAAGGATACCAAATAGGATAAAAATAGTTGGATTTCTTGGCAAGAAAAAAGATGATTTTCAAGAATACCCATTACAAACTACAAGAAGATTAGCGATAGGCCTTGCCTCCATAGCTCTTATTGGAGATTCTACCAAGGGGATATCTCTAGCTAAGGATAATGGGTTCTGGTACGAAGGCCCTATACCTGTGCCTCCTGTCTATAACAGTAAGCTTTCTCATTAACAACTCAGTATGTAAAATGTGCACTTTACTCTGTTTGCTTCTTTATAAGCTGCATAAATTGCTTCCCAGTGCAGCCAGGCTTCTATACATGTTTCATAATTGTTCTTTTTCTTACAGAGATTGCAAATGAGAAGACGGGTACACGTTCTTTTCTGAAAATTGGACTCTATGTGGCAAATATAGGAAGCAAAGGTAGTGAATATAGGCTGAGGAAAACCGCCTTTGATCTCTTATCAATGCCAGATTTGATCAAACAAGACACTCTAAACTATGTCAGGAAGTATCTTAGATATAAGTCCACCTTCATGTACTATGATTTTGACAAAGTGATCTCAGCTGCATCAGAAAACGAAAAACAACCTCTGACTGATCTGGCTAACAGACTGTTCGACAGTTTTGAAAAGGTAAATCATTTGTCACTTAAAAGCTATATGATAATCACTTGCAACTTCAATCTAAAACTAGAATAGCTTAGAATTGTAATCCAATGTGTTGACAGCTTGAAGACGCGGCAAAGAACAAAAATCTGCCTCGGACAGAATCATCTTATCAGGACACAACAGTTATCCTCCAAGAGGTCATGGAAAGATTTGCATAATCTATGGAAGCTACTGTTGTAGTTTAAACAAAGTCAGTGTACTTAACTTTGAGGTACTATTGAAAATATTAAATTGCACTTTGCTCTGCCATATTAGTTTTCAAAAACACTGGTATATTTAAAACAGTCAAGTTCTTTTAAATAGACCCAAAAAAAAAACCAAAAAAAAATAGCTTTCTTTTTCTTCTCTTTGTTAAGTAAATGACAAAACAGTAATGTTAGCATGTTTCAGAGGTCTCATTTTGGATTCATGGTTAGTTTTACATCAAAAATAATAGTAGGTGTACAGTGTACTTGTAAATTATATGATTTAGAAAACACTAGAGCTATGGTTTGGCTAACAAAAGGCAGAAGAAAGACTTCAGTAAGTAGAAAGTTATCAAAAATCAGTTTCAGGCTTTCAGCGCAATTGGAACCTATAATCAGAAACGCACATTCTTTAATTAATACAAACTCAATATTTTTTTTTTTTTTGCTATACAAAATATAGACCTATGTTAGAATCACTCATTTCAAATTTTGATACAAGTAATGCAGATACAGGAAACTTGGTTGCCTCATAAAAGAAAAGGAATTATTAATCTATCAAAAGATCAGCCATAGCTTAGGCGAGAATCTGAAGGGCGCACATTGTTGTTGGTTTGACGCCGGGGAATCCCAATTTCACAAGCATTTACCCGGGCTGCGAAACGGAGTGAACAAAGTGACTCCCCAACTGAGGAGGGATCAGGAGATATGTTTACGAACATCAATGTCTTTGAGTCCCCACCTAAGCAAGGCTGGTCAACCAGTGATTTTACAAGATTAGAACATCTCAAATGATCATATGCAACTAGAAGAATAGCAAGAAACAGTATTGAATAACCATATTCTATTTCTTTGCCTTTCTATCAACATGTTTGCTTAATTTGATCCAAGAGTGTCATTAAAAACAAAAGTTGGAATCATATATCCAAGCCATAATATATTAGTTTCCAAAAAAATGCCGTGGCCAAATTCATCAGATGCAACTGATTAGCTTGCTCTTTATACAAATCGAATAAAAGCAGTGTACTGTAGACAGCATATCATCCCAAGACATACACATTTTTCAATAGAAAATTGCTAAATCAGGCAAGTAATTGAATCACAAAATCCGGCTAGTGATTCTCCAGTCAGTTGACTCTTACAGTGATAATTAAAACACAAATGTTGCCATGTCATGAAATAAGTGCTGTAGAGAAAATAAATTAAATAAATAAAAGTTGTATGCTAGAGCTAAATGTTTTTTTATTTATTTTTTTTTTCTTCAGCATAAGCATTCAAGGATGATAATTGAGTTTCCTCTACCACAAACTCAAAAAAAATTTGAAGAAAGACTCTAGATTCATATTGAAGCTAGGAATTTAATTTATAAATTTTTAAAGAAATTACCTGAAGAAGATATGTAAGCTTCGAGTTTCTAAAGGGTATGTGGTCCTCCTTCTTTGCCAATGCAAATATAACATCACTTAGGGATGATAAACTTTTATTAATGGCCTGTTATAATTGCAAAACATAAATAAATATCAGAAAATTCCACAAAATGAATTGCAGAAAAGAAATAGAATCAAAATAGTTTTGCCAAAATACTTGGGTTTCTTTCAATCGATCCCCAGTTGATCCGCTCTTAGAAAGGCGCTCACTCCCAGCAAGATCAATAAGATTCAGAACTCCTTGTACTTGTTGTTCAGTGCTCTAGCACACAAGAGTGGAAATTAAGAAAAATAAGTTTCAACAATACAACATCTAAGAAACAGAAGAAAGAGAACTGGACTGTGCTGAATGATTGTACCTCATTAATACCAAATATTCGCAGGGTGAAAACAAAATGACTTCTCGATGATTGCTCATTCATCTGGGTCTTGCCTACAGACCTAAAAGGATATAAGTAAAATATTTTAATGATAAATTCTTGTGAAGTACAGGGAGCTTTGGGACCAAAAAATAAAATAAAATCCTTAAACCTAATATAACAATTTTGCACCATAGTTTACATGTATCATTTAAACAACTTTCGTAGACTGAAATTGAATCACATCCAGCAAGCCTTTATACCACTAGGGAAATTAAATTTAGTAGAACAAAGCATACAACATTGCAAGTAAAATTTAATAGCTATCCCTTATAAAGAGAAATCGTATTTATAAAACAAAAGAGAATTCCTTACATAGAAATATGGCATAACGAAAATCAACTTTGAAATATGCATGTTCTAAATTTTTACCTGCTCTGTTCAGCCTGATCTAAAAGAAATGAGACCTCTTTAGCACTGCGGACATCCAAAATTGTAAGATCAGAGACGTGTGTGTTTCCATTCCCGTCATGTTTAATTGCATACTGCTTTCCAGCAACACCATTGTCTGTTGAAGATGATCGATTGGTTGATAACAAATCACGAATTGTTTCATTGTATATTTCCAACATAGACACCTACAGATGTTTATAAAATTCAAATTTTCAATAATTATGTATAGGAATACAGTCATGTACTATGGAAATGAGAGCATAATAAAAAGATATCTTGCTCACCTGCATTTCATATCTCCAACCTTGAGCTTTAAGAGCTTGCCTAGTTTGAAATATTTGTTCTAGGGAACGAGGTATTAAACCTTTCTGCTCAGGATGTCCTGGCCTACCCATCATGGTATACGTTTTACCAGAACCTGTTTGACCATATGCGAAAATGCAAACCTGAAACATGCATCCATGGTAAAATTCTATCACGTATCAATCATATTGACTAAAATTTCAGGTAGCTACCCACTTATCAACTTTATATGTAAAATACTAAAACATATAAGCAAATGGAATTATTATAAGATTGAAAAAACTCTTATCTCACAAAATTCTAACAAAGATATATAAACATACAAATACAATGCTATTTTTGTGTATATATTATACATATATGTAATATACACACAATATATACATATATATATATATACACACACACATTACTTGGAAGAAAATTGAATGATTAAACAAAAACTATAAATGCATTACTATGATAAAATATATAAAATGACTTCAACATTTGGAGCTAATTAATCACCTTATACCCATCGAGAGCACTTTGTACAAGCTGTGAGATTTCTACAAAAACATCATCTTGTGTTGCATCAGGCATGAAAACCTGGTCAAATGTGAAAGAATGTTTTTGCCCTGATTGCAATATAAACTTAAGTGAGTTCTTAATTTTCAATTTCCACTATGAATTTTCATATAATTGCTATCATGTAGAAAAGAAACTTGCTATCTAAAAATCTTTTCACCAAGGAATTTACCATTTTGCCCTACGTCAATTCCCCGTCCAAGAATTTCAGTTGATGTGGGATAAGTGATAACTTTTCCTTCTGTGCTAATACCATCATCAGGCAAAAGAGGCCGCACTCTACAGAATACTCGTATGTTCCCTTTTAGTTCCTATAGTATAAGATACCTTAGTGAGATATACAAATTTTCAACAAATAAAAGTTCGTATGACAAGAGTATTACCAAAATGGTATTATGTAATTTTTTGCGTAGCATCTCTCCTTCCACAAGTTTGAATTCTGCATCTGCTAGGCGAGTTTGTAACTCATTTATAAGTTTCTTTTGCCCTTCATATTCAGTTCTCGTCTCCAATGCAGATGAATCAGAAAGCTACAAAGAGAGCAAATTTGATATCAATTATAAATCTACCAACATGACCTAATGATTCATGCCTTAAAATTTTAAAACCACAATGGCACACATGCAATATAAAATAAACACAATTTTTGCTTAACTCAATATCACTACCTGCAATTTCTCCTCTGCAGTCGCTAGTTGAGTATGCAGTATCTTTAATTGGTTATTTTGTGACGAACAAGTTGCCTGTAAAAGAAACCCAACATCTTATAAAGTTTTCATTTTAAATGTAAATCCATAAGATGTTATAAATATTAACAAATAAAACCAACATTGTTACTAAAACAGGGAAATCGGTAAATCAACCTCTAGTTCACTTGTTCTTGTTGTCAGGATGTCCAACTCAGCACTGTATTTTTCTGAGGATTCCTTATATTTCACCATATCAGTTGAAAGAGCCTGTGCTTGTGATTGTAGCCGATCACGATCATCTCTCACTTGGTATAGCTCCGCCCGAAGACAAGCAGCTTCATTCACCAAAGCATCCTTTTGCTTTATAGCCTCATCTTGAGAAGCCTAATAGCATCAAATTCAATGCAAGAGGTAAAATTATAAAGAAATATTAACAGTGAAGATAAAAATAAGAGGGAAATATATTTTCACTCTTGAACCCAAAACTATAGAGGTAAACTGCACAATTACTACAAACTCCATGGTGCATAGTAAAATCCTTCATATATCCAAAACAGTCTGCCAACACAATCATAACATAGCAAAAATAACATTCAATTATTTTGATAAATCTTCCTAAAGAAAGCTTGTAAGAGCACTGTAAGTATTAGTATATTTATGAGCTTT
This sequence comes from Quercus gilva, assembly GCA_023621385.1. NCBI lineage: Eukaryota > Viridiplantae > Streptophyta > Magnoliopsida > Fagales > Fagaceae > Quercus > Quercus gilva. The sequence goes on from CM042480.1 coordinate 16,205,010, forward strand.
GATATCCATTATTGGCCTGGTTTCCAATAGTAAAAAGCTTTCAGGACCGATGGGTGGAGTCTAGTTATCTGTGGGGTTTCTGAAAATTTTGAACACATACACCGTATCAAAAATGCCAAATAAAATTTTTCACTGCAAGAATAAACCGTTTCCTGATTACACAATTCAGACCAATTTCTTTGACCATCTTCTAATTTATCCAGTCATTCCCTATTTTGCAGGTGGAGTAAAGGTAGATAACTATGTCTTCTTACAAGTATGCACATTAAAATCACAATCCATACAAAATAAATAAATAAAAATAAAATAAACTTACTCTGGACATAGTAAGTTGACCCCTTAACATGCTGAGGTTTTCAACCATGGTAGCCTTATCTTTTTCTATGCGCTTAAGCTCATCCTCAACCGTAGAAAGGTCTGTGTGAAGTTTACCATTGTATTGCTGTAAGCTTGTGTTGTATTCCTGTAATCGCTTGTACATATCATTAAGTGACGATATCTGCAGAGTTCAGCAAACCCAAATGCAAACATTTAAGTTGATAATACTGTATCAATAACTTAAAGGAAAAAGGAAAAACAAAATAGGACTAGGTAGGTGAGTCTGAATTTATTATCTGCTTTACCTTCTGATTAGCACTTAAAAGATCTCGTTGAGCTCTGGCAAGCTCTTCTGATAGAGAAGCTTGTGATCGCTCAATATTCAGTCTAGCCTCTTTCTCCCTTGCAAGACAGTCCATTGCAGCCTGATTTTGATATTCAAGACATTTTATAATTAATAAACGACAATCATTTAAACAATAACTTCATGACTAGAATGTATTAGCTTTGAAACTTGTCCTCTTACCAACTTATCCGATTCTTCCTTCGTAAATTTCTCTTGTAAAGAAGTGTAATTCCTTCTTAGCTCCATGATAATTGAATTCAATTCTTCTTCCTTGTTTTTCATTAGTACCTCTAAAATCAAACAAATCTATTTACATCACCCGTCAAATTTACTTAGAACCCCAATGAAACCAAAGAAATCAATCATACCGATTTCGTTGCATTTCTGCTCAGCTGAATCCAACGTTTTCTGCAACTTCTCTTGCTCTAATAAGTAGCTTCCCTCAAGCTCTTGGAACCATTTGATGCATAACTTTAGCCTCTTGATATACTCCACCATATTATCACATCTTTCCTAGAATCCAACAATTTAAACCAACAACTTGATAAAGCAAAGTCCAAAGTTCAAGTCCTATTTAATTAAACCAGTGCAAACTAAAGACCCAATAAGTTATACACTCAAACCCTCCCAAAAAAGAACAAAAAAAAAAATTTTGAATCACCATATTATCACATCTTTCCTAGAAATCCAACAACTTGATAAAGCAAAGTCCAAAATCTTAATTCCTATTCAATTAAACTATATAAAACCCAACACCCATTAATCAATTCACTCAAAAAAAAAAAGAAAATCAACAGATGAACTCAAAATACTCAAAACTCACTTACCTTAAGATTGAACCTGTCCTTCCTTTTGGGTTTCTCATTCAGCAAAGCTTCAACATCTTCTCTAGTAAACTCAATCCCTCCACACTCCGACCCAGCATTGCTGGCCGGAGCGCTATTGGGGCCGAGATCTTGACCGCCATTTACAACTGAAAAGGCTTGCCTGAACCTCCCATTATTTGCCGTTCCAACCATTTTTTCATCACCAATACACTTCTTCTAAAAAAAAACAAAATTCACCCAAAAAAAATTGAAGAAAAAAAGAAGAAGAAGAAATAAATTAAAAATAAATAAGAGTGGAAGTGCTAATAAATCTTAACCCAAAAGAGAAAAACAAAAGCAACCCATTAATATAAATGGCATAGAGAATGAAACCCAGGTCTTGAAATTTGAAAGAAAGAAAGCGTGTAAGATAGTATAAAAGAGTAAATGAAAGCTTACAGTTGAAGAAGGGCATGTGGGTGAGGCCCTTGTCGTGGGGTTGTTGTTGTTGTGTGGAAATGGACGCTTGTTCTGGTTCTCCGAGGCCATATTGTTTGAATAATAAGCACAAAGACAGAGAAAGAGAGAGAGTGTATGTGCGTTAGTAAGGTTTAGAGTGGGACCATGAATTGCAATGAAAGCTAACAGTGTATCAGAGCCGTTGCTTGAACGAGCAGGAAGATCAAGAAAGAAGGGTCTGTGAGACAGTGAAATATTTTAACGTTTTTTCTTTTGGAATATAAAAAAGATTTGAATTCTTTTGAAATGGTATCAGGCGGTAGCACGTGAGAGATTCGTTAGAATACCGTTATTCCTGAATTGCCCTTATCTTAACTTACTTCATCGATTGTTCAGATGTTTTTGTTTGTGTTGTTCCTAGCTTTTACTATTCCATTTTTTTCTTTTTTTTTTTATTGAGTTTTAATTTATTGTGTCCGCTACTTGTAATTACTTTTTATCATCATATAGATTTTATCATTTCGTATCATAAGACACCTTCAAAACCCCCTAGATCGATAGTATGATGGATTTGAACTTGAAGCATTTAGAGTTTATGTCATACCTTAAACTAATGAGTTTATACGAGTACTTTTATAAATATGGGTGTTTAAGAGCAACTGTATTAGTAGTTGCAAAACTTATCAAGTCTGCTTATTATAATTACTTTTTATCATCATATAAATTTTATTAGTTGTACTAATTAGAATTCACTATTATTCTACTTCGTATCATAAAGCACCTTGAAAACCCCTAGATCAATAGTATGATGGATTTGAACTTGAAGCATTTGGGATTTATGTCATATCTCAGATTAATGAGTCTATACGATTACTTTCATAAAGATGGGTGTCTAATACTTATGAGTTTTGAGTAGCTAAATAATCTCATATTATACATATGGTTTTCTGCCCCCACACAATATATAATTATTGGAAAGAATCATTGAAGTGTCTTACTGCATTAGTTAAGAGACTTGAACTCAAGATTTCATAGATCGCATTAAGCTTAAGAACAACTAGGTCACCAAGCCTTGAGGCTATTAAGAACTTTTCATGTGCACTGAAAAATTTTTATTGTGTAATTCACTTTTTGTTTTTTGTTGAAAATAACTTGCTTTTCTGAAACTATTCTAAGAATATATATATATATATAAAATAAAAAAATAAAAAAACTGACTTGTTTTTTTCAACCTTTGGTTAAGACCCTGAAAATGAGTTTTAAAAAAATATTCTTTACTATGTTGACTTAAGAAGAGAATCATCAGTCAAAAAAAGAAGAGAATCATTACTATTTTCTATAATTTTAAATAATTATATAAACAAAATTTTCATTCACGAAAATAGAACCTATAGTAAAATATTTTCTATCTTTTTCGTCATTTGTGAGCCTCAAATAGGAAAACAAACTAAAAATTAAAAATGTATACAAAATAAATAAATGAAAAAGCTACTAATCAATCAACGTTGATCAACAATTGGTCAACTGTCGGTTAATAAAAAAGAGATAGAGTAAAAACAGTCTATTAATAAAAAAGAGATAGAGCAAAAAGTTATAGGTTATCAATGGGAGAGTTTTTGAGGTGTGGAGTTTTTTATTATTATTATTTTTTTTTTTTTTGAGAGATTTTCAACTTATGATCCGCTCTTAATGATAGCTCTTTATTATCAGACCAAAATACTAATTAGTTTTTTTTGTAGACGGGAATTAACCTTCAGATCTCTTATACAACTATCAACATTTTACCAATTAGTATGAAGTTTATTTTGAGTGTGTATGTTTCCGAGAAAAAAAAAATTTCGCTCTTAAAAATGGAAAACGTTTCTCTTTATCAACTTTTTTTTTCATTATTCACTAAAAATGTTTCCTATTAAATTGTATTTTTCCTACTATACCAAACATTAGAAAATGCAAAAAAAAATTTATTGAAACAAAGAGCTCCAATAATTTCTTTATTGTAAGAAATTAGGTGTCTTTCGTAAATAATTTTTTTTTTTTAAAATCAAGTTTGTAATTCCCCCCACCTCCCTTAAATTTTGACATTGTTACACTTTTTTTAATTAAAAAAATATTTTTTTAAAAAAAAAGCTATAATGAGATGCTTGTATTGTATACACCTTGATTATTAAATAAATGGACTTGACACTGTATTCACACCTAAATTTTATATTAAAAAATTCACATTTATATGTATCTTGGTGATAAAAAAATAATTTAAAATATCCTCGTTTATTTTTTAATATCCTCTTTTATTTAATTATTATACATGGGACCAAATTGTATCAACCACAACCGAAACTATACCAACCTCTAACCAAACTGAGTTATTCTTTTTATGCGGATAACAAATAATTATGCAATAAACAATAAAAAAAATATGCAGAACAATGATAAGATAAAAATAATTTTTTTGATTAAAAAATGAATAAAAACATCTTTATGAAAAAAAAAAATCAATTATATTGAGAATCGAGGTCGCACTGCAGTCTTGGTCGTTATTTATTTTATTTTTTAAACTTTTCCAGCTACGTACAATTGTCGAACTTGACCAATATACAGTTTTGTACTCCAAATTGTGGCTCCATTATATCAATAATTTGTACATAGGTGATAGGGCTGCCCAAACAATAACCTCTTGTATTTATGATTTGTTTGATTGAAATTATTTTTCATCTTAAAAGAAAATGTACTAGATTTCTAGATGATCATAATATCATCTTAGGTGATAAAGTGATTGATGTGTCCCATACAAGCTCAGGCATTGTTGTTGTTTTCTAAAGCATCATTCTAATTGGTTATGGTGAAGACCTTTGATCACAGCTGCAGTTAGTAGTGAGTAAATCCCAATACAAAGAAAAATATTAGAACCTAACACAATGTCTTACATTGTCACCAAATGCCTTCACCTTAAAGACAAGATAGCTATAAGCATGCCTATAAAAGAGCCACTCATGGAGTATCCTCTCTCTTTTGCGAGAAATTATACAGTTCTCTGGTAGACAAGTGACGTGATCCATCATTCCACTAAAAAACTCCCACTTGTTTAAAATTGCTGAGTCAGTAATTAGTTCTATTTAAAAAAAAAATTCTAACTCAACAATTTTAAACATGTGTGAATCTTTTAATGAAATGATAGATCACGTCACTTGTCCACCATTTGGACCTTATAATTTCTCCTCTTTTGCTGTACCAAACCAAAGATTCCCATTATTCATTTGTATAGTTATAGATTCATGTATATTGGTCCCTAAACTTTCACACCAGCTTGGGATTAAACAAATATACTTTCTCTTTGCGTTAGATGGGAGCCAAGAATTTTCATCTTTACTTTCCCATGAAACTTTTGGGACCTCTCACACACTCTTTGGTAAGGTAACAAACTTGGAAAGAGTGGAAGTATCTATCTCACATGGTACTAGTTGTTGGTATGACCATTCAATTCTTGGTACTGGGCTGCAATCCCAACTGTCTCTATCTAATTATCTCTAATCCTTTTTGGAACCTTGTTCTTTACCCATTGCCCAAATTGACTTTCCCTCTTTATATAGTTTTATGCTAAACTTGTTGTTGAGATAATACTTAAAAATATAATTTCATGGTGATATATCATAGATTTGATATATCACTTTCCAGCTTAAGCAACACCTTAGCCTTCTTTACTAAAGGGAATAAAGGCCAAAATTCTGTGTGTCAATCTTGATGTTCATAGCTTGCCTTTTCTGATAGCTAATCAGAAACTGCTGAAAGAAAATGCAACACTGTTTGTCGGTGCAAGTGACAAAAAATTATGAGTCAAAATTTTTGACAGTTTTGGTGGCTTGTGCAATGTAACTTGGTAAGTTCGTAGCATTCAACTCTAGATATGAATTTAGTGGCATTTAATTGAACTTACTGCTTTTACAAGCAATGTCTAGTGCTCCTTTATGACTTGTCGTAAAGATGATGAAAGTTCCTTTTCTTCTAGCTAATACATGTACATGGAGGCAAACAAAGGGCAATTACAATCTTATAATTATAAGAACAAATAGTTAGGTGGGATGAGTAATAACTAATTATTTGTTTTTTATGATCTGAATATATATATTCAAACATGTGAGTCAATAAGTCACTAAAAATAAAAAATGTCAGCCTGCAACTACTATGATCATTCAAAACCTTCTTTTTTTCATGAATGGAATTTATAAATCCTCATGTTTAATTTTGGTCTAATAGCAAAAGAGTTGTAAGTTGTAAGTTATGGTATAAAGTTTGATCAGCTAATTGTAGGAGGCACCAATCAATTTTGGTTTATCCGACACCCTTATAATTATTCTTTTGACTATTAAGATAATACTATTCTAGTGATCCGGTACCGATAATTGATTAGACATATACCAAATTAACAAATACCAATTGTGTTTGATTTGTTGGTGCAACTGGTTGTTCTCTACATAAATAATTGAGGCATGAGTCTACCTCTGTCTCTCTCATTTTCAAAAAAAAGAAGAATAAATCAAAGCAACACAATTTACTTTTTTTTTTTTTTTAGAGTAGACAATTTGCATGGTTGAACTTTGATTACTTGAGCCTTATTAGCTTAATGGGATCACAAAAACCATAGCTAGGCACATGGCACTATTTGAGAGCTGTGGAATCTAATGCTTTTGAGAACCGGACAGGACCAACAGGGTTGACCACAATAACTGTCTAGTACGTACTGGGGCTCCCAAGCTTATAGGAGCAACTGTCATGGCCTGCAAAATATTTAAAGGAATTTTTTTTAAGGACATTTGTATGGCTTATTCAAAAGGTTTCAAACTTGGACTAATTCAATGGCCATTTTACTATATTCACGGGCAGCCATAATCACCATATTCCACCATTATGTAACACTCAGAATACAGGCACATGTAAGACATATTGGGCCAGCAATGGTTGATGCTTACTTTGAAGGATGAATTCTTGGTTTTTAGGAAAAAGAAATACTTCTCTTTATTTAAGTACTTATGACAGTTCTCGTTATATATGTCAGTGAACAATGTGAAGATTCAAACCACCCTCTTGATTGGGGACATTTTAAACTTATGATCAATCATTTGGTGACTTTTCTTTATTCTCAATTTGAATGATGAAAGTAGTAGATAATAAGATGAAGCCAAAAGAAAATGTTTATAGAAGTATGGAATAACAACATTAAAATTATGAATCTTAATTAGATTGCTAAACTGTCGAGGGCCTAGACTGAAGAGATTAAAAAACATGCACTTATGTAGGAAGTTGATTAAGCTTAATTATTTGACTTAGTTGAGGTTTGTTGACCCAGACAATGTAGTGGCATGACTCTTAGATTTTCTTAAAATAGTTGTCATTTGGACGTTTGAGACTTTTAATTAATTATCCTGAGCATACCAACCTGGAGCTTCATGTATAAAAAATTTCTTGAACCTCTTATCCTATCCATTCATAAAACATAAAAAATCTGTAAATGGAAATGCCGGGTAATGGTACTTTTGTGTTGGGAAGTTAATAAAGCATCAAAATGGAATAGAAGGATATATCCTTCTTTTTGTATTTTTTTTTTTTTTTATTAGAAAATTTAAAGACACAACAAAATTTTATAACACTTCACAATTATCTTAATTTTAAGTTATGGTGAACCCCAATATAATTTTATTTTGACTTATAATAGACTGACATCTCAACTTTCGTGAAATGTTAAAAGATTTTGTTGTAGCTATAAAATAACTTTTTTTTTTTTGTTTGGTTAAAAAAAGAAATAGACATTTCAATTATTTAACTAAGAGATTCCTTGATTCTGTCCATTGTCCAATTTGGTTAGAATCTCTAATTTGAAATGAGAACCTAAATTTCCATTTTACAGTCTTAAATTTTCTTTTGTTTAAAAACAAACATCTTGAACAATTTGTGGATCTTACAAGTCACAATGCATTTTTATTCCATTGAACCAGCTGTGATTTTGTGTTGTTTGTCATTAAAAAGCCACAAAAACAATTCAATACATGGATAAGGCAAAAACATTTATAGGACTCTATTACATGGATTCCATTTGTTTATCGGGCCGGACCTCCATTTAGTTGACCCAGTCCTTAGGCCCATGTAGTGAACTCAAAAAATTCAACACGTAAAAAAACCGTGGAGATGCGGGGTATCGATCCCCGTACCTCTCGCATGCTAAGCGAGCGCTCTACCATCTGAGCTACATCCCCATTACGAACACTTACATAATTATAATTAATACTATAAATTCTTATGTCTAATATAGCCCCAATTAAAGAACTATAGAATAGAACCAAACTCGTGAACACTGAACCTGAGGTTGGGCCAATACTTGATTAGGTACCTTATTCTTTCCAATATTTTCTCCATTTGTGTTTGAATGATTCAATCAATCCACTACAAATGTGAAGCAGACATGATGGGCTACTTGAGGGCCTTTTATAATTACTTATTATGCTCTTGAGTCACTATTTCACATGTTTGTGCAAGGAGTAAAACATTCAAAGGGTAATCAACTAATCATCACATGTCAGTTTTGATAGGTTTGAGGTTGAGCAACCAAGGAACAGGCTATGACTTGTACATGAAGGAAAAATCGTGCTTGATGCTGTGCAGATAGCTGTGAAGGAAGGGATTTAGCCCATTTGATAGGTGTGAATGGCTTGGTCTTGCTGTGGTCTCTTCTTCGTGAGATTTTTTGTAGCCAATAGAGAGATTTAGCCCCTAATAGATAAAGTTTTATTTCCTTGATTCTAGTTGGCCCCTAATTTATAATGGGAATATTATGATGCGTTAAGTAGACACTATTTGTACACGCGATGTCATAATTCTGGACATTCTTGAGAAATATAGACACTTTGCATGAAAATATGGACATTGCTTGTAGGTATCGTGAGTGTGGAACAATAATTTTTCCAACGAATTTAAGGGTTACATGACATCTAGCTTGAACAATACCTAGCCTTATTGCATATGCGTTATACTTAAAGAGTTGACATTAAAGTACTTCAAAGTTTATGCGGATGTTTTGCATTCACATGTACTGCGTTTCCATCCAATATATTTCTTACACTGAAGGAAAAATTTTGTACTTGGGCCTCCATTGACTGTAAGCAAACTTCACACTTTCTGTTTATTTAGTTTTATTTTTTAGGTATTAGTAAGCAAAATTATGGGAAGACATTATTATCATTATCAATACCCATTTTGTGAAAGGGGATGGGACAAACATGATTAACTCATCTAAATCATGTCAATCAGTAGATGGTTTGAGTACTTCTCTGATAATTGTACTTGTCTTGGGCTTCATGCCAGAATCCCATTGTTGCTTTTTTATCATCAAGATGCATGTTGCCTAGAGTGGATAATGTTATGAAGTACGATTTCCAAGTTCTAAGTAACTAATATTGTTGCTTATTCTTGTGATAATTACTGTTGTTTCTTGAAGTACTTAGTTAATTACTACTACAACTTCCATATGGTTACAGAAAACGCATGATTGATAATTTATAAATATGCTGTGTGTTCAACAAAAAACATCAATACATCTTGATCCATTTTAAGTTGTTTCATCTGTTTTAAATTCTTCATTATGCACATCCTTATTTTAAAGAGTAATATTAGGAACACAATATTTTTCATAATAGCTAATATGGTTTGTTGTGATTATAATATCACTTTCACCTATATCTACTACCGGCATTATCTTTATTATGCACTAACCACAATAAGTCATGTTAGCAGTTGCAATAAATGTTGTTTTTCTAGACCTATTGTATTTTAAAAGGTTGTACCAGCACACAAAAACTCCACTCGTATTGGGTTTAGAAGAAGCGATTGGTACCAGAAATATAAAATGTTTTGGTACAATCTATAAATATATATACTCATACAGTTTATGTCATGTAACTTGACTGCAAGGAAGATAGTCCGAATTAAACAGTCCTAAGCAGTCTGCTTTACACATCTTAACTTCCACCTACTTCAGAATCTTTCCTAGCCGCATCATTTCCTTGAGAAGCATCACCAACCATAAGGTTCTTGGGAATTCTAACTTCTATGAGTATGTCATTACTCACAGATGCCTCTATCCTTCTCCAATCTGCATCTTCTGGCAGCTCAAGCCTCCGAACATACCCATATTCCCACCAGTGGCCACTTCTCCAGTCCTTTGTCTTGGACTCCCTTTGCTGCTTCCATTGCCCACTAATTTCAACAACCTTCCCCTTTTCAACACAGACTTGAACATTATTCCCAACTCCTGTTTTAACATATAATGAACACTAGTGTCATTGCAATTCATTTCACCACCCTAGTTTAAAGTACAGCCTTTTCTAGACTAAACCTATGGAGTTTTGGCCTTATCCCCCAACTCGTATGGATGGATCATGAATAAACCTATTCTCTTCTCATTCCTTAAAATGGAACCCAATATTATTATAAAAAAATTTAGACACCAGGGTCCCCTTTGTTCCAGAAGATTTACCTTTGAGTTAAAGAATATTGCCTCTACTCCTTAGGTTTATATCTTGCAGTCTGATAACTTCATATATAGTAGCTGTCCCCTTGGTTCATGAACATTAAAATCAACTTTAGTGTAGAAATTAAATGACAGAGCCATATGATATTGAACAGTACAAAGGACTCTTACCTGGTAGTTCTGCTTTTAGTACATAATCTTGATCTGTCTGAGACCAATCAACGGTGCTTTGGCCGGAGCTCCGGAGATTAGATAACAAGATATCTGACTCAAACTCCCATAGAGGGAAAGCATCTGAAGGATCAAAGAATTTTCCAAACAAGAGTGGACTGAAAAGTGAACCTTCATTGAAGACCTTATGCACTGTTGGACTGCCCTGAGAGATGAATCTTTTGAAGACTTCTTCTCCTAATGAGATACACCATTTCTGTGGAGTTTGATCTCCTGAATGAACTTCAAGCTGTTTGCGACTTGCCATTGAAGATTAGAGAATTATAATTTTGAGAATTGGTGGAGAGAGTGTTGAAGTTTTTCTCCTCTTATAGTGGGAAAGGAGCCTTTTGGAAAAAGCAGTGGACAAATTCCAAAAGAATATTAAGAGTGCTGTAAAGCTATTAGGAATATTTCTTTTCTAGAAATTGCTCATTGTTAAGATGAAATCATGGTAGAGATTAGGCATGCAAAGATGCCATGTAGAAGTGACCTATGGGCCATGGCAAATTACTTGGTCTAGCATGGAGGATGTGGCAAAATGGAACTTGTATTAAACAAAGCTCATTCCAACATGTGACTCTGATAATCACTCACTCAGAATCTATAGAATCATCAACATCAGGGTTAGCTGTCCACATAATTTTCATCACTCACTATACTTAAAGAAAATTTTCAAATTCTTTAACCTCAGCTCACAGATGACACAGTTTAGGAGATAAGATTCAAGGCACTGCTTCCACTATTATAGGCCAACTAATTTGGTCCTAAGAAGCTTTTGCCAAAATATCCAGAAGAATACTTCAAGGTGCCACTGGTTGAGCCAGACAGTCCTGGCATTCTAAGTCCATTAAATAGCCAACTCATGTTGTTCTTTTTCAGGTTAGTCCATCTAAAAGCTTGAGTGAATTTTGTTGGCAAAGCTATTATTTTGTGTGTGTGTGTGTGTGAAAATCTTTTAGGAAAGATCTTGTCTCATTACTAACATGAAGTCTGTGCCTATGATAAACTAATAGAATGTTTTGTTACACATTAAGAAACTGCCAAGTCATGTTGAGCTGCCTTAACCTCTAAGGATTGCACTTGACTAAATGGCTTAAAATTTTCAAAGGGGAAGCAGATTCCTTTCAAATTTTAGATTTTCCATATCCTTAAGCAACAAAAAATTACAGGATGTGATTCCACTGTGTCAAAAACTCTATAATAAGTTCAGGCCATGTTCCTTTGTGAATTAATTTAGAATGCTTTAGTACAATAATTGCAAGTCCTTCTCAATGCAATTGCAAAATTAAAGGAAATGAAATGAATAAAAAAATTAAATAAATAAAAAAACTCCATCACACAGAGCCGTGTGAAAGGAATCTTTAAAATGTGATGGGTGCCGAGTGTCACATTGCACCTTCTCAAGCTTTACGTACATACTTTTAATATAAAGTCTGTTTTAGTGGCAACAATTTTTTTGACTACTGGAAATGAAGCTTTATGCATTGCAATGTATACTGTAGAGGCATCTCTGGAGGACTACTTTTTACAAAAGCAGGATTAGTATATGCTTGACAGATGTTTGAACTTATGGCCATGAGAGAATTCTGCGACCACTTTGGATAGTGGAGTATGGCTATGAAGCTGTGTTCCCAATTAAGAATTGAGAGAAAATTATGCTAAAAGAAGGGCTCATCATGCACTGCCAATCTCACCATTACTAACCCATATATAGAATTAGGCTCAGCCACTGAATGGAGAGGATAAGGTAATCTCTTTGTCCACATTCATCAAATAAAGTTCACGCATTTAGCAGTTGGGAATAAAAGTTGATGATTTTTTTTTTCTTCTTTATTTTAGGACTCTCACTTTAGACTTATTGAACCAAATCAGGTAAAGAATAAGGGGGGGGGGGGGGGGGGGGGGGAAACCAATTTGCAGATATTTTTAGAGTTTAACTCACAATAGTTAAAATTCTTGAGAGTTAGACATCTATATACTTAGAATTGAAATTTTAATTGTTTAAAATGATCTGATATACATATTATTTCAATAACTAAAGAATTAATAATTTGGCGATTATGGATAATTTTTAAAAGAAAAAAAATTACCCTTGAACATTAATAAGCATATTATTTGTGTAAAAATAAATATTAACTATATATAGTTATTTTTAAGAAAGAAAAAATGAATAGATAAATTTAATTATATATCATATTAGCAATTCTCAAATATACAAGATATACAAGAATTGATAGTTCTTAGTGTTTCATGGCAATTGAGTTGTTCATGGAAATTATATTCTTGAAATTTTGTCAAGCGAACAATCATAGTTTGACAAATTTTTGACAATAAATAACTCGTCCCAAATTTCTTTTCTCTAGTCGGATTTATACTAGTATTCTAAATAGTAGAAAAAATTGACACACATGAATAGATGGGTCAAATGACTGAAATCACAATTGTACGAAATCATTAAATTTGAGCCCAGTCCATCAAGACTTGTAAATGTTTTTTTTTTTTTTTTGAGAAACAACTTGTAAATGTTAGTCTATGATACAATTGCAGCTTGTTTTTTGCTGAATATGATACAATTGCAGCTAGACACATTTCAAGGCACAGAAAATATTGTTTTATATTCATTGTTGTACTCTTTGTACTCATAATGCTTTGAATACTTCACATACGGTGTACACATTTTTTTTTTTTATTAGTGTTCATGTTTAAAATGTGAAATTAATGATGTGTATGAATGATATATACTAATGAGTGTGAGAGAATCAATACCCTTTAACAAAGTAGCAAAATGACTCATTCATTTCTTCTTTTTGTGCTTTATTGCGTGTTGGAGCACCTTATAGAAAGAGCTGGTTCATTAACATTCTAGCGATTTCTAATGCCATACACCAAAAAAATTAATCGATTAAAATTTTTTTAAGAGAGAGAGAGAGAGAATTTGGGTGGAACAATTGATTTCCGCACTTTTGAGTTCCAAAGAATAATCTAATTTATAATTTAACAAAATATTAACAAAATATGATTGTTTCTCTTTTATTTTTTCTATATGATTGTTTTCTCTTTAATGTTTTTTTTATTATCTAATTGTGAAATTTGATAATTATGATAATGAATAATAGGCATTCATTATGATTAATTTTGACTATGAAATTATTTATTTTATCTATCATAACGGGTAAGGGAGATTTTCAAACTAATGACTTCGGCTTAATAAAGGATAGTCTTCAACACCCTTTAGAACTGGGGTTATCTAATTACATACTATGAAAATGAAGTCAAAAATTTTATGTTCCCCTTCGTTCTTTTAGCCTTCTTGTTATACTTCACAAAGGATGCTCTTACGCATGACGGCATGAGTAGCCCAAACCCCAAAGTCCTCCCTCTTTTTAATCCAACCCTACAAAGACTTTATTCTAGGCTATCTTTAAAAAGTGCGGTGATCGGCAATTTTAGCTACTTTAAATGAATTAAGGAGATGCAATGGATGCCCATTCATGGCAATTGAGTTGTTTAGAGAGAGTTTGGCTTACCTTCAGCACTTTTTTAACTGAAATCTCCTTTTGTTTTAATGAGAAATTGCAACATCACTCACTAACTAAATAAAATGTGGAGATTAAAACACACTACCACTTGCTATTTTATATTTAAAACAAAATGACCCTTCTAGTTAAAAAAGTACCAGAAGTAAACCAAACCCGAAATTATATTCTCGAAATTTTTGTCAAGCGAACAATCATAATTTGACAAATTTTTGACAATTAATAATTCTTGTCCCAAATTTCTTTTTCTAGTCAGATTTAAACTAGTGTGTATATATATATATATATATATTTTTTTTTTTTTTACGAAAGACGATAAAAACTAGTATTCTAAATAGTATAAAAAAATTGACACACATGAATAGATGAGTCAAATGACTCAAATCATAAATTGTGGTAAATCATTAAATTTGAGCCCAGTCCATCAAGACTTGTAAATGTTAGTCTATGATACAATTGTTGCTAGACACATTTCAAGCCACAGAAAATATAGGGTCCATTTGAATACAGCTTATTTTGCTGAAAATTGAAAACACTATAGCAAAATAATTTTTAAATGTGTAAATAGTACCATAGGACTCATTTTTAATGAAAAAATTGCTAAAAAATGAGGTTTGTAAGTTCCGTGAACAGTGCACGGGATCCACTAGTGTGCTAAAAAGTGGTTGAAAAGTCAAATATTAAGGTTACTGTTCATAAACAGTGAATGAATAGTAAAATTTGTCTCCTAAAATGCGCAAAAAAAAAAAAAAAAAAAAAAAAGGATATGTGAAACTCAAAACGCAGACACGTAATAAGCCCAATCCAAACGAGCACATAGTTTCATATTCGTTGTTGTACATTTTGTACGACTAACAATTACATAGTTATATATTTCACATACGATGTGCATAATTTTTTTTTTTTAATTAATGTCCACGTTTAAAATGTGAAATGAATGGTATCTATGAATGATATACACTAATGAGTGTGAGAGAATTAACGCTCTAAACCAAGTAGTAAAATGACTTGTTCATTTCTTCTTTTTGTGCTTTATTGTGTATTGGAGGACCTTAGAGCGTTCACAACAAAAGAGGTATAATTGCTATAATGTCATTTTAGCATCTAAAACTCTAAAATGTGGTCCATAGTAAAGCTGTTATACTTAAACAAAATAACAACTAAGCTACAGTAAGATCTTAAACATAACAGCTTACTGTAGCTATAAACTTAAAAAATTATAATAATATTTTATTCTTTCTCTCCCCTATTTACTTTTAAAAAAACTTTTCTTCTCTCTCTTTCTTCTCCCTTATTCTTTTTTTTTTTTTTTTTTTTTTTTTTTTTTTTTTTTTTTTTTTTTTCTCCCTTTTGAGCTCTCTCCCTACCCCATCTAACTCAAAAACTCAGCAACAATGGTGGTGAGGGTTGAAATCGGCAACAGTTTTGGTAGTGGTTGAAATTATCAACAGTGGTGGTCTAGATCGTCGATCGGTAGCAGCGGTTTCTTTTTTTTTTTTTTTTTTTAATTTTCTTTCGCTATGGCCAAAAATCTCTCTCTTTCTTATTCTATGCTAAAGAAGAAGAAAAGTCAGCAGTACACAAAAGGAAAGAATAACAGTGCAACAAATTTGGAAATCATTCATTCCTAGACAAATCACACAAAATCCTCTGCCATTACTCAATCAACACCATATTTGGCTCTCTTACCGTTACTGAAGATCAGCAAATGATTTGGCTCCAAGAGAAAATCACTCCACTCATAATTATACACTTTGAATTATTTTGAAATTCTTCTCTATACAAACACTCAACATTTGTATATAAATACATATGTATAACTTCTCTCACGATATAGAGAGGAGGCCCTTTGAATAATACAATTACTCAATTTCTTCTTAATGGTATCAAAGCTAACCATGTTTGTTGTGGTAGTGTAAAACCTTCTATCTCCCATTTTTTCTTTATCTTGCTTATGGTTTTGTCTACATCATCATCCTTTCTCAATATCACCACCATTGCACAGATTGCAGCAATGGTTGGGAAAAAATTTATCTACAAAAAATTTTGTCATGTGGAGAGACCAACTGCTACCATTAATTGAGAGCATTCAAATGGTGGACCGCATTGTGGAAAACCCAAACCAACCTAAGGCATTGCTAATCTCCTTAGATGGAAAAGAAGAGCCAAACCCACAATATGTTGTATGGAAGAAAGATGACTAACTCATAAAAAGCCTTATCACAGCAACTCTGACTTCAGAAGTTCGAAGCCATACTGTTGGCTTGACCACCACACAAGAGGTGTGAAAGTGTCTTGAAGATCGGTTCGCAAACTCCTCCAAGGAGAGGTCACGCGACCTTACATGGAGACTTCAAGAAATTCGTAGAGAGAATCATCAATCGCTAGATGAATACCTTCATGAGTTGAAGGTAATTTGTGATGAACTAGCAGCAGTACACAACCCTGTGAATGATGATGATAAGGTTTATTGGGCTTTCAATGGTCTTACAACAAATATGACAACTTTGTCACTGCAATGCAAGTAAGATCACCCCTCCCCTCTTTTGACAAATTTGTTACTTCTTTATCCATTTATGAACGTAGACATCAAGACAGTAGCTTGAATGAAAATCAAGCTTTCTTCTCTCAACGCCAAAATAGAGGTAGAGGAAATTCACATAATTGCAATCAAGGGCACCGTGGAGGCAGTTATTTTAGTTCAAGAGGGCGAGGATTTACTTTGTCACAACACATTCATGGTTCACATTCCAACTTTGGAAGCACTCCAATTAGATCCTCTGGTCAATCACAATGATCATCACAACCTATGAATCAACATAGCCAACACCAATGACCCTCCATCATTTGTCAAATCTGTAACAAGCTTGGACATAAGGCTTTCAATTGTAGAAATCGATACAACCATGCCTATCAAGATGAAGAGATACCACAAACCTTAGCAGCACTCTCTATATCAGATCCCAACGATCCTGAATGGATTCCTGACTCAGGTGCCACCTCTCATATGACTAATGATGCAAGTAAACTCCACTCACTCAAACCTTATCATTGCCTTGATAAAATTGTTATTGGTGATGGAAAAACTCTTAAGATCACTCATATAGAGGACACATCTATTTTTACTCCATATGGACAATTGAGACTTAAAAATGTCTTGTTGGTACCAAATATTACAAAGAATTACTCTCTATTGGAAAGTTAGCAGATGATTTGTCATGTGTAATACTTTTCTCATCTAAAGGTTTTGTGGTTAAGGACAAGAAAACATGGAAGACATTGGCTAGTGGTCATAAGGAAGGTGGTCTCTACACTATTGGAGGAAACACATATGCCCTATTCTCTACAAGGCAAAGGATAGCCTCTGATGAAGAATGGCACCAACGACAAGGTCACCCAAAAAAAAGGTTCTTTCATTTCTTACTCGAAGGAATTTTATCTCTATTGATGGTCATAATAAAGGAAATCCTATTTGCACAAGTTGTCAAATGGGTAAAAGTTGTAAGCTTTCTTTTATTATTGAGAATACTAAAAGTGATTTTCCACTCCATAAAGTACATTGTGATTTATGGGGACCTGCCCTGATTAATTCTGTCCAAAATTTTCACTATTATGCCTCCTTTGTTGATGATTTCACTCACTATACATGGATGTTTCCTTTAAAATACAAGTCAGACTTCTTTGCATGCTTTAAAAAATTCAAGAATATGGTGGAATTACAACACAATCACAAAATAAAAAACTTTCAAAGCGATGGAGGTGGTAAGTTTGGGAAAACTGAGTTTTTGAATTTCTAATCTGATCATGGCATAGTTCAACAAATATCTTGTCCTCGAACTCCAGAACAAAATGGAACAGTTAAAAGAAAACATCGCCATATAGTTGAGTGGAGACTCACTTTATTGTTCCATAGTAAAGTGCCAAAGAACCTGTGGATTGATGCATTTCATACTACAATATTTAGGATAAATCGCCACCCTACACCACTTTTAAATATGGAAACACCCTTTAAATTGCTCCATGGAAAGGATTCTGATTACTCCTCTCTACGAACATTTGGGTGCCAGTGCTTTCCCTACCTTCGGGCTCATGGCAATAACAAGTTTTCTCCTAAGTCTCTACCATGTGTGTTCATTGGCTATAGTCAATTTCATAAAGGCTATCGCTGCCTTTACCATCCTACTGGACATGTATACATATCTAGGCATGTTGTTTTTAATGAAAACCATTATCCATATGCTAAAATATCTTCCAGTGTTGCTAATTTTCAGGGAGAGTGGGATCTTTCCATGACTACCTTTATTGAATGGTCTACCCTAATCATTATGCAGAATCTGCCTCATCTCTGCCCATCACAGCAAGTTCAATCTTCCCTTACTCTATTCCTCCATCTTTCACTTCATAGATGCCACTTGCTCAAGTGAACACTTCTACCAATGCCAACTCAAGTGAACCTAGGCCTTTAGTAGAAGAATCTTCTATGGAAACACCTGTTCTTAAACCAAATCCGCCAAGCCTATCTCCGCCAGTCCAATCCGATTCTATTGGTTTGGATGTGAGTTCTTTATCTATGCGCCGATGTGTAAAGGTGAAGAATGGGTGTCCCTCCTCCAATGCTTCCAGCCTTTTGGATCCAGGCTACCATCTCTCCCTCAATTCCCATCCAATGAAAACTTGTGGAAAAACTAAGGCTAGTTTGTTGCGTTATGGTACTCCTCCTTCGATTTCCACTGAACCTTGTTCTTTGAAATCTGCCCTTAGGCACCTTGATTAGGTTGCTGTTATGAAAGAGGAACTTCAAGCTTTCCATGATAATCACACTTGGACCCTTGTCCCACATCATCCATCTATGAATGTTATTGGTTCAAAATGGGTTTATCGAACTAAATTAAAAGCAGATGGGAGCCTTAAACACTTGAAAGCACGGTTGGTTGCGAAAGGCTTCAATCAACTTGAAGGTGTGGATTATGATGAGACCTTTAGTCCAATGGTAAAGCCTTAGACCATTCGGATTATTCTCACTACTGCTCTTACTTGTCGATGGAAAATTAAATAGGCGTAAATGCACTTTAGTCCCTACATTTTGCACTTTTTCCATTTTGGTCCCTACATTTTATTTTTACTACTTTTAGTCTCTAAACCAATTAATGCGTGACATTTAAGTCCTTACCGTCAGCCAACTAATTGAAAAGCTGAGGTGGCTGAAGGAGAGAATTAAAAATTATTTTAAAACATTAAAATAATAAAAAAAATTATTTTGGTATTAAAAAATGTCACATCAGCATATAAATTTAAAAAATTAATTTATTAATTTTAACTAAATAAAAAACAGAATTAAAACCCAAAAATCACAAAAATTTATTTCTGGGTTTGTATTTAAGTTTGTTGGTTGGGTTTGTGTTTATGTTTGTTGGCTAGGTTTAATCGGTGGAGGTGGTGGCTGGATTTTTCTGTGTTTGGGTAGAGAGAAAATTTCTAGGTTTGGGTTCAGGTGGAAAGAATATTTATGGGTTTGTGTTTATGTTTGTTTGTTAAATGTGACAAATTTTAGTGTTTAGTTTGAAAGAAAATCTTGATTTTTTTGGGAAAATGTTGATGATTGGAGAGAGGACTCAAGGGCATCGATGCGTTATTTTAAATTTTTGGGCAATCAAACATGTTTAGGGAAGAACATGAAGAATATGAACAATCATGTTCTTTCCAAAAACTAATGAATTTTTTATTTTATTTTAATGTTTGTTTTTAATTTAATTAATTAATGTGTGTGAGTATATTATTTTTTTATTCCACCATCAGTCACGTGACATAAAGGAACTAAATGTTACGCGTTAATTAGTTTAGGAACTAAAAGTGGTAAAATAAAATATAGGGACAAAAATTGAAAAAGGGCAACATGTAGGGACTAAAAGTGCATTTACACCTTTTTTTATTTTGTTAAAATTTGATAAATTATTTTTAAAAAAATTAAATGCTGATGTGGCATTTTTTATAATATTTTAATTCCTCCGTCAACCACCTCAAATATTTTTGTCGGTTGACTGATGGAAATGACGAAAATAACACACGTTAATTAGTTTAGGGACTAAAAGTTGTAAAATTAAAATGTAGGGACCAAAATGGAAAAAAAAACCAAAATGTAGAGACTAAAAGTGCAATTACGCCAATTAAATAACTTGACATTAAAAATGCATTTCTTCATGGTTATCTCAAAGAGCTTGTCTTTATGGAACAACCACCCGGGTTTCAAGATCAGCACCATCCCGAGTTTGTTTGCAAACTGTCTAGCGCATTCTATGGCCTAAAACAAGCCCCAAGAGCTTGGTTTGATTGATTTAGTACTCATCTCATTCACTTTGGTTTCCTTTGTAGCACTTATGATCCATCCTTGTTTATTTTACATAGTCCACATGGTACTATTGTTCTACTCCTATATGTTGATGATATTATTCTCACTGGCAATAGTGAGCACTTCCTTGAATCCTTTGTTCGTCAACTCAGTCATGAGTTCGCCATGAAAGACCTTGGACCTTTGCATTATTTTCTTGGTATTGAAGTTATTCTTACTCCTACTGGTATGTTCCTGTCTCAAGGAAAATATGCTCAAGATCTTCTCCAACGTGCTCACATGTCTAATTGCAATGTCATCTCCACACCCATGGCGTTGAAATCTACCATTGACTACCTCTCTGATGCTTTCCCCATTCCATCTCTCTATCGCAGCATAGTGGGGGCCTTATAATACCTCACCATAACACATCTTGATCTCTTTTACGCTATTAATAGTGTTTGCCAACACATGCATGCCCCTACAGTTGGACATATGCAACTTGTCAAACATATCTTGCGTTATGTTCATGGCACTTTCAAATTTGGCTTTCATCTCCTACATGACAGCACACTTGATCTTTATGCATTTTCAGATGTTGATTGGGCTGGTTGTCCTCTTACTCGTCGTTCTATGATTGGTTATGGTATTTTCTTGGGCTCCAACTTAATTTCTTGGGCTGCTAAGAAACAACCCACAGTGTCTCTCTCAAGTGCAGAGGTCGAATATCGAGCTATGGCTGTTGCCACTGCCGAAGTCACTTGGATCTCCTTTATACTACGAGATCTTGGCATCCCTTTACCTACTGCTGCTACTCTTTTTTGTGACAACATCAGTGCCTTATACATGTCAATTAATCCGGTTTTTTATGCACGTAGTAAGTATATAGAAATAGATTATCACTTTGTTCGTGAGAAAGTTGCTCAAGGAGATCTCATCACTAAGTTTGCTCGTACTTCTCATCAGCTTGCTGATGTGTTTACAAAGCCACTTCCTCGTGACCGGTTTCAAACTCTTCGGTCCAAGTTAGGAGTTTTGTCTCCTTCACTCCTCAACTTGAGGGGGAGTAAAGAAGAAGAAAAGTCAGCAGTACACAAAAGGAAAGAATGACAGAGCAACATATTTGGAAATCATTCATTCCTAGACAAATCACATAAAATCCTCTGCCATTACTCAATCAACACCATATTTGGCTCTCTTACCGTTACTGAAGATCAACAAACGATTTGGCTCCAAGAGAAGATCACTCCACTCATAATTATACACTTTGAATTATTTTGAAATTCTTCTCTGTACAAACACTCAACATTTGTATATAAATACATATGTATAACTTCTCTCATGATATAGAGAAGAGGCCCTCTGAATAATACAATTGCTCAATTTCTTCTTTATGTGCTTGGTTATTGGTTGATTTGGGTTTGGGTTTGGGTTTGGATTTGGGTTTGAAAGTTGAGATTTTGTGGTGGTTATTAGTTTGATTTTGATCTGGGGTTTGCAATGGTGGGTGGTGGGTGGCTAGGTTTCAGTTTATGGTGGTGGATGGTGGGTGGTGGCTTGGGTTTTCTAATGGTAGGTGGTGGCTTGGGTTTTCTGATGGTGGTGGTGGTGGATTGAGTTTTCTGATAATGGGTGGTGGATTGGATTTTCTGATAATAGTGGTGGTGGCTTGGTTGGTGGATTGGGTTTTTCGATGGGGTGGTAGTGGCTTGGGTGGTGGCTTGGATTTTCTAATGGTGGCTGGTTGTATTGCAGTAGGATGTTTTTGTTTGGGAGAAGACAGAACAAAGAAAGAGAGAGGAAGATGCATAAGAATAAAAAAGAATTAAAAATTAATAAAGAAATAATATTTTAATGAGATGGTAAAAATAAATAAACCTTTGTTGTGCGGTGTATTATAAAGTGTGGTGGTAAACTAGATAAAATAGTGTTTTAAGTTGCTAAAAATTGTAATTTTTAGCAACTTTATTGTGAATGCTCTTATAGAAAGAATTTGTTTATTAACATTCTAGTGACTTTTAATGCCATACACCCAAAAAATAATAAAATTTACATGAGAGAGAGAGAGAGACAGAGAGAGTTTGGGTCACTCAGTTGATTTCCACACTTTCGATTTCTAAGGAATAATCTAATTTATAATTTAACAAAATATGATTATTTCTCTTTTATTTTTTGCATATGATTTTTTTTCTCTTTAATGTTTTTATTTTTTATTTTTATTTTTATTTTTTTTTTATATCTAATTGTGAAATTTGTTAATTATGATATGAATAACAGGCATTCATTATGGTTAATTTTGGCTATGAAATTATTTATTTTGCCTATCACAATGGGTAAGGGTCATTAACTAATGACTTCGGTTTCATAAAGCATGGTCTCTAACACCATTCAAAATTGGGGTTATTTATGAAAATGAAGTCAAGCATTTTATGTGCACCTTCCTCTTTAAGCCTTCTTGTTATACAAAGGATGCTCTTGGTCAGTGGCGGAGCCAAGAATTCAATTTAGGGAGGCAATGTTGAAAGCAAAATTAATCTAAAAAAAATTAATTGATATTAATAGCAAACTAAATACACAAATATATATTAATGTAATTTGGAGATTAGTCTAAATAAATAGAGTTTAAACAATCAATTTTATTTCTTAAAATAAATTATTGTAAAAGTGTTAACAGTATAACAATGTACTAGCAATTTTATATTCTCACTACCTTGAATGCTATTAAAAAATAATGTTGAATTCAACATTTTTTCTCTATTCTTTTAAGTAGTTAAAATTTGGATTAAAGCAAAAAACAAGATTGAAAAAAAAAATTAAAAACTAAAAAATAAGAAAAATAGTGGAGGATATGGTTTTAGTGCTATATATGAATATAAATGGGCCATTTTTTTTATAAAAAATAATGATGATGTAGAACCCACCAAAAGGAGAGTTGCTATTTTCACAAGTTGACATTGTGAATTATATAATTGGTAAACAATAAAGTAGTGTAAGTAGTGGGCCTAAATGAAAATTGAATGTTCAATAATTATGAAATTTATTGTGAGAAATACTATATATATTATATAGTATTACTTTGATAATTATGAAATTTGTTGTGAAAAAAATGTGTAAATTCATTATTTACTCTTAGTAGTTTGGACACTTGCCAAAAGGACAATACTTTTAGTCTTATGTGGGGGCCATTGAACTTTGTTTTCATTGGAAAAAGACGAAAATGTGTCATGTACTTATACAGGACGTTAGATTGCTTTCTTTTAGAAGTAGAGAAGTCTTCTTATTTAAGCTAGGGACAAAGTTGAGATAGAAAAATTTTGTCAGGAGGCAAAATGCTTTATAATATATTATTGGCGTAAATGCACTTTTAGTCTCTACATTTTGACGTTTTTTCATTTTAGTGCCTACATTTTTATTTTATCACTTTTAGTCCCTAATTCAATTAACGCGTTCCATTTTAGTCCTTTCCGGTAAGCCACTAATGGAAATTGCTTAGGTGGCAAACTGATGCTGACGTGGCCAATTAAAAAATAATAAAAAATTTTAATTAGCATTTAAAAAATGCCACGTCAGCTTTTAAATATAAAAAAATTTATTAATGAATTTTAACAAAATTAAAAAACAAAAAAACAAAATTAAAAACAAAAAAATAAATCAATTCAGATTTACAAGAACACAATCACAAACACAAGAACATCAAGCACAAATAAACCCAGAACAAAAAGATCACAAACACAAAGTCCTCAGCCACAGAGGCAGTGCAACCATCATCATCATCACCAAACAACTTCTCAAACTTAACACTACTTTCGCTCTTCTCACTCTCGCTCACTAGAGAAACCAAAACCCTCACAATCAGAAGCAAAACCTTAACTTTCTTCCACAGTAAATTCGGATTGAACTCCAACAAATTCAACGCAACCAAACAGCACCTCAGGATCAAAATCAGCTGCTCCACGCTGGCCCACACCTTCGCACTCGACCTTGTTCTCCGAAAAACGTTGCGCAAGTTAGAGAAGAAGAACTGCTTGAATCGCCGATCGAGATCTTCGAACAGAATGTTTGAGAGGGTCTGCACGGACTCGAAATCGGAGCGGTGAAGCGGTGCGTTTAGCGATGTGTGGAGCAAGAGAAAGTAGATTGATTTGGTGAGTGATGGCTTCAAATCCTGCCAAAAAAAAAAAAAAAAACCCTAGAATTGAGAAATTGGGAATTTGGGAAGGAATTTGGGGAAAACTGAGTGTTTGAATTTACCTGTGCCGAAGATTGGATTAAGAGGATTAGGGCTTTGAAGGAGTGTGGATTTGAAGGAAGGGTTTCGTTGGATCTTTTTGTTCTGGGTTTGTTTGAGCTTGATGTTCTTGTGTTTGTGATTTTGTTCTTATAGATTTGAATTGATTTTTTTTATTTTTTTTTATTTTTTTTTCTTTTTTAATTTTGTTAAAATTCATTAATAAATTTTTTTTATATTTAAAAGCTGACGTGGCATTTTTTAAATGCTAATTAAATTTTTTTATTATTTTTTAATTGGCCACGTCAGTATCAGTTTGCTACCTAAGCAATTTCCGTTGGTAGCTAACCGGAAATGACTAAAATGGAACGCGTTAATTGAATTAGGGACTAAAAGTGGTAAAATTAAAATGTAGGGACTAAAATGAAAAAACGTCAAAATATAGGAACTAAAAGTGCATTTACGCCTATATTATATAGGAGTTTTTGGGGAGGTCAGGGGGGCACTTGCCCCCTTTCGCCCTCCCTTGGCTCCGCCTCTGCTCTTAGTAAGCATCAGTAGCCCAAGCCCAAAGTCCTTTTCTTTCTTTTTTTTTTTTTTTTTTTTTTTTTTTTTGATCCAACCCTATAAAGACTTGATTCTAGGTGATCTTTAAAGGAAGTTATGACTCGCAACTTTAACTACTTTAAGGTTGCATGAATTAAGCACATGCAATGGATGGCCATTCAATCCACCAAGTAGCTAAATGCAAATTGCATACCACCTGAGGAGGTGATTTAGTAGAAAGAGGTTGTTTTGATCCATCATACCTACGAGTCTGTGAGCTGTGGGTTTTGAGTAGTAAAAAGTTATATTAGTGCTCAAATAGTTCCACATCAAAACGCCATGTGAGAGTTTAATTTTTAACTTTTTAAGTAGTGCAGAAACAGTGACTACACCTATAAATCTATTTTTTCTTCAAGCAACTAAAAAAGAAAATTAACTGAAGGTATAATTAAGTTAACATAAGATATGCTGACGAGGACTACAATAACACGGTAGGCACATGTTCCTCAAAAAAGAAAAAAAAACATGGTAGGCACATAACCACATCATCCAGGTAATGTTCCTTAAAGAATTAAATATAAAAATAATCAATTTCCAATTTGAAGGTAGTTCCGAAAGTGTTATTCTAAACTAATACAGAATACATGTGCTGTGCAAAAAGAAAGAAAAAATATTTATACATGTGCTGTGCAAAAAGGGAAAAAAAAAAAATATATATATATATATATTAATTTTAATTAAATTAGGGAATGAAAGTAAGTAGGCTAAATTATGAATTATATACTACATTCTAACCTTGGGAAAGTTATTCAACACCATAGGAGTAATATTCTCTCTTCGCATTAATGGTAAGTCTTACCATAAATTTAATAATGAAACTTACTATCATGTGAAAGAGAAGAAGAAGAAGAAGAAGATAGCATTGCTCCTAGAGTATTGTATAATTTCTCCTAAATTTGACTTAAAAAAAAAAGATCAATCCTTTTAGGGGATTTTCCCCCCCTTTTCCAGTCCTTTTATTTTAATCTTTTAGTTTAGTTCCATCCAATCTCATGGTTAATTTTAGTATTTTTCACTTTTCAAAATGAGGCTGTTTTAATGGATTTAATGGTGCAAAATTTTAATGAAATGACTACATTGAAAATGAATGGAACTTAAAATATTGAAATGAAGAAAGAAAACTTGAAGAAATAGATTTAAAACATGTCAAAATTGGAGTGTACTATTTTCAATTTGGGCTAAAATAATATAGTATCAAAACATGTTGAACAACTAAGGGGCAAGGCCAATTGGCTTCTCAAAAAAAAAAAAAAACTAAGAGCCCGTTCAGTAAGAGATTTTTAGTAACATTGTTTAAGTTTTGTGGAAATACGTGAATGTGAAATAGTGTGTAGAATATGTGTTGTTGTGTTTAAACAATATTGTTACCAAACGGGGCTTAAGAGTTTTGTAATACAGAGTACCTCTTAGTGTTTTTAACAGAAATATCTATAATTCAAATCTCTACTATTCATTCTCTAATCTCTCTTTTAATAACTAATCATTAAAAAAAAAGAAAAAAAGAAAAACAATATTGAACAGAGAAGACAAGTGCAAGCCCCTAAGAGCATTCTTATTAAGAGTTTTAAATGCTAAAAGATGCTTTTTTTAACATTTTTGACCCAAAAGTTTGCTCCATCAAGAGTTCAAATGCCAAAAATTTTGGCATTGATGAACAGTGCGGTTTCATATTTGAAACTGCACTGTTCACCAAATGGTAAAATGTATATTATTTTTTTATTCAATTAGGGCCCACTTTTTTTATTCTATTGAGAAAGAGAGAGAGACAAAGGAGAGAGAGGGAAAAATAAAAAGTGATAAAGAAAGAATATTTAAATGGAATGTTAAAAAAAATAGAAGTTTTGATGGAATAGATGTTGTAAAGTGGGATGTTATATGTTATAAAATTGAGATTTGAGATGGTAAATGCTAAATTTTTTGCAAACCTTGATAAGAATGCTCTAAAAGGTGACAAATAAATTTTTGCTAACAGCTCATCACAGTGCTCTTATTAATAGAAATGGCATAAAGCATTCTCAAATGCTATAAATGCTAAATTTTAACGTCAAGTTTGTAAAAAAGCACCAAAAAACAAGTTAAAACAAACATGCTAAACTTAAAAAAAATAGCAACTGAGCTACAGTGAGCTTTTATCTTTGAAAGCTCACTGTAGCTCCAATCTTAAAAAAAAATATAATTATTTTAATGTTTGTGGTGGAAAAGGTGATTTATGTCGTTTTTTTTTTATTATTTTAATGAGTAGTTTATATTATTTTAAATAAAAGAGTAAAAAAATAGAACTTTTAATATTAAAAATATTGTAAAATAAATTAAAATTGATAAATTTGCTTTTACCATACTTATTAGCCATCTGAGATCTGACATTTGGTACAAACAGTTTCCCAATTTTTATTCTTATTAAAAACCAACTTATTCTTTTTTTAAAAAACAACTACTCACAAGTCACAAGTCATAACTATTTGTCAATTAGCGTAGAGTGCTACACCACTTAAGAATCTACAAGTACACTTTGGAATTTTTGATTCTTTAGTTCCATCTCATAAGTTTACATCTCCATGTTCTGACACTTCTACTTTTTTAAAAAAAAATTTGTTTTTAATATCTTATTCTCATGTGGATCGTTTTTTTTTTTTTTTTGAGTTGTTGATAAAAAAAAAAAAAAAAAAAATCGCCACAATCAAATGGTAAAATAGAAAGTTATGGGCCATGGCCTTTCGAAGACATAAAGTTTTACGCTTTAAACAAGAAAAAAGGTAATAAAAAAAATAATAAAAAAAACACTATTGTGGCTTTTAAAAGAAAAAAAAAGAGGAAAAAAAAAGCAAAAAATTCTTTTTCGTCCCTATATTTCACGCGATTTTCACTTTGATCTCTATATTTTATTTTCACCATTTTTAGTCATTGTTTTGAAAAACATGTTCTGTTTTAGTCCTTACCGTTACTCATTTAACAGAAATGTCATACGTGGCAAACAGTCCAACAATAAATGCTGACGTGTCTATTAAAATAATATTAAAAAAATTATTTACATTTTTAAAAATGCCACCTCAGTAATTTAATTAAAAAAAAAGTCACGTAAGATAAAAATAATATAAAAATTTCTAACCTAATTATTTTTTTAAAAAAGAAAAGAAATTAGTTAAATTATTTTTTTTCTTTTTTTTTTGGAAGAACATGAAGAACTCAGATCCATGTGTTCTTCATTTTCTTGGTTCATATTGTTAAAATTCTCCTTCAATCAAAATAAACCCAAACCACCAACCACCAAGTTCTCTCTCATCCTCATGTTCTCTCTTCCCACAAACCACCAAAGCCACCGAGCCACTCATCATTCTCAGGTTCGTCGGCATGATTTGTCTCAGTGCCGCCGCTACTCCTTGACGACTCGACCTCCATCTTCGTCGACTCATCCATCGATTCTTGGTCAGAATTTTTTTAACAGCTACATTGGTTTTTTGGCTGGTTTGTGGGTTGTGGTGGGTGGCTAGTGGTTGGGTTTGTGGGTTGCGGTGGGTAGCTGGGTTTTTGGGTGGCTGTGGTTGGGTTTGTGTGTTGTGATGGGTAGCTGGGTTTGTGGGTGGCTGTGGTTGGGTTTGTGCGTTGTGATGGGTAGCTGGGTTTGTGGATTGTGGTGAGTGGCTAGTGGCTGGGTTTGTGAGTTGTGGTGGGTAGCTGGGTTTTTGGGTGGCTGTGGTTGGGTTTGTGGGTTGTGATGGGTGGTTGAGATTTGGGGTGGGTTATTCATGGCTTTTCACTGTGGGTTCTTCATGAATTTTCTGGTAAATTATTGTGGGTGATTCACGCTTTTCACTTTGGGTTCTCCTCTTCTAAAAAAAAAAAATTTGGTAAGGTAATTCCCGGTTTGAGTTTTGGGAATGATAATTTATGGTTTGATTCAGGGGTTGGGTTTTGTTTGTCATTTGAGTTTGTTCGTTGAGAATTTTTGAGTTTGGGTTTATTTTGATTGAAGGAAAATTTTATACATTTTTTTTTTTTTGGGTTTTGGAAGAACACCTAGATCTGAGTTCATCATGTTCTTCCAACAAAAAAAAGAAAAAAAAATTAATTTAACTAATTTCTTTCTTTTTTTAAAAAATAATTATGTTAGAAATTTTTATATTATTTTTTTCTGATGTGGCTTTTTTTTAAAATTAAATTGTTGAGGTGACATTTTAAAAAATGTAAATAATTTTTTAATATTATTTTAATAGACACGTCAGCATTTACTATTGGACCGTTTGTCACGTAGGACATTTCTGTTAAATGAGTAACGGTAAGGACTAAAATGGAATGCGTTTTTCAAAACAAGGACTAAAAGCGGTGAAAATAAAAGATAGGGACCAAAGTGAGAATCGCGTGAAAATGTATAAACATCTTTCTGTAAGGCAGAATTTACCTGATCATTACTAAAAATGTTTTTGAGGTGAAAATTTCACATTTGTCGCCTTAAAAACCTTGAATTGGCAGTAAAACAAATGGCTTCATTAGGCCATTAAAAAGCTTTTATTTAGAATAACTGAGTTTAAGGTTTTTGATTAACAAGGAAAATGTTGAGTTGATATTAACTTAGTAGTTCCTCAAAATGGGTTCATCTGGCCATCAAGAGGAATAAAATAGGGTTGATCAATGGGGAGCCCAAAGGGTATATCAGGCCATCAAGAGGAATAAAACGAGGGGACTCACTCTCTCCATACTTGTTCTTATTTTGTTTGGAGGGGCTGTCTGCCCTACTACGGAAAGCGGAAGCAAACCACAACATAAAAGGCATTATGACCAACCAACAAGGAGTGCGTATCTCTCACCCTTTGTTTGCCGACGACAACTTGTTATTCTACCGAGCAACCGTGGAAGAATGCCAAAACCTACTTACCCTTTTGGAGAAGTATGAAGTTGCATCGGGTCAAGTCATAAATAGACAAAAGACTTCTCTTTTTTTCAGCAAGAACACTGGGCAGGATGTGAGAAATGCTATCCAACAGATGTTAAGGGCAAGAGTTATGAATGATTGTGAACGATACCTAGGCTTGCCCATGACATGCGGCAAATCGAAGGTAAACACATTCAAGGAGATCCGAGGGAAAATATTCAAGTGGGTTATGGGATGTAAAGAGAAGTTCATTTCCAAGGCGAGACGGGAGGTCCTTATTAAGACGGTGGCTCAAGCCATTCCCACATACTCTATGAGTTTGTTTAGGCTACCTAAATCTATCTGTGATAGCATCAATTCCTTCTTGGCAAGATATTGGCGGGGACAAAACCATGAGAAGAGGAAGATTCATTGGATTAAGTGGACTAAACTATGCACCCACAAACATAAGGGTGGAATAGGGTTCCGGGACCTAAATGCCTTTAATTTGTCTATGCTTGCAAAGTAGGCCTGGAGGTTGATCCACAATACACACTCACTTTTCCACAGAGTATATAAGGCACTGTATTTCCCTCGAAGCTCATTCTTGACTGTGGAACTAGGCCCCAACCCTTCTTTTGTATGGAGATCATTACTGGCGGCAAGAGACATCATCACGGAGGGGTCAAGATGGCAGGTGGGTGATGGACGTACAATTGAAATGGCTAAACTGCCTCATGCTCCTATCTTCCTACAGGAACCAACACTGAATATGCGAGTTTGCGAACTCATAGATGAGGATACAAGGTAGTGGGACCGGGGTAAGGTGTTTGCTACTTTCGCACAAAGGACATGCGAAGAGATATTGGAAACGCCACTGAACAATGTGAACTCTAGGGACGTGCTAGTGTGGCAGGAGAACAAAGCTAAGAAATTCACAGTGCGCACTGTGTACCGTATCGCTGTTCGCATGAAAAACCCCAGCTACGCGGAGCACTCCTTGGCTCAACGTCATACATGGACCAACCTGGGGGAAGATTTGGAGGCTCAACGTGCCTCCAAAGGTACGAACCTTTTTTATGGAGGGCTTGCTCTAATTGTCTACCGACTAAAGAGAACCTATTAAGGAGACGAGCAAGAATGGAGGCAAAATGTGAAATCTGCTTTCAGAAACCAGAAACAGCCAGCCATGTGCTCTGGGAGTGTGCTTTTGCGAGGAATGTGTGGAGCTTGTCCAACGGAAGAACCCAAAAGTGCAAAAATGAAGCTGTAGATTTTTTCCTGCTATTTGAACAAATGCGGAGAAAACTGGACCAACTAGAGCTGGAAGGTGGGCAGCAACAGCTTGGGTGATATGTAACGCAAGAAACAGATTTTACTTTGAGCATGTACAGGTTCCAGTGGCGACTCCAAGAATTTCTTTTAGGGTGTTCCTATTCCACTTTGAAAAAATTTCAGGTCATTTCAGTCTGTTTCGGTAAATACCGGCCGAAATTCAAAATTTGGCCAACATGAAGTTTGCGCTTTGAAAAAAAAAAAGTTCTTAAAACCAAAACAAATTTGCATTTTGTACACCAAAAAACCTCAAAAGGAAAAAAAAAAAAGAAAAGAAAAGAAATGAAATGAACAAAGGTACTTATACAATAAACTATAAGTTCATTTGAAATATTAATAAAATTATTAATTATTGTTGTTTAGTTGTTTCATAAATTTGTGTGTCTTTTATAAACTATAATTTGTTGTATTGTTGTTTCATTAATTATTAAATTATTAATTGTTGTTTAGCCTAACATAATTTAATTTGTTTGTCTTTTATAATGTATTAGTTAATTAAATTATTAATTATTGATGTTTAGTTGCTTCATTAATTTTTTTAACTAACTACTAGTAGTCTAGCACACATCCCACTGTGCATTAGCACACACTTTATGTGTGCACACACCCTTGCCTTTCTGATACCGTACTTGAGGCCGTTTTGGTTTAGCTAGAGAAACGAAATATTTCGGTACCAGTTAATATCGGTGTACCGTTTCAAAATTATCACTAAATATATATATATATATATACTCTTAAAAATATAAAATGATTTTAAAGTCTGACATAATAATTTCTTTAAATATTAATAATTATGGTTGTAGTATAAATTTTTTTTTAGAAGAGTTGTAGTTTAAATTAATAATAGTACTAAGTACATGTGCTTACTAAATGCAGTAATGAAAAAACAAAAGAAATAAAAATCAATGTGCAAACCAAAAAAATCAATGTGCAAAGTTAAAGCTAGGACACGTGGGTGCTTTGATATAAGTTTGAAAATTTTGAAAACTTTTAACACATTTAAGACTTCAGTATTCATGTGGGAATGGGACTTTAGTGTACAAAACAAGATATAGGCGTTCAAAACTAGAAACACCAAAGAACAGAGAAGCAGAAAAGACGAAGAAAAACAGAGAACGGAGAAGAAAAGGCGAGGAAGAAGAAGATGAAGCAGGTGGGGAGACTGTGATTGACAAAATGGAAGTGGCCAGAGACATGGAAGTGACTGGCAATGTGGTGGTGAGTGGCTGTGACGACAAAAACTGATGATTTTTGGCTTTTTTTTTTTTTTCCTTTTCAGACTCTTTGTTACAAATTTTTTTTTTTTTTAATTCAAAATTTGTTTGGCATAAAAATTTTGAGGGTGTTCTTGATATTGATTGAGGGTGTTCCTATTTTTTTTTTCAAGGGAAAACAAATAAAAAATTTTGAATTATCGTATATAATTTTTTTTTTTTTTTTCAAGTCCGGGTGTTCCGGAGAACACCCTAGACTCTGAGTGGCGTTGCCACTGACAGGTTCATCCTCGGATCATATTTGATGGAGCAATTACATTCGTGGAAGGGTACCAAAGGTTTATGTCAGCTAATGTTTAATGGGAAGCCAATTTTAAATTCTTAAAGTAATGTAGGAACAACATAGGCCCACAAGCTTTTTGCATGGGAAATGGCTTTCTTATGTAGCTAGTGTTTCCCCACGTCAATTTCCTAGATTCAGATCCTCTAGAGTTCTTAGGGTACTCTACTAAGTAGATTTTTTTAAATCTTAACCGTTATTTAATGATTTAATGGTCCTAGATTTTATCATGTCAGTATTCCATTAATAATAATCTTAATTGCTTTATTTTCAACATTATTATATTATTTTAAGAGTATTATTAGTGGAATACTGATATGGCAAAATCTAGACCATTAAATCATTTAAGAATGGTTGAGATTTAAGGAAATCTATTGATAGAGTACCCTATGAACTCTAAAAGATTTGAATCCCAATTTGCTAGTTTCAGATTGACATTTACTTGTAACACTTGGTCTTTTACTCAGTTAAATAAAATTCTATCATTCTTATCAAAAAAAAAAAAAAAAAAATCTATCATTTAGCTCAAAAAAAAAAAAAAAGTAGTTCCTCAAAAAAAAAAAAAAAGATATTAACTTAGTAATTTTATCTCTTAATTACAACAAAATAACCATTTTGTAGCTCAACTGACAAATTTTATCTTATAAAAATGATAAAATTGACCCTTTTTTTTATGTTTCTAAAAAGATGGGACTAAGATTAAGGTCAACAGCTTAATGAAAATTGGTTATTTATAAAAAAAAGAAGAAAGAATTTCATGGAAATTGATTAAGCTAAGCAAGTTTATCTAGGTGTTTTTTTTTTGAAAGAGTTTATCTAGGTTTTCCTCATCAATTGCTAGCTGTAGGATAATAACTATTAAAACGCGTGATGATTAGTTGATTACTATAAAAAAATAAAAGTAAAAAAATAAATGGTGGAATCAAATTTGAAACTTCAGGACCTTTCCAAAACGACAATGCCATTAGCCTATTTCCAAGGACAATTATCAGTGTGAACAAAAACACTTGAAATATATCTTAAAATATCATTTTCAATTTATTACTTAAGTTTCAAACAAGTTGCACATAATTTATTAATAATAAATTCATGTGATTATGCACAAAACATGTTTGGAGCCAACTCTTCTCTCATAAGATAAAAATTGATATAAATTCAAAATTTCAAATGGCAGAAGAATTAAAATAAATAAATAAAAAAGTCAGCCGATTCAATTTTGTTAGTTGCTTTCGTAGGAAACAGTACTCCCTTTCAAATGAAAAGAATTTCAAGGTTGTTGATTCATGTTTTCTAGTCAACAGGACCACACGGCTTTTGCTTGTACATATCATACATACCATATTTTTACGTTTCACTGCTAAGTTTTTCCTGAGCTCCTTTTCTTGGATCTGGTCAGAAACAAAGACTCGTCTTGCAAGGTTTCACATAAAGAGAGAGAGGGCTATCGCTTCTTTGGCATTCACAATTTGAATTTTCAACAAGAGAATTTGATCTAGAATGTTTCTTTTTTGAGCCTACCCTTTTTTTATTCTTGGTGTCGTGAGCGATTTGATTCTATATTTTGGCTGTTTTGGGAAGAAGAAGAAGAAAAAATATTGGGTTTTGTTTGATTCCAAGTTTCAGATTTTATTGGGGGGCTTGCCAATTTGGATATAGGTGTTGGTGATTGCGGTTTTATAGGGTTTATCTTGGCAAAAATCGAACTGGGTCGGTGGCATATTGTGAAAAAGTTTAAGCTTTTGGGTGATTAAAGCTCTTTTAGGGCTTTACTTGTGGAAGGTTTAGGCATTGATGAAATGAAATGAGAAGGATAGTATTCGTTTGTAATGACAGGTCAACTACTTATGGGTCTTATAAAGATACGGGTTTTCATTGCTTTGGTAGTTTTGATTTGCACCTTGGCAGCAGTAAGTTCAAAAGAGAGGAACAGTGATGAGGAAGTGTTTCTCAGGCAAATTGTTGATCCGGCGTCTGGGGAGATAGATGAGGACATGGTGAGTGACTATAGTTTTGTTTTAATTGTCTTAGGGTATTGTTATTCTAAATGCAATTTGGTAAATTTGATTTAAGGCAGAGTATTCTTTAATTTCTAGATTACCGGTCATAGTGCATTCTAGTGGTTGAAGGCTTGGGATGAGCTGTAGAAGCATCCTGGGTTCGATCCCCACTAGGAGTTATCCTAAACTACTTTATACATAGTTCTGACGGGTGGGGTTGTGTATCTGGGGTTTACTCTTTTAAGGGTGGTCCAAAGGGCTTACCTCTGCGAGGTTCCGCATCATTAAAAAAAAAAAGTTTTCTTTTTTCTAGATTGTCATATTGTGAACGTTTTCTATAATGATTTGTTTGAAGTAATTACATTTAATTCCAAAAGTGGTAAGTTCTTTGCTGTGATGTGGGAAGTTTTGTCTTGTGATTATAAAATTTGAATCTGCTTTACCCTTTACTTGAAAGAAGGAAAAGATAGGGAACAAAATATTATATGAGATTATGGTTTCAATCTTCTGCTTGCACCAGCTCTTACTTACTAATAATTTTGCTAACTGTCAATGACTTTCATTACTGTGTGTATTCTTGAGTGAGTGAATGTGGAAATAAAATGAATATTTTGGTAGTTTTTCAAGTTTCTGATATGATAGGAAGGCTACTGAGCTTATGGGACACTGATTCAATTCTTTACATGTTATAAAATGCTCCATGCATATGTAATTCTGCATTAATATCATCAGTATGCTTCAAAACTTCAAAAATATGTGTTGGGTTATGGTTATGTTTGTAATTTTTTTGTAATTCAATAATTGGGCTTTGCCAAGTCAATTATGATTAGGTTTAGTCTTAGTAGTCTATATAAGTGCGCCACTGGGGATAATTTGCTTGATGAATATAATTTCAATTGGAAAATTTCCAATGCCTTGGCGCTGATTCCAGGTAGGCAACCCTAAGTACTACTTCCTAGGTTTTTCATCTCACTAGGTGCTGACTTCAAGCAATCCTAGTTGTTGACTCCTAGATTTATTTATTTATTTATTTTCTGTTCTTGTTGATTCTTAATTCCCTTTTTAGAATTTTCTGCTGATCTTGTTGCTCTGCATCACATGTAAATGCAAAATTTAATCTTTCCTTGAAGTTTTGATTCCCATAGGTGGACATAAGAAGGGTATGGTGTAATATATAGTGCTTATGTATCATTTTTCAACACTCACCTGAAATCTCAAGTGTAGAGAGATTACCCTTAGATTTAAGAGAACAACTGGCTATACTATGTTACTTAAGTTTGTTGTGGGGACCACACAATTTGACTCCTTACAACCACTCTAAAAACAGGTCCGCGTGGTTGATTTCGAATGCCATAAAAGATTTGAGTGTGCCTTCCTCATTGCCAATTGGTTTTGAGGTGGAATGACACAACTCACGGTTCGATAAATGGTATCAGAGCTAAGGTCATGGGTTTGAGTCATGGGAGTGTGATTGTGAGGGAGGGATTGTTGGGGGAGATCACAATTTGACTCCCTACAACCACTCTAAAAACAGGCCCGTGTGGTATGGTGTCGAATGCCATAAAAGATTTGAGTGCGCCTTTTTCATTACCAATTGGTTTTGAGATTGAATGGCACAGCTAATGGTCCGACAAAGTTTATTGTCAAAAAGGAAAAAAAAAAACATTATGGTCCTTAAGACTGCACAAGAAGAAACAAAAATTCATTGACATTCTCCTACCGCAGGCAGCACTACTATGGATCAGTTGCAGGCAAGATTTGATCCATTTGAAGGGAGCTAATGAGGGTCTAGACTTATGCTGTCTGGAGGATTCATCTAGTAGTGCGAACGAAGTCAATTCAAAATCCCAGTCATCAGCAAAGGAAAACATTCAGAAAATAATTAATGTTCTTCATCCCCAGTTGGAAAGAACTCTTTTAGATTGTTTAAGAAAGATTAGTATTCAGTTTCGTGTCTCTGGAGAAGAAGGTGGCCCCAAGGTTTGGTATGCTAAGAATCTTGAATCCCAATATCCCAGGCCTGACTCTCCTAGAAGAAATTTGGTTGCTGCAGCCCCAACCCCAGCCCCAACCCCAGCAGTTGGATCACCTAATCCAAGTCCAACACCATCTCCTGATCCAGCACCATCAGCTGTGCCAGTACCTTCCAGTCCTACAGATTCTAATTCTCAGCCCCCTCCACACGTGCCCTTTTTCCCACCAACTTCAAATGATTCTTCTGCTAGTCCGGATTCTAATTCAAATGTTCAGGCAAATAAGCAAAGTGCTAGCCGTAAACCTGTTGTTATTGCTGTTGTTGTAACTGCATCAGTGACATTTGTAGTTGCGGCACTGTTCTTCCTATGCTGCTGTAAGGTTTGTGGGAGAGGCTCAGGAGTTCGAAGAAATGATGAGAGGCCCCTTCTCAACCTGAGCTTAAGTGACTACTCTGTTGGTAGGTTTCCATAAGTCTTCTTTTTGTAATTCTATAATTGTTTGACACAATTATGATATTATTTCTGGCATTTATCTTTCAGGTTCCTCACAAAAATCTTTTGCTTTAGGAAATTCATTAAAAGAAGAGAAGCTTGGGCATCACTCGTATGGTAATAACTCCAGTCATCACAAAAAAGCCTCATCTTTGGATGGGAATTTCCGCATTGAGTCTGAAGTTTTCAACAGTTCACTGCATGAAACTTCATCAGCGGGAGCTGGAGCTGCTGCTGCCAAATTCTCACCCAACTCATTTGAACCATCAAGTAATGTAAATGGACAGGTACCTCCTCCTGCTCTAAAGCGACCTCCTGGGCGGGTAGAGATCACTTCTGGACTGCCTCCGCTGAAGCCCCCTCCTGGCAGGGCAGATCCACTTCCTCCTGAACCTCCTTCTTCCTTTAGGCCTCCCCCCAGCAAGGCTGGTCCTTATCCTCCTCCACCTCCTGTACCACCTCCCTCTATGAAAGTTTCTAGTGGTGCTGGCCCTCACCCTCCCGGACCACCACTGCCACCACCAGCACCACCTGTTGCTTCAGGCACCAAACTTGGTCCTCGTCCACCACCACCTCCTCCAAAGAGTGGTGTACCTCCTCCTCGGCCACCAGCAATTCCCTTAGGCTCAAAGGTAGCTCAACCACCTCTGGGACAAAAAAATTCATCAAATGCTACTTCTAGTGAGGAAGCTGGCTTGGAGGATGATGCTAATGCTCCTAAAGCTAAACTGAAGCCATTTTTCTGGGATAAGGTCCTAGCCAGCCCTGATCAATCTATGGTTTGGCATCAGATTAAATCTGGATCATTCCAGTAAGTTGCAAATTTCTTTATTTTTTATGTATTCATCATGAATCAATTTGGATAATTAGTTGCTGAATACAATTTGTCTATACTTTTCAGGTTCAACGAGGAGATGATAGAAACTCTGTTTGGTTATAATGCTGTTGATAAAAACAGAAAAGCACACAAGGAGTCTTCTTCGCAAGATCCCTCACCCCAGCATATTCAGATCATTGATCCGAAAAAAGCGCAAAATCTAGCAATTCTTCTGCGGGCATTGAATGTGACAACAGAGGAAGTTCAAGATGCACTTCATGAAGGTAATCTATGCCTTGCAGGGGTGAAGACAAACCCTAGGCAATTGCACTTAGTTTTCTTAAGCAATCATGCATATTAAGGAGAAGACAATCGCACCTGCAAAGCTTGAAGAAAATCTGAAATTTATTAATTCATCTCTCTACGATTTGAATGATTAAATAAAAGCCTTCATATGGGCTATTCTTAATCCTTTTTCTAAATAGATTAAAAAGGATAGGAATTGCTAAAGCAAGTAGGAAACAACTTAAACAAAACAGAAAAGAACTCCAAAACGTAAAATGAAACTCTGCAGTGAGCTCTATCTCAATTGGCACCTCCTCTCCTTATAAGTTTTAGACAGAGGGTAAGGTCAAGGGTTCAAGACCCATTGGGTGTGTGTGTAACTTATGAACTGAAAAAAAAAATATAAAATAAAACTCATGGGCCTCTGGTGTAACACATCACAGCCAGTTCTAGAAAAATTTGAAATTATCATATTGTCCATATTCTTGTAAAACTCAATTAAAACTGAACCAGCAGCTTTCTAATCTAAAGAAACATAATGCTAAGACTTGTTAATAACTAAAGTAGCCTGAAGGGTGCCAATTATGTCTCACATCAAAACTAGACCATATGTTTAAAGTTTGAATGACTGTGATCTTTGGTCTTGCTGTTCTGCATTCTGAGAGCTTTTTGCTGGCTGCATTATGTGGTCTAGAAGAATAATCTTTTCAATGTAGAATTTGTGTTTCAATGCATAATAACCATATTCTAACTGCCTTAGCTGAATCAGGAAACGAGCTTCCACCAGAACTCCTTCAAACTTTGTTGAAGATGGCACCAACTGCAGAAGAAGAACTGAAGCTTAGGCTATTCAATGGTGAAATTGCTCAACTTGGGCCTGCTGAGCGGTTCCTAAAAGCCTTGGTTGATATCCCATTTGCTTTTAAACGAATGGATGCATTGCTTTTCATGTGTACCATTCAGGAGGAGGCTACCATCACCAGGGAGTCTTTTGCAACCTTAGAGGTATGACTATGAACTGATATTTTCATGTCTCACTGTTTGTAGCTCTTCACCTCTACATTTTAAGAAACAAATTGGGCAAATGTGAAATGGAACTAATTAACTACTTTAATTTTCTTAGCAACGAAAAAATTTAATAAACTACCTAAATTTGCTAGTAAGATAATGAGATGGCAAACTGCTGAGCATAAGTAAGGCTTGTGTTAAACGAGCACCAGATCACGACAACCTGCTGAGAGACAAATACTTATTTGGAGCTGTGTAAAGCAGAAAGCTAAAATGAAATGATACTCAATATGGAGTCACAAGCCAAAAGACAAGGTAATATAAAAAGCTGAGATAGCATAAATAACAATGGTTCTTACTAAGTTGTGCTCAGGAGGACGAGCAAAGGATTTGATCAAAATTTTATACAGTGACGTTATGGTAGCAAAGTATGGGGCTTTCGATTCCATGTGACCTTCGGAGTCCAAATCCTTGCATTTTTGTCAATGAACTAGCCTCAAAATTATAAGAACATACTTATTACTATTCACTGAATATTTGAAGAGAGGCCTATGCTTGCCAATTGTTCAATTCTGCTAATTTGTGAAGGACAGACCTGTTTGAAATGGCCTGGATCTTCACTTTTTGCCTACCATATAGAAGGACTTGATCATATCAAAGCAAAGGATTTGATCTATATTTGGTATATCTCATTTGTGCCTAATTGTTTTGGTCCCCAGTTGTATACATCCTGTATACTTGGGTGACTCTTTTATTATGATTTGAATAAAATAATATGAATGACATTCAATGACTTAGGTTCAACATGTTTTGTCTATGGTTATATTAAACTGTATGATAAATCACGTGGCTTATACCGTACAGATATGTCAATCCAATAGTGTGAGGGCTCCTGTGTGCCCCCATCAAAGTTTGCACCCATCTTTTGCACTTGCATTCATTAGACATATTTTATGGTCTAGTGAAGGGGTTTCTATATTAGTTGCGGCCTATACAATTGATGGGCGTATGGTGTTTGTGATCACTGAGAAATAGTTTAGATGGAAGAGTTGGAATTGTTGGAAACACTTGAGGTTAACTGTGGTCCTAAATTTGTTAATATGTATGTATTAGCTCACATGATTCCAC
This sequence comes from Quercus gilva, assembly GCA_023621385.1. Lineage (NCBI taxonomy): Eukaryota > Viridiplantae > Streptophyta > Magnoliopsida > Fagales > Fagaceae > Quercus > Quercus gilva. The sequence continues at coordinate 16,245,800 of CM042480.1, forward strand.
AAATTCATTCATTAATGCTTTTGTAGTACGAATACATCAAATTTTTCAGCTAGTTCCATGCAAATGCAGATGGCTTCTTGATGTCGCCTGCTTCTGCATGTGAAATCATCTGAGGATACTTTCTGGTTATTGTATTCTAGATCCTTCACTTGGTAATCTCTGATTGATTTGGCATATCTTTCTTATATACCAGGTTGCCTGCAAGGAACTCAGAAACAGTCGACTGTTCCTCAAACTTCTTGAAGCTGTTCTTAAGACTGGAAATCGCATGAATGATGGAACCTTTCGTGGTGGTGCACAAGCATTTAAGCTTGACACGCTTTTGAAATTGTCAGATGTAAAAGGAACAGATGGCAAGACCACGCTTTTGCATTTTGTAGTTCAAGAGATAATCCGATCTGAAGGTGTAAGAGCTGCTCGTGCAGCTAAAGAGAGCCAGAGTTTCTCCAGCATCAAATCAGATGATCTGCTTGAGGAAACCTCCCATGACACAGAAGAGCACTACCGAAGCTTAGGTCTGCAGGTGGTTTCAGGTTTGGGTGATGAACTTGAGAACGTCAAGAAAGCAGCGATTCTGGATGCTGACAGCTTGATAGGAACTGTTTCCAAACTTGGTCATCAACTAATTAAAGCTCGAGACTTCTTGAACTCAGACATGAAGAGTCTTGGGGAAGATAGTGGGTTCCACCAATCACTAAAGAGTTTTTTGCAGAAAGCTGAGATTGATATCAAGTGGCTTCTGGAGGAAGAAAAGAGAATCATGTCTTTGGTAAAGAGCACTGGTGATTACTTCCATGGGAAAGCAGGGAAGGATGAGGGCTTACGTTTATTTGTCATTGTACGGGATTTTTTGATAATGTTAGATAAGTCATGCAGAGAGGTGAGAGATGCAGCAAAGAGGCAAATGAAAACACAGAAAAAAGAGGCTCCTACGGCACCAGCTTCATCTGATCCACGCCAGTCTCCTGATTTCCGTCAACTGCTTTTCCCAGCAATAACAGATAGACGGGTGGATAATTCTAGTTCAGATGAGGATAGTCCATAAATTTCTTTTAGAAGAGGTATCACAATTATCATCATTCCCAAGCAGATTTTTTTTGCCTTAAATGCATTTTATATGCAGAATTAACAAGATATTATTGTTTTGAGGAATGGAAGGGGTTGCCCTCCTTCCTCTCTTAGTCATCACTATCGAAATCTAACAAAGTGGTTCTTGTATTTTGATTGATACAGGTGGCTTTAAAACAGAATTTCAAGAAATATGCTCTTTTCAGCCCTTCCATGGTGTATGTATGTATGGGTGAAGAGAAACTGTATCCTACAAAGGATCAGCTGAGAGGTGGTCAAGATCGTGGCTTTGGACCCTCCTCTTCAAGGCAAAATTCCACTGGGACAGAGGCCTGACTGAATCTGAATTTGAAATAGTACAGTTATATGAATCCTCGTTGGAGTACTCATGGAATGGATTCATGATTCACCATGATTTTGCCTTAGCGCAGCCCCCTTATCAATCACTAGTTAGATTAAATGATGTCCCTATATATATATATTTGTTCATTTATAATTTCTTTGTTTTGTTGATAGATTTTTTATGTTTTAGAAGTGGAATATGTAGCTAGACCATTTTAAAGACTTAGAATAGCTCAATTTTTGTCAAGGCAAAAAAATTTTGTGATTATTTAAGTGACTAGTCTATAATTTGTTCTGAGAAATGTCTTCAAATTTATGATTACATTTTTTCCAAATCAAATGCTTGGACAAAGTAAGAAGAAATTCAACCAAAACAACAGAACGAACAAACTACACCACAATCAAGGGTTAAGCAAGTCCACAGCCAGATAACTTATGTTTTACTTGTTAAGTTTGTCCGCCCAAATCAAAATTCTCTATCCCAATGTGCTCTATGTTATTTTCACCAACCACAGCTAGCCACAATATTCTTTTATTTTTATCCTTTTAATTAATTTATCAATTACACACATGATCTTATCAAAAATAAAAATAAAAATAAGACATTAAATATTACAATTGGTGAGGCATAGAGTGGAACACAGTTGGTGAGGCATAAAGTGGAATACTCATGTGGGTAGGAATTTTGTTGTGCCCACCCATTTACTTGCTCTAGTGTTTTTTTCCCCCATTGAAGTTGCTCTAGTATTAGCTTCAATGGGCAGAGGACCATTATGTGTAGAGGTCTAAAGACTCAACTACAAATACAAAAACATATACTTGTAACTCTATGCAACTGCCTATTATGCGGCAGTGTTTATTACACATATCGTACGCACATTTACAATCACCATTATACTATTCTATCTATGGTAACAGTTTGATGCCTAATGAAATTTTTAGCAGGAAGGCCAGTACCCCAAAAAATGACCTTGTTTTACCATTGGCTTATTTGGTTAACTCAAACCGACTTTGGTTTGGCACCATTTTTTTACAGTTACAACTATACCTCCATCTCTTTAACGAATTTATAAATGAATGCCTCTCAACTGTAAATCGTAAGGCTTGTATATATATATATAATCTTTTCCCCTCACCTCCCCCTCTCTTTCTGACTGAAAAATGTCTGAACAAAGTGAAAGATCTCCAATCCAACTCCAAGACATGACCCTGGAGAAAGAAGCAGGACAAAAACAAGAAGTTCAGAAACTCCAAGAACTCCCTCAACAACAACAGAGAGAAGATGAAGAAGAAGAACATACTTCTACTTCTCTCAAAGCATCCCATGCAATTACAGAACAGACTAGAGAAGAGCAGCCCAGAGAACAAGAAGAGAAAAAAGAAGATGTCGAAGACATAGAAGTGGGCAATATCACTGTTTCACCACCTTCAGAGACACCATTTAAACAAAGTGAAAGATTTCCAATGCAAGACATGACCGAGAAGAAAGAAGAAGGACAAAAACAAGAAGCTCAGACCCTCCAAGAACTCCCTCAACAACAACAGACAGAAGAAGATACTGCTACTTCTCTTAATGTATCCCATGCAGGAGAACAGACCATAGAAGAACAGCCCAAAGAACCAGAACAAGGACAAGAAGAAGGAAAAGAACAAGAAGCTCAGAACCTCCAAGAACTCCCTCTACAACAACAGAGAGAAGAAGATACTGCTACTTCTCACTACAACGCATCCAATGCAAGAGAGCAAGAACAAGGACAGGAAGATGTGGACATTTCCTCTGCTACTTTACCTCTGATGATGAAGATGAAGATGAACAAGTGGAGATTATCTCCAGTGACACCAGCTAAACGTCCTGCCCAGAAATCTGATCTTAAAGACGAAGACTGTCAGGGAATAAAGAAAAAGACTAGGACAAAGGTCACATGCGATAAGCCTCCAACAACATTTCTTGAGAGTGTGCTAACAGATGTTGATTACGAGATTGGATTCTTGAATTGCATTATTGATTACTACCATAATAATGCGCGATACCCGTACTATGATTACATAGCTGTAGATGATTTCATAAAAAATTGGCTTGAAGTCGATGCTACTCAACGGCAATTGATTGATGTAATATTGAAGCTGAGAAAGAAATACAAGGAGACTTTGGCCAAGATGGGTGTGGCTAAGAAATTCTCTGATCCTCATCAACAGAGGGCATTCAATTTGGCGCAAAGGATATGGACTAATTCTGGATTCAAAGAAGATTGGAAGAATCTGAAGAAATCACGGTTTATTGCATCACCTTTTCCACAAGGAGCTGGAGGATAATTGCACCCTTGATGCATATGCAGTTAAGTCATTGTCAATTCATCATCTTTACCAAGTTGATGATAATTCAAGGGTGTTTAGTATTCTTTCTTATTCTATAAACTGATTGAGGAGATTTTGGTTACCAATTCATACATTGCTTCTTTAGTATGGCAGAAATGCACATTGTTGCACCTAGATTCCGCTGAGATAATAAAATCATATGCTCTAGAGTTTCTTGTCCTCATCTTGTACATGTTCTTTCCTTATGATATTGTCGAGATAGCATAAGTTTTTGATATCTGTGTCCTGTGTTGTTAAAAAGAGTGATTTTATGCGAAATAAAAATAGAAAAGTTGAAAAATTAATCACTCATGTCCGAGGAGCTAAAACTTTTCACATAGAAAAAAAAGAAGAAAAAAAGAAGAAGAGAGATTACAAAGTTAGTACAAAAGCACTATCACAAATTGAAAACACCAATCTGAGTCCAATAAATCATCATTTCTACTGTATTGATGCAATAGTGAGTGTGTTTTGACCTTGTGTCATGAACTGTGCTAGTTGCCTCACTGGTTTCATGTGTTTTCACATATTGCCTTCCCCCTCAAAAATTTAAAGCCTTGAACATGCTCACTGCTATATTTTCACACACTACACCGAAGTTTTTGCTATAATTTTGTACACAACTCAAGCAATGTGTATTTTGTTCAAATTTGGTTAAATGAGTGTGTCGAACGGTGGAACCTGTGCTGGTATTATAAAATTTAATTTTCTACAATTGAGATTTTGAGTTCAAATGAGTGTGGATCAGTTGAGTGAAAGACTTTTGCATGCTACACTTGATATGTATGTGCTCTAACAACTCACAAATTTTTGCATTACATTTTTCTTTTTTCGCAAAATTCTGGTTTTGCATATTTCAGTTTTCTGCCGTTCTGTGTCTGAAATAAGCCAACCAAAATAGTATACAAAACAAAGTTATAATCTATAAGTAATTTCTATTTTATTATGAATGGAGATTTAAAAAAAAAAAAAAAAAATTCATTTTTATTTTTGTTTTGGATGAGGGAGCCATCAACCACATTATATATATGGGTTGGCGGCCACTTTAATTTTTGGATTTATGGGAGCTGATATTCAATTTAGTAGGGGACCAAATAATAAATTTCTTAGCCAATTTAAAAATAATATATCTTATTATTATGTACTATTAAATTTTTTTCAAAGATTCTATGTCTGTGATAACAGTTTGATTGCAAACAAAATTACTGGTAGTAATGAGCTAGCCCATTTTTGACAGAAGAATGTTTACCCCAACTGACTTTAGACTGGTTTTTTATTTTTTATTTTTTATTATTTAATAATAAAAAAATTCTTTATTATTCAAAAGTGAGGGAAATTACATCCAGCTATAGGCCCAAGTCGCTTATAGAGTAGGCCCCAGGATGCCAAGTAATGAGCTGGCCCAATTCCAATTCCTGCTCTGTAACAAACGAGAAAGATTGCCCCAATAATAGTTCTGGATTGGGCACCATTTTTACACTGTTCTCTTTAACGAACTTTATAAATACCACTGCCACTCAACTGGAAATCACAGCGCTTCTATACACAAATCTTTTCCCTTCTTTATCTCTCTGCTCCTCTCTCTCTCTCTCTCTCTCTCTCTCTCTGAGTGAAAAATGTCAGAAGAAAGTGAAGGATCTCCAATGCAAGACATGACCCAAGAAGAAGAAGAAGGACACGAACAAGAAGTTCAGAACCTCCCAGATACTCCTACTTCTACTCCTCCAGATGCATCCCATGCAGTTACAGAACAGGAACAAGAACAAGAAGAGAAAAAAGAAGAAAGTGAAGGATCTGAAGAAGAAGAAGAACACGAACTAGAAGTTTTGAACCTCCCATATACTCCTACTTCTAGTCTTCCCAATGAATCTGATGCAATTAGAAGACCAGAAGAAGAAGAAAAAGAAGAAGACGAAGGCGAAGAAGAAGATGAAGAACATGAGGACGAAGATGAAGACGAAAGCGAAGAAGAAGATGAAGACGAAGACGAAGACGAAGACGAAAGCGAAGAAGGAAGCGAAGATGAAGACGAAGACGAAGAAGTGGACATTATGAATTTTACACCACCAGAGTCACCATCTAAGCGTCCAGTCTCTGATGTAAAAAGCACTCAGGGAAATGTGAAAAAGCTTAAGACAAAGGTCCCTGGAGAAGAGGAAGAAGATACTGCTACTTCTCTCAATGAATCCCATGCAGAAGACCAGACCACAGCAGAACACGAACAAAAACAAGAACACGAAGCTCAGAACCTCCAAGAAATCCCTCAACAACAACAGAGAGAAGCAGAAGAAGAAGAAGATACTGCTACTTCTCACCCCAATGCATCCCATGCAAGAGAACAAGAACAAGAACAGGAAGGTGAAGGTGAAGGTAATGATGAAGATGAAAATGAACATGAAGATGATGATGAAGGTCACTCGCAATAAGCCTCTAAGACCATTTCTCAAGAGGGTGCTAAAAGATGATTACTACTATAATAATGCGCGATACCCATATCATGATTACATTGCTGTAGATGATTTCATAAAAAATTGGCTTGAAGTCAATATTACTCCACGGCAATTGATTGATGCAATATTGACAATTCAAGGGTGTTTAGTATTCTTTCCTATTCTGTAAACTGATTGAGTAGATTTTGGTTATTAACATCATACATTGCTTTTTTAGTATGGCTGAAATGCACATTGTTGCACCTAGAACCTAGTGGAATTTTGTTGTACTGTTTGTTTTGGGAAATCTTCTAAATGTACATGGTCACTAATTTGATTCAGCTTTGAAAATAAAATCCAATGTTCTAGAGTTTCTTGTATATGTTCTTTGATTCTGATAGTATTGAGGCAACAGAAACTTTGATATTTATTTGTTATGTGTCGTTAAAAATATTGAGTAACAGAAACTTTGATATTTATTTGTTATGTGTAGTTAAAAATATTGGGTTTATATGAAATAGAAATGGAGAAATAGAAAAAAAATAATCACATATAGGCCGCATGGAGGAGAAATTTTCACTTAGAAAAAGAAAAAAGAAAAAAAGAGAGATTAAAAAGGTGAAACAAAAGCACCCTCATAATTACATCCAAACTCCAAATTCATGCAAAGTATTCTCTCACCACAACTAGCACACCACAAAATTGTTAATTATTTAAAATTGGTGTACAAAAGACCAAAGTTGTGTTAACGTTACAAACTAAAGTCTTTTTGTGCAAGCTACACAATTCTGTAAAGAATAGGTAAAGGTTATTTTGTCTAACATAAAAACAAGCACAATTGACATTGTTTGTGCACTAGTTAAGCCACCAATCAACAAATCTTTACCTTGACTTAAATTAGATCAAGCAACACAAACAAAAACTTTTTAGTAGCTCCAACAAAGCTTTTAAAGGTTATCACAAATTGCAAACACCAATCGAGTCCAACAAATACTTGAACTTGTGCAAAGAAACTGGATCGAGCAATCATCTTATATGTTGTATTGATGCAATAGTGAGTGTGTTTAGGCCTTGTCTTTTGAGCTAAGCTAGTTGCATCATTGGTTTCATGCGATTTCACATATGGCCTTACCCCTCGCACTTTCTCACAAACTTAATGTTTTATCTATATTTTTTTTATAGATACAATAAAGGAAAAATGTCTATACACCTTCTAAGCTTTCAACTACTAGCCAAAACACCTCCTAAACTATTATATTAGCCAATTTACTCCCTAAACTATACGTACTTGTCAAATCAATATTTTTTTTTTGAGAGAGTTTCAATATATAACATTCACTCTTGACAGCTAATTGGAACCACTCAAATCAATACTTCAATTAGTCGTTTCAAAAAAAAAAAAAAAAAATTCTTCAGTTAGTCTAACATTAAAACACTAACATAATGGGCATGTGAGATGCACGTGTTCCTCACAAAACAAATTCAATCAAACATAGAAAAGATACAAAGAAAAGAGAGGAGAGATATTGCCCTTACTCTCTATTAAACAAATAAAAAAAGAAAGAAAGAAAAGAAAAGAAGCTTTGTTGTTTCCCTCTCCCACTGGGGGAGAGAGAAAATTTCTCTTTCCCTCAGTAGGAGTTTTGTTTTCTCTTGCCTGGTACAAGTTCTTTCTCCCAATCCGGGTAATTTGTCAAAATCTTTGAAGCCTTCAAGGTCATTTCAGCAACATGGATATTGCTACCACTGGGGGACTTCCGATTTTTCTTCTCACCATGGTTAAGGAAGATGCTTGCGCCGCTGCAGCCATGAGATCGGACAGCCTTGATGTGCGTGTGCGAGCTTCCAAGTCCACTCCAAGATCTGCCTGGAAGATGGGTTTGGATCTAAGGTATGTAAATAGAGGAATAATGATCTTCCAGTTCATCAGATCGAGTCTTCAACCGGAGTGGCGTCCTTCCTTTTGCTCTATTTGTGGTGTTTTGGGTTTTGGTGGGTTTCTTGGGTCTGATTTACAAGATCTAGCCGATTGGAGGATGGGGGTTATTGTGAAACATTGTGCTGTTTGCCGAGGAGGGTTGGAGGAAGAACGAAGAGAGGAAGATCCCGGTCAAAGTCCGGCGGCTGTGGGTCCGAGCCTGGGTATGGAGAAAGCCAGAAGTTCATTTATGCTGGCAGTCTACTCCTTAAGCCCAGCACCTTCCTTTGTTGAGCACGCATGTGTTTCCCCTTGGTCCCCTGAGGACAAAAATCGGTTTTGGGCTTCCAATTGCTTTCGTCGGCCTCGGGACTTCCCTGTCCGAATACCACAAGTATTTTCTCTCCTCTTTTTGAGCCCACCACTTGAGCCAAAGCAAAGAGATCCCAAATGGTTAATAAGCAAAATCTTAAATTCTGCTGTGCTCTTGGGTTCTTTGAGGAGTGTGGTGTGATATTGTCTGTATTTTCTCCAGTGTTTGTTTGTATCTCTGTTGTATCTTTCCTTTAAGATGAATGAATATTTCATGTTTCTCATCAAAAAAAAAGAAAAAAGAAAAGAGAGGAGAGACCTCCGCCGGCAGAGAAGAGAGAGGAGAGACCACAGCCACCACAAAGCTTCTCCTCGCTGTCTCACCGCCCTTGTCCCGGCTGCACTTGGTATTTTTTTTTTTGTTCCTTTCATTCGTTCCCTTAGCCATTCATGAAATTGCTAATCTGTAGATGGCTGGCTAAAGAGCCCTGAGGGACAATTGTAAATGAGAAGCTTTTCTCTGCGTTACTTATCATTGGAATTATAATCTATGGCTATGGTCCATTGCATGCTAAAAATTGATGGTAGTGAAATACGGAAAATCTTAGAATTTAAATCCACAAAGAAACCCTTTCTTTTTTTAATATCCATGTGCGAATTTCTATTGTAGAAATTCTTGGTTTGGTTTAATTTTTGGGTTGGGTCTCTGTGAGCTTGTTTGTTTAATTTTCTGAGTATGAGATGTTGCTTTTGAGTATGCTGTAGAGGTGTTTGATTAAATGCTTGAGAGAGATATGAGTTATTGTGTTAAATGAAATACTTTTACAATGAGCTAATTTTAATTGAAATTGATTGTTAGAGGCTGGCAAGGAATAGAGTTAGGAGCCTACAATAACACCACATTTAAAATTCTCTCTAGTTATGCCCTAAATTATTTATTCAAGGATTATACATATGCAGCTCTGAGTTTCTGATATACCTCGAACTACACTGATGATTGTTTGATATATATATAATGGAGATTGATTTCCAATGTACTTTACATCAAAGCTTATGCAGATCAGAAGGAAGATTCTTTGAGATTTAGAATCTGAACCTTTCAACACCAGAACACCATCCTCATTTAGCTGTATGAACCATCAAATTTGAAAAGTATGAAGAGAGAATGACTTGTCTCTCTGTGAGACTCAAATTTATTTTAAGGGTCAAATATGAATGAACTTTTAGAGCCACTAGAACAACTGGAACACGTGCTCACACACATATCTAATAAATTGTTCCTTAAGAAAAATAAAATATCATAATGAGTGCATCTTCAATTTTGAATTTGCATTCTATCTACTAACACTTCATTGGCATACTAACATTCCTATCTGTTGATGTCCTTTGTCCGCTTTCATGTGACATTTATATATCTTGCTGTATTCCTGTGTGCTTTGGTGAGCTTAATTGACTTGTCGTTTTATTGCATTTAAGTTTTTTTCACCCTCATTATTCTCTATATTGTGTGTGTGTGTGTTTTTTTTTTCTTTTTTTTTTTTCTCTTTAGCTCTTTCATTAATGTTCTTGTTAATTCACCTTCTATGCCAAATGTACAAGCCCCTCAATCCCAATATGATACTATTGAGGCTGATGGCCAACTTGAAATTGTTAATGTTTCAATTGATGTGGAGGATGATGAAGATTACAATTTGAGTGATTTTTCTAAATCTGATGAAGATATAAATGAACATTTCGGTATGAAGGATGATGGAATCAATAGAGCAATTGGGGCAAGTAGCTTGAGGGAGTTTGGGATGGTGAAGGAGACTCAGATCATGGGGATAATGATGAGTTGAGGAGTGTAGAATGGTCATCTGATGATGAAGGGAATTCAAGGCCTAGGTTCCCTGAATTTAACTAGCGCATTGGAATGAAAAATGTACAGCTTGAAAAGGAACTCAAATTTGCATCACATGTAGTCTTCAAGGAAGCACTAAAGGAGTGGTGTATTAGAGAAAAACATGATTTTGAGTATAAGCACAATGATAAGTGGAGAGTGACAGTTGTATGTAAAAAAAAATGCGGTTGGAAGATACATGCATCCCAAACACAAATGGGAGATGCCTTTCAAATCAAGAGTTTTAAGAGCATACATATTTGTGGCAAGGATCATAAGAATAGTAAGATTTCTTCAAGATGGCTGGCCAACAAATATTTACCATTCTTTAGGGATGATCATATTTGGATAGCAAATGCATTGAAGGGTGTAGTGTTTAGGGATCGTGAAGTTGATGTGACTTTGGATCAATTTTATAAGGCTAAGAGAATGGCCTTTAAGATGATACATGGTGCTAAGGAGTAGTAGTATGAGAGACTTTGAGACTATGCAGCTGCTATTAGGAAGTGGAATATAGGTAGCACAATGAAGATACAAATTGAGAATAATGTGTTTGAGAGGATGTATGTTTGTCTTGATACTTGCAAAAGGGGATTCTTAGCAGGTTGTAGGCCACTTATTGGGATAGATGGTTGTCATTTGAAGGGGACAACAGGGGGACAGTGGCTGGTTGTTGTTGGGAAGGATGGGAATGATAATATCTTCCCAATCGCTTGCGCTATTGTTGAAATTGAGAATAAAAGGTCTTAGACCTGGTTTCTACAATGCCTGTTGGATGACATTGGACATGTGGATGAGAATGGATGGGTTTTTATCTCAGACTGACAGAAAGCAAGAAACAATTAATGTGCATGTGAATTATTTTTTAATTTTTTTTTTTAAAATATCTTGATTTATAACCTGACTATGAATTACTAATGTATATTTGTGTATTTTTTATGGCAGGGATTAGTAGAGACCTTTAAAGATTTAATGCCTAATGTAGAGCATAGATTTTGTCTTAGGCATTTACATGCAAATTTCAAGAAGGATTTTCTAGGGAAGGTACTCAAAGATGAAATGTGGAAAGCTGCTAGGCAGCAACAAAGAATTCTTTTGACTTCCATATGGATGAGTTAAAGAAGCTAGATGCGAAGGCATGCGAGTGGCTTGTGAAGTAAGCATGGATGACTTTTTATTGTATGGTTGTATATTATATACGGTACTCAATAATCAAATATGAATATTCAATAATCAAGTCAAAGTAGTACAAAGAAGGACAACACTAGTGGAAGCAAGAAGGATAAGGGAAAGGCTAAGGTCTAGTGGTAGCAAGAAGATAAAAGACTTTTTTAGTTCAAAATTTTGTTTACTGATGGAGCCGATATACTTTTGTTTTTCAATATTGCTGGAAAATGTAATTATTGATTCATTGAGTGTTATTTTTAGGCAAACAATATACTATTTGTAAACACTCATTATTATTCCAATCCATGGGAGATTGAGACACATTCATTTTTTGAAGTTTATGGTATGATATTAATACATACAAATTTGAAATACTCTAATGAAAAGATTTATTTTCTTTTTATCTATGGGGATGTAAAAAATTGAAAGTTTTTTTTTTAAAATTTATTTTTTATAGTAAAGAAGTTAAAGAGCCTTAGAGTTATTGCATGAAGTTCAATTCGGACAAGGACTTCATCATCCTTTATTTCACTGCAAAAACAAAATGTGCACCTTAGAATAATTCCACTTGTGGCAAAAATTAAGCCAAATTGAGGACTTCCTCATTCCTTTATTCCAATGCAAAAACAAAAGGTGTACCTTAGAATAATCCCATTTAAGGAAAAATTTAAGCTAAATTGAGAACTACAAGAACCTTACCCTTTGTCATAGTTACAACAATATCTTTTTAATCACTAAAAAAAATAATAAAAATTAATCAAATTGAGTACAAAGGTATGGAAGCAGAATACTAGATCCATTCTTATTATATCACAAACCATTTTTTTAGTACTCATACATAAATAGTCACTTTAAGTGATTTCCAATGTTAACACTCAGACTTAAACAAAATCCTCTTATGCTTTGCAATAGTTACAACTTAGGAATGTCTCCTCTCAGTAGTAGACACTGGACACAAGAATACAACAATTACTGTGATGTTATCTTTGCTGTATCGTTCTACAGCTTCTATATATCACCAATCTTTTAGGACACATTCCGAGCTCTTTGACGGTGTCCCTAATTATGTTTACAACATCTGTATTGCTTACAACATCCCAAACTCCATCGCTAGCCATAACTTGGTAAAGTAGACACACATATTACTTCCATATTCATGGGGACCTGGATACTTTTGCAACCATCTCTTTTGAATAATGCAAGCCATCGCTAGCCATAACCTGGTAAAAGTTTATTTGATGATTTAACCTTCCCATTTATATTCACTTGAACAATTAAAAAAATTATGAGGTCAATAGAGTTAAGTTCTATCATGGCAATTTTCTTAAGAATTTTAGAATTGTTTTAAAGAAGACAGAAATATACCTATTGAACATATATAAGATAGAGGGAAAATGAGTTTTCCCAATACTTCAAACTTCATGCAACTTGTCATTTCTAATATGATTCTATGAGTTTCTGAATTCAATCTTCCTAGGGAAGAATATCATTCATTAGCAAAAAATAGTATGGTATAGATATGAAGTAAGTAACAGCTAAGGTCATTATCTAATACTTGTCCCTCCTAAGTTCGATCCTAAGGGAGTTGGCTTGGATATGGTCCTATCAAAGAAACTTGTGATCTAATTTATCAATCAGGCTGCCAGGCATATTTTAACCTTTAAACACGCAATCCAACAACCAGTCTACTTAAAATTTTGAACATCAAAACAAAATTTCAACAGTAATCTATAATGAAGAAAAATTAAGGTCTAATGATACTTAATGACAACATTACTTCCATAAGAAACTTAAGGGTTTTGCATCAGCTGTCACCCCTTCAAGCAATAGAGCAAAGCCTTAAAGAAATCATGTAATACTAAAATAGGTGTAAGTCACAATGGTCAAAACATATGTTTATAGCCAACGTGCAAAAAAGATGGGCAGCAGTTGATATCAAAAGCCTCAAAGCAACAGAGCAAAACACATTGAACTGTCTCAAGTACGAACAGCCACTAGTGCTCCAGTAGGGCATGTTCCTTCTAAGCATTTATCATCCACCTAATAGACCTTTAATCAAAATATATTCTACTAAGTTTCCCACCAGCTTCTAACAATCAATTTCAATTAAAATTAGCTCATTTTAAAATTATTTCATCCAACACAGTAAGTAATATCTCTCTCAAGCATTTAATCAAACACCTCTATGGCATACTCAAAAGCAACAACTCATACTCAGAAAATTGAACAAATAAGCTCACAGAGACCCAACCCAAAAATTAAACCAAACCAAGAACTTCTACCATAGAAATTTGCACAAGGATATTTAAAAAAAAAAAAGTTTCTTTGTGGATTTAAATTCTAAGATTTTCTGTATTTCACTACCATCAATTTTTAGCATGCAATGGACCATAGCCATAGATTATAGTTCCAATGATAAGTAACACAGAAAAAAGCTTCTCATTTACAATTGTCCCCCAGAGCTCTTTAGCCAGCCATCTACAAATTAGCAATTTCATGAACGGCTAAGGGAACGAATGAAAGGAAAAAAAAATACCACCATAGCGCTGCTGGGAGAAGGGCGGCGAGACAGCAGGGACACTACAAGAAAATGTATTTTTAGTGACGAAAATTTTCGTCACTAAAAGTCCAGTTTTTCGTCACTAAGAACCTTTAGTGACGAAATTGGACTTTTAGTGACGAAATTCGTTTCGTCGCTGTAGCCCCGTCACTAAAAGTCCTGGCGACTTTTAGCGACGAAAAATTTCGTCACTAAAAGTCCAATTTGGTAAAAAAAAAAAAAAAACTTTTAGCAACGAAAACGTTTCGTCGCTAAATATTTTCCTCGCTAAAAATAGTATTTAGTGACGAAAATATTTCGTCACTAAAACCATTTCAGTTGATTAAATCATATTTAGTGACGAAAAATTTCGTCACTAAAACTATTTTCGGGTACATATAATGACGAAAATATTCGTCACTAAAACTATTTTTAAGAAAATCCATGCACATATAGTGACGAAAATTTTCGTCACTAAAACCATTTCTTACAAAATTCCACTGCATTTAGTGACGAAATATTTCGTCACTAAAACATTTTTTTGTTGCCATATTTGTGACAAAAAAATTTGTCACTAAAACATATTTTCTGTTTTTATTATTTTCATGACGTTGATATTAATCTGTAATCTATCATTACATTATTTAAACCTCACATTTGATTAACACATTTATTTCAACAACACATTTATAAAAAATCGATCCATACATTCCACAAGTTAAAATTAAAACAAGTATCAAATTCAAACTCATTCCATACAATAATTGTTTGCAACACATACAATAACTTAAAATGTTTTATAACAATACAAGAAATGTAGCATAATATAATTAGAACCCCCTAAAGGCAAAAGATATCCTCATGTCTTCAAATAATGCCAAAAGTAATCCCCTAAAGCCACCAATAAGAAATCTGCACAAATATAAAAACATTATTACATTAAAATCGTAAAGTAAAAACAATAACTATGTTATAAAAAAATTTATAACAATTAGTTTCAAATGATAGATAAAAAATGAAGTGTTACCTATAAGTGATTTAACTTGAAGATGAACCACCCCCATAATATTATGAGTGTATTTGGCATTTTTAGGCATTTTTTGAAACTATGTATTGACATGAAAGATAAATACAATTGCTACTAACTTAACATTATAGTCGACACTATTATCTATATCAAGCAATTTACAAGTGCAAAATTTGAACACAATTACTACTAACTCAACACAACAAATGACCACATTAATATCTATATCAAGTTCAAAATAAGCACAAAACATCTCAATAATAATTACTACTAACTTTACATATTATAGTCCATACCATTATCCATATCAAGCAATTCATAGGTGCTAAATTTGAACACAATTGCTACTAACTCAACACAATAAATGACCACATCAATATCCATATCAAATTTAAGATAAGCACAAAACATCTCAATAACAATTGCTACGTAGACAAGCATAAAACTTTAAGACAATCACATAACATTTAAGACAATTGTTATGAACTCTACATATCATAATCCATATCAAGATCAACATCAGGTATGTCATGCTCTTCATTTTGATTAGCGTCTCTTGAAGTTCCACCTTCAGGAATAACCTCAGTTTCAACATCACCCATATAATACTCAATAATATTGTCTTCAACATTGATAGAGACAATATCAACAATTGCTTCTTGTTAGAATGCGTCACTATCTTCTGTATTATCATTGGATTCTCCGCCCTCGACTTCTGGGACATCAAACACTCCCCTATGTTAGATGCATTGCACAATTTTCCAAGGGTCACGCAATTTCGTATCTTGAAGGTAGAAAACTTGTTTCGCTTGACTAGGAAGTATAAAAGCGTCATTTTGATACCATCGACTTGTAACATCAATGCTCGTGCAATGTGCATCGGTTCTTATCGTTCTCCTTCGACCATTGGTACTAGTATTATACCATTCACACTAGAACAAAACAACTTTATAGCGATGACTTAATCTGCCATCGGGTGTCTTACCCATTGTCATCTAACTTTTATCCATGTTTGACTACAATTATAAGATGAATGCTACTTTAGTAAAATAAGGACAACTCATGCATAATGTATTCTAACATCTAAATCTATAAGCTTCTTAGATAAAGTTCTATCCTATTCATGAATGCACAAATTTATATTAATACTTAAATAAATATACATTGCATACACAAATATACACTCCCAATATGAATTTAAACCACCTTATAACACCATGCAAGCCACCCGCTTGCTCCAACACAACAACCCACCACAAAACAAATTTCCAACATCACAATTATAATGCTTACAAGTATTGAAATTGAATAAAGGAACACAATTGCTACTAATCAACAAATTCCACTCACATTTGCAAGAAATTAAAAACACTCCCAATATGAATTTAAGCCACCTTATAACACTATGCAAGCCACCCGCTTGCTCCAACACAATAACCCACCACAAAACAAATTTCCAACATCACAAGTATATATAGAGTTTTATAAATTTTTAACTAGAATATACTTACTTTGCTCAAACTAAGTTTACAACTTTTAGAAAAAATCCAAAGTTAACTTGTGTTAAGTAGACCCAATGATAAGCACAAGAAGATGAGTGAAGCTTTACCTGCATGCAACACATAGATAAGTACAGCTTTACCTCTTGATGGAGACAATGTAAGAATTTCAATAAAGAAGGAAACACAATGTTATAGTAACTAAAGGTTAATCAATAATTTAATATGCTAAATAAAAAAAATCACGTGTTAATGATTTAATATGCTAAATAAAAGTTTTATTTTAGGAGGAAAGCATAAAAGTGAATGTTTGATAAAATATGTTTGATAATATACGGCGGTTTACATCTCTAGTTCCCCCGTATTTCTCAACAATTGTATAAGCACATTCCTTGGGAAATGGTTTCTAAATCATACATTATTATGTGGCACTAGTAGAACTAATTATTTACAATATCTATGTCTTCCGAGAAAATGCACTAAACTCTTAGATTGTGTACAACTATGACATTATAAAAAGAGAATGCACTCAAAGTTCTTCTTTTAAATTACATTGTTGCCTTAAGTAATTCTTTATCTGTGTTACAAGATTCAACCTCATGTTGTGCCTTTTACATTAAACTTAGAAGTTTGAACTTAAAACTGTGGACTCTTTAACATTTGAAAGCTAAGGTTGAAGGACCTTATTGGTCTCTGCTTGCAAGCTTCCTGCTTAACATTTATTCACTTTTGGGTTAATTGGAGTTCCATCAAAAACACCTAAAGCACTAGCAAACACGATCACATTGCATCTTTCCATACTTACCAAGTTTCTCAGCAACCTGGGAAAAGAAATGTTCACCCAATGGTAATTCATGTAGCATGGTATCAAAAGTTTCAATGCAATCTAAAGCATCACTATAACAGCCATGGAAGACAGTGCAAGCTCAATTATTACAAATCCATGAAATCAAATACACTCAATTTGCATAAACAAAGCAATAATCAACACCAACTGCACAGCAACCTCACCAAAGCATAATAATAAGCTTTTTTTCTAATCCAGAGGAACCAAAACCACAAACTTTTTTTCTCTTTTTTTTTGTTGGATAATTCATCATTTGCTTTACTAAAAGCAAAAATCACAAGTTAATCCAGAGCATTTGTTAACAATCTAAGGAATAAATTGCTTCAAAGTTAGATTGCCTCTTAAACTAGACCAAATTTCTAACACCCATGAGCAAGAATATGAATTCCACACCATATACATGTCCCACAATACCCACTCACTGAACAATATAAAAGCAAAATCTGAAGCAGCACTCATAAAAAATTACAACTTAAGTTCCTTTATAACTCCACACATTCATAAGAAGTAAAACAAAAAACTAATAAAATAAAATGTATAACCCAAAAGTTTAACGTACCTCCAAATTTTAGGAATTTGAGAAGAATTTTTTGGAGTTGAGAAGATAGCCTCTGCTGCAACACTAAATGAATTAGCTTAAATTAGGGATGGATTTTTAAAATTCATATTGCATAAATATACACACAGAGAGAAGAGAGGCACCAATTTCTAAATGTTGTATTTCTAAATATACATTTTGCTCTCTCTGTTTTACACAATTATTAACTAATCACCTCCTCTCCTAGTAAGAACAAGTCAACGGATCAAGATCTATTTAACTAATCACGAATACAATAATAAATGGAAGTTTGATTTTTCAATATATGGGAGTCAGAAAAATATCTCTAAATGCCAGAATTTGACCAATCACTAAGACAGCCCCACTTACACCCCATGAAATTAAGGGGAGTAGTAGGCTATTCAAATTAGTTCAAGTACACACTCTAAATCACTATATACATCCTTGGACACAAAGTCATGACTTATGACTAGTGTGTTAACCTGCATTAATCTTCACCTGCCGCCTAAGTACTACAAAAATTCTATACTCAACTAAAATTTTGCCATTTACAACCAAACAATATATAGAATAGTTATGGGTTAATTATCAATAAAAATAAATTTAAATAAACAATGTCCTACTCAAAAACCTAGTAAAATTACTGCTCCTGGAAATAAATTTCCATCCTAATAATCATTCACAAACAAACGCAAAAAAGGCAATTTTCACAGGGGAAAAGGCTCGAATACCATCAATCATCAATCATAACGTAAGGGATGTTGATGATATTGTTCAATCCAGCAAAAATCACAAGTTAAAGAGAAAGAAAAAAAAAAAACCTGGGAACGGATCGAAGGAGGCGAACGGTCGCCGATTCGAAGGAAGGCGAACGGTCGCCAGGAAGGCGAACGGTCGCCGGGAAGAGGGAAGGCGAGCGGTCGCGATTCGAAGGAGACGAACGGTCGCCGGGAAGAGGGAAGGCGAACGGTCGCCGGGAAGGCGAAGGGTCGCCGATTCAAAGGAAGTCGAAGGGTCGCCGGGAAGTCGAAGGGTCGCCGGTGCGATTTGGTGATGGTATGAACTTCATCGGCGACGGTATGATCTTCATCGGCGACGGCGAGTTGAAGCGTCGCCGTTGAGGTTAATCGGAGACGCTTGGCTCTTAACGGAGCTTCATCGGCGACGGTATGAACTTCATCGGCGACGGTATGATCTTCATCGGCGACGGCTGGGCTTAATCAGCGACGGTGGAGCTCAACGGCGATGGTGCTTTGGGGTTTTTTGGCGACGGTGGGCTCTTTGCTTTTTTTTTTTTTTTGACCGAAAAGTTTGGGTATTGAAATGTGTAATGAAAAGTTTGCTACAGTGTGGGTATTGAAATGGCCTTCTAAGTCTGGGTATTAAAATTAGGCCTTTTTAAGTCTTTAGTGACGAATTTTTCGTCACTAAAGACCGGGCTTTGTTAGTATTTTTAGTGACGAAATTCATATTTCGTCACTAAATCATACTTTTAGTAACGAATTATAATTTCGTCACTAAAAACATACAAGTATAAAATTATTATTACTTTTAGTGACGAATATTTTTCGTCACTAATTTTTCTTTATAGTGACGAAAGCATTTTCGTCACTAATACTATCCATAGTAACACCTATAGTGACGAAATATTTCGTCACTAAAAATTTCAACTTTTAGTGACGAAATATTTCGTCACTATAGATTAATTAAACTCGCGCCAAAATTTCCCTCCACTACCGCCCATTTTTCAGATCACAATAGCGACGAAATTTATTTTTCGTCACTAAATATTATAATTTTTTTCATTATTAGTGACGAAATTCATATTTCGTCACTAAAGGTGTATTTTTAGTGACGAAAAATATTTCCTCACTAATTTTCGTCACTAAAAATACATTTTAAAATTATTTCATCCAACACAGTAAGTAATATCTCTCTCAAGCATTTAATCAAACACCTCTATGGCATACTCAAAAGCAACAACTCATACTCAGAAAATTGAACAAATAAGCTCACAGAGACCCAACCCAAAAATTAAACCAAACCAAGAACTTCTACCATAGAAATTTGCACAAGGATATTTAAAAAAAAAAAAGTTTCTTTGTGGATTTAAATTCTAAGATTTTCTGTATTTCACTACCATCAATTTTTAGCATGCAATGGACCATAGCCATAGATTATAGTTCCAATGATAAGTAACACAGAAAAAAGCTTCTCATTTACAATTGTCCCCCAGAGCTCTTTAGCCAGCCATCTACAAATTAGCAATTTCATGAACGGCTAAGGGAACGAATGAAAGGAAAAAAAAATACCACCATAGCGCTGCCGGGAGAAGGGCGGCGAGACAGCAGGGAGAAGCTTTGCGGTAGCTGTGGTCTCTCCTCTCTCTTCTTTCTATCTTTTCTATGTTTGATTGAATTTGTTTTATGAGGAACATGTGCATTTGTTAGTGTTTTAACGTTTTACTAACTGAAATATTGATTTGACATTTATGTATAGTTTAGAGATATTGATTTGACATTTATGTATGGTTTAGAGAGTAAATTGGCCAATATAATTATTTAGGTGTCTTGGTGGTGGTTGAAAGTTTAGGGGGTGTATGGTCATTTTTCTTGTACAATAGAATTTCACACTATGTCCATTCTATGATAATTTCTCTTTATACTTAGATCCAAGAATCTAATTAGTTTTTGTGTAAGCGAGATTCAAACTTTAAATATCTTATTTGATGATATGAGACGTTATTAGTTGAGTTAAGTATGTGGAACATGTGATGGGATTTCTAAATTTAATTGTCGATAATTGAGTTTTAATTTCAAACGAGTGTGGATCATTTGAGCCAAAGAGTTTTGCACGCTACACTTAATATGTATGTGCTCTAACATGTCACATATGTCATATGTGCTGGATTAAGTCAGTCCAGGGGTAACTGCATCATAATTGTATTTTTTTTTTTTGGGGTGCAAAATTATGGTTACATGATTCAGTTTTGTGGCTCTCGTATAAGCAAATTAAAATATTATTAAGAACATATGGTTATAATGTATAAGTTATTTCCGTTTATTTTGAGTGGAGATTTTTTTTTGAAATAAGGATTCATTTTTATTTTTGTTTTGGATGAGGAGCTAGCCATCAACCACATATATGGGTTAGCGGCCACTTTAATTTTTGAAATTTTTTTTTTTGGAGAAAAATAATTTTTGGATTTGTGGGAGCTAATTTTCAATTTGGCAGGGGACCAAATAATAAATTTCTTAGCCAATTTTAAAATAATACGTCTTATATTGCCTTCCCCCTCACAAATTTAAAGTCTTGAACTTACTCACTGCTATATTTTCACACACTACAAGGAAGTTTTTGATAAATTTTGTACAAAAATCAAATTTGGTTAAATGAGTGTGGAACCTGTGCTGGTATTATTAAGTTTAATTGTCTACAATTGAGATTTTGAGTTCAAACGAGTGTGGATCAGTTGAGTGAAAGACTTTTGCAAGCTACGCTACTTGATATGTATGTGCTCTAACAAAATTAATGGTAGTAAGCACCCCATTTTTTTTTTTTTTTTTTAAATCTTATTATTGTGGACTATTAAATTTTTCTCAAAGATTCCATGTCTGTGATAACAGTTTGAATCCAAACAAAATTAAGGTAGTAAGCACCCCATTTTTGACAGAAGAATGTTTTCCCCAACTTACTTTAGACTGGTTTTTTTTTTTTTTTTTTATAATAAAAAAAATTATTTTGCTAGAAAATCAAGCCTTATTTAATTTTTATTTTTTATTATGATTATTTCTGAATAATATGAGACTCTTTTTTTTGAATAATATGAGACTTTATTGTTCAAAAGTGAGGGAAATCACATCCAGCTATAGGCCCAAGTCGCTTATAGAGAAAGATCGCCTCATTGGTAGAGCTCAATATTGAGTCAGTTTAGAATTTATTAGAAACTAACTTGGTATCGATAATAGTTCTGAATTGGGCTCAAATATTGACAAACCGACTTGGTTTGGCACCATTTTTTTTTACAGTCACAACTATACTTCTCTTCTCTTCTCTTAACGAACTAACTTTATAAATACAACTGCCACTCAACTGGAAATCACAAAGCTTCTATGCACAAATCTTTTTCCTTCTTTATCTCTCTTCCCCTCTCTTTCTCTCTCTCTGAGTGAAAAATGTCAGAAGAAAGTGAAGGATCTCCAATGCAATGCATGACCCAACAACAAGAAGAAGAAGTTCAGAACCTCCCAGATACTCCTACTTCTACTCCTCCAGATGCATCCCATGCAATTACAGAAGAGGAAGAAGAACAAGAAGAGAAAATAGAAGAAAGTGAAGGATCTCAAGAAGAAGAAGAAGAAGACGAACACAAACAAGAAGTTTCGAACCTCCCAGATACTCCTACTTGTAGTCCTCCCTATGGATATCAAGAAGAAGAAGAAGAAGAAGAAGCAAGAAGTTTCGTACCTCCCAGATACTCCTACTTGGAGTCCTCTTGATGGAACTCAAGAAGAAGAAGAACACGAACAAGAATTTTCAAACCTCCCTGATGCTCCTACTTCTAGTCCTCCCGATGTATTCGATGCAATTAGAAAACCAGAACAAGGACAAGAAGAAGAAGAAGACGAAGACGAAGGCGAAGAAGAAGATGGAGACGGAGAAGAGGATGTAGGTGAAGAAGAAGATGGAGATGGAGAAGAAGACGAAGACGACGGCGAAGAAGAAGATGAAGAAGATAGAGACGGAGAAGAGGACGAAGGTGAAGGAGAAGATGAAGACATGGACATTATGACTTTTACACCACCGCGAGAGTTACCATCTAAACGTCCAGTCCAAGATGTCTTTTATGCAGAAAGCACTCAGGGAAATGAGAAAAAGCTAAAAAGAAAGCTCCCTAGAGAAGAAGCAGACACTTTAAAAGAAGGTGATGATGAAGATGAAGATGAAGGTGATGATGTCGATGAAGATGAAGGTGAAGGTGAAGGTGATGATGTCGATGAAGATGAAAGTGAAGGTAATGATGATGATGAACATGAACATGAAGATGATGATGATGAAGATGAAAATGAAGATGAAGATGAAGACTAGGAAAAAGGTCACTCGCAATAAGCCTCCAAGACCATTTCTTAAGAGATTTTGATTATGAGATTGGATTCTTGAATTGCATTATTGATTACTACGATAATAATGCGCGATACCCATATTATGATTACATTGCTGTAGATGATTTCATCAAAAATTGGCTTGCAGTCAAATATTACTCCACGGCAATTGATTGATGCAATATTGATAATTCAAGGGTGTTTAGTGTTCTTTCCTATTCTGTAATCTATCTGATTGAGGAGATTTTGGTTATAAATATCATACATTGCTTCTTTAGTATGGCTGAAATGCACATTGTTGCACCTAGAACCTTGTGGAATTCTGTTGATGTACTGTTTGTTTTGGGAAATCATCTAAATGAATATGGTCACTATTTTGATTCAGTTTTGAAAATAAAATCAAATGCTCTAGAGTTTCTTGTATATGTTCTTTGATTCTGATAGTATTGAAATAGCAGAAATTTTGATATCTATTTGTTATGTGTAGTTAAAAATATTGGGTTTATATGAATTAAAAATGGAAATAGAAAAAAAAATCACATATAGGCAGCATGGAGAAGAAATTTTCACTTACACAAAAAAAGAGAGATTACAAAGGTGGAACAAAAGCACCCTCATAATATCCAAACCCCAAATTCATGCAAAGGATTCTCTCTCACCACAACTAGCACACCACAAAATTGATAATTCTTTAAAACTGGTGTAAGAAAGACCAAAGTTGTGTTAACGTTACAAACTGAAGTCTTTTTGTGCTCTTGGTGCAAGCTACAGAATTCAGTAAAGAATAGGTAAAAGTTATTTTGTCTAACATTAAACAAGCACAACTGACATTGTTTTGTACAACATTCAAGCCACGAATCAACAAATCTCTACCTTGACTTAAATTAGATCAAGCAACACAAACAAAAACTCGTCTAGTACCTCCAACAAAGCTTTTAGGCGTAAATGCACTTTTAATCCCTACATTTTGACGTTTTTCCATTTTAGTCCCTACATTTTATTTTTTTCACTTTTAGTCCCTAAACCAATTAACACGTTCCATTTTAGTCCTTTCCGTCAGTCAACTGACGGAAATTGCTGAGGTGGCAACCGGAGGTATTAAAATATTATAAAAATGCCATGTCACCTATGACACATCAGCATATAAATTTAAAAAATTAATTTATTAATTTTAACAAAATTAAAAAACATAAAAATAAAATTTAAACAAGAACATGAACCCAGATGAACACAAGAACATGAACCTATGAACACAACCCCAGGATTTTCTCTCTCCATTTTAATCTCCTCTCTCTAATTTTCTCTCTCTTCCTTCCTCCCCAGTCTCTCTCTCCAACGTGAACAAACCCAAACCCCAACCATAGCAAGATCAACCACATGAAAATGGCCACCTTGCCATCACCACGCCACCAGCCAACAACCACCACCACAACCAAACTCACCACCAACAATAACCACAAGAAACAACCACCAAGAGGAAAAGAAACACAAAAAATTGCCAAAAACCACAACCAACAACCACAATCACAAGACACGGCCACCATAAAAACTAGCAAGAGAAAAAAAAATCGAAGAAACCCACCACGAGGAAACACAAAGACACTAAAATCAGAAACCCACATCATCGATTAGAAACCCAGGCCATCGATTAGCACATAACTCGCTGATTTCCGCCTAAATCATGCCAATCTCGCCACAAAAAATACCCATAAAAACGCCATCATCGCCGTGAGAGAGGGACTGATCTCGCCACGACCTCACCGATCTCCACCACCACAGCTCGTGTCTTCGGGTTTTGTGGCGGTGAAGCAGAGCTGTGGTGGTGGTTTTTTGGGGTTTCACAAGCCGCTTGGGTTCGTGAGGAGGTGTGTGAAGTGTGATAGTGAAGAGGGGGATTTGGCTTTGGAGGGTGAGATTTTGGAGTTCATGAAAGAATCGAAGAATCCAAATGCTTTTTCGAGCAGGAAAGAGCTGGTTGAAGCTGGGAGGATGGATTTGGTGGACACTATTGCCAAGAAAGGTGGTTGGCTCTTGCTGGGTTGGGATTTGAGCGAAGAAGAAGATGAGGTGGAACAAAGGAAAGTTCAAGAAAATGTTACTGCTTGGGTTTCTGGGTTAAAGCTTTTCTCCGTGGGTCTTCGGCCATGGGTCTTTATTTATGAGATGGATCGGCCATGAGAGGAGAGAGAGCTTAGGTATGAGCCATGAGAGAAGAGAGAGTTTGAGATGGAAGAAAGAGTTTGAGATGAGAGAATAGTGTGTGGCCGTGTAGTTTGAGTTTGAGATGAGAGAATAGAGTTTGAGTTTGAGATGAAAGTGTGTGGCCGGTTTGATCTGGTTCATGTTCTTGTGTTCATCTGGGTTCATGTTCTTGTTTAAATTTTGTTTTTATGTTTTTTAATTTTGTTAAAATTAATAAATTAATTTTTTAAATTTATATGCTGATGTGTCATAGATGATGTGGCATTTTTATAATATTTTAATACCTCCAGCTGCCACCTCAGCAATTTTCGTCGGTTGACTGACGGAAAGGACTAAAATGGAACGCGTTAATTGGTTTAGGGACTAAAAGTGGAAAAAATAAAATGTAGGGACTAAAATGGAAAAACGTCAAAATGTAGGGACTAAAAGTGCATTTACGCCAAGCTTTTAATGGTTATCACAAATTGCAAACACCAATTGAGTCCAACAAAGACTTGAACTTGTGCAAAGAAACCGAGGCAATCATCTTATATGTTGTATTGATGCAGTAGTGAGTGTGTTTAGGCCTTGTCTTTTGGGCTATGCTGGTTGCATCACTGATTTCATGTGATTTCACATATTGCCTTACCCCCTCGGACTTTCTCACAAATATAAGGTTTTATACTTTTATTTTATTTTATTGATACAATAGAATTTCACACTATGTCAATTCCATGATAACTTATTTTTATTATCAGGCTTAAGACACTAATTAGTTTTGGTGTGGGTGAGGTTCAAACTTCATATATCTTATTTGACGATATGAAATGTTATGAGTTGAGTTAACTAGAATCCACATTTTTTTTTTTTTTTTGAGAATCCAAATCCACATTTAAGGTCTTAAACTTGCTCACTGCTTTATTTTCACACACTACTACCAAGTTTTTGCTATAATTTGTGCACTGCTTAACTAAGGTAAATTTGGTTAAATGAGTGTGTGGAACATGTGCTGCTATTTCTACAATTAATTGTCGATAATTGAGTTTTAATTTCAAACGAGTGCGGATCATTTTAGTCAAAGAGTTTTCTATTTGTGCTCTAACACGTCACATATGTGCTGCATTAAGTCGGTCAAGGGGTAACTGCATCATAATGTATTATTATAATTGTTTTTTGCAAAATTATGGTTACATAATTCAGTTTTGTGGGTCTCATATAAGCAAATTAAAATATTCAGTTTTTTGCAAAATTGTTTTTTTATTATTTAAATTTTTTATGGGGGGATTCATTTTTATTTGTTAATAAAAATGGATTTATATTTTTGTTTTGGATGAGGAGCCATAACCATATATATGGGTTAGTGGCCAGGATTTGTGGGAGCTA
The DNA here is from genome assembly GCA_023621385.1 of Quercus gilva. Taxonomy (NCBI): domain Eukaryota; kingdom Viridiplantae; phylum Streptophyta; class Magnoliopsida; order Fagales; family Fagaceae; genus Quercus; species Quercus gilva. The sequence goes on from CM042480.1 coordinate 16,272,407, forward strand.
ATTTTCAATTTGGCAGGGGACCATAAAATAAATTTCTTAGCCAATTTTAAAATAATGTATCTTATTATTATGTCTGTGATAACAGTTTGATGCCAAACAAAATTAATGGCAGTAAGGCCAGCACCCCATGTTTGACAGAAGAATGTTTTCTCCCAGAGACTTTAGGTTTTTTTTTTTCCTTTGCTACAAAAGGAAGCTTTATTGTTGTTATTATTATTACTGCTATTTCTGAATAATACAAGAGTTTATTATCCAAATGAGAGGGAAATTAAATGATTGAGTCGGTTAGAGATTTTGACAAACTAACTTGAGTTGGTAATTTGTTATTAAAAATAGTTCTAAATTGGGCACAAAGATTGACAAACCAACTTGATTTGGCACCACCATTGCATACCCTTGGCACAATTGTCACTCTACAAATATGAATACTTATGGGGTGCGGGGGGGCAATGGTCAGGTTTCAAGTCTCTAGCAGGGAGTTTCACACACACATATACACTTAAATTAGACTAGAGTATAATTTCTATCTTGTAAAAAAAAAAAAAAAAAACACGTGGTTTGGCACCATTTATCTCTCTCTCTCTCTCTCAAAAATGTATGGAATTCTACAAGAATTCATAACTAACTACAATCTCTTTAACATAATTATTTTTTAGTAAGTGTTTTAGTCTAATTTCAAAGGAAGTTTCTAAAAAGGAATGTCTTTTTTTCAAAATCCATTTTTGAAAATGCATTCCTCTTTTTTGTTTTTTTGGTTAATTTGATCAATCTAGTTACTACTAGTTGAGATACAACACTCTTTTATATGCAAAATCCTTAGTATGCTGGAATGCATTCCAAAAGTATAGTTACCAAATGCAGCCTAAGTTATCAAATTCTTCTATGCTGTAGTGCTTTGGTGAGATATACATTCATTGTTCATAATTTTTTACTTTCATAATGAATTAATACTATACATTTACAATCGTGCATGAATTAATATAAAAAAATAATGTGTATACTTTAAAACTAGTTGATAATTTAATTAAAATACTATAGTAAAATAAATAGTATAAACAAAAAAGCCTACTTTAAAACATAGCATGTGAGACCAATTACTATAACAAAAATTATACTAAATTATAAAAATAAATAAAGAAATCTTTTTAAATATTTTAAATTTTGGTAGTTAAGTTTTAATCAGAGTAGTACTTGAAATTTCTTGAAATTTTAATGATAAAGTCTCACTCAGAGTAAGTTATGTTAATAATTTGAATGTACTTATAGTTATAGCATCAATTGCAAATACACATCATTATGAGAATAACAACCACCTGAAGGGACCAAAATTTTTGGATATTTCCCGGGATAGTGAGTCTCATAGTGCACTTTCAACTAACAATGCTTAAACTCTTAGATTGAGGGATGTACAATGAAATCACCACTTGACGATTTAAAGGAAAAAATCAAGAAAAAAAAAATCCTTACTCCTAAAGACAAAAGTGTGTTTCTATCCTTAGTTGTTAGGAGTGTAAGAAAGAATGACTTGGGTAGGATTGACAAGGGATCTTTAGAAGTTCAAATTTCAAAACCCATGTTGAGATCCTCCCCCTAGGCATAGTGGTGGCCTTAGAAATATTTTTTAGAGTGGTTACTAAGAAATTTTAATTATACAAAATATAATAAAGCGACAACTTGAATATATTAACGTTACAAAAAAAAAAAAAAGCATAAATACACAAAACATTAAATTTCTTTTTACTAATAAAGAGAAAAAAAATGATAATAGATAAAATGGGAATTGATAATGCTGAAATGAGAGTAATAAATTAAGTGAAAAATTCTGCAATATGAGAGAGAGCGAGAGAGAGAGAGAGAATATTTGCTACAACTACAAGTTGAGTCACTAAGGAGCAAGGAGAGCAAAATTGTTGCAATAGCAAAGCCAAAAAAAGTATAACTGTCATCACCATTAAGGAGAATTCACAATCACAATATTTTTCTTTGTACATTTTTTTAAGGAAAAATGAAATTATGAACTATTTTTATTGAATAGGTTAAATCAGTTACAAATTTAAATGATTAGCGATTTTTGTCTTTTTGTTTTATAATAGACTTTTTGTTGAATAATTTGTGCACTTGTTGTTGTTTGATCTTGTCTTGTTTTTGTTTGATTTATGTTTATAGTTATTTGGGCTAATATTTATTGTTGTTGTAGAAACTGGGCTTGAACACTTCTCTTATTAGATGGGTTGACTCAGGCCCAACTAGCCTAATACAACAAATTTGTAGAGAGTGGGTTTAAGAACTAGGCCTTAGTTGAGATTACAACGATTAAACATGGCTCAGTGTGGATTGAATAATAAGGAGGCAGTTTTAAAGAGTGAAATCTTGTTCTCAGCCCTCCATAGAGGAACTTAAAGTTCTTATTGTTTTCTACACGTCTGGTTACGAGAGTTTATCAAATGGTCCCAATCACTACTACCATGTTTTCTCCTTCTGAATTGCCTCCCCTTATTTTGGAGGAATTATTACATTATATACTCTCTCTTAGTTAATCTTGGCCCTCTATCTGTTGATCGTGCAGGTTACTACTTGACTGCTTGTCCCATCAGCCACCTTCCTTAGCTTTTTGTGAGCTGCAACAACCTAGACAGCATTATTCAAAGGTCACTTCCTCATTAATGCGGCTAGAATGGTAGTTGTGGGCATTTAATGTGGAGGTGACAGTTTCTCCTTGAATTGCTCCTCCACCATGCTTCCATGGCTGATCCATTGCACTTGTCTTTTCTTTGGGATGCTTTGGGAGTTGCCGGTGATGGCGTGCTGCCCTTCCTTTCTATGATCTCGGTTGGCCAATGATAGTATCGTCCTTGGCGAGATTTTATGGAGGCTTGGGCGCCCTATATTCATCCTCGGACGTCCTTCCTCGGCATGGGCCTTTGGGCCCAATATGAAGTGGGCTGGGGTCGCCAAAAATCTTGGGCCCCACAGTTGTTATTTAAACCTTTTAAAAAAAGATATTAAGGACTATGTTTAGGGGGCATAATTAATTTTGGAGTGATACGTCTACTACATTTTTACAATAAATTTGATGCAAAAAGCTATTATTAGTGGGTAAAAAAATAATATCAGTATTAGAACTAAATTAGAATCAACATCAGCTTACTATATTGGATTTGTTTTGAAATTATTGTAAAAAATGTTGTGAATGTAGCATTACTCTTATTTTTGTTGACCCAAAATTTTGTAATTCTCAAGTTAAGGTGTTCAACATTTTTATTAGGGTGGTCACAATAAATTTGTTTATCATATAATTATTATTAGGTAAGTGTATATATACATTTTTTGCAAGTCAGGATGGTCACAATGTAGAGCTGCCAGTGCCTAGGCAATAGGGTAGATTTAAGTTTGTGCCTTCTTATCTTCATTATCTTTATTGTGGTGTTATTCGTCATCTTACCAAATTGATTTAAGCTTAGGTCTCAGTTTGCATTCATCTCTACCTAAACCTAGGAAAAAAAAAAAGTACTTGTAAAAGGATAAGACAACTTATTTTTACCATCATTGTAGTGTTACTAGACACACTCGCTCTAATTGCTTTAAACTAAAGTCTAAGTATAGTGTGACTCAGCATAGAACTCAAGGTCATTTACCTATGATGGGGTGAGTTGTTAAAAGCATTGAACTTATTGAAAAAATTTCATCGGAATGCTAATTCTTGTTAGATATTGAGTAATGTTACAAATATAAATTATTTCATAACAATTTTACAAGCAGTTGATATAACAAATTTTTACTAGTTCTCATTTAGGCCCAATGTTGACATTATTTTTTCACTTGCCAATAACTGTTTATTATACCAACAATTTGTCCAAAAAAAAAAAAAATTTGTAGCTCTAGCATTTTCCTTAGCATTGAGAAAAATGCTAAAATGTTACGTCCACCACATTTTCATAATTATTTCACAACATATTTTAAGTGGCATATTGTTATTGATTGTTACGAATGGGCAAAAAAAGTAATTTTATTTGTGAATTCAAATAAGAACTAATAACAAATTAACTCCTATAATTTATTGTGAAAGTGTTGTTAAAATATTATGAACGTAGCACTTTTTTTAAGATCAATGTATTTCCCCATATTTACGGACCAAGACTTGTCCTATATATAGTTTGTATTAAATTGCAGAGCTCAATAATTTAGAAACTAAATTGATTTGATATTTTCTTTTTCAAAAAAAAAAAAAAAAAAAAAAAAAAAACTTTGATTTGATATTAGTTTTATTTCTGACTCAGCACAGCTTGACAAACTGACTTGGCCTTAGCCACCATTTTTTAACGGTTACAACTTACAACGATATTTCCCTCTCCTCTGTAACGAACTTTATGAATACCACTTCCACTCGACTGGAATTCACAACGCTTTTTATACACATATCTTCTCTCTCTCTCTCTCTCTCTGAGTGAAAAATGTCAGAAGAAAGTGAAGGATCTCCAACACAAGACATGACCCAAGAAGAAGAAGAAGAAGAAGAAGAAGAAGAAGAACACGAACAAGAAGTTCAGAATCTCCAAGATACTCCTACTTCTAGTCCTCCCGATGAATCCGATGCAATTAGAAAACCAGAACAAGGACAAGAAGAAGAAGAAGATGAAGAAGAAAGCGAAGAAGAGGAAGATGAAGACGAAACCGAAGAAGAAGAAGATGAAGACGAAGAAGTGGACATTATGACTTTTACACCACCGCCGGAGTCACCATCTAAACGTCCATTCCAGGATGTCTTTGATGCAGAAAGCACTCAGGGAAATGAGAAAAAGCTTAAGACAAAGGTCCCTGGAGAAGAAGTAGAAGAAGAAAAGACCATAGCAGAACAACTTGACATACATTTTCGGAATACTGCTACTTCTCTCAATGAATCCCATGCAGAAGAACAGACCATAGCAGAACACAGACAAGAACAAGAAGCTCAGAACCTCCAAGAATTCCCTCAACAACAACAGAGAGAAGAAGAAGATACTACTACTTCTCGCCTCGATGCATCCCATGCAAGAGAACAAGAACAAGGACAGGAAGAGAAAGATAAAGAAGAAGTTAATACCATCTCTGTTCCTTCACCTCTGATAATAACGATTAAGAAGAAGAATAACGAGTGGACACTATTATGATTACATCTGAAGAAATTGCATCCTATGTATATGCAGTTTGGTCATTGTCAATTTGTCATCATTTGCCAAGTTAGATGTTTGCCTAGTTAATAATAATTCAAGGGTGCTTGGTATTCTTTCCTATTCTGAAAACTGATTGAGGAGATTTTGGTTTCCAATATCATATATTGCTTCTTTAGTATGGCTGAAATGCACATTGTTGCACCTAGAACCTAGAGTAATTCTGTTGATGTACTGTTTGATTTGGGAAATCTTCTAAATGTATATGGTCACTAATTTGAGCTTTAAAAATAAAATCATGCTCTAGATTTTCTTGTGCTCATGTTTTGCATGTTCTTTCATTATGATATTGTCGAGATAGCTTAAGTTTTTGATATGTGTGTCGTGTGTAGTTAAACGAAATAAAAATATAAAAATTAATCACATATGTGGTTTGAGGATAAATTTTCACTTATGATATTGAGGGAGAGTAAAATGAAGTTAACTGGAAATTAGTTTAATTTCTAGTTAACTTAGTTCTTAGTGAACTCTACTCTATTTTCCTTTGCAATCTCTCCTTTCCCTTTCAATCCAAATAGGTCCTTAGAAAAAAAGATATTACAAAAGTGGTAAAAAAGCATTCTCATAAAACCCAAACTTATCCAAGATCTCTCTCTCTCTCTCTCCATAACTAGCCCACCACAAAAAATTGTTAATTTTCTAAATTTGGTATACAAAAGACCAGAGTTGTGTTAATTTTACAAACTGAAGTTTGGTGTGTATATATATGTATATATATATATATAGAGCATATTAGAAGGTTATTTTGTCTAATACGGCAATGACATCAAACAGACAACCAACATTGTTTTGTGCACTATTGAGGCAACACAATCAAAACTCCTCCAGCACCTCCAATAATGCTTCTAAAGGCTATCAAAAATTGCAAATACCAATCTGAGTCCAATAAATACTTGAACTTGTGCAAAGGAACTGGCGAAATCATCATTTCTACTGTATTGATGCATTAGTGAGTGTGTTTAGGCCTTGTGTCATGAGCTATATATGCTAGTTGCGTCACTGGTTTCGTGTGTTTTCACATATTGCCTTCCCCCTCCCAAATTTAGAGTCTCGAGCAGTCTTAAACTTGCTCACTGCTATATTCTGGGTGAGTTTGGTTCTGTTTTTTGAAAGTGGGTTTTTTTTCAAAAAGTGGAGTTTTCAAAAAGTGCATAATGAAAAAGTGTTTTTTCAAAAAGCTGAGTGTTTGATAAAAATTGTTAAAAAGTGCTTTTTGAAAAAGCTAAATGTTTGGCTGACACTTATAAAAGTGGTGGTTTGAGTGATAAATTACCAAAAAGGACAATGTAAATATAAAAGAGTTTGTTTCATACTTAAATCAACTACTTCATTATACTTAAATCAATTTTTCTCTTTCTAAAAAAATTATTTTTTTCTCACCAATATTAGCTAATAATAACCTACCATTTAAGATTTATTGTGAAAGTATTGTGAAAATATTGTGATAAAAATTGATACTGATTTTAATTTTAACATATTATTAAAATTATTTTTTTCTCTTTTTAAAAAAATTATTTTTTTCTCACCAATATTAGCTAATAATAACCTATCACTTAAGATTTATTGTGAAAATATTGTGATAAAAATTGATAATGATTTTAATTTTAACATACTATTAAAATTATTTTTTCTCTTTTTAAAAAAATTATTTTTTTCTCACCAATATTAGCTAATAATAACCTACCCCTTAAAATTTATTGTGAAAGAATTGTGAAAATATTGTGATAACATTTCCTTCTTCTTTTTTTCCTTTTTTTTTTCCCTTTTTTTTATCCTCCACACACGTACCCTTACTCTTTTTTTTATTTTTTTATCCTTCTTTCCTCCTTTGTTTTCCCTGCCATTAATCCTTCAAACTCCATAACATTCCAGAGCTCTCCTTCTTCCTCTTTTTTTTTTTTTTTCCTGCCGTCGTTTACAACGTCCACAAATTCGCTATTCGACGGTCATTTAGGTTTCTTCGCAGCGGTGGTTGTGGAGGTGGCGGTGGCCGTGGTGGAGGAGTTGCGAGTGGTTGTTGGGATTTTGAGGGTCCCTCCGACGGAGATGACGATGGCGAGGACTGTTTCGATGCCGGTCGCTTCGATGATTGCGTTCTTGGCATGTTCTAAGAGCCACCGGAACTCATCCGTCCTCTTGGAGAGACTCTTCAACTTCTTCTCCAAACTTCCATAATCCATCCACCACAAGATAGGTACAAACTCCATTTGAAAGATTTTGCTATATTCTGATTTTTTTTGTTTTGCATTTTGAGGAATCCTAATTTGCAAGGGATTGATTTTTTTTTTTTTTTTTTCCCCTTAGTTGATTTGGGAATTTGTTATAGATTTTTTTGTTTGGATTTGGAAATTTGTTATTGAGAGGGCAGAGGGCAGAGTAGAGAGATGAGAGGAATGAGGAATGGTGTGAAAGGGTAATTTGGTAATTTTTCTGTAAGTCCAACAGATAGATTTCAAACACGCACGGGGCTTTTTCCAAAATGGAGCTCTGAGCTCCTTTCCTATCTTGCGCGTTTTCTTCACAAACCCAAAACGCAACTTTTTGGCGTTTTGTGTTGAACCAAATGCACATAAAGGGTTGGCTTTTTTCAAAACGGGCCTTTTGGGCTCAAAATGTTGAAACAAATGGGCACTTTCACACACTATACGGAAGTTTTTTGCTATAATTTGTACACAACTCAACTAGTGTATATTTTGCTTAAACTAGTTACTAGTGTATATTTTGTTTAAACTAGTTGGTGAGAGAGTATAATTAAGTGTATATGTGTGTGTGTTTAACAGATAGTTTGTTTCTATAAAAAAAAATTTTATCTTTTGCCTTTTATTTATTTATCAAAGTATAAAAAATAAAAATAAAAACTAATCTATTGAGTAGACATATAATAAACACAATATTATCATTCTCATTTAAACCAATTCCAATCCGAATTATGTATGTTTCGTAAAAGTATTAAAAGAAATTGATGCTAGTAATTAGGTAACAAAGTTTACTCTCTCTTTTTTTTTTTTTTTTGGCATAAAATCTAAATTTATAGTGTTCCAAAAAAATGGTTTTATTGTATTTTGAATAGTATTTCCAAACACATATCTAATTTTTTTTTTAGAAGAAAAGGTGTAGTACATGTTAAAAACTGGAGAGAGAGAGAGAGAGAGAGAGAGAGAGTGAGAGAGAGAGCTCTTATGAGACAAGTGTATTTGATGGTGTACATGAGGGATTGCTCATTGGAAGGCTCGTAATAGAGTGGGAGAAAGTTTTTCTGTGCTTTTTATAGATCAAAGAAGAATCAATGAGAGATGAAGAAACACATCCATTGTATCTTAACTTAGAAAATAAATTTAATTATGAGTATAAAAATTTTAAAATACCCAAAAATAACTATAAAAGTGAAATTTGAAAAGTTATAAATTGATTTATAGTGTATGATGAAGTAATAAAATTTGTTCAAAATGATTATATCCAAGAACTCAGGGCAGTTTAATTAGCTCTTTCCCCTGTGGGCTATCTGTTTATAAAGTATTAACTACGGTAAACCTATGTTTAAGGTTTAACCAGATACTATACATTGGGAAAAAAAATTCCAAAAATGAACAATGAGATTCTCTTTCCCTCATGTGAATTTATAGTTCTGACTCAGGACGCTAGCTTGACAAACCGACATGGTTTGCCACCATTTTTAACGGTTACAACTTACAACTATATTTCCCTCTCCTCTTTAACGAACTTTATAAATACCACTGCAACTCAATTGGAAATAACAACGCTTCTGCACACAAATCTTTTTCCTTCTCTCTCTCTTAGAGTGAAAAGTGTCAGAAGAAAGTGAAGGATCTCCAATGCAAGAAGAAGAAGTTCCGAACGTCCCAGAGAATCCTACTTCTATTCCTCCTGATGCATCCCATGCAGAGAAAATAGAGGATGAAGAAGACGAATATATGGACCTTATGGCTGTTTCACCTTCTCCAGAGTCACCATCCAAACGTCCATTCCATGATTCTGATGAAGAAAACACTCAGAGAATGGAGAAAAGGCTGAAGACAAAGGTCCCTGAAGATGACACTCCTCCAAGAACGTTTCTTGAGATGGTGCTGACAGATGTCGATCATGAGATTGGATTCTTGACTAGCATTGTTAATTTCCACGAAAAGTATATGTTATACCCATATTTTGATTCCGTTTCTTTGGAACATTTCATCAAAAATTGGCTTCAAATCGAAACCAGTAATCAACAACTGCTTGAAGTAATAGTGAAGCTGCGAAAGAAATACATGAATGCTAATACCAAGATGGGTGCAAGTGAGAATTTTTCTGATGCTCGTGATCAGATGGCATTCAATTTTGCACACAAGTTATGGAGTAATGAAAAAGAAGAAGATTGGAGGTTTCTGAAAACGGGGATTATTGCACCAGTACTACATGGACCTGATGATGAAGAACCTGATTCTGCAGGTGGAGATCCCGGATGCAGTTAAGCCATTGTCAATTTGTCATCGATCTTTCACCAAGTTAATAATGATTCAAGGCTGTTTAGTATTAGTTCATAGTGATTCAATCCCACACAAACAAGGCCTAATCGTCCATTTTTAATAGCTTAGTGCATGGTGTTCTTTTAATGGAATTTGATATGACTTTTGAGCTCAATATATGTAGTAGGTAGTCTGGTTGAGGAAATTTTTGGTTACCAATATCATACATCTCTTTAGTATGGCTGAGATACACATTTTTGTACCTAGAGGAAATCTAGTTGATGTACTTTTTGTTTTGGGAAATCCTCCTAGTGTACATGGTGACTAATTTGATTCTGCTTTGAATATAAAATCATTTGTTCTAGAGCTTCATCTTTCAATTCTTGTGCTCATGTTGTGAATGTTCTTTCATTCCGATACAAACATTTAATTTTCTTTTAACTTTTTGCTGTATGGAGCTTTGATCTGTTCTTTATGAATTATTCTCTGCTTCTATTCATTTAACTTTATTTTCTGGTTTTCTGTGGTATCCAGATGTTTATTTTATTTTTGATCAATCTGTTGTATCCAGATTAGGTTATTATTACTTTGGGAATTTTCTTTTTTAATGCTTTGCATTAATTAACAGAATAGGTTAGTCATTAAATGAGGCTTTGGAAAGACTAATGGACATGGTTATCTCAGTCTATTATGGAAGAAGAGGTGAGATAAATCATAAATGTCACAATGGTGGGGAGTTAAACTGATGTGTATCTAAAGTGGTGGAATGAACCTCTGGTAGACTAATCGTTTAAGTCGATCCCATTGGGGAGCCTTAGTTCATCAGATCTGCTAATTTAGATTAATTCCAGGAATGGTCACTTAAAGGTTGGATTAGGCTGAGTTGGCTAGGCAACCTGTTACAGCAGAGTATCAAGTGGAATGCTCATGCGCTAGCCTATGAGTTTGCCACTTTTTGTGTACAATATATTGTGTATTCGAATTGGAATGTTGTTTTGGAATTAATGAGAATGGATTGGTTACAGTAGCTCGATGTATCTACAAAAGTAGTGGTATTGCTTTGTGGATTGGAATTGGCCAAATCTAATGGGGGTCACAAGTATTCTGTCTCAATAGAAGGAATCAAACACCTCCTCCTCAAAGAGTACCTGTCAAACAGCCCATGTTTATTTCCATGTGGTTATCTTCTCGAAGAAGCACATGCAAAACAGACTGCTATACAAACCACTTCTCTTATAGTTTTACATGGACATGGATAGGGGAAATCCCCACCATTATCCAATTATAACTTTGTGTCTTTCACTTCAAAAAAAGAACGAGGCTTTGAAATACTATATAGAAATGCTAAGGACCTTCATCAAATGGCAGTAATTTTATGGAATTCTTGCTTTAGAATAGCTTACAACTGGTGACAAACTGACAAAAGTTTCAAATTGATCACAATGAATTTTACATAAAGCAGCTAACACATGGTTCCACTGGTACAGCTCAAATTGCTCAATCATAGTTTTGACCCAATTAGGAATCAACTTGAGTAAGTATTAATAATAGTCCTGATTCGGCTCTCAGAACTTGAGAAGCCCAGCATGGATTGCCTAGCTACCTGAATCTGATCCAGTTTTATTGGTTTCCTCTAACCGAATTGGTTTAGCACCAATTTTTACAGTTAATTAAAACTTACAACTATACCCCTCTTTAACGAACTTATAAACGAATGCCACTCAACTGAAAAAAAAGTTAAGGCTTGTAATCTTAACGTAATGGGAAATTATCTCCCTCTCTCTTTCTCTTCCTCTCTCTCTGAGAGAAAAATGTCTGAACAAAGTAAAAGATTTCCAATCCAAGACATGACCCAGGCAAATGAAGAAGAAAAAGAAGTTCAGAACTTCCAAGAACTCCCTCATCGGCAACACAGAGAAGATGATCACGAAGAAGAACATACTCCAACTTCTCCCAATGCATCCCATGCTGGCCATGTAGAAGAACATGAACAACAAGAAGAGAAAAAAGAAGACAACAACGAAGACATTATCACCGTTTCACTTTCACCACCTCCAGAGACACCATCTAAGCGTCCCGTCCAAGACTCTAATGAAGACTCTCACGATGACACTCCAAGATCATTTCTTGAGATGGTGTTGACAGATATCGATTATGAGATTGGATTCTTGAATGGCTTTATTGACTTCCATGATATGAATGTGCGATACCCATATTATGAATACTTTGCTTTACAGGATTTCATCATAAATTGGCTTCAAATCGATACCACTCATCTGGAAATGCTTGATGTAATAGTGAAGTTGAGAAAGAAATACATAAAGACTAAAGCCAAGACGGATGTGAGTATGCATTTTATTGATCCACGTTATCAGAGGGCATTCAATCTGGCGCACAAGATATGGAGTGATGCAATAGAAGAAGATTGGAAGCTTCTGAAGTTAGGGGTTATTGCACCAGTGTTATGTGGACCTGATCAACCTTTTGAAGGGGCTAATGCTCGTGAAGATCCCGGGTCCAGTTATTAAGTCATTGTCAATTTGTCATCTTTTTCCAAGTTAATAACAATTCAAGGGTGTTTAGTATTCTCTCCTATTCTGTAATCTGATTGTGGAAACTTGTGGTTACCAATATCATACATACCTTCTTTAGAATGGCTGAGATACACATCTTTGCACCTCGAGGAAATCTAGTTTGATGTACTATTGTTTGTTTTGGCAAATCTTCCAGCTGTACATGGTGACTAATTCGATTCTTCAGCTTTGAATGAAAAATCATATGTTCTAGAGCTTCTTCTTTGAATTCTTGCGCTCATGTTATGAATTCTTTTTCATTCCAATACAAACAGTTAATTTTCTTTAACATTTTGCTGTATGAAGCTTTGAAAATTGATCTGTTCCATTATGATTTATTTTGCTTCAATTCTTTTAACTTTATTCCTGGTTTTCTGTGGTATCCAGATTTCTTTTTCAACAATCTGTGGTATCCAAATTAAGTAATTATTAATCACGTACTTTGGGATTGTTCCTTAATGCACATGATTATCTCTCTCTATTATGATAGAAAGAGGTGAGATAGATGTCACAATGGTACAGGAGTTATTTGATGAGGACCTAAAGTGGTGGAATATGCTACCAAAGATTGAGACTACTTCTCATATCCTGTGGACATGTATGTCAATTAGCTGTCAATATATGGGCTTTGGCCCCACGAAGAATTCAGAAACTCCATGTACAATATGAGGGTGGTTTTTATTTAGATTGTTAGCAGTGTGATGAAATCTTTTAAATGTACATGGTGATGAGTGATGACTAATTTGATTCAGCTTTAAATATTAAATCACATGTCCTCGAGCTTCTTCTTTCAATTCTTGTGCACATGTTCTTTCATTCTGATACAAATTGTTACAGAATTTTCTTCGACTTTTTGCTGTATGAAGCTTTGAAGATTTGGTATTAATAATTTTAATTTTAATTTTTTTTTACAGCCCAAGACTTGTACTGTTTTAGAGAGGAGGGATTTCAAGTGTTTTTCTTGTGTCCTCTGCAATAGCACTTTCCAATTTTCCTTATATTTCATTGGACAATTTTTATTGGGCAATCTCTATTTCACACACTTCATTGCACACAATATGACAAAATAAACGGTGGAAAATAGGAATACAAATTCTCTATACCATTTTTTGTGTTCTACTTTATATTCTACCAATCACAATTTGTCATGTAATTTTTTAACTTTCCTTATAGAATAGTCAAAATTTAAAATGAAAAATAATAAACACCTGAAAAATTGTGATTGGTGAAATATAAAGTGGAACACAAAATGTGGTACAGATAATTTGTATTTGAAAAATAGACATAAATGGAATTGATGGAGAATAAATGGCATGCCATATTGGCGTGGGAGTACTTTGTGTGCACTAGTCATTATCCATTTTTATTTGACTCTCAAGGTTGCAATGAATGTTGCATTATTCATCCCAAGTGTCTGTATGCTTATTTGTGCATTGCATTTTCATATTTCCGTTTGCTTTTGCACTGTGTTTGTTTTGGGGAGCTGATTTACAATTTTCTAGGGAAAAATATGAATTCCTCGGCCAAAATTTTAAAATAATATATCATATTATATAGATTTAAAAAAATTCTCAAACTCCATGTCTATGATAAATGTTTAATGCTAAACAAAATTAATGGCAGTAAGGCCAGCACCAATGGTTGTAAATATCTTGATCTCAAATCTTACAATCCTAAGATCCTACAATCCTACCGTATAAAAATAATCTAGCTAAGTGTAGAATTTTTCATTAGGTAGGATTGGCATGGTATCGCAATCTTGAATAATAGATCCTATGATTCTATTTTTTTATAGAATCCTTACAATCGTACATTGAATCAGTTTAGATTAGTGTAAAATCGTTCATATAGCCTCTAAGCAATATAAGAGACATTTATTAAAGTTATTATAATTATTTGTGATTATGTTGCTATATGATGAGATTAGGATTGTCCATTCTCCATCCTTATTGATCAAGTTGCAATCAGTTTTAAAGGGCTTGGCATTTTTCATTATCTTAATACAATTTAGACATTTGCAAAATCTTTGTAAAGAATTTGGATGATTTTCTTTTTGTAGTCAATAACAGATTTGTGAATTTGCAACTTTATCTATATTTTTAGTGTTGGAACTTAAAACTTATAAGTTTGAAATTTGAAGTTTGTCTCTTCAAAATTTTTTTTTTTTTTGAGTTTGTAATTTGTGTCACCTTTACTTTTTATTCTTATAATTCTTTAACATATACTATCATTACTCATGATTTTCTTTTTTCTTTTTTATGAAAATAAAATAGAGTCTTATGATTCTCAATCTAATCCCACGTATTCACAGAAGCCCACTTACCGATCTTGTCAGAAGAATGCTTTTTCCAACCAACTTTAGTTTTTTTTTTTTCTTTGCTACAAAAATAAGCTTATTATTATTATTATTATTTCTTAGTAATAAGTGACCTTACTTTCCAAAAGAGAGGGGAATTACATCCAGCTACGGGCCTGGTTTCCATTTTTGTTCATTCGCACAAAACATAATTGGGCTGTGTTTTTTTTTTTTTTTTTTGAGAACCGAGACCCAAAAGAGAGGCCTAGAAAAATATTACGACAAAAAGAGAAAGAATAACTATAGTCACGGTCACGGTTTGTGTCATCAGGAATAGATTAGATTTTTTTTTTTTTTTTTAGAAACAAACGCACACAAAAGAGGAAGGAGTTCTAACACAAAAATACACCATAATTCCACTTAAAAAGCTATATATTAGAATTGGGCTGTGTTAATAAGATGAGTTCTTCTATTGCCTATATATACCTAGCACCGACTTGGCTTGCCACCGTTTTTTACAGTTGCAACTCACAACTATGTCTCCTCTACTCTTTAACCAACTTTATGAATGACTGACACACCCACTCAACTGAAAATCATAAGACTTGCTTGCTTGTATACACAATCTCTCGGAGCGAAAATGTCAGAACAAAGTGAAGGATCTCCAATCCAAGACACGACCCAGGAGGAAGATGAAGAACACGATCAAGAAGTTCCGAACATGTCAGAAGAAGAAGTAGATACTGCTACTTCTCTCAATGCATCCCATGCAAATAGAGAACTCGAACAAGGACAAGAAGAAGGACACGAACTAGAAGTTCCGATCTTTCAAGAACTCCCTCAACAGCCACAGAGAGAAGATGATCATCAACAAGAACATCATCAACATACTCCTGCTTCTCCCAATGCATCCCATGCTATTACAGAACAGCCCAGAGAACAGGAACAAGGACAAGAAAATGACGAATTTGTGGACATTATGACTGTTTCACCACCTCCTGAGTCACCATCTAAAGGACCAGTCCAGGACTCTGATGAAGAAAACACTCAGGGAATAGAGAAAAAGCAGAAGACAACGGTCCCTGAAGATGACACTCCTCCAAGACCGTTTCTTGAGATGGTGATGACAGATATCGATCATGAGATTGGATTCTTGACTAGCCTTGTTAATTTCCACGAGACGTATATGGTGTACCCATATTTTGATTCTGTTTCTTTAGAACAGTTCATCAAGAATTGGCTTCAAATCGAAACCAGTAATCAGAAGCTGCTTGAAGTAATAGTGAAGCTAAGAAAGAAGTACATGAAGACTAATTCCAAGATGGGTATGAGTGAGAATTTTTCTGATGCTCGTGATCAGACGGCATTCAATTTAGCGCACAAGTTATGGAGTAACGAAAAAGAAGAAGATTGGAAGTTACTGAAAATGGGGATTATTGCACCAGTACTACATGGACCTGACGAAAAACCTGATGCTGCAGGTGGAGATCCCGGATGCAGTTAAGCCATTGTCAATTTGTCATCGATCTTTTACCAAGTTAACAGTGATTCAAGGGAGTTTAGTAATATTCTTTCCTATTCTGTAGTCTGATTGAGGAAAGTTTTGGTTATCAATATCATACATCTCATCTTTAGTAAGGCTGAGATACACATTTTTGCACCTAGAGGAAATCTAGTTTGATGTACTACTGTTTGTTTTGGCAAATCTTCCAAGTGTACATGGTTACTAATTCAATTCTTCAGCTTTGAATAAAAAATCATATGTTCTAGAGCTTCTTTCAATTCCTGTGCTCATGTTGTGAATTCTCTTTCAGTCCGATACAAACAGTTAATTTTCTTTAACTTTTTACTGTATGGAGCCTTGAAGATTGATCTGTTCCATTATGAATTATTTTGCTTCAAATCTTTTAACTTTATTCCTGGTTTTCTTTTATTTTATTTTTTAACAATCTGTGGTCATTATTAATTAAATACTTTGGGATTGTTCCTTAATGCTTTCATTATTTAATGACTTCTAGGATTCAGTTATAACATTAAAATATTGTCGACAAATCAGAATTAGGCTTAGGAATGACTCATGGTTATCTCTCACTCTATTATGGAAGAAAGAGGTAAGATAGAGATGTCACAATGGTACAGGAGTTAATTGATGAGCATCTAAAGTGGTGGAATATGCTACCAAAGCATTGAGACTACTTCTCATATCCTGTGGACATGTTTGTCTATTAGAAGTCAATGTATGGGCTTTGGCCCCATGAAGAAATCAGAAACTCAAGGTACGATATAAGGGTGATTTCTATTTAGATTGTTAGTAGTGTGATGAAGGTTTTGGGTTGTTAACATGTAATGGGATATGAGCCTTAGAGCATCCCCATCTGAAAATTATATCGTATATTGTTTTACCATCTCAAAAAGCTATTTTATCAATTATATCATATCATTTTACAATACTCCTAACATGTCAACTTTTATTTTACAATACAACATATTAAAATAATATAAATTATATAATAATAAAATAATAATAAAATTATATCACTCCCCTCTCTCTCAGTTCTGTCCCTGCCTCTATCCCTCTCTCAACCACCAAACAACCCAATCACCACCACAACACCACAATGCCCACCAAGCCACCATTGCCCAATGCCCACCAAAATCCCACCGAAACCAAAACTCCATTTTACAACACTACTAACATCCCTCTGTCCCTAGTACTGGCCACAACAAATTTAAAAAAATAAAAAAAATATCCACCATGCCACCCACTAAGAAACCCACCGAGAAACCCACCAATCTCCACCGATCCAAACCCATGTCACCACCTGACCCATGATACACCGATCCACCTATCCAAACGCATCACTTGACCCACAAATCCAAACCCACCACCTAACCCACAACCCACATAACTCATCGATCCAAACACAACCCACCACGATCTCAAATCTCCGTCGATCCACATCGATCCAAAATCTAAAATCCACGCCAATCGCCATGCCGTGACCACAAACCTAACCCAGCTTTGGTGCAAGCTTTGAATGAGAAAGAGAGATGTGAGATGAGAGAAAGAGTGAGGACTAAGGAGAGAGGGGCTCTATGAGAGAGAGAGAGAGAGAGAGAGAGAGTAAATGAGAAACACTGAAATAGAACTGAGAGTGAGAGAAAGCAAAAAGTGAAAAAGTGAAAAAGAATAAAATAATATTTTTTTGGTTTTAGCGATTCTACATTTAGAATCACATTGTAGCACAGTTGCAAATTTTTTTGCAATAATCAGATTTTACAAGTTCGAATAACGTGGGGGTTTTGGGCTTTTATGCTAAATTAAACCAACATAATAACGTGTGGGTTTCGGGCTTTTATGCTAAATTAAACCAACAAATGGCATATGTCATTCCCAATGTGAATGCTCTTAGGCCCACCTTATTTATCTTGTGTGTTCATGTACGTGTATTACACACCCTATCTCATATATAAAAGCACCCATGTATATTTTATTATTTAAGAAGTACAGTACTCTTGATTCAATATTTCAAACATGGATCAGAGTAGAGTGCTCTATTTGCAGTCTTGGCTTTTCTTGTATCTCTCACTGATCGTTGCCGCTGTCGTCAGTACACCAAAGTCCACTGTTTGCCATTGTCGTCGCTTCTGCATTTCCGATCAGGCCACTGCTGCAACCGTCGGAAAGATCTCCCTTCCATCTATCCTGCCGGATAAAATTCACCAACATTTGGTACTACACTCGCCCTCACGTGCCACCAATTAATTCATTCAAGCGTCTATAAACAAAAAAAAAAAGAAAAAACACATTCAAGCGACATCTTCTGAATTCTGATTGCCGACTCTAAATTTAAAAAATAAAAAACATATAAACATATTTTTCAACGACTAAAAAATATTTATCAGCTGCCAATAAAGAAGACAACACTTCATAAAACCAGGAATTGGGCCAAGTACCACGAATTTGACAAAGGGGAAAAGATATCAAATTTATCCCCGATTTATTTCCAAACCAAACATGTCAATGTACAATTAACTATTTTTTTAAAGAAGAAATGTACAATTGACTTGGATAATTATTATTATTATTATCCAATATCTGCACCACTAATTTTTCCCAAAAAAAAAAAAAAAAAAAAAATCAAAGCAATAATATCGTACTGAATTCAAAGAATAAATAAGTAAATAAATTCAAAAAAAAAAGTCATATCTGTTAAGTTCTAAAACTTTAGGAACTAAATGTATTAAAATTTCATTTTGTATATGTTGACAAATCATGATCAAAATAATGAGTCTAGGTTTAGACTTGCTCAAAGTTTATTTAAATGTAAGTTTGAATTGAGTGTTTTGCATGAATTTACTGTGTAAAATTGCAAGGCTCAATCAATCAAGAATCGTAGATCAGAAAATTCTGCAAAAGTTTCAAACACAGCCTAAGCCCATATAACAATAGCTTTGTGTTTTCTCTAGTGTGAAATTTGAGAAATGTTTACCTTAAAACACAAGGAAAGCTCTACTAAAGTCTAGATCTAAAATCAAGTTTTGGTGGTGATTCAATTGTTGCACAAAGATCCTTCAAAGTACAAAACCTTTGAGTGGAGTCTCAAAGTTACAAGTAGGAGAACTTGTGTTTAGTGCAGATTCAAGGAAAGAAGTACTATGTGGACTCGGAGTTATCATGTGATCATGGTAGTAATTTTGTTACATGAGGTAGCATTAGGATGTTAATGGTCTAAGTCCTTTTGTAAAACTTCAATTCTTTAATAATGGATCTGTTTTTTTTTAACTTGAGAATAGGTAGGTCAAATCCTCCCCAAGTTTTTTACCTGTTTGATTTTCCTGAATTATCAAATCTTTGTATTCTTTACTTTCCGCATTATATTTGTTTTGCTCATAATTGTTTAACTTAGACTTGAATAACAAACTTGTTAATCAACTTGACTTAATATTAGGTTAAACATATTGTGACAAGGGGTCTAAAAATCTAATAATATCATATCATCGTATTATCATACATCATATCATATACTATACTGTATAATAAAAATTGGGCTTAAAAGCTGATTGTGCCAAGTGGCTTTATCAAATTGCAGAAATTTTTTAATATATATATATATATTGTTCTTATCTTCTTCTCCTGTAATTTCTAAGTTGATAAAAATTTTTAATTTGATTACAATCCAAGTTCTTCATCTAATTCTTTTACTATTAATTTCTAAGTTACTAAAAATCATAATTTGATTATAGTCCAAAATTTTCACCTAATCCTTTTATTATTAATTTATTTTTTACTATTTTTTAATTATTAAAATGCTAGGTTGAACAATTACAAAGAACTAGGTTACCATTTCATTCATCAAAATAGCCTTGTCGGTTCACATTGAGATTATCATTGTGGATGTGTATCATTATATCTACATTTTTCTTATACCTATGGGAAACTTAATGAGTTTGTACATCTACGTATTGTTTAAATTATTAAAATAAATAATAAACTTAATGAGTTTGTACATCTACGTATTGTTTAAATTATTAAAATAAATAATAATAATTATTAAGGTGGGATTGTTGTGAATTCTAGCCTTCTAGGGAATTATAAATTTTTCTTTTTTTTGGGGGATAGATAGGGAATTAAAATTTTGGTTTCACACTAATTTTTCATATCAAAGTTATTTATTTATTTATTTTTTAAATCATAGTACATGTATACAACTACTAATATCAATCTTTAATTTTATTTGTTATTTTTTATTTTTTTAAAACAACTCATGGATAGACACAAAATTATAATTATTCTTATCGACTTTTTCCATACATCTCTATCAATTTTTTAGATAAACACAAAAACTTAGTTGTTGTTATTTTTTGTTTAAGTTACATATAACTTTTGATTAAACTATGCATTGCTTTGGACTATAAAATTTAACTTTATAATCTCCAAAATTAAGCTCTCTCTCTTATTTCATAGTAGAGTAAGGGGCTGGATATTTGCCTATCCAATGAATAATCGGGGACAATGTATAGTTGTTTTTGGTAGGTAATCAAGAGTTTCCTTTTTAGTGGACTCCAAACTTGATTTACACTTATCTGAAAAAAAAAAATATATATATATATATATATATCTAGAATTTACACACTTAGAAAACTAAGATCACCTAGGATTCTTGCAGGTGGCAACAAAACGTAGAAAAAAAAAAGGTGTATAGAATAAAATATGTAGGTTTCTTAAAAAAAAAAAAAATTATGATGATAATAACTCTAATAACAACATTTTATATATATAAAATAAGTGGATAAGAACGATTTAAATCAATGAGACTTTAAACTTTCGGAGAGTTTTATTAGTCGAAGTAAAATTTTAAGTTTCTAGAAATCTATCCTTGAATATAGGACTTTAGGGTTTTCAAATAATAGCGAGCGATCGTCGATAAAAAGAGAGAGTGAAGAGAAAGATCAGTGCGTGAAGAGAGAGCTCAATAGAGAGAATGAGGGCTAGCAATTTAGCGGTTGAATTGTTGGAAAACATCCTTGGAAGGCTTCCAGTGAAATCTGTAATACGTTTTAAGTGCGTAGAAAAGTCATGGTCCAGTCTTTTCGAAAACCCTAGTTTCATTGCCAAACACCATCGCCACAGTTGTTCTATAACAAATCCAAGTTTTCTCATCATGAGTCAAGACTACTCCGGCGGCGATATCATTATCTTGTCCCTACTGCACCCTCCTCATAATGATGTTGATGATACGCAAGTACACATCGTGGACATGAACATTCGATTTGATACGAATCTCATCAGCATGAGATTCCTTCGACCCAATATATGTGCTTGCATTAATGGCATCATTTGCATTGGTGGTTCCTTCAGTGGCGACTTTGATGGCTTTTTCTTATGGAATCCAGCTATTCGCCAATATAAGGTCGTTCCTTATCCCACACTTCATTATCCTCCTTCCCTTCATTTCTTCGACACTGATAACAACTTTGCATTTGGTTATGATTACAATTCTAATGATTACAAGGTAGTTAGAATTGTCAATTATGGGAGAGAGTACAACACTTTTGTTCATGTTTACACCCTGAGCACTGATTCATGGAGGCAAAAAATCGACACAGCTATTGATCTTTCAAATATTACTTTTTTAAGTAGTTTTGATGAAAAATACTTGAATGGAGTTTATCATTGGTTCTGTATCCTCAAGCACACAGACAAACACGGTCGGGTTTTTAATTGTGAAGTAATTTTATCTTTTCATATGACCAATGAGGTATTTCGAATACTAAGTTTGCCAAACTTTTACAGTGTTCCGCATCAGATTAATAAGACTTTTGCTGTCTTCAATGAGTGCCTTGCTTTTATTTTTTGTAATAAAAGGACGACGACGATGGAGGCCAACCTTGAAATATGGGTGATGCGTGAATCTGGGTTTCAGGAATCTTGGACCAAACAACTTGTTGTAGGACCCCTATTAGGAATTAGGAATCCACTTGCATTTGCCAAGAATGGAGAGCTTCTTCTTCTGGTTTGTGACGATGACCAGACAATAGCTTTGTACAACATTGTTTCTCAAGAAATAAAAATTCTCCAATTCAGAGATTATCCGAACTCGTTCAAAACATCAGAAGCTATAAGTTATGTGGAGAGTCTAGTTTCATTCAAGGGTGATAATGTGGTTCAATATTAGTATGTCTCAAATCCTTTATTATTAGTGGTTCAATATTAGTATGCCTCAACTCCTAATTATTAGTATAGCATAGGTTTTATTTTTATTATTATTATTTTGCTTTTAATTTGTCCTTAAAAATGGAATTTGTAATCTCGAGAAGATTATATTTATGGATGGTGTGTTTATTAAATTTCAATTCCCTATTCTTGTTCAATCTCTGCATTTTGTTAATTGTTCAATAAATTGTTAATTTCTTACGGGTTTTGTCTTTTAGCATTTCAATCAGTTATGAAAGCTCCTAGATATGTTCTTTGAACCTTGGAGATTGAGTTAGAATAGAGGTGTTTGAGGCTGCTGACACCCAAGCGTTAGTAATTATAAGTATGGTTGTGAAGCATTAGTGGAACCTATAACAGTTTTAATGTATTAGTACAATTTGACAATGATGATTTAGTTTAATCTAGTATTTTGTTTTATTTCTTTTGTGGGTGTTGAGGGACAACATTACGTTTTAGTTAGTAACTATGTTGCAGAAGCTGCTGCCATTTACTGGGCAATACAGCTTCCAGCTTCCAAGAAAATGTAAAAATGTGATTATTGAGGGTGTGCTTTGACCCACTGAGAACAAATGACTCACAAGCGATTGGACTATTTAATCTATCATTGGCAGTATTTCTAGAGTTTAGAAAGTTCTTAGATTGTGTTTTCAGCTCGGTTAGTAGAACGTGTAATGCTGCAACCCATGCTTTTGCAAAGTACGCAGCTAGTATTAGCTCTTTATTTAATTTATTTGTAATAAACATAATTTGCTTTCCATCCTAGTTGATGCTTGCAAGTAATTCTTAGGTGTTTTTGGAGTACTGTAAATAGTGCTCACTCCTTTCACATTCATGGTAGGATTCGCTCATTAAATTCATGATGGGATCTATCAAGACAGTAAGAGGAGGGAGTACAATTTCCCTATGCTCCAAAAGTTCCTAGGAATTTTCTAATGCTTTTAAGGTAGATTGTCCTCTTGTCTTTTATGCTTGAATGAAAGAGATGTTATTTAGCAAAGTTCTACTAAATTTTGACACATTTATGGATCCTAGTAAATTCACCGACAAGAGTTCGTGTAGCTAGGAAGTACAGACACTTCATTAAAAGTGTCATATTTGTGTCATATACTTGAGACACGCTTAGAACACTTTTGCATCATGTCCTTCAAAAAGGCAATGCAAGACATGGCCGAGACATGAGAACAAAATAAATCAATCAATCAAACACCTTTTCACAAAATAAAGAGAGCATTCATATTTTGAACAGTAATTATGCCTTTGAAAATTAATAAATATATTTATTCTTAGTTTGTATTCTAATTTCTAAACATCCTTTAATAGTTATGAATTTGCTTAATTTGATATATATTTAACATTATATGAAAAATAAATCCTTAAAAATATATAGAAAATATAAATAAAACTATATTTAATAATTATTTAATAGACTTATCCTACTACACCTGTGTCCTATTTTTTTTAAAAAAATTGTCGTGTTGCCATGCATACCTAAATCTATGTCTGCGTTTCTTAGTCAAGCTACCTAGAGTTGTGTTTTCTATAAATGCGGCTACAACTATATACCTAAGCCGCGTTTTATATAAACGCAGCTTAAAGCATGTTTGTAGCTGCATTTGTTTAAACACGGCTATAGGTTTGGCATAAATTAAAAAAAAAAAAAAAAAAAAAAAAAAACCCTAAACTACTCTTTGATCTCTAACCCGATCTCTCATCTTCTCTCTCACCCTCTCCCTTTGACTCCCAAACCCTCACCTTCAACCCACCCCTCTCTGATCTCATTTTTGAGCTAAGGAAAATTTTGTGATCCATAGCTCAACCGTACCCTTCCTACTCTCTTTCACCACCAATCCTTGTGCCTCTTACGCTGTTGATCAAGCTCGATGTGCCACCACCGACAAAGCCTGTCCTGCCACCGATCTACTAACTATTCAAGGTATATCTCTCTCAATATTTCCTTCTCTTCTCTCTCACTCTGGTCGGTGGTTTTGGGGTGGTCTGTGATAGTGGGGTTGATCTAGGTTTGTGACGGTTTGTGGTGTGGATTGATCTAGGTTGTGTGGTGGTCTTTGATGTGGTTTGGTGGTGTGGGTGTGGGGTTTTGATTTGTGTGGTAGTGGGTTTTGGGTTGGTGGGTTGCGGCAGGTCTGAGTTGTGGTGGGTTGTGGTGGCATGGGGGTTTTGGTTGTGGAGGTGCAGTGATGGCATGGGGCCGTAGTTGTGGCTGGGTTTCGATGGGTTTGGGTTGGATTTTTGGAATGGGTTTGATTTTGGGTGGGTTCTGATGGTGTTGCCGTGGTGGTGGGGTGGGTTGTTGCCGTGATGGTGTCTAGTGGTTGCGAGATCGGCGTGGGTCTGGTACTTGCTGATTTGGCGTGATTTTGGCTGTGAGATCGGTGCTGGGTTTTGGTGGCTGTGTCTGGTGGTTCTCTTTATAGTATAATCTTTAAAGCATTTTTGTTATGTGATTTGTTAAAGATTGGTTTTTTTAACCATTGTGTTCTTCGTAGAATTGAAATGATCTCTACTAATTTTATTTTTTTAAATAATGATAAATGGTTTTAAACTCTGCAGTAATTTGGTGATTCTAGTGACATGTTTTTTATTATACTGTTAGCATACGAAATACGATGGTTTTGTAAAAGACGATGGACTTGTTTGGGTTTGATCGGACCTTTAGTATTGTTATTGTAAATGAGAAATACTCGAATAACTGACAATCCCAAAGAGGGCTTGAATTGTGTGCTGTGTCATCTACAGTCAGCATTGCCTGGTATGGGATTTCATGATGCAATAATACTTAATTGATGGGATCATGGTTAGGAGTATAATAGGTTGTTTTGGTTTGTCAAGTCGTTGGGCAAAGTGTTGTTGGTTGTGACACTGCACCTATTTTTTCCTTTATTTATAATTTTTTGTTTAGTTTTTGCATAAAACGAAAAGTTAACGAATGATTTGTCATAAATTTTCAGGGTCAATCTGCCATTTCTGTTGATGATACGTTAAAAGTTATAACCTGCAGGAAATTTGATTCTAGCTATTTGTCACATTCGACAAATTATGATCTCAAGCTCATAGTGGGATTCTTTTTTATTTTCTAGGGAGCAACAAAAGAAGTTGCCCGCCTCCATAATACTATTTTTGCAGTTTGCTTTCTGTGGAAATAGCTGATTGCCCGGGGTTATTGGTGAATCTTGTAAAGATCATAACTGACATCAATATTGCCGTTCAATCAGGAGAATTTGACACTGAGGTGGTTATTTCTCATTGATCTCTGCAAGTTTTAATTATTTTTTTTTAATTGGACATTGAGTGACATTATTCTTGTACACCAATGACAATGAAAATAGGCCCACCAATGATTTCATCATTCTTGTACGTTAAACCATTTACTAAATTTAAGTCAATGATAAATAGTTGGTGTTTTAGAGCTTTAACAATTCTTTCACATAAAGATATCTAACTCTTAAAGGTTCAATAGATCTGAAATGTAGTTTTATAATTTTCAGTTTTTCTAATAGAGTTGAATCACTTGTTAATAGCTGAAGTTGGCTGTTGGCTGATTTGTTCATAGGAAATAGGAATACAAACTAGGGGTAGTTATTAATATTCCAATTCTAAGTTTTCTTTGAAGGAATTTTTTTTACATCTAAAAGACATTTTGAATTACATATGGAGGTGCATATTTATATGTCCAATGGAGGTGCATATTTATATGTCCATGTGGTACTGGCATGTGCCAGTGTATGGATTGAGTGCTTGTAGCACTAGTTCTTCCCTGTTTATTAGGAAGTCAATAAGCATAAAATGATGATTGCTTACACCAATATAGAATGCGTGGTTTTGAGAAAATTATAAAATTCCTTGACAAACTTATAGTCCTTAACGAGAAGAGTGAAGGTATTCTACTATCTAACTTTTATAGTGGGGATCTGAACTAGAATCTATTTAACTAGATTTTTTTTAGTAAAAAAAAAAAAAAAAAAAAAAAAAATCAGTCAACTAGTTGACTACCTATATTCCTGTTTCTTTGTTCCATGCATGTCTATGTATGTCTATATGTGTTGATTTTCCCGCTGGCAAATTTTCATTTAACCAATTCCTCTTTCTTCATAAATTTAACTCTCTGAGTTTCTTCAGGGAGGTGGCTGAGCCTATTATTAAGATCTGTTAAAAACTTTAAAGCCTAGCTTGTTATTATTGTTAAATTTTTTATTTTTTGTACTTGTAGCAAATTTCTACATAATCCAATGCAGTACAATGGTGGTTTTTTTTTATTTTTATGGGGTTCATGACAGGACAAGAACTTAAATTCTACACTAAAGCATGAAAAGAATCTCAAAAGTATCGGTATGCTCCATAGTCCCTACTAAAACAGATCTTTCTTGTCAACCTTTATTTTATGCTAAACTGTATTCTCCATTTGTATTGTTCTTATGAGCCAGGTTCACTCAAACACAAGACACCGACTGGTCTAGAGCATGCTGAGAAAGCTGCAATTGTTGAAGCAGATAAGCAGTTAAGTCTCTAAATTTTTTTCTTTTCCTTCTTCTTTAAAAAGTTGGTTTCCCCTATTTCTAGATTGTATTTAATTTGGACAGTTTATTTGAGGGTGTTGACAAGTGTTTACTGGGTCATTTTGTAATATGATTTCTTTGTAGCAATTGATTTTTCTTCTTATGGTGTCTTGAATCATCTTATGTACTTCCATTACAAAAAAATCATGTATAAGTATTCATTGCATATCTTTTTTGTTGTTATGCATGAAGTTAGAGGTACCTTACTGGCAAAAAAAATTCCTCTATGGAATGTGAATGCTAAGCACTGAATTGATTTGATGCATAAAATCAGTCAAGGATCTTTCTTTGTGTGTATTTTAAGGCCTCAAAAAATTAAATTAGAATACAAGGAAAAGCAACTTTTGTGTGTTGTGCTCTAAGTCTTTAAGAATGAAGTTAGAGCTCTTTTACCTCATATAAAGGCCATAATGTGTTAAATTCATTAAGGTCACTGCCATCCTTGTGTCATGAGAGGGGGTGGGGGGTGGGGGGTCAATATGCAACTATGTATACTACTCAAGGCTCAAGCGAACATGTAACAACCCCCCTCCTCCCTTCCCACCAACAAATAAAAAAAATCCCAACTGTCCTATTTTTCAAAACAGAGCATACACAATAATGTTTCATAGTAATCTCCTTTGGTGTAACCTAATTAAATCAAGGCTAATGGTTTTCATTTGGTAGACTGAAAAAAACTACATACATTTTTTTTTTTTTTAATTGTTGTCAATATCCATAGCTTTTATAAGTAGAGACATGACAAGTTTTCCATTATTAATGACAATGAAAATGTGAATTTTTGCAGCAATATGAGCCAGGATACACAGCACCTTCTAAGAAGTCTCAGTCGTTGGTTGATGAAGCAGTAACCATTAGGTACTTTTTCCAATCTATTATTTATTATTAGTTATTATTACACAACTTAGAAAGTAAGGGCGCATGAGCATGACAAGTGGCTCGTTTTTAAATTCTAGCAAGAGTCACTCACCTTTATTTTCGTGTAGTTTATGATTGAAGTAATAGTCCACAAAAGATAATATTCCATAAAACATGCCTTGCAACTATAGAACGTAGCTATATAGAACCCTTTACAGCTACATTCAGACAACCTATAGCCGCGTTTTTAAAAACACGGCTATAGGTCCGCAGCCTTAGCCACGTTGATAAACGCAGCTCAAAGAGAACCTATAGCCGCGTTTTTTTTAAAAAACGCGGCCATAGGCCTATAGGGCAGAATACATCTTACAGGGATAAAAAAACGCGGCTTTTAGGTCTTACCTATGGCCGCATTTTCGTGAAACGCGGCTATAGGGATAACCTATGGCCGCGTTTTTTAAAAACGCGGCCATAGTTCTGTTGCAAAAATACTATGTTGCAAAAATAATACATATAATTTAACATGTGAGTAATATTTATTACATATTTAACATGTGAATACATATATAAAAATTAATATTTATTACATATTTAACATGTGAATACGTATATAAAAATATAAGAGAAGGAAATAAATATATCACATTTTAGCAAATTTATCCTACAATTTCTCATTCTCATGCACAAACATAATGAACCGAAACATTTGTGCAAAGGGAAGGGGGGAATATGTTAGCTTGATTGGTGCCTATTGGTTCAATGGAAATGAACCATAGACACAAACCTCAAAAAGAATGCAATTCCAAAAGTTTCAAAACATAGCATATACAAAATGAGACCTTAAAACTTACCTTTGGAAAGATGAGTAATTTCTTTTAGGAATACTCATTACTTTTGGGAAAGTTTTAATTTGAAACTAAGGTTTTACACCTTTTTTTGTGGAAAAAAGGGTTTCTCTTGATTTTACATGAAAAAGGGTTTGGTTTTTTAAAATGAAAGGGTTTTCATAAAAAAGAATCCAAACTTAATTGGGAAAAGAATTAAAGACCAAGATTATTTTTTAAAAATAAAAGGATATTAAGGTTAAAAATCCATGTTTTTTTATTCATCTTAAGGAATGTAATGTAAAAAGCTTGTTAAAAGAATCTCAATTTTTGGAGAATTCACTTAAATAAATCCTAACTCTTATCAAATCCAAACTTATGGATTTTTTTCCATGTTAGGAAATGGGAGTCTTGGAGACCTCTACCATTTTCCTAGAAACATATCCATATTGTTCTTAGGGTCAAGCTTAAGACCCATTTAAAAGAAACTCAAAAAATGATTTTTATATTTTTGAAAGAAGTCGCCCAAAACTTTAGGTTAAAAATCATTTTGAAAGAAATAGAGGGAAAAAAAGGGTTTTGAGAAAAGGGATTGGAAATTGGGCTCCCTTTGGAAGGCTTTTATGAATTTAAAAGCAAACTTTCTTTGAAAACCTTCATTTATAAGAAAAATGGATGGTCATTAGAGCCTTTTTTATCTTTTGAAAAATCATTCTTTAAAGGTTTGTTTACCCAAGCTTTTTACTATTTGGTAATCTAAAGGTTTATGGTGCTAGTTAGAGAGCTAGCACCCTTAAACCCTTTTACACATGAGAAAGGGAATATGGAAAATAAAGCAAGCTTAAATTAAAGGAGAACAATATTTAAAGACTTGAATGTAAAGGCAAAAATTTAAGGAATTTAAGAGCAAGACATAATGTCAAATCTTGTATTCAAAGGAATTTAAGAGTAAAACAATAGTGTAAAAACTTGAATTAAAAGAAATTTAAAGACAAGAGAATAATGTAAATGGGTTGACTTAGAATTCTTTTTTTTAAGAAATTTATCCTAAATAAGTCCTAAATCTTGTCACATCTAAGTTTATGGATTCTTTTCCATGTTGGGAGATAGGAGTCTTGAAGATCTCTACCATTCTCCTGGAAACATATTCATATTGTTCTTAGGAACAAGCTTTAGAACCCATTTCAGAGAAATGTCCAATTAAATAGAAATAATGGAAGTTGTAACCATGATGGTTGTGGAAGTCCAAGTGAGAATGATCGCAAGAGGTGGCATCCACATCAATCGAAGGCCGGGACAAAGCTGTTCTTTGGCCCAAGGGCCCCCCAAATTCTGGGGAAAAAAAAATAGTATAATATATAGATTACTAATTTTAGCAATTTTACTCAATAAAACTACATTTGCCCCCCTTAATATCATTAGCCCTCTTAAACAAGAAGAAAAGGCCCATAAAAAATATACTGATCTAAAATCCCATAATACAAATTAGTCTAACAATAAAATCACCAATAAAAACTTTAGCCCAACCAACCAATTTTACCAAAAAAAAAAAAAGCCTAGCCCTTCAAAATTTGAAACAAAACTAATCTCAAAAGGTTGAACTTAGACATTCACTTCCATCAAATTCCAAGAGAGAAAGGGGAGATTTTTTTTAGAGAGTGTTTGGTTGGGAGAGGGAGAGGGAGAGGGAGAGGGAAAAAATATGGTAGGGCCCGGATGTTTTTTTCCCAAGTCCACCAAAAAGTTCACCCCAAAATGAGAAAAATAAATAGGTAGGAAAAAATTTGAGGGATAAATGACAAGATTGCCCCATGTGCAGTGCATGTGAGTTTTGTCTAGCCCCCCCCCCCCCCCCTTTTAATCTTTTACTTGTTGTTTGCCTCTTCTTTTCTTTTATTATTATTATTATTATTATTATTATTATTATTATTATTATTACTACTTTCCTGGGACGTTGCTTTTTTTTTTTTTTTGCTTTTGATTTCCTGGGGCGTGGCATGGTGCTTTGTTTTGTTTGTCTTTTTTTTTAACTAGACATAATTTTTATTTTTTATTAAATTTGGGTGATTGATTTTTTTTTTTTTTGGTTGCTTGTCACTGATGAAGCGTAAGTTCGTCAGTGATGTTCGTCAGATGGAGATGACCCTTCAGACTATGAGGATGATCACCGATGTGGTGCCTGCCACAACGCCTCCGATGCCAAAGTCAGTATATAGGAATTGCTTCAAAGCAAAATATTATAGAAAATAACAAAATGAAAGAAGAGTCTCTTGTTGTTTGTGTGTATCTGTGTCTATGTACTTTCTTCTTTGGCAAGGTGTAGGACTTTTATATGATCTTATGGCTTCTAGCCGTTGGAGCAGTTATAGAGGTCTTAATGACCTTTTCTGTAACGTCTGGGGTGGTATTATGTGCCATCAATGTCCTCTAACGGATTGTACAGTTGTCTCAGTAATTGTTTCGGGCTTGATTACCTGCATTGAATAGCCTGGATATATTCGTCAGTAGAGCATATAATTGGCTTACCTAGCCTGAGGTTGAGTCCGTCATTGTTGATTTGTTCGTCTGTGACAGACGAACTAATTAGTCCTGTCAGTTGCCCCCCGATTCTGTGTTCGTCTATTTAGTGACGATCATAGAATATGAAGGGTTACAAGTTGTAAATGGCTCTTGGGGTTCTGCTCCGTATTAAGTGCGAAGTGGCGGCGCTCCAGAGATCGTGGTCTACGTGGCATGCGTTGATTGGTTCAATTAATGTTCCAACTAATGAGACTATTGGGTTTCCCGCCGGTCTCTCCGTTTTTCGAGCCTTTACTTTTAACCTCCTTCTTTCTTCACTTTTCTTCTTTGCATTTCGATTACTTCTCTCTTTTAGTTTTCTTTTTCTGCTACCTTCCTTCGAACTGGTGCGCTAGTTAAACAGAGCTCTTTCAATCCGCCATTGATTAAGGTATGTTTTTGCTTTCTTCTTGCTTTTTCTTGGTTTTGTTGTGGTATCATTTATAATTCCCTCAATTTCTCTTCTTTTTGTTTTTGTTTTACTTGGGATTCAGTTGTTCTGTTGTCTTCCTTTTCTTTTTTCTTTTTGTGCCTTTGTTGGGTTTTCATGGTTGGCAGTTCTGAGGTTAGAACCGCTTGTCCTTCGATTTCTTTTCTCTTTGCGCGTTTAGGGGGGGTGTTTAGGTACTTTTTCAGATTTCGAACACTTTGTTTTTGAGGGTAGCGGTCTTAGTGTGGCATTGGCCGAATTATTGCCTTTGATTAGGCAATCTGTTGATTGGTTCGAGGGTCAATTGAGGAGGGTAATGTCTGAGGTTAGATCTAGTGACCTCGAGACTGGGTTGTCGTCTAGCGGCAATCCAGCGGAGGGGGATACAGCCGTTTCTTCTCCTCGTGTTGTTAGGGCTTTTTATGCCCTTGAAGAGGTTTGTGGGTTAGATGCTGAGACGATGAGTAGATTCAAGGATAGGTTTCAGTTTCCAGAGAGAGTACGCGTTCATCTGCCTAATGACGAGGATAGAGCTTGTCATTTTTTCCCAGGTGAGGTGTGCTTTTATGAGGCTGCCTTTACCTGTGGCCTTAGGTTTCCCGTCCATCCGTTCTTGATGGAACTCTTAGACCAGTTTGGGATTGCCCCCGGGCAGCTAATGCCTAACTCGTGGAGAATAGCAGTCAATTGTATGGAGATGTGGTTGGCTGCTAATGGGGATATGATTAAGGTGGGTGAACTCGTCTACCTTTATCGTTTGAAAGAATCGAAAGAATATGGGTATTATGAACTGGTACCTTGGGAAAGGAGGGCTAGGATTGTTAGAGGGCTGCCTTCGTCCTTCAGATACTGGAAGTCAAGATTTTTCTTTGTGTCCGGGGATGGTTTTGAGACTCCCTCCAGTCAGGAATGGGGTGATATCCCAAGGTTGCTCCGTCGGTGGGGAACCCCGACCCTAGGTGCGTCAGTCTTCTTCTTTTTTGTTGTTTACGCTTGATGATACTTATTCGTTTGTGGTCGTCATTAAATCTTTTGTTATTCTCCCTTTTTCCTCTTTTTTTTTTTTTTTTTTTTTTTTTTTTCAATGAAGAGAAGGCCCAAGCTTAAGAGCAGGTATAAGGAACGGGTTGAGCGAGCAATCGAGTACGCCCAATCGATCGAGAATTGGGACGATCTGGTAGACCCGAGGACGCTTGCTTTCTACAATCTTGGCCCGGACCCTTCTTCTTTTGTGTTACGGAACGTTGAAATAGAAGGAAAAAAGAGTAAGTGTTTCATCTCGTCAGCGTTTTTCCTTCGTTCTTCCGTTTTTTTTTTTTTTTTTTTTTTTTTTTTTTTTTTTTTTTTAATATTGCTCGTCCATGGCAGAAATGACGAAGTTTAACAAGGACCTTTATGCTAAAATGAGGTCGAAGAAAGACGAACCACTGTCCAACCTGGGCAAGAAGACAGTGCGTGTTACGGGGAAGGGCACTTCCGTCATTCCCCCCGCTTCAGCCCATCCGATCGTTTCCGTGGGGGAGACGACGAGGACAGCTTCTCCAACGGCGTCACTGGAAGAGATAGGTGGCACTCCCGTCTCCAAAAGGCCACGTCTATCTGAGAAGGGGAAGGAGAAGATGGACTCCCGCCCTCTTACCATTTGGAATGACGAGAAGATGGCCGTGGATAGGGCCCATGAGGTAATAACAGCGGCCGACCTGAAAACCTTGTCGGGTGTCCCTCCTAGCGGGGTAGCTGCTCGTCATGTCCATAAGTTCATTCAGGTACTTTTACTTGGGGCTCTGATTCAACTTTTTTTTTTTTTTTTTTTTTTATTGACGACTAACACTTGGAAAAATTTCTTTAGGTGCTGGGGGAGAGTCTTCATCTTTCTTCTGAGTACCTTACCTAGGAGGCAAAGGTAGCGTCTTTGACTTCTAGGGTGGAGGCTTTGGAGACGGAGAACTCTACCTTCAAGAAGGATCTTATCGAGTCCATGGGTACAGCGAATGCCTTGAAGGAGCAGGTCAAGAAGCTTACCGACGATCTTAGGGTGGAGCGTCAACTGACCGCTGATAAGGACGATCAGATTATAGCAGCAAAGGAGAGCCTTAAAACCATTGCAGCCAGATCGGTTGAAGCGTTCCAGACCACTAAGGAGTACAACACTGTGCTACTCAGTTGGTATTTCAAGGGTTTTGAGCTTTTGAGGAGATACCTTGTCAAACACCCTTCTGGAGTGAACATGGAGGCGCTGGATCTTGAAGAAGTGGATCAAGAGATGGCGGCTGACGAGGCTGTTCAATCGTCTGCTATCGAAGCTGATGCCCCAGTTGACGCTCCTGCTGACGCTACTCACCCCGAGGACACTCCTGCCGAAGATGTTGCTGGACGAATCTAACACTTAGAAAATGTTATGTTTTTTGTTATGCCCGTCATGTTTCGGGCATTTGTAAATCGATTTGCAGAATAATTTTATTCATTTTGATAATAGCTCTTTTGGCCCAGCGTTTATGGGCACTTAGTTGTAAAACAATGGTAATTTGCCTGTGGGTTTCAAGCTTTAATTTCATTTCTTTGGTACTTACTTGTATTTGATCTGTTGTATGCTCGTCTTTACTTGTTGCCTTGGCAGAATCTTTTATTTGTAACTTGATCGTCAGTAACGTGCTTACGTCAAGGTTGAATTGGCCACTTTGTCGTGTGTTCGTTTGTTTGTAACTCACATCTGCATAGGCGGAGTGTTGTTACTTAGTCATTTTTTACTTTAGGTAGATTTCTTCGTCAATAACTTACATCCGTCCAAGCGGAATCTTGTTACTTAGCCATTTTTGGCTTTGGGTGAATTTCTTCGTCAGTAACTTACATCCGTCCAAGCAGAATTTTGTTACTTAGCCATTTTCGGTTTTGGGTAGATTTCTTCGTTCGTAACTTACATCCGTCAAGTGGAATCTTGTTACTTAGCCATTTTTGGCTTTGGGTAGATTTCTTCGTTCGTAACTTACATCCGTCAAGCGGAATCTTGTTACTTAGCCATTTTTGGCTTTGGGTGAATTTCTTCGTCAGTAACTTACATCCGTCCAAGCGGAATCTTGTTACTTAGCCATTTTTGGCTTTAGGTGGATTTCTTCGTCAGTAACTTACATCCGTCTAAGCGGAATCTTGTTACTTAGCCATTTTTGGCTTTAGGTAGATTTCTTCTTAGTTAACCTGTTTCCACATAAATATTAGCTAAATAATCTATTTATTAATTGATAATGACGCACATCTCTTTCTATTACAATTACTGATGGTATTTCTTCAAATGTTCAATGTTCCATGGTCTTGGGAGTTTTTCTCTGTCTAGGGTCTCCAGGTGATAGCTTCCTTGTCTGGAGTAGTGAATGACTTTGTACGGCCCTTCCCATGTGGGGCCGAGCTTTCCTTGAGCTGGGTCCTTGGTTGCCTGGGTCACTTTACGTAGGACGAGATCTCCTATATTGAGCCGTCTGAGTCTCACCCTTCTGTTGTAGTAGTCTGTCATCTTCTTCTGGTATTCGGACATCTTCTTGTAGGCTTTGTCTCTAACTTCGTCAAGGCAATCCAGATGTACTCGTATAAGATCGTCATTGTCTTCTTGATTAAAACCTTCCCGCCTGGTGCTGGTTATTCCCACCTCGACTGGGATCACTGCTTCTGTGCCGTAGGTAAGTTTGAAGGGGGTCTCTCCTGTCGGAGTTCTAGCCGTGGTCCTGTAAGCCCACAAGACATTGGGCAGTTCGTCCGGCCATGCACCCTTCGCGTCACTCAGCCTGGTCTTTATGATCTTGAGTAATGTGCGGTTCGTCACTTCTGTCTGTCCGTTCACCTGTGGATGGCCTGGTGATGAGAACTGGTTCTTGATGCCCAAGCCCGAGCAGAAATCCTTGAAGGCCTGGCTATCGAATTGTCGTCCGTTATCTGATATGATCGTTCGCGGGATCCCGAACCTGCAGACTATATTCTTCCATACGAACCCCTGGATTCTGGCTTCGGTGATGGTCGCCAATGCCTCTGCTTCAACCCATTTAGTAAAATAATTAATAGCAACGAGTAAGAATTTTACCTGACCTTTGCCTTGAGGTAGTGGGCCGACGATGTCAATCCCCCATTGTGCAAACGGCCATGGGGAAGTTATCGTCGTCAGCTTTTCTGATGGGAGTCATTGGATGTTCTCGAACCTCTGACATTTATCACATTTCTTGACAAACCTTGCTGCGTCGTCTTGCATTGTTGGCCAGAAGTAGCCTGCTCACGTAATCTTTCTAACCAAGGATCTTGGGCCTGCATGATCTCCGCAAATCCCTTCATGGACTTCTCTAAGGATGTATCCAGCTTCTTCTTCGTCAACGCACCTCAAGTAGGGCATTGAAAAACCTCTTTTGTATAAAGCATCATTGAGAATCGTGAACCTGACGGCTCTCTTTTTGATCTTCCTAGCTTCATCTGCGTCCCGAGGTAAGTGCCCATCCTGGAGGTAGGACATGATGGGCGTCATCCAGCTACTTGTGTCCAGGATTGCAAATGTCGAAGCTTCTTCTATGCTGGGACTTCTTTGTATCTCCATCATCAGGCCTGTCATTGGTTCTTCTTCTTCCGACGAGGCTATCTTTGAGACTTCGTCGGCGGCCACGTTCTGGCTCCTTGGAATTTGGATGAACTCTACTTTTTCAAACTCTTGAGTCAGGTGTTTCGTCAGCCTGAGGTATTTCTGCATTCTTTCTTCTTTTGCTTCGTACTCTCCTTTGATTTGCCCAATTACTAACTTTGAGTCGTTCTGGACTAGCAGGTTCCTGGCCCCAAGTTCTTTTTCAAGCCTTAAGCCTGTCAGGATTCCTTCGTACTCGGCCTCGTTGTTGGTGGCTGGGAATTTTAGCTGAACTCCATATCTCAACACTTCTCCGTCAGGAGTGGTTATGACGACCCCTACTCCCCCTCTTTTCTTTGTTGACAAGCCGTCAGTCTTCATTACCCATGTCTCATTCCTGCCGGCCAGGCTCGGCTCGTCTAGATAGGTAAACTCAGCGATGAAGTCCGCCAGGGCTTGTGCTTTGATGGCCGTCCTTGGATGGTACTCCACGACAACCTGGCTGAGTTCAATAGCCCACTGGACCATCCTGCCTGCTGCTTCGGGTTTGCTCATAGACTTCTTGATGGGTTGATCCGTCATCACTAAGATTGGGTGTGCCTGGAAGTATTGCTTGAGCTTGCGCGAGGCTACTATTAATGCAAACGTGATCTTCTCGATCTTTGGGTATCTGGATTCAGCTCCTTGGAAGGCTTGGCTGACATAGTAAACCGGAAGCTGCTTCCCATCTTCTTCTCGGATCAAGGTAGCACTGACGGCTGTAGATGAGACTGCTAAATATAAGTACAAGTTTTCACCCTCTTTGGACGGGCTCAGGAGGGGTGGATTGCTAAGGTAACACTTGAGCTCCTGGAATGCCGCTTCACACTCGTCGGTCCATTCAAAAGCTTGCTTCAGGGTCTTGAAGAACGGTAAGCACTTGTCAGTTGCTCTAGACACGAACCTGTTAAGGGCTGCGATCCGGCCTGTGAGCTTCTGAACCTCCTTGACGGTCTTAGGCGATGTCATGTTGATTATAGCTTGCACTTTCTCAGGATTGGCCTCTATTCCCCTCTGGGATACCATGAATCCTAGGAATTTTCCTGAGGCAACACCAAAGACACACTTACCAGGATTCAGCTTCATTTGGTATTGCTTGAGGGTATCGAATGTCTCTTTAAGATCTTCCAGGTGTGCCAGCTCTTCCCTGCTCTTGACGAGCATATCGTCGACATATACTTCCATATTCCTTCCTATCTGCTTGACGAACATTTTATTCACCAACCTCTGATAGGTTGCTCCTGCGTTCTTCAGCCCAAAGGGCATCACCTTATAACAGTAGAGCCCCTGACTAGTAATGAACGCAGTTTTCTCCTGATCCTCATCAGCCATCTTTATCTGGTTGTATCTTGAGAATGCATCCATGAATGTTAACAGCTTATGCCCGGCAGTAGAGTCTACGAGCTGGTCTATCCGTGGAAGGGGAAAGCTATCCTTTGGGCAGGCCTTGTTCAAGTCCGTGAAATCCACGCACATTCTCCATTTCCCGTTTGCTTTCTTTACTAAGACGACGTTGGCGAGCCATTCTGGGTAGTACACCTCCCTGATGAAGCCTGCAGTCAAGAGTTTTCTAACTTCGTTAGCGATTGCTTGGTCTCTCTCGGGTGCAAAGGCTCTTCGTTTCTGCTTGACGGGCTTTCTCTCTGGGTCTACATTTAGCCTGTGTTGGATAATTCCTGGGGATATGCCTGGTATGTCGTCATGGCCCCAGGCAAAGACTTCTAAGTTGTCCCTAAGAAACTGAATGAGTTTCGTTCTCATTTCAGGACTTAAGGTCGTCCCTATTCTGGTCGTCTTCGCTGCTTCCTCTTCGGTCAGCTCTACCGCTTCCAGAGCTTTCACCTTTTCTTCTTCTTTTTCTTCTATCGTCCATGTATGGTTCTCTTTAGCTGCTAAAACAGCTTGGTAACATTCTCGAGCTAAAACTTGATCTCCTTTGACTTCACTAACTCCATTTTCTGTTGGAAATTTTACCTTGAGGCAATAAGTGGATGTGGACGCCTTCCACTTGTTGAGTGCTGGCCTTCCGATGATGACATTATAGGACGAGGGGCAGTCTACTACCAAGAAGTCTATCTGACGAGTCAGTTGCTTCGGGTATGTCCCCACTGTTACTGTCAACGTCACTATGCCTCTGGGATATACCCTATCGCCGCTGAAACTGACGAGGGGGGAGTCGAATGGACGAAGTCTTTCGGGATCTAGTTTCAGTTGCTGGAATGTAGGAAAATAGATGATATCGGCAGAGCTACCGTTATCCACGAGAATCCTTTTGGTGTTGAATTCTTCTATAGTGAGCATTATGACCAAAGGGTCATTGTGTGGTTGCTTTACTCCTCTAGCGTCATCCTCGTTGAAGGTCATTTCCTGGTCAGTCCGTCTGTATTTTGACGGGGGTGTCATATGGACGCTGTTTATTTGCCGTTGGTGTGTTTTCTTGAGTGACTTGAATGAGCCCCCTGTCATGGGCCCCCCAGCGATCATCTGTATCTCCCCGATCACATTTTGGGGAGGCTGGGATTGACGACCGTTGCTCCTGGACGAGGAATCATGTTGGCCTTTGTTTTCATCCCGGAATTTATTGTGATCCCCCTTCTTCACGAATTTCTGCAGCTTCCCCTTTCGTATCAACTCTTCTATTTGTTCTTTGAGATCCCTACAATCTTCTGTGTAGTGGCCATGATCTTTATGGAATCGGCAATACTTACTCTTATCACGGACGTTTGGAGACGAATGCAACGGTCGCGGCCACTTGAGGTAGTGCTCGTCTTTGATCTGCGTTAAAATTTTGTCAACAGGCATAATGAGAGGAGTGAATTTTACCGTTCGTGGATTCTTATCGTCTTTCCTTCTGACTCCGTCATTGGTTCGACGATCCTGTCTCTCTCTCTTTTGTCCTCTACGGTCGTCCTCTCTTCTTCCTCTGTCCCCGGGTTTGTCCCCATCCCTGATGGCAGCTAGCGCGTCTTCAGCATTCATATATTTCTGCGCCTTAAAGAGCATTTCAGCCATCGTCTTTGGGGGATTCTTTGCGAGTGAAGTAACGAGCTCCCTAGTTCTCAGCCCCGCTTTGAAGGTCGTTAGCTGTACCTTATCATCAGCTTCGTCTACCTCTAATGTTTCTCTTGTGAATCGTTTTACATACGACCTCAAAGTTTCCTTTTCTCCTTGTCTGATGGTGAGCAAGTGGTCCGCGGTCCTCTTTGGTCATTGTCCCCCAATAAAGTGACGCAGGAAGGCGCTGCTCAACTGCTCGAATGTATCGATGGACGATGTTGGCAACTTTGTGAACCATTCTCGGGCAGCTCCCCTGAGTGTGGTTGGGAAGGAACGACATAATATTTCATCTGGGGGCTGCTAAAGTCCCAGGGTTGTTTTGAAGGTATTCAGATGATCTTGAGGATCCTTCAGCCCATCAAAAGGTTCGAGTTGAGGTAACCGGAATTTGGACGGTACTGGACAATCGAGGACTGTTGTTGTGAACGGTGAATCCGTCGCTCGGACCATTCGATCCACACTTCGTTTCGTCTTCTCCTTGATGGCATTCCTAAGCTCGTCCATTTCCCTCCTCATCTCTCGCAACATATCTGAGTTTTGCTCGGTCGGAGTGGGAGGCCTTCGAGGATCACTTCTTCTATGACTGTCCCCTTCATCCTCCTGATTTCCCTTGGACCTGTTCTCCTCTTGTTGAAGTCGTAACTTCATCTCTTGGTTTTGTCTGGTCAATTCTTCCACTGTGGCTGTAAGAGCTTGGATTTGCTGGGCTAAGGCTGCAGAATCTTGATTGGACTCCATCTGAGAAAAATAATTGATCGGAAACTACAATCTCGAATGTGAATACGAAAATGTCGTTTCCCACAGACGGCGCCAAACTGATGAAGCGTAAGTTCGTCAGTGATGTTCGTCAGATGGAGATGACCCTTCAGACTATGAGGATGATCACTGGTGTGGTGCCTGCCACAACGCCTCCGATGCCAAAGTCAGTATACAGGAATTGCTTCAAAGCAAAATATTATAGAAAATAACAAAATGAAAGAAGAGTCTCTTGTTGTTTGTGTGTATCTGTGTCTATGTACCTTCTTCTTTGGCAAGGTGTAGGACTTTTATATGATCTTATGGCTTCTAGCCGTTGGAGTAGTTATGGAGGTCTTAATGACCTTTTCTGTAACGTCTGGGGTGGTATTATGTGCCATCAATGTCCTCTAACGGATTGTACAGTTGTCCCATTAATTGCTTCGGGCTTGATTACCTGCATTGAATAGCCTGGATATATTCGTCAGTAGAGCACATAATTGGCTTACCTAGCCTGAGGTTGAGTCCGTCATTGTTGATTTGTTCGTCTGTGACAGACGAACTAATTAGTCTTGTCAGTCACTTTTTTGTTTTAATTGGGCATCATTTTTTAACAATAACATATGAGTAAATTTATACAAACTTATTTTTTTCATCTTTCCACTTTTCATTCCCAACCAAACAAAAAAGAAAGAAATTAAAATATTTTCTACCCTTCCACCATTTTTTATTCTCCCACTTTTTCATCATTCCAACCAAACGGAGCCTAATAGAAAGAGAGAGAAGCACTAGGACTGAAGTGTGTGGCAAAGGCAGAGACAGTGGTAATTGAGACCAAAAAATAGCAGCTCGCCAGCAACAACAGCACTACAGACTACAGTAGCAATACAGTATTTATCTCTCTCTCTCTTATTTAATTTTGTTTCTCTCTAACTCCTTGCTGGACAGGTTGTGATGCTATAATTGTGATTTTTCTTTTAATTTTTATTAAAGAAATAGCAAAACCACAAATATAATCAAGAGTAAAAAAAACCTTGGGTTATTGTGCGACTGCTATCCATTTATTGTGCATTGTAAAAATAGAGTAATTTTGACCATTTGAACGGAGGAAAAGAGAGAGAAAGAGAGACTGAAAAAAAATGTGCGGTGGGTTGTGTAATAGCTATTACAAATCTTTAATTCACATACATGAGAAAGTACATGCAGTTTCAAAGTAAAATTAAATAAATAATGCGACATATTACAAATTTTATTATATAGTCTTTACAATTTATTGTGTCACCAATGAAAAAAAGTGATTTATATATTTATCTATTATATTTTTGAAATCTATTGATTTTTTTTCTTTTTTTTTGCTAGGTAAACGTGGGAGCTCGAACCCCCCGAGAAATAGGTTCCTTACAAACCGGGTACCAACTCGCTTGGAAGTGGCAATGGTGAAATCTATTAATTTTATTCGTTACCACATCAGTTTCTGAATAAGCTTTATATATTGCATTTAGGGAATTGAAACTAACTTCTTCTTTTTTTAATGAAATGTGCCTAAGTTTTATCCGTAAATATTAAATTGCTTTGATGACATGCCATTGAAATTTGATATTGTTTTATACTTCTTGTCTACTTCTTTGGTTAATTTACTTTTTTTTTTTTTTTTGGGTACTTATTATTGTTTACTTGTGCGATTGAATATGTCCATATCCTCATGCCACTTCTCTCGAAAATTTTGTACTAATATAAAAAAAAAAAAAAAAAAAAAAATTCCAACTGAGCAATAGAAAATTTTGTATTAAGAAAAAGGAAACCCCGGATCTAGAGACAACATAGGAATTGAAGGGCCTAAGCTATTGAGCATTGGAGGCTCAAGAGTTAGAACTTAGAAGTTTGTGTGACTGAATTCAAATGGGTTTTCAAATGGACCGAAAATCGCAGGTCAGTCTTCAAAAGGGTGTGATTAAAAAGCGTAATTTGCACAATAGAGACAATTGGTCTTCAAAATCATTGCATTGATCACTGGAGAATTTTGGTCGCTTATAAATATGGGTGTCATGTGTTTATGAGTATTATTGTTACTCTTACTATAGGAGTTTTTGTTGTTAAATAATAATAATAATAAATATGGGTCTTCTCATTTTTGTGTTCTTTATTTTCCGCACTTTACATTGATTTGACATATTTGTGTTAACTTAGATTTGATAATTTGACTAAGTAATCACTTAACTAATTAACTAGATTAATCTGGTTGTGTTTTAAGGGGTCTAAAAACACACAAATCCCATAATACAAATTAGCAAGGCCAAACAAATTAGTCTAACAACAAAATCTCCAATAAAAACTTTAGCCCAACCAACCAATTTTACCAACAAAAAAAAAAAAAAAAAAAAAGCCTAGCCCTTACAAAATTTGAAACAAAATTGATCTCAAAAGGTTGAACTTAGTCATTCAGTTCCATCAAATTCCGAGAGAGAGAGAGAGAGAGAGAGAGAGAGAGGGAAAAAAGATGGTAAGGTCTGGATGTTTTTTCTCCAAACCCACCAAAAAGTTTTCTTCCCAAAATGAGGAGAAAAACAGGTAGGAAAAAATTTGAGGGGTAAATGACAAGATTGCCCGCCCATGTGCAGTGCACGTGAGTTTTGTCTAGTTCCCTTCCCCCCCCCCTCATACCTTTTTTTTTTTTTTTTTTATAATCTTTTACTTTACATTGTTTGCCTCTTCTTTTCTTTTTTTATTTATTTATTTTTTTTTACTTTCTTAGGACGTTGCCTTTTTTTTTTTTCTTTTTGCTTTTGATCTCCTGGGGCGTGGCATGGTGCTTTGTTTTTTTTTTTTTTTTTTTTTTTTTTTTTAACTAGACATAATTATTATTTTTTATTAAATTTGGGTGATTGATTTTTTTTTTTTTTGGTTGCTTGTCACTTTTTTGTTTTAATTGGGCATCGTTTTTTAACAATGGCATATGAGTAAATTTATACAAATTCACTTTTTTCATTTCTCCACTTTTCACGCCCAATTAAACAAAACAGTGGAAAATTAAAATATTTTCTATCCTTCCACCATTTTTTATCCTCTCACTTTTCCACCCCTCCAACCAAACGGAGCCTAGCTAACGGAAAGAGAGAGAAGCACAAGGACTGAAGTGTGTGGCAAAGGCAGAGACAATGACGATTGAGACCAAAACATAGCAGCACGCCAACAAGGCACTTTGGCACCACCACCCCAAATCTGCTTCTGAGAGAGATACCAACAACAGCACTACAGACTACAGTAGCAATATAATATTTATGTCTCTCTCTCTCTCTCTCTCTCTCTCTCCTTTCTTTTATTTTTTTGAGAGAGAGTTTCAACATATGGCGTCCGCATCTGATGATAGCTCTTTATCATCAGACAAAGACACCAATCAGTTTTTTGTGTAGGCGAGGATTGAACCCCGGATCTCTTATACAACCATCAGAGATTTTGTCAGTTGAGCTAACTAGAACCCAGCCCTTTCTTTTATTTAGTTTTGTTTCTCTCTAACTCCTTGCTGGACAGGTTGTGATGCTATAATTGTGATTTTTCTTTTAATTTTTATTAAAGAAATAGCAAAACCACAAATATAATCAAGAGTAATAAAACCTGTGTTATTGTGCTACTACTATCCATTTATTGTGCATTGTAAAAATAGAGTAATTTTGACCATTTGAGAGAGAGAGAGAGAGAGAGAGAGAGAGAGAGAGAGAGAGAGAGAGAGAGAGAGAGAGAGAGAGAGAGAGAGAGAGAGAATGAAAAAAATATGTGGTGGGTTGTGTAATAGCTATTACAAATCTTTAATTCACGTACATGAGAAAGTACATGCAGTTTCAAAGTAAAATTAAATGAAAAATGCGGGATTTACAAATTTTATTATATAGTCTTTATAATTTATTGTGTCACCAATGAAAAAGAGTGATTTATAATTTATATATTTATCTATTATATTTTTAAAATCTATTAATTTTATTCGTTACCATGGCAGTGTTTGAATAAGAACTTAATATATTGCATTCAGGGAATTGAAACTAACTTTTTATTTTTTATTTTTTTTATTATGAAATGTGCCTAAGTTTTATCCTTTTAAGTATTAAATTGCTTTGATGACATGCCATTGAAATTTGATATTGTTTTATACTTCTTGTCTACTTCTTTGGTTAATTTACTTTTTTTTTTTTTTTTTGGTACTTATTATTGTTTACTTGTGTGATTGAATATGTCCATATCCTCATTCTACTTCTCTCGAAAATTTTGTATTGAAAAAAGAAAAAAGAAAAATTAATTCCAACTGAACAATAGAAAATTTTGTATTAAGAAAAAGGAAAACCCGGATCTAGAGACAACATAGGAATTGAAGGGCCTAAGCTATTGAGCATCGGAGGCTCAAGAGTTAGAACTTAGAAGTTTATGCGACTGAATTCAAATGGACCGAAAATCGCAGGTCAGTCTTCAAAAGGGTGATTAAAAAGCATAATTTGCAAAATAGAGACAATGGGTCTTCAAAATCATTGCATTCATCACTGGAGAATTTTGGTCGCTTATAAATGTGGGTCTTCTCATGTGTTTATGAGTATTATTGTTACTCTTACGGTAGGAGTTTTTGTTGTTAAATAATAATAATAATAATAAATTTTAGATTGGTTTGGGTTTATTGGATTCGAGTGGGTTTGCTAGTTTTGATGGAAAAAGAGCAATAGAAAATTTTATATTGCCTTATTTTGAGCTTGGTTGGAGGTGGGGCCGGTGCTTTGAGGGGATCAGAACTAGAATAAGCAGAGAGTGAAACCTGGTGGAGTGTGGGTGGGAGAGATACGGCGAAAGGTGTAAATGTGTTGTTATTATATGTGATAAGTCATTTCATTTTTAGTAAAATGTGGCGTTTTATTGATTTGAGGTGTAAAACCTGGGGTTTACACCCAAACCAGATAGAATTACAATTTACACCCAATAGGCTACATTATGAGTTGGATAAGCTGGGAAAGGATGTTAAAAGGAAGCGTACCTCCTAAAGAAGAAAAAGGGAGGCTAGATAAACCCCAGCAA
The DNA here is from genome assembly GCA_023621385.1 of Quercus gilva. NCBI lineage: Eukaryota > Viridiplantae > Streptophyta > Magnoliopsida > Fagales > Fagaceae > Quercus > Quercus gilva. Next base: position 16,317,379 of record CM042480.1, read on the forward strand.
TGGGCAAAGAAGCAAGCACCAACGACTTGAAGGAGAAGACCCAACAAAAAATTAGCAGAAGAAAACCATGGGCTACATTATGAGCCAAAAATATTATCTGTCAAGTTTTTATATCTATGCGTAAATGATGGATGTTGAGGGTGGATTTTTGTTGGCAATAAAATATTTGGGAAGTCAAGACATTGAGCTTAGAATCTGGCCCACAAAGAAATGTAAAAAGCTCATTTTTCTCAAGGTCCCAATTGCACCAAACAAGTATTATAATAAGGCCCAAAAATACCTCTGGTAAAGATAAGCTAGTATAAAAGATTGCCCACTATAACAAGTGAGCAAATAATTATCCAACAATTAAACAAGAAAAACATCCAACATACTAAGAAATGTGTTATACATAAATAAATAAAAAATAAAAACATCATAAAAAATAGTATTTCTTCTTCTATTATCTAGTCAATATAATGGGAAAATTTCAAAATAACAAATATTAAAGGCTTTATAATTACAAGTAAACAATGAATATTTGGTGTGGAATAAAGGGAGAGAAAAAGTATCCAGCTAATACAATAAGGATCTAAACAAGATTTCAATTTGTCATATCATGTTTATAATGATGAATATATATGTATAATAAGTGGTGGGAGTAACTTTATGTAAAGGTATGGGCAAATATATAAAAATATGGAAGAGAGATAAAGTAGTGTCTAGCTATTTTTGGCTATGGTATAAAAGGGGATGTTCATGGCTATTTATGGTGCTATGTTTTTTTGAGGAGATGAAAGGAAACATTTCAAGGTAGATGTATGTGAACATTTATGGACTAAAAGCTATTTTATGCTAAAGGGCTTATGAGCTGAAAATGATGTGAGGAATTTTTTAAGATGATAGTCTTCTTAAGAGTTGATTGTGGGTGGGTTATTTTTATAGTGAAGCTTTAGGGATTGTCAATTTTTATTAGTAATTGAATCCCAATGTTCAAAGCCAAACTTTATACATTTAGGGATATCAAAGCATTCACAGTGATGATGCTAAAAAATTAAGTTTTTAACAACTCAATAAATTATTTTATCTATTTTAGCATTTCACTTTACAATACATTTACAATACATTCAATATCAAAAGTTCTATTTTTTTTACTACTTCATTTAAATTTTTTTTTTATTAAAATCTCTCTCTCTCTCTCTCTAAAGCAAGAACAACCCAGCAAACCCAAACCCACAAGCCCAACACAACTACCTCCACTAGCAAACCCACAGCCACCTCCGCTGCCACCCACAACCCTCACAAATCAAAACTGGCCAAACTCCCCCCCGCAGTCACAACTACTAATCCAACCACCCACCACCCACTGCCACAACCAACTACCACCCACCACAACTCTGACTTAAATAAATAAATAAAAACCACCACAAACCCACTTTAACAACCACCACACCCAACAACCCACCAAAACACAAACCCAACCTACTGCCACCGCAACCTAATTCAGCCAAAACCTAAACACATCAAATCTAACCCAACCACAAACCCACTACTGCCGGCATTACACAAAGCCAACCTAGCCACAAACCCATTTCTTATTCATCCTTCATCTGACGGGGAGAAGAGAGAAGAAAATCCATAGATTCAAAGAGAGGGAGGGAGAATCATAGAGAGGGGGGATGAGCAAGAGAGAGAGAGAGAGAGAACAAAGTTAGAGAAAGAGAGACAGAGTGAGTCTCAGAGAGAAAAGATACAAATCAAAAACTATTGTTTTTATAACTTTATAGCTACCGTAAACTGTAGCTTAAATGCCAAAAATAGTGATCGTTAACCTATAAATCTTTGCCCCTTAAAATTTCAGGCCAAATTCATTTTTATACAAGTTCAGTACCTCTATTAATAATAGCAGAATATACTACTTAATCAAAAGTCACTAGCTAAATTTTAGATCAATTTTATCAAATTGGAGATAAACAATTCCAATTTTAGTGCGAAGGTTAACGCATTTCAAATTTGCATATCAAAACTCAATTCAAGCATACATTGGGTCCTCGTATCCAAATGTATCCACCACCTAAAGTCAACAAACTGTGGCCTGGTTATGGTGAAACAACATTACATTTCTACTTTAATTTTTCACCTAAGGCACACATCCGTCCATTCCTATCCAAAATCTCAAACCATCATTTCCCAAGCCAGCAAAATTCATTACAAGCACAGCACTCTGATCAAAAACAGAACATAGACTAGTATATCACCAACAGCTACAAACGAAAACTTTGATTATAACTAAATATGTCACTGACAATTGCTACACGCACAAAGTCAAAATACTAAACCACATTTCCACATACCAAAAACACCATATACCTTTTTATGCAATGCAAAAAATGGCAAATCCCCCATTAAAGCCAAAACAAACAGACAATAATCAAGTAGTTTCAATCATTAAAAATTCAATTCAACTAGAATTAAATGTTGCATAATCAATGTCATTAACTATTTCATCAAGCAGTGAGATTAAAAAAAATAATAAGTAAAAATAAAAAAAAAAACAAAACAAAAAAAAACAAAACAAAGGTTTAGCAATCTCTTCTATGACTAGTAGAAGATTGATCAATATTCACATTAACTACTACCACCTGAAACCCCTAAACTACTACTACTACTACTACAACTCAACAATCACATAAAAACTCACACCCTAACCAAAACTAAAGAAGAAAAGACACTAAATCTGATACCAACTATCGTAGAATACCCCGAAAATCCACAACTCTCTGCCCTCTCTTTCTCAATTTCAATCTAAGAATCATCGTCTCCACCGGTGGCCTTTGAGGTCCCGGTCTTTTTGGGAAGAAGAAGGTTGTGGATGTTGGGCATGACACCACCATTGGCAATCGTCACATCACCAAGAAGCTTGCTGAGCTCCTCGTCGTTTCGGACAGCAAGCTGAATGTGGCGTGGCACAATCCTTGTCTTCTTGTTGTCCCTTGCTGCATTTCCGGCGAGTTCAAGAACCTGACAGAGCAGAGCAAACCCCGAAATTTCAATTCAAAACCCCAATTTCCCAATTTGCACTATCGATCTCAAAATCTAGATTTCCCAATTAGCAAAATTCACTGCTTTTTCAAGAGGGCTTTAATGTTATTTTCCATTAGGATCGAAAAAAATCAAATTTTGGAAGAAATCAATCAACATTTCCAATAAAAACGAAACCCTAGATTAACAAATTCGAGATTTTTACAACATATTGAAAATCTTTGCGGGGGCTTTTACTTAAAAACACAAAAATCAATGATTTCGAAACAGATTCAAAAATCCTATAAATTTGCACAAATTACACAAATTCAAAACCCTAGATTAACAAAAAGGGGAAAACGAACGCAAAAACAATCACAAAAACAAAAATAGAAACCCTAGAGCAAGAGAGAGATTGTACACCTCGGCGGCAAGGTATTCGAGGACGGCAGCGAGGTAAACCGGAGCGCCGGCACCGACACGCTCGGCGTACTTGCCGGCCTTGAGGAACCGAGCGATACGCCCAACGGGGAATTGGAGACCAGCCTTGCTGCTCCGAGACTGGGCCTTCTTGGCGGCTCCAGATCCGAGAGTTTTGCCCCGACCCGCCATTGATTCTGAAGGATGATTATTACTTCAACAACGCTCAGAGAGAAGTTAGAGAGAGAAAGGTAAAAAAGTTTGATGAGAGAGAGAGAGAGAGAGAGAGAAGAGAGATGAGGAGGTTAGAAACGGTAGTTGGGGGCTATATATAGTGGATGGGGTTTTGAATTGGACCAATGGGATTAAAGTACGCGGATCCAGGGATGAGAATCGTTGGATTAGGGTCGATAAGGACGGTGGAGATTTGAAAGTACGGGGTTTTCCACCGCTTTTGCTCTTTGCGTGAAAGGATTCGAAGTCAGCTCTGGGTGAGGGGATGACTTCCGAATTGACGGAAATACCCTCGTTCTTTTTAGGTAATTATCACTTTACTAGTACTTGATTGGGGCTGAGCAATGATTTGAGTTTTCCTTCCATACGGACAAGCACTTGTGAAGTTAAGTTTGGACATTGCCACGTGGCGTGTTAAGGTGGTATGTTTAATTGTTTATTTTCTACCCAATTTATCAAGTTCAAGGGAAGTGTCAACTGAACAATATTTTTACAAAACTTTTAAAATTTTATGTGACATATTATTATTAGTTCTAATTTAAATTTAATAGTTAAATTATTTTTTTGTCCATTATTAATAGTCCGTAAAAATTTGTCACTTAAAAATTGTTGTAAAAATGTTGAGGATATAGCATTTTTCATTTATCAATTATTATATAAATTTTATTATATAAAATTTTTATAATTATATATATATATATATATTATTTCAAAATAAAATTAATTAAACATAAATAAATTCATCCAAACATACATAAAATAAAACTAGAAGTCCATACTTGGCCTCTTTAGTTGTACAATTGTATTCTTGTGGGAAACAAAAAATTGTATTACATATTCTATATAATAAAATATGGATTCTAGAAGTCCCGGTCACGTCATTTAAATACCCTACTTAAGTACCATGTATATTGTGCTTTTATTCATAGTTTTACTATTAACATTTTATAATAGTTTTTTTTTTTTAATACACAAATTTTGTTTAATCAAACACATCTTTTGTTCTTATCAACTTCTTTTATTGAATTGTTCTTCTCGATCAATTTAATAAATGACTCAAGTTTTATATTTAATAACAATTTGTTAATACATGGCTCTTTTGTTTTTTTCAACCAACCTTATCAAAATTTATCGAGTTGTGCTAGGAACACTAACAAATTGTCACAACATTTTTCATAACAATTGAAGTGTTAGTCCCTCATATGCCAAAATAAAATGATAAAATATTATATTGAGTGATGAAGCGTGAATTCGTTAGTCAATGTATGTGGACAAAAATGATCTCCTGCTTCCTGCAAGTATATGTTCTCAAGAATAGCCACCGGTGTGGTGCCTGCCACAACGTCTCCGATGCCAAAGTCAGTATCGAAAGCTATTCAAGAGTGAGCAATATAATATATCAAGATCAAAGAAATCTCACAACATCTATCTCAGTGTGTTCATACCTTTTTCTTGGCCATGTGGGGGCTTTATATATGTTGTTGTAGCCTCTAGCCGTTGGGCAATTATGGTGGTTCTTAATACCCCTCTGGGTAACGTTTTTTGGTCTCATCATGTTGCTTTAATTTTATCCCAACGGTCTGTACAACTGGTTTTGTAACTGTCCATGGTGTTTATTGGCGGCATTGAATGAGATGCTTATCCTCGTCAGTGAAGTGGGTACTCGTCAGTGCAGGCTTGTCTCATCGGCCCAGTTTACCTCGTCTATGCTTGATTTCGTTAGTCCCATCAGTTGCCCCTGGATTCTGTGGTTGTCATGACATGTCGTGTTGACCAGGGAAGGTGAAAAGTTTCTAAGTTGTAAGCGATTGGGTTTTCGAGCCGTGTTAAATGCGTTGCGGCAGTGTCTTTTGGGTTGTGGCCTACGTGGCACATTTTGATTGGGGGAGTTAATGCCTCATATGATGGGTCTCATTGATTTTCCCGCTGGTTTTTCAGCTTCTCAATCCTTGGTTTTAAACTTCCCTTCTTCTCACTTTTCCCTTCTTACTTTTTCAAAAAAATCCTTCAATCATTGTTCTGACCATTTTCTTCTCCACCCTTTCTTTCTACGATTTCCCTTCCAACTGGTGTGCAGTGCAACAGTTTTCCTTGTTCAAGGTATGTTTCTTCCTTCTACTTCTTTTTATTTTGTCTATACGTTGTAGCAAATTTTTGATTTTCCATTTCTTCTTTCCTTGTCGTTTTTCCTTTTGTGTGGCTTCTTTTTGGCTTTGGGGTATATACGTTTTTTTTTTTTTTTTTTTTTTTTTTTTTTTTTTTTTTTTTTTTTTTTTTTTTTTTTTTTGCGTTTTCTAGTTTCCCATGATCAGTAGTTCTAAGGTCAGATTAGACTGCCCTTCGATTTCATTTATTTTTGCTCGATTAGGAGGGTCGTTAGGGAATTTCCCCTACCTTGAAAAGTTTGTTTGCAAGGGTAGTAGTTTGGCCGTGGTATTGGCTGATTTACTGCCTTTACTACGTCAATCAATTAACTGGTTTGAAAATTTAGTGAAGGAGGGCAGGACGATGTCAGAGGTTAGGTCCAGTGAGCTCGAGACTGGGTTATCGTCCAGCGGTAACCCAGTGGAGGAGGATACAGCCCTTTCTAACCCACGAGAGATTAGGGCTTTTTATGCTCTGGGGGAGGAGTGTGGATTGGACGCGGATACATTGGGTAGATTCAGGGATAGATTTCAATTCCCAGATCGGGTTAGGGTTCGTCTGCCCGGTGAGGGGGAACGGACCTGTCACTTCTTTCCTAGGGAGGTATGCTTCTACGAGTCTGCCTTCGTCTGTGGATTGAGGTTCCCAGTCCACCCTTTCCTTATGGAGCTCCTGGACCGTTTCGGTATCGCTCCCGGGCAGCTCATGCCCAATTCGTGGAGGATCCTAGTGAGCGGTATGGGGATTTGGTTAGCTGCCAATGATGGGGACATGCTCAGGGTTGACGAGCTTATCTACCTTTACCATCTAAAAGCATCCAAAATGCATGGGTACTATGAACTGGTGCCTTGGGAAAGAAGGACTAGGGTCGTCAAGGGTTTACTGTCCTCTTTCAAGTACTGGAAGTCGAGTTTCTTCTTTGTGTCTGGGGACGATTTTGAGACACCCTCGGGCGAGTTTTGGGGTGATCTCCCAAGGTTTCATCATCGGTGGGAAACCCCGACTTTAACTGCGTCAATATTTCTTCTTTGTCTCTTGAATTTTGTTGTGCTTACAACTATGGCTACTAAACTCTCATTTTTTTTTTTTTTTTAAGTCAAGAGACGACCAAAGCTTAAGAGCAGGTACAGAGAGCGGGTGCAGAAGGCTATTGAGTACGTGCAAACGATCGAGAGTTGGGACGATCTCGTTGATCCTAAGACTCTTTCGTTTTATTGCCTCGGGCCAGAACCATCTGCCTTCGTCTTGCGAAATCTTGAAATAGAAGGGAAAAAAAGTTAAGTTCTAGCTTTGTCAGTATCAGTCCTTTTTTTTTTTTTTTTCATTTGGGACTAATGTTCTTCTTTTGACAGAAATGACGTCCAAATTTAATAAAGATATGTATGCGAAGATGAGGGCGAAGAAGGACGAGCCCTTGTCGAATATAGGAAAAAAGACCGTGCGTGTAACAGGGAGGGGTCCTTCTGCCACCCTGCCAGCCTCCGTCACTCCCCTTGTCTCCGGCACTAAGACGACGAGGACCGCTTCTTCATCAACTTCTGTGGAGGAGCTCCCTACGTCTGTCTCTAAGAGGCCATGCCTGACGGAGAAGGAGAAGGAGAAAGGGGATTCTTGTCACTCTACACTCTGGGAGGGTGAGAGGCTGGCGGTTGAAAGGGCCCACAGCATCGCGACAGCTAATGATCTGAGGGCTTTGTCTGGGGTTCCCTTTAGTACCGTCGCTGGTGGCCACGTCCATAAGCTCGTTCAGGTGAAGTGTTTTTACATCTTTTATAAGCAATTTTTTTTTTTTTTACTGACAACTTGATACTTCTTTTCAGGCTCTGGGAGAAAGCTTGCATATTGCTTTTGAGTATCTTACTCAAGAGGCTAAGCTGGCTTCTCTTTCATCAATGGTGGAAGCCTTGGAGGGCGAAAACTCAAAGCTGAAGAAGAACCTCATCGATTCTATGGACGAGGCCACTACTTTGAAGGAGAAGACCAAAATTCTAGGCGACGACCTTAGAGTTGAGCGCCAGTTGAATCTGGAGAAGGATGAGCAGCTTCAAAATGCCAAGGAATCGCTAAAAACAATCGCGGCTAGGTCCGTCGAGGCTTTTCAAACCACTAACGAGTACAATACTGTGCTCTTCAGTTGGTACTTTAAAGGCTTTGAGCTTTTTCGAAGGTACATGGTCAAGCATTCGACAGGAGTCGACATCGAAAACTTGGACTTGGAAGAAGTGGACAAAGAGATGGCCGCTGATGAAGCTGCTCAGTCCGTGGTTCCTGCTGGCGATGGTCCCAAAAACGCTCCCGTTAACGATGCTGCTGTTGACGCCCCTCCAGCCTCTGAAGCCTGAACTTGCTACTTATGTTTTTAACAAAAATATTTCTTTTGTTTGTTGATCAGTGCCCGTCGTGGCCTTTTTTGTAAACCTTACTTTGAAACATTTTTTTTTTTTTGGGACAATGTTTAACCCAGTGTTTATGGGTTTGTAAGAACAAAGGTAATTTGCTTGTTTGTTCTTGGTTTTAACTCACTTCTTGTACTTACTTGTGTTTGCATGCTTTTAACTGCTTATGTGATGTGTTTGGTGAAACTCTTGTATCCCCTTCTCTTCATTAGCATTTTTCATTTCTATGAGATACACCCTTTTTGGAATGATATACGTTAGTAGCCCGTATTCGTCACGGCATAATTTTGCTACTTAGCCCTTTTCACGAACTTTCTGATCATCAGTAGCATGCATCCGTCAGAGCGGAATATTACTACTTAGCCATTTTTTAGCTTTTTATGACTTACACCTTTTTTCATGGATATTGTCATTGGCAGTAGCTTATATCCGTCAGAGCGGAATCTTGCTATTTTTATGACTTACACCTTTTTTCAAGGATATTGTCATCATCAGTAGCTTACATCCGTCAGAGCGAAATCTTGTTACTTAGTCATTTCTGACCCTTTATGACTTACACCTTTTTTCAAGGATTTTGTCATTGTCAGTAGCTTACATCCGTTAAAGCAGAATCTTGCTACTTAGTCATTTTTGACCCTTTATGACTTACACCTTTTTTCAAGGATTTTGTCATCGTCAGTAGCTTACATCCGTCAAAGCGGAATCTTGCTACTTAGTCATTTTCGATCGTATATACCTGCTCGTAGAGAAACGTTAACTGAATAACTTATTTATCAATTCCAATAATGAATAATGAATACATTTCATAATTGCGTTTATTGATGGAATTTCTTCAAGTGTTCTATGTTCCACGGCCTAGGGAGTCTTTGTCCGTCTATGGTCTTCAGGTGATAGCTGCCCTTCCTGGAGTAATGGATGACCCAGTAGGGCCCTTCCCATGTGGGGCCGAGTTTCCCTTGAGTGGAATCCCTGGTAGCCGGGGTCACTTTACGAAGTACAAGGTCACCAATATCAAGTTGTCTGAGTTTTACTCTTTTGTTGTAGTAGTCAGTCATCTTCTGTTGGTATTCCACCATTCTGCTACAAGCTTTATCTCTTACTTCGTCTAGGAAGTCCAAGTTCAGTCGCAAATGATCGTCATTGACTTCTTCAATGAATGCCTCTCGCCTGATGCTAGTTATTCCCACTTCGATCGGGATCACTGCTTCAGTGTCGTAGGTGAGTTTGAAGGGGGTCTCTCCTGTTGGTGTTCTTGCTGTTGTCCTGTAGGCCCACAATACATTGGACAATTCTTCTGGCCAGGCTCCCTTTACCTCGTCCAACTTTGTTTTAATAATCTTGAGCAACGTTCGATTTGTCACTTCCATCTGTCCGTTCGCTTGTGGATGACCTGGGGATGAGAACTGATTCTTGATGCCTAGGCCTAAGCAAAATTCTCTAAAGCCTTGGCTGTCAAATTGTCGTCCATTGTCTGATATGATCGTCCTTGGAATCCCGAACCTGCAAATGATGTTCTTCCATACAAAGCTCTGGATTTTGGCTTCGGTTATGGTTGCCAGTGCCTCTGCTTCAACCCATTTTGTAAAGTAATCAATAGCAACTAGTAAGAATTTTACCTGACCTTTGCTCTTGAGCAGCGGGCCGACGATGTCGATTCCCCATTGTGCAAACGACCATGGGGATGCTATCGTCGTCAATTTTTCTGCAGGAAGTTGCTGAACATTTCCAAACCGTTGACACTTGTTACATCTCTTGACAAACTCTGCCGCGTCCACCTGCATAGTTGGCCAGAAATAGCCTATCCGAATTACTTTACCTGCTGCTATCTTTGAGACTTCGTCTGCTATCACATTTTGGCTTTTGGGAATTTGTGCGAACTCCACCTTTTCGAACTCTTGAGCCATATTCTTCGTCAGTCTGAGGTACCTCTGCATTCTTTCTTCTTTTGCTTCGTATTCTCCCCTAGGTTGCCCAATTACTAGCTTTGAATCACTCTGGATCAATAGATTCTTAACTGCAAACTCTCTCCCGAGCCTTAATCCCATCAGAATCCTTTCATATTCGGCCTCGTTATTGGTCACTGGGAATTTCAATTGAACTCCATATTTTAGCTTTTCTCCGTCGGGGGTGATTATGACTACCCCTACTCCCCCTCTCTTATGGGTCGATGAGCCGTCGGTCTGTATTATCCATTGCCTGTGTTTGATGGTGAAGTCATCCTCGTTCGGGGGGGGGGTGAATTCTGCGATGAAGTCTACCAGAGCTTGTGCTTTTATGGCCGTCCTGGGGTGGTATTCAATATCAAATTGACTGAGCTCAATCGCCCACTAGACCATTCTCCCTGCCGCCTCAGGCTTGCTCATGGACTTCTCAATCTGGGGATACCAGGATTCAGCTCCTTGGAAGGCTTAGTTGATGTAATAGACGGGGAGTTGCTTCCTGTCTTCTTCTCGAATTAAGGCTCCACTGTCGGCTGTAGCTGACACTGCCAGGTACAAATACAAGTTCTCACCTTCTTTTGACGGACTTAGAAGGGGGGGGATTGCTTAAGTAACGTTTGAGTTCTTGGAAAGCGGCCTCACACTCGTCAGTCCAAGCGAAAGCCTGTTTCAATGTCTTGAAGAAGGGTAGGCATTTGTCCGTCGCTCTAGAGACGAACCTATTGAGGGCTGCAATCCTTCCAGTCAACTTCTGGACTTTCTTGACGGTCTTGGGCGAGGCCATATTGATGATGGCTTGTACCTTCTTTGGATTCGCCTCGATTCTCCTCTGGGACACCATGAATCCCAGGAATTTCCCTGAGGCTACGCCAAAGACACATTTACTGGGGTTCAGCTTCATATGATATTGCTTGAGGGTAGCAAATGTCTCTTTGAGATCGTCCAAATGGGTGAGTTCTTCTTTGCTCTTGACGAGCATGTCATCCACGTACACTTCCATATTTCTGCCTATCTGTTTACTAAACATTCTATTTACCAATCTCTGATAAGTGGCACTTGCATTCTTCAGTCCAAAGGGCATTACCTTATAGCAATAGAGCCCTTGGTTGGTGATGAAGGTTGTTTTCTCATGATCCTCTTTTGCCATTTTTATTTGGTTGTATCCAGAAAAAGCATCCATAAACGTCAGAAGCTTGTGCCCAGCTGTGGAATCTACCAACTGGTCTATTCTTGGAAGAAGGAAGCTGTCCTTCGGGCATGCCTTGTTCAGGTCTGTGAAGTCTACGCACATCCTCCATTTCCCATTTGCTTTCTTTACCAAGACGACGTTTGCGAGCCAGTCTGGATAATATACTTCACGGATGAAACCTGCAGTTAAGAGTTTGTTAACTTCGTCAGTAATCGCTTGGTCTCTTTCAGGTGCAAAAATTCTTCGTCTCTGTTTGATGGGCTTCCTTCCCGGGTCTACGTTCAGTCTGTGCTGGATGACTTCTAGAGATATTCCTGGCATGTCATCGTGGCTCTAAGCAAAGATGTCTAGGTTTTCTCTAAGAAATTGGACCAGCTTTGTTCTCATCTCGGGACTTAAAGTCGTCCCTATTCTAGATGTCTTATTTGATTCTTCGTCGAATAACTTTACTGTCTCCAAGGCCTCCACCTTTTCCTTTTCCTTTTCTTCGATCGTCCATGTATGGTTCTCTTTTATGGCCACGACGGCCTGATAACACTCCCGAGCTAAAACTTGATCTCCCCATTCTCCGTTAGAAATTTTATCTTCAAGTAGTAAGTTGACGTGGATGATTTCCACTTGTTGAGTGCTAGTCTTCCAATGATTACATTGTAGGTTGAGGCACAATCTACTACCAAAAAGTCCAGATCACAGGTCATTTGCTTCGGGTAGGTTCCCATTGTCACCGTCAACGTCACTATACCCCTGGGGTATACCCTGTCACCACTAAAGCTAACGAGGGGGGAGTCAAATGGTCGTAACCTCTTTGGGTCCAGTTTCAACTGTTGGAACGCAGGGAAGTAGATGATGTCAGCAGAGCTTCCATTGTCCACGAGGATCCTTTTTGTGTTGAACCCTTCTATTGTGAGTGCTATGACCAGGGGGTTATTGTGAGGTTGCTTCACTCCCCTAGCATCTCCTTCATTGAAAATCATGTCCTGATCAGTTCGTCTTTGTTTCAACGGGGGTGTCATGTGGACGTTGTTCACCTGTCTTTGATACGCTTTCTTAAGGGACTTGAATGACCCTCCTGCAACGGGCCCTCCTGTAATCGTCTGTATTTCCCCTATCACATTTTGAGGAGGCTGGTACTGATAACTATTGCCCCCGGATGTGGACTCATGCTGGCCCTTGTTTTCGTCCCGAAATCTACTGTATTCCCCTTTCTTCACAAACTTCTGTAGCTTTCCTTTTTGTATCAACTCCTCTATTTGCTCTTTGAGGTCTCGACAATCTTCAGTATAATGGCCATGGTCCTTGTGAAATCGGCAGTACTTATTTTTATCGCGGACGTTAGGGGATGAGTGCAAAGGTCGTGGCCATTTAAGGTAGTGCTCGTCCTTAATCTGTGTTAAGATTTTATCAATCGGCATAATAAGAGGAGTAAATTTTACCGTTTGTGGCCCCTTATCGTTTTTCCTCTTGATCCCGTCATTGGTCCGACGATTCGGGCACTCCCGTTTTTGCCCTCGACGATCATCATCTTTCCTTTCTTTGTCCCCTGGTCTTCCTGTACCCCTGATGGCTGCTAATGCTTCTTCAACGTTCATGTACTTTTGCGCTTTAAGGAGCATTTCGGCCATTGTTTTTGGGGGATTCTTTATGAGTGATGTGATGAGCTCTCTAGATCTCAACCCTGCCTTGAAGGTCGTCAGTTGCACCTTATCATTCGCTTCGTCCACCTTTAATGTTTCACGAGTAAAGTGTTTCACATAGGACATTAGGGTTTCCTTTTCTCCCTGCCTGATGGTAAGTAAATGGTCCGCCGTTCTTTTCGGACGTTGTCCTCCAATGAAGTGACATAGGAAGGCATTACTCAACTGCTCGAATGTGTCAATGGACGACGTTGGCAACTTCGTGAACCATTCCCTTGCAGCACCTTTGAGAGTAGTTGGGAAAGAGCGACACAGTATTTCGTCTGGGGGCTGCTGGAGACCCAGGGTCGTCTTGAAGGTGTTAAGATGATCCTGGGGGTCCTTTAACCCATCGAATGGCTCGAGTTGGGGTAGACGGAATTTTAATGGCATTGGACATTCAAGGACTGCTGGGGTGAATGGTGAGTCCGTTGCCCTAACCATTCGGTCCACACTCCACTCCGTTTTCTCCTTGATGGCTTCCCTTAGTTCGTCCATCTCCATCCTCATCTCTTAAAGAAGATCTGAGTTGTGCTCGGTTGAAGTAACTGGCCTCTGATGGTCACTTATTCTGTGGCTATCTCCTTCTTTAGCTTGGTTCTCTCTAGACCGATTCTCCTCTTGCTGAAGTCGTAACTTCATTTCTTGATTTTGCCTGGTCAATTCTTCGATGGTGGCTGTGAAAGCCTAAACTTGCTGAACTAGAGCTGTGGAATCTTGATTGGATTCCATTTAGTAGTAATTGTTGGTTGGGAACTGTTTTTGCAAAAATGTCATCCCCACAGACAGCGCCAAACTGATGAAGCGTGAATTCGTCAGTCAATGTATGTGGACAAAAATGATCTCCTGCTTCCTGCAAGTATATGTTCTCAAGAATGGCCACCGGTGTGGTGCCTATCACAACGTCTCCGATGCCAAAGTCAGTATCGAAAGCTATTCAAGAGTGAGCAATATAATATATCAAGATCAAAGAAATCTCACAACATCTATCTCAGTGTGTTCATACCTTTTTCTTGTCCATGTGGGGGCTTTATATATGTTGTTGTAGCCTTTAGTCGTTGGGCAATTATGGTGGTTCTTAATACCCTTCTGGGTAACGTTTTCTGGCCTCATCATGTTGCTTTAATTTTATCCCAACAGTCTATACAACTGGTTTTGTAACTGTCCATGGTGTTTATTGGCGGCATTGAATGAGATGCTTATCCTCGTCAGTGAAGTGGGTACTCGTCAGTGCAAGCTTGTCTCGTCGGCCCAGTTTACCTCGTTTATGCTTGATTTCGTCAGTCCCATCATTGAGATTCCTCAAAATTAAAAATAAGAGTGTTGTAAAAATGTTATGAGATTTTGTTGGGTCTATAGGAGGAACGGACGGTGAACTCGTGAACTTAGAGAGACAAGTTCCCAGCAAGGCAACAAGAAAACCATGTTGAAGACTCTAGATCCAAAGTGGTGCAAGACCTATAATGAGACAAAGAACTCCTTGAGAAAACGTTGTGTTGGCCACTTAAAGAGGTTGAAGAACCCACGATTTGAGCCCAGGAAGGCCCACCTCAAAGTGAAGCTTGCGAGTTGCGATGTTAACCAATATAGGCTCGGTTGCTAACATGCAATGAGAGAGAGAGAGAGTCTTTTGGTTCCAAAAACAAGACACTAAAGGTTCGTTTAGATAGAACTTATTTTGCTGAAACTGAAAACACTGTAGCAAAATAATTTTTAAATGTGTAAATAGTGCCGTGAGACTCATTTTTAATGAAAAAATTACTGAAAAGTGAAGTTTGTGAGTCTCATGAATAGTGCACGCATGCACTGTTCACGGAAGAATTGGTTAACAATTACGGCTGAAAAAAAAAAAAAAAAAGGAGGCTGAAAACGCACAAACGCGCAAAACATGAAACATGAACGTGGATCCAAATCCCACCTAAGTGTAAACTTCATGTATGCACCAATTTAAATGAGTACTACTTGAATAATATGTAAATTTTGTATTATAAATAACATAATATTTTAGACACCAAATTTTGCAACCTCTGCTTAACCTCACATCATGAGCAAAACAGTTATTTCATAAAATAGCGACAAAATCATAATTTTGACCGTTTGATTTCCACATACTTTAGTGAAGAGAAATCTACAAATCCAAACAACCAAAGCGACATACATGTGCTTAAATTGAACCATTTGATTAAAAATTCTAGTTGAATCAAGATTCAACTGTTAATATATATTTTCACAATTTAAGCCGACCACATGTGATTATGATTAAATTATGATTGGTTCTTAAAAGAATGAACTTTAATGTCAAAAATAATGGTAGAGATCTAGTGATGACTCAAAATTTAAGCCGACCACATATGACTCATTTGTATAAGGTAATGTCAAAAATAATGGTAGAGATCTAGTGATGAATGCATCCAAGTAATTCTAAGAGTCCAATTTTTGAGTAAGTTTAGTGATTTTAAACACCTAGTTGAATTATTTGTAATTAGATGCAATTAATTAATGTTTGAAGTTAATAAATATTCCCTAACATGGTCATCCTCTTATAAAGGCTAAAGAGTAAGTCCCAAAGTCAAATGAAACTCTAAAAACTACTAAAAAATGCCAAAATAACAGCCAAAAAAAAATTGAAACAAGCACAAATTTGGATTCTTGGTCCAAGTACCATTTTGGCACTAAACTCTGGAACCCTTGATTTTCGATCATTTTCTTTCTTTCCTTTTTTCGATTTTCAGTTTCCACTTGTGATTTTTCTAACTTATTATTCCCAAAATTCGAGCCTTTGAAGAGTCCCAAACTCATGCCAACACATCAACCTAAGGCTTTCCCACCTCTATAAATGGAGAAGGCCTCCTCATTTGCAAGACACAAAAATCCTCTAAGAGAGCTTTTGGGAAAAAGCCATTTGTTGATTGCCGATCCTTCTTTTCAATCACAACACTCTAACTTCTCATAGGCCTTAAGTTTATGACTCCATAGCATAACTTGACTCAAAGCAATCGACCCATTTTCCATATACAAATTGTGAAAGATGTGTTGTTATTCTGCCAAATTCTTCAAAGAGCACTCAAAGGAAGGAAGTACTAGCCAAGCTCCGCCACTCTGAACCGTGACCCAAGAAAATGCCGCCCAAGCTATGCTAATCCAAACCTCGATCCAAGGAACTAATGCCTAAACTCCATCAATATATCTTAACCAAGAAAACAGGCAATCCAATAGTGTAAGAAATTATAAGCTCCTCACGGTGAACAAGTGATGTGGTCTACCATTCTAGTAAAAAACTCTCACTTGTTTAAAATTATGAAGTTTTAAATAAAAACTAAATACTGACTCAGCAATTTTAAATAGATGAGAGTCTTTTATTAGAATGGTGAACAAATGATGTGATCTACTATGAGGACTGTATAATTTCTCCAATAGTGCTGCCCATATTCCAAGCTTGAAGGAAATACATATAGCACAAAGATCCAAAACCTTGAGAACATTTGAGACTATTATTGAAATCAACATTGCATGCAGGTATAACATTTTGTCAACCCTATTTAACATTCAAAACCATTCTTGAAATTAACATTTCGTGCAAGTATAAGTCTAACCATCATTTTTATATTCAATAAGATGTAAATTAAACATTTATCTATTAATAAAATGATGTTTTTATTAAAAAAATTGTGGTTTTCTTATTTTTATATTAATTAAAATAAGTGACAACTCTATATAAAACCTTTGATCTAGTGGGTTAAATGACTCAAGTTTGAAACGCATATTTTGAAAGGCACTTAACACGACCTCACTCATTAATATAGGTCTCAACTTGAATAAAAAAAAAAGAGTCTAACTAAGCTCGCGACCTCTCAATACACACATATTATAAAAAGGATATCAATAAAGTTAGGGTTGTCAAAAAAAATTCACAGCAATTATCTTACACCTCTTTTTTTATCAATAATTCGATAGTTCTAATTAAAGAAATGAAATTTAAACTCTTGACGTATCTATAGGAACCACCAAGAGGTGCTATTTGGTTGAGCTACAAAGCTCTTTGTAATTATTATATAACACCTCATAATTGCCTATTATCTCACATTTGCGCCACCACAATCTATAATTTAAATTTCATTAATTAACTCATGTGTCCTCACTCCTCCCATATTGAATTTGATATTTCTATGAAGTACATTTTGATCACTAAGAGCATTAGCATTGGGGGTGTAAAAAGCCCCTAGTTGCTATTTTAGCCACCAATAAGCCCAAAGTAATCTTCATCCAGGTAGGTGCACCTAAAATATTTTACCAACTATGAATAGTCAGATGGTGTATATGCAACCTACTATAGTTGGAGGGTAAAACTAAAATATTATATTTAATTGTCTCTCTCATCAACTATCTTTTTTTTTCCCTCTCTTCACGCACTCTCCCTCATAAATTTGCTCCTCACTTTTTCAACCTCTCTCCTCTCTACTCCTCACCTTTTCTCCTCTCAATCCTCTCCACCTCCATCACCCTCTCTGCTCTCCACCTCCATCCGCCTCCCTCTTTTTTCTCCGCCTCCCTCTTTTTTCTCCTCCTCCCTTGCCCTTTATTCTCTCTCACCTTCTTCCGCCTCCCTCAACCACTTTTCTCACCAGATCAGATCACCATTATATCACCCCAAGAAATCGACAAATATGGATTTACTGGTGGTTCATGGTGTTTCTCTGCTCACTAGTGGGTTTTTTTTTTGGTGGTTCATGGTGGATTTATGGATTTAGTGGTGGGTTTACCGATGGTGTTGATGGTAGATTTGTAGGTTTTTGTGGGTTAGAGGTGGTGGTAGTGTTTGTATGGTGCAGCGTGGTGAGGACCGTAGGTTGCTAGTTTTTTTTTTGGTGGGTTTACTAGTGGTGTTGATGGTGGATTTGTGGGTTTCTGTGGGTTGGATGTGGTGATGGTGCATGTATGGTGCAATGGTGGTGGCAACTATGGGGTTGTTGCCATGGTAGATCGGCAGTTGCTTTGGTTTTGGGTTTTTTTTTTTTGGTGGTTGCTAGGGTGTGTGGTGGTGGTGGTGGTGGTGGTGGTGGGGTGGTGGTTATTTAGGTGGGTTTTAGTGATGGTTGGGTTGGGATTGGTGGTTGGGTTTTAGTGCTGAGTTTTTTTGCTATGGGGTTTGATTTTGGGATGGAGATTGACTGTGGTGGTGTGGTGGTGGGTGGTGGCATTTTTTTTTTTTTTTTTTTTTTTGTGTGTGGTAATTTTGGTGGTGGAGAATTGGTGTTTGTGGCTGAGTTTTGGTGGAAACTGGAAAGTGGTTGTGTGGGTTTATTAGGAGAGAGAGAGAGAGACAAAAGGGAAGAGAAGAGAGAATGAATTGTTTATATTATTTAATATTGTAGGTCATATTATTTTAATAAGGTGTATGTAAAATAAAAATTGGGATGTTGAGCGAGTTATAAAATGGAATTGTAAAATAGATAAAGTAGGTTTTAAGGATGCAAAATAGAACTTTTTTGCATCCCCAAATGCGAATGCTCTAATAAGTGATAGCTATATAGTTGTAGACAGTGTGTACTCAAAGTAATTAATTTATGAATGTAACTTTTTGATATATACAAATTATCAAATAATGGATAGAAAATTAGTTGATATTATATGAAATCTAAAATAGTCTATAATATATATATATATATATTCAAATTCAAAACTAAGAGAAAATTCAATTAGATCTCAAATTAAATTTTAATTGTGGACTAATTTGTGTCATGTGTCTATTAAAGTTTTTTAATCTTTGTGCCGTGTGAGTTAATAAGTGCAAAATACTAAGAACATATTTTAGTGAAATATAAAAATAAAAAATAAACAAACCAATCATATATCTACTCAACGAAATCACCACACTTTCTATCTTATTAAAAATTAGAATAAAAATTATCATAAATATATTTAACTTAGGTAGGAATTTTAATATGCATCTAATCACATTTATTTATTCTAATAATTCAATCAATTGTGTATATTTTTATGACTAATAACAAGTGTTTCCTTTTAAATGTACATGCTACTTTATATCATAGTTGTTAGTATCGTACGATACGTATTGGTGTATCATAAGTGCTCATAAATTGCACGATATAGTGTGCATATCGTATGAATCGTATTTTATCGTACGATACATGGACAAATACTTTAAAATGAGTTTTGTTAAAATTTGTACTTTTATTTAAATCTAACAAGTTGTTAGACTTGTTTTTAACACAAAATTATTAGTTTACTTAGTTTACCCTACTAAAATAACATATTCATAAGTTTTTTTTTCCTCTATCTCTCTCACAATTAGACTATATAGTACACACTTACCCTTCACTTTAATATTTACAAATTTATTTTATATACTATGAATAAAATATTAATTGACAATATAAATTATTTATTTTTATCATTATTGTTATAAGCCCAAGAAAATGCCAAAAAAAAATTATAACAAATTATTAAAAATAAAAAAGAACAAGAAGAGATAATAAATGTTAATGACGAATGACGATGAGGAAAATTTTAATGAAGAAATAAGTTTGCAAAATTATAAACATGATGATGGCATTGACTTAGATGGGGTTGATTAGACAATTTGATGAATATAATGAAAATAAATGATTATTTTTGGGTCATTTGTAATTTATTATCACTTTTGAATTTAAATAATTTGAATGTATATGTTATAAACACATGCTAGTTTGATTTATTTAGTTAGCTTATTAAATATTATTACATAGTGATAAATAAATTAGTCATTAGTTGAATATATTTAAAATTTATAATGAATATACCCTTTATATATATATTTATAATTTTTTATAAATTTTATTAAGTGTTTGTATATCTTATGATACACGATATAATACGATATATGATACAGAAAAATTAAAAATCGATTCATGATACGATTCACATTTTGACAATTATGGTTTATATATAAACTCATAAGAATCTTTTTTGTTTTATTATCGAAGAAGAAGAAAAGAATAAAAATGGTAATAAAACTCCTTCTATCCTCGTGTGTAGTAGGATGCATGGTATATATCGATTTTTGTTAGAACTTTTATACAAACAAGGAAACCAATGCTTAACTGAGATGTTTAATTTATAGGATTAAGCAAGTGTAAAAGTTAACAATTAAATCAATTCCTCTCTCTCTCTCTCTCTCTCTCTCTCTCTCTCTCTCTCTCTCTCTCTCTCTCTCTCTCTCTCTCTCTCCAATTGGATTAAGTTTCTGTTAGTCTAATATTTTAGAGATCTTATTAGAGATGAAAAAAGGAAAATGCTATAGTTATTACAAAATATTTATAAACGGATGTAATAATAAATGCAATTAGTGAATTTTAACAACCTATAATTAATAAATGTTTGAATTATTTTTTTTTAATTGCTAACACGTTAATTTATTAATCTTATTATGTAATAAAATTTTTGTATCTTTAGCATCACTTATATTAAATAAAAAAATCGCACAACCTTTTAAAAAAAAAAATTATTGTCATAAGTTTTGGAGCATCTTTTGTGTAGGGGTTGGGCTTTTCTTTTAGTAGGGCCTTAGCCCTTAGGCATGGGCCTTGGACCGACCTTTGGAATTATCACCCATATTCTTGTTTTCAAGAATCAAGGAAGCGCCCGTTGATGCTCTTTGAGTAGAAGTTAAAGCATCTCTCCAGACGGTAAGAACACAATAGTAGATTTGGGTTTGCTTTTGTGATATTTGAGGATGATGCACTGACTACGATCCAAAGCCATCAATTCTGATTGTGTAGAATTTGCTTGGTCTAATTCCTCAATCGTATCAAATATAAGAAGAAAAGAGTCTAGAGACATAATAAAATCTCAAAACATTTTCATAATACTCTTATTTATGAGTTGTGGTAGACTGATAGGTCTCTGTATTTTTTTTATTTTTTTTATAGTAAGTTGACACCTCACTTGAGAAAATATTATACCATTTTGTTGTGCTTATATGTTAGATTCAGATTCTTTTCATGGCTGAGATTTTTGTTTTGTGCACAGGAACTTCAATTTTGGCTCAAAATTCTGTATCATTTTAAAGCATAATTATGATTTTGCTTCTTTGGATGGCGATGGATTGAGACCGCCACTGTCCTTGTAATGTGCATCTTGGATTTCAATGTTATTCAGAGAAGAAAAAAAATCACCCTTCTATCTTCATGAGGTAATTCAATCAGGAGCCATTTAGAATGGATTAGAAGTAACTGATTGATTTGTTGCATACATATGGCAGTCTCCAATGAATTGTTGCATACATATGGTTGTCTCATCATGAGCTATTAGACATTATAGATGTCTTATCATTATCGCCTGAGAAAGAGATATGAATTGCTAATTCTCAAAGAAAAACCCATACAAAAAGAGAGAGAAGAAAATGACAGTCAAGGAAGTACTTCACGTCCCGAAGAGGTAGTAGAGCTTTCATTAATTCCAAAGTTGAAAGTCGCAGAAAGATATAATGCTATGCATAACAGACCATGTATGAAGCATGATATCCCACCAATGGACTGAAAATGAAGGTGTAAGAGTTGGCACGAACCTCTTGATGTGAAATCTTCTAATATGCCCATAATCAGCGTAGGAAGACCAATGGCCACTATAATCCTGTTTATTCAACGACATAAGTTAATATATTCTCCTAAAAAAAAATGTAAATGTATACTATCAAAAGATTTAAGTATACATTTTACACATTACACATTTTATTCGATTAAAGAATTTAAAAGCATATAAGAAATCCAGGGGTTCAAATTTGACTTACAAAAAAAATCAATTGATGTACTAACCTAATGATAAGAACAATCATCATGAAGTGAACAACAAAGGTTAAAATTCTATAGTATTTATAAGATTTTTAAATCATATCATATATACTATATAATAAAATTGTGTTTAGAAATTTTGGTTACGCCAAATGGATATCTTATTTAATTGCCAAGTGGTTACATCAAATTGTAGCAATTTATTATTAAATATAAATAACAACTCAATTGTTCTTATCAACTTTTCCTCTACACTTTATCAATTTTTTGGATAAATATAAAAGCCTTAATTGTTGTTGTTAAGTTTTTTTGTCTATCCTTAATCAATAATTTTAAATTTCTATTACAAATAGCTTCAAGTAATTTTAAATAAAATTTAATATTTATTTTAATTATTTTGAGTATATATCATAGTTTTGTGTTCTAATGTAGTAAGATTTACATACTAGATATTGTTTTTGCACCAAGTGGCTCGATATATGCTTGTATTACACATGGTAAAATTAATGTTGGCCTAATCAGTGGCGGCTCCAGAATTTTCTTTTAGGGGAGTCAATAAAGAGATAAATCTTAGATAAGAAATGAATCTTGTGGTCTACGATGTTTTGTTATTACAAATTTATCCATAGTATTACCAATAAAATAAAATATATACTATTAGTTCATTTGGCATATAATTTTAGGATCATGTTAACGGGTGCTCTTAGGCAATGGTTAATAATCTATTTTAGGAAAATTTTGACACAACTTTTATGGAAAATAGAAAAAGTTGTAAAAACATTAATGACTTTTTTTTTTCTTTTCCCATACAAACCTTTTTAAAATGGTTTGTTAACAATTGTCCTAAAGACATCCGTTAACATTTCCCATAGTTTTATTATACAATGAACATACTAATTATTATTGCTAAGATGAAATCTTGGAAATCATTTACTGTTTCTAAATACAATAAACATATTAATTATTATTGCTAAGTGAACTTAAATTATTATTGCTCAGAATTTTTTTATCTTTTAGTTTGTTTTAACTCTTTACAATTCTTTTATTTAACAATTTAACTCAATTTTAACAACTATTGTTCTTTGTAATTGTATTAAGTGTGTTTGGGTCTTAATTATAAGCCAACTTAGTACTTCATCTTTTTTCCTACTATTTGCAGGTCTCATGTGAGTTTCTACTTGTAAGGATAAGGGCCCAAAATTATATTTTGGGCCTTGGGCCTTATCTGTGGATGTGGACATGTTCGAGGAGGGATAAACAGTTATGAGGAATTTTAGTTTAGAGTCTTATGGATAAGAAAGGAGTGGAGGGTGGTCCGAGGAGGAATTCCTTCTCAGCTATGATAATTACGGCTCAGATATGTATTCCAACGATGGACGTGACCTTCATAGGAACTCCCTTGATAGGGACGCACCTCATGAGCACGCAAGAAGGATAAAAACTCCAAAATATCTGGAGAAAAGCTACTACCACCACATTAAATGTATTGCAGCTGCTTTTCTGACCACATTTATGTGGAGAAGACCCCTGAACAGTGCTGTCTTGGCTACCATAACTCACAGTACGCCAAAGAGGGTGTCTGATGGGACGGGCACTTAAGTAAGGGCTCAAATGATCAATAAGTGTAGGGTCAAGATGGTTCAATGGGATCTATATAATGTAAGAGACCCACCATGAGAAGGGGATCGAAAAATCAAGAGAGAAACACTGTAGCAGTCTAGAACCAAACTTGTAATCAAATCTCGAAAGCAATATACTAGAATCAGTCTCCTCGGATTTGGCCAAGGACGTTTTTCTTTAGTAAACGTCTATTATCCTTTTTTCTTCATCACTAAAATCTATTAGCTCGTTGCTTAATTCACTAAGGCCCAGTTCTTCAACCCGCTCTCTACAAGTTTATTACTTTGGGCTATTTGGGCTTAAGTCCTTACTCCTTTTGCGCTAGGAGTTCAAATTGGGTCCTTACAATTGGCGCCGTCTATAGGAAGAACTTGTGTAATAGTGAGCGCAACAGCTAACGATAGTAGGTTCAGGTCCACAACAGGCATAATCCATAGGATTCCAATGTGAAAATCCTTTTGTTAACCTCGAATGTAGAAGGGATCGGGAGGGAAGCATGCACACTGTCCAATCTGGTAAGAGTCGCTCACGGGGTAAGAGCCATCTCTCCCATGAGGAAGGTACCAGAGTCCTGCAATTGGAAGTTGGCCAGCTAAAGAGAAAGTTGCACCATGCACAGCGAAAACAAACCCCCTTTGGCTCCGATGCTTCCTTTGATGAAAGAGATGATGCCAGTTATAGGCGAAGGTCAAGAACCCCACCTAGTGAGTCTTTCTCCTATGATGAGGAGTTCCACCACAAACGTAGGTGTAGGAGTCCACCTCGCAAAGGTCTAGGAAATGACGCTATTAGTAAGGCGTTGAACTAGATTTCCAAGTCGCCCTTCACACATAAGATTGAAGCGGTGACGCATCCTCGGTGTTTCCACTAGCCAACGTTCATCATCTATAATGGATGAACAGATCCTGTGGAGCATGTGAGCCACTTCAACCAGAGGATGGAAATGCACGCCAAAAACGAGGCATTGATATGCAAAGTTTTCCCTTCCAGCTTGGGAACTGTGGTGGTTTGACGGCTTGAGGGCAGATTCCATTGATTCCTTTAAGGAGCTCACTCAAGTGTTTGGAGCCCGCTTTATAACATGCAGCAAGGTCCCTCGGCCTCTAGCCTTCCTATTGTCTCTGTATATGAGGGAAGAAGAAACTCTGAAAATATATTTGGACAGATATTGGGAGATGTTCAACGAGATAAACGACGACTTTGAAGATGTTGCCATCAGCAAGTTCAAGCTCGGACTGCCTGCTGAACATGGCCTAAGGAAATCATTGACTGGGAAACCAGTTACCAGTATACGCCACCTTATGGATCAGATTGACAAGTATAAAAGGGTCGAGGAAGACTAGCTACAAGGGAAAGAAAAGGAGAAGGTTGGCTCTCAGGAGAGAAGGGATTTCAGGTTGGCCGATATAGTAACAACCAGTCACGAAGAGCTTTTGCTGGGCAGTTAGTATCTGCTAGTACTCAGGCAGTTAACATTGTGTTCCGAGAACCGGTACAACAGGTTCTAGAGAAGATTAAGCACGAGCCATTCTTCAAATGACCAAATAAGATGGCAGGAAACCCCGGAAGGCGCAACCAAAACCTTTACTACCAGTGCCACTGAGAGCCTAGACACACCACTGAAGACTGTAGGAACTTGTGGGATCACTTAGACCAACTGGTCCAAGAAGGAAAATTGAAGAACCTTTTACACCATTTCAGTGGCCAGGGGAACCAGACTGGCTAAAAACCACGGAGAGATGCTCCTACGACACCTCCTTTGGGCACTATAAATGTTATCTTCGTTGCTCTAGGGAAGACCAGGTCTTGCCCCTCCAGGATAATGACTATTGCTTGACTACCCGCTGAGGACTCAAATTCTGAGCCAAAGAGGGCTAAAGTAAATGCCCGACCAGCGTTGAGCTTTGTAGAGGAAGATAAGGTTGGAACTATACAGCCCCACGATGATGCTCTAATGGTCACGTTCAGGATTAGGGGCTATGATGTGAAGAGAGTAATAGTGGATTAGGGCAGTGGTGCCGAGATAATGTACCCTGATTTGTACAAGGGGCTGAACCTAAGACCCGACAACCTAAGGCCTACAATTCTCCTCTAGTAAGTTTTGACGGGAAAGTTGTCATTCCGAGGGGTTAGATCAAGCTACCCATACAGATTGGCTCAGAAGTAGTGGAAGTGAACTTCATCGTGGTGGACGCATATTCCTCCTACATCGCCATTATGGGCAGGCCCTAGCTTCATGCTCTAGGGGCTGTCTCCTCTACCCTACACCAGAAGGTGAAATACCCGTCAGGGGATCAGATTGAAGAGATTGTTAGGAGTCAATCTGCGGCTAGACAATGCCTGGTGGCCGTCATTCGGCATCGGCTCGAGGCCAAGTCCTCGACCCATACCGAAGAAGGCTTATAGCAATTAAGAGCTCCGACGTTGCCTATCAATGGGTCAACCGAGGAGGCGAAATGCGAGGATTTGGCAAAGGTTCATATTGGTGATGACCCGGAGAAGTTCTTTCAGATCGGGGCTCAGCTGCCCACTTTAGAGAAGGAAGAGTTATTGGAGTTTCTTAAAAGAAATGTTGACGTGTTCGTTTGGAATGCTTACGAGGCCCCAAGGGTAGACCTGAGCTTTATCTATCATCATCTAAACGTTAATTCCATTGTCACTCCCAAGAAGCAACCTCCTCGGTGCTCGTCTAGGGACCATTCTGACTCAAGCAGGCAGGGGCTATCAAGGAGGTGTTCTACCCTGAGTGGTTGGCCAATACTGTGGTGGTAAAGAAGAAAAGAGGGAAGTGGTGAATGTGTGTGTGGACTTCACAAATCTAAACAAGGCTTGCCCAAAGGATCCCTTCCCTATACCTAAGATAGACCAGCTGGTGAATGCAACCGTAGGCCATCCTCAGATAAGCTTTTTAGACGCCTTTCAGGGATACCACTAAATACCACTCACCCTGGAAGATTAGGAAAAGACTGCTTTTGTCACTCCCACCGGAAACTACCACTACAAAGTGTGCCATTCGGTTTGAAGAATGCAGGGGGCCACTTATCAAAGGATGATGACTAGAATGTTTGAACCGCAGTTGGGCAAAAACATCGAGGTCTAAATAGATGACATGGTGGTAAAAAGCAAGGTAGTGTCCGAGTACTTAAGAGACCTTAGGGGCATTTTTGAAGTTATGAGGAAACACAAGTTGCGCCTGAACGCTTCCAAGTGTTCCTTTGGTGTGGGATAAGGCAAATTCCTGGGCTACATGGTAACCCATAGGGAATTGAAGTTAACCCCAACCAGATTAAAGCAATCCACAATTTACAACCACCTCGGAATCCCAAGGAAGTCCAGAAACTGACCAGAATGACTGCTGTCCTGAACCGGTTTATCTCTCGATCAGCGGATAAGTGCCGACCCTTTTTCCTACTAATGAATAAATAGAAAGGGTTTGAGTGGACCGAGGAGTGTGCCTTGGCCTTCTAGCAGCTTAAAGATTATCTCTCTCGGCCTCCTATCATGTTCAGCCTTGACGTTGATGAAGTCCTATTCGTTTATGTTGTTGTGGCCTTTCATGCTATAAGCTTGGTCCTGATACGAGTCTACGGCGGCACATAAAGGCCAGTTTATTATGTAAGCAAGTCACTACATGAAGTCGAGATCTGCTATCTGCCGCTGAAAAAAGCTATTCTGGTAGTGTTACACGCCACACACAAACTCTCCCATTACTTTCAGGCACACATGGTTATCGTCCTAACTCAGCTCCTGCTTAGAGATCTGCTCTGGAGTGTTAATTACATGGGGATGATTGCTAAATGAGCCATAATCCTAGGGGCTTTCAACATCAAATACATGCCTCGCACCTTTGTCAAGGGACAAGTCCTCGCGAATTTGGTAGCCAAGTTTGCTAAATCCCCGTTAGAATAAGAAACAGAAACATAATCCATGGATGGAAAATCGGTTGGCATGATCTCCTAATCGGGCCCCCTATCTTGGGAAGTGTACGTTGATGGTGCAGTAAATCAGAAAGGTTCTGGAGTGAGGTTAGTACTAGTATCCTCTAAAAGGATCACCATCGAGAAATCGTTAAGAGTGGGATTCTCAGCCACCAATAATGAGGTCGAGTATGAGGCTCTGCTAATAGGAATAGCCATGGTTCGAAGAATGGGCAAAAAAGTAATAAAGATATTCTCAGACTCCAAATTGGTCGTCGGCCAAGTGAAAGGGGAGTTTGAAGCGAAGGATGAGAGAATGCAGGGGTACTTGAGCCTGGTTAGACACCTGCAATCAGGCTTCGAATCCTTCAATCTGTTACATATTCCTAGGAGTGGAAATACTCATGCTAATTCCCTAGCCACACTTGCATCCTCCTCGGCACAAAGCTTACCCCACGTCATCCTTGTAGAAGACTTATGCAAGCCCAAAGAGATGTACAGAGGGGCGGTTTATGTCCACCAAGTTAGAATGGGGTCTAGTTGGATGGACCCCATTGTATTGTTCTTAAAAGAGGATATCCTGCCCGAAGAGAAGTCCGAGGCTGATAAAGTGCGAAGAAAAGCTCCTCGGTTTTGGCTGTCTGAGGATCAAAAATTGTACAAACAATCCTTTTCCAGGCCATACCTACTATGCATACATCCCGAGGCAACAGAATTACTCCTTGAAGAATTACATGAGGGGATTTATGGAAGTCACATTGGAGGTAGATCTTTGGCGCACAAAGCCATCATACAAGGCTATTGGTGGCTGAACATGCAAAAGGAAGCACAGGAATATGTAAGGAAGTGTGACCAATGTCAAAGGTTCGCGCCAAACGTACACCAACCAGGAGGAGACCTTAACCCCCTATCCAGCCCTTGGCCATTCGTGTAATGGGGTTTAGACATTGTAGGCCCTTTCCCCAAAGTAGTAGGAAATAAGAGATACCTACTAGTTGGCACAGACTATTTTCACCAAGTGGGTGGAAGCTGAGCCCTTGGCCAATATTAGGGACGTGGACGCCTAGAAATTTGTTTGGAAAAATATTGTCACCCGGTTTAGGGTCCCTCACACCCTTATCTCGGACAATGGTCTTTAGTTTGAAAGTAAGTCTTTTAGGAGATACTGCTATGACCTAGGAATTACTAATACATATTCTACCCCGGCCTATTCCCAAGGAAATGGACAAGTCGAGGCTGTTAACAAGGTCATTGTAAGCGGACTCAAGAAGAAGTTGGACGATGCAAAGGAAAAATGGGTGCAAGAACTGCCACATATCTTGTGGACACACCGTACCACACCTTGCAAGTCAATAGGGGAGACTCCTTTCTCAATGACATATGGAGCTGAAGCCGTTATCCCATTAGAGATTGGCTCTCGATGCTAAGGACAACTACTTTTGATCCGAGTAAAAAAAATGGATTGCTGGAAAAAAACCTAGACCTGATTGAGGAAATGAGAGAAAATGCAATGGTCCAACTGGCATACTACCAATACAAACTTAAGCAAGGGTATGTTGCCAACGTAAAGCTGAGACCATTAATGCCTGGTGACCTGGTGTTGAGAAAGGTTTTAGGTACTGCCAAGAACCCAGCGTAGGGAAAAATAGGGCCCAATTGGGAAGAACTATACCACATTAGCTCGGTAGCTGGCATCGGAGCATACTTTCTAGAAGGTTTAGATGAGCATATAATACCACGCCCTTGGAATGTAAACAACCTGAAAAGAACCATAGTCATGTCTGAAGTCCTCAGACCAGATGCTATAGGGAAATTAACTCAATGACGTCTTTTATAAGTGTTTAAAACTGAAACTCAATCATGCCTGAAGTCCTCGGACCAGATGATATGGGGAGGTTAATACTCAATGACATCTTTTATATGTGTTTAAAACTAAAACTCAATCATGCCTGAAGTCCTCGGACCAGATGATGTGGGGAGATTAACACTCAATGACATCTTTTATAAATGTTCAAACAGAACCATAGTCATGCCTGAAGTCCTCGGACCAAATGCTATGGGGAAATTAACACAATGACATATTTTATAAGTGTTTAAACTAAAACTCAATCATGCCCGAAGTCCTTGGACCAGATGATGTGGGGAGGTTAACACTCAATGACTTATTTTATAAGTGTTTAAAACTAAAACTCAATCATGCCTGAAGTCCTCAGACCAGATGATGTGGGGAGGTTAACACTTAATGACGTCTTTTATAAATGTTTAAACATAACCATAGTCATGCCTGAAGTCCTCGGACCAGATGCTATGGGGAAATTAACACAATGACATCTTTTATAAGTGTTTAAACTAAAACTCAATCATGCCTAAAGTCCTCGGACCAGATGATGTGAGGAGGTTAACACTTAATGACATCTTTTATAAGTGTTTAAACTGAAATTCAATCATGCTAGAAGTCCTCAGATCACGTACTTCGATAAAATTAACACTACGTTATTTGTTTGATTCTCATTAAGCATTAACACAGATTCAAAGGTTACAGCCAACTCCTCGGATTGGAGCTCCTAGGTAAGCTAAAATCCATAATTATTCATCCAAGTATAAGTTTATTACTTGTCTTTATTTGGTTTGACCTTCATTACAGAAAGAGCAGCTCATAGTGCAAATGTAGAGTAAATGATTCACTGTTGGTACTTAGTCAGATTACTTACACTAGTGGCAAGGTATTGTTGTTAGTGTTTGTTAAAACTAAAGTGGCAATAGTTCAAGTTTATCCATAATAACAACAAGTTCGAAAATATGAAAAGCAAAGACACAAGAGATTGAGAGAAAGGCACATTCATTAATCAAAAGTAGTTACATTACATACGGTGGCAGAAGCCACAACAAAAAAGTAACAATATGACCACAAAAAAAAAATCCTACAACTACTTTTGTGCAGGTTGAGAGACTTTCTTGGGATCAGTGGCCTTGAGCTTGGCATCCCTAGTACCAGACTTTGACTCAATTGCCTTGGCTTGGGAAGCCATATCCTTGATGGAAAGGGTATCCTCGGAAGGAATATCTTTGGTCGAAGGTAGGACCTCCTTACCCTTCCCAACTACCCCTAGGGGGATCTCAGCATCCACAGCAAGGTTTTGGGTGTTGGAAACCTACTCAGGAGGAGGGAGAGATAAAACAGTAGTTGGAGGGAGGTCAGTTGGAACTTCTCGGATGTGTTCGAGGAAGAATACATTCTCAGCCTTCCTTAGCTCAGAGTCAGCAAGGACCCCCGCACCGTTGAGCGCCTCCATCCAAGACTCAGTGCAGTAGTCCCTGCATACTTCGGGTACCTCCTCGGCTAGCCTTTTTTCCTTTTCCTCCACCCCGCGCTCGTAGGACGCGATCACTGCAGCCTCAGTAGTTTCCTTGGCCACCCGAGCTGCCTCTTTTGCTACATCCTTAACCCTCTACAACTCAGCCCTAAGGTGCAGAACTAATTGTTTTTGGGTGGCCAAGTTTATCTCTATGGTGTAGAGTTGCTTACGCTGATCCTCAACTTGGGCCTCAGCGTTCTTGAGACCAGCAAAGGCATTCAGGTAAGCCTTGTCCACCTCTTTCAACTTGTTTGCCACCTCCTTGTGCTCCTCCTTCAGAGCTCCGAAAGCTTTCTCCACCTCGCGCCGAAAATGGCTCTCAGCTTCAACTTTTTTATGGGCATTTCGGACCCATTCCTCTACCATATACACTTGCTAAGTGACCTACATAAAAATGGCAAAGGAATTAAAAAAAAGAAAAAAAAAAAAGAAAAAGAAAAAGAAAATGAAAATGGCGATGATGATGACAAAGGGAAGAGACTCTTAGCATTTGAAGTGCGAAAGATAGCTTACCATGGTCAGATCTCTTTTCAGCGACATAAACAGATCAGGCTGCCTTGTGCGTCGAAGAGCCTCCATATCCCTGGGGAGGAGAAGGGGTTGCTCTAAGGCTTGAGTAAGGTGATTGGCATGCCCTTGCTGGGATTCCCGGATGGAATCATCCTAAGGCATGGGAGCCCCCTCCAGCTCGATCCGAGGAGCCCAGGTATGCTATTGCTGGCGTACCTCAGCCTCGTCCCTACTATCCACCGAGGAAACCCTCTTGTCCTTAGGGTCCTTGATTGCCTTCTGTTGTTTGGAACCCTTCTAAGGGGCCACCTCACCTTCCTCTAAGTCCTGACTTGACCTATTTTTCTTTAAATTGGGATTGGCTGGCAATTCGAGATCAGTAGAAGGAGGAGGAGGAAGGGAAGATTGGCAGGAGTCAAGGTCTGGGGACATCTTTTGAGGTTCCCCCTTTATTCCTGTTGGCTATCAAACCTCTCAGGCTAGGTCTTTTCTTCGAATCCATTCCTTCCTCTTCCTTTGAGCTTGAATCAATCTAGGTGACAACTAACTTTGGTAGACGAGTAGAGGAAAGTTTGTCAGACTCAATTTCAGAATCCAAGAGCTCCATAGGCTTCTCTGGTACTCCTTCCTCCCCTTCAAAACGAAACTGGTCTATTTCTTCTTCCAAAGATAAGTGCAAAGAGGCAATTTGCTCTTCTGCTATAGCTGTTGCTTCGAGAGGGACTTGTTGTAATGGTATTACGAGTGAATGAAGGATTTGATGAGCTGGTAGTATGATTAGGGGAAGGTCCTCTCGAGCCAGGAAATCCGGCCTTGACACGTCGATACGATTTATATGAGGATCACCAGCTCTGATAGCGTGGCCGACCTCTTGAAAAATCTTCGAAATAGGATCAAAATCTAGGATTAAGTGGAAAGCTCGCAATTATTGATCCTCGCTCACAAAAATTTCTAACTGGAGCAAGTAGTTGAAAGCCGCAATGTTGGTTAGACTAAGCCGAGAGGCAACTTGCCTCCTATCTGTAGAAATAGCCGAGAAAGCAAATACAATTAGATGATTGAAGTCCATTATCAAAGGAAAGTAAAATGAAGAACATGGGTAGGGTTTTTTTTTTATTTAAAAAATCTAAGTCTTTTGCTGAGGAACCTAACTCTAAGGTATCCCACCTAGCTCTCTCTCTTGGGTTGGGCAATGGAGACCATCGTGCCATGCCCCCGAAGTAATGAGGTAGTCATCTTTCATCCCTTTGTTGGATTTAGGGAGGCACGAGATAAGCCTGACGACAGACAACCTGAACTTGAGGTAAAACCCTCCGTCGGCTTGTGAGTGACACTTGTACATATGGACCACGTCGTGCCACGTGAGTCCTAATCTAAGATGCTCATTAAGAGCATCGTCGCGGCCTAGAATCCTAAACATATTAGGTGCACATTGGTGGGGACACAGCCTATGATTAATAAGGTAATCCCGAGTTATCCTACCCATAAGAAGGGTCATCCCTCCCTCTATGAAGGCTATTATAGGGATGATGACTTCCCCTTCCTCTCTATGTGTAACGATTTGTTCCGAGGAACAATATCGTAGGCCAACTTCTTGGGTACATGGTATCTCTGATTAAAAACTTCTATTTTGGTGGGGGAATCTACTAGACTCTCGAATCTACCCATTGGGATAACCTAAGATGAAGTGACTGGGATTTGTAAATAAGGAAGTGAGAACTAGAAGGCCGAGGAGACTAACTGAGGAAAAAAAAATTCAACAAGAATGTAAATTTGCAGGAAACTAAAATATATGCTAATCTTTGATACCTTTGAAAAGGTTTTCGAAAATCTCTTGAGGAAAGGGTGTGAGAGATATCTTAAAGAGTTGTTGAGAGCTTAAGTGTTTGATATATCTGGAAACTTGAAAACTTGTAAAATGGAGAAAAGATTTCTCCGTACGCTTTATATAGGGAGCAAAAGTAAATGGAAGTTATCCCGCTCCAAATTCCAGGAAAAACTCAACCATTGGATCTACGCTTCACCGTTAGATTTAGGGAACAAAGCGTTGCCCGGAGCAATTAATGACGCTTTGTGGACTTCGAAATGTTAGGAGCAATTATGGGGCTCACAAAACAGTGCTCTCTACAAATTTATTGCTTTGGGCTATTTGGGCTTAAGTCCATACTCTTTTTGGGCCAGGAGTTAAAATTAGGTCCTTACACTATTTATTTTATACTTTTAGCAAAAAGTTAAATAAGTTGTTTGTAAACAAATATTAAGAAAATTTTTGTTGAATTAACATTTGTTTTTGTCTTCACTCAATCACTCTTGGCCTATCCTATGCTCACAGTCCCCACTTAACAAATTAAAAGCACTTCAGATTTAGTAACTAATTTTTATTTTCAAGGTTTTAGATTAAATTGGCTTGTTGTTAGGGTTTTTTTTTTTTGGTTTAAAAATGCCAAGATATTGGTAAGATGATCATATTTAAGGTTATTTTAGTTGTGCTTAAAAAATTTTAAGGTCAAAGTGTTTAAATTTTTATTTTAGAGGGTCAAAACAAAATAAAAATAAAATTTTATATATTATAAATTATATATTCTTTTTTGCCAAGTCAAGGGTTCATTTGAACCCCTGGGCTATGGCTAGCACCACCCATGGGCTCAATATATGCATGTATTACACATAATAAAATTAATATTTTTTCTTTATAATGTAACTCATTAAGATAGTAAAATTATTAAAGTTTCTACAACTCACTAATTATTAATGTAGTTTTGAATTATTTATACCAATGTTTATAAATTTGGGCAAAAAATTGAATACACGTGTCAAAGGATATAATGTGGAAATGTTTGAAATTAAAAAATATATACTTATTAGATTATTTCTTTTATTAATTTCCAATTGAGTAGTATACTTATTTTACGTGTGTTTAATATATTTGGTATACATTTTTTAATACACTCATGTATAGATTCAAAAAAAGTAAATTATCTTATGTATTCAAAACTATACACCAAATAAATGTATACAAAAATATCGTAGGTATGTCTAATATATAAAATATGTCTTAGGTATGTCTAATATATAAATAAAAGTCTGAAAATGTTAATATATAAAATATAGAACTTAAAATATCGATCATAATTTTATCGTCATACACGATATAGAGCAACATTGGCAAACTAAGCAATTATATTGCCAATGAGATGAGAGTAATAAAACTTAGTCAAACTGAGCTTTTTTTTGTGTAAGTATTAAAGAGAATATTTAATACATTTTTTAATTTTTTTAATTATAAAAAGTATATATATTTTAAATATTTTTAAAAATACATACTTTTCTAACTATTTTTTGAGTTAAAAGAGTGCAACGTTGTTATAATAATTTTGTCATCGCATGATAACATTAAATTGAATGCACCCTCCCACCACACTCGCAAATTGGATAAAAGGTGAGAAAGTGCTAGTTTAACTATGTTTCTTTAATAACTTAATTCATTTACATTTTCATTTTGGTGTTTCATATTCTCTTCATTCCTAAGTGATGTGGGCCCTATCATGGGTTTTACACAGGAGTTCAGACCCCATATTTATGAAGGGAAAATATACCCCTCTTTTTTTTTTGGTAAAAGAGGGATATCATTAAACAAAACTAAGGAATAGAGTCAGCTACAAGACAAAGCCTGTTTAAATACAAGCCATTACAATCCGAATTGAAAACAGAGACTATGTCCTCGAGGGGACTTTCGAAAGTAATAAAATCCTGGTCTTGAAAAGATCCTGTCCTGGCAAGGTTAGCGCATCTGTTCGCCTCTCGGAAGCAGTGGCGAATACAAATATAGTGGAAGAGAGTGATCAACTGCTTGCAGTCATCCACAAGAGTGGAGTTTGATAAGTTAGGGTGGTGATGTTTAGTTAACGACTCCACAATAGACTTGGCATCAAGTTCTGCTTCCACAAGAAGAAAATTTATGGAAAGACATAATCTTAGCCCATCAAGTAGGGCCCTATTTTCCTGGCAAAACTGAAGACCCAAGTCCCATTCTCATCTCACACTAGACCACCACCACCTGCAATCCCGGAGCTCCCTGCAGAGCCATCCGTGTTTAATTTCATCCATCCACTACCGGGCTTTTCCCACCTCACCCTTCTAATCATGAGGCTTGTTGGCATCTTGGGGAATAATGCACAATGGAAGAATTCTAAAGCCCGATTCGTAATCTCTAGAGCATAGTTAGTCACGATAGGCTAATTTTGGAAAACTAATTGGTTTCTTTTGAGCCAAATGTTCCATATGGTAAAGGTGAAGATTATCATCCATGGAGGTTGGCTAGTGAACGTTAACTTACTAACTTTCCCATTAACGGAGAGCTAGTCATGGAGGTCCCTCACAAAGAAGGAGTTGTCCATCCTATCTCTACCAACCTACAACCAAATTGGCTTAACGGCAGGGCAGTCCCGTAAAGCATGAATAATTGTCTACGAAGCTTGGTGACACAGAGGGCAAAGAACATCAACATTTATTCCTCGTGTGGCAAGGCAACTCCTTACTCCGATGCTATTATGATAGCACTTCCAGAGGAAAATTTGAATATGAGGAGGGATTTTGGCTTTCCATATCCATTGACCTTCAAAAGGTTGCAGGTTATCAAGTCCCACAGCAAGATCATAGGCTCTTTTTAAGTCAAAACCTCCATTGTGCGATCCAGCCGAGGCAACTCTGTCCTCTATTCTAGCAGCTACTGCATAAGGATGGCTTGGATTTCCATTTTAATATCCTACGGCAGATCAAAAGAGATGTTGGACCAATTCCACCCATCGTCTGAGATAACCTTTTTGACTTTTCTATTGGCTTCATCCACTGAGAAAGGGCCTTGAATAACTTTTCTAAAAGGTGACCTTTCTGACCATTTGTCAAACCAAAAGCTGAGGTTGCTATCTCTGCCAATGGTCCCCTTAATACCTTTCTGGTAGACATCCTCTCCTCTTTTCATGGCAGTCCATTCATGAGAGCAAGGTAATTTCCCACTATTTCTAGCATTGAGCCTCCGTTGATTACAATGCTTCTTCTTTAGCACTCTGGCCCATAATGCCTCTTGTTCCAATTGGAAGCGCCAGTTCAATTTTGCCAGGAGCGTTGTATTCCTCCCTCTGGAAGTTTGAAGGCTTAAGCCCCCTTTACTCTTAGGTTTTGTCACTTTTTCCCACCCTATCCAATGCATCTTCTTAGAAGATTCTGTAGATCCCCATAAAAAATTCCAATTAATTCTATCAATGTTGTCCACAATTTTGCTAGGTAGACTAGCACATTGCATGGCATAATTCGGAATAGTAGCTGACGAAGACTGAATTAGCACTGCTCGGCCAGTCATGGACAATAACTTTGACTTCCACCCCACGAATTTGTTCTTTACCGGATCCTGAACATAATTGAAGTCTTGACTGGAAGATCCTGGATGCTTAATAGGATTTGCAAGGTACTTACCCAAGGAGGCAGTGGGTTGAAAACCGAGGGTCTCACTGAGCAAAACTCGAGTTTCTTTGCCCACATTGGGGGAAAAATAGACTATTGACTTTGCTTCACTCACTATCTGACCGGATCTACTGCAGAAAGAGTTAAGGACCTCTCTAATAGTGGCACAATTCTTCTGATTTGCCTTTGCAAACAGCACCAAGTCATCAGCAAACATTAGATGAGAAAAGGCAAGCCCACCTTTCGAAGCTTTAACAAGATTCCATTGCTTTAAGCTATACTTTTCCTCAATGAGTTGGCCTAAATAATCCATACATAAAATGAATAGATATGGGGAGAAGGGGTCGCCTTGACTTATACCTCGAAAGGGAAGAAAAGGATCCAAGCTTCCACCATTAAAAAGAATCGAAGTGGAAACAGATGAGACACAATTCATGATAAGGTCTAATAAATTCTGAGGAAGATTAACTCTAATGAGCATTTCCCTGACGAAGCTCCACTCCAGCTTGTCATAAGCTTTCTCAAAGTCTAGCTTGATTGCCATAATACCCTCCTTTCCTTTGGATTGACTAATGGTGTGAAGGAGCTCTTGGACGATAATTGCATTATCTGTACCTCTTATCCCTGGTACAAAAGTTGTTTGCATGGGGCTTATAAGCTCTCCAAGAAAAGGTCTCAACCTCATCACAATGACTTTAGTGACTATTTTGTATACTGAATTGCATAGGCTGATGGGCCTATAGTTGTTTAGCGATTCAAGACCTCGGATTTTCGGAATAAGAGCAATGTGAGTCCTATTGAGAAAGCTTGGCATTTTCTTTTCAGCAAAAATCCTCTTTACTTTTGATGATACTGCCCCTTTACAATCAGCCCAAATCTCTGAAAGAATCCTGCATGGAGGCCATCTGGACCAGGGGCCTTGGAAGCTTTCATAGACCACAGGGCTCCTTTGATTTCTTCATCCGAGATAGCTTCATTTAAACTATCCCAAGAGGAATTTGAGAGTCTGGCTTGCCACCTAGAGGGGGGAGGTGGAGTCCTAATGGTAAAAGAATGTGAAGACGTGTAGATATCTTGAAAACCCTTTTGCACATAATCTCTAGCTTCCCTCTCATCCAGCAACCACTCACCAACAGAGTTTTTTATGGTTGTTATTTTGTTCCTCTGACTTCTGACGAGAGTAGACATGTGAAAAAACACTGTATTACGATTACCCTGCATTGCCCAGTTGATACGAGACTTTAAAGCCCATAATTCACTTTCTTGATTTAACACATTCTTTAGCTCCAGATGTAGCTTTCTCTCAAGGTCTAGAAGAAAAGAGGATGGATTTGAAGTTATAACTCTCTAGACTCCACTCAGTCGAGTCATGGTCTTTTTCTTCTTAGCAAAGATGTTCCCAAAATGCTCATTGTTCCAGATGGTGGCTTCTCTTTCGAAGGTATGAATTGCATCTTTTAAACTATTTGAGTTCCTTCAAACCGCAGCAACAATTCTAGGAAAAGAAGGATCAGAAAGCTAGAAGCTTTGAAATTTAAAAGGACGCTTGAGTTGGAGATGGCTTACTAGGGAGGTTTCGATGAGGACAAGATACTGGTCCGAGTGGCAGCGAGTTAGATGAGTAATTTTCACTTCAGGGAAGGGGTGCCACCAGTCGGGGTTGACAAAGAACCAATCAATTCATTCTTGAATAAGGCTGCTGATGTCTCTTTTATTTGTCCAGGTAAATCTTGGCCCCGAGAAGCCTAGGTCTATCATGTTACACCTGTCTAAGCCTTCTTTGAAAAGCAAGGAGTTATTTATATTAATAGCTCTCCCCCCATATATATCGCTATCAAGGAGAGGTTCATTGAAATCCCTGGTAATAACCCAAGGATATCAATAAGATTAGAGGTGGAGCAAATATTGTTCCATAAGACAAATCTTTCAGCAATCCTAAGACTAGCATATACAGCAGTGAATAACCAATTAATATTAAAAGGTTGTACCTTCACCACTACATGGATCTCCTGTTCCGTTTTCGCTAGAAGAGAAACATCAACTCTATCAAAGTTCCATAAGAGCCATAGCCCGCTAGCATACCCAATGGTTTTGGTGTGGATCGCTTCATCAAAGGGAAGGCGATCAGTTATTTCTTTTTCTCTATCGCCTCCTATATGGGTCTCCATAATGACCATAATTGCAGGATTATGATTATCAACAAGATATCTCGCATGGTTCTGGAAGTTAGGTTTTAGAGCACTCCTGTTGTTCCATATGATGATATTCATGATTAAACTTGTGGAATGGGGTGGAACACTCATCAATTTGAGGGAGGGTTTACGCCTCCTCCCTCAAATTCCATTCAATTAGCTTCACCATCTCCTTTGTCTGACCTTTCCCCAGCACTAGTGTCAGGAAGAACTTTAGCACTCCCATCTTAAGGGTGTGACAAGTTGAATGAAGGTTGAAACCCTTCGTTGGAAGGAATACCTGAATCAACTTGGTCACATGCGGAATTTTCGCGCAAACCGTGTGCCTCTCCTCCTTTAGCTCTGGACCGCCAACTAGGAAAATCTAGGCTTTTTGAAGCTTGGGGTTGAACTGGCCCATTACTTAGATTAGATCTGCTCGAATCTCTGCTATAAAGATCTCCAGTATGATCTGTGGTATTACCAAAATCTTTCCCTTCAGATTTATCCCCCATTTTTGTATGGGATGGGCTGGCGAACTGGAAGAAATGCTTGGATGATGAATGGAGCTCATTTGGTTGCAAGAAAGGAGAAATCTGCCAGGACGACGAAGTCTTAAGTTTTTTTTTTTTTTTTTTTTTTTTTTTCTCTAGATGCTTCCCACGTGCTAGCATTAGTAGCCCTACTCTTGGCTTTTCCTTTCTTGCCCTCAACAGAGTTGTTTGGGCTAGTTTTCGTCGTTTTAGGCCCAACATCTATCGTTGGGCTATAGTTATCGGAATGCCTTTTAATAATACTTC
Organism: Quercus gilva; assembly: GCA_023621385.1. Taxonomy (NCBI): domain Eukaryota; kingdom Viridiplantae; phylum Streptophyta; class Magnoliopsida; order Fagales; family Fagaceae; genus Quercus; species Quercus gilva. Next base: position 16,356,999 of record CM042480.1, read on the forward strand.
CCAAGGAGCTTGATAACTTGGGCCCAAGAGTTTCAAGGTCCACTAAGAACTTCCTTTTACTTTCTTTGGCAACCCCTTCACCCACAGTGGGTGGTGCGTGTCTGGCATATGCTTGGCGTAGGCCCTTCATGTCATATTGAATGTGTTGTGTCCTTGGAGTTTTCTGGAGATTCCTTTTGCGTGTCACTACCGTCCAAGGTTCGTAGGAGCCATCCTTACTGTCCTTTTGTACGTTTAATAGGGGAATGTTGCCACTATCATGATGTACGACTTTGTGATCCCTTTGTCTTGACATCATCAAATCTGGTGAACTCTCCGGTGAGTCCGCAACTGGCTAAGGGTGGTGGCGGATGGTGTAAGGGGCAGTCTTCCTTCTAGTGGCTAACCCTTCCACAGGAAAAACAAACCTTATGGAGGCCCTCATACATCACCTGCTGCTCCCTCTTCCTAATGAGAATTGCTGTGATAAGCGGTTTCTCCAAATCTAATTGAACACATAGCCTAGCATATCGACCTTTTGATTTCGTAGCTGTATGGGTGTCTATTCTCAGGACCTGCCCAACAGTTTGGCCAATCTCCTTCAAAACCTTAGCTTCGTAATACTCAATGGGAGGTCCTTCAATCTAATCCATACTGCCGTTGACGAGATGCTTATCATTTCTTCATTGAAATCTGGTTCCCAAGGTTTGATGGAGAGAAAATGCTATCCTACAAACTAGGGACCTTTTTGGATAACAGCATTATAGTTCTCCTTCATTGAGAATCGGGTTAGGAAGAAATCCCTGCTCAAATCAACACAGTCCATTCTCCCAATCGGTTTCTATAAAGCCATCAACTTTGAATGAATGTAGTTGAAGCCCATTGACTGGCCAAAAACCTTAAGAATAAGGGCCTTTGACCATGGTGTCCTTATACGCAATTTCGTAGCTTTGGATAGTTTCATAGTGGCAAGGCCTTGGCGGAGTCTAGAAACCTCGTTATCTGATTCCACATCAGCCTCCATCTCATCCACAAAGTTGAAGGCTTGGGTGTAAGCCCCTGGTATTTCTCCCATAGGCTTTTCCTTGAAAGACAGAGGAGCACTACCTTGGTCCAAGCCATGGCCCCAGCCAACATTCACCCCATCAGAGGAGCTTGAATGATGCACCTTTTTTTTATCTTTTTATTACTTCTTGCAAGCTCCACCTCTTCCTCTCTAAAGAGCACTCTATACCTTATTTTGGGTGTATGCTTCGTCTCCCTCACTACTAATGAATGCCACCAACTAAAGGGAGAGAAAGCATACACTCAAAACAAGGTATACTTTATCCCATATGAGAAGGGGGGGGGGGGGGGAGGGGGGGTGTGGGGGGAGGTGTGGAACTTCTACGAAATCAGAGTGAATAAGTAAATGTTAATTGTGTTTTAAATTTACATCTAGCTAGCCAAAGCACGAAGATATATCAATATGCAAATGTAATTGATAAATTAAGGGAACTCTAATTTCTAGAGATGGGCTTCAATAATTTGTATACTTTTACTACTATAAGCAAGTAATGATGAAAAACACGTACCATGAGGAAATAAGACATGCAAACCATATTTTCCGGTTAGTAGATGATCTTTCCAGCTCTTCCATGCAACTAGTGCAAATGCACCCGCTAAGTAAGTTAGATGTAACGTGTGCTAGAGCTAGAAGTGCAGCTGAAGCTAATCCAAGCTTAAATGCTTTACGTCTAGATTCCTTACACTCAAATGTTCGTAGCCTCTTAAGTGTAATCACCTTCATGGAAACAAAGCTCAAACTGGTGTAATTGAAAGAGGGGGGGGATAAAGAAAATAAAAGATAGCATAGCTAGCATGAATCTATATACTAAAACTGAATTCTATCTTAAAGCAGACAGAAATAGTTATAACATATAATAGTAATACTACAAAGTTATGAATGATCAATAGCCACAATTGCATTGTACTTAATTTGTATTATAACTCTTACTGTACTATTATACGTTGACTTATAAAAAAAAATAGTGTACCTTGTTTTTGGCAAATTGAGCTTCCATACTGAGAATACCAGCTACAACGTCCATAGCCACAAGTACTAGACAAACAATAAGAACACCTATTTTTGCCATGTCTGCAACTTTGGAGCTACCAATAGAGATAAATGGCCCTTTGAAGCAGAAGGTAGAAGACAAACATACTAATTGATTATGGATGGGCTTCACTAAGTATTCACTAAGTAGTGAGTGAAGCGAGTATAGGAAATAATGCTAAGACCACAATAAAACTCATAACCTTGCCATAACCCATGACAAATTGTGAGTGATGGAGTAAATTATACTAATGGGTCTACAACTCCACCACTCATAACTCACCACATGAACAAGTTGTAGGTTTTTGTATAATGCTAATATTTTTTGTATGGGGTATCCGTTTTCATTTTTGTTAGAGCAAATTTTATTTTATTTTATTTATTTATTTATTTATTATTGTTGTTGTTGTTGTTGTTGTTGTGAGGAAACAGAGCGATTAATGTGACAAAGAAATTTCAACTTATTTCAACTACTTCAAGTACTTCAATACTTCTTTGTCAATCCACCACTTTTATTATCACTCATTGCAAGCTTGGATTCTGTTCATGGTTAATTATTCAATGATTTGACTGGGGAACATTATCTGTATTGAACATCAAAAAACAATAATTTTGGGGAAACCATGGTTTGAGCTTTCCCATCCGCAATTTCATATGGCCCTTTGAAGAAAAAAAAAGGTAGAAGACAAACATATTAATTGATGGGGAATGTTAAGGGCAGAAGAGACAAAAAAAAGTTGTCAAAAAAAAGTTAAAAAAGAGACCAAATAGTGCCTACAAAACTGAAAAGATGACATAAACTGTTAAAAAAAGACAAAACTATAACCGGCTCCTATTTGTTCGGAAGACGAAAACTTTGTCTAACAGGTATAACTTCTCAAATAAATAAAAGAATAGTTGAGCTCTCTTATAATCCAAAGACTTGTAATTAATTTAATGGACAATAACCTACTCTCTACAAATGGAATAGATGTCAGCCCATTTAAAAACAAAACTTTTACATTTTCCTCTTCAATCTCAAGCTACGTGCCTTTTGCTTTTTTCTCCTGAATGTTGCTGCCAACCTTGTTGCTTAGTTATAATTAACAAAACAAAGCTCATCTCAACACAGCCACACAAAACTAAATGCCCTTGCACAAAACTGAATGCCCTCATAACTAGTAGAAACAAATTTGTCCCCTTTTTTTTTCCATCTCATTGCTGCTATAGTAGAGTGAACTTGGAAGTGTGTGAGGATGTGGGTTTGTGTTGGGGATATTTCATTAAAATATATTTTTTTTTAAAATAATATGAACGATGAAGTGGACGTTGCTTAAAATAATAGTGGAATTCATTGTAACATCTATATAATTGAGAAAAAAAATTAAGTTTCTTTTTAGGATAATTCTTGACTCATATTAAAGCTAAAATAAATATTAGTAAAGCCAAAAAAATATTGATGCATTCCTTAAGAAAAAAAAAGATATTAGTAATTTAAAATTTCGGACACCTGTAACAACAAATGTTTTTTTTTTTTTTTTTTTTAATGCAAAATGTTCTTCTTTAATGATTTGATGATGGTGGATGAATTTAAGACGCCTGTAGCAACATTTAGAATTCATAATTTGATGATAATAGATTAATTTTATTCTATGAAAGATTATCATCATACATAAATTTCATGCAAAATATTCTTTTTTGGAAATTATACATGTCTATAGTGAACTAGACAATTTATGGACATATTAGAGTTGATAACTTTGTATTCAATATATTTATGAATTATGATTATTGTATAAATACTATAGCTTAGCCCCCCAAGTTAAAAATCCAGGTTACGCCCCTGCTTCACTAAGTAGTAAGTGAAGTCAGTATGAAAAATAATGCTAGGACCACAATAAAACCCACAACCTTGCCACAACTTACCTACATGACAAGTTGTAAGTGATGAAGTAAATTATATTAATGGGTCCACAACTCCACTACTCGCAACTCGCCACGTGGACAAATTGTGAGTTTTTGTATGATGCTATTATTTTTTGTATTGTTAGAGCAGTTTTTTTTTTTTTTTTTTTTTTTTTTCTAAGGAAACAGAGCGATTAATGTGACAAAGAAATTTCAACTACGTCTTTGTCAACCCACCACTTTTATCATCACTCATTGTAAGCTTGTGTTCTGTTCATGGTTAATTAGTCAATGGCTTGATTGGGGAAGATTATTTGTATTTTTGTAGTGTATACCCCACGTGAATGGATATTTGTACTATAGTCATATTACTGAATTATACTCGCAACTCGTCACGTGGACAAATTGTGAGTTTTTGTATGATGCTAGTATTTTTTGTATTGTTAGAGCAGTTTTTTTTTTTTTTTTTTTTTAAAAGAAACAGAGCAATTAATGTGACAAAGAAATTTCAACTACTTTGTCAACCCACCACTTTTATTATCACTCATTGTAAGCTTGTGTTCTGTTCATGGTTAATTAGTCAATGGCTTGATTGGGGAACATTATTTGTATTTTTGCAAAGTGTAAACCCCACGTGAATGGATATTCATACTATAGTCATGTTACTGAATTACACCCAAATAATTTTGTAATTCATTTGATGGAGGGTCCGTTTGGGATTCACTTATTTAACTAAAACTAAAAACTTTTTGTTGAAAGTACTATAAATAAAGGTAAAAGTTAGCTGAAACAGTACAGTAGGACCCATAAATAGTATCAAAAAGTGCAGTGGAGACCTATGAATAGTAGCAAAAAGTGCAGTGAGACTTATGGATAATAGCAAAAACAAGTTAAATAGTAAAATAAGTTGGCAAAAATAATTTTTGCCAGACGCACATGGAATATACATGAAAGTACTCTTCGTTTGGATCAATGATGTCAAAAGCCGTACAGCTGATTGAACATTGAAAAACAATAATTTTTGGGAAACCATGGTTTGAGCATTCCCATCCACAGTTTTACTTTGAGATTTTATCTTCTTCTTCTTCTTCTTCTTTTTCGTCCGACTATATCATTAAAAGCTTAACTTATTTTTTATGTATAATTTTATATTACAAAAATTTTAAAATAGAATTTTTAATTGATGATATAAATATTGATGTTTAATTATTTTTAAATTTTACTATTATAAAATATATTGAAAGAAAATGAAATCTAGTTGATTTGTCAAAAAAATAAACCACAAATGAATAGTACAACCAAAGAATGAGGATGCTATATGCTGTCTTACAATACATATATAGGAGCAAATGGTCTGAGGACATTCTAAGGCTATGGGCCCTATTCGAGGACAATCAAAGGCCCACACATGTGTAAGCCAAGGTTTGACACATGTGCGAAGACCAAGGAAGGAAGATGCTAGGACCATTCAAGGTCGGATTGAAACTGAGAGTAAGAAGTTCGAGGAGAAAAGGCTAACTAGCCCGTCGACAGAGGACCCCGAAGAGCAAAAACACCTCGGGAGTACTATATCTGACTCCCTACATTGAAAAGTAAAGTTTTGAGGAAGACAATATAGTCCTGTAAGAATGGAATGGGGAAATATCTAGGAAGGTGACTACCACCTCCACATTTAATGCTCTGCACCAACTGAATGGGCCACATTTATGAGGAAAAGACACCTAAACAATATTTACACAGCTCACAGCACTCTCTCTACCACCTCCAAAAGGGTCCTGATGGGACAAGCATCCAAATGGCTCCCCTGAGACGTACAGATGGAGGGCTAAAATGCAACGTAAAGGACTATATAAGGAAATGAATCCCTCTGAAAAATGGATGAACATTCTACTAGAAAAGAGGGAGAGAGAGAGAGAGAGAGAGAGAGAGAACTGTATCTGATTGTAAAAATATCAGTCTTGACTGTTTATAAGAAATCCCTCCTCAAATCTATTTGAGGAAGATTTATATTGAATCTTTGTTTCTTTCGTTTACGTTATTCCTGTCAATACTATTTTTCCATAACTTGTAACTACCTTAGCATTGTGATTGACTCATAAGCCCACTCTCTTACAAATTTAATATACTTTGCTTGAAAAGCCAGGAATTACTATACTAGTTGGGCCTGGGCCTCTATCCTAGTCCTTACATATATATATATATATATATTAAACGTGAATTGGATACAAAGCGAGAAAGTGCTAGTTTTCAGGTTTTTTTCCATTGAAAAAAAAAATTAAAAGGAAGAAGAAGAAACAAAAAATAAAGAAAGAAAGAAAGAACATTATATTTGTCCATTTGGTGTGTCCATACTGAGTATCAAAGCAACTTATCCAGCCATACCATGATCAATATGCAATATTCGAGTCAACGGGGCATGATATGCAATTATGCATCACTTCATAGCTAGAGTCTAGGAAGCTTTGAAATCCTCAACCTTTTATTATGTTTCTATTTTCTACCATATCAATATATGGTAAGCCCCTTCTAGGTTAGTTTGTTGCTTGAGATATTTTTTGATGTTAGAATATTCTGTGCCTATATATGACAAAGATTAATAATAGATCTCATGATCAACAAGGTTCATTTCATTATTTTTTTTCTTTGACCTTTTCATTTTCATGTTTCATGTTCTTGTTGAGAATTTATTCACTCCTAGAGGAGGTTTTCCTTCCTCTCACAAGGAGTGTAGGAGACCTACCATGAGTCTCATACAGTAGTAGGAATGAACCTGGTAGGGGGCCCGGCCCCCTTGACATTACCCCCAAAATAAAAATTAATATATATAATATACCCATATTGAGCCTAAGAAAAATTTGAGTTCGGCCCCCTTGCTTTCAAAAGTTTGGCCCCCCTCCACAAAATAAAAACCAAAATCCAGCCCAAACAACACCACAACCCAAATACTAACCCAAACCGATATAGGCTCGGTTGCTAACATGCATTGAGAGAGAGAGAGAGAGTCTTTTGATTCCAAAAACAAGACATTGAGTGTAAACGTTATGTATGCACCAATTTAAATATGAGTACTACTTGAATAATATGTAAGTTTTGTATTATGAATAACATAATATTTTAGACACCAAATTTTGCAACCTCTACTTAACCTCACATCATGAGCAAAACAGTTATTTCATAAAATAACAACAAAATCATAATTTTGACCATTTGATTTCCACACACTTGATTGAAGAGAGATCTAGAAATTCAAACAATCAAAGCGACACATCATACGCTTCAATTGAACCACTTGATCAAAATTTCTAGTTGAATCTATATTCAATGGTTAATGTGTATCCTCACAATTTAAGTCAATCACGTGGTTACGATTAAATTATGATTGGTTCTTAAAAGAATGAACTATAATTAATTATGGCTTATTTGTATAAGGTAATCTCTCTCTCTCTCTCTCTCTCTCTCTCTCTCTCTCTCTCTCTCTCTCTATATATATATATATATAGATATATTAATAAGTAAAGCTTAGAGAAAATCAAATTAGATTCTACAATTGAAGTACAATTTTGCGATATGTGTCCTAAATTATTTATTTTTAGAGAGTTTTATTTCTTAATTTTGGAGCCAAATGTGGGACCACATCATAAATATTCATCAAAGTGAGTTATTGAATACAAAAAACAAAGAGTTTAGAATTAATGAATCATAAGAAAAAAATAATAAAAAAAAAGTGCTTCACAATATCAAAAATTGAGAATTAATAAAAAAATTAAAAATATGGACAATTTACATTCTCTATCTAATAATATTCTTACACGATTTTTTAAAGAGTTAACAAAATATAAAAATGACTTTATATCAATACTATTTAAATTATATATATAAGAATTATGTTATGTATCTTAATGTATTATTTTTAAGTATATTTATATATATGCATGGAGTTACAAACCAGTGTAAAAAATAATGGTAGAAAACTAGTGATGAATGCACCCCAAGTAATTCTAAGAGTCCAATTTTTGAGTAAGTTTAGTGATTTTAAACAACTAGTTGAATTATTTGTAATTAGATGCAATTAATTACTGTTTGAAATTAATAAATATTCCCTAACATGGTCATACTCTTATAAAGGCTAAAAAATCGTTCCCAAAGTCAAATGTAACTCTAAAAACTACTCGAAAATGCCAAAAAAATAATAATAATAATAAATAAATAAATAAATAATCAAAACAAGCACAAGTTTGGACTCTTGGTCCAAGGGCCATTTTGGCACTCAACTCTAGAACCCTTGATTTTCGATCATTTTCTTTCTTTCCGTTTTTCGATTTTTAGTTCCCACTTGTGATTTTTCTAACTCATTATTTCCAAAATTCGAGCCTTGAAGAGTCCCAAACTCATTCCAACATATCAACCTAAGGCTTTCCCTCCTCTATAAATGGAGAAGACCTCCTCATTTGCAGGACCCAAAAATCCTTTAAGAGAGCTTTTGGGAAAAAGCCATTTGGTGATTACCGATCCTTCTTTTCAATCACAACACTCTAACTTCTCAAAGGCCTCAAGTTTATGACTCCATAGCATAACTTGACTCAAAGCAAGCATTCGACCCATTATCCATATACAAATTGTGAAAGATGTGTTATTATTCTGCCAAATTCTTCAAAGAACACAAAGAATATCCAAAGAAAACTTCAAAGGAAGGAAATACTAGCTAGCCAAGCTTCGCTACTCCGAACCCTAGCCCAAGAAAGTGCCGGCCAAGCCATGCCATTCCGAACCTCGATCCAAGGAATGCCTAAACTCTGTCAATCTTAACCAAGAAAACAGACAATCCAATAATGTTGCCCATACTCCAAGCTTGAAGGAAATGCACACAACACAAAGATCCAAAACCTCTAGAACATTTAAGACTATTATTGAAATCAATATTGCATGCAAGTATAACATTTTGTCAATCCTATTTAACATTCAAAACTATTAGGTTCTAAAAGTTTAGAACAATTGGCAAACCGTGAGCACAAACTTGTCTAGATATAGATTCCTAGATCTATAGGTTTGATTAGACAATGCTCAAGGTGTTACAAGTCAGAACACAAGAATATACAAGCTGCAAAAAGAAGAATTCAAATTCTGTGAAGCCCGACTGAACGAAAATTAGATTCGACTGATTGAAAATCGCAGAAAATTAGATTCTACAAAATTTTAATTAAGCCCTACAACCCATTGGCCCATTATGTGATTAGGTTTCAGATCTATTTCACAAAGTATATAAAGGAAACCCTAAGGCACGTTTTAAAGAGACTTTGGAGGTGCTATTGTGAGATCTAAAAGGTATTGTGCCTTCCTCTTTCAAAGTCACTACCAAAAATCATTCTCTTATCATTAGATCCAGTAGATTTGAAGTTGTTGCAAAAAGATTAACAACTGCTAATGATCTAAACTTTCAAGGGTGGTATTGGAGTCACAAATTGGAGAGTTTGTGTTGCTAAACCTTTGAGCAGAATCTCAAAGTCACAAACATAGGTGTTTGTGCAAAGTAAATCCAAAAGAGAGAAGGAGTCCAAGAATTTAGAGCTTGCACGTGATCGTGTCAATAAGTTACTACATGAGGTAGTAATAGATTTAGGGTTAAATCTGATTGTAAAAATTTCAATTCTCTTATAGTGGATTTACTTTACCTTAAGGATAGCTAGGTCAAATTCTCCTTATGTTTTTTCCTAGAAACGGTTCATTTCATTGGTTTTCCTGAGTCATCATTTGTGATGTTATTTACTTTTCCGCTTTTGTGCATGATATGATATATGCTTGTTTAACCTAGATCTAGATAATAAACCTAACAATCAACTTGGTTAATTAATTAGGTTAAACAATCTGGTTTAAGGGGTCTTGTTTAAGTTCTAAGACTTTATGAACTAAATATATTAGAACTACAATTTGTAATGTGTTAGCAAATCATGATTAAAACATTAGAGTCTAGGTTTAGGCTTCTCAAAGTGTGTTTATTTGTAAAATTAGAATCGAGTGATTGCAAAATTTATTGGACTAAATCTGCAAGGCTCGATCGATCGAAAATTAGACTTAATCGATCGAATCTTATGCAGAATTTCCAATTCAGCCTAAGCCCGTTTGATGTGTAGGGTTTTGTGTTTTACTCAAAGTATAAAAGGAAAAACCCTAGCTACATTTTGGAAGTCTTTGATGTGTTGTGTGTTGAATCTTTTGTGAGATTTAGAGGTGTTTACCTTCATACAAACTTAAGGTTATCAAAATCATGATTCATGTCAAGAACTTGGTGATCGCTTCAGTTGCTGCATAAAGAACTTAAAGAAGATCTGAAACCTTTGAGTGGAGTCTTAAAGTCACAAGTAAGAGTACTTGTGGTTGCAGTGGATCAAGAAAACAAGTAGTCCGTGAACTCGTAGCTGTCATGTGGTCGTGGTAGTAAGTTTTCTAATTGAGGTAGCAATAGGATGTTAATGGTCTAAGTTCTATTATGCAAACTTCAATTCTTTCAAAGTGGATTTATTTTACCTTGAGGATAGTTAGGTTAAATCCTCACTAAGTTTTTTATCAGTTTGGTTTTCCTGGGTTATCATATCATGTGTTCTTTATACTTTTGTATTATTTACATAATATGATTTGAATGTGTTAACCTAGAACTAATAATTTATCTAAGTAATCAATTGGCTAAATAGCTAGGTTGAACATCTTGTGTTTTAAGGTGTCTAAAAACATACAAGTGGTATTAGAGCAAGTTAGCTCTTGTGTTTAGATCTTTTGATCTAAGAGTTGATCCTTAACCCCTGTTGTCATGAAACACGGTCATTCTCTTGTGATCCCACCTCACTTTGATGGGAACAACTATGCCTATTGGAAAGTAAGGATGAAATCATTCTTGAAATCAATTGATGAGAAAGTTTGGAACTCCGTTGAATTCAGATGGGAGAAACCGACTACTTATGTAAGCAAGTGGTCAACTTTTAAGAAAGAAGCAGCCGATTTTAATAGCAAGGCCATGAATACTATTTTTAATGCTGTTTCTATGGAGGAATTCAAGAGAATCTCAAAAGTTGAGGTTGCTTATACTGCATGGAATATTCTTCAAACTATGCATGAGGGTAGAAAGACAGTTAAGATTAACAAACTGCAGCAATTAACTACTAGATTTGAAAGTATTATAATGTCTGATGATGAATGTTTTGATGAATTCTATGCGAAACTAAATGATATTGTTAACTCTGTTTATAATTTGGGTGAAATTTATGATCAACCTAAGATTGTAAAGAAGATACTTAGATTCTTAACTAAGGACTTTAGACCCAAAGTGACTGTCATTACTGAAAGTAAGGATGTGGACTCCATCCCAGTTGATGAGCTTGTAGGATCTCTCTAGTCCTATGGGTTAGACCTACCAAGACAAACAAATCCAAATCAATGGCTCTTAAGTCAGTTGATGATGTTGATGGGAATGGATTTGATGATGACCTCTCTTCCATAGAAATTGCATATCTTGCCAAGAACTTTAGAAATTTTCTTAGGAATGACAACAAAAGGGCAAAAGGTAAAAACAATGTTGAACTTAAGAATTTTAAGAGGAATGAACCCACTAAAGTGAACAGTACTAATAAATCTAAAGAGAAAGTCGGTCAAACCTCTAATAAATTCTTTAGGTTAACAATGTTTTGATTGTCAAGGGTATGGTCATGTGAAATCAGAATGTCTTACATTCTTGAGATCAAAGGGTAAAGTTATGGCTGTAACCCATAGTCTAGTAGTGATGAGAATGAAAACTTCATTACTTTCACAGCTACTGCTGTAGTTGATGAAAGTGTTTTGGTTGAAGAGAACCCTTCTGATGGGGGACTCTCTAAGAGTGCTGATTTGCAAGAAGCTTATAATAAGTTTTGTAAGGTTTCTACAAAGGATGCAATAAATGTTGACTTAGGTTTGAAGAAAATTGCTTCCCCTAAGCTTGGTAAGAAAAATTTATTGTTGAAATTGTTTGATGATAATGAATTAATTGGTAAGGTGAAGACTGAAAACATGTTGTTACTTGATAAGATAAAGAACTTAGAACTAGATCTATCTGTTGCTAGAGAACAAACTAATAGGTCTGCTAGTTCTAAACTTGATCACATGTTGAGTGTTCAGAAATCTCCCTTAGACAAAACTGGTCTAGGTTTTGCAGATAGCATCTCTGTGTCTAAAACTCATTCCACAAACTTTGTTTCTTCTTCTGAGAGCCCTAAGAGTGAAATTGTCAAATCAGTAGAAGTTATACCACCTCCTAGGAAGATTAGGGTTGATCTTAAAGAGTCTAAGCCTAAGAATTATACCCTCCCTAAGGATAAGTTGCATGATAAACCTTTATGGGTTTGTCATTTTTGTGAAAAGAATAGGCATATTCGCCTAAACTGTTTCAAGTTGCAAGCTGCTAAGCGAGCAAATAAGCCAAAAGTACTTATGCCTCAAGCACAATATCCTATAGTACTTATTGGTGAATTGGTAAAAGTTCTAAACTTTTGCACCAATCCTGGAGTTGCTCATCATTCTAATATGAATAATAACTCTAATGCAAGAGTTACATCTAAAAAGTTTTGGATGCAAAAGGCTCAATCTAATTGAGTCTTTCTGACATGGTCCTTGTGCTTCATCTCAATACTTTGTGACCATTCTTCTTTTGGTGTATTGTGTTCTTTTTGCTTTTAGAATTTGCATTGCATAACATTCATGTATTTCATGATAGATTGTTTTTTGTTATTCCTTCTAAGAATAAATATAAAAATAAAAAAATAAAAAAAGGAAAGAAGGAAAAATGTGTTTTGTATTATTTATCTTGGACTTGTAATCAAGGTTGGCCATATTATCTTTATATAACATGCTTGTGTACCTTGTTTAGTTTAGATGAGTTTATTTTACTGCACTTTGCTAATCTATGTAGTGTATGTTGTGTGGGAGTTGTTTATAATTTTTTATCACATGGTCTTGATTTTGAAGTCACATGCTTTTGATTGTTAGGACTAGAACCTAATGAGAAATGCATAAATAACTATTTCACCACTATTTACTGGCCAATCATGAACACATTAGTGCATATCATAAGATTTTGTGCTCGAGAAAGTGTAGCACATGCACAAAAAGAACATAAAGTGTAGCATCGGATTAAAACTAAAATTGGTGTGTACATTATTGGGCTATAATAAAGATGACACAATGAAATAAAATTGGTGTGTACATTATTTGGCTTATCTAATGATTTCACAGTGAAATAAAATTGGTCTATACATTATGAGGAAAAACAAGAAACTTACATGATTGCAAGCTTGTTTTCTAGAAAACGTGAGAGTTATGTGATGTAACTCTTTAGGTGATAGTCTCTTTCATACTTATGTGATGAATTTTGTAGAAATTGTGATTAATTACTATAAAATTGATTTTAATCAACCATTATATTGGCTTTATTCCGTGCTAATTTGCTTGTAATTCAGCATTTAGAAACCCTATATTTAGGTCGGAATCATATAAGGGTATTGTGTGAAAGAGTGTGAAGAAAAACTTAAAAGTATGCACTCAGCAGGGCCTCGCTACTGGTAAGTTGCCAAAGGAGGCACATGTGTGAAGCCTGCAAAGAAGCTGAAAAGTCATGCCAACTATAGCACTATAGGACAAAACCTCCAGTTTGGCTAGGTCGTTAACTCGCAACTCAGTCAAGTCGCGAGGTTAAGTCACCAGACCACTCTATTTGGGAAAAACTGACCTTTCGCATTCCAAACACACACCAATATAAATACTCCCTATACCCACGAAATGTAGAGAGCTTCCAGAGAGAATTTTGAGAGAGAAACCCTAGAGAAAAACAAGATTGACTCATCCATAATATTCATCCTTTGATTCTCCAAATTTCTCTACTCTCAACCTCTCCATTGTTACATCCTTAAGAGGTACATTAGCCAAATCCATATCTCTCTATACCCGTATCTATGAGAGTGTTACTTGGTGCTTGGGAAGTAGTTAGGAAGTGACCAATTCATATTGGTTGATACTATAGGCTATAGCAGAATCCAGTAAGTTAAAGAAGATATAGATTCGATGTAACCTTATTGGAGAAGGAAGCTTGAAGGGCTTAGGTACACTGGGTAGATTAGGCTTGGAGGGTCTTCTGCTGTTCATGTATCCCAACTTCATTATCTAGTGGATTATTGACTGCTTGGAGGGCGGCAGTGAGGTTTTACGTTGAGGACTTCGGTTTCCTTTTCAATAACACATCGCTATGTTGTCTTTGTATTTGCATCTCTCTTCCCTTAATTTTTGCCATTTAATTTTTGCTGTGGTTGTGATTTTATTTGGTTTAAATTGTTTTATCAATTTTGTTGTAACTTATTTTCATATTCCGCATATACATTGTTTGATAATAAGCTTGAATTGATAATTTGTAATTTGGGGGTCTAAACGTTCAAGGTGTTTTACACACTATTTGAACATTCAATTACTATCTACATATCACCTCACATGTATCTCAAGCAATTGCTAGTTGCACACACTACACAAGTTATTCTTTGCTAAATTTAGTACATAATATTGTGTATGATTTTGTTGTAGTCATCCAAGATTATATGTTCCTTGATTTTAATGCAAAATATGTTTAATGTTTGAGTTTTGGGGACAAATTAGTTGAAAAACTTGCTTTTGGAAGATCTAGGCTGAATTCAAGTATTTTTGAAAAACTTTTAATCTCATACTCATACATTCATTCATGAAATATTGTGTTTTGAGGAGTTTCTGCATAAAATTGCTCTGTTTTTCATAGAACTCATTTTTCTAGATTTTCGATCGATCGAATATGTTTCCCAACCAATTGAAAATGCGATAAAAATTTTGGTTTGAATCTGCCTGGCTCGATTGGTGCTCGATTGATGCTCGATTGATTGAATTTAATTTTTGATCAATCAAAGCTAATTTTCAACCGATCGAAAATCGGTCAGTGAGTGTTTTAAAAAGAGTTTCTCACGTGTTCTTCATTATTTTCAAAACTTTTCAAACACTCTTCTCACTATTCTTTCTCAACCGATCCAATCTAAAGCCATTTTTGTCGTTTTCTTCCACAAATTTCTCAAAGGTTTTTGTCTTCAAGCTTATGTAAGTCACTTTTACCCTTTCTTTTTCATTAAAATCACATTTTTCATGCATTTTTATTGAATATTCTAACCAACCATTTCTTGGATTTGAGATTATTTCAGTTGTTTTTAATCAGAATAAATCAATGGGGTTTTTTTTTTTTCTTAGATGATATTAACATGATTCTCATGCATTAATTTGATTAATTTTGTGATTTGAGGAAAATTGAATTTTCTAGGGCTTGAAACTTTGTGAAATTGGGGATTTTGTTCAATTGGGCTAAAATTGATGAAATTGACTTATGTTATTGATTGATTATGTCATTATATGATGTTTTGTAACTATTGTAATGATTAATTGATTAATCTGGTTTAATTTTTGAAATTGGGTTTTTCAAAATTTGGGGTTTTTGAAACTCTATGTTCAAGTCAATTGATGGTTTATAAAGTAAAATTGAACAAATTTCAATGCATTAGAGCATGCATCATATGTGTATTCATTACATGCATCATATAGATTGTTATTTATTGAGATTTTTGTGCTCTAATCCTCTCTAATGCAGTTTGCCCTTGGTTTTTTCTGTTTTTTGTTTCTGTCTTTCCTTTCCATCCCTTAGGATCATAGCTAGGAAAACTAGAGCAAAGAAAACTTCCAACTCCTCTACCCTTGCTTTTGAGAGTGATAGGTTTAGAACTGAGAAAAACCAAGAAACTTATGAGAAGCTTAACATCTTTAGGTCGGTCTGGGCTAAGTGTAAGGTTATTCTAGATGAGTTAGATCTGGAGATGCATAGGAACTTTGAGCGTAGGGGCTGGTTGTCACTCTTAGAGGTCGAGCATCCTCCTCTAGCTGCTTTGATTAGAGAGTTCTATTCAAACCTCTCTATCTACTCTGATGATTCCAACACTCAATATGTGAGGAGTTGGATAAGGGGTGAAGAGTACATCATTACTCCAACTATAGTGGCCTTTGCTCTTAGTGTACCTTTGGTACATCATCCTGTGTACCCTTACACCGAGACCCTTCCTCTTGATGACATCATGTCTTTTATCACTGGTACTACCCTTAGTTGGGGTACTGATCCTCGTGTCACTTCTCATAAGCTTACGGAGCTCAATTATTTGTTTTTTTGGACTTCTTGTCATTCCATTTGGCCTATCTCTCATCTTCACACCATTCCCATTTAGAGATGTGCATTTTTGTATGCCGTAGTTACCGATACTCCAATGAGTTTTCCTACTCTTTTCATTCGATCTCTTGTTGAGGTTCATAGGAGTAAAATCTCATGGTCTTTTCTTTCCTGATTTTACTCATAGGTTTTTGTTAGATTTAGGTTTAGAGGATTTTCCCGCGTCTGAGCCCGTACATATCATAGTCCTATAGGTGCCACCTTTCTTCAGCAAAGAGCAACTCAGTTGAAAGCAAGCTCTAAGCACCTAGAGTTGAGTCTTTTACAAGTGCATCTAGGCCTCCTACATCTGGGGACCCCACTGCTAAGGAGTTTGTAGACCCTGTAGCTGCTGTTGAGCCTCATGCTTCTTCATCGAGCGACTCGTCCTTGCAGAGCATGCTAGATACTGTCATAATCGTTCAAGTGACTCATTGTCAGCTTCTTTTGGATGTGCTCATTGAGTTTCAGGCTTTACAAGCAGATTTAGCGAGTGCTAGAGGTTTTACTCCGCAACCTCCACCTTTTGATGATGAATCATGATTGCCCTTTGGCATTTTGTCACAAAAAGGGGGAGTACATATGCATGGAGATAGGGGGACTTTTGTTTTGTTGATAACTTGTATCTAGGAGCTTCTTGATGTAATTCATTTTTTTTGGCTCATGATGTACTCTTTTTGGCTTTATGATATATTTATCTTTTATGGGGTGTATATGTTAGGGGGAGACGCTATGTGTTTTGTTTCTTTTATTATTTCTTTTATTGTTTCTTGTTTCACATGTGATACATTGGTTATAGGTTTATATTACGAGGTTATTTATGGTATATGTCTTATTTTATATTTTGTGAAATCAAGAATTTATTTTGTTTTACTTGTATTTTCCATACATGCGTTTATGTGTTTATTGAGTGTTTCAGGAATTACAGGTTAATTCAGTCGTGGCCGCTATCTAAACTGGCAACTGATAGATAGCAGTTAGGTTGAATTGTACTTAGGGCTGTTTAATTTGAATGGACTGTTTTTAAACTTTGAGCATTTCATTTTTGTGATGTGTTTTGTCACGAATTGCCAAAGGGGGAGTTTGTTAGGTTCTAAGACTTTAGGAACTAAATGTATTAGAACTACAATTTATAATGTGTTGGCAAACCATGATCAAAACATTAGAGTCTAGGTTTAGGCTTCTCAAAGTGTGTTCATTTGTAAAACTGGAATTGAGTGATTGCTGAATTTATTGGACTAAATCTACAAGGCTCGATCAATTTCGAATCTTGTGCAGATTTATTTTTCTGCAGAATTTCCAATGCAACCCAAGCTCGTTTGACGTGTAGCGTTTTATGTTTTACTCCAAGTATAAAAGGAAAAAGCTACGTTTTGGAAGTCTTTGATGTGCTGTGTGTTGAATCTTTTGTGAGATCTAGAGGTGTTTACCTTCATACACACTTAGGGTTATCAAGATTAAGATTCATGTCAAGAATTTGATGATCGCTTTAGTTGCTGCATAAAGAACTTAAAGAAGATCTGAAACCTTTGAATGGAGTCTCAAATTCACAAATGGGAGTATTGTGGTTGTAGTGGATCAAGGAAATAAGTAGTCTGTGAACTCGAAGCTGTCATATGGTCGTGGTAGAAAGTTTTCTACTCGAGGTAGCAATAGGATGTTAGTGGTCTAAGTTCTATTGTACAAACTTCAATTCTTTCATAGTGAATTTGTTTTACCTTGAGGATAGCTAGGTTAAATCCTCCACAGATTTTTTACCGATTTGGTTTTCTTGGGTTATCATATCGTGTGTTCTTTATATTTTTGCATTATTTACATGATATGATTTGAATGTGTTAACCTAGAACTAATAATTTATGTAGGTAATCACTTGGTTAAATAACTAGGTTAAACATCTTGTGTTTTAAGAGGGTCTAAAAACGTACAAGTCTAAACAAACAAACAAAAACCATTCTTGAAATTAACATTTCGTGCAAGTATAAGTGTAACCATCATTTTTATATTCAATAAGATGTAAATTAAACATTTATCTATCAATAAAATGATTTTTTTTTTTTAAATTAAGCTTTTCTTATTTTATATTAATTAAAATAAGTGACAACTCTATAAAACCTTTGATCTAGTGGGTCAAATGACTCTAATTTGAATCGCATATTTTGAGAGGCACTTAACACGATCTCACTCATTAATATGGGTCTTAACTTGAACCAAAGAAAAAGTCCAACTAAGCTCGCAATCTCTCTAAACACACATATTATAATAAGGATATCAATAAAGTTAGGGTTGTCAAAAAATATTCACAGCAATTATCTTACACCACTTTTTATTTATTTATTAATAATTTGATAGTTATAATGAAGGAGAGGAAATTTAAACCTTGGATGTTTCTATAGGAAATACCAGGAGGTGCTATCTAGTTAAGTTACAAAGCTCTTGGCAATTACTATATAACACCTTATAATTGCCTATTATCTCACATTTGGGCCACCACATTCTATAATTTAAATTTCATTAATTAATGAGGTATTAGGCAAATTAGGTATTGTCATAAATTTTGGTTATGAATCTAACTTTACTATAAGGATATTTGTTTAAAGTAGCTATTGAATTTTTAAGTTTTATCATGTGTCGTCACTCCTCCCATGTTGAATTTGATGTTCTATAAAGTACATTTTCATCACCAAAAGTAAAAGCTATATAGTTGTTGACAGTGTATTTACTCAAAGTAATCAATTTAAGAATGGACCTTTTTGATACATACAAATTATTAAATAATGGATAGAAAATTAATCGATATTTTATGAAATTTAAAATAATCTATATACATTTAAATTCAAAACTGAGAGAAAATTCAATTAGATGTCAAATTAAATTTCAATTGTGGACTAATTTGTGTCATGTGTCCAACAAAATTTTTTAATTTTTGTGCCAAGTGAATTAATGAGTGTAAAATACTAAGAGTCCAATTTTAGTGAAATATTAAAAAAAAAAAAAAAAAAAAAAAAAAAAAAAAAAAAAAAAAAAACCAATCATATATCTACTCAACAAAAATTACCACACTTTCTATCTTATTAAAAATTAGAAAAAAAATTGTCATAAATATATTTAACTTAGGTAGCAATTTTAATATGCATCTAATTATGTTTATTTTTCCTAATAATTCAATCAATTGTGGATATTTTTAGGATTAACAAAAATTGTTTACTTTTAAATGCATATGCTAGTTTATATATTGATGAGAATCAACAAGCATTAAAGAATCCATTGCATGTTCCAGTTAGGCATATTACTAGATCAAGATCCAAAAAGATCAAAAGAAGCACTTAATGGGCTGATTCAAGAAATTTGGGCTGATTCTAACACATGACATTCCAAGCTTGGTCCAAAGTAAGATGAATGCGTAATAAATTTAATCCAAGCTATTAAGAGTTGATCTAGCTTAATTGGGCTTGATTTATGGTATGGATTATTGGCTGATTGACTTTCCAGCTCCATACCAATTAATAGATATTTTTCCTATTCTGGAGTTGCTAATTTCAAACCAAATCCACATTAATTTTAGGCTTCTATTTTTTGGAACGTTTTTTTAGCAATTTTCCTATTTTGGAGTTCTTAATTTCAGACCAATTCAACTTTAATTTAGGCTTTTATTATTTAGTACGTTTTTTTTCCTATTTTCAGTCATGTCTTATAAATAGCATGCACTCATTGTAATGGAGGATTATTGAATAAAAATTAGGAAAAAAAAATGTGAGGTTTTGCTTCTTCTTTTGGTTCTTTAAGAACTGTGAACTTATCAAGGATTCTTCCTTGTGGCATTCAAATTTTATACCTTCGGTTCGTGATTCAGTTATAATCATTGGGTCAAGGTCTGTTACTTATACTTTTGGTTTGCATTTCAATTATAAACGTTGGATCAAAGTTTCTATCAAAATCTGAATTTTAGCATTCTTGGGCAAATATTCCAATACTATTTGTTAGGTCTCAAAGCGTGTCAATTGAGGTTCGTATCATATATAAATTCATAAGCATAATTTTTGTTTTATTATCGAAGAAGAAGAAAAGAGTAAAAATTGTAATAAAACTCTTCTACCCTCATGTGTAGTAGGATGGTATATATTGATTTTTGCTAGGACTTTTATACAAACAAGGAAACCAATGCATAATTTTAAAGTAAGTGAATACATTATTTGTTTAATTTATAGGATTAAGTAAGTGTAAAAGGTAACAATTAAATCAATTCATCTCTCTCTCTTCTCAACTGGATTAAGTTTCTATTAGTATAGTATTTTAGTGGTTTTTAGAGATGTAAAAAAGAAGAAGGAAAATACTATAGTTACTACAAAGAGTAATGTTACAAATATAAATTATTTTATAACATTTTTACAAACCGTGATTATGGGCAACTTTTCATTGGCTTTCATCCAAGCCCATCATCAACATCACATTTTCATTTACCAATAATCACTAGTCACATCAACGGTTTGTAAAATATCTTGTAAAAATGTTTGTGTCTCTAGCATTACTCTACTATAAAATATTTACAAACGAATGTAATAATAAATGCAATTAATGAATGAAAGTTCAATTAACGTATAAAACACTATGAACGTTTAGACCCCCAATTTACAAATTATCAATTCAAGCTTAATATCAAACAATATACATGCGGAAAATGAACTTAAACTTATAACAAAATTGATAAACAATCTAAACCAAATAAAATCACATCCACATTAGAAATTAAATGGTAAAGATTAAGGGTAGAGAGATGCAAACACAAGAACAACAAAGCGATATGTTATCGAAGACGAAATCGAAGCCCTCGGCATAAAACCTCTCTACCGCCCTTCAAGCAGTTAATAATCCACTAGAAAATGAAGTTGGGATACATGAACAGTAGAAGAACCTCCAAGCCTAATTTACCCAGTGTACCTAAACCCTCCAAACGTCTTGCTTCAACGAGGTTACGCTGAACCATTGTCTTTTCTAGCTTACTGGATTCCGCTATAGCCCATAGCATTAATCAATATCCATTGGTCCCTTCCTAACTGCTTCCCAAACACCAAATAGCATTCTCACAGATATGGGTATGGGGAGAAAAGGATTTAGGTAATGAACCTCTCAAGGATGTAACAATGGAAAGGGTGAGAGTTGAGTAATTTGAAGAGTCACTGTGTAAAGATTGTGGATGAGTCAATCTTGTTTTTCTCTAGGGTTTGTCTCTCAAAATTCTCTCTAGAAGCTCTCTATATTTTATGGGTATAAGGAGTATTTATACTAGAGTGAGAATGGAATGCGAAGAGTCAGTTTTTCCAAAACAGAGTGGACTGGTAACTTGGCCTTGCGACTTGACTGAGTCGCGAGTTCCAGCCACGAGTTAACTAAATGGATAGTCTGGACTTTTTGTCCTGTAGTGCTCTAACTGGCGTGACTGTTCAGCTCCTCTGCATGCTCCATGCATGTGCCACTTTTGGTGACTTGCAAGCCGCAAGCAAGCCGCAAGATCCAGTCACGAGCCACTTGCTGAGTGCACAAACTTAAGCTTTTCTTCACACTCTCTCACACACTACCCTTACATGATTCCCACCTAAATATAGGGTTTCTAAATGCTGAAATATAAGCAAATTTGGTGCGGAATAAAGCCAACAAGATAGTTGATTAAATTCAACCTTGCAATGAACTTTAACAACCTATAATTAATAAATGTTTGAATTACATTTTTGTAATTGTTGACACGTTAATTTATAAAACTTATGTAGTAAAATTTATGCATCTTTAGCATCACTTATGAGGAAAATAAAAATTGCACAAACCTTTTGTTAAATAACTAGTGTGGGTTGCACGTGCAAGGCACGTGCTACCCCTTTAGTGAGAAAATTAATATAAATGTTATTTTTGTTAAAGAAGTATGAAATCATGTATTTAACTTTAAAATATCTATTTGAATATCTTTTTACTATGACAATTTCTTAGAATTTAGTTACTAAATGTAATATCTACTCACCAAAAAATGCTACATAGAATGATAATGAATGTCATCATCTTTCCATAATATTTAAATTTTTGTAATGAATGATGATATATGCTACAATTTTTTTGAAGATCTTCATCAAATTAAATACTTGCAACCATCTACAATGAAGATTTTGTTATTCATACTTCATTCTTTATCATCTTATTTTATGAGTCTAATTACGATGTTTAGCTTTCTTATTTTTAATGAACACTCTTTTAAGTAGGAAAAGAATTTTTATTTTAAAAAAAAAGAACAAAATAAGAAAAGACATCTATCATCAAAGTTTCTATTAGATAAAATTATAGGTCTAGAAGATTTTAACCTAATAAATTAGTGTTCTCTAGATAACAAATAGAACACCATATATCATCATTCTAACTTTTGTTGTGGGACTTTTGGGGCTAGGCCGCCTCCTGTGGTATTGGGCCCAAATATTCTGAGTAAGGGGGTTGAGATCGGTCCAACTGCAACTCAATTTGGTCTGGCTTGTGCGCAAACTATACCTCGTTTGCCAAGAGCATGCTTACGGTAGGTAGTTGTTTTAGATGAGTCGTGGCAGGCAGATATGATAATAAAACAAAAGAAAGTACTTTGGCTTCTTAATTAAAGTGAATAAATATTCTCTAATTAAGAAAGATAATCATAGTTAACAATAATCATTTTTTATAAAGAAAGCAAGGGGAATAAGTGGGTGGTATATGAGCTAGTCAAAAATAAAAAAAGAAATCAAATCAAATCTGATCTGCAAGGCCAAAGCCAGAGAGAGGAGAATGTCTCTTCCCAACGTGAATAATCTCCTGGGGAAATCCTGCAGTGGAAATTAATCACTTTGAGGGAAACGACCCTAAATGGTTAGTGCACAAGAGAATTCTTTGTTTCTGGCAGAGAGCGGGACTTTAAGTGGGAGAGAAGGAATCAACCTATTGGTGCATGCCTACCACTCCAACTCTCTATCTTTTCCTTTCCTTCTCTTCTAATGTTCCCCTTTCTTATCTTTCTTTCTTTTTTTTCTTTTTTTCTTTTTTTTTTTTTTTTCTCTCTCAATACTTGTTTTCTATTCTCTGGTCTTTTTCTTTTTAAGTTCCTATTACCGTGATCCTCCCCCTCCCTGTGCACAGCAAGGGCCTCCTTTTATAGTGCCTGCCATAACCGGGTTTTACTATTTTAGCCCTTAACTACCTTTGTCTGGTCTTGGTGTACTTGCCGACCACCACTGGTCTGTCTGTGTGCCACTCCCCATCACTAAACAAAGAAGGCTATTTTGTTTGTTTGTCTACTGTGGCACCCTTTCCTGCTACGATGTGGGTGCTTTCTCTCTCCCTATCCCTTATGGCATGCACCTAGTGGTTCCAACTCAGTTTTGCTTTTTTTGGGTGGTATGTCATCCCAGCAGGACACTTCCCTCAAAAGAGCCTGAGCAAGAACCTCGGAATAGGTTTTTTCCCTCTCCTCATCGCCAAACCATGCCCTCTTACCTCTGACCCATGACCTCACCGTGTCCTGTATTGGCTGGGTACAAGCTGGTGATGTCTAGGCCTCGCACGTGCCTCTCTTCCATGTGTGTCCAAAATCTATTTGCTGCTTATGCGTTTGCCATGGTTAGCTTGCACAGTCTGCCGTCCGCCTTTGACTGTTTTTTGGTTTCCCTTTCTTTTATAGTTTGCCCCACTTAGGGGTTGGGCCTTACTTAATGGTGGGTTTTGTCTACTTCAGCCCACTCTCTTTTTCTGCTACCATCTCCTGCCATACCACTCTGTCATTCCTATTATGAAGTTGTTTGCCCTAATCCTGCTGGGCCTCTTTAGGCTTGTCGTTTATTCTTCTTCCAATCACACATCACTGGTGGGCTCCTGTGTCCCATTTGTTTTCTCTTGGGCATCTTTGGCCCATTTACTTTCCTCGGGCTTCCTTGGCCCTTTTCATAACTTTGCATTCCCATGAGCTTTTACTAAGTTCTTTAGGCTTCCTAGGCCCAATTACATTATCCCTCATCCTTGGGGCACATGGGCTTGCCATCAACCCCTTACTTTCTTTGCTTTCATTACTTTGGGCCTGTTGTAGCCCATTCTCACTTTTCCACATCATATACTGCCCATGGTTTGCTTTTTCTCTCTTTCCGGGCTCCTTTAAGCCCATTTGCCTCCTCAAGGCTCATTTGTTTATCTCATGGGCTTGTGATTCATTATTCTTGCTGCTTGGGCTTAATGGGCTTTCTATCCATTTACCAACTCTTTTCTGTCCACGTTGTTGGGCTTCTCCTTTCTACTTGGACTTCCAAAATGGCCATTAACAACTTTCCAAGCATGACTACCAGTCTACAACATAATATTCAAAATAAGAAATTTTTTGGGACATTAAAATTTAGGAGTATTTTAGACATTGCATAATGAAATATTTTATGAATTATAAGATTTCATTAGGGTTTAACTAAGAGAGTAACAATAGGAGTATATGCCCATTTACAAAATATGAAGGAGTGAATTATTCAACTTTAGTTTAGGGGGGAATGAAACTACCCCAAACATAAAGGAGGAAAGTGCTACTTCGTCAATTTGTGCGTGTGTGTGTGTGTGTTTTTTTTAACTTGAAACGATGTGTTAAAAAAAATCAACCTAAAAAATCTATGCATAAAATAATGAATTTTGGTTCAACAAATTGACTAAACCAAAAAAGAAGTCTAGGAACACAACAAAATGTCACAATATTTTTACAATACCTTTATTTCTAGCTATGGTGGGTTCTGCTTTGATATTTTATTATTTTATTTTAGAGTAATGTTACGTTCACAACATTTTCATAATAAATTCCAGGTGGTAAATTGTTACTGGTTTTAAATTGAGCTAACCACTTCTAACTGTGCATTAAAAAAAAAAAAAAACAAATAAAAAGCCAATTGAAGAAAATTGTGCCTAAAACAAAGAATTTTGGCTCACCAAATTTGACTAAACAAAAAAAGAAGCCTAGGAACACAACAAAATGTCACAACATTTTCGCAATATTTTTTATTTCCAGCTGTGGTAGGTCTTAGTTTGATATTTTATTATTTTATTTTTTTATGTCCACAGCATTTTCACAACAAATTTTAGACGAAAAATTATTACTCGTTTTAAAATTATGCATTAAAAAAAAAAAAAAAAACAAAACAACACAAAAAGGCAACACAAGAAAATTGTGTGTGAAACTGTAAATTTTGGCTTGCCCAATTTGACTATACTAAAAAAGAAGTCTAAGAATACAACAAAATATCACAACATTTTCACAATACCTTCATTTTTAGGATCCGAATAGATATTTTATTTATTTTATTTGAGAGAAATGCTACATCCATAACATTTTTAGAACAATTTCTAAATGACAAGTTATTATTGGTTTTAAACTAAGCGCACTACTGATATCACTTATTTATCCATCAAAAATTCCTTACCACATAAAATTTGTTGTGAAATTATTGTGAAAATATTGTAGACACAGCATTACTCCTTAAGCTTTAAAATCAAGCAATTTTTTCCTTAATATTTTAGAAAATAGCAAACATGTCATATTATTATTCTCTCAGTTAAACCGTAATGAAAGCTTATAATTCTTAATGTATTTATCGTGTAATTTCTAAAATACCCCCACTAAATTTTAATATCTCAAAAAAAATTTCACATATTTTGAGTTTTAGATGGTAATAACTCTCAATCTCTTATTTTATTATTTTACTTTGACCTTTAAAAAATTGACACCTCAATAATTGTGAAAATATTGTAAGAATGTGTTGTGTTAGTGTTAGTGTAACTGTGTATGCACATATTTAAAAGAAAAGACAAAAAGAGCACAAGCAAAACCGGGCGTACTATGAAAAAAAAAAGGCCAATGAACAGTGTAGATTGTCAAATAATTGTGAAAATACTATAAGAATTTGTTAAGTCGATGTAGTTGTATATGCACATTTAAATAATAAATATTTAAAAGAAATAAAAGAAAAGACAAAAAAGCAAAAACAAAACCAACAAAGAAAAAAAAAACAAAAAAAGGCCAATGAATAGTGCAAGTTGAACAAACCAAATGCACTGTAACAAATCACTGTTTGCGCATTCGCGCGCCACATAAAATTTTTTGTGAAATTGTTGTGAAAATATTGTAAACATAGCGTTACTCCTTAAACTTTAAAATCAATCAATTTTTTTCTTAATATTTTGGAAAATAGCAAATATGTCATATTATTATTCTCTTAGTTAAACCGTAATGAAAGCTTATGATTCTTAAAGTATTTATTATGTAATGTCTAAAATACTCCCGCTAAATTTTAACATCCTAAAATTTTCTTTACATATTTTGAGTTTTAAATGGTAGTAATTCTTAGTCTCTTATTTTATTATTCCTTTAAAAAATTGACATCTCAATAATTGTGAAAATATTGTAAGAATGTGTTGTGTCAGTGTAACTGTGTCTGCACATATAAATATTTAAAAGAAAAGACAAAAAAGCACAATCGAAACTAGGTTTACTATGGAAAAAAAAAAAAAAAAGCCAGTGAATAGTGTAGATTGTCAAATAATTGTGAAAATATTGTAAAAATTTGTTAAGTCGGTATAGTTGTACATGCACATTTAAATAATAAATATTTAAAAGAAATAGAAGAAAAGACAAAAAAGTAATAAAAAAAAAAACTGACGAAGAAAAAAAAAAACAAACAAACAACGGCTGATGAACAGTGTGGGTTGAACAAACTAAACGCACTGTAGCAAATCACTGGTTGCACATTCACACTTTAATATATAGACTAGTAAGGGTTGCACGTGCAAGGCACATGTTACCCTTGAGTGAGAAAATTTAAGATATAATTTTTTTTTTTTTTTTTGAAGTAGTATCAAACCATGTATTTAAATTTAGAATAGTTATTTAACATATGACTATCTGTTTAGTATGATATTTCTTAGGAGAAGGTATTTGGTATCAAATGATACCATGTCAGCGATATCAAAAATCTAATAAGTATGAGACATATCAGTAAAAAATAACTAACCCACTAATAATTGAAAGACATGTGTTAGTGGGTAATTATTTTTGCACACATGTCTCTCGTTTATTGAATTTTGATATGGATAACGTGGTATCATTTGATACAAAATACTTTTTTATTTCTTAGAACCTATTTACTAAAGACAGTATCTACTCAAAAAAAAAAAAAAAATCTACTAAGAATGATAACAAATGTTGTTATCTTTCAACAATTAACATCTAAATTTTGATAAAACATTATCACAATATTTAAATCTTCGCAATAAATGATGACATATGCTACAATTGAAACTCTTCATCAAATTAAATACCTACAACCATTTGCATTTAATATTTTGTTATTCATACTTCCTTTTTTATCATTTTATTTTATGTGCCTAACTATGATACTTAGCTTACTTAATTTTTGATGAACACCTTTTTAAGAAAGAAAAAAATAATAATAACAAAAGACATATGTCATTAAAGTATTTATTAGATAAAATTATAAATCTAGAAGATTTAAACCATTAATAAATTAGTGTTCTCTAGGTAACAAATAGAATACCGTACATCATCATTTTTACTTTCTAATAAATTAGTGTTCTCTAGGTAACAAATAGAATACCGTACATCATTATTTTTACTTTCTATGTATGATTAACACATAAAACTCAAAATACATGAAGAAAATTTTTGGGACATTAAAATTTAATGAGGCATTTTAGTTATTGCACAATGAAATATTCTAGGAATCATTAGATTTTTTTAGGGTTTAACTAACAGAGTAATAGTAGGAACTATATACTTGTGTACAAAGTATAAAGGAAGAAATTATTCAACTTTAAAATTGGAGGGGATGAAACTACCCCAAACATAAAGGAGGAAAAATACTTTTTTGTTGGTAAAACTATGTGTTTTTTACTTTAAACAATGTGTTAAAATAAAAAATAAAAAGCTAGCCCAAGAAAACTGTCCATAAAACTATGAATTTTGGCTCAACAAATGGCTAAAAAAAAAAAAAAATTAGGAACACAATAAATGTCATGATATTTTCTTAATACCTTTATTTTAGCTATGGTGAGCCTTGGTATGATATTTTATAATTTTATTTTAGAGTAATACTACATCCACAACATTTTAACAACAAATTCTAAGTGATAAATTGTTATTGGTTTTAATTGGGACAACCACTTTAAACTATGCATTAAAATAAGGCGAAAAGCCACTTTTAATCACTACATTTTTAGGTGATTCCCATTTTAGTTTCTATATTTTATTTTTACCACTTTTAGTCCTTATCCTGAAAAATGCTTCCCGTTTTGGTCCCTGCTGTTACATCAGAAATGGAAAAAGCTGACGCGGCAAACGGTAAGAATAAATAATAGTAAATTAATGTCCACGAGGCCTAAATTAATAATAAAAAAAAATTTTGGCTTTAAAAAATGCCACGTCAACATCCAAATAAAAAAAATAAAAAACAGAATTAAAAACTAAAATATACATGAATTGAGATCTAAGTGTGTCTTGAACAAGAACACAAATCCAAATCTAAGAACACAAATCCAAAAATTAAAATCCAAAAATTAAAAATCTCAAAATCACCATTTTCTCAAACCCAGCAATATCATCAAATCCTAAAGCCTCATAGTATCAAATCAATCCAGAAATACTATGAGGCTTTAGGATTTGATGATATTGCTGGGTTTGAGAAAATTGTGATTTTGAGATTTTTAATTTTTGGACTTTAATTTTTGGGTTTGTGTTTGTAGATCTGGGTTTGTGTTCTTGTTCAAGACACAGTTAGATCTCAATTCATGTAATTTTTAGTTTTTAATTCTATTTTTAATTTTTTTTTATTTAGTTAAAATTAATAAATAAAATTTTTTTATTTAGATGCTGACGTGGCATTTTTTAATGCCAAAAAACATTTTTTATTATTAATTTAGGCCACGTGGACATTAATTTATTATTATTTATTTCTACTGTTTGCCATGTCAGCTTTTTCCGTTTCTGATATAACGGCAATGACCAAAACGGGAAACGTTTTTCAGAATAGAGACTAAAAGCGGTGAAAATAAAATGTAGGAACTAAAAATGGCTTTTCGCCTTAAAATAAATAACAACAAAAAATTAACAAAAGAAAATTGTGCATGAAACAATGAATTTTTTCAAATTTGACAAAACCAAAAAAGAAGTCTAAGAACACAACAAATTGTCACAATATTTTCACAATACCTTTATTTTCAGCCGTTGTAAGTTTTAGTTTGATATATTATTATTTATTTTATAGAAATGCTACCTCTATAATATTTTCATAAAAAATTCTAGTTAGCAAGTTATTACTGATTTTAAAATAGACTCATGACTGATATCATTTTTTTATTCATCAATAGTAGCTTACCTATGATTTGTTGTAAAAATATTGTGGACTTAGCATTCTTTATTATTTGATCTATAAGAAACTGAGATCTCAAAAATTGTGAAAATATTGTGATAACAACAAGTGTTATAACGTTTTCACAAAACATTTATTTTTATTTGTAGATGGTCACAATCTCATATTTTATTATTTTCTTTCAACTTATAAGAAATTGATATCTCAATAATTGTGAAAATATGGTGAAATTTATTGTGTCAGTATAGCAATATATATGTCAGTCGATATAAATATTTAAAAGAAAAAAAAAAGTAAAAACAAACAACTGAAGAAAAAAAAAAAAAAAACATTGTGGTCACAGTCTCATATTTTATTCTTTTATTTCAACTTATAAGAAATTAATACCTCAATAATTGTGAAAATATTATGAAATTTATTGTGTTAGTATAAAAATATATATGTCAATTGATATAAATATTTAAAAGAAAAAAAGTACAAATAGATGACTGAAAAAAAAAAAAAAAAAAAAAAAAAAAAAAAAAAAAAAAAGAGCACTATAGTTATTGTAGCTACAGTGCCACTTGAGCAAACCAAAGTGACATTGTTTGCACATTCACACTTTTTATATATAGACTAGTGATGACAACACGTGCAAGGAACTTGCTTGGTTTATTGGAGGATTTCATTCTACCAATATCACTTACCGCGAAATATATGTAAATTGCACAGTTATGTATTGCAATCCTTTATAGTTCCCTAAACCCCTCTAAGATTCACATTTATATAGTTCTTGTATGTGCAATATTACATGATTGAACCCTTAGTTATCAATCAAACTTACACTTCTAAATTTAAATTTACAATTTTTATCCTAAGCTACTAGTGAATAAACAAATGAAAACATTAAACAACAAAAAAATTAAACACAAATTTTCCAAAACCAACCTCATTGCTCACAACCGAGCCTTCTCCCACAAAGGGCTCAAACTTGCCACTGGCCAACAAAGCAAAAAAGCAAAAGCTACAATCAGAAACACAAAACACAATCCTTTCTCTCAAACCACTAAAATCATGACCTTTTGGCCAATGTGCCTCTCAAAACGCAGTCAAACCATCCAAAAATTCAACTCTTTTGTATCATCATAAGATTTATAACCTTCTCATTATTTTGGAACTCTCTCGCACTGTTGCTCTTTCCCCCTGCCTTCTTTTTCCCTTTATTTTGTTTTCACACTTTAGCCAAACGAACCATTTTGGCTCCACAGAAAACAAAAATTGACCAAATGAAAAACACTGTAGGTAGAGCTCTTTCATCTTTTTAAATGTGAATTATATTGCTGTGACAAACAAGGACAATATTTTAAAATTGTGTGGCATGGAATAAATTTTTTTTTTATATATATTTGCAAATATTGAACACAATGGGGATGTTTTGGAGCTCAATTTTAAGTACAAAAAGCCTTAAGCCATACTGCAACCCAGTACTTGAATCATACCTTTATACACAGCTTTCTCCATAACATGGAAAAATCTACTCTTAAGAGCATTCCCATTAAGGATGCTAAAAGGGGTATATACTAAATTTTAGCATCAAAACACCAAAAAAGCAACTCCATCAAAGCTTTCAAATGGTAAAAGTTTTGGCATACTGCTACAGTGAGCTTGTATTAATACAAGCTCCTTGTAGCCTGAATTGTAAAAAAGAAATAGTTTTTTATTCTCACGTTGGCTGAGGGGTTGGCTAGTGGGTTGTGTGTAGTTGTTTTATTATTATTTTAATGAGTAATTTATATTATTTAAATGAAATGGTAAAAAATATAAAAGCTTTGATGTTTGATGTATCTTAAAGTGGGATGGTATAATAAATAAAATAGATTTTTGAAGTATTAAATGCTAAAAATTTTAGAATTCTTGATGGGAATACTCTAACAAGACAAATATGCTACTAAAAATGGTCCCATAACCATTCATCAATGGCAAAGAACCTCAAAAACTTAGATGTTCCATTGGTAAAGAGTCCAGCTAGTAATCTTTGTCCTTCTCACATCTTTCTGAATCAATAGAGAAGAAGAGCATTTTCCTAATTAGTTTGAAAAATGAGGCAAAATGTTGCTTTTTTTGCCCATAAAAAAACATTTGCCAAATTTGTCCCAAAGATCAATTACAAATCCAAAGACTCTCCCTACACACATATGACTAATGGTCAAATCACATTAATAATTAGTCCTCTATGAACTAAAGGGATGCTTCTAAAACATTTATACAGCATTGACGTAGAGCCTTGGTCGCCAACTGCTCCTATAATGGTCTAGCATAGATAGGTATATGACACAATCCTCAAATTTGTTGCATTAATCAGTGCCAATATGTTGACTTAAGCATTATTAATAAATAAAAAGCGTAAATGCACTTTTGATCTCTATATTTTGGGTCATTTCTCTGTTTGGTCCCTAGACTGATTTTGTTCTTAGGTTAGTTTTTGATTTTTTAAAATCGTTTTTAAAATGGTCTCTACTGTCAATCCGGTAACAAAAAAAAAAATCTGAGGTGGCAAACGAAGTGCATAAGTGGCATGTTAAATGCTGATGTGGCTAATAAAATAACATTAATAAGGACCACATCAGCATCCATGTCAGCATTTTAATAAATAAAAAAGTCATCTCAGAAAATTAAAAAACAAATAATGAAATAAATATTTTTAAAACACCTTTTTTCTTTTCTTTTTTTTTGCTTTTCATTATTTTTCGGAAGAACATTGTTCTTCTTCTTCCCCAGGACATGAACTTCATGCTTCATGTTCTTCTCCAAATCAAACCCAATAAATCCAAGAAATCAAACCCATAAACATCCAGTAAATCAAACCTAATAAATCCAAGAAATCAAACTCATAAACCTCTAGTAAATCAAAACCCAATAAATCCAAGAAATAAATATAAGGATCCACATTTAAAAAATAAAAAATAAATAAATAAACCACAAACACAAAACCAAACTCACCGAGACATCTCCATCTTCAAAACACAAACATGGCCACACCGATCTCCACGGCCACTACCAACCACCCCCCCTACAAAAACCCACCTACAACCAAACCTATAAACACAAATCCAAGACCCACAACAATCTCCACGGCCACAACCCACCCCCACTGAAACCCAGAAAAACCCAACGTCTCCAACCAAACCTAGCCATCTCCATCTCCATCTCCAACCAAACCCATAATCCAAGACCCATGGATTATCGATCTCCACCCCGACCACCGATCTCCACCTCCATTATCAACCACCCCACAGAAAACTAGAAAAATCCAGAGATTAGAGAGTCGGGTTTAGAGAGAGAGAAAATGTCAAAGATTAAGAGAGAGAGAGAGAGAGAGAGAGAGAGAGGGATTGAAAGCTTGAACAAAGAAAGATACAAACACAAATACGCACCAAGAGACAGAGAAAGAGAGGATCTGAAGTATAAAAAAAAAAGAAAAAAAAAAAAGATAGATACAAACACAAACACAGAGAAAGAGAAGTTTATTCTTTTTTTGTTTTTGATTTTGAATTTTTTCAGTTTAATTTTTTTTTTATTAATTAAAATGCTAACTTGTCATTAAAATATTGACATGAATGCTGACATGGTATTTTTTAATATTATTTTATTTGTCATATCAGTATCTAACATGCTACCTATGCACTCTGTTTGTCATCTCAGATTTTTCTGTTACTGAGTTGACGGTATGGACTATTTTAAAAAATCAAGGATTGACCTAAGAATAAAATCAGTTTAGAAACTAAATCAAGAAATGGTCCAAAATGTAGGGACCAAAAATGCATTTATGCCTAAATAAAACTGAACAAAGCAAGATTAACACAACATCACAACTGAAAGAAATATCTTGAGTCAATAAGGCTGAGTTTATAGTTTTGTTTCTACAATCATGGTTTAGATTATCGTACGATCAAATTAATGTTCAGATTATGTTTTGAAACTAACTAAACAAAATATCATCACATCACATCTTAAAAATAAATGGCAAGAAAAAAGTAAGGGTTTTGTCAAACAAATAGAGAGACTTTGGTTCAGGCATTTCGTCAAACAGATTGAGAGAGCTCATAGCAAAGCTACCAAATTTGTGAAAGAGAAGATAGTTAGAAATTTGAAATTGTAAAGATGATAGGAAATTGGAAATTTATT
Source organism: Quercus gilva (assembly GCA_023621385.1). Lineage (NCBI taxonomy): Eukaryota > Viridiplantae > Streptophyta > Magnoliopsida > Fagales > Fagaceae > Quercus > Quercus gilva. The sequence continues at coordinate 16,390,798 of CM042480.1, forward strand.
AACATAGGAAAACATTGGTTCTTTGTATAAATCACACTCCTGTATTCCAATCATGACATTTGTATAAAAGCAGGTTCCAACAGTGCCTGGCAATCTCCCAAAGCGAAGGCTTCTTTGAAGAACAAGAACAAATGCGCTCCAATCTTGCTGGAAGCGGAAGTCAAAAACGGAGTCGCCATGGCAGTCTGGAGATGTGCACAAAATCTCACTTCCTGGATTTTCGCCAAAACTCTCTATCAATTTGATTTCTCTTGTTTATCTTATCGTTTTTCAATTCTCCTTGTCCCCTCTCCATCCGAAATGGTGAATCTAAAACCAATACGCACCGTTTTGGCTCACTTGACTAAACCAAAAAAATACTGTTCCCTTGCTCATTCAAATAGAAATTTATTATCATAAGCTTTGGGACACCTTTTGTGTAGGGGTTGGGCTTTTTTTAGTAGGGCCTTAGCCCTTAGGCATGGGCCTTGGACCGACTTTGGTATTTTATCACCCATGTTCTTGCTTTCAAGAATCAAGGAAGTGCCCGTTGATGCTCTTTGAGTAGAGTTTAAAGCATCTCTCCAATCGGTAAGAACACAATAGTAGATTTTGGTTTGCATTTTGTGATATTTGAGGATGATGCGCTGACTACGGTCCAAAGCCATGATCAGTTCTAACTTCTAATAGTGTAGAATTTGCTTGGTTTTATCCCTCCATTGTATCAAATATAAGAAGAGAAAGTCTAAAGATACAATAAAATCTCAAAACAATAATACTCTTGTTTATGAGTTTTGGTGACTGGTGGGTCTCACTATCATTTTTGTTTTATTTTATTTTGACTTATGGTAAGTTGACACCACACTTGAGAAAATATTATAACATTTTGTTATATCTATATGTTAGGTTTAGATTCTTTTCATGGCTGGGATTTTTGTTTTGTGCACAGGAACTTCAATTTTGGCTCAAAATTCTGCATAATTATGCTTTTGCTTTTTTGGATGGCGATGGATTGAGACCACTGTCCTTGTAATGTGCATCTTGGATTTCAATATTATTCAGAGAAGAAAAAAACACCCTTCTAATATTCTATGCATGCACTTCTATCTTCATGAGGTAGTTCAATCAGGAGCCAGTTAGATTGGATTAGACGTAACTGATTAATATGTTGCATGTACATATGGTAGTCTCCGATTAATATTTGCTGTTGTCTTATCATGAGCTATTAGACATTATTGATGTCTTATCATTATCGCCTGAGAAAGAGATATGAATTGTCATTTCTCAGAGAAAAACCCATGCAAAAAGAGAGAAGGAAGAAAATGACAGTCAAGGAAGTACTTCACGTCCCGAAGAGGTAATAGAGCTTTCGGTAATTCCAAAGTTGAAAGTCGCAGAAAGATATAGTGCTATGCATAACAGAACATGTATGAAGCATGATATCCCACCAATGGACTGAAAATGAAGGTGTAAGAGTTGGCATGAACCTCTTGATGTGAAATCTTCTAATATGCCCATAATCAGCTTAGGAAGACCAATGGCCACTATAATCCTGTTTATTCAACGACATAAATAGCAATTTATTACTAAATATAAACAACAACTCAATTGTTCTTATCAACTTTTCCTCTGTCGCTTAATCCATTTTTTGGATAAATATAAAAGCTTAATTGTTCTTATTAAGTTTTTTTGTCTATCATAAAATCAATAATTTTAAAATTCTATTACAAATAGCTTCAAGTAATTTAAAATTTATTTTAATTATTTTGATTATATATCATAGTTTTGTGTTCTAATATAGTAAAATTTATGCACTAGATATTGTTTTTGCGCCAAGTGGCTCAATATATGCATGTATTACGCATGGTAAAATTAATGTTTTTTCTTTATCATGTAACTCATTAAGATAGTTATTTTAGTTTTGGTAAAATTATTAAAGTTTCATGCAACTCACTAATTATTAATTATTAATGTAGTTTTATACTAATGTTTTTGGCATAAAAATTGAATACACGTATCGACTGATATAATGTGGAAATGTTTGAAATTTTGAAACATATATATATATATATATATATTAATATGTACATATGTATTAAATTATTTCTTTTATTAATTTCCATTTGAGTAGTATATATACTTATCTTAGGTATGTCTAATATATTTGGTATGCATTTTTTGCAAATTTTCACTGTGCTTTCAAATAAATAAATAAAACTTACAAAACTATATATAATCTCAAAATCTAATATTTTATTTTTTATTTTTTACAAAATAATTATATATAACTTTAAAATCTAATCAACCAAATATTCAAAAAAAAAAAAAATTAACACACACACATACACATATATAAAAGATTAAGATTGTAAATAATATATAAAATATAGAACTAAAAATATCGATCATAATTTAAACGTTATACATGATATAGAGCAACATTGGCAAACTAAGCAATTATATTGCCAATGAGATGAGAGTATTATAACTTAGTCAAATTGAGCTATTTTTGTTTAAGTATTAAAGAGAATATTTAATACATTTTTTAATTTTTTAATTATAAAAAGCAATATATATTTTAAATATTCTTAAAAATACACTCATATTTAACTTTTTGTATAACAAGTAACATGTATACTTTTCTAACTATTTTTTGAGTTAAAAGAGTACAACATTGTTATAATAATTTTGCCATCACATGATGACACATTAAATCAAATGCACCCTCACACACACTCGCGAATTGGATAAAAGGTGAGAAAGTGCAAGTTTAGTTGAGGTTTCTTTAATAAAGTAATTCATTTAGAGTATGCTTGGTAGATTGTAATAAGCTCCGTAATATGGTTTAGCTATTCAGTAGTTTGGTTATATTTTTATTATAAGAAATAATTATTTCTTATGAATAACTATTCTTTAAAATGAGGAATAACTATTTATTTATAAAAGGGATGTAATAGTTATTCCTTAGCAGGTGTATTAATTTTTACAATTAATATATTTCTAAATAAACAAACATTCCATATGCACATAATAATTATGAAAATAAAAAATCATAAAAAATAACTAATCTCTCTTTCAATTTAAAAAATAGGAAATACAATTATATTAGTAAGATATTTCCTAAAATATTTCTTAAGTTTAATTTAAAATGCTTTCATTCCATTATCTTTAGGGTTCTATTATTATATTGTCACCAAACAAATGAATAGTAATAAACATTATATTACAGCATTTTGTATTCTTGTAATATTTATTCCTATTTCTATGTAATTATTGTTAAAGTCTACTAAACGTGCCCTTACATTTTCATTTTCGTGTTTCATATTCTCTTCATTCCTCTCATAAGTGGTGTGGGCCCTATCATAGGTTTTACACAAGAGTTCACACCCCATATTTATGAAGGGAAAATATAACTTGTTTTGGGTGTATGTAGCAATGTTATGGATTCCATTCCGTTTCGGTTGGAATGGACGGAATTTCTCGTACTGATATATAATCCAAAACCAGAATACCCTTTGTTTCTCCTCGGTTCAAAATTCGGCCAATTTCGAGGCATTTCAGTCATTCTGGTGTGTTTCAGTCATTTGGGTTTGCTTCACACTTCATAGTTCACAAAGATCGAAGAAAAAGAAGAAAAAAAAGAAGAAGAAGAAGAATAAAGATAAGATTCACATTAGATCGAAGAAGGAAAAAAAAAAAAACAAAACAAAAATTCAAGTCATGGACAAAGCTCAAGTGCTGCCATTAAAACTCACTTCTTCAAGCTTGTGTCTCTACTACTTCCATAGTGGGCCCGTTTGTTACCGTTGTTTAAACAACAATTTTCAGTGTTTAAACAATATTACACGTATTTTCATACACTTTTTCACCAACATGTATTTTCAAAAAATACAAATAACGTTACTAGAACAACATTACCAAACGGGAAAGCGAGAGTGAGACTTTTACGAGGCTTTAAATAAAAAAGCAATGGAATGTGATATCTAGATATTTATGAGTCCAATGCACGTTGGTACTTGGTGGGAGTGGAGCTTCCTAGAAGCTTCATGATTCTAATTTCAAAGTATCCCAACGCATTCACTTATTCTCTCTCACACACACACACACAAAAACCCAAATTTGAATATTTTTAAAAAATAATCAATCTAATTCCGTTTATTATGAATTTCTTTTTAAACCACTATATTAAATGCATTCATTTATTTTATATCACTTGGCTCTATAACAGTAATTAGTAAATATTTATTTTATTAATGACTAGATAATAATACTAATTTATACATACATATATATATATATTATAAATATTAGTAATTCTAAAATGATAATTTAAACCATCCACTGATTCACAGTCACCTCCATGTGACTAACATTAACATCTAGGTTTGTTTGTTTGTTGGTTTGTTTGTTTTTTCATATTATTACTCTTATTATATTCTATAAATAATTGAACTGATATTTGGGTTTAAAGATTACATATTAGTTTAAATATGTACTTATTAGTTATAACTTTAAAATCCTTCTTACCAACAAAGAAAAAGACTTTAAAACCCTTAATAATTCATATGTTTTTTTTTTTTAATCAATAATACACACACACACACACACACACACACATATATATATATAATGTCGAGGACCGTTTTTTCAACCCACGTGGCATTACTTCATTGGTAACCCATGCCACGACAAAATATTATTGATTCTTTGGGTAAATCTATTTAAAGCCCAAAGTAAACTCATATCTCACTCAACTACATGGATTGGGCTCACATGGGCTAAGAGATCCTTACTTCAAGAGATGGGTTCATGGTCCACATTTCATCTTCATCAATTGTGATTATAACCCCACAACATCATCAACATCAACATATGGATTGGGCTTAAGCAATGAATCAAAGCCCATAGCCCATATTATCTCTCTTACACTCATGACAAGCGGCTTCTTCAACAAGAGCCCATATTTACACAAAATGATAACAAAACCCGAGGTACGTCATCTCACCTTTGGCTTATGATCCAAGCTCGTAAGTATCTTTGGGGAAACTTTGGGAGTTGTGATTTGGAGGGCCAAGAGGTATGTTCAGTAAAGCTCTAGTGGTTTTAAGTTGATAAAAGAAACATGTTGATTGGTGTGTCTTCTCCAACTCCCTAAACTTTGACGAGTCCATGTGTAGTGGGTAACATATGGTAAACATCTCTTATCACGTAGCACTTTAGATGATAAAATTCCCTATTGCTCTTTTCCTAAAGCTTGATATTCATCATGTGACAAATGCTCAATATCTCCAGCCATTCAACTGCTAGGAAAATAACTGTTCATTCAATCCCCAGCTGTTGCTATACATATTTAGAAACTTCATTATATTATTCTACATAAATCTTATTACTTCTTTCAGCTAAAATCCAACTAAAAAACATGGTCTAATCTGATTGGCTATCTTTTATCTCTCTCTATACAAAATATTCATGATATCTCTGATACTCAGCTGCTGTTTGCCACTATCAGACCATATATTTCTCTACCAGCCGCCAGAGCAAAGCTTTAAATACTCTTCTTGCTCACCAAGTTTATGTCACAACACAGTGAGACCTTGACTAAATCTCTAAAGCTTTTTTGACTATCAGCCAATCCTTCTATTACTTGCTAGAAATGTGTTGTAATGGAACCTTGGACCAAAAACACAAACACCCGAAAAGGAAATATTTCCAACTAAACCCCAGTAGTGTATTTAACACTTGACACCTGGCTAGAAGTGATATCATCAGCCATTTAATGCTGAAATCCCAGCAACCAGCTGCTATACCTAAAATAGTAAGATACCCTTGAAAGAGATCTTACCATTTTTCAGCCAAATCCATAAAGTAACTACTGAATGACCTTTCCAGCAATCTGAAATGACCCATCTAACCTCATTGGCTTTTGCCCAAAGCAAACAGCTTTTTCATGATAGTTGTCACAGCTTTTCCTGATAGCTAAACAGCCTTTTTAAAACAGCTGTGACAGCTGACCCAGCAGACTGAGCATTACTGATTTTTCCTTATTTGGGTAAAACCAAAATCAACTATTGAAACTACCTTTCTCTTGCTAAAATACTTTCCTTTTCTGCTACTTTTTCCCCTGCAGCTCTTACCCGAAACAGCAAGAATACCTTAAAGCTAAACATACCATTTTCGGCCAAATCTTAAGATGGATTCTCTGAAGATTCATTGCTGTTTGGGACAGATTTTGGCTGAAATTTTTTGCTAAAATATCTCCTTAAACTCAGCTCAAAAGGGAACCCTTCATCAATACCTCAAGGGGGACACTAATGGAGAACTCTCTCATAAACTTCTCTCTCCCTCTAATCATCTTCTTGAAGCTCTTAATGAAGTGCTGAACTTCTGAGTTTTTAGTTTTCAAATTATGAACTAAACTCTTCAGCCCTTAGCTCACAAATGCCTTTCATAAGCCCTCATACATCCTCTAGTAGAAAATCCCAACAGTAAATCTCAGCAGCTTTGCTAAACACACTACAATACTATTACTCTCACATACTTATTATCTCACTCTTCATATTCTGAAAATACATATATCTTGCTGCCTATATCTCTAGACATCTCTTTATTCACTTCTCTTACACAATCTCATACACACTTACTACACCATTATATATAACACACCACAACTCTTCTAAGCTCCACTCTCATACTCTCTCACTCTGAAATTCTACTATTTTGTTGCTCATAAACACATCTATATCTTTACCATCTCCACACTTCTCAAGAGATGTAAAACACTCATATTAAAAGCCATTCTCATGGAAGGCATGAACTTCTATTACTAAAGCCCTTCTCCTAGAAGGCACCATGATCTCATATTAAAGTCCTTCTCTTAGAAGGCACAACAACTTCTTACAAATAACACACCATAACTCTTCTAAGCTCCACTCTCATACTCTCTCACTCTGAAATTCTACTATTTTGCTGCTTATAAACACATCTATGTCTTTGCCATCTCCACACTTCTCAAGAAATGTCAAACACTCATACTAAAAGTCATTCTCATGGAAGGCATGAATTTCTATTACTAAAGCCCTTCTCCTAGAAGGCACCATGATCTCATATCAAAGCCCTTTTCTTAGAAGGCACAACAACTTCTTACAAAAACCCTTCTCTTAGAAGGCATAACTACTTCTTACATAAAGCCCTTCTCTTAGAAGGCACAAATACTCCATGCAAAAGTTCTTCTCATTAAAGGCAACACTATTCATAACTTCACAACAACTAAAAGAGTATTGTCAAAGGGGAAACTCATTTAAGTGCATGATAAGAGGGGCAAGCTTAACCAACCCCTGCACACAGCTGGGCATACTCTCTCTCCCTCCAATTGCACCCATTTTTTCCCCTTAATCTTGAAGTTATCATGGAAAGCTGTCTCTCTACCGCTGGGGTCACTCTGCTGGGGCATTATCAACTCATAAAAGCTGTACAGCTGGGGCTACAAATCATACAAAGATAAGTGACTTTTCTTTTTTATCTTTAAATTTACATCGTTGAGTATATGATTACTTCACATTTAGATACATATTACTTTATTCCAACTACTATTACAACTATCAAGCAAGGCTTAAACTCATTTAAATGCATGATAGGAGGGGCAAGCTCAACTAGCCTCTACCGTTGGCATTCTGCTGGAATCCTATCAGCTTACTGATACTACACAGCTGGGCTACAAACCATACAAAGATAAGTGACTTTACTTTCTTATCTTTAAATCTACATCATTGACTCCATGCTTACTTCACTTTTAAATACAAATTACTCTATTTCAACTACAATTACAACTACTAATCAAAGCTATCATATCAAGCACATATTAAATATTTACTCAACCATTATTGTGATTCTTAGACTAAGGCTTTAATGGCATTGTAGGCTTCAAAGTACGCTGGTAGCCGTTGGACCACTTGACTTAATGTTGAGTTCCGAACGCAACTCCCCAAAAAGAACCCGGGCCTAGTAAGGTCATTCCTACAACAGACCACACGTGGCTGAGGAACCGAAAAAGTGCCTAGAACAATATATAAATAGCTATAAACCAAAATACCTAAAGAAACTGAATCCCTAATTCCTGATGTATTAAAGTTTTAGACTACGTGCCCATAGTATACCTAATAAGAATGAATCTGATACTATACGTCAAATAATGGCGGAGGAGGCGGGAAAAGGCAGGAAAAGAGAGAGAGAGAGAGAGAGCTTTATATTTGTCCATTTGGTGTGTCCTTACTGAGTATCAAAGCAACTTATCCAGCGAGTCAATGAGGCATGATATGCATCACTTCATAGAGTCTAGGAAGCTTTGAAATCCTCCACCTTTTTTTTTTTTTTTTTTTTTTTTTTTTTTTTTTTTTTTTTTATGAACAGACAATTCCATTAAGAACTAAACACCAAAACAAGGTTCAGGACATAACCTGTTAAAATACATCCCATTAAGGTCTCCTTCAAAAACATCTAAAATGTCCACAAGCAGACTATCATAAAAAAGAAAATCAGCAGACATCCTATAGCTCATTCTTGCTAAACCGTCAGCACATTGCTTGGTTTGCTGGATGCAATGCTTAATATGAACTTGATGGAAGCGGCTAAGAAGCTGCCTACAATCATCCAAAATAGGAGAAACAATGTCATTTACATAATCTGCATTCCGCAACACATCAACAATGGACTTGGCATCCATCTCAATTTCAAGACAATGAATATTTAAAGTGCAACACAGCTTGAGGCCTTCACGCAGCCCCCACAACTCAGCAGTTTGCTACTGGTGACTCCAATGCGCTTAGTGAACCCAGCTACCCAATGCCCATCATCATTCCTCACCACTCCCCCACAACCAGCCAAGCCGTGAGGCTCACTGCATGACCCATTCGTGTTCAATTTCTTCCACCCTTGCTCAGGCCGCTCCCACTGAATCCTCCTTAATACCCTACGACTTTGCAACCTTGGAGCAACCACACAATGAATATACTCCATAGCTTGATACACAACATCCATAGCCAATCTTTGACTCCGACCTTTCCTATTGAAAACGATGTCATTTCTACTTTTCCAAATACTCCAAAGAGCAAAGGAAAAAACAATTTTCCAAGGGGTACCCGTGCCATGCATCCTATCATTAGTTCTAACATTAAGTGACAACCATTCCACCAAGTTAACATGCCAAAATTCATAATTAGAAGCCGTGACCCCTAGCTGAAATCCTCAACCTTTCATGTTTCTATTTTCTACCATATCCATATATGGTAAGCCCCTTCTAGGTTAGTTTGTTGCTTGAGATATTTTTTGATATTAGAATATTTTGTGCCTATATATGACAAAGATTAATAATAGATGTTGGATCAATGTGGTTCTTTTTATTATTTTTTTCTTTGAACTTTTCATTTTCATGTTTCATGTTCTTGTCAAGAAATTATTCACTCCTAAAGGAGGTCCTCCTTCCTCTCAAAGGAGGTGTGGGAGACCTACCCTGAGTCCCACGTAGAAGTAGGGACGAACCCGGTAGGAGGCCCAAGCCCCTTGACATTACCCCTAAAATGAAAATTAGTGTATATAGTATACCCATATTGAGCCCAAGAAAAATTAGAGTTTGGCCCCCTTGCTTTCAAAAGTTTGGTCCCCCTCCACAAAATAAAAACTAAAATCCAACCCAAACAATACCACAACCCAAATACTAACCCAAACAAGATCACAACTTAGTCCAAATAACAACATTCTTATACCCCAAAAAAAAAAAAAAAAAAAAAAAAAAAAAAAAAAAAACCCAGCCCAAACAACAATTATAAGCCATATTAACAACTGAAATTCACAACATAAATTCCAAGAAAAAGGGGATACAATCACGCGAGAGAGAGAGAGAGAGTCACAAGCCGACTCATTTCTTTGATCTGTTGCCTGTTGTTTGATTTGTAAATTTTGTTTTCAACCACAAGGCTTGAGAGGAATGGGTAAATAAGATCAAAGTGTAAAATTTTGAAGACATTAGCAGCGGCTTTACTCTCCTTGTGATTTGATTTCGGATTTGGTTATACATTGTTTCAAACACTGTTTTAGAATTCGAAGCCTCCATCCGCAGTAAACAGGAGAGGGTTGTATAGTTTTTTGTTTTTTTAATTTTAATTTGTTTGTAGAAGTAGAATAGAATCTTGCATGAATTCCCTGGCATGGTTTAGTAGTCATACAACCGTAACAATAAAATTGAGTATGAAATCATTTTGTTTTTGGTAAAAGTTGGGTCCAGCAATGCCGGCCAACATATTTAGAGGCCTAAGACGATATCTTCAAATGGAGCATTTTTATTACCATTTAAATAATATTTAACTAATATTTTATTTCGTAATTTTTTTAATAAAAAATTCCAATCTTTTTATTTTTTAATATGAATTTTTGTTTTTTGGAAAATGCTAAAACTATAACAAATTTTACTATAAAAAACTTATAAAGCGATGTAATAACTAATGCGATTATTGATACTTCAAGAAGATAATAAATAAGTATTTGAATGAATAATACTAAGGACATTATAAATTTTACAACATGAAACTTACAAAGATCAAGATGTATTACCAATCACAAAAAGTAATTCAAAAATGCATATAATAAGAGGTCGTTTGGTAATGTTGTTCTAGCAACGTTGTTTAAAAGTTGTGGAAATACATGTGGGTGAAAAAATATTGTAAAAATAAATATTATATTGTTTAAACAATGAAAACTGTTATTTTAACAACACACCCAAACATCCTCTAAGTTGTTGAAATTCACCAATCATATTCATTGTCATATTAATTTGTAAAAATTATGTAGTAAAATTTATAGTATTTTTAACATATTCTTATTCAAATTACTTTATAATTAGTGACACATCTATTTGTAAAACTTATATATTAAAATTTGTCTTATCTAAACCATTATTCAAATTTTTGTCTATATATCTCCAAAAATAAACTTAATTTTTGCACCCAAATTTGGGGCCCTTTCTCTTGCAGGGGACCTTAGGCAATGGCCTAAGTGGTGTAGGCCTAAGGCTACTCTGGGGTCCAGTGTCCATGGCCGGTTCATTTTGTTTCCATGTGAGTGTTAAAGTGTTCTTGTATACCCAACCCAAGCCGGTTCATTTTGTTTCCATGTGAGTGTTAAAGTGTGAAATCGAATTTTTTTTTCTAACTTTGAGAATCATAAATTTTTAGTGGATCTATTTTGAGTTTATATGGGCTGAAATCAAATGTACACCCCTGTAGTTGAAGTCCTAGTAGTGAATCCAAGGCCCAAGAGTAGATAGGGAGAAAAATCCAAGGCCCAAGTCCTAGTAGTGAATAAATATTAACAATTCTTTAAATATATATATATATATATATTTATATATTATCAAAGTGATAAGTTGCAAGCAATTTAACCTTACCTTCATAATTAGGGTTTATGATTGATACAATTTTTCACATACTTGTCATAAAAGTTGAGAAACCAAAAAAAGGCGCTTACATAAACTTTCTTGTTTTCTTTTCTTCCCAATTCCACTGAACTTCATTTATTTATTTACGGTTGTGTTTCTATGTTTCAAATTTCAATCACACCAATCATTCCCTCTTTTTTCTTTTCTTTTTTTAAGTTCTTCTTTTCTTTATAGAATCCTGCTATATAGAAGAATAATATTCGTCTTCTTTTTTATTTGATGAACAAACAGTGACCTTCCTCTTCAAGTTGGCATTACCCTGATCTTGATGCAATCTTAAAAAAAAAATAAAAAAAAAAATTCCTAGTCAATGATTTTTAAATTCAACAAATTATACAAATTTTAACCACCAAACAGAAACAAGAAGAAGAATAAGAGTTTCTTTAATTCCAGAATCCCAGCTAATAGATTCTAATAAAAATAAAAAGATAAAGACGAAAATGCACTTTTGGTCCTAGGCCGATTCTCGATTTGGTCCCTAAATTGATTTTGCTCCTAGGTCAGTTCCTGATTTTGAAAAATCATTTTTATTTTAGTCCCTGCCGTCAATCCAGTAACAAAAAAATCTGAGATGACAAACGGAGTGCATAGCTGGCATATTAAATGCTTACGCAGCCGAAAAGTAATGTTAGCATCCATATTAGCATTAAATTTAAAAAAAAATATATCAATTTTAACAAAATTTAAAAACGTAAAACAAAATTTAAAACATAAAAATACATCAATTCAGATTTGAATAAAAATAAACAAGAACATGAACACCAATCACCAGAACATCAAAAAATTTATAAAAAAAGAAATTAAATTAAAAAAAAAAACCTTAAATCTAATTTAATTAAAATTATTTTAAAAAACAAAAACAAAAATAAAAAATTATCCTTTTAATTCTTTTTCTTTTAACCTCATCAGCGATCAGACCCAAAATCTAAACTCTCTGTATCTCTAATTCTCTCTTTCTCTCTTCACCCTCGACGAAATCTCTCTCAGACCCGAACTCTCTCAAAATCTCATCTCTGTCGATCTGCCAAACTCTCTCAAATCTCAGTGATGAGGTCATCGCCGTCCATCGAACTCTTTCATCCTTCGATTTGCCAAACTCTGATTTGACCCAAACTCTCTCTACCTCAGTGATAAGGTCGCCTTTTTCGATGAAGTAGAGCACCGCCGCCTGTGATATCTACAGCTCAAGCTACTACTAGTTTACCTCATTATCCATGCTTAGCTTCTACTTATTAATGTCCTTTGATGCTCATAATTTTTGGGATTTTTGTTGAGGCTAGGTTTATGATATAGGCGTAAATACACTTTTGGTCCCTACATTTTGGGTTGTTTTTCGATTTGGTCCCTAAATTGATTTTGCTCCTAAGTTATTCCTTGATTTTTTTAAATCGTTTTTAAAATGGTCTCTGCCGTCAACCCAGTTACGGAATATGTTGAAGTGGCAAATGGATTTCACTGTTTGCTAATGTGGCTAATAAAATAATAGTAAAAAATACCATGTCAGCATTCACGTCAATGTTTTAATGACAAGTCAGCATTTTAATTAATAAAAAAATAAAAATAAAATCTTGAAAAAATTAAACTGAAAAAATTCAAAATCAAAAACAAAAAAAGAAAAAACTTTTACAGATCCTTTCTTTCTCTGTGTTTGTGTCTGTATCTTTCTTTCTTTCTTTTTTTTTTTTTCTTTTTTTTTTTTTTTTTTTTTCAGATCCTTTCTTTCTCTGTCTCTTGGTGCATATTTGTGTTTGTATCTTTCTTTGTTCAAGCTTTCAATCCCTCTCTCTCTCTCTCATAATCTCTAACATTTTCTCTCTCTCTAAACCCGACTCTCTAATCTCTAGGTTTTTCTAGTTTTCCGTGGGGTGGTCGATAATGGAGGTGGAGATTGGTGGTCGGGGTGGAGATCGGTGTGGTTGGGGTTGTCGTGGTGGAGATCAGTAATCCATAGGTCTTGGATTATGGGTGTGGTTGGAGATGGAGATTGAGATGGTTGGGTTTGGTTGGAGAGGCTAGGTTTTTCTAGGTTTCAGTGAGGGTGGGCTGTGGCCGTGGAGAAGGAAACGGTGACGACAGCTGATCACGCTGCTGGTTGTGGGTCTTCAGTGGCGCTTTTGAAGAGATGAAAGCCATGAAATGGGTGAGCCCAGACCTACTCATTAAAATCGATGTTAGAAATTTAGACCCCTTAAACAACAATTGGATTAACCTAGTTAATTAGCCAAATGATTAACTTAGTCAAATTATACAAATCTAGGTTATCACAATCAAATAATCATATAAGGTATATAGCAGCGGAAATATAAATAACACAAAAATATGATGACCCAGAAAAACCAAACCAGTAAAAAACCTAAGGAGGATTTAACCCAGTAAAGAATCGAAGTTCATACAATAGAATTTAGACCACTAACATTCTATTGCTACCCACCAGTAAAACTTACTAACACAACCACGTGCAAACTCCGAATCCATGAACTCCTTCTTTCTTGGATTCTTCAACAAGTACAAGCACCCCGGCTTGTGTTTTCTTTAAGCTCTTATGGCAGCAACCGAATGATCATCAAGTTCTTAAATAAATCTCCTCCTTGATAATCCTAAACTTGTATGAAGGAAAGCTCCTCAAGAATCTCACAAGAGATTCACACAAACAGCAATATGAGCAACAAAGATCTTAGAGAGGTTTGGGTACAAAATCCTAGATACAAAAGAGGCACACTCTTCTCTCTCTAAAAAGTATCTTAAAAACGTGCTTAGGATTTCCTTTATATACTAGGAGAAGTAGATCTGAAACCTTAATCCTTAATGGGCTTGGGCTGAGTTGGAAAATTCTGCAGAAAAACAATATGACTGAGTTTCAATCAATCGAGTCTAATTTTCAATCGATCGAGCCAGGCAGATTTACACAGTAAATCCTACAGAATACTCGATTCCAACTTACATAAAACACGTACTCTGAGCAACTCTAAAACAATACTAAACACCTGTTTTGATCATGGTTTGCCAACATTACACATTAGAGTTCTAAATACATTAGTTCCTAAGTCTTTAAAACCTAACAATCGAGTCACGAAAGCCATCATTGTTGGCCTTGCAATTCAGTGACCCAGTGTGACGTTTCAGATCTAGCCATTGACGAAGTGGATGACCGAAGCAGAGATTTTAAGGTCTGGGTTTGTTGATGACTGAAATAAGGAGCTGCTTATGGTTTCTGGGTTGTTAATCTCAATGGGTTTGTTGCTTGATCTCTCTAAATGTTTATTTCTAGGTTGTAAATTTGCAGGTTTGATGTAATTTTTCTGGGTTTGTTGTTTGATATTGATTTATAGGTTCGATGTTCACTTCATTTTTTGGATTTCATGTAAATTTCTGGGTTTGATGTTCATCTCAATTTATGGGTTTAAGTTGATGAGATTAACCAAAAACAAAAGCAAAAAGAATTAAAATGATTATGAATTTTTATTTTTTAAGAAATGATTTTAGTTTACATTAGATTTTCGGTTTTTTTTTTTTTTTAATTTTCTTAGCTGTCTTTTTTTATTAATTTTCTTAGCTGGATTTTTTTATTAATTTAAATGCTGACATGGCATTTAAAAAATGTTAAATATATATTTTTTACTATTATTTTATTAGCCACGACAGCAAACAGTAAAATCCGTTTGCCACTTCAGCATTTTTCGTAACTGGGTTAACGGTAGGGACCATTTTAAAAATGATTTTAAAAAATCAAGGACTAACTTAAGAGCAAAATCAATTTATGGACCAAATCGAGAAACGGCCCAAAATATAGGGACCAAAAGTGTATTTACGCCTATGATATATGAGTTGTACCTGTCCTGTATGTAGTTGCTATGTTTGCTTGATTCTTGTTTATGCCTTTTGTAGTTATTTTTGCTTCTTTCTCTTTTCTATGTTTAATGGAAAGGGGGAAAAGTAGAAAATTTATATTTGTGGAAAATGGGAAATGACATTTAAGATTCGGTGTGGTGGTAACTTGTTTTTTGTGGCTTGTTTTTTGGATCGGTGGTTGGGTTCGCTAATGATTTTGGTTTGGGTTGTGATCTGGGTTTCGTTTGTGTTTGATCTCTATTTGTGATCTAGGTCTGTGTTTGTGTTTGATCTTTCTTTCTTTTTCTTTCTTTTTTTCTTTTGTGTTGTTGTGATCTGGGTCTGTGTTTGATCTCTATTGGTGATCTGGGTCTATGTTTGTGTTTAATCTTTGTTTCTTTTTCTTCTTTTTTTCGTTTATGTTGTTGTAATCTAGGTCTGTGTTTGATCTCTATTTGTGATTTGGGTCTGTGTTTGTGTTTGATCTCCATTTCATTTTTTCTTTTCTTTTTTTTTTTTTTCGTTTGTGTTGTTGGGATCTGTGTTTGAGTTATTGGTTGCTGGGTTTGACTTCTTCGTTGCTAGATTTGATTGGGAAGAACACGAAGAACAAGTTGTAATGGTCTTATGAAAATTAATAATGATAAGTAATAATTTTTTTTAATTAAATTAGATTTAAGGTTTTTTTTTTAATTTAATTTCTTTGTTTATATAAATTTTCTGATGTGGCTTTGTTTAAAAAATTTTAAATGCTGACGTGTCATTTAAAAATGCCAAATAATTATTTTTGATAATATTTTAATGGTCATGTCAGCACCACATCAGCAAACAGGACATTCCGTCTGTCATGTAGGAGGTTTCCGTTGCTAGGTTGACAGCAAAGACCAAAATAAAAATGATTTTTTGAAATCAGGGACTGACCTAAGAGTGAAATTAATTTAGAGACTAAATCGATAATCAACCCAAAATGTAGAGACCAAAAATACATTTTCGCCAAATATAAAATTGCAAAAGTGTAACACAGAATGCTCATGTGATTGCATTAATGGATGAAAGAATACATAAATACCAGGCCCTTAAATATGACTTGCTGTCCTCCTTTCTGCACGACTGCATGAGGCCCCCACATCCACAATTTGGAAATTTTTTTAGAAACTCAAGAATTGTAATAATAACAATGGTTAGGAAATTTTAAAATAATATCATTAATTCATTATCATTTTTTTTTTTTTTTTTTTTTTTTTTTGTGGAGGAATAAGCATTGTCTTTGCACTTTGATTCCGTTCTCATGGACCATGAGACATGAATCATGATATTGCATCTTTTATGTATGGGTTTGGTTTATTTTGTACTTTTTTAAAAAGAATTTCTTTTTATTTTAATGAGAGATTGTCACATCACCCACTAACTAAATAATAGATAGGGATTGAAATCTAATACCACTTGTTATTGTGTATTTTAAACAAAAAGACATACCTAGTGAAAAAAATACTGGAAGTAAGTCAAATCCTTTATATATAACAAAAAAAATGATAAACAAAAAAAAGAAGGAAGAAAAAATAATTTTAAAGAAAATCTCAAAATTGTAATCTCAATTTCATAACTAATTACTACCAATTGGAGCATTCTCAGTTTTGCAAGCATGAAGCATATAATAAGAATATGTAATCTAACGATTAAATTTTCAAAATACACATATAATAAAAAGAGACAGGAAGAATTTGAAGGTTCTTTATTATAAACCAGTTAAGTGTTGGTTTGATATAACTATTTTTATTACTTAATTTTGAATAAAAATAAATTGGGCTAAATATAGTTTTTTTTTTTTTTTTCTAACATGAAATTTTAAAAACTATACATAAATAAATAAGAAAAATAAATTAAAAATAGTTCAAGCCAAAAGCATATGATTCATCATTGTAGAAAATTACTAGAATAAATAAAGTCTCGCCTATTTAGGAGAATTCGGTGATGAAACATGAATTTAAAAAAAAAAAAAAAAAAAAAAAAAGAAGAAGAAGTTAACTAATGCCATAAAGAGTATTTATTTAGGAAATATTTTTAGAAAATTTTTATGAAAAAAGAAAAAAGAAAAAAAGCAATTGAATTTCTGATGGTTTTTTATGTTTCTTATGCTCATGTTAAAGAATGCTCTTAGACAATTGTTAATAAACCATTCTAGGAAATTTTTGACACCACTTTTATAGTAAATAGAAAAAATATCAAAAAAAATTAATTGTTTTTTATTTTCCCATAAAAAATTTTTAAAAATATTTTCTAAACCAATGTCCATATGTAGGACATCTCTTAACTTTTTTCTATTTCTTATTAAAGTAAGTATTAAAATTTTTCTAAAATGATTCATTAATAAAATGACAAAATTTAGGTACAATACCTTAGATTCCCTTATTAAATTTCAGTCATATATTTTTTTCTCATGAGATAGAAGTATATTTTTAATTAAATAACCTCATGATTGAATTTTAAAAGAGGAATCTAAGGAACAATATCTAAATATTGTACATAAATTTTACCCTTAATAAAATACCCCAAACAATGCTAGAAACATAATCACTTCACAACATACCATGCGGTAGACTGTGATTAGAAAAAATTTGTTAACTTTATTATATATGTCTTAGTTTCAGAAACTTTTTTGGAATTCAAAATTGAATTAAAAAAAGTAATGCATGTGGGAATTAGGAGTCAAATCTAATTATAATGAGTTCTTTATGCAAATGTCATTACATGTTTTTGGAGTATGGGTTTTCATTATTGTTGTTGCCCTCTAATCTACAATTTAAGGAGCTAAATGCCATACGCTGATAATTTTGGCGCAAGAACTTTGGACTAGTGGCGTTTAATGCAAATTCTCAGGTAAAAAAAAAAAGTGGTGTTTAATGCAAGGGTTCGGGACTTTGGGTCCGTACTTTTGAACTTTGAAGTTTGAACTTTGAACGGGGAATCGGGTGTTAAATTACATGTACATGTGTAAGGACTAATTTTCTTGCCTTCTTTTTTATTTGAAGGAGAAAAAAGAAATTACTGATTTTTTTTTTTTTTTTTTTGAAAAACAAACACACACACAAAAAGGAGAGGAAAAGGAGTTCTAATACAAAAGCACGCCACAACTCCACTCAAAAGCCATGGTAACTTTTAAGGGATAATAGGGCAATTTATATTACACACAACACACTCTCTTAAGCAATATGGGACAATTACCTTTTTTTTTTTTTTTTTGAGAAACAAACACACACACACATAAGGGAAAGAGAAAGGGTTCTAACACAAATTCACACCACAACTCTACTCAAAAGCCATAATAACTTTTAAGGGAGAGTGGGGTAAGTTATACTACATACAACACACAGAAATTACTGATTTTAGTGAGGTTATTTTGTGTTTGGTTTTAGTCCGTGTGCCCAAAGCCCAAAGGTTTCATAAAGTGCTCACAATTTTATATTACAAAGCATTAAAAAACACACATACAGAAGTTTCTTAAATGTCGTAGGTTAGATTCTTTAATTAAATTCAACTGCATAATTGTATTGATTAATGTAACACAAATGGTATATTATCTTCACTTAGAAACTAAAAAAAAAATCAATTATTTAATTTATTAGTCAATACATCCATAAAGTTTAATTTAATTAGGAACCCAAAAGTACGACTTCTAAAAAGTAAAAATCAATACTTAAGTTTTGCCTAAACTAAGACTTTCAGGGTTTAAATTATTCATGTTGTCTTCTCTTAACCCTAACTGCTCTTGCAGCCAGAGGTTTATAGAAATATCAAGTCTTGTTCATAGTACAAGTCTTTCTCCCCTCTTAAGACTTTCCTTGATAAATGTACAGATCCAGAAGCACAAGTATTGGTTGGGACTTGGGAGCATCCGAGCATGAAAAGTAGAGGGGGAAGAACTTCACAAAATTCTTAACAGCAACAGCGTTCAACATAGAAGCTAGCCATGGAAATGAGTCTAATGAAAATCTGGGGAACTCAAAATGGAGTGACCGCTAAAGACATAGTAGGCAACTTTTTACTATCCAAGTTCAGTGATCCTACGGACAAGGCTTGGATGCTACATAATATATAGCCCATGCTCTTTCAATAAAAACTTCGTTGTGTTGCTGGAGGCTATAAAAGTTTTTGTGGGGATTAAAAGTTCCAAGAGGCGAGGCTAATGGAATTCCCTATTATGCTTTGCAATGGATTAAATTCTATGATAAATAAGTTCAAGTGGGGAAAAGTGAGAAAAAGAAAATTCATTGAATGAAAAGGGACAAACAATGCAGGGTCGGAGCCAAAATTTTTTGCTTGGGGGCCAAATTGTGAATACTAACATATTAGCCAAGAGTAGTATTCCATCAAAACAAACCCACGCACACATAAATAAACACACACACACACACACAGCACACACATGCATAAATAAACCTTAATATTTTAATACTAGAGTAAGCTATAATTTATAAATTTATTGCATACAAAATTGTCAACTTTATTTGAAAATGGTTATATAGTTTTTTTTTTTTTAATAATTTGATAATTAGAACGGAGAGAAGGAATTTCAATCTTGAATATCTTGAAAATAACAAGAGATGCCAATCAATTGAAAATAGATAATTAGTTAAAGCTTAGTTAACATTTCTATCTTCTATGATGCAAAAATGATTATTTGTTTTATACAATGAAAGCATGAGCTCTCATGTTCTTAATTGTGGTCATATCCCCAATGATATGTATTTGTTTTTTAAATTTCATTCATCTATTTATGTCTATCTTAAAAAAACTTTCGATTTTGAATAAGTCATATTTAATAGATGGTGAATGATTTGAAAAATATAAGACTAAACAAAGGATTCTTTTGAAAATTTGAAAAAGAAAAATTCGAGTCCCATCCCAAGAATCTTGCAAACTATGAAAGAAATATATAGCTTCATGTTTAGTTTTTAATTTTTTTACCAACTTTACGCTTAGGAGCTCTCCTTCTCACATACGGTGAGGCTATCTCTACTACAGTGTGAGTAGTGCTACTTCTCTTCCTCTACGTGTTTTGGCTTTTAGGGGTGAGAGTTTGTCATTCCTTCCTTGCTAAGGTCTAAACAGCATGGATTCTGATTTTATAGAATGACTGCAACAAATTAGTTTGACGGTAGAAGAGGGAGAGATTATCACTGTCCGCTCAAACCATCGTGAAAAAACTCTAAAGGAGTGTTCTCTCAGTCTACTAGGACGCTTTCTCACTTCAAAAACCATTAATCTCAGGGTTGCAAAGAATCTACTATGATCAGTTTGGAAAATGGGGAATGATTTGAAGATTATTGAAGTGGGTGACGGACTTCTTCAGTTCAAGTTTTCATTGGAAATTCAATTACTGTGGGTCATGAATAATGGTCCATGGAGCTTTGATAATAATCTTCTGCTCTTGCGAAGGTGGGAGGCAGGTATGACGGCATTCTCAGTTACTTTCCATCACGCTTCTTTTTGGGTGCAAGTTTGGGGATTGCCCTTTGATCTCATTACAGAACAAACGGGATGGGACATTGTTAAGCTATTGGACGAGTGGTGGATGTGGATAGTAAGGCGATTGCGTTGGACCAAGCTCGGTTCTTGAGGATACGTGTGGAATTGCCACTTGATAAACCAATTTGGCGTAGAGCTCCAGTATTAACCCTGGAGGGTGACAAGGTGTGGGTGGCGTTCCAATACAAGTGGCTCCTGGGATTATGTTATAACTGCGGGATGTTGGGGCACGAAGTGAAAGGGTGCAACACTGAGATGAGAAGGCAGGGAGAGGATAGCCCATATGGTGTATGGTTGTGAGCTAGAGTTCGGAAGCCAAAGTTTTACAGAAGCCATTAGCCACCAAGCCCACAACGGCAAAATACGACGGAGACAACAAACGGCCAACAAGCATCGCGTGAGAAGCACGCGCCTGAAACTGAAACCCCATTAATTGATCCTGATATTTCCGATATGGACAAAAACGTTACGGAAAGTCAACTGGCATTAATTACGAGTAATGAAGAGCAAACATTCCCTTTTTCCATACACGTCAGGACTCCATGATGACCATAATGCTCCCAGGATGCGCACATAACGTAACATTAAAGATCCTAATCCCTAAAATAAAGGAGCACATAATGGGGACAGCTTGATTTCCGTTCTAATCTCCTTCGTGACCATTAGCAAGGGCGAGGAAACAAACCCTAGTGCATTATTAAAACCAACACGTGACTACGACATGTCATGTGACTTTCAAAAAATCGAAAAAACAAAGGAGAAAAAATGGAAAAGAAGGGCACGGTGTGAATAGCAAGATACAATTGAGAAAACAAAAACTGATGGGAAGGGAAGAAGGAAAAAAAGAGCATGTACCGTGGATGGAGAAAGTATTGACAGTGGCAGCACGAAGCGTAACAAAACTATGGTGACTTTTTCAGATTGCATAACGATGGAGGCTGAAATCCAGCCCTGCCGAGCACAATGATTGTCCTAAGTTGGAACTGCCAGGGGCTTGGGAACCTCCGTGCAGTCACAGTCCTCTCTCATTAAGTGAGAGAAAAAGCTCACCATGTTTTGTTCCTTATGGAGATGAAACAAACTGTAGAGGAGATTAAAAAGATTCAAGAGGATTTGAGATAAGATACTATGTTGGTAGTACCTTGTGTTCGGAGGGCAGGGGGTTTGGCTATGCTTTGGAAGTCTGGGGTATCACTAGATATTCAAACATACTCTCTAAACCATATTGACGCCCACATCCTCAATGACCCATCTACACCATGGAGGCTGACAGGTTTCTATGGTAGACCGAAAGACCATCGGAAGCACGAATCTTGGAGTTACCTACATCACCAGCATTCAAGAGCCTTATTGTCGTGGGTGTGTGTAGGAGATTATAATGAAATCCTAACGTCCGATGAGAAACAAGGGGGAATACCAAGGGCAGGTCGATTAATAGAGGAATTTCAATGTGCTTTATTACATTGTGGCCTTATTGATCTAGGTTTTAGTGGGAATAAGTTCACTTGGAGAAATGGCCATTCGGGAGATGCATTTGTTCAAGAGAGACTAGATAGGGCCTGTACTACAGTTGAATGGAGAGAGTTATTCCCTCACAGTAAGGTTACTCATCTACATGCAGCCTACTAGGATCATGTGTCTATTTTACTCACAACTCAAGGGGCTAACTAGACGAAAGAAGATACCAAAGTGATTTGAAGAAAAATGGGCTTCTCATCCGGAATGTGAGCATATAATTATGGAAGCTTGGCATGGTATAAACCCCACGAACAGCCCCATGTTTAGGCTATTTGAAAAAATAAAAAAGTGTCGCATGGCCTTGGTGGGGTGGAATCGCAACATGGGAAGTTTGAAGGTACGTATTGATGAAAAGTATAAGGAATTGGAGTCCCTAACAGAGATAAACAACACTGAAAATATTGGCCAAATTAATAAGGTGAGGGATGAGATCAATGCATTACTACTACAGGATGAGTTGTTCTGGAGGCAAAGATCAAGGGCAATCTGGCTACCAGCTGGAGATAAAAATACAAAATATTTTCATCATAGGGCAAACCAAAGACGAAGGAAAAATCAGATTATTGGGTTTATGGATGAAGGTAGTAGATGGTGTACCTCAAACATTGAGATCGTAGGGTGGTTGAATCATATTTCCAAAATTTATTTTCATCAACCAACCTGAGCAACATGGAGTCTGTATTGGAGACGGTGGATAAGGTGGTCACCCCGGACATGAACAATATACTCTTACAGCCATACACACCAATTGAGGTCAAGCAAGCCTTGTTTCAGACGCACCCCTCCAAATCGCCTGGGCCAGATGGTATGTCCCCTTTCTTTTTCCAAAAGTTTTGGCATATTGTTGGTAGTGATGTCATTAATGCTGTATTATCTGTATTAAATTCCGAAAATCTCTTGCATAAGATGAATTACACTCACATTATGTTAATACCTAAGAAAAATTAGCCAAAACTTGCATCTAAATTTCGACCCATCAGTCTTGGTAATGTGGTGTGTAGGATTGTCTTAAAAATGTTATCCAACCGCTTGAAAATTATTTTGCCTAATGTGATTTCTGACTCACAAAGTGCCTTTGTTCCTCAGCGGTTAATTACTGACAACACTACTGTAGCTTATGAGATTCTACACAGAATGAGAAATAAAAGAAGAGGGAAGAAAGGACAAATGGCCATTAAATTGCATATCAGTAAAGCATATGATCGAGTTAAATGGGAGTTTCTATGTAGAATTATGCTCAAAATGGGACTTGATTCAAAATGGGTCCAGCTAGCAATGGAAACAATTTGTACAACATCATACTCAGTGCTCATCAATGGGGAACCAAAAGGTTTTATTACTCCATCCCAGGGTATAACAAGGAGACCCTCTCTCCCCATACCTCTTCCTCCTATGTGCAAAAGGCCTTTTATCATTGATAAGATCCAATGTCGCTTCCCAGAAATTACATGGTGTTCAGTCATGTCGAAATGGGGTTTGTATCTCTCATCTCTTGTTTGCAGATGATAGCTTCATCTTCTACCAAACTACAGTGGAGGAATGTCAAAATCTGCTACACCTTTTGGGAAATTATGAGGCTGCCTTGGGTCGAGCTATAAATAGGCAAAAAACCTCAATCTTCTTCAGCAAAAATACAAGTATCGAAGTAAAGGCTAACATACAAGGATTGCTAGGGGCTCGGGTTATAGAGGATTGTATGACATACCTTGGGTTACCAATGGTTGCTGGAAAATCTAATATAAATACCTTCAAAGCCCTACAGGAAAAAATAAATAAAAAGGTGTTGGGATTGAAGGAGAAATTTATTTCAAAGGCCAGGAGAGAGATCTTGATTAAAACAGTGGCACAAGCTCTACCATTCCATTAATTCAACCCTAGCTAAATATTGGTGGGCCTAAACCAAAGATGAGAAGAAAGTACACTGGATTAGTTGGAAGAAGTTGTGTATGCCAAAAGGAAGAGGTGGAACGGGGTTTAGGGACATTGAGGCTTTTAATCTAGCTATGCTTACTAAGCAATGTTGGAGATTGATCCACAATACCCACTCCTTATTCTATCGGGTATATAAATTCAAGTACTTCCCCACATGCTCCTTTATGGAGGCAAATTTAGGCAATAACCCTTCATATGTTTGGAGAAGCTTGTTGGTTGCAAGGGAGGTGATTAGGGAAGGTTCAATGTGAAAGGTAGGGGATGGATCCTCAATACAAGTCTCAAACCATAAATGGTTGCCAAACAGACGGTGTTCCTAGGGACTCCTAGGCCTCAAATGTATGTTAATGAGTTGATTGATAGGGCCACAATGCAGTGGGATAGGGAGAAGATCTTCGATTTGTTTTCCTACAGGACTAGGATGGATATTTTATCTATCCCCTTGAGCAGCAACTTGGCTCATGATTTTCTAGTTTGGAAGGAAAATAAGTCTCAGACTTTCACAATGAAATCATCCTATCAAGTGGCGTGCAAGCTGAAGGAAGCAACTTCGGTTGAACATTCTACAGCAATTTCAGACCGGCATATCTGCAGCAAAATGTGGAAGCTGAAAATCCCTCCGAAGGTTTGAACTTTTGTATGGCGGGCATGCTCCAATATATTGCCTACCAGAGACAATCTCCATCGAAAAAAAAGGAAAGAGTTGACCTAAGATGTGAACTATGCTGCCAACATCATGAATCAACTGGTCACCTGTTGTAGGAATGTCCATTCGAAAGAAATGTATGGGCTTTATGTAGTGGGAAGATTCAAAAGTGTTCAAATGAAGCTCAGGATTTTTTTCTACTATTTCGCACAATGGTGAGAAGACTTCCTCAAGCTAAACTGGAAAAATGGGCCATGGTCTCCTAGGCAATATGGAATGCTTGAAATAAATTTTATTTCAAGCAAGTCCAACTCCACCAAAGAAAGATCCTTGATGGCGCCCTTGGATACTTAGCAGAGTACCAGCATTTTTTGGCTGCACAGAATAGTGTTGTACATGGAGATTAACCTGGTGTATTTGTGCATGTAGTGCTCGCAATCTTTATTCCTACACTGCTGCATATTGTAGTCTTTTGTCTTGTAATGATGCCCTCTGAGTTATCGGGTCCAAAGGGCTTAAGTTGTATACCACTTCATATCAATAAAGTTTTTCTATCTTTTACCTCAAAAAAAAAAAAAAAATTTATTTATTGGTGTGTATATTAAATAAGCATATGATATTATGATAAGACGTGATTAAATCATAGGTGCCCCATCCTTGCATTGAGACGGGAGCAAGAAAGGTAGAAGTGGAGTGATGGAATTTTTCCATCATTAATGAAATGATCTCAATATATGAGAGAGAGAGAGAGAGAGTTTTGGAGATAAGTAGTAAATATGTAAAATATATATATATATATATATATCACACACTTTTGGGACAAATTGGAGCAAGTTGGGCCATGCAAGGAAGACAAATCCATTCTCTAGGGAAGACCCATGCAAGATAGAAGGAGAGGGTGATAGAGCAGGGACAGGGCAAAGGAGTTTTGCCATCCCTACTCTAGAGCCAGATACTATTTATGAGACAAATATGAGATAGCATCACTAATATAAAAGCATTTTGAAACTAGGCTCATGCCTTATATTTATTGGTCCAAAACAATAAAATTCTTACAACAATACCATTTTTGGTTTCTACATTTTGGAATTATTTTCAATTTGGCCCCTACTATTAACTCATTAATAAAAATTGGCTACAAGTTGAAAATAAGAAAGACCAAATTGACTGATACTAAAATGTAAAAACCAAATTAATTGTAATCCCAAAACGTAAGGACCGAAATTGTATTTTTGCCTAAAATTCTTTGTTGTTTAGAAGAAAAGAAAAGGAAAAAGAAGTATTAAGGCTATGTTTGGTTGGGTGGAAGGGTAGGGAAGAGAAGAGGAAGGAATAAGGGAGGGAAAGGGAAATAAATTATTTCTTTTATGTGTATTTGAATGAGTAAGGGAAGAGAAAGAAGAGAGAAAAAATAAGAAAAATAACAATAAGAGTGTATTTTACAATTCTATCCTTATAAGGGAGGAAAAGGATAAAGGAAAGGGAAATAAATTATTTCCTTTGTGTATTTGGATGAAGAAGGAAAGAGAAAGAAGAGGGAAAGAATAAGAAAAATAATAATAATAAGAGCTTATTTTAAAATTCTATTCTATAAATTATGAATTAATAATATATTATAAGGATATAAAAGTAATCTCACAAAAAATTAAAACTCACAAAATTTTAAAACTCTCAAAGGGTATAAGAGTAATTTTATGGATTTGGAGGGAAAGTAAAAACATAAAATATTGGGTGGACCCATGGAAAAAATTTCTCTCCACTCTCCTTTATTTCCTTTCAATGAAACAAAGGATTATAAGTCTTTTCTTTTCTCTTTCCTCTCCTTTCACCCAACCAAACGTAATGGATGGAAAAGTGAAGAGATTAAAACTTTTTTTTTTTAGAAGAAAAATGAGATGATATAAAATGTAGTTTGTATAAATTTATTATTGTGTCCATTTACGTTAAATAGTTTTTTTAAAAATTGATCTCAACATAAAAAATAAATAAATAAAAAGGAAGAAAAAAAAAAAACCTAAACATTAATTGAAAAGAATTTTTTTTTTTTTTAAAAAAAAGAGAGAGAGAAGAAGAAGAGAAACCAATGTTAAACACAAGTAAGTGGGAGGAGATGGGTAATTTTTCATCAAGCTTCCTCTTCCCTCCACATTTTCTCTCCAAAGTAGAGAGATTCCAAAATCACCTCAAATGTTGAGCAGGTGAGAAAACTCCTCGCCCCTATTTTCTCTCTCATTTTCCCCTCAACCAAATACCCCTATCATATTATTTTTGCTTCACTCTTCTCTCGCCCATTTACCATCCCCAATAATCACCCCAACTAAATGGGTACTAAAATTATTTCCAATGAAATTAACAGATATTTATTTTTATTTTTAATTTGCCTCCAATAAGCTCACCATCCCTTAACAAAATGGTACCAAGCATAGCAACAATATACACACATATTATAATAAGGATATCAATAAAGTTAGGGTTGTCAAAAAATATTCTTAGCAATTATCTTACACTTCTTTTTTTATTAATAATTCGATAGTTATAATGAAGGAGATGAAATTTAAACCTTGGATGTTTCTATAGAAAACACCAGGAGATGCTATCTGGTTGAGCTACAAAGCTCTTGAAAATTACTATATAACACCTTATAATTGCCTATTATCTCACATTTGGGCCACCACATTCTATAATTTAAATTTCATTAATTAACTCATGTGTGACGTATTAGGCAAATTAGGTGTTGTCGTAAATTTTGGTTGTGGCTCTAACTTTACTGTAAGGATATTTATTTAAAGTAGCTATTGAATTTTTAAGTTTTATCATATGTCCTCACTCCTCCCATGTTGAATTTGATGTTCTATAAAGTACATTTTGATCAGTAATAAGTAAAAACTATATAGTTGTTGACAGTGTGTATTTACTCAAAGTATATGAATGGAACTTTTTGATATATACAAATTATCAAATAATGGATAGAAAATTAATCGACATTTTATGAAATTTAAAATAATCTATATACATTTAAATTCAAAACTAAGGGAAAATTCAATTAAATCTCAAATTAAATTTCAATTATGGACTAATTTGTGTCATGTGTCCAATAAAAATTTTTAATTTTTGTACCAAGTGAATTAATGAGTTTAAGAATCCAATTTTAGTGAAATATTAAAAAAAAAAAAAAAAAACCAATCATATATCTACTCAACAAAAATTACCACACTTTCTATCTTATTAAAATTTAGAATAAAATTATCATAAATATATTTAACTTAGTTAGGAATATTAATATGCATCTAATTATGTTTATAAATCTCAAATTAAATTTCAATTATGGACTAATTTGTGTCATGTGTCCAATAAAAATTTTTAATTTTTGTACCAAGTGAATTAATGAGTGCAAAATACTAAGAATCCAATTTTAGTGAAATATTAAAAAAAAAAAAAAAAAAAAAACAATCATATATCTACTCAACAAAAATTACCACACTTTCTATCTTATTAAAATTTAGAATAAAATTATCATAAATATATTTAACTTAGGTAGGAATATTAATATGCATCTAATTACATTTATTTTTTCTAATAATTCAATCAATTGTGGATATTTTTATGATTAACAAAAATTTTATACTTTTAAATGCACATGCTAGTTTATATATAAACTCAAAAGCATCATTTTTGTTTGATAATCGAAGAAGAAGAAGAAAAGAATAAAAATTGTAATAAAACCCTTCTATCCTCGTGTGTAGTAGGATGGTATATATTGATTTTTGTTAGGACTTTTATACAAACAAGGAAACCAATGCTTATTTTAAAGTAAGTGATTACATTATTTGTTTAATTTATAGGATTCAGTAAGTGTAAAAGGTAACAGTTAAATCAATTCATCGCTCTCTTTTCAATTGGATTAAGTTTCTATTAGTATAGTATTTTAGAGGCTTTTAGAGATGAAAAAAAAAAGAGGAAAATACTATAGTTACTACAAAGAGTAATGTTAAAGACACAAATTATTTTACAACATTTTTACAAACTGTTATTATGGGCAACTTTTCATTAGCTTTTATCCAAGCCCACCACTAATATTACTTTTTTATTTACAAATAATCATTTGCAACATTAGCAGTTTGTAAAATATTTTGTAAAAAAATTTGTGTCTTTAGCATTACTCTACTATAAAATATTTACAAACGGATGTAATAATAAATGCAATTAGTAAACTTTAACAACCTATAATTAATAAATGTTTGAATTAAATTTTTGTAATTGTTGACACTTTAATTTATAAACCTTATGTTGTAAAATTTGTGTATCTCTAGCATCATTCATGAGGGAAAAAAAATCGCTCAACCTTTTTTTTAAAATAAGTTTATTATCATAAGCTTTGGGGCATTTTTTGTGTGGGGGTTGGGCATTTTTTAGTAGGGCCTTAGCCCTTAGGCATGGGCCTTGGACTGACCTTGGTAATGATCACCCATGTTCTTGCTTTCAAGAATCAAGGAAGCGCCCGTTGATGCTCTTTGAGTAGAGTTTAAAGCATCTCTCCAAACCGTAAGAACACAATATAGATTTGGGTTTGCATTTTGTGATATTTGAGGATGATGCACTAACTACGACCCAAAGCCATGATCAGTTCTAATAGTGTAGAATTTGCTTAGTCTAATTCCTCAATCGTATCAAATATAAGAAGAGAAAGCTTAAAGATACAATAAAATCTCAAAACATTTTCATAATACTCTTGTTTATGAGTTGTGGTGGACTGGTAGGTCTCGCTATCATTTTTGTTTTATTTTATTGACTTATGGTAAGTTGACACCACACTTGAGAAAATATTATAACATTTTGTAATATCTATATGTTAGATTTAGATTCTTTTCATGGCTGGGATTTTTGTTTTGTGCACAGGAACTTCAATTTTGGCTCAAAATTCTGTATGATTTTAAAGCATAATTATGCTTTTGCTTCTTTGGATGGCGATGGATTAAGACCACTGTCCATGTAATGTGCATCTTGGATTTCAATGTTGTTCAGGGAAGAAAAAAACACCCATCTGTCTTCATGAGGTAATTAATTCAATCACGAGCCAGTTAGATTGGATTAGATGTAACTGATTAATATATTGCATGTAACTAATTAATTAAGTCTCCGATAAACATTTTCTGTTGTCTTATCATGAGCTATTAGACATTATTGATGTCTTATCATTTTCTCCTGAGAAAGAGATATGAATTGTCATTTCTCAAAGAAAAACCCATACAAAAAGAGAGAAGAAAATGACAGTCAAGGAAGTACTTCATTTTTTTTTTTTGCTAACCATCAAGGAAGTACTACATGTCCCGAAGAGGTAGTAGAGCTTTCATTAATTCCAAAGTTGAAAGTCGCAGAAAGATATAATGTTATGCATAACAGACCATGTATGAAGCATGATATCCCACCAATGGACTGAAAACGAAGGTGTAAGAGTTGGCATGAACCTCTTGATGTGAAATCTTCTAATATGCCCATAATCAGCGTAGGAAGGCCAATGGCCACTATAATCCTGTTTTTTCAACGACATAAATAGTTAATAAATGATGATAAGAGCAATTATCATGAAGTAGATAATATAGGTTAATATAGATTTAAATCCTCTAGATTTCTTAAGGTACTCTACTAATAGATTTCCTTAAATTCTAATCATTTTTTAATGATTTAATGGTCTAGATTCTGCAATATCAGCATTCCACTAATAATATTATTAAAATAATAAAATAATATTGCAAACAAAACAATTAAGATTATTGTTAGTGGAATGCTGACATGACAGAATCTAGACCATTAAATCATTAAAGAATGGTTAAGATTTAAAGAAATCTATTTGGTAGAGTACCTTAGGAAATCTAGAGGATCTAAATCAAAAATTCTATTGTATTTATAAGATTTTTAAATCATATCATATTATGGGTACCTTGGATGTACAGATTTATAGCCTTTGGCTTTTACACAGCTTATAAGGCAGAAAGTGGGGGAAGATTCTTTTGATGTGAGACTCCAAGGATGCCATGTAAAAGCCAAAGGCTATAAATCAATACATCCGAGGTACCCACAATAAATAACTGATAGTACACTACTCCTTCGCTTCACAACTTATAAGGTCGAAAGTGGGGGAAGATTCTTTCGATGTGGGACTCCAAGGATGCTGTGTAAAAGCCAAAGGCTATAAATCAGTACATCCGAGGTACCCACACATATCATATACCTTATAATAAATTGGGTTTAGAAGTCTATTTTTTATAATTGGGTTTAGAAGTCTAATTTATGCCAAATTATAGCAATTTATTATTAAATATAAACAACTCAATTGTTCTTATCAACTTCTCCTCTATCGCTTGAATAAATATAAAAGCTTAATTGTTGTTGTGGGGGTTAGAAATTATCAAAAAGATTCCAAAAACCTTGAAGAGAAATTCCTACTTAGATAATCGATTAGCTCAATTTATTTATCTAATGAACAAGGTGAAAACTCCACAATGGGAAGCTCAAACAAATAATTTATGAAAGCAAGATTGTATTAATATTACTAGCAACAACCATTACACTCTTTTCTCATGATACTGGGACTCAAACTTAAAGGAATCTCTTATCTCCTATTTTTGTTCTCTCTTGCTTAGTCTCTTTTTTCTCATGCCCCCTTTTTGTTGCCATCCCCCCCCCCCCTTTGTTTTACAGGCCTTCTTCTTTCCTTATCCCTCCAACTGGCTTACCCCTAGTTGGATTTTTTTGGGATATTTTTCTTTCTTCTATTGGTTTCCCTTCCATTCTTATCTTAAAGCAGAACTTTTGGGAGTGTTTGTATTGTTCAGGTTGTCGTATATGTATTTAATGTGGCAGAGATTAGGTGGAGAACCTCTCACTAATGCAGAGGTGGCAATCTCTGTGATCCTTATCCTTTTAGGGAGTTTCCTGAGGTGTACATAATGAGAATGGCACATCGGTTTAAGAAAATGAAATTGGTTCTTCGGGATCACTCCTTTGTGATAGGTTTGTGATAGGCCAAGAATGTATTGGCCCCTTGTGATGAATTAACCAATTAATTAGCCAAGTTAATTAATTAATTCAATTTGCATGCAATAAGCGTGATAGCACAAACAAATCGCCAACTAAGTTAAAATGCAACGGAAAATAAATTGATACAGGGATTTGTTTACAAATGGGGGAAAACCTACACAGCAAAAATCCCACCGGGTAATTTTAAGGTCATCATTCTCTAGAATTCACTATTATCACAACATGCGGTTACAAGTAAAGGAATCCCAATACCTTATACCAACTTACAGTTGAACCCTTACCCCAATACCCAATTGGACTTATTCTGTAGTGATTATCTCTCCTTTCAATGCATGGCTCCCAGTACGTGACTAACCAATTCGATGTGTGGATCTCAGTATGCGGCTTATACATCAACTTGAGAAAGATGTTGGCTGCAAATTTTTTGAATTCATCACATGATGAAGATTACAAAACTCTTTGGTTACAAAACCCTACGGTGTACAAACACAGCAGCTTCTTGAAAAGAAAGATGAACTAGGACATATGTCTCCGATTCACAATATGCTTGTGAAAAACTTTTGCATTGAGATGTATCAGTTGTGACGGCCTTTAAAACAATCCTTATATATGTTTAGGGTTGTGAGAAAGCAGCTCAAACATCTATACACAGATTGGATGAAAATCAGAACTGAAAATCTGATTTTCTTAAGCCTCGACAAATACCCTATCTATTAAGCAGTTGTCGAGCATTGAGTTTAAACAGCCTTTTAAGCCTCGATAGATACCAGCTGTCGAGCTTTAAAATTCAGCACTTCTTCACTTAATTTTTGGATAGACTTGTATGATTTTAACACTTGAACTTGAAACCTTATTCCATGAAGTATTAAACACATCTTAGATCTACCCAATTACAAGTAAAGTGCGTTTTGTTAAAGGATTAGCCAATTATATATTAACATATGTTCCTAAGATGATTCACATATGTCCTAACACTTTGTATTCTCCAAGGTCACCTGCGTTTATTAACTCGGATGAGAGTTTTAATGTTGGTGGTACATTTAGACTCCTCAGGAATTATCTGGGGGGAAACTCCCCTTTATGATTCATAAAGATGGGCCTAGCTCGTCCTTTCTAGTATGAGCTTTCAAGCCCTTTGGGCCTCAACCTAGAATTAAATCCACTCTCCACACAGTTATTATTAAGTTTTTTTGTCTGTCCTAAAAATCAATTATTTTAAAATTCTATTACAATTAGCTTCAAGTAATTTAAAATAAAATTTAATATTTATTTTTATTATTTTGATTATATATCATAGTTTTGTGTTCTAATATAGTAAAATTTATGTACTAGATATTGTTTTTGTGCCAAGTGGATCAATATATGCACGTATTACGCATGGTAAAATTAATGTTTTTTCTTTATCATGTAACTCATTAAGATAGTTATTTTAGTTTTGGTAAAATTATTAAAGTTTCATGCAGCTCACTAATTATTAATGTAGTTTTGAATTATTTATATTAATGTTTTTGGCATAAAAATTGAATACACGTTTCAACTGATATAATGTGGAAATGTTTGAAAAATTGAAACTAAAAAAAAAAAATATATATATATATATATATGTATGTATGTATGTATGTATGTATGTATGTATGTATGTATTAAATTATTTCTTTTTTTAATTTCCAATTGAGTAGTATATATACTTATCTTAGGTATGTCTAATATATTTAAAATCTAATCAACCAAATATTTAAAAAAAAATAAACTTAACACACACACATATATATAAGATTAAGATTGTAAATAATATATAAAATATAGAACTATAAATATCGATCATAATTTAAACGTCATACATGATATAGAGCAACATTCGCAAACTAAAGAGTATTAAAACTTAGTCAAATTGCTATTCAAAAAAAAAAAAAAAAAAAAAAAAAAAAAAAAAAAAAAACCCTTAGTCAAATTGAGCTATTTTTGTATAAGTATAAAAGAGAATATTTTAATATTTTTTTTCATTTTTATTTATTTATAAAAAGCATATATATTTCAAATATTTTAAAAAATACACTCATGTTTAACTTTTTGTACAACATATAACATGTATACTTTTCTAACTATTTTTTGAGTTAAAAGAGTACTACATTGTTATAATAATTTTGTCATCACATGATAACATTAAATCGAATGCACCCTCCCACCACACTCGTGAATTGGATAAAAGATGAGAAAGTGCTACTTTAGTTGAGGTTTCTGTAAAGTTGTAATTTACAACTATGTATTTTGTTGGGTTTTATTCCGTGTCAAATTTGATTGTAATTATATTCAATCTATTATACCCTATATTATTTGTGGGATTTCATTGTAAGGGTTGTGTGAGAGAGAGAGAGTGTGTGAAGACTCAAGGCATGAAGACTAAAGCTGTTTTCGCGGGTAGCTCGCGACTAAGCATCCCGCGAAGTGAAGTATGTGCCCTGCACATGACTGGAATGCTAAGAGTCAAGACAGGATGGAGACAACTGGTTTTCGTGAGTATTTTGTAGGTAAGGCCTTCCCATGAGACACTCACGAAACATTCTGTTTTGCCAGATTGTCCTATCTGATACACACTTTCTGTACCCATACTATATATACCCACATTACCCACAGATGTTGAGGAGTGCTTTTGAGAGAAAACTCTAGCCACAAACCTTGAGAGTTAGAGATTGTTATACCCATATTTCTCTACACAATTGCTTGTGAATTTTCCTCAACTCCTACCTCTCCATTTCCATATCATTGAGAGGTTCATAACCTAAATACTTACCACACCCTTTTAGAGTGTCAAGTGAGGATTTGGTACCACTGGGAAGCATTGGAAGAAGTCAAGCTTTGGCGGATGCAATCGGGCGTATTGCGGGATCCGGAGAGCTAGACAAGACACAGTTCCGAGAAGCCTTGTTGGAGTAGGAGCTTGGAGGGTTTAGGTACATCGAGTAGATTAGGATTTGAGGGTCTCTTGCTAACCCATGTATCCCAACTGATTGTTTAGTGGATCGATTACTGCTTGGAAGGCAGCGGAAAGGTTTTTTGCCGAGTTCTTCGGTTTCCTCTTCGATAACACATCAGCGTGTTATCTTGTATTTACATTCTTCTTCCCTACTCTTTTACCTTTTTACTGCTGTGTTATTATGATTATGGGTTAGAGTAATTTGTTTGTTTATTCGCCCGCATTTACTCTATTCCGCACTTAGTATTAAGTTAGAGTAAAATCTATCGAGCCGTAATTTTGATTTGGGGATCTAAACAGCTCTTGTGTTTTCAACACATTTTCAAGCTTTCAGTTTCTTTATTAACTTAATTCATTTACGTTTTCATTTTCGTGTTTCATATTCTCTTCATTCCTCTCACAAGTGGTATAGGCCCTATCCAAGGATGGAGCTAGAACTTAGAGTTAGAGGGGCAACTTTGTTGCTGGTTGTGTGTAGTTGCTTCAGCCTCTGACTTTGCTGCTGTTTAGCCGCTTAGTTGCTGGTTGTTTAAAATTTTTTAAATGATCAAATTGTTTGTTTTGGCTAAAATTGGTTTACTAGGCTTAATTTTTTTTAGTTTTACTATTGGATTTTTTGTTGTTGGACTAATTTTTTTGGGCTTGTATATTTTTTCTTATAGATTTGGTCTTTAAAATGAGGAAAATGTTAGAGTTATAAACTTTTTTACAAATTACTTATGTGGTGAGTGGTTATTGGTAAGTAAAAAAAATAATATAAGTGGTGGGCCCAATCGCGAACTAATAAGAATTTGTTACTTTAACTGTTTGTAAAAATGATGTAAAAAATTTTGTGACTATAACAATACTCTTAAAAGAATTAATGATATTGTTAAGGAGGCATAAAAGTGTAATTTCATAAAACAAAATTGCTAAAATTAGTACTTGTGGGCACCAAAATACCCCTTGCATGACAATATTTGGGCCCTCAATTAATTTATTCATGGGCTATATTTTGATCCTACCAATGGCCTCTCAGCTTAGCCTGGTGTGTCCTCTATAACCCCTAATCTCAGACCCTCTCCCTCACTTCCCTCAGTTCCCAAGTGTTTCCCTCTATCTTTGCTTTCTATCTCCCCTTCCTTTAGTTTCTTCCCTCGTTTTTCCAACCAACCCCCAGCTCTTTGCCTCTTCCACCTTTTATAGCACCTTGTTAGTGGGTTGATCATCATTATTTTCCTGTTACACATGTCCTCCCACGTCCATGTAAATCCCCAAGGATCCTCACGATTTTAGAGGATTCCCTCGTAACTTGTTCCAGACGCCATCTAGTGTTCGGTGGTGAATTCCCCCAAGGGCATTATCTAGCGTTTAGTTACCAACTGGACCAACTTTGTTTTCTTGTCGGGCCAAACACGATCCCGGTCAAAGAGGTGTTGCCAACCATTGTGTCCCGGTCCCAGCATGCCTCCCAGTGGGATGGTTCTAGCCCAACGATCCTGGGCTTCGGTCATGCGAGCTGCTCTAGGTCATTCAGGCCCAAACCCCTGCAAATGTGCCGTTTAGGTCCCTTTAGGCCATTACCCCCACAATACCCATATATATAATAATATATTTTAAAACAAATTTGGGGGGAACATTGCCCCCCTCAGTCCAACCATGGCTCCGTCCATGGCCCTATCATGGGTTTTATATGGGAGTTCACACCCCATATGAAGGGAAAATATAACTTGTTTTAGGTGTATGCTTCTTCTCCCTCATCGCTAGTGGGTCCCTCCGACTATAAGGAAGAGGAAGCATACACTCAAAATAAAGTATACTTCCTCCCACATGAGAGGAGGGACAACTTCTTCCACGGAATTGGAGTGAATAAGCAAATGTTTATTATGTTTTAAATTTACATCTAGCTAGCCAAAGCACGAAGATATATCAATATGCAAATGTAATTGATATATTAAGGGAACTCTAATTTCTAGAGATGGGCTTCAATAATTTCTATACTTTTACTACTATAAGCAAGTAATGATGAAAAACACGTACCAAGAGGAAATAAGGCATGCAAACCATATTTTCCGGTTAACAAATGATCTTTCCAGCTCTTCCATGGAACTAGTGCAAATGCACCCGCTAAGCAAGTTAGATACAACGTGTGCTAGAGCTAGAAGTACAGCTGAAGCTAATCCAAGCTTAAAAGCTTCACGTCTCGATTCCATACACTCAAATGTTCGTAGCCTCTTAAGGGTAGTCACCTTTATAGAAACAAAGCTCAAACTAATGAAATTGAAAGAGGAGGAGGATAAAGAAAATAAAAGATAGCATAGCTAGCATGAATCTATATACTAAAACTGAATTCTATCTTAAAGTAGAGAGAAATAGTTATAACATATAATAGTAATACTATATAAAGTTATGAATCAATAGCCACAATTGTATCGTACTTAATTTGTATTATAACTTGTACTGTTCTATTATACGTTGACTTATAAAGATAAATCGTGTACCTTGTTTTTGGCAAATTCAGCTTCCATGCTGAGAATACCAGCTACAACGTCCATAGCCACAAGTACTAGACAAACAATAAGAACACCTATTTTTGCCATGTCTGCAACTTTGGAGCTACCAATAGAGATATATGGCCCTTTGAAGAAGAAGAAGGTAGAAGACAAACATACTAATTGATTATGGATGGGCTTCAGTGACCAAGGGCAAAGCCATGTTGCTCCTTGAGGGGCCATGGCCCCTCCAAAATTTTAAATTTTCTGCAACGCATATATAACAAAAAGATATAGGCCCCTCCAAAAATGATAACCAGCCCTCCGTTTGTTCAAAAGACTTAAATTTTGTCTAATAGGTGAAACTTCTCCTCAAATAAAGAATAGTTGAGCTCTCCAATTATCCAAAGA
Organism: Quercus gilva; assembly: GCA_023621385.1. NCBI lineage: Eukaryota > Viridiplantae > Streptophyta > Magnoliopsida > Fagales > Fagaceae > Quercus > Quercus gilva. The sequence goes on from CM042480.1 coordinate 16,428,606, forward strand.
CTTGTAATTAATCTAGGAGACAATGACCTACTCTCTACAAATAGAATAGATGTTAACCCATTTCAAAACATAGCTTTTACATTTTTCTCTTCATTTTAAGTCTCAAGCTATGTGCCTTCTGCCTTTTTCTCCTCAATGTTGCTGCCAGCCACATTTTTTAGTTATAATTAACAAAACAAAGCTCATCTCAACACCACACAAAACTAAATGTCCTCACAACTAGTAAAAACAAATCTGTCCCTTTTTTTTTTTCCATCTCATTGTTGCTATAGTTGAGTGAACTTGGAATTGTGTGAGGATGTGGGTTTGTGTTGGGGGATAATTCATTAAAATATTTTAAAAATAAATAATATGAATGATGAAGTGGATTTGCTTAAAATAATAGTGGAATTTGTTGTAACATCTATATAATTGAGAAAAAAACTAAGGCTCTTTTTAGGTTAATTCTTGACTCATATTAAAGCTTAAACAAATATGAGTAAAGCCAAAACAAAATTGATGAATTTCTTAAGAAAAAAAAAAAGATATTAGTAATTTAAAATTTCGGACACCTGTTGCAACAAATTTTTTTTTTTTTAATGCAAAATGTTCTTCTTTAATGATTTGATGACTCTGGATGAATTTAAGATGCCTTTAGCAACATTAAAAATTCATAATTTGATGATAATAGAATAATTTTATTCTATGAAAGATTATCATCATACATAAATTTCATGCAAAATATTCTTTTTTGGATATTATGTATGTCTATAGTGAACTAGACAATTTATGGAGATATATATTAGAGTTAATAACTTTGTATTCAATATATTTATGAATTATGATTATTGTATAAATACTATAACTTGACTCCCTTAATAGAACCCACAACCTTGGCACAAATTACCTATATGGCAAGTTATGAGTGATAGAGTAAATTATATTAATGGGTCCACTACTCCACCACTCACAACTTGCCATGTGGACAAATTGTAGGTTTTTGTATGATACTAGTATTTTTTTGTATGGGGGTATTCGTTTTCATTTTTGTTAGAGCATTTTTTTTTTTTTGGGAGGAAATAAAGCGATTAATGTGACAAAGAAATTTCAAATACTTCTTTGTCAACCCACCACTTTTATTATCACTCATTGCAAGTTTGGATTCTTTTCATGGTCAGGGAACATTATTTGTATTTTTTGTAAAGTGTAAACCCCACGTGAATGGATACCTGTACTATAGACGTGTTACTAAATTACACCCAAATAATTTTGTAATTCATTTGATGGAATATACATGAAGTAGGGTTGTCCAGGTGAATTCGTGACCTGCTGGAATCGACCGACCCGGCGCCACCCTAATCGAGGACAACCCATTCAAAGCAACCCGTGGACGGCAGTAGGTCTCCCATGTTAGAACTCGAAAGGTGCAAGTTGAGTTGCGATTTTGGGTTCCAAAACCCAACAAAAACCGAATTGACCCAACAGTATTACAATCATATCCTCAGTCCGTCAAGATCCAAACCAGATTCGGTGAGATCCGTCAAGATCTAGTCCAGATCCTTTGAGATCCAGCGAGATCTTGATGGATCAGGCCAGATATCAACCAGATCTCAACAGATTCGGCCAAATCTCAGTCCCGGTGACAAAACCCGAAATCGACCGATACAACCTGAAACCCAAAACGACCCGAACCAACCGATCCAATGAGAATTCCAAGTCAATTTCGGGTTTTGATTTTATCCACCCCAAAATATCAGGTCGACTTCGGGTCAGGCACAAACCCGACCCAGCCCAACCTATAAACAGCCCTAACATGAAATGTTTGGCTTACCTCCAGTACTTTTTTAACTGGACATCTCCTATTATTTTAAATATACAATGGAAAGTGGTAATGGGTTTTAATCTCCACATTTTATTTAATTAGTAAGTGATGTGGTAGTTTCTCATTAAAACAAAATGAGATTCTAATTAAAAAAGTAGCGGAGATAAGCCAAACCCATACATGAAAGTACTCTTTTAATTTGGATCAATGATGTCAAAAGTCATACAGCTTATTGAACATTAAAAAACAATAATTTTTGGGAAACCATGGTTTGAGCATTCCCTTCTGCAGTATTACTGTGAGATTTTATCTTTTTTTGCGTTTGGGTGTATCACTAAAAGCTTGATTTATTTTTTATGTATAATTTTATATTACAAAAATTTAAAAATATAATATTTGATTGATGATATAGCTATTGATCTTTAATTATTTTCAAATTTTACTAATATAAAAGATATTAGAAGAAAATTTAATCTTGTGGATTTGTCAAAAAATTCACCACAAATAAATATTACTCCCAAAGAAATGAGGATGTTATATGTTGTCTTACAATATTTTTTATAATAAAAAATATATGTGAATTGGATACAAAGTGAGAAAGTGCTATTTTTCAGGTTTTTTTTTTTTTTTTTTTCCATTGAAAAAAAAAATTAAAGGAAGAAGAAGAAACAAAAAAATAAAGAAAGAAACTTAAAAGTATACGTGCCCATAGTATAGTATACCCAATAAGAATGATACTAATATGGTTTTGAAACCCGAACCAAACCATACTATCTAACCGGGTTAACTGGAAATCACTTCTTAAAACGGTTCTTTAAACTCCAAAACCCGTTCTAAACAAAAAACCTAGTGAACCGTGCAAACCTCAGTCGAACTTGTTCAGGCCTAAGCTCTTAAATATATATATATATATATATATAATAAATAAATAAAAAATAAAAAAAATAAAAAAGAGTAGAAAGATGACGATGAGAACAAAGATTAAAAGAAAGGGCACTGTCGTTTTGTTACGGAGTAGACCCCTTGTTGGCTATTGATGGCTACCATGTGACTAGCAAAAACTAAAAATGTTGATGGCTACTATGCGGCTGGCAAAATCTGCTCATAAGAGCATCTACAGCAGTGGAACCAATTTTTTAGCTTTTTAGCACCACAAAAAGTCACTTTATCTATTTTATTTTTTCACATCCAATAACAGTAGTTTTATTTTAGCTTTTAACACAATAAAATAATATAAACACTACAATAAAATAATATTTTATTCAACCACCAAAACACAACGACAACCAAAAGTAGTGTAAATGCATGGTGGACATTGGGAGCACGGAAAGGTAGTGAGGAGAGAGACAAAAGCAGTGTGAACGCAATTTTTTTTTTTTTTTTTTTTAACTTTTCAACTACAGTGCACAACCAAAAGTAACTGTATACTATAGCTGTAGAGCTAAAAAATATAGATTTGACTCCACTGTTACATGATGCATTTTGATATTTAACTACTCAGCACTACTGTTACTAGCACTTTAACCTTAAGGTCACGGGTTCAATCCCGTGAAAGATGTGAGATTTGAACTAGCCCGACTCTAGGTGTTTCAAGAGTAAGAGAAAGGTAGGATTTGAGAATTTTTTTTTTTTTTTGGTAATCTGGAAAATTTAATTAACTAAAAAGAGGAAACAAACTCAGGACAAAGCCTGTTACCAGAAACACCATTACGGTCAGCCTCAACAAAGGAAATCAATTCTCAGGATTTGAGAATTGACTATTGAGAAGAGTATGCATGATGGGAGAAGAGATAAATAAAAGTGAGATTTGAAAGCTCTTCACGTGGGTACCTCACAAACAGTGGACTTGTGGTTGTGAATTTTTGGGATATTGTTTGTTTGTTTTGCTTTGTTTTGGTTTTTATTTTTTTTAACTTTAAGCTTGCACACCTCACGAGATTGGAAAAGAAGTTTTGGACCTCCTATGATTCTTAATTCTAAAAAGTACAAACCCACCAATTCGTACATTAATTTATTAAATTTATTTATTTCTTTACATTGTCCTATGTAAGTTTTATTTATTGCTTGCACACCAAATATACACAATATTATATTCATTTACAACAACAACAAAACAAAAAAAAATGTATAACATTATAGACGCTAATGTCCCCACTATTCAAGTTGCTGCTCTTTTTTTTTAAAATTCATTTCTTGGGAAAATGTCTGTTAAATTTTTTATTGGGTTTCATAAATTAATTTAATATGAAATTTCTATTAGATCTCATATTTATTTGGATTTTTTATGCATTTTTTCAATTTTTACTAATTTAATATATACTAGCCTCTGAGCACGCGTTCACGCGCGTACTCAAAGGCTCTTCTATTTTTTGGATAAAGATTAATAATTTGTATTTATTATAATTTGGGATTTCGACTTTTTCCAAACAAAAAAAAAAAAAAATCTAAGAGTGTAATGAAATGTTTTAAAAAAAAATTGAAAAACAAAAAGGAGGATAGAAGAAACAAATACATTGTGATGAAGTAAAAAAAAAAAAAAAAATACGTGGGGTGAGTTTTGTAGATTGGAGGAGTTTTAATAAAAGAGTAATCCTATTTTGTAGGAAGTTAGTGAGTAAAAATAAGAATTTAAATTAAAGCAAAAGTAGGAGTTTATTAGAAATAAGAAGACATTTCAACGTAGAAGTAAAAAGTTATTATTTTTGTCAATTTACTATTTTAATCTCATTTTTAAGTTTTAGGTAAAAGTATTTTTTACAGTAAAAAAAGCAATAACTAACTTTATTTTTCCAATTTACTATTTTAACCCAATTTTTAAGTTGTTAGTTAATTAATTTAGGGGTATTTTTTATCCAAAAAAAAGCAATAACTAACTTTCTGAATCTTCTTAATATATACAGATATATATCTATATTTTAAATGATTATTAAATTAATTATGATATCTTCATGATTTGATTTTGGTTTAATCTCGATTCAATTTTAAAAATTTTGAATTCTTTTTTTTCACGATTTAGTAAACGGTTTAAGTTTAAAAACCATATTATACATCAAATAATGGCAGAGGAGAAGGAAAAAAGCAAGAAGAGATAACTTTATATTTGTCCATTTGGTGTGTCCATACTGAGGATCAAAGCAACTTATCCAGCGACACCATGATCATTATGCCATATTCGAATTCGAAGCCTCCATCCGCAGTGAACAGGAGAGGGTCGTATAGTTTTTTTGTTTTTCTAATTTTAATTTGTTTGTAGAAGTAGAATAGAATCTTGCATGAATTCCCTGGCATGGTTAAGTAGTCATATCATATGTCAGTCATACAGCCGTAACAATAAAATTGAGTATGAAATCCTTTTCAAAAAAAAAAAAAAAATTGAGTATGAAATTATTTTGTTTTTGGTAAGAATTGGGTCCAGCAATGCCGGCCAATAGATTTGGAGACCTAAACCTATCCAAAAAAAAAAAAACAGATTTGGAGACCTAAGACAATATTTTCAAATGCAGCATTTTTGTTAGTGTTTTATATTATAATTTTTTTTTATTTTTAAATTCAATCTTTTTACTTTCTAATATAGATTTTTGTTTTTTGAAAAATGTTAAAACTATAACAAATTTTACTACAAAAAACTTATAAAATGATGTAGTAACTATTTTTTTTTTTTTTTGAGAAAGAAATGATGTAGTAACTAATTTGATTAGTGATAATTCAAAAAAATACTAGTAATAAACAAGTATTTGAATGAATGATACTAGGGACATTATAAATTTTTCAACATGGAGCTTATAAAAGTAATTCAAAAATGCATTTAATAAGTTGTTGAAATCCACCAATCATATTCATTATCACATCAATTTGTAAAAGTTATGCAGTTAAATTTATAGTATTTATAGCATATTCTTATTCAAATTACTTTGTAATTAGTGACACATCTATTTGTAAAACCTATGTATTTAAATTTGTCTTATCTATACCATTATTAAAATTTATGGGTTTTTTTAAATATCTCAAAATCTCCATATATAAACTTAATTTTTGCACCCAAATTTGGATGTCTTTCTCTAGCAGAGGACCTTAGGAAATGGCCTAAGTGGCGTAGGCCTAGGGCTACCTTGCAGTCCAATACCCATGACAACCTCGTGTGGGCACACAATGACAGGAACTATTGATTCGCATAATTGGTCATCAGCTCATCACGCTTAGTTGAAAAGCCAGTGGGAGCTACTGAGGAATTTATAGTCCAAATATTTCAAAATACCCTCATGGGGGCTGCACATCGATGGTTGCCCGTTGAGATCTGCCATGGGTTAAATGTTCCTGTATACTCAACCCAAGCCGGTTCATTTTGTTTCCATGTGAGTGTTAAGAGTAGGAAATCGAATTTGTTTCTGACTTTGAGAATCTTGATGTTTTAGTGGATCTCTTTTGAGTTTATATGGGCTGAAATCAAAGGTACACCCCTGTACTTGAAGTTCTAGTAGTGAATCCAAGGCCCAAGAGTAGAGAGGGAAAAAAAATCCAAGGCCCAAGTCCTAGTAGTGAATCAAACGAATTAACAATTCTTTAAAAAAAAAAAAAAATTACTAAACAGTAAACACCAAAAAAAAAAAAATTTATCGAAGTGATAAGTTGTGAGTAATTTAAAATTACCTTCATAAGGTTTATGATTGATACAATTTTTCACATACTTGTTATAAAAGTTGAGAAACCAAAAAAAGGCATTACATAAACTTTCTTGTTTTCTTTTTTCCCCAATTCCATTGGACTTCATTTATTTATTTAGGGTTGTGTTTTTATGTTTCAAATTTCAATCACACCAATCTTTCCCTCTTTTTTCTTTTCTTTTTTTTAAGGTCTTCTTTTCTTTATAGAATCCAGCTAGATAGAAGAATAATATTCCTCTTCTTTTTTATTTGATGAACAAATAGTGACCTTCCTCTTCAAGTTGGCATTCCCCTGATGTTGATGCAATCTTTAAATATATATATATATATATATCCTAGTCAATGATTTTTATATTGAACAAATTATATAAATTTTAACCACCAAATAGAAACAAGAAGAAGAAAAAAAGTTTCCTTAATTCCAGAATCCCTAATAGATTATAATAAATAAATAAATAATAATAAATTTTAAAAAAATATTAGGGCAAATAACACTCACCCCCCTTGAGGTTTGGGAAAATAACACTCACCCCCAAACTTAAAGGAAAAAAACATTTTCCCCCCTTTGACATTTATTTATCTAACATTTTCCATGACATTTATTTATCTGAAAGGGGGGGAGTGTTATTTTTTTTAAATCTCAGAGGGGGAAGTGTTTTTTCCTTTCAAGTTTGGAGGTAAGTGTCATTTTCCCAAACCTCAAGGGGTAGGTGTTATTTGCCCAAAATATTATATAAAAAAAAAAAAAGATAAAAGGGCAAAAGTGTAACATAGAATGCTCATGTGATTGCATTAATGGATGAAAGAATACTTTAATACCGGGCTCTTAAATATGACTTGCTGTCCTTCTTTCTGCATGAGGCCCCCACATCCACAATCTGGAAATGTTTAGAAACTCAAGAATTGTAATAATAACAATGGTTAGAAATTTTAAAATGTTATCATTAATTCATTTTTTTTCTTTCTTTTTTTTAGGAATAAATGTTAGCGTTGTCTTTGCACTTTGTTTTCGCGCTCAGGAATCATGAGACATAGGATTCAGATCCTCTAGAGTTCTTAGGGTACTCTACCAAATAGATTTTTTTAAATCTTAACCGTTATTTAATGATTTAATGGTCCTAAATTTTGCCATGTCAACATTCCATTAATAATAATCTTAATTGCTTTGTTTTCAACATTATTATATTATTTTAAGAGTATTATTAGTCGAATGCTGATATGCCAAAATCTAGACCATTAAATCATTAAAGAATGGTTGAGATTTAAGGAAATCTATTGGTAGAGTACCCTAAGAACTCTAGAATATCTGAATCCTGAGACATAGGGCTGTCCACAAATCGAGCCAACTCGGATTTGAGCCTAACCCGTACTTGATCCATCCAGGTTGGGTGGCTTAAAATTTGACCCATATTCGACCAAACGTACAGGTTGGACCCGGTGGTTCGGGCCGCGGGTTGAGCAGGTCAAATTTGTTGATTAGGCAAGTTTGGGCTTCAAATTGGGCTAATTTTGTGGATTTGCTTGAATTTTTTTTTTAATTCTATTTTTACAGGCCTTTTTGGGCCAAATTAATGGGCTTACTTTTCACAAAGATTTATAATTTTTTAACCTTATCAAATGGGCCTCTTTTTACATTATTTATTTCAAATTAGGCCTTCAAGCTTAGCTTGTATGCCACTACAACCTCCAAGCCATATCAGTCCAAATTTAATTTTTATAGTTCCCACATAGAAACAAATGATGACAACAAATACATAAAATGGTACGTAAAAACCTGGGCAAAAGAGCAAACAAGCAAATAATAGCACATTTTCAAAATGCCTTAGCCTAAAAACTAGGCAGTACCTTAAAAAGCTAGAAACAAATCAAGAAAATACAATAGTTTCATAGGCATAAAAGCCCATCTCAATCTCAACCTATTAAATCTGCCCACCATTACACACATGTAACGAATTCCAGCAAACAAATTCCAACAAATAAATCAATTACAAACACACAACAAGTATGGCAACAACCGATAAGAAGAGCATCCTGCAAGTCTGTAAGGTAGTAAACTACCAAGGCAATAGGCTAGTTACAATATTTCCAACAGTATATATAATTAGTTACAATTATGAAATACCTAAGTATTTCCAAAAAATAGCTTTTCTAAAGCATTAATGAACAACTACTCTATTCTTTATAGTCAAGTCCATGACTTATAGAAAAGAAAACCTATAAACTATAAGTTTTCCTTTCTATAAGCAAGAGTTGATTTATAAGTTAGAAAAGCAATATATCAGCTTCCCAAAATGCATCCAAAAATTTTCCTTCTATACAAAATATGTCCTTCCTCCTTCAATAAAAAGGGCAAAGCGATATTTATCAATAATAGCGGTAAGCAAAATTAATAGAAAGGGCAGTAATGAAACTCAATAGAAATAACAATAAGGGCAGAAACTTGCTCGGTTAGTGATTAGTCATCAAATCAAATCAAAACAATCAGGGTTTCATCTTTGAATCCAATCTCTTGGTCAATTTTGGTCCCCTAATCTTTGAATCAAATAGAAAAGTATAGAGAGATTGACTACACTGGATACTATGTTTTGTAGTGGAATCAAGATAAACAAAATGAATCAAACAAATGAGCAATAAAATACAATAAGATAAACAAAATAAAATTGTGTTAGGATTTAATTTTTTAAATTAGGGATTCATCCTTGAAAAGTGATAACTCAAGTCTTTGACCCAACAAATCAAATCAAAACAATTAGGGTTTCATCTTTGAATCCAATCTCTTGCTTAGTTTTGGTCCCTTAATCTTTGAATCAAATAGAAAAGCATAGAGAGAGTGACTACATGCAACTCTACGGCTAAGCAATTTCTCACAACTATGGTCTTTAAGTTTAAAATAATTTGAACAAGATGATAAACCCATATCTCGAAATAAAGAAAAAGGGAGATGTAAAAGGAAGAAAATATACTTGAGACCGAAAGGCTAAGACCTAGAGGCTAAGAAGACTTGACCCACGGTGGAGAGAGTGAGGCGAGGAAGTTGCGGTGTCAGGTGTGGTGATGAGGCAAAGGCGGCAACAACAACTAGGGTTCAGAGAGGAGTGTGGAGAGTGTGAAGTGAAGAGCAGAGACCAGAGAGAATGGAGACTATAGAGAGAGAAAGGATATTAGATTATGAGAGAGTGAGATGCGGATTGAGAGGCTTAAGTTTAAATATATGAGGTCATATGGAAGTGGAACTGTGGAAGACATCTGAAACTCTGTTTTTAATTTGAAATTTAGCCAATCTAATTTGAGTTTGCCTTTGCATGTAAGTTTTAGATAGTGTGTAAGGGTTAATAAGTCCATGCTTAGTCATATCACTTTCAGTCTTCACGTGTTCACCTAGAAAGAACCGAAAAGATATATATATATATATATATATTAATCTAAAACCTTCGGTTAGGTCGGGTTATACTTGTTTTTAATCCCTTAACTTGCTACCTGAACCGAATATTCAATTTTTGTGAGAGAAGGACCCAAATCCGACCAACCATGGGCTTCAGGTCCACCCGCTAGGCTTCGGGTTGGTTGGTTTTAGTCGGTTTGGTCAGGTCCTTTACCCGTTGGACAGCCCTAATGAGACATGATATTGCATCTTTTATGTATAACCATAAACAAAACAAAAAAAAGGGAGAAAAAATAATGCGCAAGAAAATCGCAAAATTGTAATCTCAATTTCATAACTAATTACTACCAATTGGAGCATTCTCAATTTTGCAAGCATGGAGCATATAATAAGAATATGCAATTCAACGATTAAATTTTCAAAATATACATATAATAAAAAGATATATGAAGAGTTTGAAGGTTCCTTATTAGAAATCAGTTAAGTGTTGGTTTGATATAACTATTTTTATTACTTAATTTTGAATAAAAATAAATTGGGCTAAATATAGTTTTTTTTTTTTAGTGAGATTTTAAAAACTATACATTAATAAATATGAAAAATAAATTAAAAAAAAGTTCAAGCCAAAAGCATATGATTCATCATTGTAGAAAATTACTAGAATATAAATAAAGTCTCACCTATTTAGGAGAATTCAGTGATGAAACATTAATGTAAAAAAAAGTTAACTGATGCCATAAAGAGTATTTATTTAGGAAATATTTTTTAAAATTTTTTATGAGAAAAAAAAAAAAAGTAACTGAATTTTCTAATGGTTTTTTATATTTCTTATGCTCATGTTAACGAGTGCTCTTAAGACAATTGTTAATAAATCATTTTAAGAAAGTTTTGATACCACTTTTATGGTAAATAGAAAAAATGTCAAAAAATTATTATTTTTTTTCCTCATAAAAAATTTTAAAAAATATTTTCTAAACCAATGTCCTTAGGACATCTCTTAACTTTTTTCTATTTCTTATTAAAGTAATTATTAAAAATTTTCTAAAATTGTTTATTAATAAAATGACAAAATTTAGATACAGGATCTTAAGTTTTCTATTAATTTTTTGAGAAACAAACACCCACACAAAAGGGAGAGAAAAAATGGGTTTTAACACAAAGGTACATAAATGTTCTCTTATTAAAATTCAATTATATGGCTTTTTTCAAATGGAATAGAAGTATATTTTTAATTAAGTAACCACATTGTTGAATTTTAAGAGAGGAATCTAGGGAACAACACATAAATATTATATCTAAGTTTTGCCCTCAATAAAATATCTCAAACAATGCTAGAAACATTGTAAACTTCACAACATACTATATGGTAGGCTGTGATTAGAAAAAAATAGTTAACTTTATTATATCTCAGTTTCATAAACTTTTTCGGTATTCAAAATTGAATTAAAAAAAGTAATGCATGTGGGGATTAGGAGTCAAATCTAAAAATAATGAGTTCTTTATGCGAACATCACTACATGTTTTTGGAGTATGGGTTTTCATTATGGTTGTTCCCCTCTAATACACAATTTAAGGAGCTAAATACAATTATAAATGCCATAGACTGATAATTTCGGCGCAAGAACTTTGGACTAGTGGTGTTTAATGCAATGGTTTGGGACTTTGGGTCCGTACTTTTTGAACTTCGAATGGGTGTTACATTATGTAAGGACTAATTTTCTTGTGTTCTTCTTTATTTGTTTTATTAAAAAAGTAACAAGAAAGGAGAAAAAAAATTACTGATTTTAGTGAGGTTATTTTGTGTTTGGTTTTAATCCGTGTGCCCAAAGCCCAATGGTTTCATAGAGTGCTCACAATTTTATATTACAAAAGCATTAAAAAACACACATACATATATAGTTTCTTTAATGTTGTAAGTTAGATTCTTTAATTAAAATCAACTACATGATTGTATTGATTAATGCAACACAAATAGTATTTTATCTTCTCTTAAATTTTTTTTTAATTATTTAATTTATTAGTCAATACAACCATAAGATTGAATTTAATTAAGAACACAAAGATACGACTTCTAAAAAGTAAAAACCAATACTTAAAATTTGTCCAAACTAAGACGTTCAGGGTTTAAATTATTCATATTGTCTTCTCTCTGTTGGAAATATTTTAGTGAATAAATAAGTTTTGATATAGTAAATATTATCCCCAATAATTTGTAAGGATATAAAATAAAAAGAAGTTTAGAACAATCTCACAATGCTATAGAATCAAGATGCAAGAGCATTATCGTTAAAAGTTGATTCATGTCATCTAGAGTAAAACTCGGTGCAACTGGTTTTCTTAGCCAAACAACTTCCTAAGATTAGACTATAGCTTCAACCTTCATAATAGACACACTTCCACTCACGAAAGTTCAAGAACAATCCTCTATTGCATTTTTTTAGAACAAATATATATTGTAGAAAAAAATGTGAAAGAGAAAAAGAATAGAAATTATATATTTATAAATATAGAGTAGTCAAAAGACTTATAAGAAATTGTGTAGTGATGGGTTTTTTTTTTTCTTTTTTGAGAAAGTAGTGATGGGTATTAAATAGGCTACTCACGACAATAATAACTTATAGTTATTAGTAACTAATAATGCATAAAAACCCAACGGCTAAATTATCCATTATTGTCCAACGGCTATTTTTTTCATGATTGCCAACGTCTATTTTATTCATAAATTAACAACAGCTAAAAAATAAATAATAATAAAAGTGTTTAGAACACACACTCACACCAACACTCTTAACCCTAACCACCTCTTGCGGCTAGAGGTTTATAGAAATATCATGTCTTGTTCATAGTACAAGTCTTTCTCCCCTCTTAAGACTTTCCTTGATAAATGCAGAGAGCCAGAAGCACAAGTATTGGTTGGGACTTGGGAGCATCCGAGCATGAAAAGTAGAGGTGGAAGACCTTCGCAAAATTGTTAAAAACAGTAGCATTCAACACCAGAAGCTAGCTATGGAAATGAATCTAGTGAAAATCTGGGGAACTCAAAATGGAGTGACCGCTAAAGACATGGTAGACAACTTTTTACTGTTCAAGTTCAGTGATCCTTCGGACAAGGCTTGGATGCTATATAATATATAGCCCATGCTGTTTCAATAAAAACTTCGTTGTGTTGCTGGAGGCTGTAAAAGTTCTTGTAGGGATTAAAAGTTCCAAGAGGCGAGGCTAATGGAATTCCCAATTATGCTTTGCAAGGGATTAAATTCTATGATAAATAAGTTCTAGTGGGAAAAAGTGAGAAAAAGAAAATTGATTGAATGAAAAGGGACAAACAATGCAGGGTGGGGGCCAAATTGTGAATACTAATATATTAGCCAAGAGTAGTATTCGACCAAAACAAATCCACACACAGTGCACACAGCACACACAAGCATAAATAAACCTTAATATTTTAATACTAGAGTAAGTTATAATTTATAAATATATTATATACAAAATTATCAACTTTGTTTGAAAATGGTTATATAGTTTTTTTAATAATTTGATAGTTAAAACGGAAAGAAGGAATTTCAATCTTGAATGTCTTGAAAATACCAAGAAATGCTGGTCAATTGAAAATAGTTAATTAGTTAAAGTTTAGTTAACATTTCTATCTTCTATGATGCAGAAATGATTATTTATTTTATACAATGAAAACATGAGCTCTCATGTTCTTAATTGAGGTCATATTCCCAATGATATGTATTTGTTTTTTAAATTGCATTCATCTGTTTAAGTCTATCTTTAAAAACTTTTGATTTTGAATAAGTCATATTTAGTAGATGGTCAATGATTTGAAAATATAAGATTAAACAAAGGATTCTTTTGAAAATTTGAAAAAAAATTAGAGTCCCATCCCAAAAATATTGTGAATTATGAAAGAAATATATAGCTTCATCCTTCATCCTTCATGTTTAGTTTTTATTTTTATTTTTACCAAATTTATGTTTAGTTAATAATCTTTTTATTTATTGGTGTGTATATTAAATAAGTATATGATAAGACATGATTAAATCATGGGTGCCCCATCCTCGTATTGCGTTGAGACATGAGCAGGAAAGGTAGAGGTGGAGTGATGGAATTATGCCATCATTAATGAAATGATCGCAGCATGAGAGAAAGAGAAAGATAGTTTTGGAGATAAGTAGTAGAAATGTAATATATATATATATATATATACACACACGCACACACTTCTGGAACAAATTCGAGCAAGATGGGCCATGTAAGGAAGACAAATCCATTCTCTAGAGAAGACCCGTGTGAGAGAAAAGAAGAGGATGATAGAGTAGGGACAGGGCAAAGGAGTTCTGCCATTCCTACTCTAGAGAGAGATACTATATATGAGACAAATATGAGATAGCAATAGCATCACTAATACAACAGCATTTTGAAACTAGGCCCACGCCTTATATTTATTGGTCCAAAATCAATAAAATTTTGACAAAAATACTATTTTGGTCTCTACATTTTGAGATTATTATCAATTTAGCCCCAACTTTTAACTCACTAATGAAAATTGACTACAAATTAAAAATAATAAGGATCAAATTGATTGCTATTAAAATGTAAGGACCAAAGTGATAATAACCCCAAAATGTAAGGACTGAAATTGTATTTTTGCCTAAAATTCTTTGTTGTTTAGAAAAAAAAAAGGAAAAAAAAAAGTGTTAAGGCTATGTTTGGTTGGGTGGAAGGGTAGGGAAGAGAAGAGAAAAGAATAAGTGAGGGAAAGGGAAAAAAATTTATTTCTTTTATGTGTATTTGAATGAATAAGGGAAGAGTAAGAAGAGAGAAAGAATAAGAAAAATAACAATAAGAGTTTATTACGATTCTTTCCTTATAAGGGAGGGAAAGGAAAAAAGGAAAGGGAAATAAATTATTTCCTTAGTGTATTTGGATGAAGAAGGGAAGATAAAGAAGAGGGAAAGAATAAGAAAAATAATAATAAGAGTTTATTTTACAATTCTATTCTTATAAATTATTAATTAATAATTTATTATAAGGATATAAATGTAATCTCACAAAAAATTAAAACTCATAAAAATCTAAAACTCTCAAAGAGTATACGAGTAATTTTATGGATTTGGAGGGAAAGTTAAAAAATAAATATTGGTGGACCCATGGAAACAATTTTTATCCATTCTCTTCTTTTTCCTTTCAATGGAACAAAGGGTTATATGTCTTTTCTTTTCTTATTCCTCTCCTTTCACCCAACAAAACGCAGTGGATGGAAAAGTAAAGAGATTTTTTTTTTTTGTTAAGAAGAAAAATGAGATGATATAAAATATAGTTTGTATAAATTTATTATTGTGTCCATTTACATTAAACAAATTATAGTTTTTTTAAAAAATTAATGTTAACATAAAAAAAAAAAAGGAAGAAAAAAAAACCCTAAACATTAAAGTTGAAAAGAAATTTTTTTTTTTTTTAAAAAAAAAAAAGAAGAAGAAGAAAAGAAGAAACCAATGTTAAACACAAGTGGGAGGAGATGGGTAATTTTCCATCAAACCTCCTCTTTCCTCCACATTTTCTCCCCAAATTAGAGAGATTCCAAAATCACCCCATATGTTGGGCGGGTGAGAAAACTCATTGGCCCTACTATTTTCTCTTCCATTTTACCCCTCAACCAAATACCCCTATCATATTACTTTTGCTTCACTCTTCTCTCCCCCATTTACTATCCACAATAATCACCCCAACTAAACGAGCACTAAGATTATTTCCAATGAAATCAACAGATTTTTAAATTTTTATTTTTAATTTGCCTCTAATAAGCTCACCACCCCTTAACAAACTGGTGTGAAGCATAGCTACAATATACTCTATTTTTGCTAAATAATCTTTTTTGAAATTTTCTATTATATCAAAAATACTATTTTAGAGTTACTATTAATTTTGTTTATACATTTTAGTAGTAATCAATTTGATCAATTTTGTTTTCAATCGCAATCAATTTAGCTCTTACAGTCAACTCATTAATAGAAATTGACTATAAGTTAAAAATAACAAAAACTAAATTAACCATTACCAAAACGTACAACTAAAATAGTATTTTTACTCTTTTAAACAAAAAAATAAATCCTCCACCCTCACCTGCCTCTTTCTCTTTATTTCTACAGTATCATAAAGAATATGAAAAGCATATTTAAATATAATAAAAATAAAATTAGAGAGTGTTTGGTGTGTATTTAATAATAAGTTCCTTTCTAAAAAAATAAAAAAAATAAGTACCTAATTTTTTTTATTTTAAAAAATAGACTTTCTAACCAAAAATAAGGTAAAGACATGACCCGAGCCTGAGTGATTAACGGTCACGGGATAAACAATAAAATCAAATATTACCGTGAATGTTTTTTTTTTTTTTTTTTTTGGAGAAGAAGTATTACAATGATTTAAATGCATTCACCGAGTCAATTGACATTATGGTGGCGCCTAAAATCTCAAATACTTTCTCTCACCTTTTCATTCTCATTTTCCTATTGGCCAAAATCCTTTTTGCTAATTTTTTCCTTTCTGAACATTTTACTATTTCCCTTTTAAAGTTCACCATTTTTTCAATCTTCTTCTTCCGAAACGTCCCAACTTCTTTCTTGTGTAGAAAGGTGATGATGGTGTTTTTTTTTTTTTTGGGTCAAAATATAAGTAATATCTTTTAATTTAATAATGTATATAGAACTCTTCGAATACTTACTTAATCTCCAAAATATATTGTTCCTCTTTGCCTCTTTGGTAATATTAAAGAGGTTAGAAACTTAGAAGTATAATTTAACAAATTATATGTTTATAGGAAATAATAATAATAAAATCTAACAAATTGCATGCTGCCTTTTGAAACTTCTAAAGGATCAAAATCTGAACAGTTTATTATTATGGAATGTCACACGATGGTAGAATATTCCAAGTGACCCCAAAATGAAAATCAAAAGCTACTGCTTACGCATCATGTATTTTTTTTAATAATAGCAAGAATGAAAATACTATGCACCTAAAGTCCACCAAGAGCATAAGCAAAGACGACTGTGCTTTTGGATTGGACAATATCAGGAGCATTCTGCCTGGATAATAACCATTTCAGCTAATGATAATAA
The DNA here is from genome assembly GCA_023621385.1 of Quercus gilva. NCBI lineage: Eukaryota > Viridiplantae > Streptophyta > Magnoliopsida > Fagales > Fagaceae > Quercus > Quercus gilva. The sequence continues at coordinate 16,445,574 of CM042480.1, forward strand.
TAACATCTTTGGCTTTACTTGTGAATTACCATACAATATCTTTCAGACACATCCAAAGCGACCCTGCCTGCATGTTCTTTGAAGTTTGAAGTTTGAGCACCTCATTGAATTTGACTAATGAGTACTACTGGGCATCAATTTTTTGGACTGTCTCTTTCTGAGTCTTTTTTTACTGTTTCCTTCCTCACAGTAACTCGCATTTATTGGTGTGTCATAGAACAAGGTTTTTCCTTGTTGGTTGTCATGTTCCCCAAGAGCCAAAGATTCTCCATTTCTTGAATTTATTTCTTTATCTTAAATCTTAATCAAGTCAGATGGGTACCCTTGGTTTCTAGTTTTAACTTTCAAGTTCATTTGTCTCACTTGGTTCCTTCCTTATGGCCTCGCACACAGCCATTCCAGAGAAAGCTCCAAAAATGCTCCGTGTGGTGATGGTGTGGTGGCTTTAGTAGTGGACTCCAAAAACAGCATACTTTGAGAATATTTGAATTCTTGTTATCTTATTTTTTTTCTTGGTGTTTCATGAAAAATTTTGATTTGGTTTTTCATCAATGGTTCTTTAGTTTTTGATCGAGTTGTTGGATAAGTGGTTGATTTCTATAAGCAAGAAAGTGTAGAGATGATGTTGGTATCAAGATACCCTTTTCCGCTTTCAATGGTGGGAAAAGGACGGATAATGGCAATGGAAAGTGATGTGCTTTTGAGATTGAAGAATGTGGGAATAAAGTTGAAGTGAAAGGTGTTTGAAGCTTTTGGAGCCTAACTAGCTAGAAAAAGGAAAAGAAAATAAGGGGATAATATGCCAACGGTGTGGTTCTCTCTAAAGAAGTCTTTACACTGCAAATCAGAACCGTCAGATGTTCATGACCCAAAATCAAGGAAGCAGTTGAGCACAATCTTGACTAGAAAAGCAGGAAGGTCAGGGTGTTCAAGGTCTATAGCAAATCTCAAAGATGTCATCCATGGAAGTAAGAGACACTTAGAGAAGCCACCAAGTTGTAGTCCAAGATCTATTGGGAGTAGTGAGTTCCTCAACCCAATAGCCCATGAAGTAATTTTGAGTAACTCAAGGTGTGAGCTCAAAATCAGTGGTTTTGGTGGTTTCCAAGAAGGGTTTGGTGGTGGTGGTGGTGGTGGTGGTGGTGGTGGTGGTGGTGTTCTTAGTGCTAATGGTAGCAATGGTGGTAGTGGTTCAAATTTTGTGGGTACTTTAAGGCCTGGGACACCTGGGCCTGGTGGACACCCAACAATGCACTACTTTAATCCTTCTGTTAGGACCTCATCAACTCCTCCAAGGAAATCTCCTTTTCTTATATCAGATAGAGAAGGGTCTGGCATTTTTGGTGGTGGTGGTGGCATCCATTCAAGCAATAGGGTCTCTCTTGAGACAGATTCTAATGGGTCTTCTACAGTGACTTGCCATAAGTGTGGTGAGCAGTTCAGCAAATGGGAAGCTGCTGAAGCTCATCATCTCTCCAAGCATGCTGGTAAACCCTAATTTAGATTTCCATTTTATTCCTTGTTGCTGTCTTCATTCTGGTTATCCCAAACTTTTTCATTGGTACTTTTTTTTTTTTTTTTTTGAGGAACTGGTACTTTCTAAATTTTGATGAGGTATTTTCCTCTTTTTGCTTTGCCTCCTGACCACAAAATCAGTACTTTGAGATACAAAGGAATCTTTTACAAATGTAAGCTTCCTTTTCAGCTTTATGTCCAGTGAGTGTTCGCCTGGTTTGTCTCCTTTTTTATTTGGAACTAGATTCTGGATTCACCTGCAATTTTTACCTTCCAGAATTTAAAAGAAAAAAAAAAAAAAAATCCTTCATTTTTTATGGACTGAGAGAAGCCTTTCTAATTAGAACCATGTCTTTCTTTTTGCAATATTGTAGCTGTAACGTCTAAATTTTCTATTTGTTTCAGTTGAAAGCTAGCAATATCTCAGTACAGTATCATGAGTAGTTTGTCTTTTTCATTATTCACCCAAAAGTTGCTTGCATGTTGAGGGTTTGTTCTAATGTTCTTACATTCTGCAGTTCCATATCTGTTTCCTGAAGTACTTTTTTGATATTTTGAAATTGCTAAGGTTTAAAGGGTGACAGCAGCTCACTATTTATTCTTTTTGACAGTTACTGAACTTGTGGAAGGTGACTCATCTAGGAAAATTGTTGAAATTATATGCCGGACAAGCTGGTTAAAGTCAGAAAACCATTGTGGTCGGATTGAGAGAGTTTTGAAAGTTCATAATATGCAAAAAACTCTTGCTCGATTCGAAGAATATAGGGAGATGGTGAAAATCAAAGCCAGCAAACTCCCCAAGAAACATCCTCGGTGCCTCGCTGATGGTAATGAACTTTTGAGGTTCTATGGCACAACTGTGGTGTGCTCTCTTGGTCTAAATGGTTCCTCAAGTCTATGTATATCAGAAAGATGCTGTGTTTGTCGAATTATTAGAAATGGATTCTCTGCCAAGAAGGAGCTCAAGGGTGGAATTGGAGTTTTCACAACTTCTACAAGTGGAAGAGCTTTTGAATCTATTGAAATTCTTGAGGAAGAACCAGCTGCAAGGAAAGCTTTAATAGTCTGCAGAGTAATTGCTGGGAGGGTCCATAGGCCTTTGGAAAATATACAAGAAATGGCTGGACAAACAGGATTTGATTCTTTGGCTGGTAAAGTGGGTCTTTATTCAAATATTGAGGAGCTTTATTTGCTCAATTCTAGAGCTCTCCTTCCTTGCTTTGTGGTAATATGCAAACCTTGAAGAAAGATAAAAGATGCTTTACATTATCACATTGAAGTTATGTGAATCTGTTTTGGTTATTCTAGAAATTTTGTCTAGAGGTTTTCCCCCTTCTTTGTTGCGGAAGGAATTTGATTTTTCTTTCTATCCTCTATTTAATTTCAAATATATTAAAGATTTGTACTTTTCTGCGTTAATTATATCAGCCTCTTCCTAAGTTTGCAGTTATCATGCTATTGTACACTACCATTCTTCCTCTTTATTCAATGCATGTTGTTGTTAATGCAGAAATCAATACCAAACTGTACATATTCTTGATCATGTTTGAAGTCAAATACTGCACAAACAAAACATTTTGTAGCTACTTGTAGATATGCCCAAGGGCAGTTAGCATTGGGTTGTTGAGAGAGGAAGTTTAAGTGAAAAGGTCTATCACCAATTATTTGAATAAGTACTGAAACATTCAAGAATGAAAGATTTTATATTTAGTATTGGTGAAATCATGGCATAATATAATGAAAGATGCCTTCTTTGAAAATCATTTGAAATCATTTATTAATTTCATGAAACAATTTGAGTTTTTTGATTATGATATTTATTGAATTATTCAGATGCACATGGCAGTGTAAGTTGCTCAAACTAACATAGTTTTTTTTAATTTTTATATTCATGCCATAATGAATAAGCATCCAAATCTCAGGTGTAAGCTTGAAAATCAGTGCTAATGGTGATTAAATCTATAATGTTGGAATAATATAAAAGTAATATAAGGCAAAGACTTAATGAGTTTTGAAAACAGATGCCAGCTTGAATTTTGTGCATCAAAATGCAAAACTAAACAAAATCAATTGTTTACCCTATATATTAACTAGCCATACAACAACTGGAGACAGGGTACCAAAAAAACCACTAAATTAATGAACTCAAACTTAGACTCCATTTTTCTTGTTAAAAAAATTTATAATGACAGCATCTCAGTTATAGATAGAAGGATCATGGAACCATCGTGATATAAGGGAGGCTTAGTGGTTTAAGAAGATAAGACTCTTATTGGCATTTTTTGTATTTCAGTATGCATACTTCCAAATTTAGAAGTAAATAATAGCCACAAGCATTATTCTTTGTGAAAGGGGCTTGTTGATGTGGTCCTTGTTGGAGGGTTATGCTTCAAAGGTTAACCAGAAGACAAAAACCAAGGGTCAAAAGTTATATTGCTAACATTCCGGGCATATCTTGTGTCACTTCAAAAATTGTCACTTTTAATTTTGTGCTGTAAATGCTGTGTGTTACTCTTTAATTATCAGGTTTTCTTTCCTCTGGAGCTTAAGGATTCTGTTGGCTTAGGAGCATCTAAAATTTAAGATAAGGTCAGGGACCCATCTCTCTCTCAGTCTCTATTTTACAGTTTTATAGTGGCAAGTTTTATTGTTCACTTTTGAAAGGCCTTCAAGGACCTCCACCTGGATATGTATTGCTGATTTCATTTCCTTGCTTCAACATCTGTACAAGGCATTTAAAGCTCTCTGGCACATGCATCTCATTAATGTATGCTAACCTAACCTAACAACTGTTGTCTGAATTTTTGTACTGAGAAAATTGAATTGGTATTCATTTTCAGTCTTGAATGTTTAGATGGGGTAGTTTGGTAGCAGATGAACAAAAATGAAAGATATTTAGTGCAGTTTCTATGACTCCTTGATTTAGACACTCCATCTGTTGGGCTGGCACTTGCTGTGTCATATAAAGATTTTGTTAATCTTCTGCACTGGCTAGAAACCAGTAGAAATATTTTATGCAGACATCACCTAGAGAGGTTGGCTAAATAAACAATTACAACTAAAGAATCCTAGTGTATAAAAACACAATAGGAAGCCTTCAAACCAGGACTCAAATAGAATAGGAGCACAAAGATATAAAGAAGTACCATCTAATGATTTTCTATAGTTTGGTCTTGCTTCTTCCTGAGTCAACTAATAACAACCTTTTTTATTTATTTTCTCTCTGAACTTAAACTTACTGGAATAAACAAACTAACCCTTTGCACATTGTGTTCACACTTCTAGATGATTAGAATGGTACTTGCAAATTGCAATAACCCTTGAAACTAAAAATGGTGGGACTTGCAAATTGCAATAACCCTTGAAACTAAACATGGTGGGACAAGTAGATAGCTCAGAGTGGCCTAGGCTATAACTGAAATATGGTCCTACTTAGATCAATAAGAGACAATAAAAATCCAAAATCACCTCAGGGAACAAATGTAGAACTTTGTTAATTAAGTTGAGCTAGTCTTTTGACTAAAGCTGCGTAGCCTGAATATAATTGTTCTGCATTAATTTCCAACCTATTGGCATGTAGAGCAATTTCTTTGTATTATTCTTATATTCTTGCTAGATTTTGTTGTTATTGTTCCGCAATAATTTCCACAACTATTGACTTGTAAAATGACTTCCTCGTATTATTCTGATATCCTCGTTAGATCTTGTTATTGCTATGCTGCAGTAAGTCATCATTTCAATTTAATGTGTTAGCTACTTTTAGGCAGCATATACTATATATGGCTGCCTTTGGCACTTAAAAAGCATCTTATGGCCATTCAATTCTTGAAGCCTAAACTCAAACAAATTTTAAGACTAGTAATTAATGTGTTTTGATAATGACCTACTAACCCTGCATTTGTTAGTTGAAAGTTCAAATCAACATGAAGGTATCGGATCTAGAATCAACACCTACAAAGTCAGCTCATAACCGCAAATCATTTTTACAGTCAATTTGCATCCAGGCCCACATATTTAATAGCTTTGAATTTTTTGAAACTGGATATCAGAAAACTACACATACCAATATCAAGCTTGAATTTGATCATTTGATTTATTTCTACCAACAATAAAGTTACATCTTTTTATTTCAAAAGTTCAGTTTTTTTAACTATAGCAAAAAACATTACTCAACATTTTGAGATAGAAAGCCATAATCTAGACAGGAAGTGATTGTCTGATGTATTATGTCTTCTACTCCATACTTGTAATTGAAACCCAAATTTCTCAAAAGTTCAGTTTTTTTAACTATAGCAAAAAACATTACTCAACATTTTGAGATAGAAAGCCATAATCTAGACAGGAAGTGATTGTCTGATGTATTATGTCTTCTACTCCATACTTGTAATTGAAACCCAAATTTCTTAGCTTCTTCGAAGAAATTTCAGGAGGTACCAGATCATTTTCATTCTCCACCGACCTGCATATGTAAGGGTATCATAGGAAATCTCAGAGTCCCCATTGATATATCATTTAACTTCAAAATTAAAATAGAAAAATAAAAGGAGCTACCTAATATGTGAGCTGGAGTACTCCTCAGCTAGGAGCTCAACCAACTTGGACATTTTACAATTTTGAGCACAGCATATGTATCGACCTTTTGCTTTAGCATGCTCCATGAGGAACATGTGGGCACTGCATATATCTTCAATGTGAACTAAAGAAATCGACCCCATCCTTGTGTTCACGGCAGACAATATCCCAAAGAACTCAGGGTCACCTATATAGATCATCAATTCCACATGCTTAAACATCTTCACTTTGTTCGTACATGCAGTTTTTTCCCTTGAAGAGTTTTTGGTATGCATTTGATGTAAAGCAAACAAGTTTTAAACTCAGATTTATTTGAACTGAGAGATTTTGGACTTGTGTGTACAACTGTACATTAGGATATCTCGGAAATTAGTTGGAGAAGTAGGTTACTAAAGTTTTTTGGAAGTACTGATGTTTTTAGTCATTGTAGATAAGGTATTGAATGTCCTCATATTGACATTGCCTCTGCCTCTGGTAAGCAAGTTATTTCTTTTGTTCTGGAGTTGTAGAGTGCAGTAAGCCATTGAGTAATATGTAATGAGATTATATTTTCTTTTCTATAAATGATAAATTTATGGACAAAGTTTAGCTACAAAATTGGTTGTAGCTTTAGGCTACAAACTCATTTAATAAAATAAATATTACTGCATATTTTAAAAATCTAACCGTTGAATTACATGTTCTTTATGCTCTTAATATACATGTCAATTTTTGTGTCAATCGGATATCATTTACTATATAATCTATAATCTTATATTTTATGCATAATTTTAAATTATAAAAACTTGTAATTTAAAAATTTATTGATGACATAGCTATTGATCTTTAATTTTTTTGAAATTTTGCAAACATGGAGAATATAAGAAGAAGATGCAATCCAATGGTGAATTTGTGAAAATTCACCTCCAATAAAAAGATATTGAGTGAGTTTGTAGCCTAAGGCTACAATCGATTTTGTAGCTAAACTTTATCCTAAATTTATTTGCAGAAAAACACAAAACACAGTAAAGGCGTACAAGAGTAAAACTGAAAGAAACCAGAACCTAAAGAAACTGTAGCATGTGGAACTTAGAGCTCATAAGATAATTGCAAAATCACCTGTTATTGGTGATAAGAGAACTCGAATGCTCAGTGGGACATCAACTGTGAGGAATGGGCCACCAACGGTAGTTGTTATCACTGATACAAGATCAATGCCATTCTCGTTTGCAAATTTAAATGCTGCTTCCTCCGATAGAAGCTTCGAAAGGACATAAACCTATGAAACCAAAATCCCCCACAGTAGATGACTATACAACTACTACATGCACAACTATGTCAACAATAAAAGAGGGAGGGGGAACATTACCCATCCGTTTGCTTTTGTCTTCCACACATGATCAACATGAGTTTGGCAAGATTCATCAACAACAGGTCTCCAACTGCCACTGCTGTCTTTGGCAGTGATAGTACTAATGGAAGATGTGAAGACAACCCTTTTCACAGATTTCGATTTCAAGCAGGCTTTAAGAAGGTTTAAGGTTCCTTTGATTGTAGGGTCTATGATATTTGTTTGAACATAAGTCTCTTTAAATTCAGAAAAGAACCAAAGTGTTAAATTGTTAACTGAAAAGTTTTAGATAGCTTGGTAATTTGTTCTCATGGAATTACCTATGTCTTCATTTGCAAGAACACTAAATTTCATGGAAGCTGCCACGTGAAACACACCATCACAGCCCTTTACAGCCTCATCGAAGCTCCCTTCTTCTTGCAAATCAGCTCGGAACAATCTCAACGGGTTGCTGCTCGGCCACAAGGATAATAGGTATAATGACTTTGCTGAGATAAATTAGGAAACCATTTAGCCTACTTATACTACCTCTAATTACAAGAAGATGAAATAGATGTACAGATATCTGATTTCAAACAAAGGGGGAAAGGGCAATTTGAATTGTTCACGAACTGGATAGTACTTGTTATTGCAGCTACATGATCAACTCAATACATTGACTATTACACCAAATACTTTGTGACAAGGAGTATAATTTCTTGTATACAGTAATGAGATGTGCATGATATATAAATAAATCTTGGTATGGAGGTTCTATAATCACTTAAGCCTTTTGTTAGTGGAACTTTCCGTATACATGTAGGAGTAAATTAGTTTCTTTATGGAGCAGAAAGCCTCTGGCTCTACGAGTTCTACCAGGGGAATGAATTTTCAGCAAGCCAGACCGTAATCAGCAATTCTTGAAGCTACTAGACATATGTTACCCCCAGTTATAAATATATGTTACAATAATTCTAGAGCCTTCGTAGATGATAAAGTTTTTATCTTTTCAAAAAAAGAAAAAAAAAAGAAAAGAAAAGAAAGATGATAAAGTAATGTAAGTGAATGGCCCAAATAAGAACTCAAAAAAATTTGTCAACTAAATTATTGTAAAGAGTGTTACAAAAATTATTGGTTCTGTAATCTTATTATATATATATATATATTAAGCCCAAGGAGGTATCGCTTTCCCTAGGATCTACCTTGTGAGAGAGGCTTGTTCTATGAAGCAGACACAAATGATAATTGTTGCAGGTCTAATTGGAAATGAGCCATACATGGGAATTTGGTGCACACATAATGTACCCTCCTACTCCCACACCTCTCATCCATGAGAAAGTATCTAATGAGACAACTTCATAAAACTTCTTTCTCATAACATATGAGACAAATATGTGAGAACCTAACATATGTTGTGAAAATATATCTTATAAAACCGTCTTATAAAATAATTTTTCCTCATGCGTGGTCTACTTCAAACATATATTGAGTTAATTGACTCCCTAAATACACCATCTCATGGACCATCGATCACAAAAACACGACTGCCTCCTTAGAATTGAGCAACAACATTATGTGCCTGTAAAGTAATGAAGGGTTTAAATGGATTTTAACTTTTTTTTTTTTTTTTTTAAAAAAAGATCGTTTTTTGTTTTTTTTTTTTGGTCTATTAAATTTTATACAAAATGACCCTGGTCCTTTACCACTTGAACCAAGACTTGGGTGGCATTCTGCAACTTGCAAGGATCTTTGCTTCATCAAATCCATATTAAAATAGTACAAACCTACTGGTATATAGGAGTTATATAAAATGCTTAAAATTTTTCTTTTATTTTTATTTTTATTTTTATTTGCTAGGTAATTGTTTATGCAAAGCCAAGAATCCCAGAGTTGAAGGTCACTAGACTTGACCGGGTACCACTTGGGCCAGCAGGCCCGGTGGTAAATTTTTCTTTTATGTTGGCCCATAATATAAGTTACCCAAAAATAATTTATGGGGGCTTAAATGTTTTAAATTCTCCCTTAAATCAAATGCATACGTATGTATGCAATAAATAATTAAATATAGGCCACCTACAACCTCGAGCATGTATTTAATTAACGAAATGTCTTTTTCAAGTACTTGAAAAATTTCATCCCAAATTAAAAAAAAAAAAAAAAAAAAAAAAACCCAAATTAAAAATAAAAAATAAAAAATAAAAATCATCATGTTGTTCAACAGCAACAAGGTTAAGCAAAGTCCTAGTTGGGGAATTGGAGGGATCAAGTTTTGTCTCCTAGAAAGATACCATAGATTAGAATGATAGAGTGGACTCCCAACATATAATTGTAAGATAGGCTTTCATGTTCGGTGAGGAATTGAATTATTCAAGTTCAAGAATGATAGAAGCTCCCCAATACCAACCAAGCTTTTAATGTATTTGAATCTAATTAGTTCATTTTAAAAGTTAAAAGAGATACTTATGTCTAGAATTTGAAAAAAAAAATGATAATAGATTCCATGGTCTAGCTGAAATGGAAAAAAAAAAACATAAAAAAGGTCCATGAATATAGTTTATAAATTCACTTGTTCTTATGAGACTCCTATTCTAAGGATTTTTTTTTTCTTCGTAAAAGGTTGTTCTAAGGAAAAATTCATGTTCTCATATTCACAAAAAAAGGCATAAAATAATGACCTAAACATGTTGCTAAGATAATTTTCAAAAAGTGTTATAAAATTATCGTTTAGAAACGCAGCCAATATCCAATATCATGTTTTGAGGTTTTCTCTTTCCAGTTTCAACCACCCAAAAAAAGAAAAAAAGAGAAAGGAACATCTGCTTTGTTATCTTGTTTTATGAGAACAGTTTGTTAATTACCAACCATAATGTTCTTAATTTCTTAGTCTAATCTATAAGATTGTTCTACCTTGGCATGAAATTTTGTCATGCTAATTGAGAATTTATGTCACATAATTTGCAAGAAAATGGTTAATCAGTTGATAGTGCAAAGCCAAAGCGTGACCTCCACGCCATGCCATGCCAAAACAAATTCCTATAAAGCTACACCGAAATTACTAATATGGACAAAAAAAATATTCTTGCGATTATATGCTCTATATATAGTTTAATACACAACTAATAGTCAGCAATTTATTTTCTAAAAAAAATAAAAAAAATAGTCAGCAATTTCATCTATAAAAAAAATCAGCAATTAAACCTTTTCTTCTCTCATGTTTTCAACCATTTCCATTTCAATTAAGCTGGATTCAAAGCTCAAATCTCTCTCCTTAATAGTAGCAGTAATCACACCAGAAGCTCACACACACACTCTCTCTCTATCTCTCTCTCTCTTTCTTATTAGCAAATCTATAAGCAAGCCAAAAACACCAAAGAACGAAGAAAAAGAGCAAAAGGAGGAGTTTTGAGTTTCTAGTTTTGAGTAAGAGTTGCTGACCAGGATCTCGGACAGTGGCATGAACCTTGTAGCCTCTGTCAAGGAGAGTCTTAACCAACCAAGACCCAATATAGCCTGTTGCACCAGTAACACAGTATGTTGGAACCCTCTCCCTCTCTCTATTGCCTTCCAAAATTTGTTCTTGGCTCTCCATTTCCTTAAAACTGTCTCACTCCAATAGAAACCTCTCTTATCATCTATGATGAGGGAATTATATAACATTAATGATGGTGAAAGTTCCCATTAGTCATAATTGCATAACATTGTTTATATTTTATATTTATACTAGTCAGGGCAGCACGTGCAAGGCACGTGCTAGCCATAGGAAAAAAAAGTAATAATTAGAATCAATTTTAGATTTTATTTGTATCACAAAATAAAGATATAAATCATTTAATTGTTAAAAAATATAGAGATTTACATTAATAAAAAAATATATTAATTTTAAGAATTTTGATAATTATATCATAAAAAGTTAATCTCATTCGTATAAGATTGTGACAGATCCCAGTCTAACATTTTATTATTTTATTTTGACCTATAACTTACAGCTCAATAGTTGTGAATATATTGTAATAACAACAAAATATCACGACATTTTTAGTTGTGCTAAATCTCGATATAATTTTTTTATTTTATTTTGATCCATAAGGAATTGACACATACGTCATAACATTTTCATAATATCTCTATGCATACATTGTACTTAATTATAATATAAATTTATATTGTAAACACAAAAAAAAAAAAAAAAAAGCAAATTTTTTACATATTTACAAAATTTGTACAATATTTACTATTTTTTGGGCAAATGTGTATAATATTAACTACTTTTGTGTATTTACAATGTAAACTTGCATTGCAAGTACAACGTAAACATATAAATATCTAAAAAAAACAAAAACAAAAACAAAAACAAAGCTCAAACCAACTAGCATACTTGAAGAGAAAAAGAAAAAGTGCACCTCACTAATTGAATAAACCAAAAAAACATTATTCATGAGCCTTTGGCTCTTTTTATATAGTTAATAGATATGCCAGCTTACATAAATATTAAAAAAAAAAAAAACACAAACTGATAACGGGAAAAAAAAAATTAAGCATTGTAGAAATTAATGTTAAAATATTGTGGACTTAGCATTTTTTTATTTGATCTATAAGAAACTGGGATCTCAACAATTGTAAAAATATTGTGATAACAATAAGTGTTATAACATTTTCTCAAAACATTTATTTTTAGTTGTGGTTGGTCACAGTTTCATATTTTATTATTTTATTTCGGCTTGTAAAAAATTGACACGTCAATAATTGTGAAAATATTGTGAAATTTGTTGTGTTAGTATAATAATATATATACCAGCTTATATAAATATTTAAAAGAAGAAAAAAAAACACAAATGAATTACTGGAAAAAAAAATAAAAAACAAAAAAAAACAAAACAAACTTTAGGCACTGTAGCTACCATGCCAGTTGAATAAACCAAAAGCACTACACAATGAATGTTGTAACATTTTCTCAAAACATTTATTTTTAGTTGTGGTTGGTCACAGTCTCATATTTTATTATTTTATTTCGACTTGTAAGAAATTGACACGTCAATAATTGTGAAAATATTGTGAAATTTGTTGTGTCAGTATAACAATATATATACCAACTTACATAAATATTTAAAAGAGAAAAAAAAACACAAACTGATTGTTGAAAAAAAAAAAAAAGGAACTGTAGCTACCGTGCTAGTTGAATAAACCAAAAACACTACACAATAAGTGTTGTAATATTTTTTCAAAACATTTATTTTTAGTTGTGATTGGTCACAGTCTCATATCTTATTATTTTATTTTGACATGTAAGAAATTGACACGTCAATAATTGTGAAAATATTATGAAATTTATTGTGTAAGTATAACAATATATATACCAGCTTACATAAATATTTAAAAGGAAAAAAATAAACACAAACCGATTACTAAAAAAAAAAAAAAATGTAGCTATTGTAGCTATAGTGCCACTTGGCACTATAGTTACTGTTCAAAACTTGGGAAAAAAAAAGTGGCTCACGAAACCAAAGCACCGTGGCTAGAATGCTTTAGCGCATTTGCACACATCAATAATTGTGAAAATATTGTGAAATTTGTTGTGTTAGTATAACAATATATATATCAACTTACATAAATATTTAAAAGGGAAAAAAAAAAAAAACACAAACTGAATATTGGAAAAAAAAAAAAAAACTGTAGCTACTCTTCAAAACTTTAAAAAAAAAAAAAAAAAAAAAAAAAGAAAAAAAGATAAAGTGACTCAACAAAATGACACTGTAGATGTACAACACAAAAACACTGGATGTCCAGTGCAAAAATACTGTACGCGCATTCGCGCTTTTATATATAAGTAAAAAGAGCACAAATCAATGATTGAAAAAAAAAATACATATTAAACAAACCAAAAGTATTGTAATTTTTACGCATTCACCTAACAAGTGTCACAACATTTTCACAAAATATTTATTTTCAGTTGTAATTGGTCACAGTTTCATATTTTATTATTTTATTTTAACTTATAAGAAATTGATACCTCAATAATTGTGAAAATATTGTGAAATTTGTTGCGTCAGTATAACAATATATATAAAAAAAAAAAAAAAAAAGTTCAAACGGAAGACAAAAAAAAAAAAAAATAGTAGCTACTGTTCAAAAACGAAAAAAAAAAAAAGTGCCTCACCAAAACTGCACTGTAGATGAACAGTGCAACACGTTATGTGAACAGTAGACAAACACTGTAGTGGGCTTAGCCACTTTTGTGAAAATATTGTGAAATTTGTTGTGTCAGTATAACAATATATATACCAGCTTACATAAATATTTAAAAGAGAAAAAAAAAAAAACACAAACTGATTATTGGAAAAAAAAAAAAAAAAAAAAAAAAGATAAAGTGGCTCAACAAAATGACATTGTAGATGTACAACGCAAAAACACTGGATGTACAGTGCAAAAATACTGTACGCGTATTCACGCTTTTATATATAAATCAATGATTGAAAAAAAAAAAAAAAAGTACATATTAAACAAACCAAAAATATTGTAATTTTTACGCATTCACCTAACAAGTGTCACAACATTTTTACAAAACATTTATTTTCAGTTGTAATTGGTCACAGTTTCATATTTTATTATTTTATTTTAACTTATAAGAAATTGATACCTCAATAATTGTGAAAATATTGTGAAATTTGTTGCGTCAGTATAACAATATATATAAAAGATAAAAAAAGTTCAAACAGAAGACAAAAAAAAAAAAATAGTAGCTACCGTTCAAAAAAAAAAAAAAAAAAAAAAAATTGCCTCACCAAAACTGCACTGTAGATGAACATTGCGACACGTTGTGTGAACAGTAGACAAACACTGTAGCGGGCTTAGCCGCTTTTGTGAAAATATTGTGAAATTTGTTGTGTCAATATAACAATATATATACCATCTTACATAAATATTTAAAAGAGAAAAAAAAAAAAACACAAACTGATTATTGGAAAAAAAAAAAAAAAAAAACTGTAGCTACTCTTCAAAACTTAAAAAAAAAAAAAAGAAAAAAAAAAGATAAAGTGGCTCAACAAAATGACACTGTAGATGTACAACGCAAAAATACTGGATGTACAGTGCAAAAATACTGTACACGCATTCGCACTTTTATATATAAGTAAAGAGAGCACAAATCAATGATTGAAAAAAAAAAAAAATACATATTAAACAAACCAAAAGTATTGTAATTTTTACGCATTCACCTAACAAGTGTCACAATATTTTCACAAAACATTTATTTTCAGTTGTAATAGGTCACAGTTTTATATTTTATTATTTTATTTTAACTTATAAGAAATTGATACATCAATAATTGTGAAATTTGTTGCGTCAGTATAACAATATATATAAAAGAAAAAAAAGTTCAAACGGAAAACCAAAAAAAAAAAAAAAAAGTAGCTACTGTTCAAAAACGAAAAAAGAAAAAAAAATGCCTCACCAAAACTGCATTGTAGATGAACAGTGCAACATGTTATGTGAACAGTAGTCAAACACTGTAGCGGGCATAGCCGCTTTTATATATAAGAAACTACTGTGTTAAATTAAGAACAACCAGACAGGTGTAGTACATACCCGGGTCATATTAAAAAAAACAAAAACAAAAACAAAAAAGAATTAAGAATATTTGCTGGTCATAATAGTACATTTTATATTAAATGTGATATGGCTGACTAAGATGGTAATGCAATTAGAGCATCCATAGCAGCTGTTGCAAAAATTATGTCATTTTGTCACATTTAAAGCCTACTTTATTATTTTACCACATCATTTTACAATATCTCATTTATCATATGTTTTATCATTCAATTCTATACATTAAAATAATATTTACTACACATTAAAATAATATATTATCTACTCCTCATTATCATCAACAACAACAACAACATCAACGCTGATCAACAACAGCAACAATATCAACAACAACAACAACAACAAATTCCAAATCCAAAAACCTCAACAAAAGAGGAAAAAAAAAAAAAAAAAAAAAAACCAAACAAACAAACCATCACAACAGCCATCACAACACAGCAGCAACAGCCACTTCCACCGTTGCCTCACCATCCACAACCACAAACTACGGCAACAAGAAGAAGAAAAAAAAAACACAATCCAGGCCCCAACAACCTTCCTCTTCCTCCACTTCTCAACCGGCAAGCACCAACCACAGCCAAAAAAAAAAAAAAACCCCACAATCCAGTCACCACCAACCTTCCTCTTCCACCTCTCAACCACAACCACAACCACAAACATAGCACAGTCACCGTGACTCACCTCTCACCAAAATCAAGCTATAGCCCACCAACACCAAATCGGAAGCCCCACCACCTCAACCATAAACCTCAACAAACCCACCGCCTCCACACCCTCACCCACACCCACTTCCAAACCCAAAACCTTCATAATCCAAGTCAACCCAGACTCCAAACCCACCATCTTCATCACCGTCATCGTCATCGCTGACCTACACAACAGACCCACACCGACATTTGGAGATTATGATGGTTCATGTCATCATTGCATGCCTTTCACCAAGGCAGGCAAGGCTAGCTCAATAGGTGATATAATTGATATAATCACCTAAGATCCCCAAATAAAAGAAGGCCCCACTTGTAAAAAAAAAAAAAAAAAAAAACTATATATATAATATATTTATTTATATATTTTAATTAACAAAAATTTAAGCACTTTTATTGGTCAATAAAATGCATTAAAAAGGCTCCATTATATCCTAAAATGCAAAAGATTAAAACGGGAAAAAACAAAAATAGTCAAACTTCAGCTAACAAAATTAAATTTTAGGAGACAAATTTATTAACTCATTCTTGAAATATGCTAAAATCAAAATTAATAGCAGACAAATTCATTAATAATACAACATAATTGTCTTGAAATATGCTAAAATAGAGATTATAAATTTCAAAAACAAAAGAAAAACCTATCATTTCTCTCTCTCTCTGCCTCGGCATCTATATTTTTACGGTCTCATCTTGCTTTTCTTCATCTTCATCTTGATTCTTGATCTTTTTCCATAAACTCAAGTCAGTTTAGCTTGAAATTTTTCTTTTGTGGATTCCAGCATACTAGTCTACCAGTCGACAGTCACTAGAGGTATTCTTCTTCAGTTCTTCCCCTCTTTCTCTTTGTCTTTTCGAAAATGAATACTCAGAGTCTTCTATTTATTTAACTCAAATTATATATATTTTTAGTTTGTTTCACACTTTCACTGCAGTCTGCACAATTGTTTGATGGGATGGAACAAGTTTTTTGCTATAATAGCTTTTCTACCCTGAGCCCATATTTGGGGATTGAGATAACGTGCAATACTTAGGGTATTGCACGGTGTGCAATAGCACAAATCTTAGCCTTCCATTTAATCCAATGACTTATTATTTTGACACCTCACCATCCAGGCTGGCAATCCATGTGCTCACTATTGTTTTCATTTCAATTTCCCCAATTTGAACTTCACTCCTCTCTCTCACTTCAACCGAGTTTCTCCCTCACTCTTCCTAGCGCTCCACTCTCTCAACCCCGACTACACCTCCACCACTCTTTCCAGCTCCACTGGTGGCTACCTGGTTTCCCTCTCTCCCTCTTAAATTTATTTCTCTGTTATTTTTGTTTTTGTTTTAATTATTTTGATGACTAAAGCTGTATGATTTAGTTTGGGTTTGAAAAATAGGGGTTTTGGGTATGGCTGAATGTGCTGTGATTCAATATCTGTTTGATGGTGAGCTTGTGTGTGTCAGATATGTGTTGTGGTTATTGCTTTGGTTTGGATTTTTGAGTTTCAAATGAATGGTGATTTTTAGGTTTCAAATGAACGGAGGTTGGATGGGGGTTTACACTTTACAAACTTGGTTGATGTCAAAATGGCTTTTGATATGAGTCTGTTTTATTGTGTAAATACATGTCATTTTGTGCATGAGTTATTGAGTGAGTGAAATTTGTGTTCTTGAGCGAGCTTAAATTAGTGTAAACACATGGAGTAGTTGAGTGCAGATCTTAAAATCTGGGTATGTAAAGGGTAAGTTCTACCTTCTTGTTTTTTTTTTTTTTTTTTTTCTTCTTCCTTTGCTTTGATCTTTGTTATTGCCTTGCTTCTTTATTGTTGCTATTGCTGTGGCCTTTGAGTCCTCTGTTATTGTTGTTGAAGGTGTTTGTTGAAATGCTTCATAGAGTTTTAGTTTATCTCTTTGTATTCTGCCTTCTTTTTTCTTTTCTTTTTGGATTTTTATGTTAATGTGATGCTAAAACTATGATGTTATGTGTATGGAAATTGAATTTTTGAGTTAGTGTGTTATCATCGAGAACTTATCTCAGGCAAACAATAGACAAATTATTCTCATAAAACCTATGATTTTGTATTCAAAATAGCACCAAAAAAAAAAAAAAAAAAAAAAACTATATATTTGTTAACTGCATTAAGTGGTCTGTTGGCTGCCCTAAGCTGTTTTAGCATTGGATTTCGATCTATTGGATTTGACATTTAGGAAATGTTGATACCAAATCTATGATTTCTCCCCTTTTTTTTTTTTTTTTTTTTCTCTTTTCTTGATTTATTTGCCTAAGATCATACATTTCTTACTCCTGTTAGCTTCTTTTACTGAAATAGAGCTATGATTCTTAGCTTGATACTAATATCTTAGTTTGAAATTTGTCATAATGGATCAATTTTTTCTCATTCCCTATGTTTCTATTGTGGTTTGAGTTGTGAAATGCACTAAAGGTGTTTGTGAAAATATTTGTTAGAAACTTTGAAGTGATGTTAAGATATTTTATTTGTATGTTGTGCAGTCTTGAGGGAGATTTGTCATATTGAGAAATGCGCCAAAATATGTGTTTGTAAATCTTTGGGTCCGAGTTGTAGTAATGTGCTTCAAGTTGCAAGAAACAAACAAAAATGTGCTTGTCAATTGTTAACAAAAGAGAGCTTGATATGGTTTCTTTTTCTAGTGTATAGGGACGAAGTGGCTAAGTTTTAGCTACTTTTGCAATTTGTTGACCTGCAATCTTATAACATTGGTAGAAACCGTCCAGCCTGTACTCCACTACTCCTATCATCCTATGGCTAAGTTTTAAAGAAAAAACGTGTCCTATCATTCTATCAATTGGACCCTTCTTTGCCATGACAATTGATAGAATGATAGGACAAGTTTTTTCTTTAAAACTTAGCCATAGGATGATAGGAGTAGTGGAGTACAAGCTGGACGGTTTCTCACTTTTTTTTTTTTTTTTAAATCTGACATAGTGACACTTTATCTATTATTATGAATTATTATACCAATTAATAATTTGATATGTATCATATCAACTCATTTGTATTATAGTAACACTAATTTATTTAACCATGTATTAAATTAATTTTTATTTGTGCAAGTTTAAACTTTAAAGTGGTCACGACTTTAGAAAAATTGCAATAACCAATTGTTTTATACTTTAAATTCTATTTTTAGTTAAATTATCATTTTTAATTATAAAAAGGCTCCATTTAAAATTTTCGCTTAAAGCCCCGAAAGTTGTTGAGCCGACCTTGCCTTTCACATGTTAAATTATCTTTGCTATTTGTATAGATTCATCTGACGGCAAAGATATTAGGGACAGAAGATTTTTTGGTGGCTGTAAAATAAGAGGGACACAAAAATGTGTTCAGTTTTAGATATGTATCTGCATTTTAATGTTTCCAGTGCAGGGACACAACCCCAACCTTCATCTAAGTATAGTTAATTTGAATAGAATAGAAATATTGTACTAGTAGTACATGCATATTTTAGAGTTTAAATCTTCTTTTCCACTTTTCTGCTCTACTCTATATTCTACCAATAAAAGCTTGCCACATATTCACTGAATTAATTAAAATACTACCATTAATTAATAATGGTAATATTAATAAGAGAAATGATATGTTTACAATATTTTTACAACAAATCCTAAGTGGCAGGTTGTTATTGGTTGTTATTGTTGGGGCAAAAAAGTAATCTTAGTGTTAGTTTCAAATTTAAACCAATAACAACTGACTACCTGTAATTTGTTGTAAAATTGTTGTAAACGTAGTATCTCTTTATTAATAAACCAATAATGATAGTATTTAATTAACTATGATAACATGTAGTAAATTTTTATTAGTAGAGTATAGAGTGGAGCTGAAAAAGTGAGACATAATATTTGAATTCTATGTTTTATGGATTTGATCTTGAATTTCTTAACCGTGTAAACCTCAAACAAGTTTTGTTGTGTGACTGTCACATGCATGCATGTGAGTCCGTGACATCAACACGGGCTGCCACCCTGTCAAGCGTTGGGATTTCTTTTTCCTTTTTCCTTTTTCAATTTTTTTATATTAATTTTTTTGAAATCTCACCGTCAAAAGATCCAATTGAGCTAATTAGTAATATGGAACATGGAATTTATACTTTCTGTAACATATACATATTTTATTTACTTTAAAATTTTAGCATAAAATATAGGAAAAAATAGAAATAGAAAATGTGGCTATTTCATCTAGTTTAACTACCGACCTCACCAGACTTGTTTAAGTTGTATCAAGATAAAAGTCGGATCTTGGCTGGAAAATAAAAAACTGCCAATACAAAAAATAAAGAAAATAAAAAACAATATCAGCGGGTACAAGTACACCACTGGTCACCCTGAGTCCATTTAGGAATGTTATTCTAATAACGTTATTTATATTTTTTTAAAATACGTTTGAATGAAAAAATATGTATAATATTATTTAAATATTGAAAATTGCTATTTGAACAACGGTAACAAACCACCATAAATTTCAAATTTTTACAACTGCAAAACTTGAATTGCATTTTTTGACTTTTGTTCCTTTAAAGATAAGTACAAACAGTCATTTTAATTTTTATTACCACTGCCATGGGGTTTGCTATTTTTGATATACGCCTCATGTGTGCTATTTTTTTAATTATTATTAGATTATCATTTAAATACATCAATTGTCTACTATTATCAATAAACTAGCATGAAACTCTTGCACAAGTACAATTAAAAATAATCATAAATATATAATTCAAATTAGTTCATACTTTTTTAAAATCATATATTTCTAAAATATGAAATGGTTTCCATTATATATATATATATATTATATGATTTAGAATTTAATCTGTTTTAGACTATTCGGTTTTTGTACACAATAATTTACTTACCACAAAAATTAAAAACTTAAACAAACACATGACGAAAAATTGGACTCAATTAAAATTAAATTTAGAATCTAATTTGATTGGACTCTTTAATTTTTACACTCAATAATTCACTTGAAACAAAATTAAAAATTTAATTGAATTTTTTTTCTAAACTTTATTGTGGGGCCCCAAATGTTTAAACCACCCCGGCCCACTCCATAGCCGGCCCAAGGCCCGCGCCGAGAAGAGTTGGTAGGCCGAGGGTAAAAGGGAAAATCCCAAGCCCTCCAGGGGTCTCGCCGAGGATGCCCACCTCCTCGGCGAACCGACGTTGATAAAGGGAAAATATCTCCCCTTCATTAAATGAGCCTCACCAACATTCTGGCCGCTTTAATGGTAAAGTGATCAGCGAGCCCAGATACCTTGGTCACTCCAACTAATAGAAAGCCTGCAAAGTCGGCTGAGAACTAACATAAAGCCTGCAAAAGCAGATGATGGGACAAACCCTTATCTACAGTGACCGGATAACCGACAGATGGACGGCTGAGATTAATTAAAACAATACTATATAACCAAGAGGATTCCTAACGCCAAAGGGAGGAGAGAGGGGAAGAGAAAAGGGAGAGAATATCTACCAACTCTAAGAAAAATAGATTCTCGGCCTGAGCCGAGGACAAGTATGCTTCGTAAAACACATAGTCAAAGTGATGATCATCCCTTACAAAAACACTTGGCCAAATTTCTTTGAGAATATTCCTATGAACTTCATGACATCTATTATCTGCTACAAACTTCATGTTAACCGTCGTTTACTTTGATATTGTCAAGCCCTTTTTACCCACCCTCTACAAGTTTTTATTGTTCAGGGTCCATTACAAATTGAGTCCCTACATTTACCTATTAATATATATATATATATATATAGATTGGTATATATATATATATATATAAAAGTTGTGATAGTAAATTATTAGATAAACAATTGGGGATTGTGATTTGTGAATATTTTATGGTGAAATTCGAATAATTTACTATATAGTGGAGGACAGATTGGAGTACAAACATATCCATGATTTGATCATGAACAGTGCCCCCAATTCCTAGGAGAACATGTGCATTGATTTAACACTTAACAGGTAATGACCCAAAGGCCCCAATCACGAGTCACGACCTCTGTTGTGACACATGTACCTCTCATCTTTAAAAAGTCTTAATGTTTTTTCCCTCATTTATTTCTTTTTGTTTTTATTATTTGGGAGAGTTTAGTTTTCATTTTTAAACAATAGTTTTTAGTATTTAAATAACAACATTTTTGACACGTATTTTTATAGGTGAAAATCACATTTTTGTCTCTACATTTTTACTCTATTCCACTTTGGTCCCTAACTTTTTTTTTCCACTGCTTTTAATCCCTATCCTAAAAAACGCCTTTCATTTTAGTCCCTACCGTTATATCAGAGACAACAAATACTAACGTGGCAAACGGATGGCACTGTTAGCTAACATAACCATTAAAATAATAATAAAAAAATATTATTTGGCATTAAAAAATTTTAAAAATTAATTTATTAATTTTAACTAAATAAAAAATTAAAAACGGAAATAAAAACAAAAAATTACATCAATTGAGATCTAAGTCTCAATCTAAGTGTGATTGTTTATTCATGTTGAAGAACATGAATAAACAAGAACTTAAACCCAGATTACAAGAACACAGCCCCAGATCACAAGAACAAAGAACATGGTACTCAAAGATTTTCTTTTCCAGCATTTCTCATAACACAAATTCAACTAAATACATAGAATTTCATCCCAAACATATCTCCAAAACCAGTAAATCAAAACCCAACCAAATAAACAACAAAACATCTAAATCATCCAACATCAAAAACAAAACAAAACCCAAACATCAAACCAAAATCCATAAATTCCAGACCACAAATCCTCAACAAACCCTAGAGAAAACCCAATCATCAACACCGATTTGTGCAGCGCCAGAGCTTTCGCCAGGCCGCGCGGTTCCTCCACCAAGCCAGTAGCCGCCGTGTGATGCGTGGGCCTTTGATGGTGGTTCGGGAGACCGCGGCAAAGCAGCTCGAGGAGTGCCAGAGTGACTGGGCCTACTTAAAGCCCATGGTGATCCTCGCACCTTTGAGCTTTTTAAAAAAAAAAAAAAATTGGTGGGGTTGTTTGGTGGCTGAGAAAATGGGGGAAAATTTTCCCAAACCACCATTTCTGCCCACCCAAACACAGATCTGGCCAACCCAAACACCAACCCAGCCACCTAAACACCAACCCACAGCCACCCAAACACCAAACCAACATTTCTGACCACCCAAAAACAAATTCGGCCAACCCAAATACTACCAACCCAAACACGGCCAACACAATGACAGATTTGGACATCCCATGACAGATCTGACCCTGTGGGTTTGTCACTTGTGGAACCCAAGAGTTGAGAGGATGAGAGAGTGGGAGGAACTCTTGAGATTCAGAGTCTGGCTGGGTTGGTGTTTAGGTTGGCTGGATTTGTGATCTTATATTTAATTTTGTGTTTGGGTTGTGTTGGGTTGGGTTTGTGATTTGTGATCTGTGATCTTATATTTAATTTTGTGATCTTATTTTTTGAGTTATTTGTGATTTTTGGTTTTCAATTTTGAGATCTCAAGTCTGAGTTGATGTTCTTAGTGTTCTTCTTCAAGATACTTTTTGATCTTAATTCATATAAATTTTGATTTTGATTTATTTTACTTAGATAAAATTAATAAATTAATTTTTAAAATTTTTTAATACCAAATAATATTTTTTTTTTATTTTAATGGCCACGTCAGCCAATAGTGCCATCCGTTTACCACGTCAGCATTTGCCATCTCTGATGTAATGGCAAGGACAAAAACGAGAGACGTTTTCGAGGATAGAGACTAAAAGCGGTGGAAAAAAAAGTTAGGGACCAAAATAAAAATCGAGTGAAAATGTAGGGATGAAAATATGGTTTTCACCATTTTTATATTACTTAAATACGTATTTTCATAACACTAAAAACTGAATAACAATATTTAAACATTGCTATCAAACAAGTACTATTTGAAAAAGAATTAGTAGAGGGAAGAGGCGGAGAATTAAAATTCAAAAATGTCATTATATATGCAATATTCTTCTAACTAAAAAAATCAAAAACTTTTTTTGAGAAAAAACTAAAAAATCAATTAGTGTTGAAAAAACAAAACAAAAAAAAACACCCAATTATAAAATAAATATATAATATAATATAATATAACAATAATAAAACAACTCTTTAGGTCAAGCCAAGCATCATGACAGCACCTAAATACCAAGTCACAAACTTTTAATGTTTGGTCTCATACGACAATAAAGTGTCATACCAAATATGCAAACACAAATGTATGTTTGGTGACTGTGCGGGGAAAATCCAAAAGAGTTGGCCTAAAGGCCCAAAATATAAAATAGAAGGAAAAGCCAAGACCAAGCATAATGAGCCCAAATAAAAGGGAGTCGGCCCAGGCAAAGCTCAGACTGATCACGTCCAAAGATCCAACCCGGATAAGCCAGAGGGACTGCCATCGCAATTTCCAAGATCTGTATAATGATCTCCTATTCCTCGGAAATAGTTCAAAGAGCAGACAGACCTCGAAAATACATTTGTAACCAATGCAACCTATAAGTTATTATTGACATATAACCATTTTGGCAGAGGAACAGCAGAGCCCAAGATAAGGGTGGAAGAAATTTCAGGAAGAAGCAATCATCTTATCTGTATTAAATGCACTTCACCAAACAATCAAGGGAAAAAAGAGTAACTAATCCTTTTTTTTTGTTTGGATGTTTTAAATATTATAATAGAAAGAAGAAGAGATGATTTAAATAGAAAAATTTATTCCTATTTGAAAATGAACTTACAACATTCGTTTATGATTAATTTGTTAGATTAAATAATTATGACTATAACATGTAATATTTTTTTTGATAATTTTTTTTTCTGATATGAATTAAATAATTAACATTGGTTTATGATTAAATATTTTTTCTGCTTTTTTATTATACTAAAAAAAGCCATCCTTAATTGATAATAATTAAAATAAGAAAAAAAAATGTTTGGTTTGTTTGTTTACTGAAAAAATCAATAAAATATTGAATTTTGAGTGTTTCTTTCATTTATTATTATTATTTTTAATATTTTTATAAATCTTTTGATTTTAAAAATCAACTGCAAAAGCTGATATTAACTTTTTTGACCCTTAGATTCAAATATTTGGTACACACTTGGTCTTGAAAAGGCTTAGGAACACGGTAACTGTGGCAATGCATTTGTTTCCCACGCCACTCATTTATTCCTGAAGGTGAAAAAAAAAAAAAAAACACGACCTTACCGATATTATATACCATACAGTCATTTATTATAAGTTTAGGAAAACAATAATTTTTATAATCTTTTTTTCATAAATTAATATTAAAATATTTTAGATAGTAAAGTTTAGTATTTTACCACTGGAAAAATAAAAAAAAATCATATCAGATGGTGTAATATCAAATAGTACAGTATAAGTTTAAGATCTACTGTAGCAAGATTTATGGCATTTGATGTTTGGTTATTGAGGAAAATTATTTTTTAATTAGTAGTTATTGAGGAAAATATTAAGGAAAAGAAAAGAAAAGAAGGATCTATGTAAAATTTTTGGTGTGTGATTTTGTTAATTTAAAAATGGTAAATTGGAGAATTCATTTGGTCAATAATTTATCAACTCTACTCTCTCCAAATCTCTCCAATTTGGGGAAATTAAAAATGAGGGGTCAGAGGTAGTTAAAACCCCTCTAAACCTCTCCCCCTCCTTCCTTAAAAAACTTTCAAATAAGGTAATTGAATTACTCTCCCTCTCTCTACTTTACTCCCCCTCCTTTTTTAAACATCCAAACAAGCCATAAAGGTGGATGATAGAGATGAATCCAACATGCACAAGGTATCTAGAAAAAATTGAATCTAAGGAAAAGGATTGTAAAAGTATTGTATAAGTTTCATTGTAAGTTATGATATCAAAGAATTGTATTTCTCCTTAGATTGACTGAGGAAGTTCTATAAGAGCAAAATATCTTCTTTTCTACCCTATTTTATCTATCCTTGTTATTAATTCATTTGATTTTTCCTTAAACATCTGTGAGTTAGCTTTTTACCCAACTCTACAAATTAGTTATTTTGCTTTAGGTCTCAATCCTTGGGTTTCTCAGTTTTTACCCCATACAGTGGCATTTTTAATGTTTGGGTCCTTCACTCCTTGGGACCAAATTTCAATTTATGATAGCTATATTAAGAGGCCCCATTAGTCATTGAATAGTTCTATGGGTAAATTTCAAAATATATTCCTTGAATTGAGATTGTTTGAATTTTATACTTTAAAATTTGAAAATTGAATTTTACGTCTTCAGGTTTCCATTCATTAGCAAAAAGCAGCCCCTCTATTAGTGGACTCACCTAAGTGGCCATAAAGTGACACGCTTGCACCCAAGACACACTCCAAGTGTATTTTTTTTGTCATGTCAGCCATTCCAAACAGCACCGTTTCACATCAAACTGAAATCCATTGCTGGCTCAAGAACGACGTCGTTAGTTGAAGAAAAAAAAAGATTAAAAACCCATGCCCAACACCAAAAACTCAAAACCCATTCTCCAAATCACATGCCCAAACCTGCTTCAACTCAAACCCACAACCCACACCAACCTGGATCCGAATCCTCTCCATTTCCCTTTGAAATAAAGAGTGTCCATTTCACGGACAAAATCTTTTTGAAAACTATCAAGGGCAAAAACGTGCCACGTCAATTAAAATGTAAACACACACTTAATTGTGGTTAAACACTTAAACTAGAGGGTTGTTTAACTCAACCAGACAAATTCTACTGGAAAAAAAAAAAAAAAAAACCTTTTATGAGGGAAAAGGGAAAACCAAACGTGCACGTTCAAAGCTTCATAAAAGGTTTAGAGAACAAGTTCAGAGCACATCTCTGTTTCTATCTTGCCAAAACAGAGGTATATCCGTAAAACTTGTTTATGCTTATCTTATTTGATGTTTGATCATTTTTCTGTATTTATATTGTTGTCTTGGTGAGTTTATATTGTTATTTTGATGGCTGGATGCAAGTTAGAATTTATCTGAATTTTTATTTTTAATTTTTTGAGATAAAAATTGAATCTTTATAATGGCTAGATGATTCTTGGAGTCCATCTCATTTTTCTGCATTTATATTCTTGTCTTAGTGAGTTTATATTGTTGTTTTGATGGCTGGATGCAAGTTAGAGTCTATCTGAACTTTTATTTTTAATTTTTTGAGATAAAGATTGAATCTTTATAATGGCTAGATGATTCTTGGAATTCATCTCATTTTTCTGCACTTATATTGTTGTCTTGGTGAGTTTATATTGTTGTTTTGATGGTTGGATGCAAGTTAGAGTCTATCTGAACTTTTATTTTTAATTTTTTGAGATAAAGATTGAATCTTTATAATGGCTGGATGATTCTTGGAGTATTTTTTTTTTTTTGGAGATAAAGATTGAATTTTTTTTTTTTTTTTTGAGATAAAGATTGAATCTTTATTAGTATATGGCTTATTTGATTTCCTGGTCTATCCACACCAATGGTCCCTATTCTGCCTGGTCTATTTCCCATTTGATTGCTGACATTCAAGACTTGGCTATGTCTTTTGTTTCTTGCAATTTTAGTTGGATTAGTAGATGCCGTAACTCTATTGCTCATTCAGTAGCCAAATTTTCCCTTACTTCCAATGACTCTTTCATTTTTACTCTGGCTACTCTTTTATTTTTACTCTGTCTCATTTTTTTTATATCATCTCTGTTTTGAAAACAAATGATAGGTGAAAGTTATAATGATAGGTGAAAGTTATAATAAATTTATGGTCAATTTTTTCTAGGGATAATGATAGGAATATATTTTCTTCTAATGTGCCCATGGAATCTACCCCATTTAAAGGGATGGAGTTTGAAGCAAATGAGATTGCATATGATTTTTATAATGAATATGGCAAAAAGGCTGGTTTTAGTATTAGAAAAGAGTATGTAAATAAATGTAAAAAGACTGGAATGGTTACTTCAAGGAGATTTGTGTGCGCGAAGGAGGGAGTTTGAGGCAAAGACAATAGAGATCATAATATAAAGAATCAACGAGCAGAAACAAGATGTGATTGTGAAGCACGTTTGGTTATTGTACTTAATCGAGATAGTAAAAAATATATGGTGAATGAATTTATTACTGAGCAAAACCACTATCTCCACCTCCCATCAACTGTGCACATGATGCCATCACAATGGAAAGTGGCTGCAACTCATGCTATTGAAATTGATTTGGCACATGAATCGGGATTAAGATTAAATCAATCTTATGAGCTTCTTAGTAAGCAAGTTCGTGGATATGATAATCTTGGTTTTACCAAGCAAGATCATAAAAACTATTTACACACTAAGCGATAGAGAGACATTGTAGCATGGGGAAGCTGCTAGCTTGGGAAGATATTTCAGTTGTCAACTTAATAGCTTGGGAAGATATTTCAGTTGTCAACTTAAGGAAAATCCTTCATATTATTTCGCTACTCAATTGGACTGTGAAGAGTTGATTACTAATATCTTTTGGGCCGATGCAAGAATGATCATTGACTATAGCCACTTCGGTGATGTAATAACGTTTGATACAACATATAGTACAAATAGAGATGCAAGGCCACTTGGAGTATTTTTGGGTCTCAATCACCATAGAGAAACTGTTGTATTTGGAGGTGCACTTTTATATGATGAAACGATTGAATCTTTTGTATGGTTATTTGAGACCTTCTTAGAAGCAATGTCTAAAAAGAAGCCAATCACTATTTTCACAGATCAAGATGTAGCAATGTCAGCTGCAATAAAAATAGTCATGCCTAAGACATATCATGCATTGTGTAGTTGGCATATGTGGCAGAATGCTGAGAAACACTTGGGTCATTTACTCAAAAACGAGTCTCAATTTAACGATGATTTCTTAGCATGTATCTATGAGTATGATGGTAAAGATGAGTTTCTTACAGCTTGGAATGAAATGCTAGATAAGTACGATGTTCGTGAAAATAAATGGCTAAGGGGCTGTTTGGTTTTTTTTTTTTTTTTTTTTTTCATCACTCATTACTCAATTTTTGTCACTCATCACTCAATTTTTGTCACTCATCACTCATTACTCATCACTTAAAATACCTCAATTTCCTATATCCACCCGTTTGGCACACTTCACTCAACTTCTCATCACTCAATTTTTCTACTTTTTTTGTGGGACCCATACTTATAAATTGGTCAGACAATCAGATATCCATACCCACAAACACAAACAAAAAAAAAATACAAAAAAAAAAAAAAAATACAAAACCCAAATCGGAACTGCTACCCACCACCACAAAAAAATACTCACCATCACCATCCACCACAAACAACAAATCCCAGAAAAAAGCCCTCCACCACTCACCACCACCACTCACTAAACCCAAAAAAACCCACACCCAAACCGGCAAGCAACCCATCGATTCAAGACCAAAATTCAAACCGATTCAACACCGAACTCAGGCCGATTCAACACCGAAACTCAAACCGAGCCAACACCAAACTCAACCTACTCAACACCAAAACTCACACCGATTCAACACTGAAACTCACACCGATTCAACACTGAAACTTAGACCGATTTAACACTGGAACTTAAACAAACACCAACAGCAACCTGAAACTCAAACTGATTCAACATGAAACTCAAACAAGACCACGAGCAACCCGAAACACAAACAAACCCCTAGTAACTCGAAGCCCATAACACCAGTCAGAGAGAATAGAAGCAACAGAGACAGATGATAAATAGATAGGCAACTGGGGGAAGAGAGAGCACTGGTTTGAGAGAGAGCCTCTGATTTTGTTGAGAGATAGAGAACTAATGAGAGATGGAGATGGAGAGAAGAGTGGCTTGGGAAGAGAAGAGGAAGAAGAAAAAAAAAAGAAAAGAGATGGTCTGCGAAGAGAGCATCAAAAGCAGCGCCTCATGTGTATTGCTCTGACTGTGGGACTAGGTATGTAGGTTTAATTACGGAAATACCATTGAAAACTGAGTTATGGAAACTGAAAACACCTAAAATGTGTTTTCAATTTCCATAACTCATCACTCAAAAATTAGAAAATTGAGTGATAGAAACAAAAACTGGAAACAAAAACCAAATAGACTTCTCAGCCATAGGTCCTACCATTTTTGAATTATGAGTTATGAAAACAGTAAATCCAAACAACCCCTAATTGATCTATTTAAATTGAAGGAAAAATGGGCCCAAGCATATGTTAAGAGAACTTTCACTACAGGAATGATGACAACCTAGCTTAGTGAAAGTTTCAATGCTAACTTGAAGGATTGCTTGCGTACTGATCTCAATATAGTAGAGTTTTTCACTCATTTTGAAAGAGTTGTCAATCAAAAGCAGGATAAGGAGTTAGAAGCATAATACAACTCTAGACATAAATTTCCAAGATTGAAGCTCAAAAGCTCTCCTATGCTTAACTAAGTAGCAATAGTATACACGCCTACATTATTTGATTTATTTTAGACAGAAGTTGAAGAGGTAATGACACTTTCCATCCTAAAACTCAATGTGAGTCAAACACATAGTTATGTGGTTGGAGTTTTCAATCAATATGAAAATATGAAGTCATGTGGAATTCATTAGATGAGACTTTATCTTGTAGTTGCAGAAAGTTTGAGTCATTTGATATTTTATGTAGGCATGGTTTGAAAGTTCTTGATGTATTGGATATCAAGTTGATTCCTAATAGATATATCATGAAGAGGTGGAGAAGAGATGCAAAAGATGGAAGTGAAAAAATTGCATAACACAACATTAAGCCGAATACTCGACTGGAATATGTAGATCAGTATCGAGATTTATATCCAAAATATATTCAATTGGTGAATGAGGCATGTGAAACTAAAGAAGGCCATAATATTCTAAGCTTAGCAATTGCAAATTTGATAAATAAATAAATAAATAAATAAAAAACTTTGTTACCTTAGGAATTGCAAAGCTAACATAGAAGAAGACATCATTAGGCTTTCCACCGATTTTGCAAACAAAGAAGATCAATTATGTGCTTCAATTACAATTGTACCAAAAGGGATAAAAAAAAGAGAGATTTATCGTAATAAAAAGCGTAGGACGAAATTATGGATAGAAAAGATGCCGAAACCAAAGGAAGGCACATCAAAGAAGCAAACAAAGAAAAGAAAAGTGCAGAAGGTAATCTTCTAAATTAATATAGTATACTATTATTGTTGCTAAACTAGTACAATTTTTACAGGAAATATATGTATATGACATCATGGCACAAAAGAAAACTGAGGATATCTCTTCTGAAAATATTATTAGTTTTACGCAACTTTTAGAGCTTGTTTGGTTGGAGGAGTGCAAAAATGAGAGGATGGAAAACTAGTGAGAGGATGGAAAAGTGGGAGGATAGAAAAGATTTGGTTTTTCCTCATGTGTGATTGGTTGAAAGGGTGGAAAAGTGAGATGGTGTAAAACTCTTTTGTTTGGTTAGAGAGAAAAAGGGGAGGATAGAAAATGTAATTTATATAAATTGACTATTATACCCTTGTTACGTAATAGGTAAGAAATAGATTTATTAGTATTCATTAAATAATATAAAATTTACCAACAATTATATTTTTCAATGAGAAGTATTACGTCTACAACATTTTTCGCAATACTTTCACAATAAAATTTATGTGAAAAGTTGTTATTAATTCTAATTTAAACCTACCACTAAAATTATTTTTTTACTCACCAATATTAACTAATAACAATCTGTTACTTAAAATTTATTGTGAAAATATTATAGTAACATTTCTCAAATAGGATTTTTTATTATTTATATTATTTCTCCTTTCTCTCTTTTTATTTCATCCATACGTTTTTTTTTTTTTTTTTTCTATGCAATCTCCTCCACACACATTGTCCTATCTCTATCCCTACCCCCTTCTTTTTCTTTTTCTCCCTCATTCAAGTCTCAAGAACGTTCCAACACTCTCATTCTCTCTTTTTTTTTCTCCAACTTGCTCTCTCTATTTTTTTTTACTTGATTCCAGAACAGTCGTCCCCAATGCAGTCTAGATGGGTCATCTTTGTCCTAAAGTAGTTGGCCCAGCCGGAGCCGTCGCTCATCTTCATCCCCAACGCAATCCAGATGGGTCAAATGGCTTCTGTCTTTTGTATTTTTTTTTTAATTTTTATTTTATTTTATTTTATTTTTTATTTTTTGATTTTATTGTTATGATTTGATTAATTTTAAAATTATGTTTTTGAGTTTGTATTTTGATAATCTGATTATGCTTGATTATGCTTGAGTTTAGAGATGTTTGAGAGAAATATTGTTGTGTTTGTAGCTGTGGGGGCATTTCTGTAAAAGTGTTGTGAGAGCACTTTTCTCTCCACAATTTTCCTCTGGATTTGGGAGGATGAAAATTGTGGGCCCGGGAGAGAAAATTTTCTCTCGGGTTTTCCATCCTCAGCATTTTCCTTCTATTGCCAAACAGTGGAAAACACTGTTTTCCACTCTATTTTCCTCCATTAGTTTTTCATCCTCCCTATTTTCATCCCAACCAAATACAGTGTTAATGGTAAAGATATTTACTATTATATATTTTACTTTGATATTAATAATAGTTTAGATACATGATTTAATGATTTTAATGATTTGATAACTTTGATATTCAGATGAAAATCTTCTGCTTATAGTGTTTGGGTAAAAGCTTGGAGCATAAAAGTTTGATCAAATCGTAGCCTTGGCGCAGGTGGTAGTGGTGGCACCGTGACGGTGGGGCGAGAAAGAAAGTTGAACCTTGGAGAAGAGAGT
The DNA here is from genome assembly GCA_023621385.1 of Quercus gilva. Lineage (NCBI taxonomy): Eukaryota > Viridiplantae > Streptophyta > Magnoliopsida > Fagales > Fagaceae > Quercus > Quercus gilva. The sequence continues at coordinate 16,478,068 of CM042480.1, forward strand.
GAGAAAGAGAGTTTGAAATATTCAGATGGGTTTGGTGAGAGAGAAAATGTGGTTTGTCCGGTTGAGTTAAAGAGCCTCTAGTTTAAGTGTTTAACCATAGTTAAGTGTGGTTTGGGTTAAGTTATGGCATGGCAAGTTTTTTACCCTTGATAGTTTTCAAGAAGATCTTGTCCATGAAATGGACACTCTCCATTTCAAAGGAAAATTGAGAGGATCCAGATCCCATGAACCTCTTTCAATCTCCTTTTCATCAAAACAAATTGGAGACTTCCAAGCACACACACAAAATAATCAAAGATAATTCCTCAGTTAAAAAAAAAAAAAAAAAAAAAAAAATTCAAATATGTGTTAAACAGTTTAAATTACCGGTCATATACTTTTCAAATTGAACAAAAAGCTTTGATATTTTTCCAACAATCTCACCAAGTGCCTTGTACTATACACTTGCTGCACTGAATTCTCTGTCTGCAACTTCCTGAGAGAGCCGAAGTGGCTGGAGCTTTTTTCCGGGTGCTTCGCACCACAGGAGTCTCAACCACATCACTCCTCTCTTCAGCTTCACTCTTCTCATCCCCTTCACTATTCTTGATCATCAATAGTACAAGCATGACATGCTAGGAGGGAAATCTTTTTTTCCATGTTCGGGTGAAAAAAATGATTATTTTTATTTGAAATTGATCAATTTCCTAATTCAAATTACATTTTACATATCTAAAAGTGTATAGGTCACCAAATTATTTAAAATTACATAGAGTGTGGATTTTGCATTTTAGTCTAAATAAAATAAAAAAGATTTAAAGTGAAGAGATTGAAGATTCCCCCACCTCTTGTCACCCACATATGGACAAGAAATTTAAGAAATTATACGTCTTTTAATTAGTGCCCCAAAAAAATGATAAAATAAAATTTTAAAAATCACCCCCCACCCCTCTTTTTTAGGCATTTTCAACTGAAAGTAATTATAAATTATATAGGCATTGAGAATTTTCACCCTTCCTCTTCCTTTTGTGTCATGATGGGCCCTAAATGAGGTGAATGGCATCCCACATATGTGAGTGTAAATTTTCTATGGCAATGCTCTTTGAACCATGAGCTAAACCCCTCTTTTACCCTAAAATTTGGGAAGTCAATCCCAACATTAGAGCTCCAACAATCTAACTTGTGAGCAGATAATATTTGCAGTTAGGGTTGCAAACCAACCAAACTGTTCATAAAAATCTCAAGTTTGGCTCTATAAAAAGCTTGTTCATGTTTGTCTATTTATAAACAAGCCAAGTTTGAACTTAAGTTTTAGATTTGTTTGATAAACGAGTTGAGCCCAAGCCCAAAAAAAAAAAAAAAAAAAAAAAAATTGTTTATAAACTAGCTCGTGAACATTAAAGCTCAATATAAAATAAGCTAAGTCGAGGCTTGCTTATAGGTTTAGTAATAACTTGATATGAGCTTGACAAATGAACTCATATCTTATTAAGACTTTAATTAATTAGAAACTGAGACCACTCATCCAAACAAAATAAGTTTTGATATGACTTGATAATGCACTTTTGTTGGATCTCAAGTTCAAAGGCTTGTTATTGAGGTCGAGCTCGGCTTGAGTAATGAATCAAACTAACCCAAGCCGAGTTCCACCTTTTAGACTTTATGATGAGCTTAAGCTTGATCATTGTTTGTAGGCTTGGTTCGAGTTTGAGCTGAGCTTGACAATAAGCTTAAACATTCACTACTCTACAAAACTAAACTTGTTTACACAGTCCTATTTGCAGTTGCTGGAGCCACTGTAGTTCTTCATCCTATTATTTTATACTTTTTTTCACCAACTTCCACTCTCACCCTCACTGGTCACCACCTTCATAAAATCCTCACTTTAATAGATGGAAAAATAAAACATGCAATCAACCAAATTTATTTGAATAAAAAATCCTTAGTCAAACAGAGAATCCTCAATCCTCGACCCATATGCACATCAAAATGCAGAGGACTTTAAGAAAATTCTCACTTTGAATGCATGGAAAAGAGGGGGGAAAAGGCATATGCACATGCATATCTATCAATTACATTGAACTCCCAAGATATTACAACATAAATGTTTAGGCTAGAGATCCATATTCCAATTTGCAGTGGATGTTAGGACCAATACAGGATGAAGAAAACTATGTTACTCTAGTGTATGGGGATCAGCAAAGAGCAGACACAAAATATTTAGACAAGTGAAGATAAAAGAAGATCAGAAATACATCTAGAGATTCAGAAATTACTTCAATTGTGAAGTCATGAATTGGATCTCTATGAAGCAACAGCTACTTCAGTTTTCTTCTTCTCTTCCTTCAGTTTCTTCCAGTTCTCAGCACTATCGATTATTTCCCCAGTCTTTATAAGGTAACGGACTCGTGTACCATCTTCAAGGATTTTATGACCCACCCGGCTTGCTACGTTCTGTTCTTTTGAGTAGAGCATCACATTTGAGCTGTGGATAGGGGCTTCAATCTGCAACACCAAATTTAAAACATCTGTTTGTGACGGACAACTAGCAAACAAGAACTGTACACCTCAATAAAAATTCAAAAAGATACTCATTTGTGCTATCAATGTATTTCCTAACATTATGAGAAAATCAAAGTAATTAAGTACCCTTGAAATTCAAATATTTTGTTTCTTTCATTTACATGGTAGAATGTCATAGAGTATGACAATAACTAAATAAAATTAAACTGTCGATTTCATGTTCCCAATAAAGGAATAAAAAGAACCTTAAGAATCTGGCCAGGTTCATCCTCTCCTCTGCTCTTCACATGTTTTGTCTTTAAGTTTATCTCATTCACTACCACAGAGCTGTTATGCCTAAAGATCTTGGTAATTTCTCCAATTTTACCCTTATCACGCCCCGATATTACTTTCACTGTATCTCCCACCTTAACATGCATTTTGTGTAGGACTGGAAGGCTGTTTGGCTTACATTCCTTCCGCTCCCATCGTTTAAGCTGCCAGACAATTAAAAAGAGATCCATAATTACATAAGATGACATCTCAATCCTGTAAACAAAAACAAATTATTAATAAGCAACAACAACAACAACCAAGTCATTATCCCAAAATTTTGTAGTTGACTATGAATCCTTAATAGACTTATCTAGATTAGTCACATGTATTCTTTTTTGTCATTTTATTCTATCCAAAGTCATGCCCTTTGCTACCAATAATGAAGTGATCAAAATATAAGGCACCATGCACAGACAGAAAGTATTTATTAGAAACACAATATTTATGGTATGCCCATACCACGTAAAATTAAACCAAACTTTTATCTTGGTTTCACGAGAATAATAATTTTAATTTATGCATCTCCTAAATGACTTCCAATTCACCTTTAGGTTGCAATCAAATAACTTCCCCTAAATGACTGAGTCGCACATAATGGATATAGTAGAGTTCTTCAAACAATTCTTTTTTCTACCCCCTTCAAAGATCAGCAATTTCATTTCTTTTCTTTTTCTCTTTTAGCTTTTTTTTTGGGGGTGGAACACACATCATATATTGTTTAAACAAAGGAAATAGTTTATCAACATGAAAATATAAGGATAGGACCTGTAATACTAACCCTTGCTACAATGAGACATGGCTTCTCTGGCGGCTTGGCCTGCTTGAAAAATCAACAAAAAAGATGTTATCAAGTAATCCCAATTTTGGTGGCTGCGGTCAAATTCTGACTCTATGATGAATGACAAAGAAGAAAGTAAAATCCTATGCTAATAGGAGGTCAATTAAGATGTACTCTAATCTAAATTATGATAGCAAGGAATATAGGATCTATAATCACCAGAATGCATCATCTTTTCTTTTCTTTTCTTTTTTGTTGGGGGGGGGGGGGGGGGGGGGGGGGTTTGTTTGACCTTGAATGGGAAAGAAGAAAACTAAAGCATCTATATGTCATTTTTATGATGGATGAATTTTAGTTATAGGATTATTATACCCTAGCTTACAGGCAAGATTCAAGAAAAAGATGACAAATAAGAAATTATTATGGAATTTTGGCTTATCAAATTGTCAGGTTGAATCAAAGTCTTGCAAAATTCTGAACATTACTCTCTTAATTTCCGGGAGGCATTTACACAAATGAGGATGAGATCTGAAAAATGATTAAAATCACTCAGCAATAAATAGATGACCTTTACTTCCAGTAAGTTAAGTTGCAAGCCTAGAGGGGACGAGCCACAGTTATATATTGAAGGAAAACTTTTGTGGCAGGGTTAGAGTGTCCCTACTGAGCACAGACACAAAAATGTAGACACCATGATTTACCAGGCAATGGTTTCTGCAAATTTGTGACTACACAACAAAACAGCAAAGGGCTAAAAGTTTTCAAATTCAATTTAGCATGAACTTCTATTCACCAAACAGATTAAAAAATGGTGCAGCCACATCAACGAAGTTATATTTATATACTAAACTAGGGTAATGACTTCCACTTTATTAAGCCTGGGAAAGTAGACTTGGAGTCTACTACATATACTGATAATGGCACCTTATCTATAAGGACTTAGCACCTTTGCATTCCATCTTCTTTTCATTTTATATTTGATGCTAAAGCATATTCAAACCCCATACCCCTTCGATGCATGTACCACCTGCGACCAAGGCTCAAACACATTGGTATTCTTAGGAAGCAAAGACAGCACACAAAGATAAATGACCAATGCTCCAACTAAGAAACTCAATCCCTACTGACTAAAACTACTTAGAAATTTCCTAAATGGTTTATGGATTAGATTACAAGTTTTCTTCCTCCATGTAAGGCCTATCTTTTTGTTATTAGATATGAACTATGAAATATAGTTACTAAACCCACCTGCAAACTATCAACAAAGAGCCCAAATATAATGAGAGAAAACCAAAAGAACAACTTCTTCCAATTGTAGAAGAAACCTTTGGGTACTATCATCTTTTTCATTCTAGATAAACCTGTTTGAATTTATTTTTTTCTAGGATTCAGTAATTGAGAGAAATTAAAGCAATCAATTCAACATCTAAATTTTAATTCATTTACAAAATAAAGGGAATACTACATTAATTTGTGCAAAACCCATAGATATCTATAAACTCAAACACCAAACAATGAACAGTTGCTCCAATTTGTGCTAGACTCACCTCAATGCAACCAACAAGGAACATAATAGATTAGCAATGCATGTATCTCCAAATTGTGACATCAACTATCATGACATAATTACTTAAAAGCCACAAAGCACAACAAATTTGAGTAGTACAAAAATCTCCAACTTGTGAAAAACCTATTAAACTATTACCAGTAAAGAATCAAAACATGAGAGGAAAAGACATGATGGCAACTTCAATTATCAGCATACAATGAGCTAAGAGAAACACAGTACAAAAAAAACTGAGAAAAAGCTCCAAGTTGTGAAACACCCATTATAATATGACCAACAAAAAACTATAATTTGAGAAGAAAATCATGGTGGAACTTCATATAGCAATGCACAACGAGTTTAAAAGCAACAAAGTACAATAAAATTGAGAAAACAAAAAAGGTTTAGAGGGTTTGTAGGATAAGGTACCGTGACTGGGTAGAGAGTAGGAGGAGAGAGGCGTTGTCCCAAGAAGGAATTGGAGGAGAGGGAAAGAGAGGTCATGGAGCTCTGAAGTGCAGCCATGGCTGCCATTTTTTGATGCTTCTTCTTTGTCTCTCTGTGACTTTCGCTGATGATGAGGATGTATGGATAATAACAGATAGTTTTTCCTTGCAACTGGAAGAAGTGGAACAAGATTGTATACAAAACGACGACGAATCCGGATATAGATTGGGTTTTGTGGGTCTCCAAATTGGGCTGCTGGGTTAACCCAACTCTTGCTCTCTTCCAAAACCACTTTGGAAATAAAAAATTTATAAATGGATGAATGGAATTTTGAATTTTGAATTTTAGGCTTGGTATTTTTGAATTTTTTTAATATAAAAAAATCTATTAGAATTGATATTTTGAAATTTGATTAAGATATATATAATGATTATCTTCTTTATTTATTTATTTTTGTTCCTTAAGTGAGTATATTTATGAATACTATAATTTGTCTTACCTACCCTTAAAAGTTACTATTGTTTTTTAGTAAAGTTTATGGTGTTCTTTTATATTAAAACCTCATTCCTTCTCTCTTCATGTCATCATGTGTGTGCCTGTTTGTTTCTCACAAGAGTAAAAATAAATATTAATTATCATTTACATACTCACCTTAATAAAATAGAGCAATGACCTTATAGTTTTTTTTTTTTTTTTTACAAAGAGATCTGAATTTAATGCACAGATTTGCAAAAAGAAATACTATTATTTTCTATGACTTGTGTTGAAATAAAAATGAAGAAAAAGATTAGCCCTTTTCATTTTGGATTAGCAATGCATGTTTCTCTCATCAACAGTCAATAGTCAAGAGTAAGGAAAGGTTATTTTTACCTCTCATTTTTAGTATTCAATTTTTCTTTATTAACCAATTTAATTAATGATTTTTTTATAATCCTTTTGTATTATGAAAAATTCAGTCATCTAGTATTTTGGCCCCAAAATTAGAAAAAAAGATAAAAGATAAAAATTATGAGTAGTTTCTTATCTTAGGTTCTCTAATATTTTTGAGTAAATTAGGTTCTCTAAATAATATCAATCATATGGCTGTATTAAACAATATAACACAAATAATATATCTTCTTTTTAGAATAATTAAATTCAATTGTATCACTTTTGGTCAATTAACCACGAGATTGAATTCTAAGATACAATGCCTAAAAAATTGTAAGTATGGGCGCATTTGGTACACAATAATGATGATAAGTTAAAAATAAGAATAAGTGTTATAAAAGTTGTAATGGAATAAATATTCTGCATATGTGTGGTGATAACACAGCAATAGAATCCAAAATATGTATTTCACAATATGGTATAACAAGATTTGATGATAGAAATTGAGTCATATTTCAATCAAATTTACTAAAGTGCTTACATAATTATTTTAATATTCTTTGTGGGTCTTGCTTAACATTCAATAATATATAACTTAAAATAATTGTATAATTGATATTAATTTCCTTTATTCAAAACTAGTGTGTAACTCCTGTAGGAGGCAAAAATTTGTCAAGCCAATTACAAAATGCCACATCAAAAGTTTAGTGACAAATTCCAAATTAATATGTCATTAAATTAATTAAATCAAATGATAACATGTGTCATCCAAATTGACATCAAATTGGTATATTAAAACTTGCCATGTGTCATTTGGCCCACAAGACAAAGATAAATTTCCTATTCAAAATTTATAGATAATTATCTTTATTAAAATAAATAAATAAAATAAAGATAAAATTTCTATTCAAAATTGATGGATAATTATCTTTATTAAAGTAAATAAATTAAATAGAGTTAATTATTTATCTTTGTTGATTATTATCTTTATAAAAATATAACCTTTATCAAAATAGATAAATAGAGATAATTATCTCTAAGAAAAATTTGAGCCAATCAGAGTCTACTACATCTTTTCAAGTATATCAATTCAAAGTAGAGTTTATCCTCTGAAAACACTATAAATAGAAGACATCCCTATCATTTTCAAGACCAAGTTTTCAAAAAGTCAAAGTTCTGGAGAAATTCTGCCTCTAAAGCATTGAAGAATTTCAACCTAAAATAAAAAAAAATCTTCAAAGAACTTGAAGAACAATCGAAGGACTTGAAGAACTTGCAGAACAACAAATCTGTAACATGCTCAAAGCCAGAGATTTGTTGTGAAGACCATTCAATCCATTTTCCAACCAATGCCAAGAGGATTTCCTGTTTGAGTCAAGACCACAAAGAAGATAGAATCAGAAGAGTATTCTTTTGTGAAAGAATCGAAACAGAGATTGTACTCTCTACTTGATTAATACAAAAATAAATTTGTGACACCTTTTTTAATTTGTTTGATTTTCTGCAATTGAGAAATTTTGTGTTTACAACCCCATATATATGCACAGGTACAATTAAAAACAATCACAATTACACAGTTCAAATTATACATTTTCTTGAGAAGATGTCCAAATTATACATGGTATTAACTTACACATTTTTTTAAATAATACATTTCTAAAATATGTAATGGTTTCTCATATATTATATATATATATATATAATTTATAATTTAATTGAATTTAGACTCTTCAATTTTTGCACTTAATAATTCACTTGTCACAAAAATTAAAAAAACTAGATGGATGCAAAATTGGACTCCAATTAAAATCCAATTAATTGGATTTGGATTCTTCGATTTTTACACTCAATAATTCACTTGGTATAAAAATTAAAAATTAGATGAAACACATGGCGCAAAATTGAGAATCAAATTGAAATTTAATTTGGTTTTCCCTAAACTTTGGCTTTTAATATATATATATATATATATATAGATTACTATCTAATCAACTCACCTAGTAAAGTCTCGTGTCGACAAATAAGAGATTTGGAGTTTAATCTTTACTTACACCAAAAAACAATTGGTCTCTTAACCTGATTAATAAGAGTAATCATAAAATAAAAACTATAGGCGTGAAATACTATCATATTTATAAATTAAAAAAAAATGCTATTTAATATCTCCCCTAAATTTTTTTTTTGATACACATATCTCCCCTAAATTTTAAATTCTAATAAATAACAAATTCGCATGCTCGAAAAGCATGACTATATATTAAACAAGTTTGATTTAAAAAAAAAAAAAAAATTCATGTTTCATAAAAAAAAAGGTAGTACATATATTAAATTTAAATTAATACATAAAGAAAATGAGTTTGCAATTTTTTTTTATTAAATTTAACACTATAATATAAAATGATTATGGTATTAAATTATTGCAATTAATATTTAGAAATGTTACTTTTTATTAACAAAAAATGATCTTACAATATTATAGAGGAGCAATTTTTTTTTTTTTTTTTTTGGGAGAGTGTCAATATTTTAAAAAAAAAAAAAAAAAAAATCCTTATTTGAAGTCCTTATAATGCTTACACCTAAAAAATAAGTCCTCATAATGAAAACACATCCAAATCAGTATTAGCTTATCACAAATTTATAGCCATCCAATTCTAAGTATGTTCTTTCATACTAAATATGCCGCAAGGTTTGACCAAGAAAAGCAACAATCTACTCCATAATGAATGAATGGACCCGTGGTTCCGTGGTGGTACTGGTGAATGATGGGAATGAGTCATCTCTCCCTCAACTGCCACAAGTCATTTACTTAGAGAGAAAACTAAAGATAAGAGCACCCTATCTTAAAAAGGTATGTTGTTTTAAAGAGGTTATCAGTCACCACAGTGAAACCTTAGGAGGGGGTAATACTAGAGACAAGCATTATAATGATTGGTTTGACAGAGAGCCAATTCCACTCCAAAATAAAATAGAGGTAAGGAGCTATTTTCCTTCATTTTCATTTCTTAAGTATGAATTTACAAACATAAAGATGTGTCGTGTCATATTAGTGAACATAGAGAAAGAGGAGAGAGAAGGGGGGGGGGGGGGGGGGGGGAGGGCGCAAAAGCTAGGAAGCACAGAAAGATATGGGTACCTATAAGACACGGCGACACAAGCAATTTTTGAAAACTTATAACATGACACAGCAAGGTACAACGCTGGTAAGACACCAGTATGACACCCCAAATGAAGTGTCTATGCTTCCTAAGGAAAAAGACAACTATCAACTATGTTGCAAAAAATTCATGAGACACTGATCTGAATCCTAAGTCACTCGAGAGTAAATCAGAACTACAACAGATCTGCTAGCCTTTGAACTCCTTTTAGACTGGATATACAGCAAAAAGCAAAACCAAGAAACCAAGGAACAAAACAAATTAACAAATGGAAAAACCATCATCTATAGTTCATAGGTGTCAACTGTGCTATCCATAGATTCCTCTCTTCGGTGTTCAGAGATTGGAGGCCTGGTTTCTAGTTGGTCAACATCAATGGAGACTTCATCTGCTGTGGAAGATAAGGAATTTTTGTGATGTTTCCTATTGTGTCTCAACTTAACGATCCTCGACAGCACTTGCACAACATCCCTCATGGAAGGTCGTTTTCTTGGGGCTCGGTTGATGCATTTGTATGCAAGAGTTGCCACTTCGTTGAGTTCTTGCACATCAAATTTCCCTTCCAGGCGGGAATCCACAATTTCCTCCCATCCAACTTTTCCCTCAATATTCATTGCTGCCTATTCATCAAACAAGAAAATGCATTAAAATAGCAAGCATACGTGACAGAGACCAGATCAGCACTTCTGCAATGCAAGCCAACAATGATCCTTTTTCGTTGAGTAACTAAAATTTTCCCTTTGGGATTGGATAAAACAATTGTGACCTTTGGCCTTAACTGCAAAGCTTGTCTTCAGCCCTTCTTTAACATTCGGTGCATTTTCACTTATTTCAGTATTTTATCATATGACAAAAACAATAGAGGAATCATAAATATCATTCAAAACTTCAAGGTAATGACCCTTGCACTTCCAGTATCACACTTTTTTTTCTAAGTAAAATAACTATATTAAACATAGGAGGAAGCTCAAATACAGATTGTATTAAAACTACTCAAAAAGAATTACAATCTACTTCCAGTACTACATTCCTATATTGCTTTATTTGCATTAATACCCACACACGCACACACGTAGAGAGAGAGAGAGAGAGAGAGAGAGAGCTTACGAGCTCAACATATTCCATGAGACCCTGTTGAGGATTTCTGCCAGCAATAAGTTCAAAGAGCAACACTCCAAAACTGTAAACATCACTTTTCTTAGTGAAAGCCTTTGTGGATATATACTCGGGATCAAGATACCCAAAAGTACCCCGTATATTAACTGCGTGTTTGTCCACCATCTCTTCTCTTGAAAGCCCAAAATCAGCAACCTGCTTGATCCAGCACAAGAAGCTACAACAATGTAAGAGGCGGCCTAACCAATTATTAGTAATAGACTTGTATCTTCAGAAAAGTTTTATTTCAAACGATCCAAAACTCAGGAATGTCTATCAAGGGCTTAAATATAAAGGTCCTCTTCAAATAGCAAAATAATTACACTCTTTTGAGGTAAAGATAATCAACAATCATGAAAAGAGACATACCCTAGCTCTCATGGACTGATCCAACAGAATATTGGAAGATTTAATATCACGGTGTATTACAGGAGGAACTGCCTGAAGTGATAATATAGGTAATAACAAATAAGCACCTTACATAAATCATATACATGTACAGGTGTTAACACAAAAAGACAGATATCCATCATTTAGTAGACATAAGATGTATAATTACCCCATCATGAAGATACTCCAAACCCCTTGCAATATCTAAAGATATATGAACTCTTAAATCCCAGTTCAATGCTTCATGTTTTTCACCTGCATTAAGAAGAAAATTATGATGTTTATTACTTAATATATGAATAAAACAATAAAATGCAGAGAGTTATTCTAGCACAAGGTTAGTTCAATGCACTAATGCATTATGAAAGAATGACTCAAGTGGCTGGAAGGAAAAAAAAAAAAGGTCAAGGAAGACCAAAAAATTCAGTCATGCCAGAGACATACAAATCATGCATTTGTAGAAACTCCATATAGTTGAGTTATATCATTAAGATGATAGGCTGCTTACTGTACAAATGAGAAGCCAAGCTGCCTTGATTCATATAGACGTATAAAAGCATATGCTGGCCTTTTTCTGCACAATATCCAACCAAATTCACAAGATTCCGGTGATGCAACCTTCCCAATAACATAACCTGAGAATGATTAGAAGGGGGGGTTAAAACTGATGAAACTGTTTTAAGAACAGAAAAATATTACATAAAGAAATCAGTTACATGTCAATGAATGGCAACTAAGACACATTCAAACTGGTGGTTGTTTACACAAAGGCAAAAGGAGTAGTTTTTTCTTGAAGGATGGAATAAAGCTCTCATACATGTTTATAAGCAGCTAATTTCTGGGAGGATTTTGTTTATTAGTTTTCCTGATAGTAATTAAATTGTCTCACTTTCCTGATTGGTTGATCATCGAGCTCCCATACTCTACCAAAATTTCCCACCAAATTTATTTTGTAGACAAATATATGCTGTTGGGTACATGAAATAGAAAAAAACATCATCCATTAATCATCACTACCTCTGTCTGGAACTCTTTCTCCCCTTGTTTAGAATCAGTTGCAAGCACTTTAACAGCAACTGTCTCACCACTTGACATCTGAGCTCTGTAAACAGGACCAAATGCACCTTGTCCTATTAAAGTTGTGAAATTACGGGTTGCTTTCTGCAGATCCCTGCATGAAAACCATTAAGCCAAAATTAATTAAAAAGGGGGTAAAAGGAAAGCTCAAAGAAACCTAGGTGTGGAGAACAGCTACTACTTGTATTAATAGCCACCAAAACACAAAAAGAGCACATCTCAGAATGGCAAATCTAATAATCGTTGGAATGGTGTAACCTCATGAAAAATTCCAACCAATTCTCTCGATTGTTGATAGATTATCATCAATTTTTTTTTTTTTTAAGATTCTAATACTGGAAAGACATGATAGGTCTCCATTGAGCATAGTCAACATTTTCACATATTGTATAAAGTTGCACCTTTTCAGGGGCACAAAAAAAAGAAAAAGAAAAAGATAATATGAGGCCAAAATGCCACTTCTATATATACAATTGATCATTGTTAAAAATCTTAACACATATAGCTATGATAATGATAAGAAACTATTTTATCCAAAACCATGGTGTACAGGTGCAGAAAGTGCAAAGAAAGCATACTTATAAGGATACTCAAGTATTCCAGATGCCGAGACCACATTGCTCCTCCTGAATCCCTCAAGCCATAAGGACCTGCCATTACGTTCAGACTTCACAGGAGATTCCGGACCAATGGTTGAGTCAGATAATATGGTACAAGAATCAGCACCATTTGTACGGATAGGGATAGCTGCTGCTCTCCTCGAACTGCTATTCCCTATCTGTGAGCGCTTCCTATGGTACCTAATACAAAACAGTGCTAAAATAGCCAAAACCACTCCAATCACCACGCCTATGGAAATCCCAATAATCAACCCCGATGACTCCCCTTTCATCTCCTCTTCTGTTCTTCAATACTCCCTATTCAATTGTCCAATCCTTCGACCAACCTGCATATTGGCCCAACAATGTTTCAAATAAACTAAGTCGAAAAAGAAAACTGAACCACTAGAAATCCTATCCTACTACTCAATCCATGAAGCTAAAAACTAAGAAGTCAACTTATGGATCAACTGTTCAATATTCATAGCCACCCAAGAAGTCAAATAGCGATTTCAACAACAAACTCACAGAAATATGCCAAAAGAACATTCTATTAAAACAACCCAGAAAAAGTCTTAATGCATAATTCAACAGAAGCACACAATGTCAAAAACGTAGAAGACCCAATTGAGATTTCAGATTAGATTATAATACAACTATCTTTCCAATTAGTTTCAATTTGACTTTGTTACCATATAAACTTTTAAATAAATAAAAAAGGGTATTAATCAAATAGCAATATTAGACTTGTACGCCATACACTACCTCATTTCTGCTCTGAATTTATTAAATTTGATTAGAACGAGAAACCCAATCTGGCACCAATAGATATTTCACTAAACTATCTATTTGATGCTCAATCTTTCTAAGTAAAAATTTAAATATAGAGCGGAGGATCAAGATCACTACATAGAAAAATGGTTAAACAATTAAATATACAATTACTTCGTAAAGATAGACAAGCATTCGATCAAGCTCATGAACACTTTCTTTTTTTTCCTTTCTTTTCTTCAAGTCAGCTTTTTTTTTTCCTCAGCAACCAAACAGAGCTCAAGAAAAACCAAACAATCAATGAATCAAGAATAAAAAAAAGTTTTTTGAATCGACCCCAGAAACCAAAAACCAAAAGCAAAGAGAAATTGCAAAAAAAACAAAAAGGAAATAAATTTGGAAAAACAGACGGTGTAAAACAGTAACTGCATTGACAGAAGGGACAGTGATTATTTCCACGTTACCTGTTGAATCGACATCGGTTGAGGCAGTTACTACATGTTTTCTGAAAGTGATTTTTCCAGTGACTTTTGTTTTTTTAAGAGAAAGAAAGGAATGTATGTTTGTTTGATGAGAGAAGAGAAGAAAAGAGAGAACCAGATACGAACTTCTTTATATATTTATTTATTTTTGTATGTTTGGAAGCAAGAACAAAATGGAAACACTACTGCTAATGCTAAGTACTTCGAGAAAAACAAAAAAAGCAAGTTGTTGTGACAAATAGATTTTAATAAAGGAAAAGTATTTCCAAGAAATGAATGAAAAAGCAGAGTGTGAAGTGGGTTTTTATTTCCCTGCGCTTTAAAATTCCGTGAGTCGAGGCTTCAAAAAAAAAAAAAATTCCGTGAGTCGCCGTTGGCTGTAATGGAAAACAAAAAAAAAAACGCGCCTGGAGGTGGGTTTCTTTTGGTGTTCCCAAAATGACCTCGGTTTATGTAATATGACCAAAGTGCCCCGATGAAATAGTGGGATTTTGGGGATTTTCCAATTTCTTTTGTGTCTACTAGTCTGTAGAGGGAATGATTTAGTAATTATATTTTAAATGAATTTGTGAGAAAAAAAAAAAGGTAATTGATTTTTTCGACTCATTTTTATAATTTTTATGAGAGTGATGTTAAATTTTTTTTAGAAAATGTTATGTTTACATATTTCTTTAAGACAATCGTTAATAAATTATATTAGAAAAATTTTAACACCACTTTTATGAAAAATATAAAAAAAGTTAGAAAAATTAATTGCTTTATTATTTTTCCAGTTATCTTAACTGTTAAAATTTTTTATATTTGAATAAGAGATTTGGGTTCAATTTTCGCTTACACCAAAAATGAATTTGTGTCTTAATCTAAAGATAAAGAGGGCAAAACTCTATAAATAATAAGATAAAATAAAAACAATGTTCATAGGGCATTTTAGCATTTTTCTTTTAAAAATAGTCAATTAATAAATGTTTTAATAACACTCCTTACCTAGACTCATTAATAATTACATACTAATTTTTAAATATGAATAGTAAAAAATAGTAATAATTTAGGTAGAAGTTTAACAATCCATTACAATATCCATATAAAATTATTGTAAAAATTGGTATAGAATTAATTATGTTTCTAAAATAACGAGTGCGAGTGTAATTTTTGCTTTTTGGATTGGGACAGGGTGCACTTTTAGTTTTTTTTTTTATGTTTTTTTTTTTTTTTTATGAGGGGTGCACTTTTAGTTGGGTAACTATGAAAGTGGTTGGGTTATTCATTGATGCACTGTACACTACGCACTAGGTGGTTCAGAAACTACGAAAAAGTCTATGGGGATTGGATGAGGTACCATCAAGTTATTAGTATTTACCAACTTTTTCCTAAGTATACGGAAATAGTCCAATAGCAGATGGGGAAATAATTATTTGTGTTCTTTCATTATGTTAGGTCTTTTAGGGTTTTTTTTTCTTCCTAAAATTAATTAAGTTGAAATTTGAGACCTCTATATATTCCTCAACAAGTGATTAAACAAAATTGAGACCACAAAAATGAGAAACATACCACTAAAGAGAAAATAGACTACATCTTTCCATTTTTCTTTTTGAAAATGACTTGTCATAAGTCCATTAGAAATATGTTTTACTTATGGTCCGTTTCAATTGAGGGAGAGGGAGGAAAGTAAAGTAAAATTAGCTCAAAATTAGTCTATTTTCAACCAACTCTACTCCACTCCTCCCACTTACCTTCCATTCCCCCTAAATCCAAATAGGCCCTTAATTTCCTCTGTAATATTGGGCTTTGATGGTTTTTGTCATATACTTTTAGGAATTAGTACTATTGAAGAATCATCACCATACACTCTTGGTGCGTTGATCATTCCACAAGTATAAGTGTTTGTGAGGTGTAAGAGGTAAGAGCCTGGGATTCAAGTCTCCAAAAAGGAGTTTCACACACATATACACTTAGATTAAACCAGAGTAGAATTTCTATCTTGTATAATAATAAAAAAAGAAAAAAAAATAAAAAAAGACTATTGAAGAATCTTGTTCATTATGTTATGTTTGAAAATAAAATGACTTGTAGTTTATTAAGGTCTACTTGTTCTTATAATTATTTCATTTCTTGTAATTACACTTTATAAATTTTAATTACTTTATTTATTTATTCTATTTATAATTAACTAAAAATAGAATTTCAATAATATTTAATCTCACAAAGTAACTTGTCCTAAGTCTCATTGGGCCGGATTCTGTTTTACTTAATTTCCTCTGTAATATTAGGGTTTGACAGTATTTGTCATACACTTTTGGGACCTAGGACTATTGAAGAATCTTTTTCAGCATGCTATGTTTGCAAATAAAATGACTATAGTTTATTAATGTCTATTTCTTCTTATATTTATTTCATTTCTTGTAATTACTCTTTACAAAATTTAATTATTTTATTTCTTTATCAAATTTATTTATTCTATATATAATAAATTAAAAATAGAATTTCAATAATATTTAATCTCACAAAGTAATATGAAACTATGATAAATTAGGTAACAGCCAACTAATTATGTAGAACAAAAAAGGGTATATTGTCTGCATGTGCCGTACAATCCTAAGCGACTATCATTAGGTATTTGCAAGGAACTTTCCAAGGCATGAAAACTAGGTCTAAAATACAATAAAAGTTGAGATGATCATGAAGAGGTCGCATTCTAGCTCATAAGGGTGATTCCCAAAACTAAACCTTATTCTACGAATAATAATAAGTCATTGTGATGATAACTTCTTCAAGGTGAACAATATTGACACCCTTTTTTGAGAGTTACCTCACTCTAACTGCTATAACATTCTTTGATGTTAGGATCGTAGTCTCTTAAGTCTTAAGCTGCATAGAATATTTTGACCTATAGTTCCTAACGTAAGTTTCACTCATATATATATATATATATATATTTTGATGGGTGATAAAAGTCTTTTAATATGAGAGCTTAATTAGTAGGAATAGCAATTATTTGGACAATCATGAATCTTGTACATGCTCATGAATGTATGGAATTGGAGTAAGCTTATATTATATTATGCTGTGCTCACCACAATAGCGACAGAAGAAATTGTTTATATGAAAAATGCATTGGTTGTTGATGTTGGCGGTTAATAGGTACGAAAAAAATTTGAGAGTGGTAGTGAGCAATTGTCAAAATGGGAAACACATCTAATCTGCCTTTTCTTCTTATTTTTTTCGTAAGAAACACACCTAATCCGATAGATTGAAAGAAAAAGGTGATAAACAATAACATTAACAGCAAAGTTTAGGTGATGGCATTGGCAAGTGAACCCCACACCTTAAATTGATTTAAATGACTAGAATCCTGTCATTACAATCAAGGTTGACATCTCGAAAAATCAATGATGATAAATTATTTTCTTAAACTATATATGGCCCATCACTCTGCAATACCCACCTGATCGATGTATATATCTATACCAAAAGATACATCAAAATTCCAATCTGTCTCGCCTAATAAAGTGACCTATTATATATTTTAAATCTTTTTGGGTCAAATAAAAATAGGAAGTATATATAAAAAAACTTAGAGAATCTAGCACAATACATGTTCAGCCAGATGTAAGATTGTATACCATTGGTGTATTCAAAAATTTTTTTTTTTTGGTTTAATTAATTAGTCATTCTTGGAGTCCCAACTGGGCTATGGAAGGTACAGTGTCGCATTCTAATTAGACATGAGTATATTTATGAATATATAAGACTGTTTAGCACTTTGGCTAAGTTTTGCTCATTAGGGAATGCGACATTGCTGAACTTAGGAGGTCATTGACCATTTCATCGAAATGAAATACAAGGATTTAATTCAATATACAATGGCCCAAGTGGTACGTTAAGCATGAGAGGCAGAACTGCGAGTCAAAAAGAATAAGGATTGATTATGAAACACCCACCTAATCTAAATCTAACACAGTGGCATGACATAGTGGACGTCACGACGTATTGACTAATTCACACAATATATAAAAAATAATAAATAAATGAATCTCTCTCTATATATATGGAGTATATCCTGAAAAGAAAATATGGAGTATATCCTTATGCCAAAAAAGGAGGCTAATTAAAGCATTCATATTATATTATATGATCCTTAAAAAGACAAAAAGAAAAAGCCAAGCCCAATATGGGGGTTGATTTTGTAATCTTTTGTCTTGAAAAATGGCAGAATATTTTGACGGGGATACCAAAGAATGGCTCAAGAAAAGCACAACCAAAATGCACAAAGTTAAGAAAGGCTATCGCTTTTGATTAAAAAAAAAAAGTGCACAAAGTTAAGATCCTACCAAATAAAAAAGAAAAATAAAATACTTTAAAGTTAACAATTTGGTTACTGTAAATACAAAACCAAACGACATAAGGTACAAAGTTAGAAGTCTGGTTTACCAAAAAAAAAAAAAGTTAGAAGTCTGGATAAAAGTAATAGGAGTAATTCAATGTTTGGTGATAATTGTCTTTGAAATGAGCAAAATATTGGGATCTTCCTTAACTTTACCAACTCAATGCACGATAAAGTAAGGGAGTGTACTATTAATTATTGCTAAAACGGTCGAGTGAGCCCAAACAATGAAACAAAAGCATTAAAAAGAGGCTTTAGGTACGTTGAAAACGGTAACGTTTGTCCCCAGCCTACAACTGGAAAGTTTCTTCCAAAGGAAAATTTTTCTAGACTCAGATACATATGCTTGATTTTCTAGGCATGGATGAACTTTCTTTTTGCATCTGTACCTCAAAATTCTAAACTTCTCAGCTATATTTGACCATAATATAGCAATTCTCCAATTTTCAGTTTGCCTCCAACCCACTACTGCTATGCATAATTTGTATTAATAGTATTATTGAAAGGGTCTAGTTAATGGGTATTTTTATGATATTTATTAATAGACCATTTCAAGAAAACAAAAATAGTCTCTTCAATAAAAATATCTCACTTCTTGTCATGCTTGAACTATATCCATAACTGAAGTTGGCTGTGATGATTATGCGAAATCCTAATCAGAACTAAGATATACTAGCTAGGTGGAAATCTGAACAAAAACAAGGGCACTTCTCAAAAATTTAGGTTAATTTTTGTAATATTGACAAAACCAATGTGGTTAGATGTTAGTACAATTTATATGTACAATTTTTAAATGAGTGAGTTACTGATTTTAGTATCAAAGAGAGTCAATAGAGAATATTTGAGCAATTTGTTTTCTATTTCATGAGACCTTTTAATCATGTTACTTCTTTGTATTTACCATATTTGATTTGATGTGATTTTATTGAGAAGATATGTATGTACATCTAATTGGTCTTGAATGGGGAGAAGTCGAATTGAATTTGAATTAGAGTTCATTGGCAATTGAAAATTTTTATGACCACACTTGAAAAGGTTTTTTCGACTTTGAGTATAGGAGGGCTCCACTTGAATATGTATCATTAGCATTTTTTTATTATTCATGAATGCTTTAACGCAGCAAACTAGCAAAAACAGAATTTCCGCTTCTTGTTCTTTTTTGTTAATTAGGGGAAATAAACTGCAATAAGAGTTTACAATGCGAGTAAAGTGAACATCGAACATATCAGACAAACAAATTAAGGGGGGGTCCTAAATCAATCGGAACCCGTATAAACAAAATCTTCACTGTGTATATCCTTCCCAAGCCAATAAGGTATTTGCACACTTATTGCCATTCTTGAAATTGTTATCAACAGTGCTTTGATGAAACATGAACAGGAGCTTCCATCAATCAAAGACAATGGCAGCAAGCAATTCACTTGTAAAAGGTAGGAGATTGTTCTCAATGAGGTTGACAATAGTTCAAGTGCATGTGGACCTTACAAATGCCATAGTTGAGAGCTAACTTGCTGTTCAATGCGACATTAATAATAGACTACAATAGTTCATGACCCTTCCAATTTCATTTTTTTTCTCATTATTGTATAGTGCAAAAAAGGCATGGAGTGGATCACCAACAAGAAACCACTCCCCAACAGTAGATCATGCATTAGGTTCCATTTTTGCCCAATTGATTGTGGTCACGTTGAGCTTGGAGGAAAAAATACAATTAATAGTCGCATGAGGTTGAAGCAAGCAAGCCTGCCCTCTTTGCCCGGGGACCATGGGGCATGTGGTATGCACATGTAGGAGCATGTGCATTTGTTCTCTCCACATTCATTCCATCTTGTGGGATGACCGGATGGGTCCAAGCCTAGTGAGCTCGAGGCCCCATTTCTTGGAAAGAAAGAAGAGTTAGTCACTTGTATACTTGTGATTTTAGCTTAGGGAAAAAAAAGGTGCTAGTAATTTTGCCGAATTTGACCCGACCCATAACCATGACTTGTGGATCATCTATATGAATTATTTAATAAGTGATTTTGTAAAAGTAAACTAATTTTGATATTAGTAGTCAAGATCAGTAGTAGAATGATTTAAGATGAGCGATTGAGTGTTTTTAGAACCACTCATCTTGATAGTGAGTTCATTCCTATTTGTATTTAAATATTCTTATGAAATTGTGAGGACATATATAAACTCACTTACAATGTCTGAGCCATCTCTCTCTAGGGACACCTTGGAGTTTGGTGCGTGGAATTCAAGAAGAGATTCTAGTAGCCTCTTTAAGGACAAAAAGGTACTCCAAGAATTGTAGAGATTGTGAAGAGGAATTTGTAAAGCAAGAAAAAAAAAAGATCTGAAAAGCGGATGATTCGTTCTACAAAAGTATGTAAATATATGCCCATCTAATAGATACTGCACAAGTTAATCTTATGATGTTATACTTTTGTAATACAAATTATTTTTAAATTGTAATTACTTTAAATGAATGAATGACTAAAAATTAAATAGATATGAAAAAACAGAGAAAGAAGTATAACTCCAAAAGTGAAACAAATGTTAGGGAATTGTTCCATTCATTAGTTTGAAACATAATAATTTGGCAAAAAACTTTTTAGTTTTTAGTTTTATGACTTTTGTCGTTGTTTTTTTTTTTTTTTTTTTTTTTTTTTTTTTAATAACAAAATTAACATTTTTGAAAATAAGTTAGTTTTTAACTTTTTGTCACATATTTAGCATAAAAGTTACCAAAAATTATATCAGTTGTATCACACTATAGAATTAATCTAAGTATTTTAACATCATAGATTTATAAAATTAAGATCATCTATGAAAGTTCATTGTGATACCTTATATAGTTATATTTGACTAAAATTAAGAAATTTATAATGGAAAATGTTAAAATTATTACTAACTTTATTATCGAGGGGAGGGGTGGCCGGTGGGTATATTTATGTAGTATTTCTAATCAGTTCCAAAAAAAAAAAAAAAAAAAGTTTAACAGGGCTGGCTTGTGGCCCAATACGCTTCATACAGCCAGGTGTCATGGATTAATCTGGGCCTAGACTAGAAATTAATAAGGGTCCTCCTTCAAAAAAAAAAAGATTTGTTTGAAGGTCTAGCAGTGGCATGGAACTGTGACTGGCCCAAATCAATTTATTGGGGCCTAAAATACCTCCCTGGCCTTTCATTTTAGTTTTTACAAGAGTGGGCTAGTCCGGATTTCTATGGCGTAATAACTCAAGCTGGCCCAAAATAGACAACATAAAATTAAAACCCCTCCGCAAATGCATTCAATGGAGATGCTATTATGTAGCATGAGAAAATTCACTTGTGCCAAAAAGAGAAGACAATTTTTGTTTATGAAACCCGCCATATTTTTGTTTATGAGCCGTACATTAAGGACAATTTTGAAATAAACACTCATAGAAAAGTGCTTTTGTAACTAGATATGTGATTCTGTAATTAGTTTTCTTTTAAATAAAACTCCTCTTTGCTCAAAAAAAAAAAAAAAAAAATCATTTGCGCCAAAAGGTCTTCACCTTGATTTTTGAAAAGAAAATACTAACTTATTGACTTTTTTTTTTTTTATTGATTATGATTTGAAAATTAGGTAGAGTGACGAAAAAAAAAAAAAAAAAATTTGGTAGAGAAGTTACCACCCAAAGTCTATGGCACTGGTGGCATTATTATTATTATCTAACTAAGAATATTAGTGGGCCATGCCGACGATAATTCTTGACAATTGGATCCAATGGTTCATATAGTACAAAAATTCCATTAGAAAAAAAAGACCATTAACCATTGAATTATAAGTCGAGTACTTGACTAGTTGAACTAGTATCAATTCTTTTAGTTTTTAGTTTACCCAAAAAAAGAAAAAGAAAAAGAAAAAGAAAATTCTCTTAGGCTGTGTTTGGATGGCAACATTTGAATTTGGATTTGGATTTGAAATCCATCGATTTAAAATGCCTTGATTTAAAATCCCTTGATTTTGAAATTCTTTGTTTGGATCTTTTTAAACAATGAAGAATTTGAAATTCATTATTTAAAATTTCATTGTTTGGATACGTAAATTTGGCTTTGGATTTGGATTTAGATTTAAGATCAATAAAATATATTTTTTAATTATTATTTTTCTTAATCATTCTACATTTTAATTTTAAACACATGAGGTAATATTAATAATCCTAAACAAGATGATGATTGAAAATTATAGAAATAATTGGCCTAACATTAATCACAATTCCAGAACAACAAAAAATTGATCAAACTATAAAAAAGTATAGCTTTCACACACACACACACACACACACAGAGTATGTTGATATAAGAATGCCCAGATTCAAGAACCCATTGATCTATGCCGTAACAAGTCCAAAACTTTGAAAATATGATACCAATCACAACAACAAACAAACCCCATTTCCAAAATTCAAGAACCCATCAATCTCAGCAGTAATAAAAACCAAAACTTGGTAACTAAATATGATACCAATAACAAAAAAAAAAAAAAAAAAACAGACCCCATTTCCAAAAACCAATATTCTAATCAAAGAATCATAAATCAACCATTTTAACTAACACACACATAAATGAGTGATCCAAATCCACATTTTAATATATACATATAAAGGAAAATAGAGAACAACCCATCAAAGCAAAGTCTAATATATACCAGAAGCAAACCCTCTGTGGAACGCTGAGATCCTGAGGTATGAGGTAGCCATTGAAGCCCACAACAACCTTGAAGACATGTTGGAAACTTTAAACCCAAAAAGAAAAAATACTGCCCTTTCTATTTCTCTCTCCCTCAACACACAAAACACACTACACAAATATTTGTTTCTCTTATAAATTCTAATAAATTAGGTGGGGTTTGGAGAGTTGGTGGGGGTGTTCCAAACTTCCAATCACTATATTTTTAAGCCACCAATGAGAAGAACTTTGGAGCCAGTTGAGAATTTTGGGTAGTTTAGAATGTTCTATAAGGAAGTGGAGACCATCACCCTCAATATGTAAGGCTCTCTTCAATTCTGAATCAGAACATCCTTCGCCTACAGAACAACTTTTGCTTAGGCATTGGGTTAATGTTGATGTTGGTGCATCGCAAGATGGTAGTATATCACTTAATTTAATGGAATAGATTATATAAGAGGAAATGCCCTTGTACACAGAGACACAAATGTACAGAGGCTTGCTAAGATCTACTCCTAATGATGGCAATCGCAAAAGAGAGCTAATACTAAGACATAGTTACTGTCCTCAAGGTGGAACAAGCACTTCAACAACACCCTCAAGCATTTGTGTTACACTCCTCATGCATAAAGATGTTGTAGTTTACCACCT
The DNA here is from genome assembly GCA_023621385.1 of Quercus gilva. Taxonomy (NCBI): domain Eukaryota; kingdom Viridiplantae; phylum Streptophyta; class Magnoliopsida; order Fagales; family Fagaceae; genus Quercus; species Quercus gilva. The sequence goes on from CM042480.1 coordinate 16,501,867, forward strand.
CACTTCACGTTACACACACACAATGAGTCTTGAAAAAAATGAACCAATGCTTATAACAATTCACGTGCTCTATTTATGTATATCTACAGTTCATAGAAGCATTTCATCAAACACATAATTTGCATTACAAACCCACAAACGAAAATAGAAACAGAAAATAAAGACAAACTCAAAACAAACCATTGAAAATACTATGAAACAAAACCCACAAACAAATCAAACGAATCCCAAACAAAATCCACACTGAAATCAAAGGAAACCCAAACAAACCCACCAAAAAAAAAAAAAAAAACCCACAGAAAACGCCAGAGCTTTTATGATTCAGATTTAGTAAAAAAAGAGAGAAATAGAGAGGATAAAGAGGAGGAAAAGTGTAGAGAGAGACAAACCTTCCTGCAAGAAAGAGCAAGAAGAAAAGCTTGGCAGAGAGAGCGTAACAGAGAGTAGCTGATGAAGAGAGCACGAGCGTGAGGGCTGGGCGAGGGATTTCTAAATTCCTGGGTTTGGGAGAGTATTTCAAATCCACGGATTTGGACACCTGAAATCCAAGATGGATTTGGGCCAGATCCAAATCCAATTCTTCTAAGTTATCCAAACAAAGGATTTGGATTTGGGCCCTCTCAAATCCAAACCTAAATGCAAATTCATGTCATCCAAACAGACCATTAGTTTTAAGATTCTAATAGTTATAAAGACTGATCAAAAGGATGATTGAATACAAGTATATAACTAACATGGATGTCAAAATCAAATTCAAAAGAAGTATGACAAAGATTAAGGATGATTGAATACAAGTATATAACTAACATGGATGTCAAAATCAAATTCAAAAGAAGTATGACAAAGATTAATTTTTTGAATTTTTTGACTTCTCTACATGCACGTCTTTGAAAACCCCATTAATTGATGAGTAATTCATAATTGTATTTTATTTATTTATTTATTATTATTTTTTGATGGAAACACAATTGGTTTATTTAGGATATTCTTGCATGCTTGGAAACTGTAACAGTGTGTCCAAAATGGAGTATTAATTTTTAAGGTCAAAATACAAAACATACAAATTTTACCACTTTTCACTTCAGTTCTCTAAGTTTGCATTATGTTATTTTAGTCGTCTAAATTTCAATTTTTCTCAATTAAACTTTCGAAATTTGCATTATGAGTTTTGCATTAATTAATGGGTAATTCATAATTGGTTTTATTAATTTATTAATTATTTTTTGATGGGAACATAATTGGTTTATTTATGATATTCTCACATGCTTGGAAACTGCGAGTGTGTCCAAAATGGAGTATAAGTTACAATTAATATAAGTTTGAACATCCAACCAGCTTACAAAACAAGTTTATGACCATTTCAACGATATCAACATCTCGCATAAATACATATAGGGCCTAGTCAAAGGCATGACATTTTCTCATATTCAAAGGTCTCTGTTTGACATTGTCGATGTATTATAGATATCATCTTTAGTCAGCTTTGGTTGTGTATTTCGTGAAGGGGACCCATTACAATTTACAAATACACAGCACTGCTTGATATAAAATCTGGGTCACACATCTATATCAATGTGACGATATGGGTCTTACATTGTGAATTGTTTTTAAGTGGGATACAGACAAATCTTTTTATGCATTTTAATCACGTGTGTACCTTCTTAAATGTAAGAAATGAGAACACAATCTCTGTTTGCTTACCTCACCGGCCACTTATAGCTTTTTCGCATGTGGTATTTGAGAAATTAATTATTTCACTACTTCAATATGCATTAATAAGAAACTCCTAAGTCCTAAGCAAGGATTACTTGTAGTTTGAGAATTGAGAAAATATATATATATATATATATATATCTATGCGTGTTTGTTCTTGACCATATCTACATTCTACACACCATTATAGCCAATTGTTTTATTGAGAACATGTGAAGGTGAGTCCTATATACAAAGACCAAAGAAAAAAGAATTATCCAAGAACGATTAAGTTGACCAAATTTGGAGTAGGCGTTGATCGATGCTCTACAAATTAAAATTTAATATCGGTATTGTTCGAGAAGGTTTTGTAGTTGCTGTTTGTCTGGTACTTGTAGGAAAAGTCATTTTGTTTGACTTGTACTAAGTGATAGATACCAAAAAGGAAGCACAAGGCATTCCATTGGATGAAAAGGGAGGTCACAAGGTTCGAAAAATATTAGAGTTGGAAGAGTTCGAAATATATAATAGAATTTCAAACCTATAGTTTTAGCAAGAGTTTCGAAATTTATAATATTTTAGAATTTTAGATTTATAAAACATGAATAATTAATTGTTGAGCTTTAAAAGCTCAAATTTGCAACTTTAACCTTAAAATATTTTAAAGCCCTAAAAGTGCCTTAGGGGCTGGACACGCCTATTAATATTAATTTTGTCTAGAATGATCATCCAATATATGTTAGGTATATTTTTTAATCTTATAAATGTTACATAACAACATTCTTCTTTGTCATAGGCATAGCTATACACTTGTACTTTTTTGTATGGAAAAATCATGCTTGCGTTACGTAACGTAACAGTAAATGCATATACATGTTCACAAGAAGTAGCACTATTATGATACTTCTAGAACTTAATTAAGTTGATTTTTTAAATGATAATATTCTGGTACTTAAGCATAAGGAGGTAAAAATTAGGACATAATGACATTCAAAACTTATAGTAATTAGTAAATGATCACTAAAGGCCTAATTTATAATACAAGTTAGGTTTCTCAAGAAGCTTTTGGATTCAAACACTATTGGTGTTAGTGGGAGTTGGGCTTTCTTTTTAATTTTGGAATAGAAAAGTAAAAAGAAAATCAAATCTCAAATATGAGGTATTATCTTATCTCCAACTGTCCAACAAGCTTTATTAGAACTACTAACTTTTTAAGGTGGTGGGCACCTTCAAGAAGCAGAATGGTATTGCTGGAATCAATTTAATTAGATGGCAGTGTGAATTAGGAAACTTCTTTGAAATTTGATACTTTTTATGATGACTCATTTAATCACAATAACATAAAGATGATAAGTGATTCACATACGCTTTTTTCAAAATTTTCTTTTTGCAGGTGTGAAATATTATTCCTAAGGAAAAGGAAAGGGAACTCAGTTCCACCACATTCTTTTCTGCTAGGTGCATGTTCTTGAGCTCAAAATTCCACACAATCTTTGATCTTCCTTTATCTTTCTGATACTATATGATAAGGACAAACGCAAATTTGTGATATGTAACACTTCATAATCATGGCTTGTCATTATTTAATGATTAGACAAAAGAAAGCACTAAAAGTGGCATGGGATTATAATTATTTCTTACATGAGGCACTGCATATATATTATCGTTTAAGATAAGAAGGGCGTGGAAAATGCCAAATCACTCTCAATAGTTTTTTTTTTTTTTTTTGCTCACATAATTAAAGAGAGTAACATATGCCCTTCAAGATTATCCAGTTGGTACGAAATTTGCTTTCAATTTTGTCTAGTATTTACATATATGAGAAGAGAATTGTTCCAATTAATATTTGGTTTGGTCTATTGTGAACTTTACTCAAATTGATTGTGTGTATTAAATAACATGCTTCCCCTGTCCATATGCACAGGGGTGAAGCTATGCATAAACTCAAGTCTATTAAAAAACAAAAAGGAAAAAAAAAAGTGTAACATGTTGAACGAAACAATCGCCTTTTTCTTGCTAAATGAAGATGTTGGAATCAAAACAAGTACAAGTAAAGAGGACTGGCTTAAACATAACTCTACGACTGAAACTGTTACCAGTACTGATCATCAGGTACCCTGAAATTTGTTATTTTTTTCTCCATTGGCAACTTTGGCTAGCTAGAAATGCTCAAAATTTTAATAATTCTTCTATATATCAATCTCGCCTAATTTACAAAACTATACATCTATAGCTCTTGAATTTTACCATCTTGCTTGCCTAGATAAATCTGCAAAAGTTTTTGTTCCTTGAATAATTAAACGGTTTCCTCCAAATGAACCCTTTATAAAATTAAATATGGATGGAATTTCTTTAGGAAAGGCTGGAGCTGGTGGTATTTTGCGTAATAGCTCAGGTTTGTGGATCCGCAGTTTCTCTTTGAATTTGGTAATAGCTACTGAGGATCTGTTTGAAAATTGCTTAATTTTTTGAAACTAACTTTTTGATGAAAGTATATAAAAAAAAGTTTAAAGCTGACTTTTGAAATGATATGACCTACTTAATAGTGCAATGAGACTCACTTTAGGAGCAAAAATAAGTTAAAAATTAAAATAAGCTAATTTCTTCTCAAATCTCAAATGCAATCTAATAATATTGCTGAAATATAGGTAGTGAGGCAGGGACTTATGTTAGCATGGGATATGAGGTTCATATTTATAAATCTAGAAATTGATTCTACTACTATTATCAGTTGGCTAACTATTAATAGTGTAAAACCGCTAGATGTTGTTTCCTTAATTTTTTACTGCAGGAACCTTATGAAACAAGTATAGACTGTCCATATATATCACAAAGCTCTAGACGTACGGACACGTTAGCAAAAAAGGGATAGCCAACAATAAAACATTTTGGAAGTTTATAACTTTTGTTTGGGATACGAAGCAAATTAGAACTAATAAAATGTGTCATTTGGAGGCTTATCAGCCGGATGTTATGTAAACTTTTTTTTTTGCATAAACAATGCTCTCTTTTTATTTATAAAAAAAAAAAAAAGAAAAAAAAAAGAGAGTTATATTTTCTTTTCTTTTCATCTCTCTTTTTTTCAAAGCAAAATGTCAAAGTTGTATGATTTGTTTTGTTCTTTACTTTCTATATCAAACAAAAATTGTAATTTTCAATCGAGATTCCTCTTGACGCATAAGACATATGATTGTCTTTAGCGGTATGAGCTGAATTCGCATATAATGGGATTGATAGTATGAAAGGAAGTCTGTGACGACGGGGATGACATCAAGGTCAAGTAATTGCTTTCACTCTTTAACGTCTCAACATCAATGTCAAGTCACATCCTTTGATGGTGTCTAAAATACGTAAGCAATACTGTATGCATATATAATTTTCGAGCCAGTTGTGCAAACTTCTGTTCCTTATCAAAGTAAGTTAGGGTACGTTGGTATAGGTTACGGCAAGAATAGCAATATTTTCGTATGAGAAATAAAAAATATTGTAATGAAATAATTATTATTATTCTAAAATTTGGTTGTTATATATGAAAAGTTTGTAAATGATGATGTATAATGAAACTTTATATTATTATAAATATATTAATTTGAAAACTTATTATATGTACTAAGGAATAGCTATTACATCTATTTTAAAGAGAAATAATTATTCTTTAATTAAAAGAATGGTTATTTCAATGTAATAACTAATCTATGTAATAAATATGCAACCAAGAGCATTTTTGGTACACTGAATATGGATTACAATGGAAATGGTAATCTTTATTACTGAGAATAAAATGTGTTGTACTAGAATAAATAAACATATTTATTAGTTGGTTGTGAGTTATAATATTAGAATAAAACTTATTATCTATTTTATGAAATATCTCATTCATACAATTATATTTTCTAGAAAATAATATATTTTAAATTTTAGAGAGATAAGTTATTTTTTGATGATTTTTTATTTCCATAATTGTTAGGTAGATATGGAAAGTTTATTTATTTGGAAATGTATTGGTAAGGTTAAGGGCCCAAATGGTATATTGGGCCTTGGACCTTGGCTGAAAATATGGTGATTCGAGGACGATTAAATATTAGTAAGTAGTTTAACCTCATAGCTTCATAGCTATGATATTAATGTGAAGATGGTCCGAGGAAAAATATCTCATTAGACAAGCTAAACATGAATATGATGTAAATCCTAATGATCAAAGTGACCTTCTAGGAAGCCCTAGTGGCAGTGGCGTACTTCTCAAGTGTACTAGAAAGTAGAAACTAGGAGATGCCTAAAGAAAAGCTGCTGCCACCGCATTGAATGCCCTACACCTAACTTTCTTGCCGCATTTATGTGGAGAAGACCCCTGAACAATGCTGTCTTAGTTGCCACAACTCATAGAAAGCCAAAGAGGGTGTCTAATAGGACAGATACTCAAGTAGTGACTTAGATGATCAACAAATGGAATGTCAAGATCGTTGGGAATGAGATATATAATGTAAGAGACCCTTGAAGGAAGGGGGGATCAGAAAAATAGATAAAGAATACTGTAGCAATCAAAGTTGCACTTGTAATCAGTTTAATTGATTTATAACAAGATTTCCCTCCTTAAATAGTGAATTCATTCAATCCTGTATGCCTTGTTCTTGCTTGATCATCTCCTAAATCCATACTAGTCGTTGTCAAATTCATTAGGGTCTAGTTCTTTGACACACTCTCTACAAATTTATTGTACTGAGCTCACTAGGCTAATACCCCTTACATTTTGGGCTTGGGCTGCGAAACGTGTCCCTACAGTATTAATGTTAGAAATTATTACATTTACTAAAGAATAGTTATTATAACTATTTTAGAGAGGAATAGTTATTTCTCATTTTAAAGAATAGATATTCACAAGGAATGACTGTTCCCTGTAATAAAAATATAACCAAACTATTGAATAGCTAAACCATAGGAATAACTATTACATTACAATATCTACTACAGTTTATCAAATGTGCCTCAAATGACCGAATTGCTATTATACATGAATAACTATTCTATTACAAGAGTTATTACAGCATACCAAATGTACCATTAATATGGTCCAACAATGGTATTAGCTTCCAATTAGAATGAGTATTCTCCATCTCTCTTTTTTTCCTTTTTGAGAAAAAAAAAAAAAAGTATTCTTAGTCTCTTTATTGCCATGCCTTTTGGGAGATATAATGAGGAGTACGACTTAAAAAGACCACATTTGAAACAGTGTCGAGGGGAATTTTGCAAATGGTCTATGAAAGAAAATATCAGAGTACTCAATATCCCAAGTAAAAAAGAAGAAACAACAATTGTGGATGATTCCATAAAATCTATGAATTAAAAGTAAAACATTGTAAATCGGATAAATCAAAGTATAAAAAAATGCTCTGCATGTGTTGATTTATCTACTCTAAATAATGTTGATTTTTATTTGTGAATTATCTTGTATTTTGTGATATATATTCATAATTGAACATTTAATTTTAATCTATTTATTTTTTTATGGATGTTTTACAATTTTAAGATTCACCCATTAACAAGAACTTTCATAATTAATTAATTATAACATAAAGGGAAAAAAAAAAACAAAAAACAAAAATAATAGAAACGACCACATGTGAACATTATTCTAAACCTATGGGCTGGAGGCCTTTATTAAATAAGGAAAGTTATCTCTCTTCAAACAAAAAATAATAGTAATAAGGAAAGTGCAGAATGGGGGAGATGGACCAAACGCGGGCCACGTCAGGGTCAAATGAGTCAAAAGAACAAGATTCCTATCGCCACGTGTCACTGCTTGCGCTTCCTTAGTGTCGCTGCTGGCGTGGAACTTAGCCGACGTAAATTTTACTACCACAAGTCTACATCATTCACCTTACATATAACACGCACGCGCACCAGAGACGGCTCAACCAAAACAAACCCTGCATTTTTCACAGCAACCTTTGTCACGTGCGAGATCATCATCATGGCGGTTTGTGATTACATGAACCTTTCTTGAATGCGACTCAGCAATAAAAATGAACCGTCTTTCCACCGTCCTGTTTACTTTGAATTAAATGGTTGTGTAGATGGACTTGCAAAAAGAGGACAAGAGCGACCAAGAGCTTGGAATAATATGATTAATTAGCTAGGATATAGATACAAACATGAATTGGGACATGAGCACGGATACGACACGATAACATAAATAAAATTTGAAAAATTATATAAAAAAAGGTCGGTATGACACCGATATAAATATCAGATATGACACACGTATGACACTTTAAAGAAAGTGTCCGTATTTCTTAGTAATTAAAGTAATATTTATTATATACACAACATATAAGTGTAAATCTACATTCTGCATGTAATAGGCTTTTCTAATATAATTATTGTTTGTCTTTTCAATACTTATGCAATTGAGGACCCAAGAAAAGTCCCATAGATTGCTAATTTTGTTATGTACTCAATTATAAATAAATAATACCCCTTTTATTACCAAAAATATTTCTTATAAACATTTTTCATAGGATAGTAGTACAAATTGTGATATGGGCATAATATCATTTTTAATAATTGACATTATTTTTATTAGATAAATACACCAATATAGTATCTTAAGTGTAATACATTGGTTCTCCAATTAGATTTAAGACATAAATGGATTGAACCTAATTGTTATTTAAAATAATAACACTATCTTTGTTTTATTGTTTAATGCGATAAGGTATTTGAATTTTTTAATTGAAAATGCTAAGATACCGTATTTAAGTTTTGTTCATTTCTATTTTATTTTCAGATTTATCATTGAAATTATTTTTATTTAATACAACTTACAAAATGCCATCCCATAGTTGTAAAATATATTATATATTTTTTTCATTAAACTTCACTAGAAAATGTTTATAATTGATGCCACATTTTTTTTTAAAATAGAATAATTGATTTCACTTATCAACTTGATAAATGGATTTAAAATTATTAATTTTTCTTCTTATTTTGAAACTAATATAAATATAAATATATTAATTATTATTTTATTAATAAATTACTTTATACAATAATAAATTTTAGAGTAGGACAAGTGGACAACTTTGGCTTTTTGGTCTTGGCCTTTGTCGACCTGCTTTCAGGTAGGTTGTCTGGAGGAGTCCTCCCTTCCTTAGCTATGTCTCTTGTTTTCTTTAATAAAATCTTATTTCTCTTGAGAATAAAAATGGCTAACATCATTCAAATAATTTTACGTCACAAGACATTAAATATTATATATACTCCAAATGTTTACCTAACATGTTAGTGAGCTGCAGGACCTACCCTCACTTACAGCGCGTGAATATGTTTACATAATAATAAAATGATTGATTCTCTCCAAAAAAATAAATTGAAAATTGCTCCACAAAGAGAGTGAAAAATGGGTTACAACTTACAATGACCGACTAACTATTCAAAAAGTGTCTTGCGCGTTTAAACATTTTATTTATGCTGCTAAAAAGACAGTTTCTTACTTGAATTTCTTTGATCATATGATGATACTGATTTAAGTTTAGTCAATCTTCTACAATTATTTGGTTAATGTAAATAATTAAGAATTGACACTAACATAAAACCAAAATAATTTTCTAAATCATCATTGTCTTATCCATCTTGAAACTTGATCATGATTATGACCAGATTCGAGCTCATTAGATTCAAAGTTATTCTTAGAAAGGATTTAAAAATAAGATTAAAGTTACATTCTGATTACTTATGATTTTACAAATAATTATAATGCTGGTTTCAAGCTTGTGTGTTTAACAAAAACTCAAAGAATTTTCTCAAAAAAAAAAAAATAAATAAATAAATAACTCAAAGAATCCATAACTAAAACCATTAACAGTATGTTTGGAAATGTTGGAAGAGCGAGAAAAAGAAGAGAAATGAGATCTTCTTAATTCTTTTCTCTGTTTGGTTATCATGGAAGAAACTATTTTTCTTGAAATCACATATTTGCAATCTACCTAAACTGGGTGGATTTTGAAGGGCGAAAAAGGTTTTAAAAAATGGGACCCACATAAATAATATAGTAGGACATAAAATTACATATTTGCCCATAACCTTTATGCATTTTGTACATTTATATGAGCATAAAAGTGAAAAAACATATATTTTCTTTTCATTTCCTTCTATATGGCAAACCAAACAAAGGAAAAAGAAATACATTCTTTTTTTTTTTCCCCTTCTCTCCCTATGTCCAAACATACATAAGAGAATTGATTTCTTTTTTTCTCATTTCCTTGCTACTATTCATTTCATTTCTTTTCTCTTCCCTCATTTGTAACCAAAAAAAGCATAAATTATACAACTTATTTAGCATGTGTTTGAGACATGATCATTTTTTTTTTTTTAGAGAAAGACATGATCATTTATATTGATTTCTTATATATATATATATATATATAGAGAGAGAGAGAGAGAGAGAGAGAGAGAGAGAGAGAGAGAGAGAGAGAGAGAGTCATTTGATGCAGGTACAATATGTACTTTGCAATTCTTTTTTTTAAATATGAAATTATGATAAAAAATTAAAATAATTGAAATAAATATTAAAATTTCTTTAAATTTTTTGGTAATAAAATTTAGTAGGATGAAAATTTTAAATTTATTGAAACTTTGATAATAGAGTAATAACTAAGTTAAACCATCAGAACAATTAATAAGATAAATAGAGTTTTAGTTGAAGTATAATTTTTAATTTAATTCAAATTATGTATTAAAAATTTAATTTAATTAAACTATCCTAACAATTAATAAGATAAACTAATTTAATAGTCATTGAGAGCATAATTGGATGTCATATAGAGAATATAGTCATTTAATGCAGTTTTGACCCAACTTTTATTATATATTAATATTATGATTTGACTTAAACAAAAATATTTTTATTTCAATTTTTCTCTTATGGTGTTAATATATTTATTTCTTTAAATTAAACACAAAAAATGATATATAGTAATTGTTAATTTATATGTTTGTTTTATCATTTCCATTTTGATTTTTATCTTCGTCCATCCACTTTCTCCTTTGTCCCTTCTTACCTTTTATTTTATTTGAAAATTTCATATGCATTAGACTCATACGAAACAGTCTCATATAGGAGGCATGAGACTGATGAGAGGATATTATTTTCCATTTTTCTCTCTAAGCAAACCGTTAAACACTAGTAGAAAATGTTGTAAAAATATTATAAAGATGTAAATATATCATTTCTAGTAGAAAATAGAGATGTTTGAAAAATATATTATTTTTTTGGGAATTTAGGATAATAGCAATTTCCACAAAGCTTAGCTCACTCTCCAAAGAACCGCGTAGCGAGATAGGTTAAAAAAAAAAAAAGGAATAAAGAAAATTAAAATCTAGTACTAGAAAAACCCACGAATGTTCTCCTTAACATTAAAGTAATGTCCTGACGTGTGGTCGGCGGCCCAGCCGTTAACCCCACGTGTCAATGACTCCGTCAAACTCCCACCTCACCCGCAGTACAATAACGACCATCACTCGCCGTTACCGTTTCTTCCGTACAACATTGCCGTTAACTCCCTCTTCTCTCTCTATAAATACCTTACACTCTCCTCTGCTGCTCTTTCGAAACTCTCAATTTCAACTTTCAGCTTCAGCTTCAGCTTCAAACGCCTCCAAACTCCAAACAAAATTCTCACACACAAAAAAAAAAAAAAAAAAAAAAAAAAAAAAAAAAACCCAAAATCAAATTATTTGACCATAGCTCACGCCGAAGACCCACACAATAGAAAAGTCCATTTTTTCTTGCACAAAGGAATTTCAGGTAAATTACCAATCTGACTAATATAAGTGTATATTTTTTTAAGTTCTTCTTGTTTTTTGCTTTGGGTTGTGCTGAAATGAAACAACTTAAGCTTAGGTTCCATTGGGTTGTTGGGGGGAGGGGTTTGAGTTTATTGGGGTTTTATAATCTATATATAGTGAGGTAATTGTAGTTGATTTTAGTTTTTGTTATGCATATTTTTTTTTTTTTTTTTTTTTTTATCATTTCTGTTTTCTTCAATCTTTTTCTTTGATATGTTCAATTTCTATGATGCAATTATCAATTTTTTTTTTCTTGTATTCTGTTTGTGTTAGGATTAGTTAATATGATATTAGGTTCACTGCTGAATTTTGCTACTTAAAGCTCTCATCTTTGAAGTTTGCTATCAATTACAATTAGTCATCTAAAAAGTTTAATCTGTGTAGCAAAATAATTTTTGGGGTATTTATTGTTTAAATAAGAAAACATTTATAAGGCAAGAAAGTTAGTGCTTTGGGGATGATATCCAACTTTGCCAGGGTATATGAATGTGCGGATTTTCAAGTATAGGATGGTATGTTAGTGGTGTCCATTAAAGGACCCTTCCCATCAAAATTTCTGTTTTAGACTTGAACTTTCATTATGTTATGGTTTCTTTGAATTTTTCTGTAAGCCAGGAGGTTCAATTTGTTGGTGGCAGTTCCTTTTTGTTCTACAATTATACATGTGATGACATCCCATAATAAAATTTTCCTCTGCTTAGAATATCTTACAAGGAAAAATCATTTTCTTTTTTGTATCAATTATAAGGCCATAGATATGCCATCCAGCTTTGTTGTTGTTTTAGTTCTCTGTCTCTATCCTGCTTGTTCATGTGTACTTAAGCTCTTCGAATTTTGGTTAGGAATGATATGGTACTTTGTTGAATGCTTGACTTTGCATAAGAGCTGTAACTTCTTTCAAACATAAAATTTGAGGGAGAACTTAGCTTTTTCTTTGTTTGGTGTTGCAGTTTTGATTGTAATCTTGAAGGTAAAAGAGCTTGGATCCTAAGCAGAAGGTCGTGACGTGCTGATTATTGTTTTTTGGAGAAGGGGTGATTCTTGCCTGATTTGCTGGACTATTATAGAGAAATCTTATTAAATAAATCTGCTAATGCAAGCCTCATAGCATGGACTCACGCCAGTTATTTGGAATTGGAGTGACTAGTGCAGGCATATCCTTCACATCTTCTCATCCCACTGTTCCATCAATACCTAATAGACTACTTGGATCCTTGAAGTTTGATTTTGGAAACTCACCAAACTCACCCTTTTCGTCTCACTTTGATTCTGATACCCTGACTGCTTTAAGTGACGGCCAGGAGCAGCACAGTTCCACAGAGAATCTATCAGGAGTCAGCCCTTCCTGTAATTCTTCGCTTGAAAGCAACAGTTATTTTTATCGGCCAAGGCCTTCTCTAGACTGTCATCAAGACAGTCAAGAGCTCCATTCAGGTGGGGCTTGTTTTATACAGGATGCAAATTGTAGCCCAAACATAAAGCACGTTTTACTGGATATAGAAACTGCTTTAATGGGTCCCGATGATGGTGAAGAAGTCACTACAAGGGAAATTAGTATACCAGAGACACCTGTCCAAAGATCTAGGTCATGGAGTCAGGAACCACAAGGGGTATTTCACTCTCAGCCATCATTTGTTCCTATGCAACGATCAGTTGAAGTTGTTCATGTAGAGAAACGTCATAAAGTGATGGATGAATTGTCTTTGCAGGGTTTTGCCCAGGGGAATCTTAAGCATTTGCTGACTGCATGTGCTAAAGCTCTCTCTGACAACAGGATGGATGATTTTGATAAGTTGGCTGAAAAGGCTAGAGATGCTGTGTCTATCACAGGAGAACCAATCCAGCGTCTTGGTGCTTACATGGTTGAAGGGTTGGTAGCAAGGAAGGAGGCATCAGGGACTAACATTTACCATGCTCTTAGGTGTAGGGAGCCTGAAAGCAAGGACTTGCTTTCATACATGCGTATCCTTTATGAAATCTGCCCCTACTTAAAATTTGGTTACATGGCAGCTAATGGGGCCATTGCTGATGCATGCAAAAATGAGGACCGCATCCACATCATAGATTTTCAGATTACTCAGGGAACCCAGTGGATGACTCTCCTTCAAGCGCTTGCAGCACGACCTGGAGGGGCTCCCCATGTTCGGATTACAGGGATTGATGACCCTTTTTCCAAGTATGCCCGTGGTGATGGGTTGGAGGCAGTAGGGAGACAGTTGGCAGCCATTTCTGCAAAATTTAACATCCCAGTTGAGTTTCACGGGGTGCCAGAATTTGCTCCAGATATCACACGGGATATGCTTAATGTCAGGCCTGGTGAGGCTTTGGCTGTAAACTTCCCTCTGCAGCTCCATCACACCCCGGATGAGAGTGTTGATGTGAACAATCCAAGAGATGAGCTTCTGAGAATGATAAAGTCACTTTCTCCCAAGGTGGTTACTTTGGTGGAGCAAGAATCAAACACAAACACAACCCCTTTCTTCCATAGGTTTGTGGAAACTCTAGAATACTACTTGGCAATGTTTGAATCAATTGATGTCACCCTGCCAAGAAACAGCAAGGAGCGTATCAATGTGGAGCAGCATTGTTTGGCCAGGGATATCGTGAACATTATTGCTTGTGAGGGAAAGGAGAGGGTGGAGCGTCATGAGCTCTTTGGCAAGTGGAAGTCTAGATTGACAATGGCAGGGTTTCACCAATATCCATTGAGTACCTATGTCAATTCTGTTATAAAGAGCCTGCTGAGGTGTTATTCAGAACATTATAATCTAGTGGAGAAGGATGGGGCTATGCTCTTGGGCTGGAAAAACAGGAATCTGATATCCGCTTCTGCTTGGCAATGATAATAGAGTTAGTCATGGAAATAAACACTTGATAATTTTTTAAAGGCTCTTGATATTGAGATTGTTACATAGTATAGAAGGGTGATACATATGCTGCAAAATCAGCCAATGGATTCATTATGTAATTTTGTGTATTGTTGCCAAGTATTCCAATGGCTGACATTTGTGATGATTTTGTATTCCCATTCCACTGAAGCTATCACCTCTGGTCTTTTATACATACTTTCTCGTGTCTTTTTTTTTTTTTTTTATACATATTTTGTTCTATGTTGGAGTTGTATATACATGTGATGTAGGAGTTCTTTTTGAGAAGGATGTGATGTAGGAATTCTTAAATTAATCATCCTACTCATTGTGAGCAATTTTTTATTTTTATTTTTTGACATTTATAAGTGCGGAAAGCTCTAAAAATGCGAGGATCGATTAAGTTCCATTCACCAGTAAGGCCCCATAACCCATAATAACACTTTTGGCCATTTTGGTTAATCGTGTTATTGCATTGTATATTTGTATTTTCAAACTAACAGATTTTACACAAACCCACAAGACTGATGTGAATGCTCTAACAAAATCTGGTATCTTCTCCAAACCTTCTAATAACACATTGCTATTTTACTCACTGAGTCACTAAATTTCATTTAAATTAAGAAGCCTGTGCTACAAACTATGAACTAAGGTCTCTGTGGCTTATTTTAGAGGCACTGAGAGTATAAGGTATGTATGTAAATATATGAATATTTTCACAGATTTCATATATTTTATAGACAAAAATTAAAGGAGAATAAGAGTAGTTTAATGAATTGATCATATTATATGTGTTTTACAAATTTGAAAATATACATGATATTATAAAACAAGAAGTTTTCCCAAATCGAAATCAATAAAATCCTATTTTAGATTAACTATATTACAAGAAAAATTAAGTGAATTAGCCATATTACTAATTGAAAATAAAATATTATAGAAATTGAACACAAAAACACAACTAGTAGTAATTTTGCATCTCAAAAGTATAAAAAATATATTTTTAAATAAAAAAATAAAAAAATATAAGTATTATACTATTAATTTTTAGAAATAAGAGAATGTTCCATTTAACTTGTCGTCTTACATCCCAAAATGCATTGAGCTGGTCTTGGCTTTTCACTATAATTCTAGCATATACAAAAGGTATAGAGCCCGTCTTTGTTGAGCACATATATTTTTCTTACCACGACTCCAAAATCCTCCAAAAAATTTATAATAAAAAAAAACACTAAATCATTGAAACTTTACAAATTCAAGCCTCTCAAACTCCAAAAAACTTCCACCCCAAAGCCTTTGAATATAAGAAACATAAAGAACATTGAGTCTCTGACAAACTCATATTTAGAGATTTATCATACTTTTATTCTAAAGACTATTTGATCCAACTTTTAAACAAAGTGTAGAAATTTTTTGTGTTTGAATCAAAACTTAATTCACATAATTCTTGGATTGAAGGACTTTCATGGAGATCTCATTCTATTGTAAATTAATTAAATACAAATAAATGTACCTATTCATCAATACAAATCATTCATAAACAAAAAAATATATCTGTGAATCAATTTTAATTATTTGATTTTCAAACTTGAGATTTAGTATTTACAAAAAGAACCTAGTGTTACGATATGGAAATATATGCCATTTGATATTTGGTTTTTGTCCGCAAAGAGCTTCTTCTCTCTTTGGTATTTCTTGGCATTCTCTTTGAAGCACTTCCTCTATTTCTCTACCTCACTGGAGTATTCTCTCTTTTGCTGTATCTATCTCTTCTTTGAACTCTTCAATCTTTGTTGAATTAAGCCAAAAACATTCTTGATCCACTTTTGCAGGCAACCACGAAGGTTTTCTCCTTATTGAGGCCTCTTTGGAAAGGCTTCGGCCCACTTGATTGCCCCCCTAAGGTGTCCAAAATTATTGCTTTGTGGTGAAAGAGATTGGCTGGGAGGTGCTTGACTTAGGTTTTGCTAAACAATAATTTCATGCTCTATTGGCTACAGCCCTGTCGATTCATTCAACCATTCCTCTATATTTTGCTTTACACATCCTTATTTGACCAGGTGAATATATTCAAATAGAACTCCAAATCAATAAATTCGTAATCAGTCACTGTAAAAAATACACTTCCGGGCTTATGACTTTGATCAAGTGTTATTTTAGTCCATTGACTTTGGTAACACAATAATTTAAATTGTTTTGTCCATTGGCATTAACAAATTTCTATTAACTCCCTTAAAACAATTATTGGTTCACATTTTTTTTTTAACATTAAATAATAATTTTAGAAATAATTTTATTGATTTATCAAACAAAACATACAAATTTTAAACATAGTAAGCTAAACTGACATGTTGAGTCCCAAATAATATTATCACAAATATTAGCAATCTAAAATAGCAATCACACATAAGAACACAAATTTTTGCTTGGAAAACCATTTTTCTTGAAGGAAAAAAATCACGGGACAAACTCCGAATAATTTCACTATTATCAAATCAATTACAATAATTCTTATGTATGTCTCACGGTTAAAGAAAAATCTCTCTTATTTTTCTTTGCTCACACACACACACACACACACACACACAAATTATCTCTTTCTCGAAGGTGGCAACCATTTGCTCTCTCCTCCTTAGTTATCTTCTTGAAGGTGGCAATACCTTGCACTATTTTTCCTCTTGCGTTCCTCCCAAGTGAAAATCTCTTTTCTTTCTCTTGGTTTCACGCTCTATTTTTTCTCTTCTCATAGGGAGAGCCCTTAGGCCAAAACCATCAAATTCTTTGTAACATTGTCTATTTATAAGACCCTTTTGCTATTCTCTCTTGGACTAGGAATACATTACCTATTTAACAAGGAGTCTATTTTCTCTTGGAATAGGAACATGTTATCTCTTTAATAAGGAATAGACTTCCTTCCACACTAAGGAATAGTCCTTCCTTCTATAATAAGGAAACCCAAATTTATTTTTTCTTCTTCAACTAGGAAACCTAATTGACTTTCCAAGTCATAATTGAAATTTGAGGTAATTTCCCAACAATCTCCACCTTGACTCAAATTCCATCAATTGTCCTTAACTATCTTCTTTTCTCTTGGGATAGCTCCTACCTTAATTACATAGTCCTCTTTTCATCTTGGAATAGCTCCACCTTAATCAAAGCAATCCATTCTCTTCCATCTTAATTCACACAAAGAGTTATTCACTAAATCAACCAAGCTCTAATACCACTGTTGGTCTTTTCTTTCACAGTATTGTGTGTAACTGATCTTAATAGAGTTAATTGAATAACTCCCAATACTTATCTATCAAGAATGTTTCATTCTTCATCCTTCATAGTTTTAGGTTTCATCCCAAAAAGAGGCAGATGCAATTTCTTCCCATAGAGATAATCTTCAATTTGCATCCTCCCAATATGCGAAGTTTGTTCCATCAAATTTTTCAATTCCAAAACCCTTGCCTTTTTCTCCGGCCATCGCTTCCATTCTAACCTTAGTTTTGATACCACTTGTTGGATCCCAAATAATATTATCACAAATATTAGCAATCCAAAATAGCAATCACACACAAGAACACAAATATTTACGTGAAAAACACTTTCTCTTGAATGGAAAAAAGCATGGGATAAACTCCGAATAATTTCACTATTATCAAATCAATTACAATAATTCTTGTGTATGTCTCACGGCTAAAAACAAATTCTCTCTTATTTTTCTTTGCTCTTTCACACACACTAATTATCTTTTTCAAAGGCAGCAACACTTTACTCTCTCCTCCTCAGCTATCTTCTTGAAGGTGGCAACCCTTTACTCTCTCCTCCTTGGCTATCTTCTTGAAGGCTATAATACCTTGCACTCTTTTTCCTTTTGCGTTCCTCCCAAGCGAAAATCTCTTTTCTCTCTCTCGATTTCACGCTCTCTTTTCCCTCTCTCCATAGGGAGAACCCTTGGGCCAAAGCCATCAAATTCTTTGTAGCATTGTCTATCTATAAGACCTTTTTGCTATTCCCTCTTGGACTAAGAATACATTACCTTTTTAACAAGGAGTCTATTTCCTCTTGGAATAGGAACACATTACCTCTTTAATAAGGAATAGACTTCCTTCCACACCAAAGAATAGTCTTTCATTCTATAACAAGGAAACCCCAAATTAATTTTTCATTCTTCAACTAGGAAACCTAATTGACTTTCCAAGTCATAATTGAAATTTGAGGCAATTTCCCAACATGAAAATTATTCAAAGTTAATGGACAAAAATGACAAATTTTAAACTTGACAGACTAAAATG
This sequence comes from Quercus gilva, assembly GCA_023621385.1. NCBI lineage: Eukaryota > Viridiplantae > Streptophyta > Magnoliopsida > Fagales > Fagaceae > Quercus > Quercus gilva. The sequence goes on from CM042480.1 coordinate 16,520,552, forward strand.
AAAATTGATTAAAATTAATAGACTAAAATGAAAATTTGTATAAATTAATAGACTAAAATGATAATTGATCAAGATTTTAGGATGTAAATTGTATCTATGCCTTTTTTTCAATTTGCTTAATTACACAGTAGAGGACCTATTTTTGTGAAGATATAGAATCTAAAAGATAGTAGTCTTTTTTTGTTGTATCTCTATGATGTGTTGTATCGTATGTGAACTTGTTAGAGCATTTACATTTGGTATCTTACAAATTTTAGCTTTTAGCAACTCAAAAATCACCTTATCTATTTTAACACTCCATTCTATACCTCACCCTACATCCTATTTCTTATTTATTACATATATTCATTTTTTTTATATTAATTTTACTCTTTATCTATTAAATTATTTATTAATTTCACTCTCTTTTTCTCCCTATCTCTTCCTCTATTTTCCTCTCCTTCTCTGAATTAAACAAAAAAAAAAAAAAAAACCACTAGCTAACAACTCAATCACCGCAATTCACAAACCATAAAACCCACTTAACAACATATTGAAACCCACCAATCACCACTCACAACCCACCGCACCACCCCTAAAACTTGTGCCAGCATCGCAACTAGGGTCGGCCCTAAACCTAGGCCATTTAGGCCATGGCCTAAGGCCCCTTAACATAGAAAGGCCCCCAAATATAGGGGCTATAAGTTTTTTTTTTTTTAATTAAATGAAAAAATTTGAATTAGTTGTACATTTTTTCCCACTCTTAAGAATGCTTAAAATATTAGAATTATGCTAGTTTATTACAAGTTTTATTACATAGGTCCTATAAATTGATATGTCACAAGAAGTAATTTAATTCTCATTTCTTCTGTTGTTGAAGTGTCACATTATTGCTATATCAGTTTGTAAACTTTTTGTAGTAAGTTTAGCATTCTCTTCAACCAAAAAAAAAAAAAAGAATTGTAAGAAATAGATTTTGCAGCAGAATTTAAATAATCGGTTTTTTTGGGCATACCTTTCTTGGCTTAAACCGACAATCACCCAGGAACTTTGAGATTGTTCTACGCTGTCCAGAGCCAGCCTCCACGCAGACCAGCTATCCAAACACGTTTTAAATTCCAGTTTGTATAACCCATGAACCAAAAACGTTTCTCCGATGGTGTTGCACACTACTAGAATGATGCAAACATAACCCACAACTTAAGAGCCTCACAACACTCCATAAACACTATGAGAAATGCAGAATTCGTCCATTGTGCAATGGGTACCATTCTTGGTGTTTATATACACACCACTCCATTAATATTGAGTGAGATAGTAGACTTAGTGGGATAGTGTAACGGTCTAAATACTATTACTCTTAGATGTTACAATCTGAGGCAAATAGAGGAATATGCTCACATTGGGTGTCTGTCCATATTCTTTTAGTTTCTAATGAGAATTAATAGAAATACAACCCAATCACCATTAAGTGAATGAAAAATACTAAAGTTAACACAAATTTTAAGACAAAAAACTTGCAAACTGATGTGACAAGAATATGATTGTTGTTGTGGGGCCCTAAATGCTAACATCCAAGGCCCACTCCGCAGCCGGCCCAAGGCTCGCGCCAAAGAGAATGCAGAGGCTGAAGATAGAAAGGAAGGGCCCAAATCCTCAAAGGGCCTCGCCGAAGACGCCCATGTCCTCGGCGAACCGACGTTAATGAGGGGAAAATATCTCTCACCCATTAAAATGTATTCCACCAACATCCTGGCCGCCTTAATGACGAAGTGACTAACAAACCCAGATGCCTCAGTCACTTCAACTTTTAAAGTCTGCTAATACGGCTGAGAACTAACATAAAACCTGTAAAAGCAAATGATGGGATAGCCTTTATGTAGAGAGTTCAGATAACCGACAAATGGACGGCTAAGATTAACTAAAACGAGGCTATATAACCAAAACTATTCCCATTAATGGAGGGGAGGAGGACCCTGATTTTGGGGCCAGTTCGAAGGAATCTTGTCCTCGGACTGAGCCGAGGACGAGGAAATAGTCATAAACACTTAATTAAAGATCTTCACTGAGATACCTAATGGAAATCATTACCGAGACTCTCGGGAGATCAGGACCTTTGTTAAGATTCCTAGGAATTTTAATATCACCTTCTCATTGCTTCGCTAGTGCCTAGCCTTTCTACCTATGCTCTACAAATTTTATTGTCTAGGGCCCATCACGAAATTTGTCCCTACAGTTGTCACTTAAACAATAGAATAAATGAATGCTTGAATATCATTTTTTTTTTATTGGTGATATGCTAATTTGTAAAACCTATATCATAAGTATTATTAGTTCACTTTGAGTGAATTAGTCATATTAATAAGTAATAATTACAATAAATTTAAAATAAAAATATAATAAAAACTAAACTAAATATTATTTTAAGTGATATTTAGATGTATAAAAGCCTCTTTAAAATCTTTGCCTTAGGCCATCCAATCTCAACCCAGACCCATGTACCAACGAACCCAACATCACCAACACAACCTTGCTCATAAGTCATAACAAGAAACAACGACGAGATTTTGGTGGTTGGTTTGAGAGAGGAGAGAGGTGAGAGACCAAGAGAGTATCTTTTTTCTTACATTAATGATTAATCTGCTACTAGTAGTAGAATTACTGTAGCAGCCAAATCTTTTTAACCTTAGCACATGAGATGTAGAAGCTTTTTTGATGTTTAATATGCTAAAATAATAATTTTTTTGAAGTTTTAGCAACCATGTTATATGAATCACGTGCCTTTAGAATTAATGTACAGCCCTCATGTTATGATTAGAATTAGCGGTTAGTGTATGTGTAACTGCTTTCTGTATACATATAGCATGATTAGAATTAGCTCTGTTTCCTGTATACATATAACATGGTTGTAATAATTTACTTAATTAATGAGAATTATCTCAGATTTATCTCCTACACATCCATGGACCAACAAAGGATTAAGTTGTTTTCGCGAGTTCCTCCCAAATTATTATTATTATTATTATTTTATGTGAGATTTGCTTTGGGATATAACTGCGAAAAGCTTCCATGATGTACTTTTGGGAGTAAGAAAAAAACCAAAATATTAATAAAATGCTGGTTTTGGGCAACAACCTCAGTATCTACATTATTTTTTCAACTTCTGAGGCCATAATCTTTATCATACTATTTCTCACAATTATACTATGTCACTTTTCAAATGGACCTATCAATTTTTTTCTACTTAACACATTAATGTTTTTTCACTACACACAATGAGCCACATAGAATAGTAGGGACAAAAGATGTCTAAAAGTTTGTGGCTCTTTAATTTTTGGCAAAAATTCTACGACTACATAAAATTTTACAACTTTTATCACAACTATTTATGTGGTAAATTGTAAGTAGTGGAGAAAGAGCAATAACTAGTTTTTTTTTTTTTTTTTTTTTTTTTCATATATAAAAAAAAAAAGAATAACTAGTTTTTTATTATTTATTTTAAAGAATAAAATTACTCATATTGATGTGGTGAGTTGTGACTCTATGCTATCCAAGACTACAGGAACGCCATAGGAAACAATTGGCCAAAAAAGGAACAGGTCCAACTCTGCAGGAACGTCAAATCTCTTCCACAAATATGAAACCTAAGGATGTGTACAATTGGCCAAAATAGTAAGAGCATTCTCATCAGCTCTCTCAAATGTGCCAAATGCCAAATATTTGGCACATTTAGCACACAAAACACAAAAACAAACCTCCATCAGGTATGGTAAATGTCTCAAAATTTTGAGACATGCTACAGTACGCTCTCAAATATGAGAGCGTACGGACAGCAATGCCATTTTGGTTTAATATTTGTTTATTCTCTTTTCTATCTCCTCTTTCATCATTTTATTCTTTTCTCTTTTCTCTCCGTCACTCTCTATCTCTGCCCTCTCAGTCCGCTCAAGATCTCTCTCATCTTTGCTCAAGATCTCTTGCTGCCTCACCTCGCTGTCAACCTCCACAGCCCTCACCGCCAACCTCCATAGGCTTCACCGTCGACCTTCAAATCTCTTAATCAGGTCGTGGGTGTGAGATTTGGGATGGGTTTCGATGTGTGGGTTTTGGGTCATTGATTGATTGGTTGGGTTGGGATTTTGGGCTGGTGGTGGTGTCGTGGTTGGGCCGGTGATGTTTGTGGCTGTAGTGGGCGGCGGTGTTTGTGGCTGTAGTTGGCTGGCAGTGTTTGTTGAAGATTTTGAGTTTCTTTTTCTTTTTCTTTTCTCATTTGTTGAGGTTTTTGGATTTGGAATTTGTTAGATATTCAGTGATTATGATTGTAGTTTGTGGAGGTTGATTTGCCGTTGGTGGTGATTTGCTGTTGCTGTTGCCGTTGGTGGTTTGTGGAGGTTGATTGTGATTGTAGTTTAATGTGTTGGAATTTGTTTAATATTATTTGATGTGTTGGATATATTATTTTAATGTATAGAATTGAAAAATAGAAGATGTGATAAATGATGAATTGTAAAATGGTGTGCTAAAATGATAAAGTTGGTTTTTGATGTGTCAAAATGGCATTTTTTATGAGAGAGCTGATGAGAATGCTAGGTCCGATTCTGAAAAGATTTTTCGTTCTCAGCCAAATTTCTAACAAGCTTATAGCTAGAGATTCATTGTAATTCTGTTTCAAAGATCTTCGATCCATTCCTCAGCCAAATTGAAGGATACCTTGTGTTCGAATCAAAATCACATCACCGCAATTCTAATTAACAAATCTTTCAAGGAGATCAAATAAGGGGATCACTCTTTTCTAATTACAGAAAATTGGACCACATATTCATCAATATAAATTCGCATTTGTGAAACTATTTTACCTGTTTGATTTAATTTGAACAAGAAATTTAGTCGTCCACAGCATCAACAAATCACCAAATAAACTAAATATAGCGGAAAATAAATTGATACGGTGATTTGTTGACAAATGGGGAAAACCTCTCGCAATGCAAAAACCCTACCGAGTGAATTTAAGGTCACTACTCCTAAGAATCCATTAATCAATAATTAAGAGATTACAAGTATGAAGAATCTTACCACTACCCTGACTATTCCAAAATACCAATATACGGCTGAACCTTCGCACCAATACCCAATTGGACTTAATCTTGTAGTAGCATTCTTTCCCTTGTTTCACAAATTTCTAATCTGTGACTAACTCTTTTGCACGGATCCCTGTAGGTGACTAACTCTAGCAACTTGAATAATTGTTGTTGGCTGCAAAGTTCTTTACTTTATAAATGATGAAGATTAGGAAGCACTTGGTTACAAAATCCTATGGTGCATAAAGGCAATAGCTTCACAGAGAGTATATGAATTCTAGGTCTTTGTATCTGTATGTGACGGTTTCTAAAATATGCCTTTATATGACTAGGGTTGTGAGAAAAGAAACCCTAATCAAATAATACAGCATAAGCCAAATTTCAGATTTAGAAATTCTGAAATCATATTTCTCAAAAGATCGATAGCAATATTTGTTGAGCTTCTGTTGAGACTTAATGGATCAACTTTTTTTCACTTGTTTCTTGGATCAATCTTCATGGCTTTAATGAAACCACTTGATATGTTTGAACAACATACTTCTTGATACATTAAACCTAATTTAGATTTACTCAATTACAAGTAAAGTTCGTTTTGTTAAATGTTAGCCAATTATATAGAAAATATGACCTTAACACAATATAAGAGCTTGTTTATAGATTGGTGATCTTGGTGATTGATACTTGCTAATTAGATCACCATTGACCCAACCATGGTACACTAAGCATTGGGACCTAGTTAGTGGGGGGGGGGGGGGAGGGGTGTCGTACCTGGATTTTGGTGACACGTGTTAGTGGAAAAATTGCAAAAAATTTGTGCAAGTGTACAACACTAAGGTGGGGTGTGTGAATGTGAGCATTTACACCTATATTTATTTTAGGGAGTAGCCACTAACTATTGGGCTAAGTCTAGTCAATTTTACTTTCTAAATTAACTAAGAAAATCCTAAGGGCTCTTAAGCTAAAATAGAAAATAAAAGAAAATGTCTCGAACTCGAAGACATGGATCTTGAAGCTCGATTATGTGTGGGGAAGGTGTTAGGTACCCCACATTGCCTATCCAAAAGGATAGTACCTTGTTTCAAATTAATCTTAAAACTCACCATTTAAAGAACAATTTAAAATATTTTGCATTTGGTTTGAAACAAAAAATTTTGCATTTGATTTTAAACAAAAATGGATAATATGCATGTGCAATCAAAGGAAACAAATCTATCCTAAGATTACATGTGAATGTATGAAATGTATAATCTACCATAAGGAGACATGTTAATGCAGGGCATTTATAATTTTCCCTAAGGTGACATGTGTATGTATGACATGTATAATCTACTCTAAGGTGACGTGTGTATGAATTTATATATGAACAATCTTAGAATGACATATAATCTATTTTAGGATGACATGTGAATGCATGACATGTATAATCTATCCTAGGGTGACACGTGCATGCATAGACATGTGAACAATTTGTTTTAGAAAGCAAGATAAAACAAGCAAAACTAAACATGTGATTGCATGACATTTTTTAAGAGAGATAAATTGCTTTATTGAATTAAGTAAAGCTAACATCTCTCCTAAACATTGCCTAACAAAAGCAATGCTGCATTCATTTTCCCAATATATTTTATCTTAGGCAAAAAACACAAAAAAATAGCAAGGACACAAAGGTTAAATTCCTATAAAGTCTAAAAATGTCGTTTGACAAATTTATTATTTTTTAAGGAAAACATTTTGTTTTGGCAAAAAAAAAAAAAAAAAAAAAAAGCATTTTTTGTGGCCTCAAGAGCCTTTGTTCGAATTTTGAAGTTTTAAGGGTTAAAATGTAATTTCATGAAAGTTTGAGGGTCAAAATTAGGGCTGAGCAGGGACCCCACCTACCCGATCGGCAGGACCTGATCCGACGGGTTTTGGGCGGGTCCGGAAATATTCAGGTTGGGTTCCGTTCAGGTCTGAATATCAGGTTATTTTCGATTTCGGGTCGGGGTCGGGCTAATATAAATATACCTCTGGACCCGAAAACTTTTTAGAAAAAAACCATCACATTTCTGCTCCCTCTCTCTGCCACTCTCCTCCGCCTCTCTCTCAGCTCTCTGAATCTTACTCATTTTCACCAAGTTCTCTCTCTTCGTGTGTAAGTCATCTATCTCTTTGTTGGTTTTTTTGTTTTGTTTTTTTCCTTAATTTCCTTCTCTTAGTCTCTTATGATTTTGGGTTTTTTTTCAACACAAACTTATCTCATTGGTTTATTTATCTCAGAGAGGAAAGCAATTTGGTTTCAGCAAGATCTTTAACATATTGGATTCTAAGGTATAATTGTTTTTACTCAAATGGGGTTGCTTCTGATTCTGTCCTTGGTTTGATTTTCTATTTTATTTTATTTTTATGTGAATATCCTGTTTGGGTTTAACTTTCTTGCGTTTTGTGATCTGGGTTCGGCGTGAATCTTACTCAAATGGGGTTGCTTTTGCATTTTTCTGCATTGCTTGGGCAGTGTACTTTCTTTCTTCAAGTTGTGTGAGTGATGAAGTATAATGTAAGTGGCTTTGTCACCGTCAATGAGGCCCCATTAGAAACTCGTAGGGGCGAAATACTATAGAGAATTGGAATATTACTGTGTTACCATTGAGGTATTTAGTTTGATTGCTTTTGAAACTAAATAGCTTTGTTTGCTTGCTGCGTTAATTTAAGATACAAAACTAACATGAGAAATAGATAAGTCCCCACCTGTATTTGATGGACCTGAGTTCTTTCCAAGTTATTTTTTGTGTGTGGAGTTGGTGATTTAGGTTGAGAATTGTTTTAGTTTGATATGTTTTAGATTGAAACAAATGGAGCTGATATTTAAAATTTTTCTTGTGTGTGGAGTTGGTGACTTGAGTGATAAAATAATAATGACCCACAACAAAGGAGGGATGATAAAGACAATGCGTGTGTCAATTTGTGTTAATAAAAGGAATCCCTAGTTTAGGTTCCAACCATAATTTTTGGAGCTCAATTCAAAATTTATTTTAGTATGTGCTTGAAGTAGAGACTGTGATGGTTGTTGTATTTAGAAAGTTAATGTTTAATCTCAGCATGTAACTTGTTGATGAAAAGAAAAGTGTGATATGAGCATGTAAATCCAGCATTTTCAATTTGAATGTTAATACAACATATGGGGCCTACATCTGGATTCATATACACTAATAAATGTTATTTATTACTCTTATTTTTGGTGAATTATGTGATTTGTTAATATATCATGACTAATGCTATCTCTTGATTTTGTAAACTTCTCTCTTTTTCTTTTTCTTTTTTCGTTCATTGGATTTTGTGATTATATATACTAGAATTTAAGAGGTGATGAGATGAGAATCCAAGTGTGTTGCTTAGAAATACTTCTGTGCCATGTTTGTAGGATTTAAATCTGGTTCAATTTTATTGTTTTATTTTAGTCAGTGCATATTTATCCCCAAAAAAAAAAATATATATTCAGTGCATTTGGCACACTTGTTGAGTTTTCTACAGGGAGTGAGTGGTGTACCATTCAAAGTGTCTCAAATTCTCAATGCAAGCAAAAGCAATACAGAATCAGAAGTTATAGTTAGACTGAACATGACTCTAGCTGCATCCAAACACTAAATTTAGAGCTGAATTCTAGGCTGGAAAAGTGATGCAATACATTAATTGTACATGAAGCAAAAGCATTTCCTACACTGTTTATTTTAAGTTCAAAAAAGTGTGTAACAGGCTTGTGTGTAAGAAACATGTTATTATACATGCTATAGCATGGACAAGTTATTCGCTACTTGAAAAAGCTGGTTGCAAACAAGAGATAACCAAAACTGCTCTTACTTTTGTTTTAGTGTTTTAAAAATAATTTATGTTCTTTGTGAAATGATTATTTGACAAATAGCTGATCTTGCAGATGGGCTCTTGGTGAAAGGAAGCTTGGGCGTTCTTGTATTTCAGCATTCCCCTTTCTAGTTTGGAGTTCAATAAAAAGTATCTTAATTGTCATAGGACTTGAAGCATGTAATTTTTATTTTGTTTCATAACTTGGAATGTGGAACTTCTAGATTGACATCTCGATTTTGTTACTTCTGTTTACTTGTAGCGAGCTTTATGATTTGCTGAGCAAACCTTCTCTTAGTGGTATACCATTGCTAGTGCCAGGGAACAAGACAAACAGGGAGTTCTATCTAAACAGGCTTTGATTGATCAAATGTAAACTAACAAATTCCCAGTTATGGTGAATGTTAAGAAGATTTGAGTACCATCTATTTTTCATTTAAGGAATATGAATTCAGGTTGTTTTATTATTGATTTTTTGATAATATTGGATGATTTGGGTTTTCTTTGAAGATGGGAATGATGGTTCTGTTTAATTTATTTGATTTAGATTTGTTGAGGTTTGAAGGATGTTGAGTGTGTGCTATTTTGGTACTCAACAGATTGGTCATGGTGACTTGGATGTCACAAAATTGTACTAGTCTTGGTATTGATGTGAGTCAAATTGATCATAGAATGGAAAAAAGTTTCACAATTTAATGAGGTTATCTATAAAATTGTGGTAGGTTGGATTTTTTCATTCCAAGATTCAAGTTGAAGATTAGTAGTTCCTTCGTGGGATATTATTTTGTAATTAGTATACCTGCATTTTTTTTATTGTTGATCAGAAAGGTTTTCAATATATAGAAAAGGGGCCCAAAACAACATGGGAGAAAAAAATCCCAAGGCCCAAAACAACATTTAAAAAAAATAAAAAAAGCCTTTCCAACATTTAAAAACCGAGCTGATAATAGACCCGAATTTTTGGGTTGGGTTTCAGCTAGGCAAACCTGATCTCTATTGGGTCGGTTTGCAGTCCAACCCAATATCACTCCTGACTCAAAATATAATTTTGGAAAATTTTTGAGTCAAATTGTAATTTTTGAAAGTTTAGGGTGGAAGTGAATTTAAAAAACTTTTGGGGTCAAATTGAAATTTGGAAAAGATTTGGGGTTAAATGGTATTTTGGGAATGTTGGTGGCTTGTGGACGCACGGGCTGGGTGCTTTCTTGATGAGGTTGGGCTTCAAGAATTCGGATGGGGCATATTTAGGTGTGGGCTTGGATTTAATTGCATGAGGGTTTTGGCATTTTTGGAATTGGGCTAAAGTGTTGATGTGATTTGGAGGCAAAGTTTCGGATTGGGCTAAGGTTGAGGACCTGATGGGCTCAAGTCTAAGTGGTGGGCTTGGGGTTTTAAGAAGTCTCGGCTGGAGCTTGGAGGCATTCGGTTTGGGTCTGGGCTGGTGTGTGAGTGAGCTGAAGTGGATTTAGGGTTGACTTAAACATGGATTTGGGCTAGTGGGTTGGACCTAAGGTTAGGACTGACCCGACCCACTATCCTCTATAATTTATTTCTTATATTTATAATATAATATAAATTAAAAATTTTCCTTAAAAAAAAAAGAAGAAATTATTATGAATTTTTATTGTGTCGACTTGGCATGAGTCATCAATAGAACGAGAAGAAAGCCCAGTTGAAATAGAGAGAAAATCAGTCCAATAAAAGAAAAGAGAAGAAAAGGAGAAAATTCATTTTTTTATAGATGCTGACATGACGTAGGTATTCAATGGGGTGGACCATTTATTTTTGGGCATCTAATTATGTCCTCGGAAGAGTCGAAACCAAGAAAACGACGCATCAATTGCCGAAGCAGATTCTTGTGTTCTGATAGACTAAGATGTGGTCTCCAATAATTCAAAAAATAATGTAAAACATTTGTTGACTTGTGAAGGTGGTCCATTCGTAGAAATTTATTGCAACAGAAAGTGTACGATGATAATTTTTGGTGGGAATTGTTAACGGTCACTGCAAACTGCATTATTTATTGTGGAGTCTATTTAATAAAAAATTGGTATAATTTGATAAAATGACTAAAACTCAAAAGTTAACTCTACAGCTATAAAGTTGATCAACAATCTAACGTAAAGCAAAAGAAATTGGCATAAAGGTGTTTCTTTACCGTGCCCGTTAATACTAACCATTTTTTATTTTTTATTGTTAGCTTTTTCGACAACACTAAAAAGCATACAAAACCAAAGCATTAGCCACCTCTTGCTTTCGCTAACAGACACGCAATTTCTTTTGAGTAGTTTTAAATTTTTTTCTAAAGAATATATTTTTTCATGGGTTAATTAATTTTAAGGACTAAGGAGGGACTGTGGATAAGACTACCTAAATATAATCCATTAATCCTATTTTCATTTAAATAAGAGTACTTTAAATAAATAAAACAAATAAAAAGAAAAAAAAAATCACAAGATTGAAACGAGTACTTGGATAACAATAACTTTTTTTTTAAGAAATAATTATAACATGTTGCTAACTTTACTGTTCAAACTCTTTTCCCCCTAGACTCCTAAGTACTTTGTACATGGGAAGGTGCCAATTTAACTACAAGGCCTTTGGTTGGACAACAGTAACTTGAACGAACGTTATGGTAAAAAAAATTGATATGATTATTTTAGAGGAGATGAATTCAAGTTATTCATTTATTATTTACCTTTTCGCAACTTGTTGTGAAAGTAGCACATCTAAAAGTCAAAACAAAATTCATAAATACAAAATTTATTAAGAAGTCAAGTGAATTCAAGAAGCTATACTATTTATCTTTTCTTAAAACCTAATAAATAGTTTTTTGAAATTGAATATTCTAAACTTGGAAGTTGTCTTTTCATGTGTCCAATCCATTCAAGAATCACCTACATGATTCATTAGATTAATAAAAAAATGAAATTGTCAATCTTGAGGCAAGAACATTACGTAAAAGAATATGAGGTTTTGTGATGATGCATTATTTAGATTTCTTATTATTTAATTAGCTTTCCACCTCACCAAATTTTGCATTTAATTTTTTCTCATTTTTTTTTTCCATTCAATAGGATAAATACATTTATCATTATGTATTAATTATCTTGCATGGTATGCTAATTATTCATATATGTGTATATCAAATTGGAATATGACTCTTCATTGTTCACTTTTTCATTATTCCAAAATAAACTATATTCTGTAATTGAGAATGATTTAATAATAATATTCACAAAACTCTCAAAGTCTAGTAGTATTTATGTACTCGAGCCCTCCAAACTCTTGCTATCAACGGACTTCGTGAGTCTTTTCTCCATTCTAACTTCAAATTTGTAATTTTGCTCCAATGCAACTTCAAACCTTCAGAATTGAATATGTGGTGATTCCAATGGTTCCTAAATAGCAATCAACTCACACAACTTTGAGGTTGTTGTAGAAAGTAATGGCTTTAATCTCCCAAATAACAATCAACTCAGAAAAATACCATGGTATGTGGCTATGTATAGAGGAGAAGGTAGAGAGAAATGAGTTTTTGACCTAGAGTTTATATTGGCTCTCTAACACTTCAATTGGGAATTTTTGATTATGAAAATTTGTGAAAAATGATGCTTAAATAGGTGGGCAAGAAGTTGGCACTCTAGAGAAATTCTTAACAAATTTCATTCAAGTTTTGACGGTTTCGCTTGAGCCAATATCTTCGAAGTGTTTGAAAACAGCTCTGTAACTGCTTTTCAAAATCCAAATTCGCCTAACACGTCAATGTCACTTGAGTGAAAATCTTCAACTTGGAATTCTAAATTCCAGCTTCAGACATATTCTACCCAATACAAAATAAACTTCCACACAAAATTTACAACTCAATGACAAAAAGAAAAAAATACAATCAATTTTTCAAGGAATTTTCTAACACAATATAAGATTTAACAGATTAAGCTAAAACTAAAAGCATTCTTGTTCCGCCATCCTAGATGTTGTTTATCTTCTTTTATTTTTCTTGCCAAGATGAACTGTGGGGAATATCTTGTTTTTCCCCAATCCTTTTTGATTACTAATGAACTTCGTTATCTCGTATCCAAGCCTCTTTAGAATAAAAAATACTTTAGACCACTAGATTCTTCCCCAAGGTGTCCAAAATTATTGGATTGTGCTCAAAGAGAATGGTTGGGAGGTGCTTGGCTTAGGCTTTATTGATCACTATTGGCTACAACACAATCGATTCATTCCTCTAATGAACCCCAAATCAATCAATCCGAAATTATCCCCAAAGTTGTTCAAGTTGTCTCTAGAAGATTCAGGCATTCAGCCACTGAACCTTTGTATTTTTTAAATTGGCTAATTACATTGTTAAAATCTCCTACACATATTCACAGGTCAACAAAGGATTTCAGATATTTTATTGAATTCTTTCCGAAAAATTTTCCCTAAAGAGATTCTTTTTTTTTTTTTTTGGTAACAAAAAACCGAAATATTAATAAAATGCAGGTTTGGGCAACAACCTCATTGTCTACATTTTTCAGCCTAAATAGTGGTCCACAGTTCTATGGAAGATTTTTTTTTTTTTTTTAGATATACCAATTGTTGAGGGTGGGGGATTTAAACTTGAACGTCCCTCTTGAAAATAGCAAAAGATATCAGTTGAGTTACTGGCAGGACTAACACAACAAATTTGGAAGCTTAAGGTGAGATATTTATGTGGGAGGGAAATTTTCTATTATTTAAATATTAATTAAATAATATTAATTTAAATTTTGATTTTTTATTTGAAATCTATTTTTCTTGCTATTTAAGATAAAAGAAAATTACTAATTAAGTTTTTAAATTCAAGTTCTATTATCATTTTTGTTTTAGTTGATAATATGGTTAATTCATTTAATTATTCTTGTAAATGTTTATAATTGAAAAATATTTACGAATAAAGAAAGCACGATCTATAATAGAAAAATGATAAATTAACTAGAACAAACTAAATTTTCAAGTATAGAATACTAAAATTGGATTTATCAAAAGCACAATTGCAACTTTACAACATAAATTCTTTTTATAAATAATTTCAACTTTACAAAATAATATGGTCGCTTTAAAAATTTTTTTTTAATAAAATGTAAATTATCATAAATTTATAATAAAATTTATTAAATTAAGATAACACTCGTATATATAACATATTAAACGATTTTCTAAAATCGATGGGTAAAAAAGCAACAAAAGGTTTACCTGGTGTGGGTTGAATTAAGAGAAGCACTAAAATAAAAAAAAAACAAGGGACCTGCCCACTCAATATTGAAGTTTGGATTAAGATAAGTGAAAAGTTAACAAATGCTCTAAGAGCATTGGTTTATTAAATATTTTTATAAACTTTTCGTGAGAAAGAAAAAAGTAATTAATTTTTTTGACAATTTTTAAATATTTTTTATTATAAAAGTGGTATCAGAACTTTGCTAAAATGATTTATTAATAAATGTCATAAGGTTATCTGTTAACTAGACCCTTAAAACAAAAAATGTATAAAAAGAAATTTTTTTTCAAAAGTTGCTTAATGGTAAAACCATAAAAACATTGGGTGATGCAAAAAATTGAAAATGTAAAATGCTCTTTGTACTATATTTTTGCCAAAATTAAAATATAGAGTAGCACAAAATTATGGAAATTTTCACCAAAAAAAAATATTACTGATGACGAAAATCTCTGGCTGCCAGTATTAAAAATTCAGAATTTGCAGGCCTATACATGTTTGTGTTTTGTCCCATATGACAAAAGCTTTCTCAGACTTCCATTTAATCCCTCCACAAAATTCACCATTTTTTTTACACATATATCCAAGCTATATTCCACACATGTATTAATTATCATGTATTAATTATCTTGCTTGGAATGCTAATTATTCATATATGTATATATAAAATTGGAATATAACTCTTTATTGTTCACTTTTTCATAATTCCAAAATAAACTATATTATGTAATTGAGAGTGATTTACTAATAATATTCACAAAACCCTCCAAGTCTAGTAGTATTCATGTACTCGAGCCCTCCAAGCTCTTGCTCTCAACGGAATCCATGAGTCCTTTCTCCACTCTAACTTCAAATCTGTAATTTTGCTCCAATGCAACTTCAAACCTCCACAGTTGAATATGTGGTGACTCCAATGGTTCCTAAATACCAATCAACTCACACAACTTTGAGGTTGTTGTAGAAAGTAATGGCTTTAATCTCCGAAATAATAATCAACTCAGAAAAATACCATGGTATGTGGCTATGTAGAGAGGAGATGGTAGAGAGAAATGAGTTTTTGACCTAGAGTTTATCTTGACTCTCTAACACTTCAATTGGGAATTTTTGATTATGAACATTTGTGAAAAATGATGCTTAAATAGGTGGGCAAGAGTTGGCATTCTAGAGAAATTCTTAACAAATTTCTCTCAAGATCTGACGGTTTCGCTTGAGCCAATATCTTCGAAGTGTTTGGTGAAATAGCTATGAAACTGCTTTTCAAAGAAAGTGTAAGCTAATGAAATATATAGTTTGAACATCTTCTAAAAAAAAATGTATAATTTGAATCGTGTAAGTTTGATTTTTTTAATTGTACTCGTGTATATGTACGAGGTTACACACTAGATTAATAAATAAGAGTACTTTAAATAAATAAAATAATTGAAAAGCAAGAAATTCGTAGGGTATTACAAGGAGCTCTCAGACAATGCTAATTTGAAAGAGCATTATGGTCAGATAGATCAGTATGATTTTTTTCGAAGGACATGACTCCAAGATATTCATGTTCATTTACCTTCCAGAAACTTAAAATGATTAAATTTTTATAGATATAATTTCTGGAAGGATGAAAATGAAATTTGAAAAACGAAATATGGATGTGTGGCCTAGCCACAGCCCACAAGTACTGCAAAACTTCTTGTTTTCACAATGTGATTCATGAAGTGGGAGATTCTAACGCATAAGCTATTAATTATAGCTATAAATATGTAAGCACATAACCTCTTTCTCTCATACTTGCCTTGAAGCACACTAAAGGTGTCACATTTTGACGCTAGCTAGCTAGCAAGGTCCCTTGGAATATTTGGTAGAGAGAAAATGTATGCTCAAGTTTCTGCAGTAGCTGCCCCAACCAAAACTGATATGCCAGAAATTAGTCGTCGATCAGCCAATTTTCATCCCAGCATTTGGGGTGACCGTTTCCTCACATATGCTTCCGAGTTCTTGGTAAGCTGCCCCTCTGAGTGTGTGCATGTACACAGCCTGCATGTTTTCATACCTGTGCAAATGTACAGTAGCGCATATTTTCATTGTTTCAATTACGCAACCTCAAAACCAACTCAATTAAGCCTTAACATCACTTAAAATTGGGCGTAAAAGATCCATTCATAACGAAACGTCTAATTTTTATTTGAGCATATCATCTTCAACTGATGATACAAATGCATATGTTATTCATTGATTTAATTGTTCGTGTAGGAAATTGAGGACAATTGGAAGCTACAAGTTTAGGAAATGAAGGAAGAGGTAAGGAGAATGCTAACGTCTCCAGTTGAGGAGCCCTCACAAAAACTAAAATTGATTGATTTACTCCAGTGCTTGGGTGTGTCTTACCATTATGAAAATGAGATTGAAAAAACTTTGCAACAATTACATAGGACACTTTATGATCGTGATGACCAAGAAAATGCAGATGACCTTTATAATGTTGCACTCCAATTTCGATTATTTAGACAACAAGGTTATGACATTTCATGTGGTAAGGGTTTTTTTTTTTTTTTCCCTGATGAAAGTGATAGCTTGCCTTGTTTTGTTTGTACAATTTTCCCATTTATAAGGAGACTCAATCTTCACATTTAACGTTGAACGACATACCCTTAAATGAGATCAAGCATATCAACCACATAAATTTTATATCATTCCACTCATTTTATGTGATGGATCATATGGCAGACAAGTTCTCCAAGTTCAAGGATACCAATGGGAATTTCAAGGAATCACTTACTAGTGATGTGCGTGGAATGTTAAGCTTGTATGAAGCCACACATCTTAGGGTCCACGATGAAGATATACTAGATGAAGCTCTTTTGTTCATTGCCCTACAACTTGAGTCTGTAGCATCCCGCTTGAGCCCTCCCCTTGCAGTAGAAGTAAGACATGCCTTAAAGCAGCCTATCCGTAAAGGACTACCAAGATTAGAGGCAAGACAATATTTTTCTATCTACCAAGAAGACCCTTCACATGATAAATTTCTTCTTACCTTTGCAAAGTTAGATTTCAACTTATTACAGAAACAACACCAAAAAGAACTTGCTGACATTGCAAGGTTAGTGATTAAGATATGATAGAGTAGCAAGTTAATAGTTATAATTAAGTTTGAACATCACTGTATGTTTACAACATGCATGATTCTATTAAATTGTATTTGTACTAGGTGGTGGAAGGAGTTGAACTTTTCGAAGAAGCTACCCTTTATTAGAGATAGAGTGATTGAGTGCTACTTTTGGATATTGGGAGTGTACTTTGAGCCAGAATATTGCTTTGCTAGGAGAATATTGACCAAAGTGATAGCCATGACCTCAACTATCGATGACATTTATGATATTTATGGCACACTTGAAGAGGTTGAACTCTTTACTGAAGCAGTTGAGAGGTTGAAATTAATTCACACTCTTTCTCATTTTAGCTATCTAAGTTGTATTCACAATTTATTTTAATTGCTTATTTTTCTTATGGTTTACATTATTTTTTTTAAATCGATTGACATAGATAGTCTACCAACATTACAGGTGGGACATTAGTGCCATTGATCAACTTCCAGAGTACATGAAAGTGTGTTACCAGGCACTCCTAGATGTTTATTATGAAATGGAAGAAAAAATAGGTGAAGCAAAATCATACCGCGTCAAATATGCAATTGAAGGAGTAAGCACCATACATATAAATTTAGAATATTATGATACATTAGGCGAAACCCTCACAACAATGAAAGAAAAAAAAAATGCCACTAAGGAAATACCAAAAAAAAAAAAAATGTTGATGATTATGTAGAAAATTTAGTTAACCTAATTGCAAATTGTTCATTGCCTCAAATGAAGAATCAAGTTAGAGCTTACTTTCATGAAGCCAAATGGTTCCATCAAAAACATATACCAACAATGGATGAATATATGCGCATTGTACTTGTTACCACTGCGTATTCAATGTTAGCAACAACATCGTTGGTTGGAATGGGAGACATTGTTACAAAAGAGTCATTCGAGTGGTTATTCAGCGATCCTAAAATGGTCAGAGCTTTTGCAGTGGTTTGCAGACTCATGGATGACATAGTCTCACATAAGGTGTAATATGTTATTTGTGTATAATAATAGCTATAATTGAAAGCCTAATATGATTATTTAAATATTTTTCATTCTAACGTAATGATTCAATACTTTTGTAGTTTGAGCAAAAGAGAGGGCACGTTGCGTCAGTTGTTGAATGGTGGTACAGAAGAAGAAGCAATCAATGAGTTTTGCAAACAAGTTACAGATGCATGAAAGGACATCAACAAAGAGTGCCTCTACCCAACTATTGTTCCCATGCCAATTCTAATGCGAATTCTCAATCTTGCACGTGTGATTGATGTCGTATACAAGGATGAAGATGGCTACACACATGCTGGAATTGTGCTTAAAGATTTCGTAACTTCGATGCTTATTGATCTTGTGCCGTTTTAAGCATGGACCCATGCAATATTGCAATAGCAACCATTTGATGATAAGGTTGTAGGAAAATAATTATAAGTCTAGAAGATAAACTCTTCATTCCTTTGGGTTATTATCTTTAATGTATGTTCATTATATTTCAAGATGAAGTGTTGGTTGGATCAACTCTTGATCAGTTATCTCTAGAATTCTCTTATTTATCCATAAATGAGTCATGATAAAAATTCAACAAAAATTCACAACATTTTCAAATTAGCATTGAAAAAAAATATAAAATTATATGTTTAAATTGTACTATCAATCTAAAATTTACATTATAGACTAAATAAAAGTGTGCAACATTATACACATTGCAAAAAATGTACAATATTATACATATTTACACAACAGTGAATAATATTGTACATATTTATTTGATAATAATGTAAATCTTATATTGATAATAAAATATAAAATAAAATTTTTTCCTTTAAATAAACTAAAATTATTATTGATGATGCTCGAATCGTTAGTCAAAATGATCGCCCAGAGTGGGGTCATCCATAGCCAACTTGATCCTAAGAAAATGGATGGTGAAAGGAAGAAGTGTGGGTCACCAGTGTAGTGCCTGCCATAAAGCCTTCGATGCTAAAGTTAAAATGGCTAGAATGAGAAGAGAAGTATTAGAATATCAATGTGTGTGAACTAGAGTTTTTCTTGTACTTGTGGTTAGGTCTTATGGGTAGATATATATAGGTGCCTATTTCTTCCTTTAAGCCGTTGGTGCTGCTTTAATGGTGGTTTCATTTCCGTATTAGTAATGCCTCTGTAGGGTGTTAATGGTGAGATATCTCTCCAACGGTACGGGAGCTCATCATTGTTTTGTAACGTTTCATCAATGATTGAGGACGGATGGATTTGTTCTCGCCTAGTGGTCACCACTAGTTGGATGAATCTTGGGGTTACTCTCGTCCACTGCCTTCTCTATGGACAAGGATATGATCTGGACTATCAATTATGAATTTTTATTGTGTAGATTCGGCATGAGTCCAAACCAAGAAAACAACTTGTCACATGCCGAAGCAAATTCAAATGTTCTGATGGACTAAGCTGTGGTCTAAAATAATTCAAAAAATAATGTAAAACATTTGTTGATTTGTGAAGGTGGTCCATTTGCGAATATATGGTATCTCCCTTACGAACTACGAAGACAAATATAGGTGTACTCTAGACCTATGCATTGGTAGGCATCTGTCAAACTAATGACAATGCATCAAAATATTGATTTTATATGCTAGTATCATGGCAAAACGTTGAGCTAATAACCAAAAATTATTGATATATATATATATATATGTGTGTGTGTGTGTGTTTTTGACCATTCACATATGAATAACTTTCTCGAAAAAAACATATGAATAAGATTTATATGTTATCTCTTAATAAGCCAATTTTGGCAACTAATGGCAACTCTAGGAATTTTTTCTGACTAAGAAATTTAAATTATACAAAGTTCAATATATATATATATTTTTTGAATATATTGACATCACAAACACAATATTTCTCTTGATATTGTTTTTTAGAATAAACTAAATTAGAGATCAATTTATGTAATGAGTTAAACAAGTTACAGATTTGAGTTGTAATAAATTTTAATTTTAATTTTTTTGTTTTTGTTTTTGTTTTTGTTTTTGAATAGGTTTTTTGTTGAATAATTTGTTTACAAATGTAAAAGCAGAGTACGATATGTTTTTGTGGTTGTGACTTTACCCAAATTTTCAGCGGTGTTTATGTTGTGAGTTGTGACTCTATCCAAGAGGACCAAGACTGAAAAGATTTTCTCTTCTATCTGCAAAATCTCTTCCACAAATGTGAAACCTTAGGACGATGTTTTTGCGGTCCAAATTTTCATCAGTGTTTAAGTGGTGAGTTGTGATTGCATCCAAGAAGGTAGGTACGCACTAGGAAACAATCTATACCAAAAAATGTATACGTCCCTTCTGACAAGTTTTTAAGTTTAATACATCTAATAGTGTATGCATTTTGCTATTTCCTATGCCAAAATGCTAAATTTAGCCATTAGCACATCCAACGCAATTGCTATTATATATAAGGAGAAAATCATATTTTCGTCCTTACATTTTCATGTGATTTCATTTCGGTTCCTAATTTTTTTTTTCTACCGCTTTTAGTCTCTATCCTGGAAAACGCGTCTCGTTTTTGTCTCTGCCGTTACTTTAGAGATGGAAATTGCACAGGTGGCGAACAGAGTACACTGTTGACATACTAAAAGCTGACGTGACTATTAAAATAATAATAAAAATGTTATTTGGCATTAAAAAATGCCACATCAGCATTTAAATTAAAAATAATAATTTTAACTAAATAAAAAAATAAAAACAGAATTAAGAACTAAAAATTACATGGATTGAGATCTAAGTGTGTCTTGAACAAGAACAACAAGAACACAAACCCAGATCTAAGAACACAAACCCAAAAAAAAAAAAAAACACACTTAGATCTGAAATACAAAGCACCAAATCCATGAATAAGAACAATGGGAAACCCTTCTCCTTGCACCACATAATGTAAAGTCCACAAAGTTTCATGACCAAAAGATAATGAAACATGAATAGGATCAAAAAACAAAAAATGGGTATGCAACAAAACAACCATTTTGACAAAGATGTCTCAGAGAAAATAAATCAAACACCTAAACTGCATAACCAAAAAATAAAAAAAAACACACACACACACACACAACATAATCTCACAAATCAAAACCTAGAAACCAAAAACGAATAAAAAGCATGTAGAAAAGTGATGCGGGGTCTCCGATCTAGAGATAATTCTCGTCCATCTAGTACTAGAGGTCTCCGATCCAAAGAGTGCGGACCTTGTCGGCGCTTGTGGGCTGGTTCTTCTTAGTCTGATGAATCTACAAAATGTGCTATTTGTTGTTTGGTGAAGAATAGGAAATTGAATCTGATCGATATAATCCTAGGTGGGTCTATGAAGATTTTGAGATAGATTCCCACATCGGCTATTATGAGGTTTAAAGCTGGGAGTGTGGAGCCGGCTCATCATCATACTTTTGGGCATGATTTGGTGGTGATGGAGGGGAAGAAGAGTGTGTGGAATTTGAGCAAAAAGGAGAGGTATGATTTGGGTGTTGAGGATTTTTTGTTTACTCTTGCTAGGGATGTGCATAGAGTGAAGTATTATGAGGATACTGAGTTTTTCATCAGGTGGGATGGGAAATGGGATATGTTCTTTGATGAGGATCTGGAGACTACTAAGGCTGCTGTTTAATTTTGTGAATCTAATGTTTAATTTTGTATTCTTATTTTCTGAGTTATTTGTGATTTTTGGTTTTTAGTTTTAAGTTCTTAAATCTGGGTTGATGTTCTTGTTCAAAATACTTTCAAATCTAAATTCATGTGAATTTTGATTTTTTATTCTGTTTTTATTTTTTTATTTAGTTAAAATTAATTTTTTTTTTAAATTTAGATGTTGATGTGACTTTTTTTAATGCCAAATAACATTTATTATTATTATTTTAAGAGAGATGCTATGTCCACAACAATTTTACAACAAATCACAAGTGGTTAGTTGTTATTAGTTCAAATTTGAACATAATACTAAGATTACTTTTTTGCCCCAACAATAACAACTAGTAACAACCTGCCACTTAAGATTTGTTGTAAAAATATTGTAAAAATATTGTGGACATATCATTTCTCTTATTTTAATGGCCACGTAAGCTTTTAGTGTGCCAACAGTGCACTCCGTTTGCCACCTGTGCAATTTCTGTCTCTAATATAACGACAGAGACAAAAATGAGACGCGTTTTCCAGAATAGGGACTAAAAGCGATGAAAAAAAAAGTTAGGGATCAAAGTGGGAATCGCATGAAAATGTATGGACGAAAATGTGGTTTTCGCCTATATATAAATATATAAAATGAGAATTTATTAAGTACTATTAAATACTTCCTTCGTCCTAGTTTGTTTATCCTCTATTCCATTTTGGGATGTCCCAAAATATTGTCCTATTTCTAAAAATAAAAGTTATTAATTTACTAATGTTCCTATTATACCCCTATTTTATTTTCAAAACTATTTGAAAAGAAAACTAACAAATATTTAAAAAATCAATCTAATTAGGGTACCTTTTTAGTTGCCTCATTAAGAACAACTATTTATAAAAAAAAAGTTGATAAATTTATTTAAAGGTAGTTTTGTAATCTTATACATTTTTATAAGGTAGACAAGATAATAAATAATGTTCTCTTAAAAAGTTTGACTTTTCAAACTAGACAAACAAATTGGGACGGAGGGAGTAAATCTTTAGGAGTTATTGTTATCTTTCTTGTACCGTTAGGATTTGTTAGAGTATCAACATCAACTGGGGATGGCAATTTTGCCCCGCCCCGCTTGACCCGCCCTTCTCTGCTTCGCTCTGTGTGGGTTTTCCCACCCTACAAAAGTGGTGGGGCTGGGATGGGGCGTGATTTTAGCCCTGCACCACGGGGTGGGGCGGGGATGAGTTTAGACTTTTAAGAGCCACCTCGCCCCGCCCTGCCCCGCATCGATAAGGGTTGAATTGTAAATTTTTCATAGTCTAAAACCCTACCATTTAAACAAACATATTATCAACTTATTTAATTCTACCTAACATGGTTCTATGCCTCTTTTTTCTCTCTAGCAAAGTTGGAAATAAGATACCAATTTTAATGTTTTCTTTTATCTTTATTAGAAATAAATTTATATTCCATTGAATCATTGATTTTGTACTATGAGATTTTTTTTTTTTTTATTGTGATATTGTCTTGTTGAACACTTGGATAATATTATTTAGTTTTTGATAAAAATTAGTTTGATTTGATGGGATGAATTTATTTGTAATTTCAAGTATATTTTTATTAATGAAATAGGTTTTATTAAAAAAAAAAAAAGTAATAGTTGTGAAAAAATCAACAAGAAAACATTATTTTGGGATGGGGTCTTCGCCCCCACCCCTAAGTCATCAACTGTGCTAAAAAAAAAAAAAAATGCTATTTTAACACATTAAAAAGTTACTTTATATATTTTTATACATCATTTTACAATTAACCTACATTAGATATTCTATTCTTCCATACAACACATTAAAATAATATATATATATATATATAACACATTAAAATAACCTAAAAAACCACCTGCAATAAAAATAAATAAATAGATACGAAACCAACCAAAACCACTGCCTACTGCCCACCTCCACCAGATTGGAACCCCCACCACCACCACAACCCACCACCACCACCAACCATCGTAATAGAACTCCAAAGTCATCCAATCACCACTGACCATCGTAACCAAAATCAGCCTCCAATAACCCATCAAAATCAACTCACAACCACCAAAAAAAAAAAAAAAAAAAACGTGGGAGGTCAATTGAGAGAGATTCATAGGTGGGAGTTCAGAAAACCAAAAACTTTTAGCAAAATTTGTCCGTATAAGAGAGATTTGAAGGTGAGAGTCTGGAACACATAGGAGGTCAATGGCTTGGTATGGTTAATTGGGGCATGAACTCAGCAGTGTAACGTGTTGGATAACGACATGAGCTTGGCGGCTTGGCGTGGTGGATAACATGGTGAGCTCTGCGGAGTGGCTAAGAGAGAGAGAGAGAGAGAGAGAGAGAGAGAGAGAGAGAGATCTGTACTGAAGAGAGAGAAGTTTTATAAAATAGGAATAAAGTTTTTGGCATATCTGTCCATACCATTCCAAAAGAAAGAGAACTAGCATCAAGTGTGCTAAATGCTAAATATTTAGCACTTAGTACACCAAACACACAAAAAAATAATCACCTTCATGAGATGTGTCAAATGCCAAATTCATTTGGCATTTGTTTCAAAGCTCTTTTGATAATAAGAGTGTATGGTCAGATGTGCCAAACATATTTGCTTACTTTTTATTCAATGCTCTCTCTCCCAAGTCACATCTAATGTGATCTCTCTCTCCCTTCCTCTCTACTTCTCTCTTTAGCAGTACCCATGTGCTCCACATATTTGTTTTTGTTAAATTTTTTAACATAGATGAGAGGTTTGTTTAATATTATTTTAATGTGTTGTAATCTAAAAACATAATATGTGATGTAGGGTGTATTATAAAATGATGTATTCAAATATATAAAGTAACTTTTTGATGTGTCAAAGTAGCAATTTTTTTTTAAAAACATGGGATGCTTAATGCTCTAAGATATTGTAGCAAATGTCAAATTTATTTGACATTTAGAACATCTGATGTTGGTTGACTTTTGATGTTTGCTGTGGCAAATGCTAAATGGTATTATTTTGTTTGGTGGTTGTTTTTTGGTGTTTGGCACACCTGATGCCAATAGTGTTATTTTGTTGTCATTGGTCCAAGTATGTTGAGAATCATGTTGTGAGTGGTAGGTCATACTATTTCGTTTATATTTAAGCAATCATGCAGTATCAAATAGAATTATGAGAGATTTTTAATCCAATTTTGACCTAGGGTTCAAAATTTCTTCAATCAAATCCAACTTTTTATTCATTTTGTTTTTTTTTTAATCATCCTTATTCTAGTGGCAGAGTTGGGAATTTATCTTTAGAGGGCCATATATAAAATTTTTTGTATGTATGAAATCTAAAATAGTAATGTACAATACTCAATATGTGCTATAAACAACAACTAAATATATGTTAATTTTTTTTTTGAAGTGCTAAATACATGTTAATATATACTGTATATTTTAGTCAAACTAATCAAGTACATTTATAAATTATAATGCCATGCGGTATATAATATATTGATTATTATAATAACAAATGATATATTATAAGGAAAAAGAAAGCAAATGAAAAGTAAAGTAAAGAAAAAAAAAAAAAAAAGCAAATGAAAAGTAAAGTAACACAGGAGCACTATACAGGGTTAAGGGGTTTACGAAAGCTTCAAGCTTGTCTTCCACTCTTTCTTGTCTAGTTTAGTCACACAAAACTTTTACTTTTATATTGCAAACAAAAAACTGTGGCAGAAATGGGAAAAGGAAAGAACTGGAAAAAAAGAAAAGAAAAAGATAGCAAATACCAATGGAGACAGAGAGAGTGAAAGAGGGAGAGAGTCACCTATGAGAGCACTATGGGAAAAATTTTCTGCAATTGTGTGGAGGATTTCGTGGTGTGGCGAATCAACAAATTTGCCGATCTTTCAATTTTTCTACTATTGTGGTACAAGTAAACCCTAGATGTGTTGGGATGAAAATTAGAAATTTTTCCCATATATTTTTTGAGGTAATTGATAAAAAATATCTATATGTTCATTTTAAAGATGCTGAATATTTAATTATTGTAATTTTTTGACACATATATCTATGGATTGCATTCTATTTTACAATATTTTTACAAAATGTTAATGTGGCCAACCTCTTATTGGTTTTCATCTAGGTTAACCATTAATATCACATTTTCATATACTAATAATCACTTACCACATCAATAGTTTGTAATATTTTTTTATAAAATTGTTCGTATCTCTAGTATTATTCTTCTATTTAAATGAAAGTTACGTTTATTTTTAGACTTTCTTATATATATATATATATATAAAATATGTATTTTATTGGGTATGGGGGGCCAAAATGATAAGGTTCTTTTAAAAATTTTCAAATTATTTAGGATAATTCCAAAAAAAAAAAAAAAAAAAAAATCCTCATTGATGGTCTAAGTTAAATTACCAATTGTCTCAATAGTTTAAACTATTAGGATATAGTTAATTTAATTATTTAACCAATACTTCTAACACTCCCCCTCAAGTGTGGGTCGAAACTACGTTTTAATAGGTGAGGCCGTGAGAATTGAAATGGAAGATAAAGTGGAGGAGATAAGGATCGAACTTAGGATCTCATGATACCATATTAAATTACCAATTGTTCTAATAACTTAAGCTATTAGGATATAGTTAATTTAATCATTTAACCAATACTTCTAACGGACTGCCACGTCCAAATAGCCATCGTCATTCATAAGCACAATGTCTTATTATCCGTATATTCTTTTCGCTTAAATTAAAATAGTTCTAATATCACATAAATTACTATAATTTTTGCCACAATGATCTTACGTGTTAAATTGTGATTGATTGCTTGTCATTTTCACATAAACCTATCATTTTTTTTTAACTATTCATCGTCTGCCACTTAAGTAATTATGGTACAAATGGTGTCATTTTACATAGTTTTAGAATTTGTCCTCAAATTAACGTAAGTCCTCTACTTGAAAGTTGTTCTATACGTAAGTGCCTAAAGTCCACAACTTCACCCAGGAATCGTGGGCCTTGATTTTTCAGAATTTGGAAAAATGTGTAGCACTGAGCAATCAAAGCCTGAATTTTCAAACATTTTGAAAACGGTCTAGAGTCTAGACCAGTAGGTCCCTCAATTACGATAGATAAGATTTTACGATTTTCAAACGTGGGCTGTGTTTATTATGCCCTTCAAATCAAGATTCAATTGTTTTTAAATCAGGATGATCGACCTTTAAATACTGTGTGCTCTTTAAATATTGTTTTTAAAAATGTGTAGCTATCATTTTAAGGTATAAACTGTAAACATGTGCGTGCGGACCCCAGACCAACACCACCTCGTGGAGAAGTCTAAGTTGGCAGTGGAAATCTGTAACGACGAAATATGTTTGAATCCTTAGACCAAGACCTCTTCCTGTTGACCAGTGTTTACCTTTGTGTGCTTCATATATATTCTCAACATTACGTTATCAGCACGTACGTGTCTTTAGCTTAATCTGTATGTATTCGTGGACCTCGGTCTAAGTTGGCTGTAGGGCAACGCTGGCCGAATACAAATACAAACAATCGCAAATAATAATAATAATAATTAAACATTATGTTAAAAAAACATATATAAATATATGGTCAAAATTTATATATGTCAAAAGCATTGTAATTTAGTGGTATTGACTGTTCTCCTTAACAATATATATGACAAAATATGTTTTTACTTTTCTTTTTATAATTTCTTTCTATTATGTGCATTAACACAACTTCGTATCTTAAAATAAGTTAGTATATTGGTTCTGCCATTAGAGATCTAAATATGTGTTCTTTGGATTCGACTTTTGAAGATCTAAAAGAATGCTCTATGGGAACTAAAATGTTAATATTAAAATCCAGATGTGTATAATTAGTTTCTAAATTTTTAACTTATTTTCTTATAAAATCAATGAAATAGAGCCATATATATTCAATGGTAATAAACAACAATATAAATAATCATACAATATCATATAATACAAGCAAGGAATATAATCAACCATTGATAACACAATAATAATACTATAATTGGGTGGTGCCTCACCTCTATATCTCAAACCCCACCCCCCCTCTCCATTATCTATCTATCAACTAATAATAATAATAACAAAAAATTATGTTAACAAAAATACACACACATATAAACATATTATCAGTGTTTATATATGTCAAGACTATTGTAATTTAGTATTATTGACTGTTCTTTTTGATGAGGAGAACCAATATATAGATAATCAATTTAATATGATATTATACCCAAAAAAAAAAAATTAAAGAGAAAAACATCTTATTTCCTTTAAACAAAATTTATTCCATGGTTTTAGATACTCATTTTCCTAATTCCAAACCCTAAATAATAGATATCAATGATTAACTAATTAATGGAATATTACCTATCTTAATTTGTTGACAAGATATTATAATTAATGGAATATTACCTATATTACTCTTTTTTTTTTGTTTGTTTGTTGGTTTTTTATTTTTAATTTCTTCTTCATATAATTTACAATAAGTTTAGTAAATAAGAAATTAGTAAATTGCATTGGAGCGCATTTATTTTTCTTTTTGAGGTCATCTAAGAAACAAATCATGTATATACTCCCTTTGCCTTTTATTTAAGATTGTGTTACAATGATTAAGAGTTTTGTAGCTTAATTAGGTGGTATCTCTGGATATACGTATATACTTGTAAAATCTGTAGTCACTAGCACCCAGTAATAAACTATATGTTTTAACAAGAATAAACGTGGACACGCATATATAAGTGAAGCTTCCTCACATGGGCTGTCTTATTATTGAGGTAGATTTAATGACCATTCACTAACTTTTGAAAAGGACCAAAAGGAGTTTCTATTCAGCCAGTACGGCAGCAATTAATGACTGGATTAAAGGAGGACTTGCCGGTCCCCTCCATCCATGTATATGGTCATATTATGCTGCGGTAAAGCATAAGTAGTCAAAGGTTTGAGATTCACAGTGGAAATCTGTAACGACGAAATATGTTTTACTCCTTAGACCAAGACCTCTTCCTGTTGACCACTGTTTACCTTTGTGTGCTTCATATTCTCAACATTACACGTTATCAGCATGCACGTGTCTTAGGCTCTTTAGCTCAATATATATGTCTTCGTGGACATCGGTCTAAGTTGGCTGTAGGGCAACCCCGGCCGAATACAAACACAAACAATTGCAAATAATAATAATAATTAAACATTATGTTAAAAAACATATATAAATATAAGGTCAATATTTATATATGCCAAAAGCACTGTGATTTAGTGGTATTTGACTGTTCTCCTCAACAATATATATGACATAATGTGATTTTACTTTTCTTTTTTATAATTTCTTTCTATTATGTATATTTACACAACTTAGTATATATCTTAAAATAAGTTAGTATATTGGTTCAGCCATTAAAGATCTAAATATGTGTTCTTTGGATTCGACTTTTGAAGATCTAAAAGAACGCTCTATGGGAACTAAAATGTTAATATTAAAATCCAGATGTGTATAATTAGTTTCTAAATTATTAACTTATTTTTTATTATAAAATTAATTAAATAGAGCCATATATATATATATATATATTCAATGGTGATAAACAACAATATAAATAATCATACAATATCATATAATACAAGCAAGGAATATAATCAAACATTGATAACACAATAATATTGCCATAATTGGGTGGTGCCCCTCTATATCTCAACACCCCCCCCCCCCCCCCCCCCCATTATCTATCTATCAAATAATAATAATATTAACAAAAAATTATGTTAACAAAAATACACACATATATAAACATATTATCATTGTTTATATATGTCAAGAGCATTGTAATTTAGTATCATTGACTGTTCTTTTTGATGGGGAGAACCAATATATTGATAATCAATTTAATTTGATATTATACACAAAAAAAAAAAAAAAAAATTAAAGAGAAAAACATCTTATTTCCTTTAAACACAATTTACTCCATGGTTTTGGATACTCATTTTCCTAATTCCAAACCCTAAATAATAGATATCAATGATTAACTAATTAATGGAATATTACCTGATAGTGTAAGCAATCAGTTGGTTGAACACTTCGGCTTTGATGGACTACGGCAGTAGTGAAGGCTTGTAAAGAAAAGAAACGATCAAAGGGTGACCGGGGTGAACCGGCCAAATACCCTCCGATGACAAAGTCAGTTTCTCACAAGAAAAATGGAGTTCCAACTTTTTGGGAATAAAATATCAGAATTTCATACCTTTGCCTGATTCAGACCGGTTCTTATATAGAGAACCTTGGGCAGTTATTTGGTTTAGTAACCTCCCCAAGATTCGTGGAAGTTCGAAATTACAGAAATAACTTCTCCAACGGCTATGGAAGTAGTAACCGCTGATGGAAGTTATTTAAGAGAAATTGCTGGCGATGAACACGGGTCAATTGACCACTCCAGAATTTTGTGAAGTGTTTCATGGTCGTCCATGCACAAAGCGCATGGATGATTCTTTGTACATAGGTTGACGCATGGTCGTCCATAAGCTTTATGTATGGACGACCCTTCCGACCTGTGCTTGAAGTTCATTCAATTGATTAACACTCATGGACGACTCAGATGGACGAATCAGAGATGGTTTGGAAATTTGGCTGACCGGAGATCATGGACGATTCCTTGGACGAATCAGAGATGTAATTTTTTTTGCTAATCACATCATTACCTATCTTAATTTGTTGACAAGATATTAGAATTTTTATGACTAAGTGTGCGTTTTGTTTTGTTTTGTTTTTTTGTTTTTGTTTTTTTGTTTTTTTTTTTCATAATTTACAATAATTTTAGCAAATAAGAAATTAGCAAAATGCATCAAAGCTCGTTTATTTTTCTTTTTGAGGTCGCCGAAGAAACAAATTGCTCATGTATGTATTCCCTTTACCTTTTAATTAAGATTGTGCTACCATGGTTAAGAGCTTTGTAGCTCAACTAGGTGGTACTTTTTAGTGTTTTCAAATCCATTGTAGCCCTCTTCCTCTAACTATTGAATTAAGTTATGTCATTGAACTACAAGACTCTTAACATGTCCAATAAATTTATTAAATTAATATATAGTACCGCAATGATTGAATTATGAGTTTATTTGCATAAACTTGTAACCATATGCCTTCTCAAAAAAAAAAAAAAAAAAAAAAAAAAAAAAAACAACAGTTATAGGGGTCATTATATTTCTTCGATAAGCAACAGAATATTATGGAAAACAAATGACAACTTGTTAAAACAGCTCATCAAAATGCTTCATTGCATCAAGGAGAAATCCACCTTGCTAATCAAATCAGCTCACAACATCAAGTTGATCAAGGCATTGATCAAACAGATGCTATGGTTATGATTGAAGCAATGCCTTATCATGATCAGATACTAGACTCAATGCAGTAGATGATGCCACGTATGCAAGGATATTGGGAAGATGATTAAACACGTGGGAATGAGCTGGACTGTAGCTGCAACAGATTTCCCTTTATTTTAGGAAGTTAGTTATTTGATAGTTATACAAAATTGCTCCCAGTTTCTTAGTCTCTGTGTATAAATATAGAATCAGGGGCTTGTAAATCAGTTAGTTGTATTCATTCAATTTTGATCAATAAAGGTTCACTTTCTATTTAGATTGAGAGCACAAAACTTTATATGGTATCAGAGCTTCAAGGTCCTGCAATGGCGTCCAATGAAGCAAATAATCAATCCACTCATACATCCCCTGAGCCTGTCAATGATCAATCCATGCACACAAACTTGAATTCACCAAATAACTCAGTTTCTGTTGCTCCTAATCCCTATTTCTTAAATTCTAGTGAGAATCCAGGGAACATTCTTGTTACACAGCCTCTGTTAGGAATGAGGAATTACCAATCCTGGTCAAGAGCTATGGTGCTTGCTCTCACTGCAAAGAAGAAGATAGGTTTTGTAAACGGAAAGATTGAGAAACCAGATCTTGAATCACCTCTGTATGAAGATTGGGAGAGCTGCAATACTATGGTGCTCTCATGGATGATTAACTCTATGCATATAGATGTCTCAAGCAATATCATGTATTGTGAAACAGCAAGGGAGATGTGGATCGAACTTCAGAATGTGTTCTCACAAGGAAATGGACCAAAAATCTACAATTTGCAAACTGAGATATCACAAATTCATCAAAATCAAATGTCTGTGACTGAGTTCTATACCAAATTCAAGCGATTATGGGATCAATTGCTGAATTATGAACCAATGCTAGAATGCTCATGTGGAGCTATGAAGACTCTGAATAATTCTCATAGTAAGGCTTATGTGATGAGATTTCTGATGGGGCTAAATGATAGCTTTGACACTGTTCGAAGCCAAATTCTTATGATGGAGCCTTTTCCCTCAATGAGCAAAGTCTATTCACTGATCTTGCAAGAGGAATCTCACAAGAGTGCTGGTCATGGAGCTTCAGGTTCTTCTCAGTCAGATACAATGGCGATGTATGCAAATTCCAAGGGAAGCTTCAAAGGAAATGGGAGAAAGGAAAGGCCTTTCTGTACTCACTGTAATATGTCAGGGCATACTATTGAGAAATGCTACAAATTGCATGGCTATCCACCTGGTTACAAGCCAAAAGGCAAGCCAATAGCCAATGCAAATCAAGCATCTTTCAATACTGGAGATGGTGCTTTGATTGCTGGAAATCAGTGTCCCATTTCTAAAGCACAATGTGAAAAATTGCTAGCTTTTCTCAACTCCGGAACCACTGGAACAGGGACTGCTTTGGGTGATACGCATCATGCTGCAAATGCAAGCATTTCTTGTATGGCTACTGGTGCAGGAGGAGTCTCTGGTGAGGTTTCTGGTTCTTCACAGTCACATATCAATAACTATCCTGTTTTCAATCCCACACTCATGTCAGGTAATCACTCCAATTTTTCCTTTAATCCTTCTTTTCAGCATTCCATTTTTTCTGCTAGAAAAGTTAATAGGAGTGCCTTCAATGGATCTGATTGGGTAATTGACACAGGAGCCACAGATCACATGGTGCATTCTGTGTCTTGTTTTACCTCTATTACTGCTGTCTTAAACACATTTGTTAATCTTCCAAATGGAGAGTCAGCCTTAGTTACACACATAGGAACTGTTGAAATTTCAACAAAACTCATTCTTTACAATGTTTTGTGTGTTCCTTCATTCACATTCAATCTTCTCTCTGTCAGTAAATTGGCTAAGTCCATTTCTTGCTGTCTTATGTTCTTTGGAACTCTTTGCTTCATCCAGGACCTGGCTCATTGGAGCACAATTGGTCTGGGTAAGGAGTACAATGGACTAAATTTGCTGGAACAGAACAACTCAGCTTCATCAACTTGTTCTACTGTTTTTAACTCTGTCAATAATATTCATGCTGTCAATAATGCTCATGTACAGCCACATGTTTGGCATTTTAGATTAGGCCATTTATCAAATGCTAAATTGGCATTATTAAAGCATAATGATGTACCTTCTTTCAATATTAATAAAATGGTTGATTGTGAAATTTTCCCTTTAGCTAAGCAAAAAAGATTACCTTTCAATTCTAGTTCTCATATCTCTAGTCATTGTTTTGATTTAATTCATTGTGACTTGTGGGGACCTTTTTCAACTTCTACCATTGATGGCTGCAAATATTTTTTAACCATTGTTGATGATTATTCAAGATGTACTTGGGTTTATCTACTTAAACATAAATCCCAAACCCAAGCCATCTTGGAACAATTTTGCATCATGGTAGAAACACAATTTTCCAAGAAGGTTAAATGCATTAGAACAGATAATGGGACTGAATTCATCATGTCTTCTTTCTTTTCAAAAAGGGGCATCTTGCATCAACTAAGTTGTGTTGAAACCCCTCAACAAAATGCAATAGTTGAGAGGAAACATCTCAACACCTCTTAAATGTTGCAAGAGCACTTAGGTTTCAATCCAACTTACCTTTGCATTTATGGGGGCATTGCATTCTTACTGCCACTTATTTGATAAACAGAACTCCATCTTCAGTTTTAAGTCATAAAACTCCTTTTGAAGTTCTTTTTGGTCATATCCCAAATTACTCTCATTTGAGGGTCTTTGGATGCCTATGTTATGCATCTACCCTCTCCCACAATAGAACAAAATTTGATCCAAGAGCATCTAAATGTGTCTTCTTGGGTTATCCTATTGGGGTTAAAGGCTATAGAGTAATGAATTTGTCTACCAAAACCATTTTTGTTTCCAGAGATGTGTCATTTTATGAAAATAAATTTCCTTTTGCTACTGCTGTACAAGATTTTTCTGATCCTTTTGATGCTGGGAATGCTGCTTTTGTTTCTGCTGTAGATCCGTTTGTCACTCCTATCAGCATACCAGATGTTCCTATTGAGTCTTGTCCTCCTTGTAATCCTTTGGTTTCATCTTGCCAACCTTCTTCCACTTCTTCCCTTAGTCCTAATCCTCCTTGTGCACCTTTGGTTGCCTCTGACTCCATAGATATTGCTGTTTCTGTTCCTAACATTCCTAGTGCAGATCCTCCACCAACCAGAAAGTCCACCAGAGCTCACAAAACTCCAGTGTACTTACAAGACTATGCTTGTAATTCAGCTACCATGTCACCTTCAGCTGGTTCTTCTCATGTCTCAGGGACTCCTTATGACATAGCAGATTGTCTCACTTATTGTCATTTGGATCCACATTATCAGTCCTATCTCATGACTGTCAGTCTTGGTCCTCAGGCACCTCAATACTTCCATCAGGCTGTTGCAGATCCCCGTTGGAGGGAGGCTATGGATAAGGAAATCCAAGCCTTAGAACACACTCACACTTGGGTGATTACTCCTTTACCTCCAGGAAAAAGGCCCATTGGATGTAAATGGGTCTATAAAGTGAAGCTCAATCCTAATGGCACTGTAGAGAGGTACAAAGCAAGGTTGGTTGCTAAAGGATACACTCAGAGGGAAGGGCTGGATTTCTTGGAGACTTTTAGTCCTGTTGCTAAGACTGTATTCGTGAGGGTTTTAATTGCCCTTGCTTCAGCCAAAGGTTGGCCTTTGCACCAACTAGACATCAACAATGCATTTCTCCATGGTGATCTTGATGAGGAGGTCTACATGGATTTGCCTCCTGGGTTTCACAGCAAGGGGGAGCCTCTTAATTCCACTTCCACTTCCACTCCTTTAGTGTGCAAATTGGTGAAGTCTTTGTGTGGTCTTAAACAAGCTTCAAGGCAATGGAATGCCAAGCTCTCTGCCACCATTATGCAGCTTGGTTTCAAACAATCTCAGGCAGATCACTCCTTGTTTGTCCATGCCAATGGTTCTTCCTTTACAGCATTATTAGTATATGTAGACGATATGATAATTACAGGAAATGATCCAGCTTGTGTTGCCAAGTTAAAATCCTCATTAGACCAGAATTTTGGAATCAAAGACCTTGGATCACTTAAATATTTTTTGGGTTTGGAAATTGCAAGAAGTGCTAAAGGTATTAGCATTAACCAACGCAAATATGCTCTTGAGGTTTTACAAGAGGCAGGAATGCTTGGTTGCAAACCTGTCAAGTCACCAATGGAGCAACAACTGAAGCTATCCAAGACTGATGGGGAGTTATTTCAAGATGCAGGGCAGTACAGGAGGTTAATAGGGAAGTTGATGTACTTAACCTTGAGCAGACCTGATATAGCCTATGCAGTCCACAGACTTAGTCAGTTTTTGGCTCAACCTCGAATTCCACACATGAAGGCAGCTACTAGAATTCTTCAATACACCAAGAGCACACCAGGACAAGGAGTATTCTTCCCTATTGATTCAGACCTTCAGCTAAAGGCATTTTGTGATGCGGATTGGGCAGGCTGCCCTGACACACGAAAATCCTTAACAGGTTATTGTGTTTTCTTAGGGGAATCCTTGATTTCTTGGAGGTCTAAGAAGCAGGACATAGTGTCCAGATCTTCTGCTGAAGCAGAATACAGATCCATGGCCACCACCACCTGTGAAGTTGCTTGGTTGCTCTACTTGTTAAGGGATTTGCATATACCACATGAGAAACCAGTGCTGATGTACTGTGATAACCAGGCAGCTATACATATCTCTTCAAATCCTGTATTCCATGAAAGATCAAAACACATAGAAGCAGACTGTCACATAGTCAGAAACAGAGTATTGGATGGCACCATCAAGATGTTTTATGTCCCTTCAAGGAATCAATTGGCAGATATATTCACAAAAGCACTTGGTGTTGAACAATTTTCCAGATTATTAACAAAGCTGAGAGTTATTAACATTTTTACTCAGAAGATACAGTACCCAGAATATGAAAAGCACAATCCAGACACAAGAGCTTTGCTCTTGAGGGGGAGTGTTAAAATAGCTCATCAAAATGCTTCATTGCATCAAGGAGAAATCCACCTTGCTAATCAAATCAGCTCACAACATCAAGTTGATCAAGGCATTGATCAAACAGATGCTATGGTTATGATTGAAGCAATGCCTTATCATGATCAGATACTAGACTCAATGCAGTAGATGATGCCACGTATGCAAGGATATTGGGAAGATGATTAAACACGTGGGAATGAGCTGGACTGTAGCTGCAACAGATTTCCCTTTATTTTAGGAAGTTAGTTATTTGATAGTTATACAAAATTGCTCCCAGTTTCTTAGTCTCTGTGTATAAATATAGAATCAGGGGCTTGTAAATCAGTTAGTTGTATTCATTCAATTTTGATCAATAAAGGTTCACTTTCTATTTAGATTGAGAGCACAAAACTTTATACAACTCCAAATTGGCAAATAGGACAACACGCGTAACCACACAAAATAGTAGACAATAGATCATTTGCAAGTCAACTCACCCAACAACCATGACAACAAACCAGGCCAAAGAACTAAAACAAAACAGGTTGCAATAGCAGAACCAACCAAATCAAAGACAAACTCCATTACAAAACAGAGTAGAAACAACACCATCCCAGCACCAACACATAATTTTTTAGGTTACCATGAATCTATCAATTAACAGTGAATGGATTTGATAGCCATGAAGGCAATATTATTTGTGTTTTATTGATTAATGCAACCAAGTGTTTAAAGTTAATTGAGGAGCTTAATATATTGCACTTGCAACACTATACCAAAGTTTTACCCGATTCTAAAATGTTACTTCTACACATTGCATGAACTATTAATTATTGCACTGTACGTATATACTCGTAAAATCCATAGTAACCGGCACCTAGTACTATATGTATGTATATATGTGAAGCTTCCTCACATGAATTGTCTTATTATTGAGGTAGATGCAATGACCATTCACTAAGTTTTGAATTATTATTGTGATTCTATTGTAGAAAAGGACCAAAAGGAGTTTCTATTCCGCCAGTACTGCGGCAAAAAATAATTTAGAATTAGGGTGTATTTGGATATCGCTTAGCTGAAAACTGAAAACTAAAAAAAAAAATAAATAAAAAATAAAAAATTCTGTTTACTGTTCACACTAAAAATACTGTTCATTTGCATATTTATACTGTTCATGTCCCATGAATAGTGCACCAGACGCTAGTCAAAAAAAAAAAAAAAAAAGACGAAACGCAAAATGCGTGGGCGTGGACGTGATCCAAACGGTCACTTAGTCTCCGTTTGGATTGGGCTGAAGCTGAAACGCGCGTTCCGCATTTCAGCCTTTTTTTTTTTTTTTTTTCACGTGTTCAGCCCAATTTTTACTGTGCAGTCACTGTTGCAGCTACTGTTCATTGAACAGTAGCTGCAACTTTTGACTTTTTCCACAACTTTTACTGTTCACGGACCCACAATTTTCACTTTTCAACAACTTTTTCATTAAAAATGGGTCTCACGGTACTATTCATACATTTAAATATTATTTTGCTACAGTGTTTTCAGTTTTCAGTTTTCAGTTTTTAGTAGTATCCAAACGGACCCTTAGTGGTCAAGAATCAAGATGTGCAACCTCCCAAATCCCAATTTTCCTATGGTTCAATCATCAATTCTGAAGGACGTATGAGAAATAAATGTCCTTTGGGAATAAAGATTAAGAACTCAGAAAACTCAAATTTCTTCATTTCACATAGAGGAACCGTGTACCCAAGCAGGCAAGCAGACCCAGAGAGACATCCACCTTTGAAGATGGGAAAAAAAATGCAAATATTAGCAATTTGACTACAAACTAAAACCAAACCGAGCCGTACCTAGTGGATTCCACTTTAGGTCCCACTTTTACAAAGTTTGAGGGAAGTCATGATATAATAAATGCAAAGTTCAACATATTAACAAACCAAATAGTTTTAAGCAAAAAAAAAAAACAAACCAAATAGTTAAAAAAGATGAGAAGGGAACATTCAAAAAATTTGACATCACCGTAATATTTTTGGCGAAACATTTACATAATGTTTTAAATGAAAAGTTCAATAATAAGGATTTAAATTAAATTATAGGGTCCGTTTGAATACAGCTGAAAACTGAAAACTGAAAACACTGTAGCAAAATAATTTTTAAATGTGTGAATAGTGCCGTGAAACCTATTTTTAATGAAAAAGTTGATAAAAGTAAAATTTGTGGGTTTGTAAATAGTGCAAAAATGCACTATTCATGGACATAAACAGTAGCGGCACAGTACCGCATTACTCCCTCACACGCCTTTAAAAAAAAAAAAAAAAAAAGAAAGAGAGACAAAATGCAGGCCAAATCGCAGATGTGAGAATAATTGCAATCCAAATAGGTACATAATTGTAGTTTAATTTTGCACTAATTAAGTGTCATTTCAAATTTTCAATTAGATTTTCCATGCCAATGCTGTAATTTGTATCAAGTACCTCTCTAATTTAAAATTAATGTTAGTCTCTTTTGTTTTAATAAAAAAGTTACTAATATGAATTGTAGAACAAGAAGCGAACAATATAGAAGAAGAAACCAAAAAACAAATGCAAATAATGACCGTAAGTAAAGGAGGACTCCCCACCATCCATATAGTCATATTATGCTGCGGTAAAGCATAAGCAGTCAGCTTTTAGATTTGTTTTTTTTTTTTTTTTTTTTTTTTAAATTATTTATTTACGAACTTTTAGTAAAAAAAATTTTAATTTTAGTAAAATAAATGGTTTTTAAACAGACTCTAAAACTCTAAAACCTACACATGACTAGAAGTGTTTGGACTTCAAAAAAAAAAAAAAAAAGATGCCCATTAGTACAAAAATTATCTCGAATTTGCTTCCTGTCACTAGTTGCTACTAAAAGTCTAATATTTTTTTTGAAGAGACTAAAAGTCTAATATTGTATGTTGTCAAAAAAAGAGTCTAATAAAGTAATATTATACCCTTACGGTCTCCCTACTCTCCGATGATACTTTTCACACCAATACAACCTAGCTGGGTCCTTAAATAAATATGGGATATCTTCTTAGAGCACTCACAGCAGTGGTGCTATATTGTTATATTGCTATATTTTTAGCTCCTCAGACACTAAAAGCTTGCTGCAGCAGTGGAGCTAAATCTAAAAAATTTAGCTCCATTGCTACAGTGCACATCTATCAATAGATGTGCACTGTTCATCAAAGCTAAAAAAAAATATTAATTTTTTATTTTGCGTTCACATTACGTTTTTATTTTTTATTCCTTCTGCCTTTCATTCTCCGTGTCTCTCTCCTCACTGCCTCTCCATCTCTTCTTTCTTCCTCCACAGACCATTCTCTCACTGCCTCTCCATCTCTTCTTTCTTCCTCCACAGACCATTCTCTCCATCGCCGATCTCACAAGCCCAGCCGCCACAGACACTTTTCTCCATCGCCGATCGCGCTGATTTCACAAGCCCAGCCGCCACAGACCCTTTTCTCCATTGCCGATCTCGCCGATCTCACAAGCGCAGCCACCACAAACCTTTTTCTCCATCGCCGATCTCACAAGCGCAGCCGCCACAGACCCTTTTCTCCATCGCCGATCTCACAAGCCCAGACGCCACAGACCTTCCGTTTCGCTTTGCACTCATTCCGTTTCGATCGAGAAGGACCAAGTCACGCCGTTGGTGGCGAAATCGGGCAGTCGGTATCAATTAGGGCTTGATTCTTTGGTGAAGACCGTGAAATCGTGCCCCTTGGCGCAGGTCTCGTCGGCCGGTACTGAAACGGATAGGGTATCGGGCATGGGTTTCGGTTTGGCTGTGTTGAATTTTCTGGGTTTTTGTTTTGTTCTTCTTCATTGGTTTTGATGGGCACGGCGGGGACGTGGTTGTGCAGTATTTTTTATGGGTTTGACGGTGGTTGTAGCTGTGTGTTGGTGGTTAAATTAAATATTATTTTATTGTAGTGTTTATATTATTTTATTGCGTTAAAAGTTAAAATAGATTCACTGCTGTAGCATGTGTGTAGCTAAAATAGATAAAATGACTTTTTGTATAGCTAAATAGCTAAAATTTTAGATTCACTGCTGTGAATGCTCTTACCCAGGGTCCTTAAAATAGATATAAGATATGGTGTCACTCAAAAAAGATCGAAAATGTGATATATGGCCGACATGCTTAAAGAACGAAAGGAAAAGTCAAAAGATGAAAACTTGGGATTTGAAATATAGGGCCAAGCTTTTCTCATAGGGGGTCAGTTCTTTTTTTTTTTTTTTTTTGATAATCTGGGGGTCTGCCCTTTTTTTTTTCTTTTTTCTGTTTTTGATAAGAGAAATGCTATGTCTATAACATTTCTACAACATTTTTACAACATTTCCTAAGTGGCAGGTTGTTATTGGTTGTTATTGTTGGGGCAAAAAAGTAATCTTAGTGTTAATTTCAAATTTGAACCAATAACAACTAACCACCTGTGATTTGTTGTAAAAATGTTGTAAAATTGTTGTAGACGTAGCATCTCTCTTTTGATAATCTGGGGGTCAGCTCTTAAATAAGGTGTGAGGCATAAAATAAGGTGTGAGGCATACCTCCGCTCCAGTGTGTGTCCTCTGTAGTTATAATTATAACTATTGATTTAAAAAAAAAAAGATATATACTTTATTTATTGAAATATTTATTTATTTTCAGAATAAATAATTTAGCTTCCAATATGGTTATCAAAGTGTGAAGTAACTTGGTGGTTTGTTCGGTTAAAACCTTGCCAGCGTCATTTATGTTTTTAAAGAAATCATCACCAAAAATAAAAATCAAAATCAAAATCAAAATCAAAATCAAAATCAACTAAGAAACCAACATGTATCACGTGGCAAAAAAACAAAACAAAAGGACAGTACCAATAGGAAGCAAGAGAGACCAACATGTATCACGCGGCAAAAAAAACAGAAGGACAGTACAGGAAGCAAGAGAGAGAATATTTTCATCCAATTCCGCAATTCAAAAGAATAATGATAGAGATACAAGTTATTTTACAAAAAAAATTTATAAACTGTTGATGTGTTAAATGATTATTGATAAATAAAAAAGTGATATTAATTGTGGTCTAGATGAAAACTAATAAGAGGTTGACCACATTAATATTTTGTAAAAATATTGTAAAATAGTTTGTGACTGTCGCATTATTCATTCAAAAGTAAAATTTGATGTCAGAATC
The DNA here is from genome assembly GCA_023621385.1 of Quercus gilva. Lineage (NCBI taxonomy): Eukaryota > Viridiplantae > Streptophyta > Magnoliopsida > Fagales > Fagaceae > Quercus > Quercus gilva. Next base: position 16,562,016 of record CM042480.1, read on the forward strand.
TTCCTACCGAATTCTATCTCTCTCCTCGTTTAACTGCCTATAAATTTAGATTTTAACAATTTTTTTTTTTGTAACTCCATCTATTTTCATATTTAAATAAAGTCATATAACTTGTTAAATAAGTTATATAACTAAAAATACATGTAAATGATTTTATCAATTGTCATATGATAGATTTGAGAAATTTTCTTCCAAATTAATTTGAAGGTAAACTTCTCTTCTATATACTAAGTCACCTAAATTAGAGTGTTTTGATTCATTAATATAAATAGAAGTAGGGATTGCCAGGCGTAGAACCAAAACTTTTGCTAAGGGACACGCACTGACGCACAAATAGACACATAACTACAACATAAGTGAAAAGTTCATATTTTGAGATTATTAATTCTCTTTTAAACTTTTTTACATTTTAAAGTTCAATTAAATATCATTATTTGATATGTCAAAAGCCACTGTAACTCAATTGGTTCACAATTTTATTGTCCTTTTAAATAAAATAAAATAAAAATTAAGAGTCTAAATCCTCTCACCCTAATAATTGTCGAATTATTAGTGATATCATCATTTAATATGATTGTGTATTAAAACTGTAATATTTAGTAATTCATTCACTTCAAAATTTAATATAGAAAGGTTGAATTTAAACTAAACATTAACTAAGTCTTATTTCTACAATATGCACGTAACATTTTTTATTATTTATGAGATAGTTTTTTACTGAATATTTTTACATATCTAAACTTTTGATTTTTAGTTTTTAACTTTTGATTAAATTTCCTTCTACCTTTTTCATGGAAAAGAGACGGATAGCTCATTATTTATTTTTAGGATAAATAGATTTTTAAAAGTAAAAAAAAAACTCAATAGAACTTAGTATTTAACTATTTATTTTCGGAATAAGTAGACTTTTCAAAATTTTCGGTCATGTAAGTACGGCTCCCAACCTGCGCCCCTCTATTTCTACCAAGTGCACAATGACATATAGCATACGTGCAATGTTCATTATCTCCAGTCAATTGAGATATATGATTCATCATACCTAACTATTCCTCAAAAAATTGTAGTAATAATTAACTGGTAATTCTAATGAGATATGATTCATCATACTTAACTGTGCATCAAAAATTATACTTTACTGATTATTCTAATCAATAAAAATATACAATCTTTCCATGATGCTCACTCACCTACCATAAAGCTATCCTACTACATCTCGTTCCATTGCTTATAAATACCGTGGCCTTGAAGGCATTCTACATCACGCTCAAGAAGTTCACAGAGAACAAATCCCATCATACCATTCAAAACTTAGACTCGTCCTTGAACTTAGAAAAAATGTCTATGCAAATATCAGGGGCTCCATCCCAAAATGCCAAATTAGAGGTTGTTCGCCGGACAGCAAATTTTCATCCAAGCATTTGGGGTGACCGTTTCATCAACAATACTTCAGAGGACAAGGTAACACGATTATTTGCTATCCTAGTTTTTAAAAATTATGTAGTAGAATTTATAACATTTATAGCATTTTTTTTGTTGCAATATAATTATTTGTTCATGCAATTCATGGCGTAGAATATTCATTTCCGTAAAGTACGTGAATTTGAAGAGCTGAAAGAAGAGGTAAGAAAAGAGATCTTAGCATCTATGGATCATCTTTCACAACAGTTGGGCTTAATTGATGCACTCCAGCGCCTAGGCGTGGCTTATAACTTTGAAAGAGAAATCCAAGAAGCTCTAGAACATATATATGCTACTTATAATGACCATAATGATGTTGAAGATGATGATCTCTACAATGTTTCCCTTCGTTTTCGACTACTACGTCAACAAGGATTTAAGGTTTCATGTGGTAAGACAAGAGTCTAATTTTCTAAATATAAGCCCCATATGTCTTTAGTGATGTGCTAGTTGGTCCATATATATATATATGTGTGTGTGTGTGCACGCGCGCGTGCGCGTGCATGTAATAGTGAGCTTATTCATTAAATAAGTTTGGTGTTTATTAAACAGATGCTTTTAACAAGTTCAAAGATGAAGATGGTCAATTCAAGGAAAGCTTCACCAACAACGTTGAAGGCATGCTAGCCTTTTATGAAGCTACACATTTGAGGGTCCATGGAGAAGAAATTCTTGATGAGGCCCTTGAGTTCACTACAATTCACCTTAAGTCCATAGCATCCCCTAAAGCACAAGTAACTCATGCCCTAAAACAACCCTTGCATAAGGGCATACCAAGGCTAGAGGCTCGGCGATACATTTCTATCTATGAACAGGATGCTTCACACAACAAAGCTTTGCTCAAGCTTTCAATATTAGATTTTAACCTGGTGCAGTCATTGCACAAAGAAGAACTTAGTGAAATCACTAGGTAATATGTAATTTAATATCAAAATGTATTTATATTTTCTTAAAAATAAATAAGTTTTTATAAGTACTTATTGGTTAATTTTTTTCTCTTATTACCATTGTACTATATACATAACTCATTAAATTAAGCATATTTATTTATAAATAAATAAACTAAAACGTATTTAATATATATTTTCCTAAAAGTATAGTTCTTCTATATTTTCTAAAACTTTTTGGTTCATTTTAAATATTTGAGATATGCATATTATGATTTTAGATTTTTATTTTTAAAAGAAAGGAAAGTTATGAATTTTGTGGTTAGGAGCTAAAAGATCCTTATTGGATTCGCTATCTATGAAAAAATAAAAGTTCTTTGTTTTTGTTAATGTTTTTTTTTTTTTTTTTTAATACTGACTTGTATATATTTTTGGAAGTGGTATTAAAAATTCTACAAATTTTACTATACAAACCTTATAAATTGACATATCACAAATCACAAATAAGTAATTGAAATATTCATTTATTAGATTATTAAAGTGACAACAATCATATTCTTAACAAATCAATTTATAAATTTTTTGTAGTAAAATTTTATATTAGCCCTAGAATTTTCCTATTTTTGTTTACTTACAATCAATCAATATTAATTGTTATATCCAAATTGTAGGTGGTGGAAAGATTTAGATTTTGCAAGGAAACTACCTTTTGCAAGAGATAGAGTTGTCGAGTGCTACTTTTGGATAGTTGCGGTCTACTCTGAGCCCCAATATTCACTTGCAAGAAAAATACTAACCAAAGTTATTTCCATGACATCTATTCTAGACGATATATATGATGTTTATGGCACACTTGAAGAACTCGAACTCTTCACTGAAGCAATTGAGAGGTTCATAGATTGATTAATTAATATATATGTTAAGACTAAGATGTATAATGTCAATCTAACTTTTGTAATTGGTACATGATATTTTCAGGTGGGATATTAGCTGCATAGATCAACTTCCAGAATACATGCAAATATGTTATCGTGCACTCTTTGATGTATTTGAAGCAACTGAAAATGAGTTGGCCAAGAAAGAAAGATCATACCGTGTTGGCTATGCAAAAGATGCTGTAAGAGTCAAGCAACCTAACTTTTCATGTTTTTTTGTCAACTTTTTCATGCTATGTACTTATTTCATTTATGTTGTTTAAACCTTAGATGAAACTTTTGGTTCGGGCCTACTTTGATGAAGCCAAATGGTTCCACCAAAATTACATCCCAACAATGGAGGAGTATATGCATATTGCACTTAAAACCTCTGGTTACCCTATGCTCACAGCTATCTCTTTCCTTGGCATGGGTGACATCGTTACAAAAGAGGCATTTGATTGGATCTTCAGCAACCCCAAGATTATTACAGCTTCATCTGTAATTGGTAGACTCATGGATGACATGAAGTCACATAAGGTATGCAATCAAAAAATCTTTTCAAGTTTCACAAGCTAGTGTGCGAGGTCTATTTCATATACATGTGTTACCAACTTTCTACTTACCCATTTGGAAAACTTTGTGTGTAGTTTGAGCAAGAGAGAGGGCATGCTGCCTCAGCAGTTGAATGCTACATGAAGCAACATGGTGTCTCAGAGCAAGTAGTCCATGATGATTTCAATAGGCAAGTCGCTAATGCATGGAAGGATATTAATGAGGAGTGTATAAGGCCTACTGTTGTTCCCATGCCTCTACTTATGCGTGTTCTTAATCTTGCACGAGTAATAGATGTCATTTACAAGGAAGGGGATGGCTACACTCATGTTGGAAAAGAGATGAAAAATAATGTTGCATCAATGCTTATAGATCCAGTACCAATATGACTAGGGTGACAAAATATGAATCTTTCAACAGGAAATCTCTAAAGAATCATAGGCTTGAATAGGATCCAAGTCCATTCATATTATATGGGGACCATTTGTAAAATAAAAATAAAAGGAAAATCTTGCTTTCTCATTTAATAATGTAGCACTATGTTTACAAAAATAATAATTATTAAAATAATGATTGTGAGATTTAATACTGGTGGTATGCTTTTGTGGGATGAGATTGAAATTATCATGCCCTTCTAGTGGGGGATGGTAAAGTTTTGCTTGAAATTTCTCAAGTTGTGGCTTTCTTTTTGTTCCCTACGCTACCATCTATTCTATGCTATGAGTTATCCCGAGGGTAATTGAGAGGTTAAGGAAGCTCTTTGTTAAACACAGTACTAGGCTTTTAGCAAACTCTTGGTAAAAATATTTTCAGCAAAAAAGTTAGAGAAGTTTCCCAACAAAAACTAAACCAAAAAAGAAGTTTAGGAATACAATTGTATGTTTTTAGACCCCTTACAACACAACCAGATTAACCTATTTAATTAGTCAAGTGATTACTTAGTCAAATTAAACAGATCTAGGTTAACACAAACATATCATATCAATGTAAAGTGCAAAAAATAAAGAACACAAAGATATGATGACCTAGGAAAACCAAACCGGTAAAAAACTTGGGGAGGATTTAACCTAGCTATTCTCAAGGTAAATTGAATCTACTATGAAAGAATTGAAGTTTACATAATAGTGACTTAGACCACCAACATCCTATTGTTACATCGAGTAGGAGACTTAATACCATGACCCCATGATAGCTCCGATTCCACTGATTACTTTTTTCTTGGATTCTCAGCAAGTACAAGCACTCCCGCTTGTATATCTTTAAGCTTTTGAATTTGCTACTGAATGATCACCAAGTTCTTGACATAGTCTTGATTTTTGATAACCCTAGGTATGTATGAAGGCAAACACCTCTAGATTTCACAAAATATTCACACATACAGCATAAAGAGCAATCTTAGAGAGCTTTTGGGTACAAAACCCTAGATCTATAAAAGAGACACAAGATGTACTCTAATCTCTCTAAAAATCACTTAAAAACGTTTTAGGATTTCCTTTATATACTAGGAGTGTTTTACTTGAAACCCAATACGTTTAGTAGAGTTTGGGCTGAATTGGAATTTTGCAGAAAAATAAATCTGCACGTGGTTCGATCGATCGAGTCTAAATTTCGATCGATCGAGCATTGCAAATTTAGTCCAATAAATTCTGCAATCACTCGATTCCAATTTTATAAATACACATACTTTGAGCAAGCCTAGACCTAGACTCAATTTTTTGATCATGGTTTGCCAACATAATACAAATTGAAATTCTAATACATTAGTTCCTAAAGTCTTAGAACCTAACAATCTCCCCCTTTGGCAATTCGTGACAAAGCACATCACAAACATGAAATACTATTATCTATCAATTGCAAGTGTAGACAGCAGCACGACTGAATCAACCTGTATATTCTTGAAACATTCAACAAACGCATAAACGCATGCGTGGAAAATACAAGTAAACCAAAAATAAACAAACTAAAACAAATAAAAAATATGCAAACTAACTCTCCTCCTAAGTTAGATACATCAAAAAATGTTATTTTCTTCCCCTTTCAAAAACAATTTCAAATCCCCCTAAACAAAACAAATAGGTTTCCCACTTTTCATCTAAATCTCCTCCTTTTTGTAACGTATTGACAAAGACAACTCATTGTTGCCCAAATTAAAAAACATACGCAACAAAAGTGAAGAGAAAATAGAGAATTAAGGGAACACAAAACAATTCAACTCTATAGAAAATAGAGACAACTCCCCCTATGAACAATAAAGGGTAAAAACAAACTTCTCCCCATATAAAAATAGGAAAAACAAAACAAGTTTTGGGAAAAATAGTTTTGGGGAAACTTTAGGAGGTGGGGAAAATAAAGACACACAAACCATACTTAAAAACTAAGTTGATAAGGTGAGGATACACATGAAAAAAATATTTCTCTCTTTCAATAAATGCAAACTTGACACTATGTGACCTATAAATAGATGGTGTTTGAACTCAAATCAAGTAGAAAAAATATTTGCACATTGATTATCCATCATATCTCTTAAGAAAAATATTTTTTACAGTTCACACATAAAAATAGCATATACTAAAAAGTACATAACTCAAAAATTAATTAATAAATTTTTAAATCAAGTTAAGTACCTAATTTAGCAAAGTGTATGCATGTTATGTGTGAAAACAATGAGAGATATGACCGTAAAACTGCAAGATGGATAAAAAAAATGTAATGCATATGAATCCTAAACATTAATAATGCATGAAAAAAAATTTGGCCAAAAACTTAAAAACTGAAAATTTTTTCCGTTTTGATTGGTCGAGAATCGATCGAATACCAATCGAGTCAGGCAGATTCAAACCAAAATTTTTATCACAATTTCGATCGGTCGAGAGATAGATTCGATCGATCGAAAATCTGGAAAAATCAAAATTTTGAAAAACAGAGCAGTTTAATGCAGAAACTCCTCAAAGCATAGTGTTTCATGAATGAAATGCATGAGTATGAGATTAAAAGTTTTTCAAAAACACTATAATTCAACCCAGATCTTCCAAAAACAAGTTTTTCAACCAATTTGTCCTTAAAACTCAAACATTAAAAACATTTTGCATCAAAATCAGGGAACATATAATCTTGGATGGTCACAACAAGATCACACACAATACAATGTACCAAGTTTAGCAAAGAATAACTTGTGTAGTGTGTGCAACTAGTAAAAACTCGAGATACATGTGAAGTGATATGTAAATAGAAATCAAGCACAATTTATACAAAATTCATCATATAGAATTTAAAAGAGACTATCACCTAAAGAGTTACATCATATAACTCCCACATCTCTTAGAATAAAAGTTTGCAATCATGTAAGTTTCTTGATTTGCCTCATTATGTACACACCAATTTTATTTAATTAGAGACTTATTAAAGATAGCCGGGATAATGTACACACAAATTTTATTTGATTTAAAGTTATTATAGCTCAATAATGTACACACCAATTTTAACATTTAAACCGAGGCTACACCTTATGTTCTTTTTGTGCATGTGCTACACTTTCTCAAGCACAAAATCTTACGATATGCACTAAGTTGTTCATAATTGGCTAGTAAACAGTGGTGAGATGATTATTTATGCCTTTCTCAAAAAGATCAAGTCCAACAATAAAAAACATGTGACTTCAAGATCAAGATCGTGTGATCAAAAACTATAAACAACTCCCACACAACATGCACTACAAAACTCAAACTAGTAAAGTGCAATAAAATAAGCTCATCCAAGCTAAACAAGGTACATAAACATGTTATGTAAAGATAATATGGCAAACTTTGATTTCAAATCCAAGATCTTTAATACAAAACACAAAAATCTTTTCGGTTTAAAAAAATTTATGACCAAGAACAAAAAACACACATTGTGCTAAATGATTAAAAATGCAAATGCAATGCATGACAGTGCTTAACTAAGCTATAGAGGGTACACAAACAAGAAATATCAATTTCTTAATTAACCCTTGAGTACATTTACAAACTAGTACATGCTCACACACAATCACAAAAAGCTTAGCACTTATATAACACACACTGTTCAAGTTTCTCTACAATGTCAATTATGTTCTAAATCAAGAGAGAGATATTATAACTCATGTAATCCTTAAAACAAATAAAACAAGACACAAAAATAAAATATTTTTGTCTTTTTGAAAATTTTCAATGTTTTTGGATTTAAAAAAAAAAAAAAAAAAAAAAACATCCTAAGAAAATAAAACAACCAAAAACTAAAGGAAAACATGTCCATAATTAATTGAAAGAATTAAATCAAGGACAAGTAAACAACACTCACCTTAGAGAATCTTTTCTCACCCATATAGCACGAGTCTTAGGCTTTGTAGGTGAAAATCCATAAGAAGTAGAGCGTATTTGAGCGATTACACCAATCTTCTGAGAAAGACTGAAATCCTGTAAATTCCTTTCACAAGCCAACAAGCTTAAATTTTTCAAAAGAATATGAAACAATTTGTATGGACTTATGGCAGGAGAAATATCATCACATATCCTAGATTGAAATACAGAATTTTTAAATTTCAATTTATGACAATTAGGACGAATGTGACCGGAGACACCACAAAAGTGACAAACAGGAACAAATTTAGGAAAATCAGTATTCCTAACAACAAATCTAGTCTCAGATTTTGGCTTTTTCCTCAACAAAGAACAATTTGATATAATATGACCAACAACACTACAAAGGTGACAAGTAGGCACAAAAATAGATTTATTATGCTCTTTAACAGTAGGTTCAGACTTAGGTTTAGAAACTTTAGCTTCTACATCAGAACTTTTACATTTGTCTAACCTAGTAAAATAAGCATTTTTTTTATTATTCCTCTTGAAATGAGGGATATAAACTTTCTCAGTTTTAGGCTTAAGACAAACAAAAACACTTCTGTTATCAACAATAGACTTGGTATTAGTCAAATTTTTAATTTTAGCTTTAGATTCAACTAACTCTTGTTCCAAGCTTTTCATCTTCTCATCTTGGGAGGAAATTTGATTTCTCAAAAATTCTTTCTTTTTATTAGATTAATCTAATCTAACAACCAATTCCTCTTTTTCAAGATTAGCCAATTTTAATTCTTCCTTGAATTTCTTAGAAATTTTCATAGATTTCAATAATTCCTTACGGAGAGTTTCACAGGCATCAATAAGATCAATAGGAACAAAAGTGTCTTTTTTATTCAAATCATCACAATCAAAAACAGTAAGACACTTAAAATTATCCATGACAACAGGGGTCAAGGATTAGCTCTTAGATCAAAAGATCTAAAACAAAAGAGCTACTCGCTCTGATACCACTTGTATGTTTTTAGACCTTTACAACACAACCAGATTAACCTAGTTAATTAGCCAAGTGATTACTTAGTCAAATTAAACAGATCTAGGTTAACACAAACATATCATATCAATGTAAAGTGCGAAAAATAAAAAACACAAAGATATGATGACCTAGGAAAACCAAACGGGTAAAAAAACCTGGGGAGGATTTAACCTAGCTATCCTTAAGGTAAATTGAATCCACTATGAAAGAATTGAAGTTTACACAATAGCGACTTAAACCACTAACATCTTATTGCTACCTCGAGTAGGAAACTTACTACCATGACCCCATGATAGCTCCGAGTCTTGGGACTACTTCTTTCTTGGATTCCCAGCAAGTACAAGCACTCCCGCTTGTATATCTTTAAGCTTTTGAATTTGCAACTGAATGATCACCAAGTTCTTGACATAGTCTTGATTCTTGATAACCCTAAGTATGTATGAAGGCAAACACCTCTAAATCTCACAAAATATTCACACACACAACGTAAAGAACAACCTCAGAGAGCTTTTGGGTACAAAACCCTAGATCTATAAAAGAGGCACAAGATGTACTTTAATCTCTCTAAAAATCACTTAAAAACGTTTTAGGGTTTCCTTTATACACTAGGAGTGTTTTACTTGAAACCCAATACGTTTAGTAGAGTTTGGGCTGAATTGGAATTTTGCAGAAAAATAAATCTGCACATGGTTTGATCGATTGAGTCTAAATTTCGATCGATCGAGCCTTGCAGATTTAGTCCAATAAATTCTGCAATCACTCAATTCCAATTTTACAAATAAACATACTTTGAGTAAGCCTAAACCTAGATTCAATGTTTTGATCATGGTTTGCTAACATAATATAAATTGAAGTTCTAATACATTAGTTCCTAAAGTCTTAGAATCTAATAACAATAAAACTAGTCGCTAACCCATGCGATGCACGGGAAAGCTATTAATAAATTCCTTAATATGAAAAAACAAAAAAAAAAACAATATCATGGTATAAATTATATATCAAACCAATAAAATCTATCACTTACAAAGTAATAAAATCTATCGCATACAATGAGATATCATGATAACCAAGAGCTTGAGATCATATTTAGAAAATATATAACTGATATAAGTACACTCCAATACAATTAATTACACCCTTCAAAAAAAAAAATACAATTAATTACACAAATATAGTTAATTCCATATTCAGTCAAGTATCTTTCATAAATTACATTAATCGTTCTTGATGCCCAAGATGTATCTAAATTCTAACATTGCCAATAAACAAAGATGCTAGGCCTCGATTGGATTGAAAAGGCAACATAATGCCAATTTATACAATTTCTAAAATCATTATTTCCACTATTGAGAGAGAGAGAGAGAGAGAGAGAGAGAGAGAGAGAGAGAGAGAGAGAGGGGTGGCTGCTGTGTTGCATCTCTTAAGAAGAATCTACCCTGTACATTTTTTTTGATATGTAATCGACAAATAACAAAATAGATGTACCACATTTAGAGTATGCACATTTGGGAGATTAAAAGTAAAGTAAAATGAGAAAATGAACCAACCTAAAGTATTTTGCTCTCCCTCTTGATGTTGACTTTTCTAACATCTTCCAAAACCAAATTTATGTACTTCTCAAAGCCCTGTAAGGAATAAAAATTAATATTTGACCAAATTTACATATATTCACTTAAAATTGTGAAAGATGCTAAAAATTAGGTTGATATCAACATTTTAACCAAAAATCAACATTTTAATGATTGCACATCAATCATCAATTTTGCCATTGTTACTTGCAACATATATCTTTTTTTTTTTTTGGTGACAAATTTGGTGCAATTTTGGCCATCAAATTTTACTCAAAAGCCAAGATTAAACAACCTCCATCCTACATCACTCTAAGAAATCTATAGAATTACCCTAAAATAAAAAAAGAGCATGCCACAACCATGGATAGCAGGCAAAAAAAGTAAAAAAGAAAAAAGAAAAAAAAAGTACATGTTCACAAAGATTTCAAAGTAAAAAATATACATTATGTAAACAGAACTTTTTCCACCACTTTTTCACCTTCTAAAACACCAAAATAAACAACTTTCAAAAACATATAAAACACTCAAAAATCTTTTTGGATTTGATCAACAAGTTCATGGGCATACACATCACATTTGAACATATACAATCACACAAATGAGGTAGGCATTGATTGAATCAAAGTCTTGTGTGTTGTGTGTGAGTATCAAATGTGAAATAGTCCTTAGACCAGAGTGAAGCTTCAATGATCAATTCAATCGAGTCATACACAACTGATACGAAATCAAGTGGACTATCTCCATTATAGAAATGAGTATATATGACCTCCCACACATTGAATACATATTAAAGAAGCTTTTCATTTGGCTTCTGCATAAAGCATAACAATTTATCTATTTTTGGACAAAACATCTCCTTTTTGAGACCAGTGCATGAAATTTTTGATATTTCATTACTGATGATTAGCCTATGGCTTTATGAGCACCATACAATATACATTAAAAAGAGTTGCTTTCCCATTTTCCTAGTCGAATACTAGTGTGTGCGACAGGCTTTTTCAGCTCAATATCTCTTTTCATTTGGAGATTTACATTTGGTAAGCTCTTTTTGCAAAAACATAAAAATAAAGTGGGAAGAGATATAGACACAAGTCTATGCAAGTATCAAGACCAACAAGACTATTGACCAATCATTCATGACAAGCTTGAAGATCTATTTACTACAGACACATATAGTTTTCAAGATTTCTTCCACATAGAAAAGAGTGCATACATAGCAAGCCAAGATTGTAAATGCACTACGCCATTAGTACGAAGGTACTAGGCCAAACTCACATGAGATATGCACAAAACAAGTGATCAAACTTTTTGAGATTTTTCAATTTTTTATGGGTTTTTGAGAATTTTTGAACACACTCAAAACAAAGCAAGAAAAGTAAGATCAATAAAATAGGTATAAACCAAAACAAGTAAAAGAAACATGCTAAAACTGATAACAATGCATGATATGATGCATGAGAAAATGTCCCTAAACATCGGAAGTATTAGTGCATGGATATGTTCCAATGCTTATGCATGAGTATCCCTTTTCACCCACACGTCACGTGCGTTTGGGGTGATATCCTTGACGGATTGGGTACGAGAGTTGGGACTTTCAAACCTTCTGGTGAAACTCTCCAAGCAAGTGGTAAAGGCACCGATCATCTTCATCACGTTTGTCATTTCGGGATCACGATTTTGGCTTCTTGAGTGCTCACCACCCCAAGCTTTATTGTCATTTCTTCTTCCTCGTGATCGAGGAACGCTTGCATTGTTGTCTGCTCTCAGTTTTTGACAGTTGGGTCTGGTGTGTTCGTGCAATCCGCAATAATGACACACATAATCCGTCCTAGGACCCCGTTGATATCTTGGGATTGATCTTCCTCTGGCTTCATGTTTGATAGCAGATTGATTTCGGGGCTTATTCACCATCCGTTGCTTAACTACATTCTTCTTTTCAACCTTTGCCTTCTCCACAGTGGGAGCGACTACAACCGGCTCTTTGGCCTTCACAAACTTTACTTCAAATTGCTTTTGAGAGGAAATTACATCATCCAACTTCTTGGTGGAGACCCTTTCTACCTTGGCATTGGCTTGAACCACCTCAAACTCCAAGAATCTGATCTTTAAGTAAGCTTCTGACAGCTCACCATTCAGTTTTTCTATGTCTGACCATGAGACTTCGGTAATCTTCCTCTGCTTTCTTCATTTTTCTCACAGCTGCCTTGGCTATTCTTGCATACTTTCCTGACTTTTCAAGAAGTAAGGAGTAATTCTCTTGGAGACCAACAGTATCCTCATCATCATCGGCATCTGATTCTTCCACAATCCCCATGGATTCTTCATCACTATGCTCCCCAAGTTCTTGTGCAAGTTAATGCAAGTCCTCGGAGGATTCAACATGTTCAATGGTCATAAAGGCAGAGTAATTTCCTTCTCCGTCACAGCTCTCTTCTGAGTCAGAATTGGATGAAATCTGTATCACTGAGTGTTGTGGCATAAGCCTTGCCTTTTCCTCTCAGAAAATTTGGACACTCCTTCTTCAGATGTCCATAGCCATTGCACTTATAGCACACAATGTCTGAAGGAGGTTGAGAATCCTTCCCTTCTTTCCTCTTAAACTCTTTCCTATCACCTCTTGAAAATGAAAACTTCCCTCTGTTGAACTGTTTCCCACTGTTCTTCATCTTCAGAAATTTGCGGAAGTTCTTTCCAAGAAATGCTACTTCCTTCTCCACTCCATCTTTTTCGAAGGAATCATTTGTTCTTTCAGTGATGGTTTTAAGAGCAAACAATTTACTCGTCTTATGGGAAGGCAGTCCCAGCTCATACGTTTGGAGAGATCCTATCAACTCTTGAATTTTGATCTCATCCAAGTCTTTGCTCTCTTCTATGGCTGTAACCTTTGCTCTGAAACTTTCAGGTAAGAACCTCAATATTTTTCTTACCACCTTAATGTCTTCAATCTTCTCACCAAGATTGAGTTTAGCAATTACAATTTCATTGAGCTTCCCATAGAATGAATCAAATGGTTCATCATCACTCATCTTGAGCTCTTCAAATTTGGTAGTAAGCATCTGAAGTTTTGTGTCCTTAACTTTCTTTGTACCCTCATAGGTAGTCTCCAAAATCTCCCAAGCTTTCTTGGCTACTGTCATATGAGAGATTTTGTGGAATTCATCAGGGGACACACCACAAAAGATAGCATTTAAGGCTTTACTATTAGCATTTGCTGCCGTGAGAGCTGCCTTATCCCAGGTGGATTTGGCTGCCTCTGGCTTAGTCCAGCCTATTTCAACCGCATCCCAAACGGTATCATCTATAGAGCATAGAAATGCTCTCATCCTAACTTTCTAGAAAGCATAATTGTTACCATCAAAAAACGGTGGAACATTTAGGGATTGAGACTTATCCATCTCAAAAAGGGTCAAGGATCACACTTAGGTATTAAAACCACAGCAAGTGTACCTGCTCTGATACCAATTGAAAGTTTGCAAATGTGTCAAAAACACACGAACGGTTTAGACCCCCAAATTAAAATTACGGCTTGGTTGATTTCACATTAACTTAATGCTAAGTGCAAAATAGTGTAAACACAAGCGTACAAGCAAGACACCTACTCTAATCCATATTTAAAGCAACACAGTAGTAAAAATGAAATGAACAAGAGTAGGGAAGAAGGATGCAAACACAGATAACACGAAGACGTGTTATCGAAGAGGAAACCGAAGAACTCGGCGAAAAACCTCTCTGCCGCCCTCCAAACGGAAATCGATCCACTAAACAATCAGTTGGGATACATGGGTTAGCAAGAGACCTTCCAAGCCTAATCTACCCGATGTACCTAAGCCCTCCAAGCTCCTACTCCAACATGGCTTCTCGGAACCGTGTCTTGTCTTAGTTCTCCAGATCCTGCAACAAGCTCCATGTTGCATATATCATCCTTGGCTTCTTCTAATGCTTCCCAGCAGCACCAAAATGTCACTCAACACTCTCAAAGGTGTGGTAAGTGTTTGGGCTATCAACCTCTCAATGGTATAGAAATGGAGAGGGAAGAGTTGAGGAAATACCACAAGCAAGTGTATAGAGAAATGTGGCTAAGACAGTCTCTAATTCTCAATGTGTTTGGCTAGGGTTTTCTCTCTGAAGCATTTATCAACATTTGTGGGTAATGGGAGTATATATAAGAGAGGCACAGAAAGTGTGAGTCATTCAGTACAGGCTAGCAAAACAGAATGCCTCGCGGGTGTCTCACGGGAAGGCCTTACCCACGAGATACTCGTGAGACACAGCTGTCTCCACCTGGCCTGACTCTTCGCATTCCAGCATGTGCAGGGCACATGATTCACTTAGCGGGAAGCTAGGTCGCAACATACCCGCGAGAATTCTTCAGCCTTCAAATGCTTAAGTCTTCACACTCTCTCTCTATCACACAACCCTTACAACCAATCCCACAATAGATACAGGGTATAAACGATTGATAATAATTACAATCAAATTTGGCACAGAATACAAGCCAACAAAATACATAGTTGTAAATAACAACTTTACACTTACTACCATACATTTTATTAAATTAAAATGTCAATAACATCAATTTATATCTTGGATCTAAAACAATAGCCAAACTCATGATGTCATGAACATCACTCTAATATTTATCAAACTTAGCTAACATCTTTGCTGCCATTTTCTTAACCAACTCATCTTCACTTGAAAGCCATTGATTTAATTCCATCTTCAACCGGAAGACTGAAGGAAAATAATTATTAGTCGTAGGGTAGGCAATACTAGAAAGCAACTCAGTACTTTATGAAAGTAACCCAACTTCTCACAAACAATTTGTGCTACCTCCCAATCCCTATTAGTTGGAGCAGACTGATACTGAGGCTCACAAAACAGTAAACAGGGAAAGACATCTTTATAAATCAAGGCAGTTGAAAACATCAAATATGTAGAGTTCCAACGAGTCCTACAATCAAGTACCAGTTCCTTAGTACTTGCAATATGTGATTGGCGAGATATTTTTTCAAGAATTTCTGTTCTTTTGGGCGATTGTGTCCAAAAATATACACTACTTCGAATCTTCTCAATACCATCACCAATTACATTAAAACCCTCTTGAACAACCAAATTCAAAATATGTGCTGCACAACGCACATGCAACAATTTTCCACCTAAAATAAGTGAACTAGTTTGAAGCTTATCCGAAATAAGTTTCATCATGCCATCATTGTTGCTAGCATTATCTACAGTTATGGCAGATAACTTCAAATCAATGTTCCAATCAGAAAGACACTCCAAAAGGATTTTAGAAAGAGAATACTTATTATGTGGAGATGGCATACGAATAAACCTAAAAAAAATAAACATAAATATGGCTAACTAAAGAAAGCAGAAAGTTGCAAACTAAAAGTAGAGATACATTTACTTTAATCAAACATGTAAGATACAAGCAAACTATACGAATAACAAAACACCAGCAGCTAAAAGCTACAACACCTAAATAGATCAATCAGAAAACTAAAAAGAAACTAGAACCATACTTAAAAATAATCAAACTTATTTTTACGATAACAGTAAAAAGACTAAAGTTGATAGCACCACTATTGTCCACTTCTTAAATTGGTCATGGTTTTATATATAGAAGAAGATTAAAGAGAATCTTGAGGTGGTCAAATCATAATTTGAGATCATACAATTTTATTGAAAGCATAGCAATGAAAACAATTGATTTAAAATGCCTTGAATCCAAATCCCATTCTTCTGTACTAGTTAGCTTAATCCAATGGTTTTTATCTAAGTAAGTTCCAAGGACATACATGATTGGCAACACACGTAATAGAAAATCACTATAAAGATAAGTACCAATCCAATTGAAATCAGTTTCTTTAGATTTATGCAGGTTGGGCGTGGGGGTCTAGTGACCATCACACACATAGTATAATACTTAGGTTCAAACTTAAAAGCCCACTAGTTGGATTACCATTGAAGACGACCAACAAACTTAAGAAATACCTTATAACTCGGCTTTCCAAAGTCCAAGAGTCACTTATGTAGTGCGCTGTGACTACCATGAATGACCTTTTCCTGTTGTTTGTAGTCCATAAGTCTGTTGTGATTGCAACTTTACTTACATTATTGTCAATTTCTACCATAGTCTTCTGCTTCTTTACATTATAAATTTTTTTGATATCTCGCTTCAATGTGTTTCTTCCTAATATCTTAAAATTTGGTTAAAGACCACCAACAAAAACCCCGAAACCCAACATGATCAACAATTGCAAGAGGGTACTCATGCTAAATGACCATTCAAGCAAGGTCCCTCCTCGAAGCCTTCTGATCCTCTTCATTAAAAACACTAGGGTTTGAGATCCCTTTACTCCTTGTCCTATTGTGTTGTTTGACAAGAACTTGCTTCCTAATATCTGTTCCTTCCCTTTGAGGACTTGGTTCCCTCTGAGCACTTGGACAACTTTTTGCTATGTGCAGTTTTAAATGAGTCGTCCCTGATGTACTTGCTCCAGCCATAAGTCTTCCACAGTAGTTGCATTGGGCCTTAACTTTCCCATCAATATTATTTTTCTTAAAATGATTCCATACACCTGAAGTTGTTCTTCTTTTAGTGCCTTGTTGTTGTGGATTCTCAACCGGAACGGACTCAACTTCCTCTCCAAACAATGATTGTGATTCTGATGTCATGTTAGTTGGAGGCCTTGGGGACATGTAGGCAACTACAAAGAGAGAGAAAAAGAGAGAAAGCAAGACAGATAAGATGAGGTCAATAAGATTGAGCACAAAAAATTGTTTCATTAAATTGTTAAATCATATCGAGCTCCAGAATAAGATATTCTCCATTTAGTGAAGACAAATCAACATTATATTCATAGAATGGATTGAAACCTGCTACATATAAATACTCAATAATGTTCCAAATGAGATTAAGCAAATTAAGTTAGTGCCACCTTGTGAAATGCCTAGTATAGATTTTACAGAAATTTGTCAATATCAGAAACCTATTCACAATTGTTAAATAAATTTTTCAACACTCAACATCAGAATTGTACTGCATTTCAAATGTGTACAGAGAATAGACTATTAGTTTTTAAAGAAAGGTTCAATCATTAAACAAGAAATTGAGAATGCTTGAAGAATTACCAAGTCTTACATGCTCTGTTTGTGAAAAAACTTCGACAGATTCACTCCTCTCTATAAATAGACATATCCCCATATAGAACCAAACACCTTAATGCAATCAAAAACCAAATCTAACACACACCTAGTTGATAAAATTCAATCATTTCATTCAAATGCATATATAAAATATATATACAATAATCAAATATATTTATGATAATTCTTTATTTTTTACTTTAAATCAATGTAGCCAAAATAATTGAAATAAAATTGTAATAATTGTGAAACAATATTCAGTAACTAAAATATAGTAGTATAAGCAAAACAAAACTAATTAGGAAAAAGGATACTTACATTACATGCTTATAAGAATTGAAAACTCCCCTCTAAATCTTTATATCCAATTGTACAATGTTTCCACCCCACCCTAAAGTGGTAAAGCTTGACAAATTTGATTTCTACTTCTTAAACGAATACAAAATCAAGTCCTTATTTTTTTTAGGCGGAAATGCATTTTTTGTTCCTATGTTTTGCCTTGATTCTCATTTTGGTCCCTACATTTTATTTTTACCAATTTAGTCCCTAATGGCAAAATCCTAGGCGCAGGCAGAACTATTAAAATAATAATAAAATTTTATTTTGGCATAAAAAATGCCACATCAGCATCTAAATTAAAAAAAAAATTATTAATTTGAACTAAATAAAAAAAAAATTAAAAACATAATTAAAAACTAAAAATCACATGAATTGAGATCTAAGTGTGTCTTGGACAAGAACAACAAGAACACGAACCCTGAAATTAAAAAAAAAAAAAAAAAAAAACCAACAAATAGCCATTCAACGTCGAATTTTCCAGAAAAGACCGAATCACATATCGATAAATGAAGCAATCAAATCAAATAATTTAAAAAAAAAAAAATCACAAACCCAATGAAAGGTGGAGAGATAGCCACAGTGATAGACAATGCCATGGTGATAGATAACTCATTGAAAAAGAAAAAAACTTGGCTTTTGGGTACTAGTAATTGGTGATAGAAGAAGAAAGGAGCAAAACGGAAAAAAGGAAGGAGGAAGAAGAAGGTAAACGCAGATGAGGAAGAAGAAGAAAAACTGAAAATGTTTGTGCTTTTCATTTCATTTTATGTGGATCGAACGATTTAGTGTGTTTTGGGATTGCAATGTCAAATTTGGGGATGAGAAGGAGAAGAAAAAAGACAGAGAAAATGGCACAAAGTGGCAAACAACTCAAGATGAACTGATGAAGTGGTTTAAGTTTTCTTAGGGAAGAAGAACAAGAAAAGGAATGAAGATTTTGGGTGTGGCTTGTTATGGGTCTTTGATGATTTTGTTGGATTTGAGAAAATGGGGGCTTTGGGATTTATGAATTTGTATTTGAGCTAAATTTTTTGGTTTTTTTTTTTTTTGGTTTTTTTTTTTTTTTTTTTTTTTTTTTTTGTGTTTGTTTACCAAGAAAATTTATTGGTTTATGGGTTTGTTGGAGATTGGTTTGTTTACTGGATTTATGGGTTTGATTTGCTGGAGAATTAGGTGTTGTATGGTTGATTAGTTGGTTTGTTTGTTTGTTTGTTTTTTTTTTTTTTTTTTTGGGTTTGTGTTCTTAAATATGAGTTTGTGTCCTTAAATCTGAATTTTTTGGGTTTTTTTTTTTTTTTTGTGTTTGTTTCCCAAGAAAATTTATAGGTTTATGGGTTTGTTAGAGATTGGTTTGTTTACTGGATTTATGGGTTTGATTTGCTGGAGAATTTGGTGTTGTATGGTTGATTAGTTGGGTTTTTTTTTTTTTTTTTTTTTTTTTTTTTTTTTTTTCCTGTGTTTGTGTTCTTAAATCTGAGTTTGTGTTCTTAAATTTGATTGCTTCATTTATTGAAATGTGATTCGGTCTCTTCTGGTGAATTTGGTGTTGAATGGCTATTTGTTGGTTTTTTTTTTTTTTTATAATAATTTCTGGGTTTGTGTTCTTAAATTTGGGTATATTTTCTTGTTGTTCTTGTTTACTGGATTTATAATTCAAGTGTTTTACTATATTTCCCTTTTAAAAAAATGTTTTACTTTATGCTCTATCAAATTAGAAAAAAAGTATGACACATATCATATTAGAATTATTCATGAAGTATAAAATAAAACATTCAAGATGAGATGAAATTTAGCAGCAAAAAAAAAAAAAAAAAAAAAGAGATGAGATAAAATTATTGTATTGAAAACATTCATTTTGTAAGGATTTCTTTTAAGCAGACGTGTAAAATTATGAGATCACATCAAAACACATCAAAAAAAAAATATATAGCGATGATAAAATTATGAGAGAATTTTGATCCATTTTGTACTTAGAGGTCAGGAAAATAAGGATTGGTTTAGAAACTAAATAGTCTAGTCATAAGGCACACATTAACACAATGCCTATCATAATACATACTCAAGTTGTCAATTAAAAGAAAGAGTTAACATCATAAGTTTTCTATATCGAGGGAGTCCATAACTTATAGAATAAATGGTGGGCCTTGATTTTTCAATGATTTGGAAAATGTGTAGTATTATTCGCCTGATTTTTCAAACAGTTGACAACGTTGAAGACTGTATTGTAGGGTCCCTTAATTACGATTGATAGAATTTTTGCAGCCACTCTTGTCTCCTCCTTGAATAGTTAAATGTATACCAAGACCGGAACCCGTTCTTAAAGACTAGAGATTAGTCTAAAGCGTCGGCAGTATAATTGTGTAAATGTAATGACGAAATATGTTTTACTTTCTATGTAAGTATTTACTATGATCGATGAATGCTAATCTTTCAACCATCCAGTTGGCCACTATTTCCCTGGCTGCTCGATGAATTTTCTTTTTTATAGAATTAAGAAATTTAAACTAAACAAAATTTAATATATAAAAAAATTGAATATATTGAATTAAAAAAATACATGAACTTTTACAAATTTTTTTTTATACAATTTTTCATATTTTGAAATCGTTACATTATATTTCATTATCCATTTTATTTTATTAAGTTTGTATAACATTTTTTTTATGCAATTCTCATTATCTATTTGTCATTGATTTTATAAAAGTATTTTAAACTAAATTACAAAACTCAACATTAGAGCTTTATATTAATTATTAACTCACATAGCCACACTAATTTATACATAAATAATATATTAAGTGTTTATTTAACCAATCAAATTCTTAGTCACAAGTCACCCAATAATGAATTTTTATGTTTTAATAGAAATAGAAAAGGGGAAAAAAGTTCCAACGGTGGGAACAAGATTAGCAGTTGTAACTATCTTGAAAAAAAAAGGTTTTAACAAGAATAATAAACATATAGAAGAATAGCACATAGACGCATATATATGTAAGTGAAACTTCCACGCATGCATGGTTGCTGTCTTATGTACACTGATGCGGGTGCACTGACCATTCGATAACGTTTGAAACAATGTGGAGGATTGATGAGTTTTAGATATAGCGTTTAATATTCTTCGATCAGGTGCAGAGAATCATTATGTTGAATGGGACAAGAATCGTCAAGATGGACTATAGCAATTTCCCAAATTTTCTTATTGTCTGTTCTGGAAGAATTAAGCACAAGAAATATTTGTCCTTCTGGAACGAAGGTCCTTTTACACTCTCGTGATAGAAAGATCAGAAAACTCACGCGGTGAGACTTCTACGCAGCTCACGTAAGGGAAGGGGAATACCCCAAGGCAGATAATTAATGCATATGTGAGCAGTTTTGACTACCAAAAAAAAAAAAAAAAAGACCAATAATAAGAATTTTCATTAAGTTATAATGATGTTTGATTTGGAAGAAGTTTAACTCAAAATCAGTTTAGAGTTATCTTCCTCTGACCTATTATGTGACAATTGATAAAGAGATCACCTATGTTTAATTTTGATTGCGCATGAATTTTATAATAAATCATGTAATTTATGTAAATAATCCTTATAACTAATCTTATAAATCATTATATAGTAGATCGGAGAAAATAGCTCCAAAAATTTGGAGCTATACTTTGTCTTTTTTATTCTGTGTCAAGGGTCATTTTGGTCAGCCTCATTTTTTTTTTTATTTTGGAGAAGAAAAAAAAAAGTGGTAGGACTTATTAGTATGAGGTATACAATAAGAGAATAGTATAGAAAAAGGAGCCAAAAGAAAGGAGTATGGTCTATCCATAGATTCATATTTTGCTGCGAAATAAGGAGACAAAAGTTTGACAATCTTGTTTTCTCCTGAAGAATAAGTAACACCCTTCCCAGCACGCTCCCTCATGCACGAGTTTATGTCATAGAAAGCTTCATCCCTCATGCAGGCATGCATATATGGAAACTTCATAGCACCAACTCCCTTGCAATCCAAGAGCTACGTCATGTCATCGTTCCAGGATTATATTTAGCACCTCCAAATCACAAAGTTAAACCTAATTTAAGTTACAAGGCAGTGATAATTGAAAGTTCTCTACACCATTGAATCTTTCAATTTTTTGTTTATAATTTAGTACATTTATCCAATTTATTCTAATTAGATTTTACTCCAAAAATTGTAAACAGTTTTGAATGCTACTTAATTTACTGTCTAAATGGGGAAAAAATGTATCTGAAACCATAGCTAATACAAAATCGTTTTCAATTAGCAATTGAATCGGAAGTGATCTAACTAAATAACCCATACTACTACTTTTATTTTATTTTTTATTTTTAATTTTTATAAATCAATAGTAAGAGGAGGGATTAAAACTTTGAATATCTCTATTGAAAACACTAGAGAACGCTAGCCAATTGAGCTATAAGGCTCTTGATAATACCACCTATTTTTATTGAATCAAATAACACTTTTTTCTTCTTCTTTTTTTTTCTAATAAACAGATATGTAAATATGTATTATACATGATTTTAAAAATAATAATAATAATTTACGCATGGAAAAAGTTCATCTGTTTGCTAGCTCACACTTAGGTTAGGCACACACTAATTTGAAACATGGAGTATGATGATATAGATTATGATGAAGGTTATAGCATGAGAGATATAGACAATAATTGGTCAAATAGTAATATGGATTATGAAACAGATTCTGATTCTGACAGTAATATTGATGATTATAACTATGATAATAATACAAATAATTGGAGTATATTAACAGGAGATAAAATCAACCGACAGACTAATAGACACAATAACAATTTTTTAAACGTAATTAATAAAAAATTAGAATCTTTAGAAACTATTGAAAGATCTACTATAGTAGTAGAAAGAAAAAATGATAGTTTTTTGGACCTCTATGAAAGAATGAAAGCTTTTAATTCAACTCTAAAATATGAAAGAGAATTTGAACCCCTTATAGATCACCTTTAACAAAAACTATGACAAATAATTGGCATAATAAGCAACAGTGTAACTCAACAAGTATTGACACATCAATAAATATGATAGATAACAGAAAAGATAGCATAATAGATATGGACAACAATAGTTTAAAAAATTCAAAAGCAACTGATAGAGCAATAGCTATAAAAAACAAAGACAAAGAGATAGATTCACAGACACTGAAACCAACGGACAGAAGGGTTGACGAAAAAACTGAACCAATTAAGGAAATAACAACACGTATAGAAGAAAATAATCCCATAAGAGCATTCTCATTAGGGTGTCAAATGCCAAATATTTGGCATTTGACACCCCAAACTCAAAAAAACCACCTTTATCAAACCTTGTAAATGCCAAAATTTTTGGCATTGATGAACAGTGCGGTCTCAAATTTGAGACCGCACTGTTCATCAATTATATATTTTTTTTATTCCGTGGGGCCCGCTTACTTTACTTTTTATTTTTTTCTTTCTCCTTTCCTTGGCTTTCCTCCGTCTCTCAATTTTGCTTGGCTCTGAGAACCTCCATTCCTTACTCTGCTCTCTCTCTCTCTCTCTGTCTCCCTCTACTCAACGTTTTGCCTTCCTCTCTGACGACATCCAAGCTGGAGCATCAAGGCAAGCCGATCTCTGTTGCAGTGGTTTCTTTTTTTTTTTTTTTTTTTTTTTTTTTTTTTTTTTTTTAAGTTTGTGATTTGATGGTAGATTCGGCAGTGGTTGTGTGGGTTATGGATTTGGCGTTTTGGATTTGACCGGCGTGGGCATCTGCGTTAAGGGTAGATCGTCGTGGGTCATCGGCTAAGCGTTCGCCATGGGTCTCTGATCGATGGGTCTCTGATCGGTGGGTCTCTCTCGGTGGTTGATTTTCTTTTTCCTTTTCCGATTGTTGGTGGTGATGAGGTTGTGGGTTTGTGATTTGGTTGTGATTTTGGAGGGTTTTTTTTTTTTTTTTTTTTTTTTTTTTCTTTTTCCGGTTGTTGGTGGTGAATGGTGATGAGGTTGTGGGTTTGGGTTTGTGATTTGGTTATGATTTTGGTGGTTGGTGGTGACAGTGGCAGTTGTAGCTGTGGTGGCGCCGGCGGGTGGTTTTGTTTTTTTTTTTTGTTTTTGATGGTGGTGGCGCCGGCAGATGGTTTTATTTATTTATTTATTTTTTTTATGGTGGTGGCCGGCAGCTAGCTGTGGGTGTGGGTTTGTAAAGAAAGGGGTGAGTTTTCAGAGAAAGGTAGAGGCAGAGAGAAAGAAACAGTAAATAAAAAAATAATATTTAAATGAAGTGTTAAAAAAAATTAGAATGTTTGATGTATGATGTATTATAAAGTGAGGTGTTAAAAGTTAAAATTTTGAGATTTGAGGTGGTATATGCTAAATATTTTACTCTTCTTGATGAGAATGCTCTAAAAGAAAGAAGTGCTATAGACATAATAGATGAGGACAAAAAAGATAAAAGAATAATAAAAAAAAAGGAATAGTAAAGGAAGTTGTAAAAAGAATGGAAAGACATGATAGTAAGAAAGTTGACATAGTAATAGACGAAGACAAAGCAAAAGAAATAGTTGAAAAACAGAATAATGAAAAGCTGCTACGTAGAAAGCTAAAGACAAAAGAAGAAGTAAGGAAAGTTGTAAGAAAGGACACGACAAATCCAAAAGAAAATAGTACTCTTGAAGATTATCTACGTAGGAAGCTAGAAGTAGAAAAAGAGATAGAACAAGAAAGAACAAAAGAAATAGTCAACAAAGGAAGGAAAACTAATAATAATGAAGAAAAGGACAATAGTGATAGTGAAGTAAAAGCAAAGATAGTCAATAATGGATCGAAAAGTTTAAAAGAAAAAATTGATGAAGAACTAATATCAATTGAAAGGTCCATGATATGTACCCAAAATAATAATAGTTTGACAGAATTAACTAAAAAGATAGAAATTTTAAATACACCTTTAGATACGGACAGAAAAAGAGAAATAACAATTTTAAATAATACTGAGTCATCAGATAATGAAGGAACTGACAAACATGATAGAAATATTATTTGTCATAAATGTAAAGAATTTGGTCCTACTAAAAAACAATGTGATAGACATAATAAAATTGCTAAACAAATCAGTAAATTAGAATTTGAAAAAGACATACTAAATGAATTAATGAAAATATTTAATGTTAGTCAAAAAGAGACGGATCAAGTTAAGAAAGAACTAAAAGTTTGACAATCTTGTTTTCTCCTGAAGAATAAGTAAAACCTTGACAATCTTGTTTTCTCCTGAAGAATAAGTAACACCCTTCCCAGCACGCGGCCTCATGCACGAGTTTATGTCATAGAAAGCTTCATCCCTCATGCAGGCATGCATATATGGAGAAACTTCCTAGCACCAACTCCATTGCAATCCAAGAGCTACGTCATGTCATCATTCCAGGATTATATTTAGCACCTCCAAATCACATATTTAAACCTAATTTAAGTTACAAGGCAGTGATACTTGAAAGTTCTCTACACCATTGAATCTTTCAATATATTTTTTTTATAATTTAGTACATTTATCCAATTTATTCTAATTAGATTTTACTCCAAAAATTGTAAACAGTTTTGAAAACTACTTAATTTACTGTCTAAATGGGGAAAAAATGTATCTGAAACCTTAGCTAATACAAAATCGTTTTCAATTAGCAATTGAATCGGAAGCAATCTAACTAAATAACCCATCTACTACTTTTATTTTATTTTTAATTTTTAATTTTTATTGATGATGTTATAAAATGTAACCTCCAAAATCGTCCATATGGTTCGTCCATGGAAAAAGAATAGAGGAAGGGCGCAACAAAGAAGCCGTCCGTCCCCATCAAACCTCGTCTGTCATAAATTAAGGACGGACGAGGCCTCGTTCGTCCCAAATGACGGATGAGACAAACATTCAACTTGAACCAAGGCTCGTCCGTCCTTAATTAAGGACGGACGAGGCAAACATTTTGAACTTGGCAAATTTAGTTCAAATCTATGAACCAAGGCCTCCATTAGTCGTGATGAAGCACCGGTCCAGATAAAGTAACTTCCATGGAAGTTATGGAAGTTACCTCTAACTTTGATGAATTCCTCGACAATAGGAACGATTATCAGAGAAGTAACCGTTCCATGTGCACTATATAAACTTTTCTCTACGAAGAGGTAAGTCATTCGGACATTATTTAACAGAAAAGTCTTAGAAATATCTTTTTCTCGATTCCGGCCCACTGACTTTACCATCGGAGGACCCAAGACCGGCCTCCATCGGTCTTTCTCTGATTGAATTTGGTTTTTCAGGATTTAGCCTTCAAGATCATCGAAGTCCGGAGACTTTCAACCCACTGATTTTCCAAGATTATCAGTTGGCACCGTCTGTGGGAAAGAAATATTTGTCGCTCTTGAACTTGTTGAGTTTTGCAATTTCTTTCTCTCATAAAGGATTGAAATGGTTCGGACAAGATCGAGGGCTACTAGCCCAGGCCCTCAACAGATTAGAGATGCATCAAGTAATCCTCATCGCGATCGCCAATCTGCACCGGTTATGCAGGCATCATCTGTCCAACATATGCACTCTATGGCGGCTGCGATGGCGGAGTTAACTCGCCAAAATCAAGAACTACGGAGAGAGGTTAATTTAAGAAGGCAGACACATAGAGAGCATGAAGAAGAAGGGCAAACTCGGAGTCAAGAGGGCAGAGAGAATTTTCAACATGGGAGTCAATCAAGGGGTACCACCTTGCGAAGGGTACCCAACTTGGAAAAAGAGTTGGATCAGATGAAGAAGGCCATGGACGAAATGAAGGAGAATATGAGGAGGGCGAACCCAGTAGAGGATTTGGTTCATAGAACTGACTTTCCCTTTACGGCTTCCATCAATAGCCATCCCCTACCACCAAAGTTTAAAATGCCTTCTTTAGATTCATACGATGGGAATCGAGATCCTTTTGACCACATTGCCACCTTCAAGACCACTATGCATCTTCAAGGAGTTCTAGACGAAATAATGTGTAGAGTCTTTCTTACCACTCTCAAGGGTCCAGCCAGAGTGTGGTTCAGCAAATTACCCCCTAACTCAGTAAGTTCTTTTGAAGAATTAAGCACGTTGTTTATCAATAACTTCATAGGGGGTCAGCGACACAAATGTTCTACTTCCAGTTTGTTAACGATAGAACAGGGGGAAAATGAGAGTTTGCGGTCATTTATCACTCGTTTCAATAGGGAAGCCTTGACAGTGGACGAGATGGATGACAAATTGTTGTTAGCAGCTTTCCACAACGGAGTCCATTCGGATTTGTTCATCCATAAACTCTATGAGCAAGAGCCACAAGCCATGGCAGAGCTCGTCCATTCCGCTCAAAACTTCATGAATGCGGAAGATGCTATTATAGCTAAGAAAAAAAAGAGGACAGAAAATGGAGACAAATCGCCACCCGGAACAAGGCCCTCGTCCAAAGAAGGGACGGACGAATGACAGAAGAGACCAAGACAAGAAGACAAGTTCGTTAGCATGCAACCAATAATATATTCCATTGAACATGCCACTTGAACAGGTCCTTAAGCAAATCAAGGACGAGCCTTCCTTGAAGCGGCCAGAGAAATTGAAGGGAGATCCCAACAAGCGCAACAGGAACAAGTATTGTCGCTTTCATAAAGACCATGGCCATGACACAGATGAGTGTTTTGATTTGAAGCAGCAGATTGAGAATCTCATAAGGCAAGGAAAGTTAAGAAATTTCCTTGGACGAGATCACAAGGATGAGAAGTTGAAAGGGAAAGTAGAAGAATCATCACGACCACCACTAGGCGAGATAAAAGTTATCATTGGGGGAAGTTTGGCAGGACGATCATCCAAGACGAAGAAAGCATACTTGAAGGAAGTGCAGAGCGTCCAACTTTCAGGATGACCGCCAAGGGCGAAGTCCACGGACGAACAACCGATTACTTTCACAGACGAGGAAGCTGAGAGAATCCATCATCCTCATGATGACGCTATTGTCATCACCCTACTTATTGCTGATTACACAACTAGAAGAGTGCTAATAGACAACAGAAGTTCAACGGACATTCTGTATTACCCAGCCTTTCAGCAGATGAGGATCGGACGAGACCAGCTCCGCCCAATGCACTCGCCTCTAATAGGCTTCGGAGGAATGAAGGTACAGCTTGTAGGTACTGTTACATTACCAGTGGTAGTAGGAGCATATCCACGACAGTTGACTACCAATGTGAATTTCCTAGTAGTAGATTGCTCGTCATTTTACAATGCAATAATTGGAAGGCCAACCCTAAACAGGTGGAATGCAGTTACATCTACCTACCACCTGTCGATCAAGTTCCCGACGAAACATGGGATAGGCCAAGTACAGGGAGACCAATTAGCGACAAGGGAGTGTTATCTAGCCATGCTGGCTACGGACGAGCAAATTCAAGCAATGAATATTGAAGAAAAGAAAGTTGTGGCAGAACCCATAGAAGCGTTGGAAGATATTCCCTTAGATGAAAATAACCCTGAGAGGTGTACCAGGGTTGGAGCAGATCTAGAAGCGAAGATTAAGAAGGACCTCATTTGTTTTTTAAAAAGAAACAGAGATGTGTTTGCATGAAGTCACGAAGACATGCCGGGTATAGATCCTAATGTCATTACTCACCGTCTGAGTGTATGCCCTTCCTCCAAGCCAGTACGACAAAAGAAAAGGGTGTTCACCCCTGAGAGAGATAATGCTATTAAGGAGGAAGTTCAGAAGTTAATTGTGGCAAAGTTCATTCGAGAGGTATACTATCCTGACTGGTTAGCCAATGTGGTCATGGTCAAGAAGGCGAACAGCAAATGAAGAATGTGCGTTGATTTCACTGACTTAAACAAGGCTTGTCCCAAGGACAGTTACCCGTTGCCGTGCATTGATCAGTTGGTAGATTCTACTGTAGGCCACAAGTTGCCCAGTTTCCTAGATGCTTTCTCTGGTTATAATCAGATTAGGATGGATGAAGCAGACCAAGAGAAGACGTCCTTTATCACCAATCAGGGACTGTTTTGTTATGAAGTGATGCCTTTCGGTTTGAAAAATGCTGGAGCAACATACCAACGATTGGTCAATCACATGTTTTGTCCACAAATTGGGCGGAATATGGAAGTCTACATAGATGATATGTTGGTGAAAACTCAAGACGAGGAGAGGCATTTGGACGACTTGCAGGAAACATTTGACAAACTGAGGCAATATCATATGAAGTTGAACCCTAACAAATATGCTTTTAGAGTATCATCAGGGAAATTCCTAGGATTTATGGTCTCCTACAGAGGAATCGAAGCAAACCCTGATAAAATTCAAGCAATATTGGATATGAAGCCTCCGAGCAATGTTAAAGAAGTCTAGTCCCTCACCGGACGAGTTGCCGCCCTCAACAGGTTTGTTTCTAAAGCTACTAACAAATGTTTGCCATTTTTTGAGGTTCTTAAAAAGCATTTGAATGGACCGACGAGTGTCAGAAAACTTTTGAAGATTTGAAGATATATCTCACCAAAACCCCATTGTTGAGCCCGTCCGTACAAGGAGAAGAGTTGTACTTATATTTGGCAGTCACCCCACATGCAGTGAGTTCAGCACTAGTGGGGGAAGAGGGTAAGGTACAAAGACCTGTATACTATACCAGCAAAGCATTGAGGGGAGCAGAAGGATGGTACTCGTTAATGGAGAAATTGGCTTTTACATTGATAACAGCCTCTAGAAAACTAAGGCATTATTTTCAGGCTTATATCATTAACGTCATGACAGATCACCCACTCTAGAAGGCAATGAACAAATTAGAGGCCGCAGGACGTTTGATCCAATGGGCCGTCGAGCTGAGTGAGTTTGACATAAAGTACCAACCAAGGCATGCCATAAAAGCTCAAGCTTTGGCAGACTTCATTGCTGAGTTTACCTTAAGTTGTGATGATGAAGGTGAAGTGGAAAATAGCAAGAAGTGGGTCATTCATGTGGATGGCTCGTCTACTCAGCACGTAGGAGGAATAGGTGTGGTTTTGCAATCTCCATAGGGGGACAAACTAAAGCACAAAATTCGTTTACAGTACCAGACAACTAATAATGAAGTTGAGTATAAAGCTCTTCTCAAAGGGCTGGAATTGGCCAAGTCTGTAGAAGCGAAGTCACTCATCGTCTTGAGAGATTCTCAGTTAATCATAGGCCAAGTGAATGGAATGTTTGAGGCTAAGGAAGAACGAATGAGGAAGTATCTAAACAGAGTGATGCGCCTTATAAAAAATTTTAAGGAAGTTAACTTCTTTCAAATCCCAAGGGAGGAGAACATGGAAGCTGATGCCTTGGCAAAAGAAGCCTTAATGAGTGAAGTCATAGACAAATTTGATGAAATTCAGTATATGCCAAATATAGACATCCCAGAAATACAACAGGTGGAAAATAGAGCAAATTGGATGGCTCTAATTGTGTCATACTTAAAAGACGGATGACTCCCAGAAGAAAAAGACGAAGCTAGAAAGCTGATGGCAAGGGCGGCCAGGTACGTTCTTATGGACGAGATTCTCTACAGGTACGTTTTTCCTAGCCTTATCTCAGATGTTTGGCCCCAGACGAAGCGAACTACATATTAAGAGAAATTCATGAAGGAGCATGTGGCAATCACTCAGGAGCCAGGTCGCTCGTCCACAAAGCCGTCCGTGCAGGATACTATTGGCCAAACATGCAAGTTGACGCCAAGGCCTACGTCAAGGTCTTCGATCAATGCCAAAGGTTTAGCGACGTCCCCAAGCAACCATCAGAGTACTTGACTCCAATGATGGCCCCGTGGCCTTTTGCACAATGGGGACTAGACATTTTGGGTCCATTTCCACTGGGTGTAACGCAAATGAAATTCCTCGTGGTTGGTACTGATTATTTTACCAAGTGGGTAGAAGCAGAATCCTTGGCCAACATCACACAACAAAATGTCAAGAACTTCGTGTGGAAGAACATTGTGTGTAGATTTGGAGTACCCAAGGTGCTGATATCGGACAACGGACGACAATTTGACAATGCACTTTTCAAAGATTTTTGCATACACTTTGGAATTCAAAATCACTACTCTTCACCAGCCCACCCACAAGCTAACGGCCAGATAGAAGTTGCAAACCGATCCTTGTTAAAAATAATCAAGACTCGGCTTGAGGGGGCTAAGGGCGTATGGCCAGATGAGCTACCAGGTGTTCTGTGGGCATATAGAACGACAGTGAGAACTCCTACAGGAGAAACTCCCTTCAAGCTAGCATATGGAACTGAAACAGTTATACCCGCGGAAGTGCACATGGCCAATCATAGGATAACAACCTACCAGGACGAAGCTAATGAGGAACAACTCCGTTTGAACCTCGATTTAATAGACGAGGTAAGGACGGATGTAGAGCAAAGGATGGCAAGGTATAAAAACCTTATGGCTAGGCGGTATGACGCAATGGTAAAGCCAAGGCGATTCAACATAGGGGATCTCGTCCTAAAAAGGGTTTCCTTAGCAACAAAGAACTCAGCCCATGGGAAGTTGGGACCAAATTGGGAAGGCCCCTACAAAGTCGTCAATTGCAAAAGACAAGGATCCTATTACTGGGAAGCCCTTGATGGAAGGAAGTTGAAGCACCCTTGGAACGTGGAGTACTTGAGGAAGTACTATCAGTAGAATGCCAGCCTGGAGAAGCATGACTCTGGACGAGCTCAGGGATTAAAAACTTTATTATTATATTTTGTGTGACTTTATTATTATGTTAAATTTATGGACAACGTTATAGTTTGTGTTGTTTAAATAAAGGCATTGGCCTCTAAGGTGCATGCCTCGTCTATGAACAATACTTATGTTATGAACAATATTTGTGGAATGTACATAATGTTGTGTAATTCACTAATTCCCATACTACGTTAGTTCAAATTTACCCCTGAAAAGGTTGAAAAGCATAAGATGAGACAATTCTCTGAATGCGGAGATATAATATCAAACTTTCTTAAGGGAAAAACATCAAGGCATGCTCGTCCAAATCAGAGGATGAAGCAAAGCCAGTGCTTAAAGCTAATTGCAATAAAGCCCAAAGCATACTCATCCATACAATGGACGAAATAAAGCATAATACATATCTGACTCATGGACGAGAAAATGCATAGACGAGTGCATGGACAAAGAAATGTATGGCTGTATTTCAATCTTGTTAAGGCCTTTATTAAAACAATC
The DNA here is from genome assembly GCA_023621385.1 of Quercus gilva. Classification (NCBI taxonomy): domain Eukaryota; kingdom Viridiplantae; phylum Streptophyta; class Magnoliopsida; order Fagales; family Fagaceae; genus Quercus; species Quercus gilva. Next base: position 16,594,450 of record CM042480.1, read on the forward strand.
CAATCCATGGATGAGTAAAATGTAAGGCCTTGACTTCACTAAGCATAAAGATCAGCCAAGTCCATGGACGAGTAATGTTGATTATTACCATTTCACATAAACGAATTACATTTGAAGTTCCAATGAAAATGGTAGATGAATATATGTAAAATATGGACGAAGTCAAGCAAAAAAAAAAAGAGATAAAACTCGTCCATACATATGCAAATGGAAAAAGACATTCATTAAGTCAAGGGTGGATATCCTATGTCCAAAAAACCCTTGTTAAATAAACTGAAATGATTGTTTAAAACCTTGTCCTAAAACCTTGGACGAAGTAAATGTATTGAAATTACATAAACAGGTCACAAAATGGACCAAATAAAAGTACATTAAAAAATTTTCTTAGGATGAGGGAGCATCTACATTGGAGGCGTCCTGAGGCATGGTTGTAGCATCGTCCTCAACATTAATATCCTTAGAACCAGTCTGAAGGAGAGAACTAGTGGCAGTAGCATTCAGATTAAGTACAATGGGGTTGAAGTCTATATTGGGGAACTTCTCCATAGCCTCCATTCTGAAATCTTCAAACCCAGCTGCATAGTTAGTGTCCAAAACATCAGTATATTGTTTGGACACTTTATATTTAGCCACTGCATCTTCCTTCGCTTTGGAGAGGAGAAGGCCATGCTCATCATTCTTCCTCTGCAGGTCCTCAAGACGAGCGTCTTTCTCCGCAGCACTGGTTTTCAACCCCTCAACCAAAGTCTTTAACTCTTTCACCTCGTCCGTAGTTTTGATAGCCACTTCAGCCCATTGCTTAGCCTCGACCTTCAACTCCTGGATCCTCGTCTCTAATAGGATCCTCGTCTTGTCCAATCCTGTGGCCTGTCTAGATGCCGCTATAAACTTTGACATGCCCTACAAAAAAGAAACACAACAACAAATAAAAGTTAAAAAAAAAAAAAAGGGAGAGAGAGACAAAGAAGGAAAGTGAAAATCCTTGGTCAAGACGAGGAATGAGTGTTACCTTGAAAAGGTCGTGAACACCAAAGTGTTCAAAATCCTTAAGGGACATATCATAGCAAACGTTTATATCTTCGTCTGTCACAGCCTTCTTGAAACGTTCCCAGGCTAAGTCCTCATTTTCAATAATATTTGAAAGGACCATTCGATAAGGCTGAGACGAGGTTGACACAATTTTGGATGGAGTGGTCTTGGACGGAATGATCTCACTCGGAATGGACGAGTATACATCAACTACGTGAACAGGCTGTTGGGACGAAGGAAGGGTAGGCTTGACTGTTTGGGACGAGGTATTCTTAGCCTTCTTGCCTCTGCGACTAGGAAGATTTCCCAAATCCAAATTCTTAGATAGAGTTTTCCTCTTCTCCCCAGTCGCAGGACGAGCCTGAGATTCAATCTCAGGACGACCCTCCTCAGCACTTACCTCCTTTCCCTTACTGCCTCTCATGGTTGCCATTCCTATAAAGAGACGAAGAGAATTCACTTAGGAAAATGAAAATAAAAGATACAAGGAATGCAGAAATCTAATACTTACTTTTTCTTACTGTGACTTTGTGTGCAATTGCTTCGTCAGATGGGTTAGGGCCCAATCCCCACTTGGCAAGTCGTCTAAGCAAGACCAAGGAATGGAAGTCCCTATCCGCGTGTAGACGAGCCCTGTGGACGCGGTCACGGTGGAATTTGCTCAAAGACGGTCGTTTAACAGCTGAAATGAAACAAGTAAAAAATTTTTTTAATTAATTGATTGTTAATGTTAAAAGAAGAAAAGGGAAAATCAAAAGAAAAAGGGGAGCAACTTACCCTCAGGACGAAGGTTTCCTAGGTCCCCGGTATAACGACCAAACGTGTCCCGGCCAACGTCTACAGGATTCCCAACCCAGAAGCCGGAGACGAAGAAAAATTCCGTCTTCCATTTTCTGTCAGACGAGGCCAGGGACTTGATCAATCTACAATCTCTACCCCTGGTTGTGAATTGATGAAAGCCAAGGGACTGATGTATTTCTGAAGGTTTGTAACAATAAAGGAACTCATCCACAGTAAGAGGACAGTCCCTTCCAAATACTTCACCCCACAAAATTTGCATTGGGATGATCAATCTCCATGCATTTGGGTTGAATTGGCATACTCCTAAACCTAACCTAATCAACAACTCCCTAGTAAAGGCGTTTAAAGGGAATCTTAAACCCCCCAAAAGATAAGCCTCATAAACGCCTATCCCAAAGTGATGGTTGCAACACCATTCTCCTCATACGGATAACCTAGGTTTAAACTCGTCTGGGATTTGGTACCACTCCCTAAGATTTTTTAGTCTTTGCTCATCTGTCCTAGAAGGGATATCTACTGCAAAACTGTAAACAGTGACCTCCTCCTCGTCCAAAGGACCAGAAGGAGGGACAGTGGACGAGATACCAGCTTGAGACCCTGAGGCCTTCCTAAGCTGTTCCTGTACAACCTCCATAGGAAGCCCAGGGACACTAGAGACATACTCCTCGTCCGTGGTGTTCCCCCCACTACTATCACTACTGCTACTAGAACTGTAGTAGCTACTCTCATCATTATACTCGTCTATGGCTTTATCTACACTATCGCTAGACGAGGAAAGTACAACCTCAGCCATCTTAACAGAAAAACTAAGGACGAGGAGAAGAGAAATACCTGGATCTAGGACGAAGGAAAGCTATGGACGCGAGAAGCTTCTAGACGAAGATCTAGGACGAGGAAGGATAAGGAGAGAAATTTCAGAAATGAAGAGGGTAACGGAGGTATTCCACTATTTATAGGGAACAAACCCCAGCATCTGAAGCGACATGGCCAAATCAACAAGAGACAAGTGGCATGCTCCTCGGTTAAATCAATCGACGAGATTTTTTCATTAATGAATTCGTGACACGTGGCACACCAATCTGTAGCCAACACACGTCTTACATCTCTTTGGACGACCCACGGACAAGGGGGCAACTGATGATGTTATAAAATGTAATCTCCAAAATCGTCCATATGGTTCGTCCATGGAAAAAGAATAGAGGAAGGGCACAACAAAGAAGGCATCCGTCCCCATCAAACCTCATCTATCATAAATTAAGGACGGACGAAGCCTCATCCGTCCCAAATGACGGACGAGACAAACATTCAACTTGAACCAAGGCTCGTCCGTCCTTAATTAAGGACGGACAAGGCAAACATTTTGAACTTGGCAAATTTAGTTCAAATCTATGAACCAAGGCCTCCATTAGTCGTGATGAAGCACCGGTCCAGATAAAGTAACTTCCATGGAAGTTACCTCTAACTTTGATGAATTCCTCAACAATAGGAATGGTTATCAGAGAAGTAACTGTTCCATGTGCACTATATAAACTTTTCTCTACGAAGAGGTAAGTCATTTGGACATTATTTAAAAGAACAAAAGAAAGTCTTAGAAATATCTTTTTCTCGATTCCGGCCCACTGACTTTACCATCGGAGGACCCAAGATCGGCCTCCACCGGTCTTTCTCTGATTGAATTTGGTTTTTCAGGATTTAGCCTTCAAGATCATCGAAGCCCGGAGACTTTCAACCCACTGATTTTCTAGGATTATCATTTATAAATCAATAGTAAGAGGAGAGATTAAAACTTTGAATATCTCTGTTGAAAACACTAGAGAACGCTAGCCAATTGAGCTATAAGTCTCTTGATAATACCACCTACTTTTATTGAATCAAATAACACTTTTTTCTTCTTATTTTTTTCTAATAAACAGATATGTAAATATGTATTATACATGATTTTAAAAAAATAATAATAATTTACGCATGGAAAAAGTTTTCTTCCATGATTGCTTGGAGAAATTTTCACCAGCTTACATGATGACTCATAAAACTATCTATGTACATTATTTAAACAGAGTCACAAAACTTATTAAATAAGTTATGTAACTAAAAATATACACGAATGATCTTATCAATTGTCACATAGTAAGTTTGAAAAAAATTTATTTCAAACTAGTTTGAAGGTAAAATTTTTCTTATGTATACCTTGTCACCTGAATTAGATTACTCCAGTTCACTTGTATAAATAGAAATAAGCATTGCCAAGTGTAGAACCAAAAGAAAAAAAAAAATTGTTCAGAAGGAACACGTACACACATAAAAATGCATCTACAACATAAGTGAAAACTTCAAATTTTGAGATTATCAATTTTCTCTTCTAAACTTCTTAGCGTGATAAAGTTAAATTTCTAAATTTAATATAGAAAGATTGAATTAAAATTAAACATTAACAAAGTCTTATTTCTATAATATGTTAATAATTATTTTATGAGATAATTTTTTACATTTTTTAAATATCTAAACTTTTGCTTATATATATATTTTTTTTTCTTAACTTTTGAATATATTTGAATACAAGGGATATAAAATTTCCTTCTTTTCTTTCATGTAAGGGAGAGGGATAGCTCGTAATTAGGTAAAAGGAAATTAATAATTTATTTTTAGGATAAATAGACTTTTCAAAGTAAAAAGAAAAAATTACTAATCAAACTTATTTATTTTTGGAATAAGTAGACTTTTCAAAATCTTGAGTCATATAAATACGGCTACCACCCTCCCCCACCGTCTCCATCGAGTGCATTGTGACATATATAAAATATGGGCAACGTTCATTATCTCTATTCAATTAAGACATACGCACGATTCAACACATTTAGTTGTTAGTCAAAAAGTTATACCCATGGTTATTCTAGTGACACGTTTCATCATACTTAAATGTGTAACAAAAAAATTATACTCTACTGACTATTTTAATCAATAAAATTATACTTTATTCACCGTACCGACCTTTCTCTCCATTGCTTATAAATACCGTGGCCTTGAAGGCATTCTACACCTCGCTCAAGAAGTTCACTGAGAGCAAATCTCACCATACCTTATCACTCAAAACATAGACTCGTCCTTGAACTTAGAAAAAATATGTCTACCCAAGTCTCAGGGGCTTCATCCCAAAATGGCGAATCAGAGGTTGTTCGGCGAACAGCAAATTTCCATCCAAGCATTTGGGGTGACCGTTTCATCAACAATACTTCAGAGGACAAGGTAACATGATTATTTGCTACCCTAGTTTATGAAGTTTAGGTAGTAAAATTTATAATATTTTTAGCATTTTTTGTTACAATATAATTATTTGTTCATGCAATTCATGGTGTAGGATATTCATTTACGTAAAGTACATGAAGTTGAAGAGCTGAAAGATGAGGTGAGAAACGAGTTCTTTGCCTCTACGGGTCATCTTTCACAACAGTTGGGCTTAATTGATACACTCCAGTGCCTAGGCGTCGCTTACCACCTTGAGAGAGAAATCCAAGAAGCTCTAGAACATATATACACTGCTTTTAATGACAAAAATGATGTTGATGATCTCTACAAAGTTTCCCTCAGTTTTCGACTGCTACGCCAAGAAGGATTTAAGGTTTCATGTGGTAAGACCCGAGTATGATTGATTTCTTCATGTAATAGTGAGTTAGCGATGTTTTTTATTAAACAAGTTTGGTTTTTTCTAAACAGATGTCTTCAAAAAGTTCAAAGACGAAGATGGTCAATTCAAGGAAAGCTTGACAAGCAACATTGAAGGCATGCTAGCCTTCTATGAAGCTACACATCTGAGGGTGCATGGAGAAGACATTCTTGATGAGGCCCTTGAGTTCACTACCATTCACCTTAAGTCCACAGCATCCCTTATAGGCAATCCGTTGGCAGCACAAATAACTCGTGCCCTAAAGCAACCCTTGCACAAGGGCATACCACGGCTAGAGGCTCGACGATACATTTCTGTCTATGAACAGGATGCTTCACATAACAAAGTTTTGCTCAAGCTTTCAATATTAGATTTTAATCTAGTGCAATCATTGCACAAAGAGGAACTTAGTGATATCACAAGGTAATTAGTTCTAAAACCATGATCCAAAAAGACAAAGTACGAATATTTTTGGACATGGTGAAGGGAATACTATAGATTTTACTATATAAACCTTGCAAAATAATGTTTTACAAATAATAATAAAAAAATTAATTCAAACTTCATTTATTAGATTGTTGAAGTGGTATATAGTAGTAATCATATTCTTGATAACAGCAGTTTATTAATTTTTTGTAGTAAAATTTAAAGCAACTCTAGCATTTTGTTATATATTTTTGATTACTTACAATCAATTAATATTAATTGTTATATTCAAATTGTAGGTGGTGGAAAGATTTAGATTTTGCAACGAAGCTACCTTTTGCAAGAGATAGAGTTGTCGAGTGCTACTTTTGGATAGTCGCAGTCTACTTTGAGCCCCAATATTCACTTGCAAGAAAAATACTAACCAAAGTTATTTCCATGACATCCATTCTAGACGATATATATGATGTTTATGGCACACTTGAAGAACTCGAGCCCTTCACTGAAGCAATTGAGAGGTTTATAAATTGAATTAATTAATATATATGGTAAGACTATGATGTATAATGTCAGTCTAACTTCTGTAATTGGTACATGATATTTTCAGGTGGGATATTAGCTGCATAGATCAACTTCCAGAATACATGCAAATATGTTATCGTGCACTCTTTGATGTATTCAAAGCAATTGAAAATGAGTTGGCCAAGAAAGAAAGATCATACCGTGTTAGCTATGCAAAAGATGCTGTAAGCATCAAGCAACTTAACTTTTCATGTTTTTTTTTGTCTACTTTTTCATGCTACATACTTATTTCATTCATGTTGTTTGAACCTTAGATGAAACGTTTGGTTCGGGCCTACTTTGATGAAGCCAAATGGTTTCACCAAAATTACATCCCAACAATGGAGGAGTATATGCATGTTGCACTTAAAACCTCTGGTTACCCCATGCTCACAGCTATCTCTTTCCTTGGCATGGGTGACATCGTTACGAAAGAGGCATTTGATTGGATCTTCAGCAACCCCAAGATTATTACAGCTTCATCTGTAATTGGTAGACTCATGGATGACATGAAGTCACATAAGGTATGCAATCAAAAAATATTATCAAGTTTCACAACCTAGTGTGCGAGGTCTATTTTATATGTGTTGCCAACTTTCTACTTACCCTTTTGAAAAACTTTGGGTGTAGTTTGAGCAAGAGAGAGGGCATACTGCCTCAGCAGTTGAATGCTACATGAAGCAACATGGTGTCTTAGAGCAAGTAGTCCATGATGAACTCAACAGGCAAGTTGCTAATGCATGGAAGGACATTAATGAGGAGTGTATAAGACCTACTGTTGTTCCCATGCCTCTGCTTATGCGTGTTCTTAATCTTGCACGAGTAATAGATGTCATTTACAAGGAAGGGGATGGCTACACTCACGTTGGAAAAGAGATGAAAGATAATGTTGCATCAGTGCTTATAGACCCAATACCAATATAAATGGGGTGACAAAATAAGTATCTTCATAAAGAATAAAGGACTTGAATAGGATCCAAGTCTCTTGATATTCTAATATATATATAGGGCCCATTTATATTAAAGATAAAAGGAAAATCTTTTTTTTTTTTTTTTTTGATAAACTACTGGTTTCTTATTTAATAATGTAGTACTATATTTATAATGATGATGGGATTTACTGTTGGTATATTTTTGTGGGAGATTATAATTATTGTGCCATTCTAGTGGGGTTGGGTACATAAAGTTTATCTTAAAACTTATCAAGTTGTTATCTTTTGCTTCCCTACACTACCATTTATTATATACTGTGAGGAAGCAAGGGTAATTGAGAGGTTAAGGAAGCTCTTTGTAAACACAATTGAGAGGTTATTCATTATGAATAACCAACTTGTTGCATTTTTATTACAAAGAATTTTTTTTTTTCTTCTTATGAATAATTATTATTTAAAATGAAAAATAATTATTCCTTATTAAAAACTCCTTAATTAATAGTTATTCTTTAATCTACATAACAACTTCAACATATAAAATTCAAATAATCATTTTTAAATAGTGTTCCGCAACATATCAAAAATAAAAAAAGAAATTGCATACAACCATTATCCTCCGGGGTTTTGTTTATGCCATCAAGCTTGCATCTACGAATGCAACCATCTTCTTTTCTTTAGAATCATCAACAAATGGAACTTGATAATGAAAACCTTGATTTTTTTTTCCTAAGGCTTTGTCATTAACAATCTCTCTCTCTTGAACATTGAATTTTTTTTCCCCTTTCTTTCCTTGTGTTGTGTTTATGCCATACAAGTTATCTCATATACATAGTCAAGGAAATCAGGGTAATCTTGATTTTTATTTTCTGTTGAATATCACTGGATTGATTTTGTTTACATTTAAATATTTTGTTTTAATTACTTTATAAGGAGAAATTATAGTAAACTATAAACCCATTTGTGGCTAGCTAGGTTTATTTTGACTTTATCACTTTTTTATCTAACAGTGTGAAATACCCTCCGTTAGACCTCTTTAATCTTTATATATATATATATATATATAAACTCTTTAAACCACCTCAAAACAAAAACAAAAAAAAAAAACAAAAAAACAAAAAAAAAAACATTAAAAAAAAAGATCGAAACATTAGAGTTTTGTAAAAATCACACAAACTATATCCCTATGCCATCCCCTCTCTTGTCACTTTTCAAATCTCATTTATCTATAACTCATCTTCAAAACACATCATGCTAAAAGATTAGCTATTTATCAAGCTTGTATCATTCAACCACAACTCAAGATATCTACGGGTAGAGGTGGAGAATGAGCTCGGTTAACAAAAAAGAGCAATAGTAAACATAAACAATCAAAGATCCACATGAAAAAACATTAATCCAAAGTCCAAACACAAGGAAAATCCAATATCAAATTTACCTCTAGAGCGAAAAATGCTAGAGAGATCAATCAATATCTCCTTCCACACCATACGGGGCCCATAACCAATATTTGAACTAGGTTTGGTTGTAAGACTCACAACTTCCTTTTCTGTTATGCTGAGACCGCTTCCTTTTCATTCTTTTGAGTTCAAGCTTTACCAAGTAATGATGCTTGAACTAGTGAGTGATCATCTTCGATAGAAATAGATGCATCCTTCTTTCTCTCTCTGTGTTACCTACCTAAATGGAAGTTCAATTTGTTACCCAAAGTCCTATCTAGAAAGCATCGACAATTACAAATTGGTTCTATCATAGGAGGATGAAAGACGGGCAATGTTGTTGGGGGAAGTGGCAGCCGAAGGACTCTTCTGCTGGAGATGAAATGGTGATGGCAAAGGTGGGGAATAAGCTCGGTCAACAAAAACAATCATGAGAGAAGAAAACTCAAGAGAGAAGAAGAAGGCAAAAGCGTCAAAATTTGCTGATCAAAAAGCGTCTTGGGGTACAAGCTCAAAGCATATGTGTCGCTTTCTCTTTTTATGTCTATATGAGATTTGAAAGAGAAACCGACAAAAAGGATGGAAATCTTATTTGATCACTTTAATGGTGAGAATTTGAGGGGTTACGAGGGAGTAAGAGCAACTAAAAGATTTACCATATATCTAATATCAAATTTTTTATTTTTTTACCATTTTATTTAAATATGATTTTTTTTAATCTTTCATTCTTTTTCCTCTATATCTCTTTCTTTCTCTTCTTCTTTGTCTCTCTCTTATCTAAAGGTATGTCTGATTGGGATAATTTTGAAAAATCTCTGTCTCTCTCTTATCTAAAGGTATGTCTGGTTGGATAATTTTGAACATGACGAAAAAATAAGAGTGGAAAATATGAGAAATAATGAGTGAGAGGGGAGGGAGGTAGAGAAATGACAGGTCCAGCTACTTTCTCTCAAAACCCACCAAAACTTGATCTCCCCAAATTAAGGAGAAAATGGAAGTGAAAATGAGAAACTATGATTTTGACAAAATTTTCCTTTGCCACAAACAAGCAAAGTTTTTTTTTTTTTTTTGGTTCTTCTTATTCCATTAGTTGGTTTTAGGTTTCTTCTTCTTTTTTCTTTTTTTTTTTTTGGTGCTCATCTTACTTTTTGTCTTTTTGTTAATTTCTTTTGTTTTTATCTGTTTCTTCCATTCTCATTTTTTTCCCTTTTTTTTTTCTCTATTTTATTTATTTATTTGTTTTGGATCATTTTGGCTTGTGGTAAAAAAAAAAAAAAAAAAAAAAAAAAAAAAAAAAAAAAAAAAAAGCAAAGTTTTTATACACGTTTTTTTTTAATGAAAAATGGGTATAAAAAATGTTTTACTTTTTGTTTTATTTAATATGAACATAATTATAAATTTATACCAACTTTATTTTTCATAATTTTTCATCTATCTACTTTTCTTTCCTCCCAATCAAACACATATGAGAGAAAATTAATCCTCCTACTTTTCTATCTAGTCGAATCTAGTGAGATCTTGCCAAATCCGGTAGAAATCTAGGCGGATCTAATGCATTTTCACCAAATACTTACCAGAAAATGTTTGGAGTTTCTAGATTTTGTTGGGTTTTATGGTTAGGTCCAGTGAGTCAAGTTTAAGAGAAGAGAACCTGCCAATCAACCCATTAGAGTTAACTGTCGGAGCTGTCCAATTGGTTACGAGTGGGTGGACACCCCTATACACAACAACCCATGGCCACAACTGAAACCCACCAACGGCAACAAACAACATAAACGAAACCCACAGATTCAATCAAACAAAGAGGTAGAGTCAAGGAGAGAGAGAGAGAGAGAGACGAACAAGAGGGAGTCTAAGAGAGGAGAGGGAGCGAGATTGAGTCTAAGAGATGAGAGAGACACTAAAAAAAAAAATATGAGTTGCTACAGTGAACTCTTATTTATAAGAGTTTTTTGTAGTTTAATGTCAACTTTTTTTAGATATAACACCACTAGCGTAGAATAATTTTTATGATTGGAGATGCTAAAATAGCTAAGTAGTTTTAGCATCACCAATATGAATAATCTAAGGGAAGAGGGGGTAACTAATAAGGTGGGTAAAGTGATAAAGTCCAAACCACGTGTAGGCACTATTAAAATAAGTATAATCAAAGGTGAGTTTAATATAATTTCCCTTATTTTTAATATATATACTTCTTCATATTTAATAATTCAATGGTTTTGTTTAAGTTAGCTCTACTAGTAAAGTTTTTAATGGTTGAATAAGAGATTTAGAGTTTAATCTCTGCCTGCACCAAAAACACCTTGGTGTCATGATCTAATAATAAAGAGCAGAATTATCAAAAACGGATGTCATAAGTTGAAACTTTATAATAATAATAAATGGTTTTTTAGACCTAATATGGACCCATTGGTATGATATCATTATAGTATTAAATTAATGAGACTTAATAATAATGTAAATATATAATTACCTACATAAGGGTATTTTAGAAATTTTGACAAAAATATAACGTCATCCTATTAACTTATCATGTCATATCACCAAATAAATGTATAAGAATAATTATTTCATTACAACTTTTTACATTAGAGCTTAACTTCAGTCAGAGGCTGGCGTAAAACCAGTTTTACGCCACCAATGAAAGCACGCCACGTCGTTAACCAAACAAACACCACATACACCTTACCACAAACAAGAATAACTTAGATTAATCCCCAAATTCAAAACAAAAACACAGCAGCGTCTACGTCGCATACGGCATATCAGTTTCCAGAGGAGTCGACGGTATACCCAAACGCATGTCGTCCGCCTCTTCTTAGCACTGAATCTCCACCAGACTCTGTGCTGGAACCTGGAAAATGTGCCGGAGCCGCCGTGATCGTGGTGTCGCACCCTCAAGGTTTGGATTTCGAAATATTGATGGTTTTGGGTTAGGTTTTTTGGACGTTAATCACTTGCTTTGGAATGGGTTTTGCTGTATTTTGGTACCTTGGTGTGTTTTGATTGGATTCCAAAGTGGTTAAGTTCAACCCTAAACAAATCTTATTTTTCTATTATGAGAATCTTGATTTCTTGTTCCAGCTAATTGTTTTTTGGGTTTCAAACCATGATATTCTTTTAGGATGAAACTTTTTTGGGGCTTTTCTTTGTATTTTATCCCCGGTCTTGCGCTGCTGTGTTTGTTCTTCTGGTAGGATTTATTTAGTTAGTATTTCAAGCTCTTACATGAATAAATTATATATATTATGAATATACAAACTGAAGAATTTCTGAATCGGGAGATGTTTCCTGTTCTTTAGTTCTTTAGTTCACTACTTGAAATCAGTCTAATTCACATAATATGATTTTTTTTGATAAATTATTATTTATCATTTTATAAAGTCTGTTATACACCATTTAGTGATTGTAGTTTCCAACCTATCACTTTTGAAAGCAGAGTTAGAGGGACTCTTACGGCTCATGCCTATGATTCCACACAAGCAAAACATTGCCAGTGAATATTGGGCTTGTTACCCCATACTGGATATGATGAAGTTGTTGGACTTTGTATTTTATTGGTGAGGAGAAAGTGTCGCATTGTCTTGTTGCTCTCTTGGTATTCACTGCAATTTTCCAACTCCAGTGTTATTGTAAAATTAAAAGGAAAGAAGAAACTTTGTGCCATTTTTCACCAGAGAGGTTGCTCTCTTGGTATTTTGTGTATTTTTTCCTCACTTCATCAATCCTTTCAAAGGTAGATTCAAGAGAATTTTCCTTTTGCTTCTCCTAATTAATTTTTATTGCACTAGGTGTGCGCTTTGGGGGGTGTAAATGGTAAAAAAAGGTGATGGAATTATTTGAAAAGTTTTCTTGTTGAATACAATAGACCTTGAATTTCATTATGCTATTATATTTCAATACATATGTGAAGTATAGACACAATTAAATCAATAGTTAAACTAATGCAACTTTTTTGTTTGATGAATAAGAATAATGTATTAAGAAACATGGGGAAGGGACCCAACTTTTTTGTTTGATTTATTTTTATGTTTGTTGTATTTAGAAAAATAGAGCCAAAGTTATTTCTTGTTGACAGTTTGGAATTTGAAACTTTTCATTGTCTTATTTGTCTGTCACTTGGAAATCAATACCATGTTGTTCCATCTAGGTGTATAGATGTGGCAGGTAAATTGAAGCTGTAAGTTGCAATCTATTGCCTGAGCTTGGCAGTGCAGAAGTGTGGGCTTTGTCTCATAACAACATGACAATAAACAGAATTCAAGGAAACAATAAGGCGCTATATGGCTTTTTTATTAATTGATGATTGATAGTATTAGGGAAAGAAATAAGCAAAGTTGTAATTGAAAAGATTACATGTATAAATATAACACTAGGCTACTGATTGGTGAACTAATACACCATGTTCCACACCATAGCATTACAACACTTATTTGTGACATGCTACAAACTAAAATTGCCTATATTCTTAGTTCATTAGCCCCATCATATCAGGACAACCAGTTGGGTTTATCACAGCTGGCCTCACATGTTGGCTTGTTGGGAGTCTCTCAGTAAACTCAGTCCTACTTCCAGAATTTGATGCAATGGCAGATCTATGTTAGGGTCGGGGGTAAAATTCTAATAAAATCTCAGATATGACATTCTTTTGAAGCTACAAAAATGCAAGCTCCATGATCATGACAGCACAACTGTTCTCTGAACTGCAGAAAAAATCACTTGTAGACAATGAATGATATAGATTGAAATCATTATATGCCGATATAACAAAAACCAAGTGTTGCACACCCCAAATCAAATCCATTTCACCCATAGAACAAAATAATAAAATCAAAATGGCCTGTATGCAAACAAAATAATGATAAGACAAGTTCATGAACAGCATATGGTTGCTTCTATTCATAGCATCACTTTTCCAATTTCTTTTAAAAACAATACATCTACCACAGCATCTTGTAAAGGTCTTCTATTCAGTGTAGTCATTTGCATTCCCGCCAGAGCAACCCAAATAGTAAGATCATATGTTTCTAGGCCAAGTAAATCAATCATGGTTGCTTCCGTGATACTAGCAATTCCTATGACCTATTAATGCAGAGGAGAAGATGTGAGCAAAAGAATTTCACAACACCCTTGAACTCATGACTTCACCTTCTAAACCTTATATATGGGGTGGGAGAAGGTGCTATCTGATCACAACACAATGAGCATATTATGAGATGCCAATGACAATGATAATGTTCTATAGTGAATTAGACATGCCAAAGATATGTCGTATTTGAAACAATGAATAAATTATAGGTATCTACTAAAAAATTGTTCTAATAAATTTAGCCAAGAGCCTTGTAACTCAATTAGTGATTCCTAGTATTTCTAAAGGTGATGTCCAAAGTTCAAATAAAGAAAGCACGAGTATGGCTCCAAGGTTGCCGCACCCGCACCGGACTTGTCCTGACACGGCGTCCAGCATCCAACACGCCGATTTGCCCTTTTTATTTTTTTCAATTCAGCCCAATTCGCTCCTATTTGGTCCAATTCTAGTGGAAATGGGAGCTAAAACGACAAAATTGGTCGAATTCTGCCTGAAATGGCCGCCAAAACAGGCCGATTCGACCGATTCTGACCAAAACAAACCTATACGGCTGCCGAAACAGGCCAAAATGGGCAGCTAACCACCATTCTTTTGCATCATGTGGCGTTGTGAGAGGAAAAAAAAAAGGAAGAAGAAGATGAGAAGACACAAAAAAAAATGGTTGGAAGAAGAATAAAGGTATATAACAAAAGAATATAAATTAAGTAGGTGCAAAAGTCAATTGTTTCATGTGGGTTGGCTTAGGAATTGGAAAATGAGTAAAGGAACCTTCTTGAAAGGTGGTTTTTTGTTTATAGTTATCAAAAATATTGATTTTATTAAGAACAAATCATAAATAATTGTTTTTTAATAATAAACTCTACCCTTTATTTGAATTTTTATATAAAAAATATTATATTCACTATATAAAAATATTTTTAATAATTTTTTAATTGCCGCACCCCGCCACACCGCACCCTACTTTTTCAAAAATTGTTGAGTCCTGCACCCGCACCCACACTCGCACTGGCACCCGTACCTGAATTCAGAAACGCACCCGTGCTTCATAGGTTCAAATCTCCCAATCTCCCTTCCCCTACTATTGAATTATCAAAAAAAAGAAAAGAAAAAGTAACTAGGAATAATTACAGTGATGAACTGACATCTTATGAATTCAAGAGGCAATTACAATGGAAGACAACAATGTAGCTATTCAACATGTGAAAAGAAAAACCATTTGCACACTAATCAATTCAACAGTTTCTCACCCATATTTTTTCTATTTTTGATTCAGCACCTAAAGCCTATTATGAATTTATCAGGAAGCATGAGTTCAAACATCATTCATACGGGTGTAAAAAGATGGATAGATAAGTTGTCAACAACAAAATTAATAATAGTGACAGAAAAAAGATTGAACCACAAGCTAAAGTTGGAACCATTTACTAAAAGATTCAGAAAATGAAGTACTAGAACAGATATTCGCCATTTGATGTTGTCAACTTGTCATCCACATTTCAACTAACAAAATGAATCCTTTCGAAAGAACAACGGGAGACTATATAAGGGATCCAAATACATAGAAAGCCTAAAAAAATTCATAACTCAAAAAGGAAGCACACAAGAATCATGATTTTGAGCCGAAATAAAAATCATAAGAACCCAGGCTAGCTGGGAACAAAAAAAAAAAAAAAAAAAACCACAATCAGATTTTTTTTTTTTTTTTTTTTTTTTTAGGTTTGAACCTAATCCTATCAACACCCATGAAAATACCAAAAACAGAAAAATCCATACCAAATCAACAAAACCCATACCAATATGAACATATTGATATCCAAAAAATAACATAAAACCATCAAAATTTCGAAACCCAAAGTTTGGGGAAATAACTAATCAAACAATAAACACAAATCATAAAAGAACAAACCTTGACCGACGGGGTGGAGCTCCAGTGGTATGAGGAGAGGAGGAGTTGGAAAGGGTTTAGGGGTTGGAGCTGTTTAGTTCTTCAGGTGTTTTATGTGTTTGAGGATTTTGGTTTAATTGAGTTATAATTGTGTGCACGTGTATTGGTTTTTCAATAGAAATGTGACGTGTCATTCATTTATTGGTAGCACAAAGTATTTATATTCACAAAATGAAAACCCTTACAGAAAAATTTACCAATACAAATACTCCAAGGCAAGCAAGAACCCCAAAGCAAATCCACTTATTTCTACAAAGACATAAGGTCCTGTTTTTTAACATGGCACACACACACACACACACACACACACACACACACCATATGATAGCATTTGGGGAGAACTTCAGAAAAGGAGATTTTAATAATATTGTAATGATTTGGCTTATTTCCAGTATTTTTTTACTTAAACATCTCTTTTTATTTTAAGTATACTATGGCAAATAATAGTGAGTTTTAATTTCCACTTTTTAATTAGTTAGTGGGTGATATGTTAATTTCTCATTAACACAAAAAGAGATTCTTTTTTAAAAAGTACTTAAGGTAAGTCAAACTCTATTTGTAATTTGTCTACTATAAAGAGTAGTTAATGGTATTTGTAACCCTATTGGTTTAAGATTGCATTATGTTATTTGTTAAGTTGAGATTTAAACCCCACCCCCAAATTAATAATGAATTAATTTAAAGATAATAGAAACATCAATCAATACTCAGCTTTTTTCAGTTGTTTAGTTTCTTACGTCGAACCACAGCAATAAGTTAAAATTTTATTCCTCTATAAAAAGCTGTCAACAACCTTTATTGTTTTATCATTCTCCTAATAAAATATTTATAAAAATAAATTCTAAATCAATGCACTAAGCCATTGGTTAACATTTCCCTTAATGTTTTAGTTGATTGAAACTGGGCTTCGCTGACTTATTCAATCATTTTAAGCATGCTTGAGCAGGATTCAGTTTGGATTGGTTTGACCAAGTTGAGTAAATGACATGGATCCTGTGTCGTTTATAATAATACCAATAAAATATATATTATTGTTACTTATATATATATATATATATATTGGTTGAGAAATTGATAATATATTATTGATACTTCTAAGTTTTAACTTTTAATATTGTAAATTTGATATAACACAAACCAATAGCATTGTTTGTGCAAAATCCGATGGATACAAAAAAACTAGAGCAAGGTTGTCCCGTATGTATCATGCTAGCATGGTTCTTGGGGCATTTATTCAATGATTCCTATGATGCGAACCTCATGCATCCCTACAGTTATATACTTATATTAGATCTATATTTTATGTGAAGAGTAAGGGTTATATTTTTATGTAATTAAAATATTCTACAATAAAAATGCACTTTATTTATAAATGAATAGTTTCTAAATAATTTTAAAAACACCATGACAAGTGGTATTGTCAAAGACACAAAGATTACACAAGCTGCAATGCAGAAAAGACAAAACAAAAAGTCTTGATACCTAGCATAATACCTCTCAGTCTGGACATGTAGATTTCAACTGATTCAATCTACTTTTGCCCCATGATGACCAAAGCCTAGGGTTTCGTGCCTAAGGATTTCAAAGATATAAAAGACAGTTTATAGCCATCATCAAATAGAATGACAGACATAGGCTGTGTTTGGTTGCGTAAAATATTTTCCGTAAAATACTTATTTTACGGAAATGCTATTTTTCGGAAAAGGAAAATATTTTCACGTGTTTGGTTGTATTATGAAAATTATTGTGGAAAATATTTTTATGTGTTTGGTTCTATTAGGAAAATACTATTTTCCTACCATTTTTTCACATTTTCCGGCAACAATAACAACAAATTCCGGCGGCAACAACAACAACAACAACAACAACAACAAATTCCGGCAACAACAACAACACTGTCGTCGACGAGATCGAGGGCGATGGTTCGAAGTCGAGGTCGAACGCGATGGTTCGAAGTCGAAGGTCGACGAGATCGAGGGCGATGGTTCGAAGTCGAAGGTTGAACGCGATGGTTCGTCGGTCGAAGGTCTAAGGCGATGGGTCGTCGGTCGAAGGTCTGGGTCGACGGTCTCGGTCTCGGTCTCGGTCTCGGTCTGGGTCGAAGATCGGTGGGTTGTGAGTCTTCGTGGGTCGACGGCGAGTGGCGGTGGGTCGTGGGTCTTCGTGGGTCGACGCCGAGTGGCGGTGGATCGCCGGAGCTGGGCTCTGGGTTCGTGGCTCTCTCTTCTTCTTCGTGGGTCGCTCCGTTTCTTCCTTCCTCTCTCGCTGTTTCTTCCTTCCTCTCTCTCTCTCTCTCTCTCTCTCAATTTTTCGGAAAATTTTATTTGAAGTGAAAATAGGTACTGAAACCATTTTCACCCATCAGCCCCTTATTTTCAGTCAATCCGGAAAAGCCAATCCGTTGACCAAATTTTCCATGCTAGCCAAACACACCAATTTTCCGGAAATGCTTTTCCGGAAGTGGTTTGAAGCCAAACCAAACACAGCCATAGTGACATATATTGTGATACACGCTCCTTCAAAGTTGCTGCAACTCTTGTATGCCTTAGGGTTATGTATCAAGATGCTTTTAGATCGACAAGTGTTGATTGAAGAATTTTGCACCCAACAACTACTCTAAAGTAACTGGTGTTAGTCATGTACTGAGATCTGTGCAAAGAGAAGAAGTCTTCTTCAAGATCAAGTCCAATTGGGGATTGGAGTACTAAAAGTTCAACTGTAGGTTGGTATTTTGGAATAGGTCAGGTAATGATAAAATTCATTATACTTGTAACCGCTTGTTCTTGATTGGTGAATTCTTGGAAGTGGTGACCTAAAATTCACCCGGTAGGATTTTTGCCTTGTGAAGGTTTTCCCCATTTGTTAACAAATCTCTGTGTCAAATTTAATTTTCACTACACCCTAGTTTAAATTAGTGATTTGTTCATGCCTCCACATTATTGCATGTAATTTGAATAATTAATCAGCTTGTGTAATTGAACTAATTTACTAGGGTCAATCTTTAACCCGACATTTCTAAAACATATTTTAGTTCATTTAGGTAAATTCATTTCCTTATATTTTCTAATTTGACTTTTTATCTAACTTTGTTGTAAATTATTTAGCGATTAGTTACTATATATAATTTTTAAGAAAACAAAATAAAGCTGACTAAATTATAATTTACATCCTTTAAATTTGGGGCTATTTTGATTTTTCTCTTAAAGTTTTAAAATGTGGATTGTGGATCCGCATTCCTAATATTAGGCATCCCTAAGAGTCTAAGACTACCAAGTGTGTTAGTTTCAATTAATTATGCCACACAAATTAAATAACTTAAAAAGACTTAAAAAATTAAATGAATTCTCTAAAAATATAAAATATATAAACTAATAATATAAAATTAAATAATTTCCATCTAAAAAAAATACATAAACTAAAAATATAAAATTCATCCTCAGTATTTTCTTGGCATCTAAACATAAATCAAGAATCCTAATTGAAAAATCCCCAAGGCCCAAAGTCAAATCCCTACAAAACCCAATTGATCTAACACTATCATGACACCACTACACTACCTATTGCGGCGTTTTTAAAGCTCTGTAATATCTCGTCCTTTTAAAAAAAAAAAAATTGGTCCGCAATTTTGGACCTATTGCGGTGCTTCCAAACCACTGCAATAGGTTTTTATTTTCCAAATACCTACTGCGGCATTTTAGAACCACCGTAATTGCTCTTTTAAAAAAAAAAAAAAAAAAAATTATTTTTCTCAATTTTGGACCTATAATTTGTGGCTCTTTTGAACCGCTGTAATAGGTCTTTATAACCCAATTACCTATTGCAGTGATTTTGAAGTGCCATAATAGGCCCTGTTTTAAAAATAAAAATTAAGCCAAAAAAAAAAAAAAAAAAAGACCAAGATAGGCGTTTTCAAACATCTTGAATAGATACATCCAACTGAAGCGCCGCTTTAAGTGACATATAGCAGCGGTTTTAGTAAACTCCACGAAAAAAATGTCAGGATAGATCTAAATCTCATATCCTAAACACCTAATAAGGGCACTGGGGGGGTCGGGGTCCCGGGGGGGTGGGGGGCAATCACCCCCCCTGGCCCACCCAAAAAATACCTAAAATTATTAAATAGCCTTGCCTATTTTCTGTTTTTAGGTTTTTTAAATCCACTTTGTTTCTTTAACCTTGAAACAGAGCATAATTTCTAAATGAACTATTGAGAAATCTTAAGTCCTCCACTAGCATGTCTTGCACTGAACTTTTTTAGTTTGTCCCTACCATATTATAATTTGAACATTTTATGTGAACACATTAACTAAAATAATAGAAATTCACATATATTGCACTCAGTGTCTATCTAACTACTAATAGTTGCATTCATAACTTGGGTTTTGGCTCTAAAAAAAAAAAAAAAAAAAAGATCACTCATGTTAGAAATATCTCAATAGATAAATACAATATTATGAATAAGCTTTTTCTGTTTGTAGAGTTTTTTTTTTTTTTTTTTTGGTCTAATTACATTAAATATCACTTAGTATTTAAATGAATTGCTTTTAATTTTTCAAATTGATCTCAAATATTATATATTCACATAAAAATTTGTGTAAGTGCATATATCATATATAAATTTTGCCCCCCCTAACTCAAATCCTGGTTCCACCACTAACACCCAACCACCAAATAGATTTGAACTCAAAACACCTCATTCCAAATCCTCATGGATTGGTGTCAAAAATCAAAATCCAATACACTTAAACCCAAAAAAAAAAACCCCAAACCACCTTCACAACCAACCTATCTCTCGGTTCTCAACAAGAAACCCTATTGCACTACTACAAACACTATCTTGCAGATGTGGTGAAGATTCTCGTGCACAATGCTTGGACAAAATGGGCTTTTGCCCTTTTCGGGAAAATTAATTAGCTTTATACCTCCTTTTCCAAACTAAGTAAGGAAATGCCCCTCTTTTAAAACTTGATTTTTGATAAATCGAGTTAAAAAAAAAAAAAAAAAAAATCTGAAGCCTTATAGTAGCGTTTTAAGGAGTCAATAATAACGTTTTTTAACTCGACTTCAATAAAATCAAGTTATAGGTAAAAAAAATGCTACTATAGGTCGATTTCATTGCCTATAACTCGATTTCATTGAAGTCGAGTTAAAAAACGTCAATATAAATCATTAAAACGTCACTATAAGCTCCTTAAAAATGCGACTATAAGGCCTAACTCGATTTATCAAAAATCGAGATTTAAAAGATGGGCATTTCCCTAATTAGTTTAGGAAGGAGGGGCATAAAACTATTTAATTTGCCCAAAAAGGGCAAAGGGCAATTTTGTCCCACAATGCTTCCCTCTTATGATCTTGAAGGTCTTGAAGCGAGCGAAACCACAAGGTCCACAACTAAAGGTCTTGAGGCAAGTGTCTATGATCATATTGGTCCTCATCAACTTTGATTTGAAGCTTCATGATGTCGTCACAAGCAAGTGCACTGAACAGACTCGTGCTTATCGTCAAATATGATTAAAAAAAAAAAAAAAGAAAGAATAAAAATGAAGACTTGGTGGCAAACGGAATGAAGGATCACCAGTTGTACAATGATCGCATCAGTGGCAGCTCTAAGATATATTTTTAAAAGAGTCAGTAAGAAGATGCATTTTGAGTAAAAATAAAGTAAATCTTGCAATTTATGTGATTTTTTTATTACAAAATTTTTCATTGTACATACTAGCAAGAGATTAAAAGATGAGAAGTGCTATATTTACAGCATTTTTACAACACTTTTCCAACAAATTTTAGGTTATAAGTTATTATTAGTTCTAATTTAAACTCACTACGGAAATTTTTTTTTTTCAATCAATAACAGCTAACAGCTAGTAACAATTTGCCATGTAGGCTTTATTAATTATGAGCATATTATGAACATAGTGTTTCTCGTATAAGATAAACTATAAGTTCATTGCATATTGTTTATTAATACGATGAAGATACTAACTATTGTTGCTAAGATTAAATCTTGGAAATCATTCATTGTTTTTAAATACAATCAACATATTCTGTTTCCATATTCTCATTGATCCTATTTCCAAACAGTGGCACACAGCCACTATTCAGTCCATATTCTCACCAAGGGACACTGAGTTGATTCAGTCCATCCCCTTGAGTTCGGTTCCCATGAATGATAAGTTAATTAGTGTGGCCTCACACCCCAAGCGGAGTGTACACTGTTAAATCGAGGTACCAGTTCCTCTGTAGAATGCAGAGTTTTGATGAAAACGAGTACCAACCTGTGGAGACTAGTTTATGGAAGAAGGTTTGGGGGTTACAGGTGCTGCCCAAGGTTAGGAACTTAGTTTAGAGAGCCATCAAAGATTCAGTACCTTCCAAAGTAAACCTCAAAAGGCGCATGATATTAGCTGATGATGTGTGTGACCATTGCAAAGAATCCCCTGAAGATACGGTTCATGCTCTATGGTCCTGTCCGATTCTTGCACCGGTGTGGGCCCATGATCCATGCTGGAATTTCAAAGCTACCCAAACGTTTGCAAGTTTTAGAGACCTAGTGGAGCATCTGATCGTGAAAGGGGTGGATTTGAACTTCTTTGCCAACGTGGTATGGACGATTTGGCTTCGCAGGAATGCACTTCGAACCAGCAATAAGCCATTTCCAATCCACCTGGTTCTCCCTAATGCTCGGTCTGTTCAAGCCTCCTTTGTTCGATCAATTCCACCTAAACCTCCAGATCAAGTCAGGCACGTTCCTCACCATGCAGGTTGGTCTCCTCCAGATAATCACATGCTCAAGGTTAACTTTAACAGGGCTACTTTCAGAGAAGACCAGAAGGCAGGGGTCGGGGTAATCATAAGGGATGAGCTTGGCCGAGTCATAGCATCCATGGGTGATACCTTTCCTTTACCATTTTCGATGGACGCTGTGGAAGTTTTGGCAGCCACGAAAGCTCTTATGTTTGCCCATGAACTTAGTCTACCAGCCATCGTTCTTGAAGGTGATTCCAAACACACTATCGACTCCTTGAAATGTGATGAAGAATCCCTAGCAAATATAGGGCATCTCATAGAGGAAGCAAAGCAATATGGTCGACAGTTTAATGTAATACAGTATAGGCATGTTAAGAGGGAATGTAATAAGGCAGCTCATAACATTGCTAGACATGCAAGACATGTTAGAGCATCCACAGCAGATGTTGCAAAAAAAAATGCCATTTTACGATATCAAAGACCTACTTTATTATTTTACAATATCATTTTACAACATCCCATTTATTAGATGTTTTATAATTCAATTCTATACATTAAAATAATATATACTACACATTAAAATAATATATTATTTACTCCCTCTCATTAACCATTAACAACGTCAACAACAACAACAACAACAACAACAACAATAATACCGACTAGCCACCACCGGCACAACCACCACTTCACCACCACACATGCCCAGCAAGGTAGCAACCACCACCACCCCACCATCACACACACCCCAGCAAGGCAGAAACCACCAACAAAACAGGAAGAAGAAAAAAAAAAAAAAAAACCAGCAAATACCAATTGCCAAGCACAACCACCACCAACCCAAAACCCACATCAACGCCGACCCAAAACTCACGTTGAAACCCACATCAACGTCGACCCACGTCGAAACCTACATCAACGCCGACCCAAAACCCACATCGTAACCCACTGGCGAGATCGGCAGCGAGATCGGTGTGCTATCATTCTACAAGATTCACGGTTCGGACAAGATCTTGACGAGTCCAGCGAGAGAGAAAGGAGTCAGAGTGGGTGAGATCGAGCGTGAGCGTGGGCGAGATCGAGCATGGCAGAGTGCGATCGAGCGTGGCAGAATGCGTTGTCGTCGTCAGAGCTACGCTATCATCGCTGCCGATGAACATCCCAGACTGGTCGAAGAGAGAGGGAACCGGTATAGGGAGAAGAGAGAGGGAACTGGTGAGTGAGAGAGAAGAAAAGAAAAAATGAAGAGAGAGGAGAGAGAAAAGAGAATATAAAACAATAAAAATTTTACCACATTTGTCCGTACCGTTGCAAATTTGCAACGGTACTGTAGATATGTGGTATAAGATTTGAGATTTGGCACATCTCATAAACCTCCATTTTTGTGTTTGGTGTGGCAAATGTGCCAACTATTTGACATTTGGCACATTTACCACACCTGCTGCAGATGCTCTTAGCGAGTTTTCGGTGTGGATGGAGGATGTTCCTCCGCATCTCTTTGCTATAATTCAAGCCGATTCAGCTTCCATTAATTAAATTACAATGTTCTTTCTCAAAAAATAAAAAAATACAATCAACATATGAATTATTGTTGTTAATTGAACTCCAAGTGAGATCTCAATACAATAAATGTTTATGTATTAGTTTATTTCAAATTTTTTAAGATCTAAATGATTTTTTTTTTTTAAGATTTAAGATGAACAAATTTATACTTTTGTTGTTAGGCTTACTATTTTTTTTCCCATATTTTAGATCAAATTGGTTTGTTAATGGGTTTTTTTTTTTGGTTTAAAAAGACCAAGATATTGTCAAGATGATTATATTCAAATTCATTTTAGCTAGGCTTAAAACTTAGGTCTAGGTGGTTCAAAATTTATTTAAGGAGGGTCAAATAAAAAAAAATTATATATATATATATATATATTTTTGCCCAGCTCAGGGGGTTCATTTGAACCCCCTGGACTGTACCTAGAGCTGCCCATGGATCGCACTCATTTGATTTCTCTAGACCTATGCCGAACAGAGAGAGAATAAAAAGACTAAAGAATAAAAAATACTGTATAAATTTAATGATATAAATTAGTAAATAAAAAATATGTCAGGGTTGTTTAGGCGTATTGAGAGATAAAAATGGCAATTTAACAAAAAGCAAAAATCTTGATATTTTAAGCTAACACAACATAGTTTTGAATCGAAAAAACTACGGCATTTTAAACTAATAGCCATTTCAGTTATAGATGGAAGAGCTTTTTCTCAAATGAGATATAACGTTTAGAGCATTCACATTAATTTGTCTAAAAATTTATCCATATTCTAATATAAAAACTTACTTTTTATATTTCACACAACAACTTTTTAAAAACACTCATATCAGATTATCAACTTTTATTACTCTTTGTGTACATGAGTAAAGAAGTATTAAAAAATGGAATGTGAATAGTAACCGTGTATATCTATATAGTTACTGTAACAACAATGTAAATTTATATACTTTTAAATTGACTGATACGGGTGATTTTTAGGCTTAAATATGCAAAATTAACACTTATCTTATTTTACACACACTAATGTAAGTGGTCAGGGGTATGAATCTAAAACTTAAAACTTTGGAAGACAAATTTAAAATAATTCAAACTTTAATTATATAAATTACAATTAAGTCGGTTAATAAATGGAGACTAGAGAGCAAGACCACCACATCATTCAGGCGAGTCAATACATCCTAAGCCTGGCTTGGAAAAGCAGGCATAGATCGAGCATGGGTTCTAGCTGCGGGTAGATTATATTTAGTACATAAGTATTTCTAACCATCTAAGAAAATGGATTGCATGCTTGAGAGATTATTATTTTCTTTTTATTTTTGTTAAAGTGCAGATTACATCGCTCAAGTTTGAGAATCTTTAGATTTTAAATCTAAAGTTTCAAAATTTGGATTTATCTTGTGAAGTATATTCTGTTTGCATCCATAATTTCTCCATCATTATTTCTCATTAAGAACCACATAAATTTGTTAATCGTGATTGGTTATTGAAATAAAATGATATCAAGACATTTTCATAACCTAAAAACACTTTAAATAATTAAAATTATTAATTATTTTTAAAAAAATTTAGACTACAAAAAGGACTTGACATAATGAAAATAACGTGATATCATTATATTGGATAAACTAAACACTTGTACCAGGTTTATGTAATAGCACTTAATATAAAAATATAAAATGAACATAAAAAATGAACATAAAGACTATTGATATAAAAAGAATATAACTTAAATGAATAAAATTTAAAATTTAAAATTCTAAGGTGTAAAATCTAAAAATCGCAAAACATAAGTTTTGAGGGATGTACATAAGTTTTGAGGGATGTAGTTTACGCTATACCTTGTTATTTTTAATTGAAATGATAGGGCATGCTTGAGAGATAAAAGGTAAAGCGGTTATTTACCACCAGTAACCAAAAAATAAATAAATAAAAATGGGATAAAGCTAGTTTGAAACAACGTGTGGCGATTGGCGAAGTGCCAAAGTCCTGGAGAAAATATAGTAGAGCCAGAATAATATGCCTAAGAAGATGATGACAAGAGTCCCACCAGCGTGGAAACACAATTTACTTTTGAACTTCCAAGTCTCAATGTAGCCTCCCAAACCCAATAGATTCCAAGAACATTCCCTTTTCACCTTTAACCTTTAAACCATGCCAATCAACATCTAATCCTGCCCCGAATCCAACGGCTCTAATACTGTAATACCTCCACGTGTCCATTCTAAATTCAATAAGCCGCCACCACCACAAGTATATATATACGAATACAGAAAACAGAAAAAGCAATAAATAGTTCCTCACAGAACAGAACATAATATCAGAGACAGACAGAAGAGAAACCTTTTAATAGTCCGAAGAAGCTACAAAGAACCACAGTAGAAATGGCGGACACGACAGCCTCATCAGATTCCAGGGACGTGAACTCGGAGCTCCGATTGCCACTTCTGGAGCCGGGTAAGAAATCATCAGAACCCGAGAAGCTCTGCATCGACGAGATGCTCCAGATGTATTGCGGCGAGTTTGGGTGGTGGCAATTGAAGCACTTCGTGTTGACGAGCCTCGCTTGGGCTCTGGAGGCTTTCCACACCATGGTCATGATCTTCGCAGACCGTGAACCCGGTTGGAGCTGTGTTTCTGGGTCGGGTTGCGATGCCACGGCAAAGACCGTTTGTGGGTTCGAACCGGGCTCGTGGGAGTGGTCCGGCGGCTCGTCTAGCTCGACTATTTCTGAGTGGGGTTTGGTTTGTGGGTACAAATATAAAGTTGGGCTCGCCCAAGCCTTCTTTTTTGGCGGCTGCATGATAGGTCAGTTTTTCTACTTCTCTCTTATTTTGTTAATATTAAATATTAATCACTGCTTTAAAATTTTAAAGAATGATACAATGATTTTTCGAAAGTTGTAGAAACAAGTTGTGAGTGATAAAGAATAAAATAGTATTAGTTGTGAATGGGTTTAATTGGAGAGGAGAGAGATCCGTTTTTGACCAGCAAGTGTGATAACGATTGATTGTGTGTGTTTTTGTTTTGTGACATGTTAAGTGCATGCTATTGCTAGGTGGGATTTGATTTAGATGCATGAACAGTATAGTATAATACTAGTTGTGTTTTGTGTGTATTATTAATAAATGGCTAACTAGAGAGGGAAAAATGGAAAAAGTCAAAAAGATAATATAAAGAAAGAAATGGGAAAAGGGTATAGATTGTCTTGTTCTGCATAATTAAGTGAGTTCATGTTCTTGCACACGCATATCAATGCGGAAATGGAATCTATGGCCTTTTATCGTTGTTTTTAACTTATTATAGTTAGTCAGAACATGCGGCTAAGGTTTTAATGTTTTTTTATGCTGCTAATTGAGTGGTACCAAGTTGAGTTACGAATAATCACCATAACCAGTTGGCAGACTTTTTTTTTTTTTTTTTTAATGGAAAATTAGTTGGCAAATTATTTTGCCTTTTGGGAATTTATAAGAGATAATGAGGTTTGGTTTCATTTATGGAATTTAGATCGTATTCACTATCAAGAAGAAAAAGGCGTTTGGTGGCTATTATATAAAGAATTTTAACTACTTGTTTTGTCCATCTTATTCCTTATTGTGCAAGGCTAATATGAAAGCTTATTAATGTATATGTCATGCATGTTGAGCAGTGGTTAGTTTTGGATTACTTTCCTTTTAACCCAATTTAAAGCTCATTGTAGATTCATCCTAATCTTATATTATACTGCGATATTTAGAGATGGCAAATATCCTAAGCCCAATCCTACCTTGCCTAGGCTCTCACCGCCTCGATGAGGGGACAGGATAGGAACAGATTTTGCTTACTGCACCTTGGTTTGTTCCACCTCGTCCTAAAACACCCTCTCCCTCTCTCAATGCTCTCACTGTTATTCCTCTCTCTTCTGCCTTATCTCTCTTACTTAGATCAGTATCAGCTAAGTTCTTCCCATGAAAAGAATCGTGCAATGTCACCAAACCATGAGGCTCTCCACTTTTTTTTTTAATGTTTCTCTTAATGACTATGGTAAAACTTAGATACAGTATTTTAGGTGTAGTACATTAAATTCCTAAGTAAATTTAATTCAAACACATGATTACATTGATCAATTAGGTGCTTGAATATAATTGAGTAATATAATGTATATTATAGCACATAAAGCATTGTAACTACCTTATCATCAGATGTGTTTAGTGCTAGCTATTTGTTAGAATAAAGCTTTGGTTAATGATTTCATACATATGAAATTTCAAAAAATTGCTTAATCTATAGCAATAATGATGATAAAAACAAAAGCAACTAAAGTTCAAAGTTAAAAGATATGGTATGACAGACACGTATTTTAGGAGACCAAGGAAAGTGATACGCATGACTGAAGAGGGGGGGGGGGGGGGGGGGGGGGTGAAGATCCTGGTTCTTTTGGATAAATCTAGAACTTATAGAAGAATATTTATTGAATTTGTTGTCGGTATGCCTATAGTCTTAGCATCTGTCCCTTTACCTAAAGAATATTGAATAAGAAATGACCTCTAGATGGTAGATACCTCGTGTTCTGCTACACAAAAGACATATAGTAATAATACCTTATATTATAATCAATGTGGTTTGAATTTCCATAGTAGTGGATAAGGAGTAAGGCTTTTTGTATCTAGTAGCAATTGAAAAACCTCCAGGAACTTTATTATTGCCTGTTTGCATTTATATTTCTCAGAGCCTCTATCCTATTGCCTTAACTTTCCCTACAAATTTCATTGTCAAAATTTCAACACCAGGCATGAATATTTGCAGGAATTTATGTCCATTATTTGTAGTTTCATGTTCTTAAATCCTGTATACCATATGTTATTTGAAGGGTGCTTAGGTCCAGTATATGTAGTGTACTAGATTCGTTAAAATTGTGACACGTATTCAAAAGTGGACACGTGTTACAATCTTAACGTATCTAGTGCAACTGGATACTAGACCCAAACCTCACCTTTATTTGAATGTCAAAAAAGCTGGTGACAACTGACAACCACTATTGTGTTCCGCAGCATGTGGCAAGATGTGTTTGAGCCCCATGAAAATTTGCCTGTCTTTCCACGTGTGAACTTAAAATATCACATGTGAAAAGGCCCCATGACTTTTTTACATTGTCTTTTTAGCTGTGCTCATTTCAAGGATAAAATGGTAGAAAGTACAAATGAGATAAATCACTTATGTTAAAGCGCATAAACAACGAATATGTGGATAAATGATCACTAAAGTCGTTGTTATTATTATTTTAATTGCTTATGCGCCTCCATACATTTTCTCTAGCTGAGACTGAAAGTAGCCTTGCTGTGATAGTTTATGCCTTCACCAGTATGGACTTTCTCTCTGCAGGTCGTTAGTCTCCAGCACTTTGTACACTTTTATCTTCTTTTCTGCTTTTCCTTTTGCCACTACTTTTCATCATATCCATACTGAAAGTAACTAAATAAATTAATAAATTTGATGATAACTTCTGTTCCAATTTAGGATAAAGCTTACCATTTGTTTGTGGCTTCATCTTAAAAGAGTGAGGCAATATAATTCCTTTTCAGCCAAGGAATGTGCCCACACTATATTGTTATTGAAATTTTGTAAAAAGGTTTTATCATGGATTTAAGTCTGGGACCAAATTTGAGTTGGACGTTCACAGGGCATCCCAACTTTTTGAATGAAATTGATCTATAAGTCCTTTTCAGCCAAGAAATATGCCCACACTATCTTGTTATTGAACTTTTGTACCGAGGTTTTATCTTGGATTTAAGTCTGGGACCAAATTTGAGTTGCACTTTTTGCGGGGCACCCCAACTGTTTGAATGAAATTGAATTGCAGGATTTTTCACCAAGCATCAGACTTGGCCATATATATAAATTATTGGCTAGATTGTCGATATAGCTTTGTTTCCTACCAAAAAGAGAAAGTTGATAGATATGTGAGTTTGCTTCTCATCAAGAAAATATGATGGTCCTCCATTTAAAAAGATTATTTGAACTTTTTGATTTTGCTTTATCAAATGCCTCACAAAACCACATTTTCTTTTAGTCCCTTTGTATTATGCTAGGACAATAATGACTCTTTGTGCAGGCTGGATCCAAAAAAATGCTAGCAATAGATCATATGTGGGACATTAGGACATTGAATGAAACTCTTGCTATTGAAAAAAAAAACAAAAAAACAAAAAAACAAAAGCCCCCCACAAGATTCATAAAAGAAACTAACAAATATAGGTTCTTTGCATGTATGTACATATAAGCATTCTTGTATGTGTATTAGGCATTAGCCCCCATCCACGAGTTAGAACCCAATTATTTGGCCCGATTATTGCTTGAATTTGTCTAAGATAATTCAATTAAAATCATGGCTAACATATTTATATTCTATTTTCAGGTGCCGGAATATTTGGTCATCTCTCAGACTCCAAATTAGGAAGAAAAGGCTCCCTAACAGTAGTTTGTATCTTAAACGCTCTCTTTGGTTGCTTGACAGCATTTTGCCCAAACTACTGGACTTATGTCCTACTTCGTGTACTAACTGGTTTCAGCACCGGCGGTGTTGGCCTTTGTGCTTTTGTTCTTGCCACCGAACCTGTTGGCCCCACAAAGCGCGGCGTTGCTGGTATGTCCACATTCTACTTCTTCTCAACCGGAATTGCATTACTCTCTGGCATAGCCTACATTTTCCGGTCATGGCGTACTCTTTATATCGCTTCTTCCATTCCCTCCCTTCTCTTTCTTGTCATTGTCCTTCCTTTTATCTCTGAGTCTCCAAGATGGTACCTTGTTCGAGGAAAAGTAAAGGAAGCCATGACACTTATGCACAACATAGCTAAAACCAATGGAAAACACCTTCCTGATGGAGTTGTGTTGGCACTTGATGAAGAAACAAATAAAGATTCAAACTATGATCAGCCTTGCAAGGAGCAACTGGAAATTAAAGAAGCAATAAGTGGTTCTCTCATAGATGTTGTTCGATCACCAATCACTCGTACCCGTCTAGTTCTAGCTGTGGCCATTAACTTCTTGTGCTCGGTTGTGTACTATGGCCTTAGCCTAAATGTTGTCAACCTTGAAACCAACCTTTACCTCAACGTGCTCCTTAATGCAGTGGCTGAAATGCCAGCATTTACAATCACAGCAGTTTTGTTGGACAAGTTTGGCAGGAAGCCATTGGCAATAGGGACATTATGGTTTAGTGGGTTTTTCTGCTTTTGGGGAAGCTTAATGACTAGTGTTGGAATATGGAAGATAGTGAGGATGGCCTGTGGGATTTTGGGAATTTTTGGGATGGCTGGGACTTACAACTTGTTGTTTATTTATACAGCTGAACTGTTTCCAACAGTGGTTAGAAATGCAGCACTAGGATGTGCAACACAGGCAGCGCAAATGGGAGCAATATTAGCACCATTTGTTGTGGTTTTGGGTGGTGGGTTGCCATTTGTAGTGTTTGGAGTGTGTGGGACTTTGGGAGGGATACTTGCCTTTTACCTGCCAGAGACATTACATAAGCCATTGTATGACACTATGGGAGGAATGGAGGATGGAGAAAGTGCTTGCAGAGTTGTGTGAAGGTGTTCACAGTGTGTGTACTTTTTGCTTCTTTTTTTGTACTTTCTACGTTCATCAGAATATGCATGTAAGCTTCGAATGATAGGTTTTTTGTGTGTGTGTGTGTGTGTAATATAGCGTGTTTCACATACCTAACTCTTGAAATGAAAGTTGGAATATAAAATTTTTGTAGAAAAATAAGGTAGATGTAGGAAAATTGTAGAGTGGAAGCATAAGAGAGAGAACACGAAGAGAATTACTGGTTTGGCTTGTGAGCCCACGATATTGTGTAAAGCCTTAAATGTTACATTTTAACTTGATATTTCTATGTATTTTCTATGTTACAATGAATCCTAAACTAGTAGATATAAAGATTAGGGTATACATTAATGGAGTTGAGAAGGTGATTGTTGAGAATTAAGGGGATACATTAATGAGGAAAGATATAGAATCTTTAACATTAACCATGAGTGCTGATAAGCATTCTATAGCAAAGTTCCTCTACTTGGAAAGGCAGGGTAGCAATGTAATGGCTATCACATGGTAACTGAAGCTGCAATCATGTCCTAATTACCCAACCAAAAATCAAAGAACAAACACGAGGCTAGTCTTTCACAATTTAGATATCCAGTCACCAATATAATATAAGCAAATGCAAGTGATGATTCGATACAATTCATGCAACCTCTTTTTTCTTTTTCTTTTTGATAAAGAAATTCATGCACATATTAAAGCTGCAATCATGTCCTAATTACCCAACCAAAAATCAAAGAACAAACACGAGACTAGTCCTTCACAATTTAGATATCCAATCACCAATATAATATAAGCAAATGCAAGTGATGATCCAATACAATTCATGCAACCTCTTTTTTCTTTTTCTTTTTGATAAAGAAATTCATGCACATATTATAGGGATACCCCATGAATGTTCGTATTGATTATAGGCATTGTTTTAAAAATCGGACCGGACCGGCCAGTTCAACCGGTTCAATCAGGAACCGACACCAATTTAGTCCGGTTATCATTAAAAACCGAAAATAGAAGAAAAATTGGAAACCGTCAATTAAACCGAAAAAAGGGAAAAACTGAAAACTGCTACAGTTAAACCGGTTCTTGAATCTGAAGAAGAATAAGAAGAAAAACTAGAATAAAATAGAACAAACTTCTTAGATTTGCACTAAAGTAAAATTGAGGAAAATTTGTGTTGAAAATAAAATAAAAGAAATATTTCTATTGGATGATATGTATAAGAAATCTGTGCTTTGAGCTTTGACTGGAATAAAATGTAAAGAAAGACCATCAAAAACTTGTCTTGAGAAAGAGAAAGACTTGAGATTTGAGAGGGAGCAGCCGAGATGAAGTTTACTGCATTACCAAAAAAGTGTGGAAAGAAAAGTGAGGAAAAGTAAAATTTAAAAAGGAGTTTGAATTTGATTTGAGGCGGGTAGGTGGTAATGTGTGGTTATAGATTTAAGGGAAATAAAAAATTTAAAAATAAAATAAATAAAAAAAGAAGAAAAAAAGAAAAGAAAAGAAGGGTGAACGTGTGTGAGCAAGTGAGTGTGAACAATTGCTATATGAAAGTAAAAAAAGGTAATGAATGACTTGTCTAGTCATTCTGACCTTTTAACTTTGGTTTTCGGTTTTATTTTTTTTATTTTTTTTTATTTTAAATAAATAGTTAAAAGTTGAAAGTTAAATATCAAACTATTATTTATATAATTCAGCAAAAATATATATATATATATATATATATTATTTATAATATATATTTATATATATATATATATATATATGAAACTTAAATAGCAAATTATACTTTTTCAACAATCATTAATTAGGAAAAAAAAATGAAGAGTAAAGAAAATCTTTTATTTTTTTAAATATTTTCTTAATATAATTTATGAAAAATAAAAATTCACATAATTTTTTTAAAAATATTTTAAATTAAATTATTTATGACATCATCGGTTCGACTCCGGTTGAACTATAAAACCAGTAATCAATCCCTTTATTGGTTCTTTGACTGTACCAGTTTTTAAAATCATGATTATAGGCTGCCTTCTTTCATGCATTCACTCTTATTAGTTCTCAAGCCTAGTAAGCACTTGCTGTACTTCTTGTCATATATTTAGAACTTCATAATATTTTTATAATACAATGTTGTATTAGATACAGGCATCTTTTCCAAGCCATGATTTTGCAAAAATATTTACAGAAAATAATTTAATCAGATTCTGAAAAACTACTAACACACATATTTATTAGCATCCACATAATTTCAATGAGAAATCTATCAAATGCAACTTGGGATTACCTTTTCATGCCCCCCCAGAGCTGGCTCAGGCTAGCATTATGGTCCTGTTGATTCATGGTTCTAACTTTAACCATTTTTGCCATTTTACCAAAGAACATGGTTGATTTTTGGTGAATTTGAAAGAACCAGAATGAAGAATTGGTGAATGGAAGTCAGACCCAATGGCAAGGTTTACTGGTTTTCTTCTGAGCTGTACATGAAAGACAAAATTTGATAGGTGTAGATTATAAGTTGGTTTCATTTTGTGAGAGTCATATTCAGCTATTCCTTAGCGCCCCCAAAAAAAAAAAAAAAAAAAATCACATTCGACTTTCAAAAACCTTACTCTTTTTCTCAGTACGACTATTTTTTTTTTTTTTTTTTTAATGCAGTTCTTTCAAAACCAAATAAACTAATGATTTTGTTTCTCAAAGAAAAAAAAAAGTATATATATATATATATAAACTAATGATTTTAAGCTATCTCAAACGGGACTAAGTACTCGTTTGGATACAGCTGATAAATGTCAGCGTCTGTGTTTTGGCGTTTTCTTAAGAAACTCACAAGTACTTTATTAAGAAAAAAAAAAAAAAACTTTAAAACTGAGTCCTACAATACTATTCATACATTTAAAGAATTATTTTATTACAATGTTTTCAATTTTTAATTTTCAGTAAAATAAACAGTATCCAACCAGAACCTAAAGTAATCCTACAATGCTAATTTGCTACAGGCTGAGAATGGCTTTGGACATGTTGCTTGCTGGACCAAGCACAATAGTAATCCTGTTATTCTCTTGGGCTATTCTTAAAGTCAAACCCAATTCTGTGACAGACCGTGGGCCATTTTGTCTGATTTCAAGAATCACATGGCCTAACGTTGTGCACATTGTACTGAACCACCGTAACCCGCCAAAAACTATATAGTTCAACTTACTAGAATCCTCTAGTATTTTTAATAGAAACATTTAGGTTGAAATCCCTCACCTCTAACTCTCAAGAAAAAAAAAAAAAAAAAACCCTGCTCTGCGCTGCATATAGCCTACCACTCATATCTGCTTTCATAAGCATTGCAATTTCTTATCTGAAAAAATTGTAATAATAAACGTGTTCAATCGAATCAATGATCAATCCTACCACGGGTCAAGGAGAAAACACGAAACTGTACCTTATCCCGCTTGGACAACACCTAGTACAAACAATTTACAATTGTTTGGTGGTTCTGTTTTTTGGAGGAGGCTTATTCCACTTGCAATAGCTACTGCTGAGGGTGCAACAATTTACGTCATATGTGATTCAAAGTCACTTTTTTGAGCTGACCCAGCTGGGCTACAGGGAAAAACACACTAATTTGTACTTTGTAATATGCACTAACTAGCATTATCCACTATAATATTCAACACAAAATCAAATCCCATTTGAGTTTTACAAGAGTTTACTTAATTTCTCATTTATCCTCCTCTATCCCCACAGTTAACGTACATAAAAGCATCTCCAATAGTTTAGGTAAAAGCAAAATAATCTTTATAATAGAGAATGAGACCCAAAAAAAGGTCTCCAATGGACTTTCTAAATCATGATTTTTTTTTTTTTTTTTTTTTGGCTCATGAACAATAACTCATCAAATCAGATGGGTTACTGTACATTAGCAAAAGGATAAAACTAAATAAAAAATTAGCAAAGAAATGAGTAGGGATGGGGGTATGAGAATATGTGTGTTAAAAAATGATTAAATAATGAATGAATAATTAATATTTAAATGAGATAGAGAAATGATAGAGAATCTATTATAATATGTATTTGAAAAAGTATATAGTTAAAGGGTAAATATCACTATTCACTGTCTAAATAGTACAAAAATATAAAGAAGCTGCTGGAGATGCTTTAAGAAAGCAAAAGAATGCAGAAACTTGTCGATTATATAGAATACTATAAAAGATTTTCTTTTACTTTTCAATGCAAATTGGGTCCAATAGTACCCACTAGATTTGCCCCAATAATTGAACTCTTCCAATTAAGCAAACCACCACTAAAGACCACGATCATAGTCCTACATTATTATATGGGATACTATAAAGGATTTTCTTTTACTTTTCAATGCAAATTGGGTCCAATATAATATTCATGGGCTTATCGGATTTTATTTCAAGTCTCTTTTATTCTTTTTCTTTAAAAATTTCCAGTTACAAGATTCTTACTTTGTCACCCCCAACCTAATCAATTCTGACTCATCAAGTCAGTGTCATTTATAAATGTTTTTACATTCTTAAAAGAAAAGGTAGACGATGGACCATTTGACAGCATGAAACGTGGCCAGAAATCCTATCACCGATCACTTGCGACTTTTGCATCAGCAATGCAATGTCATGAAGACCTTGTTCCATATGAATCAATCTTTGTACATACGCAATTTAGGCCCTATCTATCTGCAGTATTAGAATTTAGAATCATGGAGGAAGAGCAAGACAAGACTATTTGGGTTTGTGAGAAACTGTGGGGGTCAAAAACATAGAAACTAAAGAACTAGTCTCACGTTTAAGATCAACACAACTAATTTCTTAGGAATGAGAGGTAGAAATCTACAATGAGAAGATCAAAAAGATAGTTGGAGACAAATATCACTGAATTATGACTTTATATGAGTGGAAAGCATTTTCCCGAGGTACGTAGAAGAATATTAAAGGAAAAATACAAGTAAAGGCTCTTCTCACTTGCTCTCTCTTATTCTTCTCTCAATTTTTCTGGATCCCTTTCTTGTTGTTCTCCTCTTCCAGTTGTCTTGCTGTTAGCTAAATTTAGGGGGATACTTGTCTCACGAGCACCTTCTCCTGCCACTTCTTGATTATAAAGATAGACTTTTAGGGATGTTTCCAATGTTCAGACCAGTCATTTAGCATTCAATGTGGCTAACATTAGGTAAGGAGAGTTCATTAATGCAAAGGTGACTATTACATTGGACTTTGCTTTTTCTTTGACGTGTTTTCCGAGAAAGTAGGTGATAAAGGGTGTTCTCGGTTAAGCAAATGACCACTTCTCAATTGTGCTATGTTTCCTCGGGAAGATAGGTTTCTCAGATTACCTTAGTATTAGGCCTAAATGACCTCTTCTCGACCGGGGGGTGGGGGCGATCATCTCATGCTGGCACATGGGCTAGACCCATTGCTTGGGTGGGCTTTGTGGAACGTTCTCTTCATGTTAAGGTCTTAAGCGCAAATTCAATCTACTCCCCCACATAAACATTTATTAAATTTCTTTAAAAATTTAGTGATGGGTCTGATGGCATTTCATCTAGAATAATTTTTTAAATTTAGTAATAGAGATTCATTCAATAAAATTATCTTAATAATTTTAATTAATGAGTGTTGGAAAGAAAAACCATAAGCCAAGTTATGGTAGTAAAAGAACAACGAAAAGAAATTAAAAAAAAAATTTATTGTTAAGAAACTTGTTTTTGTTGTTGACATAATTTATAAATCTGAAATTTTAATATATTATATAAGAAAAAGAAAATGTAATTAGGGCAAAGCGGTATAGCACCTTAGGTCTCAATTAAACTTGTCAATGTGGTCATTTAATCCACATTAGCACAGACGTATTAAAATCATTTTAACCCTAATTTTCTTTTTTTCTTTTTTGGTCCAATTTAAAAAAAAAAAAAAAAAAAAAAAAAAAAAAAAAAAAAACCTGCCATGTTAAGTTCTCAATTGGGAGGAGGCTTTGGAACCCTTTCATCGGAGGTGATGAAATTGACCTCTCTGCCAGTTACTCCTTCACCACCAAGCCACAAAATGGCTAGCCTCCGACGACCTTATGTCAACAAACCCTTTGGCGGTTTGTGCACAACAAAGATCTGACCCCAGTAAAAAGAACGACGCCAAAATGAGATTCACAAGGAATGGCAATTTTGAGACCACAGGTGACCATCTTTGGCTATGGGAGTATTATTTCTAGTGAAGGGAAGATTCCACCATTTGATTTGTTTTGTTACTGGACACCGTTTGAAATGGTTGGTGTTGTTGTAGAACAAATTACTAATGGCGGTCTTTAAATTACTTCGAACGGGATTTCTCACTAATAAAAGATCTTACAATCTACTAATCATGCTCTAAATGTCTCAATTATAAATACTAGGAGATGCCAACCAATTTAATTACAAAGCTTTTGACTGAAAAAGAAAATCTTACAAGTGTGAACATCAAATCCATACTAAAGAATAGATAGTAAGAGCACATATAAAAAATTATTTGCCATATATATATATATATATACATGATAAAATTGATCTATGGCTAACATGAGTGTTCAAAAGTCTTCGAGCACCTAACTATTAACGGAGTGTGTACAATCCCATAAGATCTCAAAAAAATCTTAAGAACCATCAAATCAATCCCTTAAGGTTGATAAGTTTAATTTAAATATAACACATTCTTTCACTAATAATTATTGGCATAAGAATTGCTATCATAGAAATGTATTTCTGTTGAAAACTACCGCATTTTATAAAATGCAAAAACTGGTTTAAAGCACTACTATTAAATAATAAAAGCATTTGTTTCTCAAAAAAAAAAAAAAATAATAATAATAATAAAAGCATTTATTTCCAGAATTTACACTTGGATTCATACAATACGATTAACTTATGTACACTCCCGTATAACTAGAAAGCTCAGGTGAACGCCATCAGAAGATTCAGAACATGAATGGTGCCGGAGCAAATGTCGGAATAATCGTCGGCATGCGACTTCTCCTGAAAATTTTTCCACCAAAAAATTATATCCAATTTAACCAATCATCACATAAAATGCCACATAGAACCATAACAACTACCCCCAAACATGTCTAAGATTTTAGTATTAAAAAAATCGCAATTTCAAAAATTCTTTTTCAATAAGGCATAAGTTCTCTTTATCCAGATTGTAATATATATATATATATGTCATATTATATATAATAAAAGTTAGACTTAGACGCCGTGGTTGCATCACATGACTTCACCAAATTGCAAAAATTTTAATAAATTTTTAGATTTTAAGAATAGATATATATACATATTTTTTTTATAAATATGACAAATCAAGTAATAAAATAATGTAGCATTTGATTTACAACTATAACAGTTGTGTCTATCTAAAATATTATTAACAAACCCTAAAATCAAAAAATAGATATATATTTTTGTCCTTATCTTAATCTCCTAAAATTTCTAAGTTGATAAAAATTTTAATTTGATTACAATCCAAATTCTTCATATAATCCTTTTATTATTAATTTATCTATAATTTCAAAAAAAAAAAATTAGAGTATACATAGAGTAGTTAAACTAAAGTAGTTGAAGTGAAAGAATTGATTAAGTTTTTTTTCCTACGTTTCTTTAAAAAACGTAAAAAAAAAAAAAAAAAAAAAAATTAAAAAAAAAATAAGAAGAAGAAGATAGAATTTGATTTTTTTTTTTTTCCTATGTTTTTTTTTTTTTTTTTTTTTGGTCGGTAAATTTGCATTTTATGTCATCCTTTTCCTAATAATAAAGTAAAAAAAAAAAAAAAATATATTTGAGTTTCACCTAAACTACTTTTTGTTTATATCTTCTTCACAACCTAAAATTCTCATTATATATACACACTGTTTTTTTTATGTTTAATTGTTTCTAGTACGTACTTTACAATTATTTGCTATATCTTTCTTTTCTCCTCTCTGCCCTACCTACAATTATTCCCACTAATTTTTTTTTTTCTTTCATCAAATTGAATATATATAATATGATTTTTATCAACAAGTTTTATAGATATGTTGAAATTCTATGTTTAATCACACCTTTTAGTGTTTTTTTTTAGAAGTCAATATATAGCAAGCAATATTTTTGTATTTTTTAATTTCTTATTACATGATTATTTGTTGTTGACATTAATATTTTATTATGGATTTAATTTGTTATGGCTTTTGTTTGGTGCTTTGTTCCATGTAATCTATATTCTTTAATTAAAAGCAAAATTTGCTATCAAACATGAAATTGGATACGAAAGAATCCATCCGTCCAAATTTCTATGTAAGTTTATCTTTACTTAACTACATTTTTTTTTTTTTTAAGTTCAAAATTTTGGATATTTTTTCATTAATGAACTGAGGTTTTGGTTTAATTTTGTTTTCAACCGTTTCAATTATTGAATTCATTATTTTTTCATGTATAATATTAATATCTGGGTTTTTTTTATGATAAAAAAAATAATATATGTGTTT
Source organism: Quercus gilva (assembly GCA_023621385.1). NCBI lineage: Eukaryota > Viridiplantae > Streptophyta > Magnoliopsida > Fagales > Fagaceae > Quercus > Quercus gilva. The sequence continues at coordinate 16,634,701 of CM042480.1, forward strand.
TTAAAGGCTAAAACACAATACAATTACAAACATTACTTTAAGTTATGGTGTTATATTTATTTATTAGTAAGTTAGCATGTTACATTAAGTTAGAGTATTATAGTTTCTCAAAAAAAAAAAAAAAAGTTAGAGTATTATATTTTTATTTATTATTAATTCAGTTTAGGGTTGATATAACTTATAACCATTTAAATGAAATCAACACTAAAACAAATGATTTAAATATCAAAATAAGAAATAAAAATTAAATTTCATTTAAGTGTACAAGTACAATTTATTTTTTAATCTTAAATTTTGAATTAATTCTTTTTTCATTTTATTTGTTATTAAATTTAATTATATTATCAAAATATTTTTTATTAATACTAGTATATAAAATAAATTCCAATCCATAAAAATTAATGATCAATAAAATATAACTAAATCTTGTTTATAATTAGTAAATTACAATTAATTCAACCGATAAAATCTCTTATAGTTGAATAAGATAAGATAATTAGGATCTGAGATTATACCATTTGTATTAATAAGTTATAACAACAAAACTTTAATACTAAAATTCGGTGTCTTTGACCTTTTATCCTATTAAAAAATATTGTTTGTAATTATCCACACCTATTTTATATATATATATATATATAATTTTTTTTATTAAGTCAAGATATTTGTTTGTTTATATAATAAAATCACAAAAATTTAAAAAGGAAAATTAAAAAAAATTAATTAAAACAAATAGAAAAAATGTAAAGTAGAATTATTTTAAAACATTTTTACATTAACGTGATCAATTCTTATTAGCTTTTCATCGGTTACTAATAATAACTCACCACGTCATCATCTGAAAAATAAACGCCATCTGAAAAATAAAAATACTGTAAAATAGTGCGTAACAGTGTGGTTCTGAAACATACTCGTAGTCGTCGCTATAGCTACGAACGAGAACCCGGGCTCGAGACGGAGCAGTATTAGTCTTCCTCTTGGAGTTGGCGACCCCTTCAGAACTCACCCTCTTCTTCTTCTCCTCCTCCTCTTCTTCCTTCTTCTTCTTCTTCTTCTTTTCTATCATCACCATGTCCTCCGATATCGCGCACAGACTCGGCTTCCAGTCCGCCTCACCCGCCGACGCTCGCCGCATCCTCCTCCGCCTCCGAGCCGGAAACAGCGGCGCCAGCCTCGTAGTCTCCCCCTCCTCCTCCTCCTCCTCCTCCTCCTCACCTTTCACCACCCTGTCAGGGCGCATGACCCCACAACACAATAGAAACTTCATCCGTATATGAGACATTAAAACACTATGATGTTGTTTGTTGTTGTCTTTGTTGAAATCTGGGCTTAGGGTTGCGAGGAATCACAAATACTGCCATTGCTGTGTAGCTTTCCTTCTCATTTCTAATTTCTTTCTTTCTTTCTTTCTGTTGAGACATGGAAGAGAGAGTAACAGTATTCCAATTTTTATAGAGGCGAATAACTAACTCGGTGTGTGTGGTGGATTTTGTCTCTATCTATAACGGTATAAGATCGCCCTTGCTTTTCTCATTTATTACCAAAATGTCCCACTACGCCCAACTCAAGTCAAATCAAATCATGGGCTGCTATTTCCATAGGTACTCCAACTTTTTTTGTTTTTTAACCTAAAAGTAATTTTCAAAAGGTAATGCTATTTTTACAAACGGTTTATAACATTATTCGTTGCAAAAATTTCGTCATAAATCCTACGTAATAGGTCGTGGGCCAGATTAAGATTTGTTGTGAATTTGTTAGATATGTAACATTATTCTTTACAAATAAGTTGAATTCATATTTATAGAAACTCTTTTTATAGGTAAATATAACTCAGATCACAAATTCATAGCATTGAACACCTCATCTTTTAATATTTATCCTTATTTACGCAAAGAGTGGATATAGTGAGAAATTATTTTTCATTTATTGGTCATAACTCGGTAGTAGAATTAAACCAAACTATAATTTTGGTAAATGTACCTTTGTCCAGGTTTCAACTTAATTGAATCAATTTTATCCTTCAAATTTTACTCATTTGATTATTAATTTTGTCAATTTTGTTTCTCAACTTTAAAATCAAGTTAGTTTTATCCATAAAAGATGACTTGATTAAGGATTAGATTAACTTGATTTTAGAAGTTAAGTATGTGCTTGGTATCAACTCATTTATCTTTTTGTTAAGAGTGTGCTAAAGTATAGTTATACTTTGAAAAAATGAGAAAAAACAAAGTTTTAAAAAGTTGTATATAAAAACTAAAAACTAAAAAAAAAAAAATTTGTAGCCAAACGGATACTAAGAGACTAAACTTACATGATTTATGTATATAGAAGAAATCGAAATTATCCCCTTTATTGAAGGACCAAAATGTAGTTCAACAAAAAATTTAATTTTAGATATTTATTCCATTCAAAAAAATTTTTTAGATATTTATTAAAATGAAAAATGAGAGCATTATTTATTACTTTATTGGTTTTGGAAGCTAAAAGTTGCGTAGATCCAAGAGTCAAGCTAGGAAGGTCTAATCCAAATTAGCTTAACCCTAGTGGCCCAAACCCACGACCCTACATCTGTAGATTGGGTTACCCAAGGGAAGTTTGGCACCATACCTTCCACCCATCAGGTCGAAGGCCAACAAAGGGATCGTCCCCCTTCCCCATTCCACATTTTTTAAAGCAGCACCACCATTAAATTCTTCAAGATATGGTGAAATTCTCCTCAAGCAAAGCTTCCCCTTGAAATTTTGAGTTAAAAACAAAACTTTAATCGCTTGCTTGAGAGAGCACAAGCCTGCTCGAGTGAGACCACGATGCAAGCACGGTGCAATCGGCAAACAAAGAAGGTATTTCAGCACTTTGAAAGTATCGATTGTCACTTAGACAAGCCTGCTTAAGCAAGAGTCAAGCGAAGGTTAAGTAGTGTACAAGCGAGGACAAATGGTTTGAACCATGACAGGCAATGTATCACTCAATGCTCGCCTGACGTCCACTCAAGTGAGATCCTAAAGCTTGCTTGACCACCGAGGTTAGTCTCACTCAAGTGAGACAATCATAGAATGCCCAACTTCAGAAAAATTTTGCATGCACCCCCTCCCTCCCCCCAAAGGGAAAGAGAATTTTTTTTTTTTTTTTTTTCTTTTCCTTGTCTCTTAGCGGTAAGTGATAGTCAAACCATTATTTTAAGAATCATTCCAACCAAAGTGAATCCCAAAGTTACATTTTCAAAGGAATCTCATCACTTTCTATATAGATATCCTACATATTTATTTATTTATTTATTTATTTTTTGGAAATATTTTACCCATTAGAGAAATTCACATAATTCTCCAAAATTATTATTTAAAGAATTCTAGCTTAGTTGTATCCTAAAGAAGAGTTTTCTTGTAAAGCATTTGCAAACTCTTGTGTGAGGAGTATTATCTTAAAGCTTGCAACTTCATTTGTGTCTCTAATTCAATAAAGTTTTCTTGTTTCTTTCCTTGTCACCCCATGAATTGCAATATTAACAAATCCCATAACTGATACCATGGGGAGGATTTCACCCACCACCTCTTAGAGCACTAGCATCATATGTGTTAAATGCTAAATTTCTAACATTTAACATGCCAAACACTAAAAAACTACCTATATGAGATGCACCAAATGCTAAAATAATTATTTGGCACAAGCTATAGTGCAATTCTAATTATAGCACAGTATGGTGATCAAAAATTGTATTATTATTTGGTTATTTTTTAATTCCAACGGTTCTCACTCTTCGTGATTGTTGGAATTAATTTATATTATTTTAACTTTCTCTCTCTCTTAATATGTCTTCAATGCCTTTGGGAACAACAAAAAAGAAAAAATTGATTATAAAAAAAAAAGAATTAAAAAGAGTAAAGAAACTAAAATAGTAACAAAATAGAATATGTGATGTAGGGTGTATTGTAAAGTGATGTGTTAAAATAGATAAAATAGCTTTTTAATATACAAAATAGCTTTATATATATATATATATATATACACGCTTGATGCTAATACTCTTATAGAAGAATATAAAAGCCCTTCTCATTGAAAGAAGATGTATTCATTCTTTGCTAAAACTCTATTATTTAGTCTTCATCCTTTTTTTTTTTTTTCTTTTTTTTCTTTTTTTTTTTTTTCTTTCACTAACTTGATCACCGGAGTGTGTCTAACCAACTCCACTAGTTGGTCTTTAGTTTAATAAGTAGGTCAATCTTATTTTTCATACTTTTCACCGATGATCCCTAAAATGTCTGGCCTCCATGTTCATCATAATCTTTATATTTATTTCTATACTCATTCGTCCCACTTACAAGTCGAAAATGGAGTTTCTTTATATATATTATGGGTTCCCAAAAATCATATTTAACTCCTTTTTTCTACCCAATACATCATAATTATATGAAAAAATGCACTTGAGGCTATATATATTAGCACGACCATCTTTTAAGGACCAACAAGCCTATAAGAAACCTGATCTAGCGATGATTTTTGCCATACATAAGAGCATTTGTAGCAGATGTGTCATATGTACTAAATGCTAAATATATGGCACATTTGGTACACCAAACACCAAAAAACCTCATTTATCAGATGTTCTAAATCTTATATTTTTTGCAACATGTTACAATAGAGTCACAAATTTGCCACAATACGGACAAGTGTAGCATATGGATTTATTATTTTTTTATTCCTCTTTCTCTCTCGTATCTCTTTCATCTTCTCCTTCAGCTATTCACCGCCTCATCTCCACTCTCCCATACTCTTTCTTCTTCCCTCTTCCCTTTTGCTCTATTCTCTTCCCATTCATAAATCATGAGCCACCATCGATTTCCTCTCTACCATCTCACAAATTCCATCATTACTAATCTATAAAATCTCCTTCACCGGTTTTTTTTCCCCCTTTTGTTCGCTCTCTCCTTTCTGTTCTATCTCAAAGTCACCAATCAGCGTGGGTCTCGTTGTGGGTTCGTGATTTCCGATTGTGATCAGCGTGAGTGTAGGTCTCTAGGTTGTGGGTTTGTGACTTCAGATTGTGATCGGCGTGGGTCTCTAGGTTGTGGGTCTAGGTTGTGGTGGGTTTGTGTGTTTGTTCGCTCCCTCCTCTTTGTTCTATCTCAGAGTCTCCTTTTGGCATTGGTCTAGTTGTGGGTTTGTGATTTTCGATTGTGATCGGCGTGGGTGTAGGTCTTTGGGTTGTGGGTTTGTGACTTCAAATTGTGATCGACGTGGGTCTCTGGGTTGTGGGTCTAGGTTGTGTGTGTGTGTGTGTGTGTTTTGCTTGGTGTTTTGCTCGCCGTCGTGATGGGTTTGTCTTTTTGTCTTTCTAAATATAAAACATCTGATAAATGAGATATTATAAAATGATGTGATAAAATAATAAAGTAGACTTTTGGTGTAGTAAAATGGCATAATTTTTACAATAGCTGCTACGAATGCTCTTATAATACTGTATGAAATAATTGGAAACATCATAGAAACGTACGTAGTAGGGTTGAATTCTACATATGACTAATACATGCATGCGTGTGACTGTGTGTTTAGATTACACCTATCCTTTCTTATAACTCATAAAACTAGTAGGTTGTTTGTATAAAGCCAATTAGTCTTTAATGAATTCTATATTTATATCTCACCCAATTGCGTGTGATTTATGTCAATTTGGTGTTGACAACCTTGATGAAGACCACGCAAAATACTTGAAACGCCTTGAAAATATAAAAATTAAATAAATAAATAAGAGAGAGGGAGGGAGGGTGTACTGTGGGATCCATATTTTGTGAGTGAGGAGATGCATATATTGGATGCATTCTCCTAGTGTAGTAGTACTTAATTAGAATAATTAGAATATAAGTAAACAAAGTATTATGTGTGTATGAAAAAAATTATTTTTATTAACTTATTTTACTTAAAAAAAAATTTAAGAAATGCATTATCATATTTTTAAAATTAAAAAATTAAAAAAATAAAGATAAAAATTCAGAAGACCGTATATATGATGATTTAACAAATAAGGCAACGGTTAATGATCGTGTTGGTCTAATAACACCTTCTTAGATACTAAGAACATAGGGGTTGAAGCCTTGAAGCGGAGGAGATTTCTAACAACAATAAAAATCAAAATATTAAAACAAAAAAAAAAAAAAAAAAAATCATCTTATAAATTATACCAGACAGGTCCTAGGGAAGGCGGCCAATTCAATTAATGCATGAATGAGGAGATGCCCAAAAAAGAGGTTATTTATAGAGTTAGGTTAAGAAATTGGTATGTGGGAGGTGGGGAGCTTTAGCATGAACCACCACCTATGATTATTAAATTAAGAAAGTGATATATTGATTGCAGAACGAATTAGACAACTAATTAATATTGTTTTCAGAGTCACGATTGACACTGTAGAAGTACGCAAAATGTGTCTAGGGAACAATAAAAAAAAAAAATACTGAAAGTGTGCAGATTAATAAAGCGAGATATCATATTATCTTTTGCAACTATGGTGGCATGAGACTCCATTATTATTGGCCCTTTACTTAAAATATATGCAGGTAAATTGCAAGTGTCATATATTTGAGCAACTTAGGTGAAGTGTGTTGTCAAGGTTCCATCAGTTGAACTAAATACATTAATTTGGCTGACCTATTTTTTGAAGGGGAAATCTGCTCAACTACTTAAACATTAGAATTTCAAATTCAAAAAATGACCCAAGAATTTCACTATTACTATTTTTTTTTTTTTTGGCTGAATAAAAAAAAAAAAGGTCTTTAAGGTAGACTTATTAACACCATGTCTCATGATGAAAAAGATAATACCACGTGTACCACTGAGACCTTAATGAGTTTATCGAACCAGTCAACTTTTGTTAAATATCATGTAAAGTAAGATGAAAACTCCTACCATCAATCTACACCTCGTTATGATTTCACTATTTTATTTCAACGTTGTTTATGCTTGTAAATTAACCGTGTGCCTCAATATATATTTTGACTGCACTATTTCCAATTTCGTCAATATATGTGATGTGTGGTTTACAACAGGCAACTTGATGTCATTCATGGGAAGGTTCTCATTCTTTTATTTTTTCTTTATCAGTAGGAAAAAAAATTCCATTAACAAATTCAACCATCCGTTCAACAAGGCTCTATCAACCCCAGGAGAGAGAGCTATAGAGTGACATTAATCTATTGATATGAGACATCAACCATTTTATGGCTGAACGATTCAAGACTAAAGTCATTTGCGTCTTTGTTACTCTAATCCATCCAAGCACTGCACATATTTGTCATTGTTGGACAACCATTTACTCAATTCCCAATCATGTTACTTTGCCACCAATGGTGCCTTCCCACACCATTTCCTAACCAGCTTAATAATTCTATGTTAATTGCCCATGAAGTCCATTCTCAAACCTTTTTATTTTCTTTCGGTAATTGTGATTATAAAACCTAATCATGTTAAAATTCAGTAAACTTAGCTTTGAGGCTACATATACCCCACCAAGGAGTGTCTGGCCAACATTTGAAAGTGAATTCACAACATATAAAGGCAAAATCCACCTTTAAACAGGTGAGGAATTGAGTAATAGATTTTAGCAATAGATATATATTCTCATTCAAAAGACTACAAATTTTATTTCTATTACATAATTATGAGCATTGGGAAAGAATGGTGCTTATCAATCATCAATCCAACTTCGTTTTCACCCAATGAAGCTTCCTGGTTTTACTGGCTTCATCCAGAAAACAAACTCGAGAAAACTAGTAAAATTGACAGGACTAATCGATCATCTCCTGTATAGTCAAGTTTCAAGAATGCTAGCTATAGCTTTCGAGTGTCGGAACCAAAATGCATTTAGTTTGATCGACTTCAATTCCCTCCTACCAATTCCAACTAACTAAAACGATTTCTTTGTCCTAGCATGGTGACAATGCACCTCAAATTCAAATATCAACTGTTGAGTTATTTTCAATGTTATGAATTGCTTTGTTTGCTTCAGAAGGAAGCCAAAGCTGTCCTTCAGCAATTGGCTCATTGGGAAAAATAATAGACACGGCATTGTATGGTCTTGGACCACTTGTAAAGAGCAATTAATATAGTCAGATAAACAGCTGTAGGGAACAAGAATTGTCACAACGTCGTTATGTATCATGTGGCACAAATGTCCAATCAAAGTAACATTGGCTCAAAATGAAACCTAAACCAAATGCAACACTACATTAAAATACATGTGGTCTGGAGAAAATTGTGGCAAAGGTTAACTCGTTTTGCAGAAAGGAAGATATGAATTCTGTGGTGAAATGTGAAGAGCTTTGAATAAAAGGTTAACTCACATATTTGAGCTCCGAGTTCAAACTATTTTGTTTTAAAATTACTAAAACTTTAACTTTAGTAGTGATGGTACCTGTCACTATGGTTTAGGATATTGGCACATTGGGAGTGAATCAAAATCCTTTGCTCCATTGGACTTTGAGCCACTTTCAGCTCCATCAATCATACTAACCATGGTTTTTTTATTTTATTTTATTTTTTTATAATATAACTAAAATTAATTCCATTGGTTCCTCATGGACCCTCTTAAGAACAAAGTTTCTCTCTAAACTAGTTTAGAGAAAAAATTTTCAAACTTTTCATAGATATTTTTTTTAGGGTGTGAATTTTGAAAATCTAACAGTTAAATTTCATGTTCCTTATATTCTTAATATGAATATCAAATTTCATTCAAATCGGATATTATTTATTATTTGATCGATTAACTTATTTTTTATATATAACTTTAGATTATAAAAACTTGAAATTATAACATTTATTTGATGACATAACAATTAATCTTTGATTTTCTTGAAATTTTGTAAGCATTAAGGATGTAACAAGAACATACAATTTAACGGTTAGATTTTCAAAATTCACACTCAATATAAATATATATATGATGAGTTTGTAGAGTTTCTCTCCAAACTAGTTTGGAGAGAAACTTTGTTCCCCTCCTAAAGTCCCAAGTTTCTCTTTCAATCTTCCTCACAAAATAAAATTCTCACTTACAGTAAATTTGAATGGAACAGAGGGGAGTTGATAAAAAGAGATGGGGTGGTTTAGGGGCGGTTTGGTATGGTAGTTTAAGCAATATTTTTCAATTTTTAAATAATATTACACATATTTCTATATACTTTTTTACCCACACGTATTTTTAAAAAATACAAACAACGTTACTATAACAATATTACTAAATGGTCCCTTAGGGTCTCTTTGGTTTGCTGTGTCTTGGTTTTGTGATTTCAACCAAAAAGAATAATAATAAATAAGGTGTTTTGAGAATTTCAAAACTAGTGTTTTCCTATTAAAAAAAAATTTTGATGAATATTTTTGGCATAATCTTTTCTATAATTCTAGTTCCCCATCCACCTCCTCAACCATCACAAGACCGATCAAACTCACCACCATTGCCGTGACCACCCGTCCACCCAACCTAGCAATCTCAACAAAAATTAACAATATAAACACATTAAAAATTGTTTGAAAATTTTATTTGGTTTAAGTTTTCTTGATGTGCAACAAAATGTATTCCTTGTCTACTAAGGAATAGGTATTGAAATCTTATAAAGAGACAATACCATAAAGGGTTTGGTAGTTTGGGCTCAAAAGTCCATCCACATGTAAAGAGACTTTGGATTAGTTTGAGAGAGCCCTAGAGAGATTTTGTAAGGCCTCTTAAACAGATTTCTCCATTCTTTTTTTTTTTTTTTTTTTAAGATCTTTCTAAAATCTAACATATTTTTTCTTCATTGCTATTTTTTTTATTAAAAAAATCTTTCTAAAATCTAACATATTTTCACATTCAATTTTGGTATTTGAGCTTCCCTCTGTTTACAACGTAACAAACCACCAATTGCACATTACAACAAATAATTGTACCATAGACGACTCTTTAGGTGTTTTTGGCAAACTTGCCACAAAGTCTTTGGCTTCGCATTTCCTCCCGACCTCCATGTCAGTCTTTCAGCCAACTTACCCATAGATGATAGACCTCAACTTTCTCAAATGGCAAAGCAACTAGTGTTTAGTGCTGCCTTCGCTTCTCACTTGACCTTTCTACTGTCGCGATTGCATTCCACATCGCTCAGAATAAGCATGAAAAAAATGATGGATGCATTCCAAATACACCAACCATTTCACTAAAGTTTCTTTTACCCGTCCTTGTTGCCTTGGTTGTTCGTTGGCATTGAATATGTAAAGAGGGAAACTTTTTTTTTTTTTTGGTGAGAAATATTAAAAAAGAGGCGAGAATAATACGTGAGATTTAATTAAATGGCTTAAAAGATATTATTTCAAACTAGTTTGAAGAAAAACTTTATTCTTAATAAAAGTCAAAAGGCACAATTCCTTTTTAGATTAGATTTCAATTAAAAAATAAAAATAAAAATAATGTCGTTTAGTCCATTGTAAGGAAAATGTTTGGTTTCAAACAAGTTTAGAGCATTAAGTTCCAACCATCAATAAAAAGATAACGTGTGTCTCATGTTTAGTTGAGTTAAGTGAGTTATATTCATCACATAATAAGAACATGTTTGAAGCCAATTTTTGTCTTTGTTGTAATGAATGGAACATGAAGTCGAGGAAAATGCATGGAACAGAATTTTGGTTCGTATTGGAGCAGCCACCACAAAACTTTCTTTTGAATTCCAAAACTACACAATCCAAATTGATGGCTAAATGAATTTAACATGCATCATTGAAAATCTAGCCACAAAATAAGTTCTCAAACAAGAAGCCTTCTGTTCTAGATCAGCAAGAGATTCTAACAATAAAAAATAATAGGATCAAACTAAATGAATTTTACGTTGATGGGGGGTTCTATAGAATGTATGCATGTTACCTGCAACTTGGTAACATGCAATTCCTACAATATGTCACATTTGATCCAACCAAAATTAGTCACTCAAATTAAAAATTCAAGTCAGATTCACGAAAGTAAAATTAACTAAACTATATCTTCTCTTCGTCATTCATCCAACCTTCTTTCCTTGCAGCTGATATGCTCCCTAAGAAATTTGGGCCATTGATAACTTTCTTATTTAATTACAGCATCCACCCTAGCTAGCTATAGTAACGGAAGCATCTGTAACATGCATATTAAACCCCTTTTTTTTTAAATACATGCATATCGTATATAATATATTAAAATTGAGACTCAATCAAGAATCCGATCATAATTTAATAAAACTCTAATTTTTTGTCAAGTGTCAGTTGAAGACTTAACAATTGCCTAGATTTTTCTCTCTAAAAAAAATAAAAATAAAAATAAAAAAAACCCTAGATTTTGCGTTTAATGCACAGAAGGATTTGGAGGTTCAGTCCAAAAGTTTGGATGGGGGTGGGCTCTTGATTAGACCTCAGTAGCATTAAGACTTGAATATTGAGGATGGTCCAAATTTTCTTTGGTTTATACTGAAGGTTTTGCCTTTCTGTTTTAAATAAGAAATCATGTTCCTTCTTAATCGAGTTTTACCACATGTTTGGGTTAGGAGACAGGAGATACTGTTTTAAACAAGAAATCATGTTCCTTCTTAATACCGTTTTACCATATGTTTGGTTAGGAGATAGGAGATTAGAGGGAAGAGGAGAATCCTTTTCTCCTCGGAAAAGGACCATCTACATTTAAAATGGATGTATTTTATTTTAATAATTATGAACTTTATAGTTAAACAAGTTTTAGCTACCAAAAGACCTTGGTTAATGTTTGCACACATGCTAAGCTATTGACTAAATATATTTTAAAGCCATTGACTAAATATATTTTAAATGTAGATGATCCTTTTCCAAGGAGAAAAGGATCCCCCTCTTCCCTCTAATCTCCTATCTCCTAATCCAAACATATGGTAAAACTCTGTTAAGAAGAATCATGATTCCTTATTTAAAACAAAAAGGCAAAACCTACAGTACGAAGCAAAGACAATTTAGACCATCCTCAATATTCGAGTCTTAATACCAGTGGATGACTCAAACTGCATATGAAGGTATTATACCAGTCCCAAACTGCAAATAAACTACTGTGGTATAATCAAGAGCCTATCCACATCCAAACTTTTGGACTGAACCTCCAAATCCTTCTGTGCATAAAAGACAATCTAGGCAATTTTTTTTTAGAAACAAATCTAGGCAATTGTTAACTTCAAGTCTTCAACTGAAATTTTTTTAACAAAGAAGATGACAACAAATCCAAATGCACCATAAACAATTCCATTTATGATGCAAAGATTAAAAAAGATTTCGCAAAATTATTAATCATGGAAGTTTGACAAAAATTATCATAAATGGCAAACCCAAATCTTGCACATTAGAGTTGCAACATACAACAATTAAAGATCCATATATTTATCAGTTCAATCCGCTGATCGGCTCACATTTAAGGCTAAATATCCCACCACCACATGAAAACTTCTAGGCAATGGAAGAGAAACCATGCTGTCACTTTAGAAACATAGAGAACTATGAACCATAAATGCTACTTGTAGACCATGCAGTTCAATGGATCACAAACTTGTTCCCTTTAATAGAGGAGTCACTGCTGGCCATATGGAGGATACATATTGTTCTCAGGTGGGGTAGGTGGTTGTCTGGGTCTTGCATACTCCGCGAATATAACCCAACCATCCAGAAACTATTCAACACAAAGAAAAATAATGTAATAAATGAACATAAAAATATAAAATAAAATTTAAAGAACCAAAAGAAAAGACCAGAGTTGAATAAAAATCACCACCGTCACTCAGTTGCCATGTTGGCAAGGACCCTTTTTGTTAATTAAGAAATAGGAATTTTGTTGAAAAGAAAAATATGGAGAATATACGTAGGATGCATACAACAATGAGACATGGACATCTAGAAAGAGAAAGAGAACATAGATATTGAAAAGCTATAAGTAAATTTTGGCCCCAAGTAGAGGGGCAAGGGAAGATTTAAACTAGTGACCTCCACTTCATGAGAAGACCGGGTTTATGAAGGCCTTTTTTCTGAAGCTTTTTTTATATTTTGAAGATATGCTATGCCTTATAGTAACTTGTATCATCTTCTAGGCATTCATAGACAAGTTATGAAAAAATTCCATGACCTTGCATTGTTTGTCTCTAATCCAATAGGAAGTTGTAACTGAAGAAAAAAATAAAATAAAATCCTTAAGACTGGAGATATACTTTTAACATAACAAAGGGAACCTGCTTCCATGTTTCAGCATGCAAATGTGTGTGTTTGTACTCATGCTTGTTGGTTAGATAATTAAAGGCGGAAACATTGTTTTATCCTTATGTTCAGCATCTGATGTCACAACAAATTCTATTTAACATCTGAAGGGGAAAAAAGAGTTGTGAACGATGTCAACTAACCTTCCCATCCATGCCCTCTATTCCTTTTGCAGCATCTTCTAGAGTAGCATACCTCACAAAACCAAAACCCTTAGAATATCCCGATACCCGATCAGTCACCACCTTAGCTGTTAATGGCAAAAGGTCAATTGAGAATTTTATAGTCACTACAAAAGATAAAAGCATAAATAAAAGAAGACGAACAAACCATGAACTACTTCACCAAACTGGGAAAAGGCTTCATGAAGCTTTTCTGTGGTAGTACGCTTACTAAGCCCTGTAAATATAGAGTAAACCACATAAAAATCATGAATTATGAACAGCAATTCAATCATCCAAAGCATGCAGGTAAGTTCAAAGCTACATCAATGAAATGTCATCATCATACAAGTATTAATCTAACAGACACCTGTGTGTGTGAGGGGTACAAATGGACTGCATGATGACCAAGAATTGAAGTTTAAGCAGAAACTTTTAAACATCTTGAGAAATAAAAGACATTTAGAAATTTGGCTAAAAGAAAACGGAGTATCACATTAGGCCAGGGGGATATTTCTAGCTTCTGGAAAGAGCAGTAAATGAAACCATATCCAAGCCGCCCACACAACACCCCACCCCCCCAAAACCCAGGTCTGGAAGACAAGAAAAAACTAGTAAGAGACAGAAATTAATACTTTTTTTTCATATATTAGCACAGAAACTAATACTTTTAAAAGGCATACTTCATAGAATGTTGAATTAAATGTGAAGGTTCATATATTGTTTATCTTTTAATGGTAAAATACACACTCACCCATTGGGTCTTGACTCTTGAAACCATGACCTTACCCTCCACCTAGCACTTAAAAGTTATAAGGGAGGAAGTACTAGTTGAGCTAGAGCTCATTGGCATGAATGTTCACATATCTTGATCCCCTCTTTTAAAAGAATTGTGATCCATCATCTCATTTGTTTGTAGAGCCGTATTTTACCCTTCTTGTGTAGATGTGCATGTGTTTATAAAATTAGACTTCACAAATACTGGTGAAAACAACTCAAGAGAAAAGCAAAATAAGAACTACAACTAGAAACATTTATACTTTAAGAAGACATCACTAGGTAAGCTTTAATCATTATACCACTCTTTTTAACCCTAGAGAATTCACTTCTCAGATAGAATATTTTACTTCCTAAAAAATTTAGATAGATACCAATCCCATCCCAACTCAAGAAATTAAGGCAAACTAAGCCAATTACTGCTCATCTACATCAATTCTTCTTCTCTCTAAAATCATCTAATAATTTCAATTCTTAGCCAGAACACTCTACAAAAAGATGACGACCTATGAGCTCAATCTATTTCAATTAGGAAGTGTGCTAACCACCAAAATCAATGGTCCAAAGTGTTAACAACATGTATGCTGAGCCAACAATATCTCATACAAGCTTTATGACATGGCAATTCAAAAGTGCAAGTTGTATCCAACAAGAAGAGTGCAATGTTCACCAACAACAAAAAGGGTAAAACTTACAGTACAAAGCATTAAACAACATGTGTGCTTGACCAACAATATCTCTTACAAGCTTGAAGACCAATTCAAAAGTGCAAGTTGTATCCAACAAAAAGAGTGCAATGTTCACCAACAACAAAAGCGGCAAAACTCAGATAGGTACGGTAGATTAGGTTCCCAATTGAATTCAAACATTTGGTTGTTTTGAATTTAATTGTCATTGGAAAAGATAATACTATTTATGTCTTATTGGTCAATGCAACCAAGTGTTTGAATTCAATTGGGGAACCTAATGTATTGCAACTAAGGTACTGTATCTAAGTTTCATCCCCACAA
The DNA here is from genome assembly GCA_023621385.1 of Quercus gilva. Taxonomy (NCBI): domain Eukaryota; kingdom Viridiplantae; phylum Streptophyta; class Magnoliopsida; order Fagales; family Fagaceae; genus Quercus; species Quercus gilva. Next base: position 16,649,880 of record CM042480.1, read on the forward strand.
AAAGACAGTAGTTATAGCTATAATGTTATCTATATTGCTTATAGCTACCATCTGAAAACATTTCTTGCAAGGTCTAAGTAAGGAGTAAACAAAACTTCCGCCCTAAACCAAAAACCCTTAGAATGCACTTACAAGCCAAAATGTTAAAAATCCAATTGCTGACCAAAAAATCTATTAATTTTTTCATATCACGTAACTATCTTATATCTACATGTGTGTCATAAACCAAAAATAAAAGCACACAATTGCTTCTAGATTTACCACACATTCTAATCCTACTGCACCATCCTAAACAATTACAGCTACAGTTAGACTAATACCAACTAGACATCCAAATATAAATTTGCAAAGGGCCAAAAATGGTACCCTCCAATGACTATTATTATAAAACTCATGGAATCTATAGCCCAAAGCAACAAAACCCAATACAGTCAAATACCCATCAACATAGTAGAAAAAGGGAATGATTAAGGAAAACCCAGAAGAACACAGAGAAATATGATAAGAAATGAAGGGTATGATGGGAATAAAGAGAGAGGGGCTTGCCGGAGACGAAGAGGTTGGTGCTGGGCTCGGCTTTTTCGCGCTGCTGAGCAGCCACAGAAGCTGAAGGAGGATTGAAAGGTGGGGTGAAAGTGGTGGAGAACAAACGCCTGAAGCCGCGAGGCGCAGCAGCCGCCGCCACCGCGGTTCTCAAAGCCATGGCCATGGGCTTTAGTTTAAACCCTCTAAGACCAAAGAAGAGATTTTTCTAGAAAGACGAAAAGGTGGGGTTACAACTTACAACTTATGTAATGTATAAGAGAGAATTGGAGGGTACAACTGAAATTATTAAAGTGGCCTCCATTTGATTTCTTTTTCTTTTTCTTTTTATTTTTCTTAATAATGGATTTTTTTTTTTTTAAAAAAAAAAAAACCAATAATGGAGGTTATTCGTTTTAATCATATGCACTTAAGTGTTAGTGAAAATATTTAAAAAAACATGAGGATGATTTTATAAATCATCATATAATGCATTGGAGGAGATTCAAAAAACTTTGTCTCCTCTCATAAAAGTTATTAAAAGTTGAACTTAAAATGAAGTTAGACTACTGAATCGATATTCTTTATAATGTCTAACGTTTAGGATTCTAAACTCACCTCCCAATTTTTCATATTTACTTTGAAAAATTAAAAACAAAATTTAACTCAAACTTATTGCTTTAAAAGAGTCTTTTACTCATTTGGTAAAAGTTATTTTGAAATTTAAAAAAGTTAGTACTTAAAAAAAAAAAAATAGTGTGATAATGCATTACAAAATGGGTACTCCTCCAATATAGTCAGTATGTCCAATTTGAACTTCATCTCTTTGAGAGAGTGAGATGCCCCTGGACTAAAAGACCTTTCACTTTAATTTGATAAGTAATGTTACCAACTTGTTAGTGAGAGGATTATTTTGTTAGTGTGGGTGTGTGTTTCAAATACTTTGCCTTAAAGTTGTTTGTCCCACATTGGTTAAAAGTGAGCTACCCTTATGTTTATAAATCATTGTCCTTCTTAGCTTAGGTGATAACTAAAGATAATTGGCTAGGTATTGGAATTGGGCTTGGGTTTGTTTGTATCACTCTTGGGATTGTTCTACTCCAAGTGGCGCAACTCAGTTTTTAAGAACAACATCATTGCCGTGACTCTATAGCTTTGTGAAATGTTTCTTAACTCTATTTATTTTTCTGTTATTGCTAATTTTTAGGGTTATTTTGTTGAATCGAAACTTGTTTTTTCATAGCTATTTTCCAACACATTCAACTACTGTTCATATGCATTGATCTTTTTCATTCAACTTTAAACTTATTTCTTTATGTACAACTTTTTAATATATATATATATATATATATTTTAGTACAAATATACTTTAGCTTTTCTGCATACTTTAGCTCTTTGGCATAGTCTTCTGTTGGTAGAACTGATAATAGCGAGTGTTGGAGGCCTCCACCTCATGGGAATTATAAAATTAATTGGGCTTTCCTAGCTTTGAAATTGCATAGATGTTATGGGCTTGGGGTTGGTTGTGGGAGATTCGGATTCCTGCAGCCTAGTGATTTCGACAAAAAGTTTTAAGATATCTATGTTATATGATAATTTGGTTTCCTATGAATCCTATGTTTCTGGTACTCTAGATATGATACAGTTTTCTTTGGACCTCGGGCTTCTTGATGTGTTCTTTGAATTAATGGAGAATAGGACTCTATGGTTGCCCATCTGGTTGAAAGATATGTACGTTAAAGTTATAGTCTCCACTCTCCAACCCGGTCTTATCAGTTTCAGTTGGTGTCAAAGTCTAGTAATAGGGTAGCACAGTAATTAACCTTACTAGCATGTAGCCCGTGTTTATGCACAAAAATATTCAATCATATATGATGAAAAGGGAAAATTTTGAAGAATTACATAGAAACTAAAAATCTCATCAACAACAAAAAATAAATAAATAAATAAAACATTAAACCCTTAAAAAATAGAGTATCATAACAATTAGACAAAGAATGATGCGCAAAAGGTAGAAGCCTATTTTAATTTGACAATTCCACTCTCATATCGTTGAAATAATAATTTTACTACCTTCATAATTGCTAGTGATCAGTCGAAAAAAACACAGGATCATCATTCCGTGTATATGACGATCCAAACAAGCATTACGCATTTATTGCATGCATTGATGATAAAAAGTAATGGACGAAGCAACGGTAACAAATAAGTTGTGTACTTCAAAGCTCCCATTCATGACATACTAGTCGTTGCCCATAAATGTCAGAATTCATTATCCATAAAGAAGGGAAAACAACTATAAAAGAAGGGGACAACATAATCCAAAAGAACACACAAATACTCACCCAAAAATTGCTCCAAGCCATTTTTCTCTCTACATCATTCTCTTCCTTTCTGACTTAAGCATCGAAATGTTTTTGGCAAACACCACACTAGTGTATTACACTTCTTTCTCAAGTTTTCTTATAGGCTTGGATCGAAGATATGACACACCGCGGGATCGTCCATCCTGTGAGACGAGGTCCTCAACTTGGTGATTTTTTGCATCATCAATTTGGCGTCGACTGTGGGGACGCTGATCATTTAAAGCCATCTTCCCTAAGTGACGAAAGAGAACCTCATAGCACGAGATGGATGCTAAACAAGCTGCACAAAAAATCCAACCCTGACAGCCACCTGGAGGAAGTGACTCACAAGAACGAAGAACTGAGGAGAGATGCTGAATCCCAGAATGAGGAACGACAGTGGATCCTGGAGAACCAAAATGAAGAAAAGCGTCGAAGGATCGAAGGAAACCACAACGAGGAAGGATTGGATAGCCAAGCAAACAGAAGGACGAGAACGCCAGAAGAAAACTCGTCAAGAATGGAGAACGAGCTTCGCAACATAAGGAAGGAGATGGACAAACTTAGGAATATAGTAAAAGACAGAGCTGTGGAGAACTTGGACAGGGTGTGGTTTGGCAAACTGCCTTCAAGCACCATTGCAAACTTCGATCAGCTCAGCAAAGGTTTTGTTCGTCATTTCATTGGCAGACAACAACATAAGAAGCCAACTGGGCATCTTCTCAATATACGCCAAGTAGAGGGAGAATCATTGAGCCAATACATGATGTGCTTCAACAAAGAGTTGTTGTAAGTGGACGAAAAGGAAGACCAAGTAATCCTAATGACCTTCTAAGCAGGATTGCTACCAGGAGATTTCTTCTTCTCAATCACCAAGAGTCTGCCAAAAACGGTAGCGAAATTACTTCACAAGGCCCAGAAATATATGAATACAAAGGGCGCAGTAATAGCCAAAGGAGTGACGACTAAAAGGAAAAGAGATGAAGGAACCAATCACAACCCTAATAGGAAAAAGGAAACACGAGGTACTGGGCATGCATTGGATAAAAAAGAAGAACTTCCCTGATTGGAGACCTAAGTTTACTAGTTTCACTCCTCTAGTGATGCCTATCGAGCAAGTATTGATGCAAATAAAGGACGAACCAGCTCTGCAATGGCCCAGACCTATTCATGCCCCAGCAAAAGTAAGAGACAAAAGCAAGTAATGCAGGTTCCACCAGGACCACGAGCATCGCACTAACGAATGTAGGCACCTAAAGGACTAAGTAGAAACATTAATTTGTCAGGAAAAATTATAGAAGTTCATACAAAGAACGAAGCTATATAGAAGATAACAGAGGGACGAGAAGGAAAAGGAGCTAGAGACCGAGGGCAATAAAGCCCTCATAAGAGAAATAAGGATGATCTCAGGAGGATTGGTAGCAGAAGGATCCTCCAAATCACTGAAGAAGGCATATGCCAGAGAGGTAAACAATGTACACTCATGGTTCCCACCTTTAAAAATGCCTAGATACAGCGAACCAGACATCATCTTTTCTGAGGACGCTTGTGGCATTAGACAACCCCATGATGATCTGTTAGTTATAATATTCAGGATGGAAGAGTTCAACATGCATTAGCTACTGATAGATAATGGAAGCTCAGTAGATATCATCTATTCGCCAGCCTTCCAACAAATGAAGCTGAACAAGGAAAGGTTTCGACCATTCACTTCCCCACTGGTGAGTTTCACAGGGGACAAGTTTATTCCCAAAGGTGTTGTTAAGCTAATCATAATTGCAAGCTTATCCAGCACAAGTCTTCAAGTAGATTGACTTCCTTGTGGTAGATTGCCCATCAACATACAATGTCATCCTTGGACGACCAATGCTCAACAAGTTGAAAGCGGCAATGTCAACCTACTACCTGAAAGTTAAATTCCCTACAACCTATGGCATAGGGGAAATCAGAGGAGACCAAGTCCTAGCAAAAGAATGCTATCAAGCTGCCTTAGCATCAGGGGATAACCACACATGGATGATAGACAAACTTGAACCAGTGCCCGAACCATTAGAAGTACCATAGGAAATTAAGGTCGTCCCTAGAGATCCGTCCAAATTCTTGAAAATAGATTTAGCACTCTCAGCCCCAAAGAAGACGAAGATGACAAACTTCCTAAGAGAGAACTAAGATGTTTTCGCTTGGAAGCACGAAGATATGCTAGGAATCGACAGATGAGTCATCCAACATCATCTCAATGTTAATTAGGAGTGCAAACCAGTGCAGTAAAGACAAATAATATTTGCACCTGAACGTAATAAGGTAGTAACAGAGGAAGTTGAAAAACTCTTGGAGGCAGGCTTCATGAGGGAAGTATTCTACCCTAAATGGTTAGCCAATGTAGTGATGGTAAAGAAGAACAACGGCAAGTGGAAAATGTGTGTCGACTTCACATATCTCAGCAAAACATGCCCAAAGGATAGCTTCTATAACATCTCAACCTAATTGCATTATTAATTTTATGGGTTTATACTTAGTATTATCTTAATTACTTGAAGTGAATAAAGCTTTGATATTGTGATATTATAAAAGATATATGCTCTTTTAATGATAGAAAGAAGTTTATAAATGTAAGGGTTTATATGTAAAGTTATATTGTTGTTTGATTCTTTCTAGAATATAAGCTTATAAGAGGGGGTGGGGGGAGTAAATTTTAAAAAGTTGTAAGGTGAGTCATCAGCTCACTTTTCTCCTTAGCAAACACATGCCCCACCCAAAATCCTTTTCTCTTGTCTTCTTTGCTGCACCAGAACATTTTCTTATTCTTCTTTCTTTGCTCTTTTCTATTCATTTCCTTTGCTCTTACACAGTAGCACCATCTCGCACACCAACAGCCCTCCCTCTCTCACCAAAACCATATATCTCTCCCTAAAGAAGAAACTAAAAGATTTACACTAAAGTTTCAGCTTCAAAGTTTGTGGGTAAGTAAATAAAACCTTATCTTATTTTGGGTATTTTGATAGTATAATTGTTTTATTTATTTTCCCATCTTTATTCTCTAATCTGATTGTAGAAGCTGAAATTGTGATTTTGCGTTAGTAATTTGAAAGATTGATGATATTATGGTCAATTGGATGCTTATTAACGTATTTTAATATGTATAGTATAGGTATAAAAATACCCAAATGACATGAATGCCAATTGCGCTTATTTGATGATTTTGTGAGAAAATATGTTATAGCTGTCATTGTGACAAATTTGGTGATTACAAAATGAAAAATCTATATTAAATCACTTTCTGTGAATTAAGATGATAGGAGTAGTTTTTATAAATTCTAAGACACACATGGTTGTAATGGAAGTAGTCTCACAGCATTTGGATTGATATAAAAATAAAGGTTTAATTTCTAAGTTGCATGAAATTCTGTTAAGATAGATTTGAGCATGTTGCCTTGTATCATTTTTAATAAATCATGGTTTATGCTTTGTCTTTGAAATTGATATGGTATTTACTAGACATTTAGAGGAGTGGCTCTGTAAAATTGTATGAAGATTGGATGCGTTTGGATAGCCCATTTGTATTTTACAAAAAAGGCATATGCTACTAAAATGAGCAGTAAATAGTAAATGATGCACCGGACTTTGATGATTTAATTCTAAAGTTAGGGCAAATGTTTTGAGTTATAATTTAATATGCTTATCTTTTGGTATGTCTAGATCATAGATAAATTTTGTATGCCTTGATTTCTCTATGGTTTGATACATAATGTGTTCGATGAATGTATTTTGTATTTGGGGGAACCTTTAGAGATGGGAATTAAGATTTTATTGAGTTTGAGAGTTAGGTTATGATTGATATATAAGTTTATATATTTAGGAAGAGTTGTTAGTAATAAGTTTTGGTCTTTCATTTAGGTGACGAGAACGAGAACATGGACACTTGAGCTCCTCTTATACAAATCTCTCGCGTCTTTTGTTTTCAGATAAGGGATATGTGACATGTGTGTTTGATATATATAAGAATTATTTAGAAAATTTTTATCCATCAAAACCTTTTAATTAAAGATATTACATATAAGCAAGATTTAAGTAAAGATATATGTTCGTGACTTATTGAATCTTATATATATAATAATTTTAGCATATTAATGCTATTACTTATATCACGAACATAATAATTAAGAATGAAGTGGATATGTTACTATTATGAAATATTTATGTAAAAGCATAATTTTCAAAAAAATATAGTTTTCGCGGTTATTCCATTGTTATGATCTGAACTCAACCAGTAGGGATTATAGTACGAGTATTTCCATGGAGATTTTGATTGGCCAATATAAGTGATAAGGACTCTGCTATACCCGCCTTTGTTGGGAACAGCCAACTTGTGGAGGATGCCAACCGACCCCTATGGTTGATGATATGATCACACTGAAAGGGGTGATACTTTTTTATATGATCTTAGGATTTCCTAGCATTGTGGGGAATGCTGGATGCCTGGCACTATGTGTTGAAAGCCTCCCAAAGTTGTGACAGACTTACAATTGGACTGACTAATATGTATTATAAATGAGCTATTAAGCTATTTGGAAATTATAAAAAAAGTATGATGATAAGAAAAGTATGTTGAATGTGTTATAAATCTGATGGAAAGTTTATGATAAAGTATTTTATAGTTTATTTAAAGATAAGGTTACTGAATTATTTTAAGTTCCTTATTATGTCCTTTTATTATTATATGAAAGGAAAATGAAGTATTTTCATTTGAAAGTTCCTAAGTTATTTTAAGAATAGTATGAAGATTATTTATCAAAGTTGACATATCCATAAAATATTTTATTTACATGCATTCTTATTAAATGCTCATGGAGCTTAAAACCTTACTAGACTTCGCAACTTACCCTATTATATTTCAGTGCACAGATTCTTTTCTGGAAGCAGCGAGGGTATTAGAGATGACAAGAAATCTTTGATTCTCGTTTGTTAGAATGTATAGCTTTTGTTGTATAGTAGTTTAGCTCTTTTGTTGTATAGGAGGAATCAATATATACTTGATCATTTTGAGTACTGATGTAATTTAGAACCTTAGTTTGTTCTGAACCCCACTTTTATGTCTTGGGGTTATGTTTGTAAATAATAGTTTTGCTAAACATTTAATTATGTAATATTTACACGAATACCTTAAGTTTCAGCCAAATAGTAATCTTGCAAAGTTCAAAATGAAATGAAGCTTCAAAGTTTTACGAATTTTGTAAATTATGACTTTTATGCAAGGAAATAATAAGGAATGCAAGAAACGAATTTTGATAAGCACTTTTAGCTTAAGTTGGTTCATGCTAGTATTGAGGTAAACTTGATATTAACATGCCGGTCATGCTCTAAATTCTGAAGTACAGGTTTGGGTCATGACAACTTCCCCCTACCCAAGATCGACCAACCCGTGGACTCAACTACTAGACACTAGCTTTTAAGCTTCATGGACACCTTATCTGGCTACAATTAGATCATGATGGACGAAGAAGATTAAGAGAAGACCTTATTCATCACTAGCCAAGGGTTATACTGCTACAAGGTGATGGCTTTTGAACTAAAGAACTCGGGGGCCATATACCAGAGGTTGGTGAATCGCATATTCTCTCATCAAATAGGAAGAAATGTGAAAGTGTACATATAGATGATATGTTGGTGAAGAGCAATGACAAAGCGAACCACTTGGATGACTTGAATGATACCTACGACATGTTGCGTAAGTACAAGATGAAACTAAACCCTTCAAAGTGTGTCTTTGCTGTCTCATCAGGGAAATTCTTGGGATTCATGGTATCCCAACAAGGCATAGAGGCTAATCTAGATAAGATAAAGACAATAATGGAGGTAAAGTCCCCTAAAATAGTAAAGGAAGTACAAAGCTTAACAGGAAAAGTTGCGGCATTAAAAAGATTCGTCTCTCAAGTGACAGACAAGTACCTACCCTTCTTCAAGGTCTTGAAGAAGGCCTTTCAGTGGACAGACGAATGTGAGGAAGCCTTGACGAGTTAAAAGAGTACCTGATGCAGCCGCCATTGTTAAGCCCTTTAATAATAGGAGAAAAGCTGCAACTCTATTTGGCAGTATCCAACACAACAGTAAGCTTAGCACTGATCAGAGAAAAGGAAGATATGCAGAGTCTAGTATACTACACTAGCCAACCATTTCAAGGAGCTGAAGCAAATTACCTAAGGTTAGAAAAGATTGCTTTCGCCTTAGTAGTTGCTTCCAAAAAACTGCACCAATACTTTCAGACACATCCGATCGTCGTCATGACAGACCAATCGATAAGAAATACAATGAACAAGATAGACGCAGCAGGGCACCTTGTCCAATGGGCTATAGAGCTTGGCTAGTTCGACATAGCATATCAGCCTCAAGTAGCAATCAAAGCCCAAGTCCTCGCTGATTTCATTGCAGAATTCACTTATCCTCAAGAAGAAGAAGAGCCCCTAAAGAAGACATGGACGATTCAAACAGATGGGTCTGCCACCAAGAAGGCCGGAGGAGTAGGTTTGGTCCTCATATCACCTAAAGGAGAAATTATTAAGTACACAGCCAGATTGCAGTTCCTAGCAACCAACAATGAAGCCGAGTATGAAGCACTTCTAATAGGATTGAGTCTTGCAAGAGTCCTTAAAGCCAAGACCCTTATTGTCCAAGCCAATTCTCAACTTATAGTTGGACAGGTAAAAAGAGATTACGAAGCAAAGGAGGAAAAAATGCAGAAGTATCTGAAGATCGTCAAAGAACTCCACAACACTTTAACAGTGTCGAGTTCTAGCAAATCCCTCGTGCAAAGAATACTGAAGCTAATTCCTTAGCATGTCTAGCCTCGTTGGATGAACATGGCATATCTCCAGAGTTGTGCATGGAAACAAGGGGGCAGCCCAGCATTAAGGGAGAGCGGGTGATAAAGATACAAGAACAGGACAAATGGATGACTCCCATTATTCATTACTTGAAAGAAGGTCAACTCCTAGAAGACAGGATTGAAGCACAAAAGGTACAAATTAGAGCTGCTCGCTTCGTCCTTATTGACGACACCCTTTACAGACAAGGATACTCTCTCCCCTGTCTCCTTTGTGTCAACAAGGAAGAAGCCAACTACGTACTTCAAGAGATACACGAAGGGGTCTATGTTAACTACGCAGGAGCGAGATCTTTGGTGGAAAAAGCACTTAAAGCAGGATATTACTAGCCAACGCTACAAAAGGATGCATATGACCTTGTCCAAGCATATGACCAGTGCCAACGCTTCGTGAACGTCCAAATGAGACCAAGTAAGCCAACGACGTCAATAACTACTCCGTGGCCTTTTGCTCAATGAGGGATCAACATAATGGGACCACTCCCCATAGGAAGGAAGTAATACAAGTTCCTCATCGTCGCAATCGACTACTTCATGAAGTGAGTCGAAGCCAAGCCAACAGCGACGATCACAGAAGCTAAGATTACTAGCTTTGTATGGAAGATCGTAGTCTACAGGTTTGGCATTCCAAACGTAATCATATCAGACAATTGGAAGCAATTCAACAACCCCAAGTTTCAAAAATTTTGCCAAGATTTAGGCATAAAAAACCACTACTCTTCTCCAAGACACCCTCAAGCTAATGGTCAAACAGAAGTGACGACCAAAAGTCTGCTCAAAATTATCAAAACTCGGCTTGAGAGGGTAAAGGGGGCATGTCTAGAAAAGCTACCTAACGCTCTATGGGCATATAGGACGACCACAAGAGCGCCAATAAGAGAAACACCATTCAGATTGACATTTGGAACTGAAGCCGTCATACCAGTGGAAATAGGACTGACAAGAACTCGACAATAATTTGGATCTGATCGACAAGGTGAGAGACGAAGCTTCAAAGCGGATGGAAAAGTACAAGGGAGCAATGGCCAGATATTACAACAAGAAGGTGAAGGTGAGAAGATTCAACGTAAGTGATCTTGTCCTTAAGAAAGTCTTGCAAGCAACAAAGGACTCGTCCCAAGGGAAGCTAGGCCTAGTATGGGAAGGACCCTACCAAGTCACTTCGTCACTCCAAAGAGGGATCATACTACTTGAAGACACTGGATGGCCAAGAACTACCTCGTCCATGGAACATAAAACACTTAAAGAGACATTATCAATAAGAACAGTCCCCAAATATTCTAAAATGTTTACAGTATTTACTTTTATTTTTCTTCTTTTGTTGTTATCTGCTTTACATAAACAAAGGAATGTTTTGTCTCTCTATCAATGGAACATACGTAAAAGTACAATTCAGAAATTATACGCAGCAAATTCTTCCATTACGAACTATTGGCCAAATCGTCATTAATACATGACATTGAAAAGTATTAATACATATTAACAAACACCACTCATGCATGAAATAAAGTTATTAATACATAATGAGATTGTCGTTCATACATGACTTAAAATAATGTTATTAATACATAACAAAATCGTCATTCACATATGACCTAAAATAAAGTTATTAATAGATAACAAAATCGTCATTCATACATGACTTAGAGTAAAGTTATTAATACATAACGAACTTAGAGCAAAGTTTTTAATACATAACAAGATCATCATTCATATATGACTTAGAATAAAGTTATTAATACATAACAAGATCGTCATTCATACATGACTTAAAATAAAGCTATCAATACATAACAAGATCATCATTCATACATTAATTAGAATTATGTTATTCAAACATAGCTAGATCGTCACTCACACATGACTTAGAAGAATGTTATTAAAACATGACAACTTCGTCATTCATACATGGCTCAACAAAGGCTACCAAGATCATCATTTATACATGAAGGAAGTCATTTAAGGCACATCATCACTCATATGTGACCTAAAAGAGAAGCTAAAAATAAATGACCTCTTCATACAATAAAAAAGAAATTTTGTTAACACACGACGAATACGTCATTCATACATGACGTAGAAATATCATACACAAATAAATAGCGTCATACATGGCACAGAAACAATTCAAAGTAAATCATAGACTCAGAACAGACGAGCCTAAGGAGTTGTTCAAAAGATTGTTCAAGAAAAAGCAAATAGACATGCTTAAAATAGCGAGCCCAAAAAAAAAATGAATGAATTTTTCTAAGACAACAGCTGTTTAGTGAAGTCCAGCTCTAGATGATGCTTGCCTAGATATTTTCTGAAGAGTTCAAAACCCGCTACGTAGTAGTCGCATAACTTGTTCGAGTACTCGTCAGAAGCTTTGAACTTCTCCACCACCTCTATCCCTGCCTTCTCAACCTTCGAAAGAGCTTCGTCTATCTACTTATCTTTCAACCTAGAAAGCCTTCTTAGTATCAATGCTCTTCTCCAGAACCGTCAAACGATCCTTATCCTTCTTAGCTTCATCAACAAGAGCAGTGATCTGACCCTGCAGCCACTCGTTATCAAAGGAAAGAGATGTAGCATTGGATTGAGCCTCGGCCAACTTCCCTTTGAAATCCAAGTACTTCCCTGAGAGATACAAGGATTCACCCAACACCTACAAAGAAAAGAAGGAAGCATAAGGAAACAAAACACAACAAAAAAAAGAGAAGACTTTCACTCACAATTCTTACCTACATAACCTTATGCACATAAGATGACATTAGCTCATGCGATGATCTCACCCCCAAAGGAGAGAGATCGTCAACTAATATCGTATCTTAGGCCTTTAGCACTGTAGTTCCTTCGTCAACCCAAAAAGAGCCCGAGGAAGCCTTCTCCTTTTTCTTGGTTTTGGAAGCACCACTTGTAGAGGCAATTAACTCTAGAGAAAAGGTGGGAGAAGCTGGGTGCTATGAGACAGACATAGCGATGGGCGAAGTCACCATGGGATTGTCCTTAAGTGGCTCCGCATCCCTCTGATGTTTTCTCGTCAGGAGGCCACCAGTCAAGCCAATCTTAGCCTTTTTCTCTTGAATCTCAGCCAATTTGGCTTTGTTGAATCTAGTCGTCATCCCTTAAAAAAAAATGAAGAAGGAAAATAAGTACAAGTATATTAAGTTTACCTAAACGGCGATTCAACAAACTTACTCTTCTTAGCGATCTCAACGTTCCTTCGGACATTCTGAGACGGTTATGGTCCAAGGAAATGCAGAAAAAGAGACTGAGGAAAGATGAGTTCATTAAAATCCTTGACCGTCCCAAGATATTCTCTAACTTTCTCAACACGAGCGTGGTACCTCCTTTTCATATGAGGACGAGTGGAAGCTACAAAAATGAAAATATTTACATCAGCATCACAAACATCCAGGGAATTAAGCGCGTATAAATAGAATAAACTGAAAGACGCACCAGACACAGGAGTTCCCCAACTACGAAGCAGCTTGGGGGCATCGTCTAGGCCTTCACCTAGAACAAACTCCCAACCATCGCCAAAGACAAAGAAGAAGTTGGCTTTCCAATTTCAGAAAGAAGAGGTGGAGTCAAGGACCAACCTTGAGCTATTACCCCATAGCTTAAACTCCCAATAGCCCAGGTCCTTGGATTTTCGAAGACAAAAAAAGTGTAGAAACTTGTCTATCCTAATAATGTCTCCGTCATTAGCAGACATCCATATCACCATACAACATACCATTATGAGTGGGGGTCATGCACGGCAAAACCAAGGAAAATTGACACAACGAGGACATCCTGACCGTACATGTGGCGCGCAGTAGACAAGACATCATTTCACAATAAATGCGCCGAACACGGAACACAAAGCGACGAACGAATATTTCTCGTCCTAAAGACGAGGACACGAACAGGGGGGTAGACGATGAGTCGAAAAAAACACGAGATCGTCATTCTGTGTCTATGACGATCCAAACAAGCATTACGCATTTATTGCATGCGTTGATGATAAAAAGTAACGAATGAAGTAACGGTAACAAGTGAGCTGTGTACTTCAGAGATCCCATTCATGACACACTAGCCATTGCCCATAAATGCTAGAATTCATTATCCATAAAGAAGGGAAAACAACTATAAAAGAAGGGGACAACATAATCCCAAAGGTACACACAAATACTCACCCAAAAACTGCTCTAAGTCATTTTCTCTCTACATCATTCTCTTTCTTTCTGACTTAAGCATCAGAGTGTTTTTGGCAAACACCACACCGGTGTATTGCACTTCTTTCTCAAGTTTTCTTGCAAGCTTGGACCAAAGACACGACACACCGAGAGATCGTCCATCTAGTGAGATGAGATCCTCAACTTAGTGATTTTTTGCATCATGAGCTAGTAAATCCAATGTGGCTACAAAGTCCCTTTCTTTGTTGGGATTTTATTTTTGTTCCTAGAACTAAAAGCTTTTTGTTACACAATGTGGTATGTTGGCCTGTCTTTTGTAACTGGGATGGTCACACCTCCATTTCCTCTCTTTTAGATTGGGTCATTTCTCCCAAAGTTGGAGATGGGCTAGACCTTCCCCCTTTCCTCTGAACAAATCATTATTCTTAATTAATAATAATTAAGAAAAAGTGTCAATCCAATAAAACACACATCAACAGTTTTTCACAGTTCTTTTTTAGATGAGTTTTTCTCAGTTCTAAAGGCCCATTAATCTATCAATCAAAATGGAACATGTTGCGTTCACTATGTGGGGAAGAAATCTGTATATACTAAGGATTCAATTCAGGGTGATATTGACATTGCCTCTCCCATTTGAGAATTGAGATATGTTAAGCATAAATTAAAGTTGATATTTCTGTTGGTATATTACCATTATCAAGGTTACTTCGCAAACACACACACACACACGCACACAGTTTAAAAGACTTGGAGAAATTTGATATATCCAATAGATGTTACAATCAATATATGTAGCTTTCATTAAGAAACAATGTTGTAGAGAGGAGAAAAATAATCGAATGACAATATCACTTCTTAAGTTTAAAAGGAATTCTATTGAACATATGGCATGCAACATATATAGAATATTGAAAACTTTTGTCTTACTCTATTTTTTTTTTTTTTTTAGAAGATGTCTTACTCTAAATTAGAAGGTGAATAGATTTGAAAAAAATAAGTCTCGTAATAATACCATATAGACACCAAGAAATTGAACATATCAAAGAATATGATTTTAGTTAATCGGGCAATGAACCAAGAAAAGATAATGATAATTTGATTGAGGCAGACTACAGTGTAAGGGTTTTCAAGCTCCAACTTCTGGTGGAGTGAGCTAGTCCATTGTTTCTTTTGTGTTTTTTTGTTAATCAAATTTTCATAACAAAATCTTTAGAAGAAATTAAAGATTCATGCATTTTTATCATAATAAAGCATGAAATAAAAGAACAAAAAGTATATCAATCAAGCAATTTTATCGGTACTCCCATTGCTTTGATTTTTTCAAAAACCAAACAAACAGTCATTAAAAAAAATCCAAAAATCCAAAACCATTAGAGAGATATATACATATTCTTTTCTTTTCTTTTCTTTTTTAATTGAACCGCTCAACAAACATACTAATTAATGCTCTCAAAAGAGACCAACAAATTCAAAGAATATGGAAAATAAATAAATAAAAATGTATAGTAAATAAACAAACTATCTTATTTGGTAGGATTAAAAAATTATACAAAACATCTTCAGTCTTCCAAATGCGCATAGGTATATATCGGCCAACAACTGGATCTTAGTGTTTCTTCACTCCTTCGTAGGGGCCTGGCATTTGGAGAAGGGAATTAAGCGCGCAATCAACTGAAGAGTGTTGACTGCTAACTTGCTAAGGACTAAGGGTCACCAAATTTGGTAGATTTATATAGTTTGTGTGTAGTGGAGAAGAGGTGGAAGTAGAAGAGTTAAAATGATCGATCTAAGAGACCGAGGTAAGGATTCTTTTTTTTCTTTCTATTTTTAAGGAACAAAACATGAGTTTCATTGATTTTGGAAAACAGAGGGGGAGGTTACTTGGGATATTATTCTGGTATCCTTGTTTATAACGCTGGGCAACAAAATTAAGAAAGTTAAATGGACAAGTGGCACAAAAATTCTAATTTAGAATTTAATTGAATTTTTTCTTAACTCATTTGACACAAAAATTAAAAATTAAATGAGTCACGTGGCACAAAATTGAGAATTCAACTAAAATCTAATTAAACTTTCTCTTACTAATATATATATATATATATATATATAGATTTGCTCATGATTATATAGATTCACGTCTTTGTTTTTTCTGATGTATTGGATCAGGAGGAGTCTCGTTTATGGATTAATAAAATATTCTTATTTTTTTCTATATTAAAAAATAAAAAAGTGTCATAAACACTAGAGTGTTTTTACACAACACACACACAAAAGTTGATGTCTTGACCCGTAGTTTTGTATTGTTGCCGTAGTTGTGGGTTTTTTTTTTTTTTTTTTTTTTTGGTGGGAAGGATTAACTGGTAGTTGAGTAATGAGCATAAACGATGTGAATGCTCTAAAAGAGTAATTAAGGCTGTGTTTGTTTCAACTTCAAACTACTTCCGGAAATCAATTTCCGTAAAATTGATGTGTTTGGCTGCTTAGGAAAATTGGGTCAACGGAAAATAATTTCCCCTTTGACCGAAAATAAGCCCTCCTCTGGTGGAAATCCGTTTCACCTTCTATTTTCACTTCAAATGCCCATTTTCCGGAAAATTGAGAAACAGAGAGCACGAAGAGAGAGAGGGAGAAAGAAAGAACGACGAACCCACGAGCACGGCGAACCCAGACCCAGACCTACGAGCACGGCGAACCCAGACCCAGACCCACGAGCACGAGCACGAGCACGACGAACCCATCGCCTTCACCCAGACCCAGACCCACGAGCATGACGAACCCATCGCCTTCACCACGAACCCATCGCCTTCACCCAAACCCAGACCCACGAGCACGACGAACCCATCGCCTTCACCCAGACCCATCGCCTCCTCGAGCTCGCCGATCCACGAACCAGACCCATCGCCTCCACGCTCTCTCGTCCTCGATCTCTCAATTTGTTTTTTTTTTTTAATTTGATTGTTGTTGTTTTTTTTTTTTGGATGAACTGATTGTTGTCGCCGGAATTTATGGTTGTTGTTGTTGTTGTTGTTGTTGTTGTTGTTGTTGTGTTGTGTTTTTGTTATTGTTGTTGCCGGAATTGACTGTTGTTGTTGTTGATGTTGTTGTTGTGTTGTGTTTTCCGGAAAATAGCATTTTTAGAATACATCCAAACACATGAAAATATTTTCCACATCAATTTTCATCATTCAACCAAACACTTAAAAATATTTTCCTTTTCTGGAAAATAACATTTCCGAAAAATACATATTTTCCGGAAAACGTTTTACACGAAACAAACGCACCCTAAGGCATAGAAAAGCATAGGCTTGGAGTTGGTACCATTGGATTCGGACAGCTGAGCTAAGACCAAGTGGACATCAACCCCATTCTAATTTTGTAAAAGTGACGCATTGGACGACCACAATATTAAAAAGTGAAGCATTGGGCCATAACGGGCCTTTCGAGAACCTAAAAAGTTGGACATCAATGGACCTAAAGTTTCGTATATTATTGTCTTTTCTCACTCAAACAAAAAGATCTTTGATTGAACTCTACTCTTTCTTCTTTAACAGGTAATTATTAGATAGTCTTGGGGCATTATAAATATATACTTTTCATTTTCATATTATTATTATTCAATAATTTTCCTCATTAATGGACCGGTATTCGATGTTAATGAAATAGATTATTTTCATTGTGTAGAACATGGACTAAATAAGCCACAAAATTTTTTTTTCCCCCAAAAAAACTCTTTCAGTGATACAAGCAAGTAATAATAATTATTCTCATTCTTGGTCTAGGGCTTGTAACTTTGGGTTATTACCTTCTTCTTTTTTTCTTTTTCTTTTTTTATGAATATAATCAAAGTTTGAATCCTCTTACCCCACTATTATAACAATTAAATTATCAAAAAAAAAAAAAACTACTCTCAATTTTAACGTAAGTAAGAAGAGGGAACAACCATCTATTTCATAATTTTCTTTAGTACAATGTTAGATAACTGTTAAACATCCATCAAATAAAAGAAAAATTATTCAATATTCTAAATAGACCGTATATCAATCATGTTTAGTGGTTCACCCAACTTCACCCATCAAATGAAATTATGCCATATGCCTAGGAGTCTAGGACAGATTGATTTCACACATGCAACGAATCAAGGGTTAACTCAAGCATTCTTTTCCTATTGTATGTTATCAACCTATCGTTCTTGCTAATCTTGTTGAATACCTATCGTTATTGGACCTGCATGTCCTTTCGTAATTAATTTTCTTACCCAAAGTTTTATAAATTTACCAAATCAACCCATCCAAATCGTTCTATCTCTCTCCTGCTAAGAGTAACACTAACACTAACACTGCCTCAGAATTTGTGGTCACTCTTCCAGTACTGGTGCACCACCCCATGCGACAAATCAGCGTGTATTCTAGTCTAAAGTCTAAAGACTCTAAACTGATGCCTGCAACAATATTAGTGCTACAGTCAATTACTCAAGGCTAGCTACAAAACATGGAGAATAGGATTATCACACATGGGCTATAAGTTGCGTTGTTATTCTGCTGTAACTAAGACTTGTTAGAATATAGTTAGGTATCAAAGCCAAATATGAGTTCAGCCATGGCAGCAAACCTAGTCTCTTCTTCTTCAAACAAACAAGCTTGCATCAAGTAATCCAAATTCACAAGCACCATTGTTGTTACTCTTTAACATGGCCAACTTCGTGTCTATCAAATTGAAAACCAATTCCGACATTGTCAAAATCTTGACCTTAATTTACAGTGCGGCAATTTGGTTTTTATGAGAACCAATAGGTTGGTGTGGTTCAAAATTGGCCACATTGATCGATGAGCACCCTTGTCAAAGTCTATACACTATATATTTAATCAATTTGACATAAATTAAAAATGATTCTCACCCTTGAGATTTGTACAAACTAATAGAAATTAAAAATAAATAAAAAATGAATATCTCTTTATGGAAGTAACAAAGTTGAAGAGTATGGACTAATTATCTGTTATATTTAAAGAAATAATAAAGGTCAGTGTCATTTTATACTAATGGGAAGAGTGTTATTTTGATAAATCTCAAGAGAGATTAGTGTAATTTACCTACTTTTTTTTTTTTTTGCCATATCTAGATTATTTTAAAGTTTCTTCTTAAAAAAAAAGATTATTTTTAATTTTTGTCATTGTCAGTAAACAACTAAAGGGATTAGTTCAATCCTTTACTTAGACAAAGGCATTGGATTTTCGTGCAATTTATGTAATGAATTAATCTGATGCAATTACACTTGCTAAAAGATTCTGTGAAAGCTCTGGGGAGTTTGGCAGAGATTTATTTAATGAATTAATCTGATGGAAGTATAGAACTTTATAGTTTATACTCAATAAGCTTGAAGGCGTGCAAGAGCTAAAGTTAAGCTTTAGCTAAGCAAGTACGTTTAATTGTTTATCATGTAGTGAAGATTTCCGATCTATTACTCAAAAAAATAATAAATAAAATGTAGTCAAGATTCAAATAGTACTCGGCGTGTTCATAATGTACAAGTAATTGAGTGATTAGTTCCCAGATTCAATGACCAAGCAGCAATAATTAAACATTTTTAATCATTATATCATTCATTTATCCACCTAACATTTCAGTTACTATTCAATTATTATATATGGTTTATGTATGTTTAGGATTTCAGGTGTTGATTGAAATGGAAATTAATGAGCAGTGCTATAAATGCTGACTATGCTAAAGTAAACTGTGCTCTCTTTTTTTTTTTTTTTTTTCTTTTTAATGTACCGTTAATTAATGCTTTTGGAGCTTTTATTAATAGGTTATTTTAGAAAAGTTTTGATATCATTTTTATATTAAACATAATAAGCTGTAAAAAAAATGAAAATTCTTAAGTGCTTATGGAGTACAGAAAAACAGTACTCTCTCCTCTCACATTATCCCACCATAAATATATTTTGTCTTCTTTGAATCCAAATGTTAAAACTTGGTCGACAAACTAAACTAAATTTCTATGAGTTTGTAAGTGTTCCATGCACAAAAATAAAAAATGTATTCAAAAAGCCGATCCACAATATTTGTATTATTATTATTATTAATTATGATGTAAATGATCTAGAATAAAAAATACACCATTCTATATAAATCATAATCATCTGACTCGGTGCATCGTATAAAAGATAAAATACACCATCTTTAGGCTGGGTTTGGATTCACTTTTGCGTTTAGCTTCTTTTTTTTTTTTTTCAACGCGTTTCAGCTCCTCCGCGGTACTGTTGTGGCTACTGTTTATAAACAGTAGCCGCAAATGTTGACTTTTCAATGCTAAACAGTGCATTCGTGCACTATTTATGGATTCACAAATATCACTTTTCAGCCATTTTTTCATTAAAAATGAGTCTCACGGTACTATTTACACATTTAAAAATTATTTTGCTACAATGTTTTCAATTTTTAGTTCAGTTCAGTTTAACAAAATAAGCTGTATCCAAACGGACCCTTAATTTATCCAAAATTCGCTGGCAAGAATTGAAACATTACAAAATTTTGCACAGATCTGGTTGTTGAAACAAGGTGACTGTGTTTAAATTGCACCGACTTTTACATTACAAGGTATAGTAGGTAATTTGGATCCATTAAAACAATTGCCAACTTCTTAAGGCAAATACCATTCAGGAAGTTGCCGGATTTTATACCTACATCTTTTTTAGCAAGGACAAGAGGGCAGGACGGATCGGTTGGATTGGAGTTTTCCAATCACCTCTTTAGACCAGGATAGTAGGTTGGAAGTATTTTATCATCTTTAATAAGGTGATTTTGATATTAATCAGATAGAGATTTAAAATGATAATAATAATAATAATAATTCGAAGGAAAAGTCATTATAGTGATAAGAATGGAAGAAAGCAAGTGTCTTTTGAAGGATGGTAATAAAATATGTAAAATAAATAAATTATAAATAGAATATGTATAAAAATATCAAATTAGAAGTATACATAATTTGAATATATACACACACACTTAGGATAAGGTAAGTAAAACTTGTCTCTATCCCATCACTCCTTCAAGATGGAGAAAATTCCCATGAAGTATAATTAAACAGTGCCGATCCAGTGGAACAATAAATTTTTGAACAATAAATTTATGAACACACCGCTATATATATATATATATATTTATTTATTTATATAAGTAATTAGATATTACTCAAGCCATAATAATTAAATAGTAACTCAAGTCATGTGTTAACGGGTAAGTTAAGGGTTTTACCTTTAAAAAAAAGTACAAGATCATATGAGTTTTTAACATTTTAAATTATATGTATGTATTCTTTTAGTGGTTTTCTATTAAAAGGATGTCGGAATTTACGTTTGAGAATTATCTTAATAGAATACAAGACTCTTCAAATGTGTTACACACATGATCAAAACTTTAAAAAGAAAAACATTCATTTTTCAATTTTTTATAAAAAAATTCAAAATCTTGTGTAGCTATAGTTTTTTAAAATATTTAGATTATAACTATGAATAAAATGTATATATGAAATTGATATATATATATATATATATTTGGTTTGCTAAAATGCAAAACACACCTTCTATATTTTACCAAAATTTATTTCAATTCTCTAACTTTACTTTTGCTCATTTCAATCTTCTAACTTCCAAGTTTATTCAATTAAAACTTTTCTATCAAATTTTGTTATATGTTGTGGTTAAGTTTCCAATTTTTTCAAATTTTTTAAATTGAAAAAATTCAATTAATGATTAAAAAATATTTTCTAGATTAAAAAAAAAAATTAACAAAAGTTGATGGAAAAGCCTTAACTAAGTAAATCTGAAACTTAAATGATTGAAATGGACGAAAATAAAATTAGAATACTAAAATGAATTTTGATGAAATATAAAGGGTGAGTTTTGTATTTTAGGATTTTTTTTAATTTAATTATTTTATCCCCTATATTTTTAATCCAAAAAATAGTTAATCCTGGAAAAAGTAAAAAACAATCAAACAAGCCCTTCTGACGCCATAAACAAACACTAATGACGTCTTATAAAAATAAATAAATAGAAATAATTATGAAAACAATAACGCATTCGAAAAGTAGATGATCTTGTCACATGTCATCAGGATGTCTCTTTCTCCAAACTCTACCCCTTTTTAAACTTCAAAAAAAAAAAAAAAAAAACCGAGGACGACGTATACGATCGAGATGGAGTGCATGAAAGGCGTGGCAGCATGGGAAAGTTCGCTAAAAAAGAGAAAAAGGGATAGAGTCTCTTTCTTTTTTTTTTTCTTTTTTTTTTTTTTCTTTTTTTTTTAATTTTTTTTTATTTAAAGGCCATCCACCCCTAAAGAACATTCACATAAGAGGATTAAAAAAAAAAAAAAATACTTTACGTCTTCAAATATTATTTTATCTATTTTATTAACTTATTTTACAATGTATCTAACATCTAAGTTCTTATTTCATATACAACCCAATAATATATATATATATATATATGAGAGAGAGAATAAAATATAGTATTTGAGTTTACAAACTCATAATTAGTAAGTTGTAAATATAAAGATTTACTATTTATAGATGCTAAAATATTTTAGGTATACATACTTGGTTAAAACTATTTTTTAGATAATCAGTTGCTAAAATAACAATTGGGAAGTGTAACTAATGCTCAAATATGGGTAGCTAAAAGATGAAATATAATTGAATATTATGAAAAACCCAAAAAATCAAATTTTGGGTACCAATTTTCGTGATTGTGCCTATGTTCCCAGATCTTCATTCTTCCTCACAGGTGGTGGACCTAAACTTAAACTGAAAGCCATGATTTTGGAGTTGAAAGATGTGGGCGGGTCATTTTGTGAGAGAGAGCTCTAATCTTGTACATCCATTGTTGAGAGAGAGAAATATATGTGTGTGTGTGTGTGTGTGTGTTTTTATTCAAGTATTGTGTTAAGTTCTAAAAGTTTAGAAC
Source organism: Quercus gilva (assembly GCA_023621385.1). Lineage (NCBI taxonomy): Eukaryota > Viridiplantae > Streptophyta > Magnoliopsida > Fagales > Fagaceae > Quercus > Quercus gilva. Next base: position 16,672,750 of record CM042480.1, read on the forward strand.
AATTGGCAAACCGTAAACACAAACTTATCTAGACATAGATCCTAGAGTCTATGGTATTATAAGATAATGCTCAAGTTAATATCAATCAAGATTCAAGAATATAAAAGCTGTAGAAAGAAGAGTTCAGATATTGCCTGGTTCGATTGATCGAGAAACAGGCTCGACTGATCGAAATACGGTTATTCAGAATTCTATTTCAGCCTAAACTCTATTTAAACGTATTGGGTTTCAAGTAAAACATTTCTAGTATATAAAGGAAACCCTAAACACGTTTTTATAAGGCTTTTTAGAGAGAGAAGAGTGTGCTTCCTTTGTATTTAGGGTTTTATACCCAAAAGCTCTCTCATATCTTCTACCAGTGTTATTCCTTGAAGAATCTCAAGATCCAGTGTTGTAGAAGTTGCTACCTTCTCTAGTCATCAAAAGTACTGATGATCTAAACCTTCAAGGGTGGTCTTGGAATCACAAACATGAGAGTTTGTGTTTTTTTTTTTATCACAAGTGTGGGTGCTTGTGTTGTAAAGGCCAAGGAAAGAAGTAGTTCTTGGACTCGGAGCTATCATGGGGTCGTGGTAGTAAGTTTTCTACTCGAGGTAGCAATAGAATGTTAGTGGTTTAAGTCTTATTGTAAAACTTCAATTCTTTCATAATGGATTTGCTTTTTACCTTGAGAATAGCTAGGTTAAATCCTCCCTAGGTTTTTTACCGGTTTGATTTTTCTGGATCATCATATCATTGTATTCTTTATATTTCCGCTACTTTGCATGATATGTTTGTTTTGTTTTAACCTAGATCTGAATAATAAACCTAAGTATTCACTTAATTAATTAATTAGGTTAAACAATCTAGTTTTACAGGGATCTAAAAATGTACATATTAGAATTTTTTTTAAGGAGAGAAACTCTTTTGGAGCATCTACAATTACTCAGTTGATCAAGAGAGGTAATGTAGATCAGAAAAATCCTTTTTCTTCTTTAGAAAGGCCACTGGAGCATCATCTTGGGGTTATACTCTCTAAAATAGAGAGCATTTTGTGTTTGTCATTGATGTTTTTTTTTTTGAAAGCGTGTTTGTTATTGATGTTAGAAATTCTATTTGGGATGATATATGGATCGAGTGCCTATAGAGTAATTATTGCATACTCCAGTACCTAATAATTTTTCCTATAATGAGGGATTCTATTTGTGTGACAATGTGTCAAACTGTCAATCATTAAAAGTTTGGTTTTATTAAACCCAAATTCATTTATGGTAATGTCAAATCTAAAAATAACACCACCAACCCAAGGTAAAAATAATTAGCAGTGACTTATATACAATGATGATAAAATAATTTTGGATTTAGTGGTAAAGTAGCAATAAATTAACACAACTCCACCAGTAAGTGTAAGGCAATATGGGGAAAAGCAATGGGAAAAAAATTTACAAGAACAAAAGGTTTAGAGACACAAAAATGGATTTTTTTTTAAAAAACAATATTTGTCCCTACTCAAATGAATTTGCTAAAAAATTGCATGAAAATTGTCTACATGATACAACTAAATCAAGATTCTACAAGTAACAAACTTGGATAATTGTGTGAATTCTTTCTAATGGTGATTAAAAAAAATGAAGGTCTATTTATAAATAATAAAGGGTTCAAGAAAAAATAAATAAAATTAAATAATTAATAAAGAGTTGCCATTGAAAGGCCACCTTTGAAAGGTCACTCTAAAACATTATCTTGACTATTACTAGCTATTAGGGACTCAAAAATCCTCTTTTGCCTTGGTTTTTTTTTTTTTTTTTTTTTTTTTTTTTTTTTTGACAAAATTCTATAAAAAAAAACATTTTTTGCTTGAGTAACAGTCAAGTACAAATGTTTGCATGTACCTTTGCTCATCCCTCGCTAAAGGAAAGGCCTCTGCATAAGCAAAAGCAAGTTCGCTTAAGTACCTTAACCTCAGTTTTTTTTTTTTTTTTCTTGAAAATTGATCTCCATTATTTTACCATCAAAGTAAGATCATTTATATCTTACAACCTACACGTGAGGAAGAGAAAGTATGACCAATGATGCATGAGATAAATTGATTGAATCTTTTTGTTAATCACTGAGAAGTCATGTTTTTATGTTGGCTTAATTAGTGACAAAACTTTATATGTAATGTATTTTTGGTGATGTATTGTTTTTTGGGTTTTCATGTAAGTTAGGATAGTATATTTGAGTCTCTCCTTGAAGACTAGAAGCTACATCTACTCGAGATCTCGTGGCCTGGAGGCGACCAGCTCGCAACCTAAGCTGCCTGTGAAGTCCACATGGCAATTGTTTGTCTGAGAGTGCAGACATGCACCTTGCGACCATCTCATGACCTGAGGGGGCTAACAAGTTGGGAGTTGCACGATCTATGTACTTTGTAAACTGCACCAACTATTGTTTTTCTGCCAGCACACACACACAGCTGTGAGGTGTGGTAAGGGGCTTCTGATAAGTATTGACCAAACTCTAGAAACCCTAGAGGTACCAAGAGAGTGAAGCCATTCCTTTGTATGAAAAGTGCAAGCTTTTTCTTAGAGAAAAACCAAGTTCTTCATCTTCCTTTTCCATCTCTTTCATTCCATTGATAGAGATTCTGTAAACACATTCCTCATCCACAAACACATACTAGTGAATGAGTGAATGAGAAAGGAAATTTGAGAAGCCACAACCTAAATTCAATCCTTATTGGTGGTGATTCCATTAGAGCTTCAATGGAGGGTCTCCAGTAAGCTAGGAAGAGAAAGGGCTCGGTGAAGTCAGTTGCTAACTGGAGGTTAGAAGGCTTAAGTACATGTAGGAGATTGGGTTTGGAGGGTTCATTGGATACCTTATATATTGCAACTATCTTACCTAGTGGAGATTTTAGATAGGTGGTCGAGGGAGAGCTTTTTATGCCCGAGGTTCAGGTTTTCCTCTTCCATAGCACTTTTGGTGTTATGTGTGGTTTGCTTGTCTTCCTCTCTCTATTTCCTTTAGCTTCCTATATTGTCATGCTTGTGCAGTGTAGTTTGTGTTTTGGAATTTTTTCTAAGTAACTTACACTTTAACTTTTGATTAGTTTAATGTTCAAACAAACTTAGCCGTAAAATCTATTATTAAGGGTTCTAAATACATGCAAGGATAGTTATAGTATTCTTTCAATCACCATTCAAAGAAAAGTGAACTCTTATTACAAAATTTCGAGCACTCTCTTTGGCTTAAGGATTTTTGAGATAATGGATGTAAAGCACTACAAAAAAAGCAGTTTATAGTAGTGCTTCAAAAACGCTTGTATAGGTCTCTAAACTGCCGACATTAAGTGAAGAAAAGGAGGATTAGAACTCTTTCTTTTTTCTTTCTTGTACTTGGACCAAGATGGAATTGGAAAGGTGTGTAATGATCTAAGTATTGAGTGAAGACAGATTACATGATGATCACTTTGGTGCACCTATTGTTCTCATTAAATAAGGTTAAGAATTTTTTTTTTCACAAAAGAAATTGGGGCAATTCAATATAATTTGAGGGCCAAAGCAAAAATTTTAAGTAAGACTTTTTGTATTTAAATATCAATTAAATCAATTTATATTTTACTAACCAATATAAGGTTAATTTAATATATAGAATTAAATATTATGGTTCAAGTATAAAAATGTTAGAATTTTTTTTAAGGAGCCTTATTTTACCTTTGGAAAAAACAATGCATGATTAAGTAAAGTTGTCATCTAATTTTCATTTTGATTTTGGTGTTGAGAGAGAGATATACATTGTTTGGTGTATGGCCATACAAGAAATTAGGTAGCTAATGTTGACAATTTATTGTATAGAATATTGGTTTACTAAAATTAAAGCCACAATCTGTTCATTAAAATTAATTGTAATTGATGATTCGACATTCGACACATTTACAACAATTTTCAAATAATTTATAGTTTCAATTGAGTTGAGTTTATATTGGTCTAATATTTTTGAGACCCTCTTGGAAGTGGAAAAATTAATGCATAATTTTTTTCTTCTTTTCTCTAAACCAATAATTATCATTAAATTTTGGGCATTTTTATAACGATCCTAGTTTCCTTGGTAATGTTGCAGCATAACGGAAGTAAGTTTCCGTTGAAGCTTGAAGGATCAAGGTTGAGCACTCCAAGGCAACAAATTTCTCATCACCCACGACACATCAAGCTGGAATGTCTCCTTAAGGTCTAATTCATGGTCCAAACCCATGGGTTTTCATGGGGTAAGTTTGGGTATTGTGGTCTAGTGGACATGAGTATGATTCAGCAGCCCATTTCGAAGTTTATAGGATATGAGTGTCACATGCATGATTTTGGCATGCTTCTAATGGCCATGTGAATTTCTGAAAGGGTAGAGAGGTTTGGTCCCTCTTTTCTCTCTTGTTCAATTGGGATTTATTACCCTTTTGAAACCTCATGCTCTCGTTTAGTAGCAAGACAACTTATAACGTCCTTTTGGAATTGAGACCAAATTATCTTTAAGCCTTGTTGGGTTATCACTCACTACCCGAATAAAGCCAGCCTCTCCCACATATTACTCTTTTGTTACATTTCCTTTAAACTTCCTGTCTTTCAAGGTTGGCTATAGGAATAGGCTCCTTAGAGCATCCACAGCAGTGAATCTATAATTTTAGCTATTTAGCATCAATAAAAGTTACTGTAGAGAGGGAAAATTCCCGACCTATCATAAGCTGACACGTCACACTACCAAGTCCACAAAATATAGTCAATTACAAAGTGCCACGTATTGCTGTTAGGTTTTGCTATAACTGCTCAGAAGCCAACAGAAATTTTCCAAGTGTCATGCAAGAACCAATCACACATCAGTGCATGTGTAAGCGATGACATAATCAGCCTCGCACGTGTAAGCGATGACACAATCAGCCTCGCACGTGTAAGCGATGACATAGGCGGACCAATCAGACCGTGACATGTGTCACCAATCAAACTCCGCCACGTGTCGCTCACCCACCTCCAAACTCCTATAAATAGAAGCCTTCCTAAGGCATTTTAAGGGATCAAAGGGATCTGGATCAAGATCTGAAGGGCGGAAGGAGGACACACCAAGCCATCTGAAGCACTCAGAAGTCCAAAAGCTCTGCTGGAATCAAGCCTTGAAGCCTCCAGCAACTTCAAGAACTTCAAACTCAAAATCGAAGAACATTTGAAGCAGAATCATCCAAATTATCTGCCTAGATCTCAAAGTTCACTGGAATCAAGCTCAAAAGCCTCCAGAAACCTCACAAACCACAAATCAGTGAAGTTCAACGGATTCAAGCCTCTAAAGCACCGAAGAACTTCCACCACAAACCTTCAAATACGAAGAACATTCAAAGAGGAATCATCCAAATCATATTCCTAGATCTCGAAGCTCACTGGAATCAAGCTCAAAAGCCTCCAGAAACCTCACCAAATCACAAATCAGCGAAGCTCTACGGATTCAAGCCTCTAAAGCCCCGAAGAACTTCCACCACAAACCTTCGAAGACGAAGAACACACCAAGAACACGAAGAACACACGAAGAACGCAAAGAACGTGAAGAACAAAGGATTTCTAACAAGCTCATAGCCAGAGATTCATTGTAATTCTGTTTCAAAGATCTTCGATCCATTCTTCAACCAAATTGAAGGATATCTTGTGTTCAAATCAAAATCACATTGCCACAAATCCAATCAACAAATCTTTTAAGGAGATCGAATCAGAGGATCACACTTTTGTAAACACAGAGAATTATACCACAATCATCAATACAAATTCGTATTTGTGCAACTATTTTACTTGTTTGATTTATTTCGAACTAAGAAATTTAGTCGTCCACATATTCTGGCACGCCCGGTGGGACCTCTCTGCCTCTCATCTCATTCTCCTTCAAAGAAAGAAATCATCATCATCTTGCTACCAACTTCAATGGCCACTAGCAAGAACATCCAAGCTTCAACAGCTACTTCAACTAAAATTGGTACGGCTACCACCAACAAATGCATCGGTGTAATCAACTGTAGCCAACCCAAAGCAAACAATCAACTTCAATCTCAATCAACCAAGGAAGCCAAGGTCCAGACAATCATCTCCTTAGACCCTCTTACAAGAAACAAGGTCATCAACAAGGACATCTCCACCTTGGAACACCTCAAGTATGGGGGCAAATCCCCTCCTTCCTTCACAAGAAGTTGTTCGCACGATTTCTCTCCCAACAAAGGGAACCCAAAAAATGAGATTTCACGTGCTCACTTCAATTCACTTCCTTCTCCATCATCTTGGGAAGTTGTGTCAGTTATGATGACTAACACCACTACCATGGAAGAAAAGATGGTTGAAATGGAACAAAGGGTCGTCCTTCTCACAAAAGCACTTGAAGATAAGGACCTCCAAATTGCAACTTTAATGAACAAACTCGAAGTACAAGATCTTGGTGAATCAAGCCATGGTCATAAATTCACATCCGCAAAGGATGACGAAGGGAGAGAAATTGAAGACACTTCCCGACGAGAACAATCTACTTCGGTTGCTTCATTGTCAGTCCAACAATTACAAGACATGATAACAAATACCATCCGAGCACAATATGGAGGTTCTTCTACAAGTTCTCTCACATATTCAAAACCCTACACAAAGCGCATCGACAACATGAGGATGCCAAATGGGTATCAACCCCCTAAGTTCTTGCAGTTTGATGGCAAAGGAAACCCTAAGCAACACGTGGCTCACTTTGTAGAAACCTGTGAGAATGCAGGGACTCAAGGAGGCCTCTTTGTAAAGCAATTCGTCCGTTCACTAAAAGGGAATGCCTTTGATTGGTATACAGACTTAGAACCCGAGTCAATCGATAGTTGGGAACAACTTGAAAGGGAGTTCCTCAACCGATTCTACAGCACACGACGCACGGTAAGCATGATGGAGCTTACTAATACCAAGCAATGGGAAGATGAGCCGGTGGTCGATTATATCAATCGATGGCGTTCTTTGAGTCTAGATTGCAAGGATAGACTTTCTGAAATTTCTGCTGTAGAGATGTGCATCCAAGGCATGCATTGGGGACTTCTTTACATCCTTCAAGGGATAAAACCTCGAACATTTGAAGAGTTAGCAACTCGTGCGCATGACATGGAGCTGAGCATTGCTAGCCGAGGAAATACAAAACCTCCCATACCTGAGGAAAGCGTAAAGGAAGTAAGGAGGAATGATAGAAATGCAAAAGTCAGCCTCAAAAACCCAATGGTTGTTAACACTGTCGAAGTCAAGGTTCCAAGAAGAGGAGCGAAGGCAAATGAAAAACAACTTGAAGAATGGCGAAAGAACGAAGTGCGTCGCCTAACTTTTAAGAAACGTGAGCAAAAAGCATATCCGTTCCCTGATAAAGATGTGCCAAACATCTTAGAACAACTATTGCAGTTGAAGCTGATCGAATTGCCAGAATGCAAGCGGCCGGAAGACATGGGGAAAGTTGATGACCCTAACTACTGCAAATATCATCGCATCACTGGCCACCCAATCCAAAAATGCTTCGTCTTCAAAGAACAAATCATGAAGCTTGCCAAAGAAAACAAGATTGATCTAGACTTCAATGAAGTTGTCGGGTCAAACCATGTGACCGTTGCTTGTGATGTACTTCCAACTCTCAGGCAGGGGGCAAACACCAATAAAGCTTACAAATTGATTAACAATGATGATGTAAGGATCGGCCCCATCAATGGGAAGTTCCTTAAACACTCTTATGCTTAAACATCGAGGATTGCTCCTCGGCAAGAGCTTAAACTACCCACTGTAATGCTACAAGGGTACATGATGTCTTCCCATTACCTTTGAAAGCATACCAATAAAGAGAAATTAATCCCACTCTATGTCACCAATTGCTAGTGTGGTGTAGTGGTTGGATGCCCAAGTCGCCCTTGAGAGGTCTCGGGTTTGATTAGTGGTGATACCCACTATTACACACTGAGCCCCCCTTTTTTGCAAAAAAAAAAAAACAACAACAAAAAAAAAAAAAAAAAACTTTTGAACTACGTAATGACTTGATCCCTTTCCGGGGTACGTAGGCAACTTGGTATCATTTACTAAGTTCAGTCACATGAAAAGAAGAAAGATTGCCAGTCTAGCTTGAAGAGTTTTCCAACGGTCATCCATATGCTTTTGAGATCCCTTTAATTGGCAAGCGTTGCTTAGAATTAGTCAATTCCTTACTACATGATACTTAAAGATCATTGTGGTAGAAAAAGACAGCCGCAAAGAATTGGTGTTACTCAGCTTTCCTTGAACTAATGATAAACATAAGTTAGTTCTTGGTTGTGGAGTAAAATAAAATCTTCAACCTCTTTTGCAAAGAATGAAGTCTTCATGGCATTGCCCCTCTTCTGTGGACATCCTCCCATGTCTCTAAAGTATACTTTGCATCACTTATTTCTTGGGGGCATCTTCTTGTACCTTGCAAGACTAGGCTACATCGTCTCTCTTCTAGGTTGTGCCACTTCACAACTTTGAAATTTGAACCACATCATCTCCCTTCTGAGTGGTGCCGTTTCACATCATGTCTCTGAAATTTGGACAACGTGACCTTCCTCCAGCATCTGAAGTTGGTGTTGCATCATCTCTCCTCTAAAGTCATGTTCATGCAATGTCAAAGTCTTAGTGGCATTCCTCTCACATCTTCAAGGTTTTGTTGGCATCACTTTGCATCCTCAAAGTCTTGATAGGAGCTTCTTGAAACTTCAAGGTTTTATTGACATCTCCTTGCATCTTCAAAGTCTTGTTGGCATCTCTGAAATCTTGATGTCTGGCTACAGTGCTATGCACCCTCAATGTCTGAACTATGTTGCCTTTAAAAATTGGTGCAACGTCAATGCGAGTGCAAGTGCTAATATGGAGTGTTGTCGTGATTTCATGACAAAGATAGACGTTGGCACGGCTTCGGTATAAATGAAGTGTTGACGTGGCTGCATGCCAAAGATGAAGGTTGGCACGGCTTTGGTGCAAATAAATTGTTGACGTGGCTTCATGGCAAAAATGAATGTCAACGTGGCTTCATGGCAAAAATTAATGTTAGCGTGGCTTCAATGCAAATGCAAGAGTTGGCCCAGCTTCATGACAAAGACAAGTGTGGATCACCTTCATACAAAAACAAGTGCTAGCATATCTTCATGGTAAAGACTCTTGATGTGGCTACGTTGCAAAGACTCTTGAGATGACCGCGTTGAAAAGACAGATGTTGGTGCGGCTTAATTGCCAAAGAAAACTGTGCTGCAAAACAAAAACAAGCAACACAAAAATTTGTCAGGAAAAGGTTTCATGGCATGTAAAAAAAAAAAAAAATTCTTGATAGCAGGAGAAGAAAGCTGAATGTTCAGCATGTGCCTCAGTGATAAAAAAGGGCAATAACATGCCTTTATATAGAAAACTTCTGAGATAGCGGGCAAGAAAAATGAAGAAAGTCAGCAAACCAATAAATGTTTCCACCAACCCGCTAGTGGAAAACAAAAAAATCGTATTCACGTTTCAAAAAAAAAATGAAAATTTCTTAAATTTAAAAGTCAGACTTTGCAGACTTAAATGCACTCAAAATCAAAGAAGTCTGCACAAAGTTTTAAGAATAAAAGAGGACATTTAATGAAGAGAGTCAGAAAATGGTGGCTCATCACCCACTTCACGACCTTCAAGTCTAAACACAGGTGCCGCCTTGTCAGAGCTGTTGAAAAGCTACATAAGTCCAACAATGACCCGCATCCTTCTCTGACAAATTTGTGCAAATCAGTTCAGGATTTCATAAAACTGAACCCACAGTGATCTTCTACAAACAAAGATCTACAAAACCCAGGAAAACTCATCATCAACGGAGCTACGACGCGCCGCCACGCGCCGCCACAAGCTCGCGGTAACCAACTGTTTAATTTCTCGAATCTGTGAAAATCTGCCCACAAATTCAGAAATCAGATAGTACCAGCAGATTCTACGGCCTCAGATCGGCCAAACCCCAAAATTTCAGGCCCAAAAACGCTACCACGCGCTGCCACGCGCCTCTAGAAGCTCGGACAAACGCTGCGTCAACGTACACGCGCCACCTTCAGTTCACACGCGCTATCACGCGCCGGTGGCACTTCCCCACGCGCCACGCGCTACATACAGACACGCGCCCTCCAGCGCTATGACGTCATCAATGACGTCATCATCCACTATCCAGCTTGACCCAGCTGCTCCGGTCCGACCCATTTGACCCGGTCCGACCCGGAAATCTGACCCGGTCCGAACCGAAAAAAAAAAAAAAAAAAAAAAAAAAAAGGCTTTGACCAAATTTGACCTTTGACTTTGACCAAAAAATAAAAATTTTGAAAAGGGGCCTGTCCCACTCAGTTTTTCGAGTACATTCCGATTTTGGGATCCGTTTCTTTATTCGAAGCTTGAAAATTGTGCTATCGTCCAATTTCCAAAAAAGTTGACTTTTGCGTAAATGTTGACCAAAAGTCAAAATTTTTAAGATGGACCTATCTTGCTCAATTTTTCGCGTACATTCCAATTTTGGAGTCTATTCCATCATTTGAGACTCGAAAATTGCACAAATGAACCAATTCCAAGATAGTTGTCTTTTATGTTGAAATCAACCCAAAGTCAAGATTTTCAAGCCAGACTTGTCTTGCATAGTTTTTCGTGACTTGGAAAATCACCAATCTAACTCACGTCTTCGAAGCATTGACAATGTCCAAAACTAAAGCTCTCAATATCAAAATTTGAGATTCATCCACTTGGTTTGGACCCTTTCAAGGTTATTCTCCAGACTCCATCAGGGCTTCCCTTTCAAAGTACAGATGGACTCTCACAAGTGTGTCTCGAACTTGAAATTACATCGGGTCACCAGCTCTACCTACCATTCCCCCTTTCGGTGCCAAACAGTCTCACCTACCGTTCGGTGCCTACCGGTCGGGAATCTACCATTCTCACCAAAAATTCTCAACCACCATTCTCAACTACCAACCTACCATTCTTCATTTCTCCACTATAAATAGAAGGGCCGGGTTCAAAAAAAAAAAAACTCATCAAAAGAAAAAAAAAAAAAAAAAAAAAAAAAAAAAAAAAAGAAAAGAAGAAAAAAAAACACACTGAGTCATGAAATGAAGATTTGTTTCTTTCAAATTTTCAAGTCCTCCTTTTCACAGCCATTTCTCACTATGGCCTCATCATTCTCAACACTTAGCAACCAATATTGCTTTGTAATTCGTTTGGAACCTACCCTTTCATGGTTCGGTAGAAACCCTCTTCACAACATCATTGTAGTTTTCAGATCCAAACAAATTTTGTTTCTTCACTTAACGACCACATTTGTTCATAAAATTACTCATAACATGGTCTGCATTGTGGTTCCATGCTTCCTCGGACTTGGTTGGCCAAGGAATCCAAGTCTAGCAGAAGCACCTGTTCCTAACCTCAGCTCTCCTGTAGTCTCTTTCCAATTGCTTGGTCTTCCAGCAGAGGCAACGGTTCGGAACAAACAGCAAATTGTCTGGTTTTCAGGACCAGAATCACAAGTTAGCTCCATCTTTCATTTTTTTGTGCTTTTCCAACAAGAAGCAGTAAATGAAGATGGTAAAAAGTGTTGGGGTATCCTACAAATTGTCTTTTATCCAACACTTGAAACAACCTCCAAGGCGCCAGCTCATCAGAATTCAACCTTTGGAGCCGGTAAATGGTCACCAAAGCCTTATTCTGTGTCCCCACCACTATGGGACTCAAAGGTCATCTTTGCTGGTACCTCAAAACACATTTTCTGGAATTACTCCAACTTAAAGCTAGCTTGAAGTATTTCAGAAGATACTCTTCTGAAATTACTTCAACTTAATGTCTGTCGGTTTTGTCCCATTACAGACGCACATTCAATGACTTACTGTCAGACCCCAAGCAACATACAGGGCCAGCACCATGGTGGTGTGTGTTTCACCCATTCGCTTTGCTTCATCCCCGTCTTCTTCACCACCAACACCATCATCCCCAAAATCCATAAGCTTCTGAAATTACCTCAACTTAACTTGAGTGAAACAATTACACATGTGCATTCAATCACTTTCCCACATGGCCTCACCATAATCCGAAGTACACTCTTCTGAGATAACTTCACCAGCAGTTCTTAAAAACACGAGGCTAGCCCCATGACTCTGCATGCTGTACCCAGCCACCATCCTCTCATCTTCCCCATCTTCCACACCCTGTGATCGCCGCCAACGATCCAAAACACTCTTCTGAAGTTACTTCAACTTAACCTCTGCTGAGAAGGCTTGGTCATGCAGGAACATTCAAATACTGGCAGACCCCTTTTCGGTCTCATCAAAACCTTTCATATGGGTGGGTCTACTCCTCGGAAATTATCCCATCCTGCTGAAAGCTCCACCACCTTCAATTACTTCATTTGAAGAGCCAAATATAAAAATCTATTTTCGAAACTCATTTACACACCACACTCTGAAACTGTGTGTGTAAACGAGTCTCGAGGGGGCATTTGTAGAGAGGGAAAATTTCCGACCTATCATAAGCTGACACGTCACACTACCAAGTCCACAAAATATAGTCAATTACAAAGTGCCACGTATTGCTGTTAGGTTTTGCTATAACTGCTCAGAAGCCAACAGAAATTTTCCAAGTGTCATGCAAGAACCAATCACACATCAGTGCATGTGTAAGCGATGACATAATCAGCCTCGCACGTGTAAGCGATGACACAATCAGCCTCGCACGTGTAAGCGATGACATAGGCGGACCAATCAGACCGTGACATGTGTCACCAATCAAACTCCGCCACGTGTCGCTCACCCACCTCCAAACTCCTATAAATAGAAGCCTTCCTAAGGCATTTTAAGGGATCAAAGGGATCTGGATCAAGATCTGAAGGGCGGAAGGAGGACACACCAAGCCATCTGAAGCACTCAGAAGTCCAAAAGCTCTGCTGGAATCAAGCCTTGAAGCCTCCAGCAACTTCAAGAACTTCAAACTCAAAATCGAAGAACATTTGAAGCAGAATCATCCAAATTATCTGCCTAGATCTCAAAGTTCACTGGAATCAAGCTCAAAAGCCTCCAGAAACCTCACAAACCACAAATCAGTGAAGTTCAACGGATTCAAGCCTCTAAAGCACCGAAGAACTTCCACCACAAACCTTCAAATACGAAGAACATTCAAAGAGGAATCATCCAAATCATATTCCTAGATCTCGAAGCTCACTGGAATCAAGCTCAAAAGCCTCCAGAAACCTCACCAAATCACAAATCAGCGAAGCTCTACGGATTCAAGCCTCTAAAGCCCCGAAGAACTTCCACCACAAACCTTCGAAGACGAAGAACACACCAAGAACACGAAGAACACACGAAGAACGCAAAGAACGTGAAGAACAAAGGATTTCTAACAAGCTCATAGCCAGAGATTCATTGTAATTCTGTTTCAAAGATCTTCGATCCATTCTTCAGCCAAATTGAAGGATATCTTGTGTTCAAATCAAAATCACATTGCCACAAATCCAATCAACAAATCTTTTAAGGAGATCGAATCAGAGGATCACACTTTTGTAAACACAGAGAATTATACCACAATCATCAATACAAATTCGTATTTATGCAACTATTTTACTTGTTTGATTTATTTCGAACTAAGAAATTTAGTCGTCCACAGTTACTTTATCTATTTTAGCTACACACGTACTGCAGCAGTAGATCTATTTTAGTTTTTAACATAATAAAATAATATAAACATCATAATAAAATAATATATCTATTACAATAAAATAATCTATCTCACAACAATAAAAACACCACAAACCGATCCACCAACCAAGAACAACCGCCCACAACCACCCAACAACAACCACTGCCAACCAAAAACTACCACACAAATCACCACCACCACCATTAAAAACCCAACCCACTCCACTGCCCATCAAAACCCACTGCAAAACACACTGAAATCCACCGAAACCCATTGTGAAACAAACTGAAACCCACTGCAAAACCCAACCCAACCCACCGCCACCAGCCACCACCGCCCACACCTGCTGCCACAGCCACCGATACCCATTGCCAAACTCACCGATACCCAACCCACAAACCCAAAATCAAATCACAAACTCAAACCCACTTTGAAATCAAACACAAAACTGAAACCCATTGCAAAACCCAACCCAACCCACCGCCACCAGCCACCACCGCCCACACCCACTACCATAGCCACCGATACCCATTGCCAAACTCACCGATACCCAACCCACAAACCCAAAATCAAATCACAAACTCAAACCCACTTTGAAATCAAACACAAACCTACCGCGCTCTTGAGTTCGATGAAGGCGGTGCCGGTGGAGCTTGGATCGACGATGAAGCTTAGGTCGGCAATGGAACTTGGATCGGCGGTGAGATGGAGGACTAGGCTTGTCGGCGTTCGGTGAGCGGTGAGATGGAGGACTGGGTGAGATGGGTCGGCGGCGTGGGACAGCAACGTGAACGTACCGGAGTTGAGGATGGCGGTGTGTCTGTGTGTGAGCTTGAGAGGCTTGGAGGCTTGAGAGATGAATGAGAGAGAGTGAGAATAGAGTGAGAGTGAAGAACGACCGGGTTTGATAAATGAAAAAAAAAAAAAATAGGAACGAGTGGATCAGTTGAATAAAAAATCATTTTTTATTTTTAGCTCCAAGCTACAGTGCACATCTAAAATCTATCTTTAGATGTGCACTGTAGCGAATCATCTATATTTTTTTACTTTAGCTCCATTGCTGGAGCATCATTTTAATGAAAGTGGAGCTAAAATATAGCATTATTGCTTTATACCACCACTGCTGCAAATGCTCTTGGGCATAGTACTAAGGCCCCTTTTATCCCAAAATTTTACAAAGGGTGAACCCCATTACATAAAACAAAAATCCCCCAAAATGTACAAAAAGATCCCAAATTTGTAGAATGAAAATTGGTTTTTCTTAAAGGATATGTGTGTGTGTGTGTACACACACATGTAGGTATTGTATTCTTTACCCACACCTTTAAAAAGGCCCCCAGAATATTAACGCCAATAGAAATTAAACCCAATTAAAAGTTTGAAACCCTAAATTGTTTCACCCAAAAAAAAATTTGTTATGATTGTGCCGAACAATCATTGACAATCAATTTTCCTAATAACTTGTAAAAAATATATTAATAAAAGCTAAATACAAAAACTAAATTAGCAAATTGACATTTCAAAAAGTATAAAAAATTGGTTTTAAATAAAAATATAATAATATAAAGTTGAATTTATAGTCTTAGACCTCAAAATTTATTGAGCTTGCACACGTCTAGTGCATTAGGAGCAAAAAAAACTCAAACCAAATAAGGATACCACCCACCCCCCAGCCAGCCCTAAGATGGTTCTTCTTTTGGCAATCCATTATCAAGGATCAGCTAGGTAATTGGGTGGCCGGCTTCTCTGGAAAAATTGGCAAAACTATGAGTTTTTTAGTTGAGCTTTGGGCCCTTCGGGATGGTCTTATTCTTTGCACTAACCATTATTTTTATTTTGTTGAAGTAAACATAGATGCTAAAGTTGTTGTGGATATTCTAGCCAATCTGAACTATTCTAACTCTGTGGCTCGTGTCATCGTGGATGACTGCAGGCAATTAGCTTCCCAGATTCACTTCAAGCACTGTTTTAGAGAGACAAATAGGTGTGCTGACAAATTAACAAGAATTTGAGCTTATTAAGACTTTGATTTTATTTTTTTTAATAGTCTGCTTGTGGACTTCATTGACCTAATAGAGGCTAACTTCTCTGGTTTGTACTTAAACAGGCTTTGCCATGAGATTTCCTTTGTTTCATAATTTTATGATAATTTCATTTTAACCACCAAAAAAAAAAAAAAGATAATAAGAGAAAATATATAGTCCTCTCCTTACCAACTAAAAACCTAGAAATTTCTAGCCAAAAAAAAAAAAAACCAACAGTTGACGTGTATGGTGCCAAAAATCTGAAACAATTTCTTCTTTGTTTGAACTTCCGCATATTCCCTTTTCAGACCCCACACAAAATTTTCTTTTGTAAAGCAACATTAAAAGGGAAAACACATTATTATGCTTATCATGTGAGTTTTTCTTTCAATACTCATCCTCTCTACCAAGAATCAGAATTCCCTGTGTATTAAGTAGTGTAACATGTGTCATCTCCAGACTCCAATCCATCCTACTACTTCTTCCCTTTCCTTATCTCTGTGGTGACCGGTGAGTAGCTGAATTTTGCCTGTATATGTTGCATAACGTGCACACAAAGTACAAAGAAAATATTTTAAGCTTACCTTCTCAAGCCAACCGAACCTATCCAAGAAATTTCCTGTACAATTGTTCCCACAGTCACTTTTGTCCATTTCTTCTTCGACCTTATTCTTCACCTTTAAAATTAAGATAACTAACATTCTTTCCTCCATATAATACCCTGCAATTCTTTCTGAATCCTCATCAAAAACATCTCCTTATGCTGTCTAAAACCTTTCCACCATGGTTGTCACTCTAATTTTCTTTCTTCTAACCCATCACTTTGTAAACTCAGAACCAATTAGCAGAGATGATTTTCCAGCTGGGTTCATTTTTGGAACTGCTTCTTCTGCTTTCCAGGTATTTTTTATTTTCCTTGGTTATTAATTTAGTTTCACAGCATATATACAGTTGTTTTATTTTCAAATTCTGAAGAGCAGCTTAACAATCAGATGATTTCCTGTGTGGTAGTTTGAGGGGGCTGTGAATGAAGGAAATAAAGGAGCTAGCATATGGGATACTTTTTCAAGGGAACCAGGTAAGCCTTGAAATTTGGAAGGCAAATTTGTATGCACTAGAAAAGTTAATGTACATAAGAGATAATTATGATCTTGACTCTTTCTCTATCACAAATTTGTATTACAACAGGAAGAATTTTAGATTTCAGCAATGCAGACACGGCTGTTGATCAGTATCACCGTTTTAAGGTAAATTGCAAAGATACATTTGTGGACTTTCAAATGCATATTTATCGCAAAAGCACAAGTAGATGAGTCCAAATTTTTCTTCCTGTCCCTCACTTAATTTTATCCTTGTAGAAACTTTTTTTTTTTTTTGGGAGAGAATTTCAACTTTAATCATACATGAGTTAAAACAAACTACTTCATATTTGAAAAGTAGAGAATCCATTTACTAAGAAAAGAAGGTTACTCCAGTACACAGGATGCATAATAGAGCAATTCCAAAAAGAAAAATTACAATATGAAGTTTAAAAGATCAACAACTTCAGCAAAAGAGAAGAATGAATACTAGCTAATACTTTTCATCAATCATACAAACTTGTCAAGAATAAAGATTTGAGTGAAATCACTGAATGATCAACCCCTTCAAAGGTTTGGTTATTCCTTTCTTCCCAAATAATCCACATATCAAAAGCCAAATAGCTTTCCAGATTTTACCATTTGTAGCCCAACTATGCTTCCTTAGCCAGCAAGAGCACAAAACAACAATGGTCTTTGGCATCATCCATTTAACCCCCAAAACAATACAAGAATAATGACCAGAGCTATCTTATTCTTGCCACCAAACAGTGAAGTAGGAGATGAGCTTTCTTATTCTTGCGCATACAACATCGTTCTATTATAATTAAAAACAAACTTGCTCATTTTACATGAGAGCAATTTTTTAGATGTCTATAAGTTGAGAAAAAAAAAATGGATAAGAATTCCTAATACAAAATTCTAACAATCTTAAGGCTTTTAGAAAATAAGATATTTGAGATGATGCTGACAATGATGTATCACCAACTTTAATAATGTAAGAATAAGAATCCAAAGAAGACAATTGGCATAAATGTACTTCTCTTATTAAAATAATTGCCAAAATGCATAAAATACTTTCAGTCAATATAGGACTAACGAAACTCCCTTGCTAACCAAAACTGACACTCAAAATTTATAGTGACAGTACATGGCTATAATTGGGGAAGGAATCATTTAGACAAGAATAACTAATTTAATCAATTCATAACAATCATATGAGATTAAAAAGTAAGAATATTGTGAAGTTGCTGATGATGACAAAGATGATGTATTAGCAAGTTTTGAAAATTATGAAGTATCATAGCAGACAATTGGCATGAGTTTTAAAATATTCTATGTCAGCATAAGACTGTAGTTTGTCTGCTTCTAACCGAAGTTAGATAAAAATTCATATCTTACAGAGTGATGTAGACTTGATGAAGGATTTGGGAATGGATGCTTATAGATTCTCAATATCATGGTCAAGAATCTTTCCGAGTAAGATATGATTCTGCCAAAAAAAGTTACTTTTATCTATATTTCATTACCATCTGTTAACCACTAATTACTTTTAAAATAACCTTTAACAGATGGAACAGGAGAACCTAATGCAGAAGGAATAAACTACTACAACTGCCTCATAGATGCTTTACTGGAAAAAGGTCACTAAAGAAACATCAGTTACAATTTTTTTTTTCCTTCTTCTTTTTTTGGGTACAATGTTCTCTAAGGTTAGGATGTTCATTCAATCAGGAATCCAGCCTTATGTAACTCTATATCACTGGGATCTTCCACAGACACTTGAAGATAAATATGAAGGATGGTTGAACAAACAGATAGTGTAAGTAATACAAAATCATATAAAAAATTATTAAAATACCAATCAATCTTCTCAATAGCCTATATTAACTTACAGAAAAGACTTTGAATATTACGCCTTCACCTGCTTCAAAGTTTTTGGAGATAGAGTAAAGCGCTGGATCACCTTCAATGAACCTCGTGGTTTCTCAATCCAAGGTTACGACTTAGGCATTCAAGCTCCTGGGAGATGTTCAATTCTTGGTCGTCTGTTCTGTAAGAAGGGAAAATCATCCACTGAACCATACATTGTTGCTCACAACATCCTGTTGTCTCATGCTGCTGCTTATCATAGTTACCAGCTGCATTTTAAGGTGCTCTAATTTGCATACCTGATCCTTCTAACAGACTCTTGTCTTCCAAGGGTGAAAAGAAATTGGAGGAAAAATATATTTATTTGTATTTTTATCCTTATTTTTTGTTGAAATGGATCATCCAGGAAGGACAAGGAGGCCAAATAGGAATAGCATTAGATGCCAAATGGTATGAACCCATATCCGATACTGATGAGGATAGAGATGCAGCATACAGATCAATAGATTTTGGGCTTGGATGGTAATTTCTTATGTAAAAATTCAACTTCACAACATTTGAGAAGATATCAACTTTCATAAATAATTAAATGCAACAAATCAAAGTGAATCAGGTTCCTTGATCCACTTCTGCTTGGTAAGTACCCTCTTTCAATGAAGAAGTTTGTTGGAAAGAGATTACCAGAGATTTCACCTGCAACCTCAAAATTCCTGCTGGGATCCTTGGACTTTCTTGGCATAAATCACTATACCACATTGTATGCCCGGAACGACAGGGCTCAGATTAGAAAACTGATATTGAAGGATGCTATAGCTGATGCTGCTGTCATTACAACCCGTAAGATGTCAAGTCACAATCTCCTACATCTAACATTTGTGTCTCTGTGTGTGTTCATCACAATTTTGACTAACAATCTACACATGTCCTCTATTGTAGCATACCGAGGTGGAGTTGCCATTGGAGAAAGAGTATGTACCTATGAGTCTTTAAGCTTAGGATTCTAATATAGGTTTTAATCAGAGTTAGCTTATGATATTTACCTCCTCCAGGCAGCTTCCCGTTGGTTACGCATAGTTCCATGGGGCATCCGAAAGTTGGCAAATTATGTGAAAGATAAGTATGGGAACCCTCCAGTTATTATAACAGAAAATGGTTAGTGGTTTCATATCAAAAAGCTAAACCTGCACTTTCATGTAAGATCACATAATTTAAATTCATTACAACAGGTATGGATGATCCAAATAAACCTTCTATAGCTTTAGACAAGGCTTTACAGGATGATAAGAGGATAAGATTCCACCAAGACTATCTCTCAAACCTATCTGCTGCTATAAGGTAATAATATCAACTCCCTAGATTGATTGCTCAAAGTATCTTCATTGGGTCCCTGCAGTTTTATAATTATGTCCATTAGTTTGATTACTTTTGATATTATACACTCCACCTAACAGAAAAATTAACCAATGCAGGCAGGATGACTGCAATATACATGGATATTTTGTCTGGTCCTTGCTTGACAACTGGGAATGGAACTTGGGATTTTCAGTACGCTTTGGACTCTATTATGTGGATTACAAGAACAACCTTACAAGAATTCCAAAAGATTCTGTAAAATGGTTTAGAAGTATCCTCAGAGTAAATGGTGATCTGAACAATCAGATTTAAGTTATTGTTCTCACATACCATATGACACACAAGTTGTACCATGCATTAAAAGGTACAAAAGGAAAATTCAATGAAAGGAAAAGAGAAAAATTCGTTGAAGACACATATTAGTGAAGCATTCCTTTTTATCTATCCTGGTACCAATTCAATTTATTGCAAAAGAACCCACTAATCATCTTGATGCATGAACAACATCAGCATATAAATTATTGAAAAGGATTATTAATAACATCATTGACATCTTCCATACAAACAAACAGAATTTTCAGCACGTTACCCAACTTGTCAGCCCAAAAAAAAAAAATCTAAACTGAAAGAGGATGGGTCCCAAATTAGGGAAAGGTTAGATAGAGCTTTGGCTACAGTGGAGTGGTTTCATTTATTTCCAATGGCTAAGCTTACTCATCTTTCCTCTTCAGCCTCAGATCATTCTCCTCTAGTTCTTCAGTTGTTTGCAAAACAAAGGAAAAAGAGGATTGGTAGAGTTTTCAGATTTGAATCTATGTGGTTAAAGGACCCAAGATGTGAGGTGATTGTGGAGGAAGCTTGGGATGAGGGTTTGTATGCTGGGTCGGGTGATGTCCTTAATAGATGTTTGGAAAGTTGTCGTGCTAGACTTGAAGTGTGGAATGGCAATGAATTTGGTAATGTGGGGAAAACAGTGGCGAATTTACAAAGAAAGTTAGAATGGTTAGAGCTTCAGCCTTCAACACCAGATATAATTCGTTCATTGAAGAACACTAGAATTGAATTGAATTGTTGGATGGATAAGGAAGATGATATGTGGAGGCAAAGATCAAGAATTAATTGGTTGCAATCTGGGGATAGGAACACTAGGTTTTTCCATGAGAAAGCTTCTGCAAGGTACAAAAAGAATTTTATTGAGGGTTTGCTGGATGGGGATGGTAATTGGTTGGAAGAAGATGAGCATGTGGAGGAATTGATGTTGCAGTATTATGAGAGGCTTTTTACTAGTAGTGATCCTACGGAATTTGAAGAAATTTTAGATGCAGTTCAACAAAAAGTCACCCCTAGAATGAATCAGTTACTTGTAAGGGAGTTTACAGAAGTTGAAGTGAAGAATGCCATGAAGCAAATGTACCCTTTAAAATCCCCTGGACCGGATGGCATGCCCCCATTGTTTTATCAACATTTTTGGCCTAAGATTGGAGGTGTGGTTACTTCAACTGTTTTGTCTTTCCTCAATTCAGGTATTATTCCACCGAATTTTAATCATACACATATTGTCCTTATTCCTAAATGTAAAGAGCCAAAATTGGTGACTGATTTTAGACCCATTAGTCTTTGTAATGTGGTTTATAAAATAGCTTCAAAAGCCATTACCAATAGATTGAAGAAGGTTCTTCCTTCTATTATTAGTGATACCCAAAGTGCTTTTGTGCATGGTCGGTTAATTACTGATAATGTTCTTGTGGCTTATGAAATGATGCATCATATTAGTCAAAAGAAGAGTGGAAGAATGGGTGATTTGGCTCTAAAACTTGATATGAGTAAGGCATATGATAGGGTTGAGTGGATATGGTTGGACAAAATTATGCATAAGCTGGGTTTTGATGATAAATGGTGTGCTTTGATTATGAACTGTATCACTACTGTTTCTTATTCAGTAAAGATCAATGGTAAGCCTAAGGGCCATATTGTTCCAAGTAGGGGGATTAGGCAAGGTGATCCCCTATCCCCATATCTTTTCTTGTTGTGTGCGGAAGGACTTTCTGCTCTTATTAAGAAAGAGGTGGTAAATGGAAGTTTGGGGGGGTTGGCAGTTTGTCGTGGGGGTCCCAAAATATCCCATCTTTTCTTTGCCGATGATAGTTTGATTTTTTGTAGAGCTTCTTTGGAGGAGTGTGATGCTCTTCAGAGGGTGTTGAGAGTGTATGAGTGTGCTTCGGGGCAGCAGTTAAATCGTGCTAAAACATCCTTATTTTTTAGTAGAAATACTCCTATGGAAATTCAAGAACTCATCAAAGCTAGATTTGGGGCCCAAGTGATTAAGCACCACGAAAAATATCTTGGTTTGCCATCATTGGTGGGAAGAAATAAGAAAAATACTTTCAATTCTATTAAGGACAAATTAAGTAAGAAGCTTGCGGGATGGAAAGAGAAGCTATTGTCGAAGGCCGGAAAAGAAGTGTTGATAAAAGCTGTGGCACAAGCAATTCCAACGTACACTATGAGTGTGTTCAAATTGCCTGACTCTCTATGTGAAGATTTGACTAGTATGGTTCGTAATTTTTGGTGGGGGCAAAGAAATGAAGAGAGGAAGTTAGCTTGGATGAGTTGGGAAAAATTATGTGATCCGAAGAATTGTGGTGGGTTGGGATTTAAAAAGCTTAAGGAATTTAATATGGCATTATTGGCAAAGCAAGGGTGGAGACTTCAACAAGGTCATGACACATTGGTGTATAAGGTGTTGAAGGCTAAGTATTTCCCTACATGTGATTTTTCACAGGCTGTTTTGGGTAACAATCCATCATTTACTTGGCGGAGTATTATGTTTGCTCAACCTCTTGTTAAATATGGTACACGTTGGAGAGTGGGAGATGGTGAAAAAATCAGGATTTGGGGTGACAGATGGCTGCCTACACCTTCTACATTCATGGTTTCATCCCCCAGGTTGTTTATGCCAGAAGATTTGAAGGTCACAGATTTGATAAATAAGGAAGAAGCTTCTTGGAAGGTTGCGGCCATTGATGCTCTGTTTTTGACGCATGAAGCAGAGGCTATAAAAGCAATCCCTATAAGTTCAAATATGCCAGAAGACAAACTGATTTGGGCTTGGAGCACGAATGGAGTTTTCTCGGTGAAAAATGCCTATTGGGTTGCAACTCAAATGTCTTCAGCCTTGTCAACGGTTTCAAGCTCTGATGGTAGCCAAGAACGCAACTTCTGGAAACGTCTTTGGCAGATTAACGTGCCTCATAAAATAAGGCACTTCTCTTGGAGGGCTTGTAGAGATATCTTACCTTTGAAGACTAACCTTGTTAAAAGAAATGTTTTGCAGGTTGATACATGCGATGGATGCAATGAGGAGGCTGAGAATTCAATCCATTTCTTTTGGAGATGCTCCCGAGCTAAAGAACTCTGGTCTTCATCGAAACTGGTTTTTCCCGCTGTGATGGATCGGCTTGGTTCGTTTAAGGAGATGCTATGGTGTTTAATGATGGACGAAAAGACTTCACCAGAAAATATTGAGTTGCTACTGACTTCTGCGTGGGCATTATGGGGAAACAGAAATGATGTTCGTCATGGCGGAAAGCGAAAGGATGGAAAAATGCTTCTTCAGTGGGCTGTGCAATATTTGGAGGAATTCCGGGCTGCTAATGAATTAGTTCCGAGTGTTCAAGCATCAGTTCAGGTAGTTCAGAGATGGAGTCCACCACCAGTATCGGTTTTTAAGCTTAACGTTGATGGTGCTGTGTTTGCAATGCTGAATGCCGTGGGAGTGGGAGTCATTGTACGGGACTGGAATGGGAATTTTGTAGCAGCAACATGCAGAAAAATTCATGCACCTTTAGGACCACTTGAAGCGGAAGCGAAGGCCGTTGAATTTGGTTTAAAGTTTGCTAAGCAGCTTGGGATTACAGATTTCATACTTGAAAGTGATTCCTTAATTGTATCTAGAGCATTGAATCTTTCATCCTCAGTTCCGGTCTCAATTGATGCAGTCATTATGGGTATTGGCAAAGCTTCTTTGGAGTTCAATAATGTTATTTTTTCTCATGTTAAGCGAAACGCAAATACCCCAGCTCATTTGTTAGCAAAGTATGCCATGGGCATAGTTGATCAGTGTTTGTGGATGGAGAATTGTCCTAGTTTCTTAGAATTAGCAATTCTTCATGATGTAATCGATATTGTTGTTTGATTAATATTATGTTTGTGTGTTTCTTATCAAAAAAAAAAAAACTAGCAAAATTCCATATCGACAATGACACCAAAAAGGAAAAAAGATATATGAGGATGAACTTTTTTCCTTTTTTTGAATCATCACGTATGAACTTTTAAGATTAAAAAGATCATAATTCACATGTTCACATTGTAATGAGTACTTATAACAAACTATTACTCCCTCATCCCATATTAGTGGTACTTTATTCCATTCTGAGATGTAAAACATAGTCATATTTGAAATGTAAATTTACAGTTTACACAATATTTTTATCACTTTCCTAAATTACCCTTCACCTTATTTGATAGGTAAATAAATTTTCACGCTTTGAGTTTAAATGAAAGATAATGCATTAATCCATGTTCTCTAAAGAACAAAAAATGACAAACCAACTTCAAACTAGTTTGGAGCTATTTTTCCAACCCATTAGGTGTTAAATTATATAATTATTTATATGTATTATTTAAATAAGTCGCGCCACTCATTACAATAGTTATGTAACTAAAACTACATAAGAATGGTTTCTTCAATTTCCACATAGTAGGTTGGAAGAAGTTGATAAACTAGTTTCCTTTTACTCTTAAGCTTTTTTTTTGGGAGAAGTGTTAAGTTAATAATATTTTCACAATTACTTCGCATGATAAGTTGTTATTGGTTCTAAATTAAACCAATAACAACTGAATTGAACTTGCCACTAAAATTAGCACTGAAATTACATTTTTACCCAGCAACAACAACTTGTCACCCAGAATCTGTTATAAAAATGTTATGAAAACATCCTGGAAATTACGGTTCGGTCAGTCGTATAGACGAGATGAAAATGTAGAGTGGCAATTGGCAAAGCAACTCAACGACTGTCGTTTACAATATGAATATATCGGGCAAACACAAGACGGTACCGTTTGCTTATTACACACAGACATAAGATGCGGTATAACTATTAGTGTAGCATAGCCATACATAATCGATCTACGCATACGTATAAATACAGATATGTACGTATGTATAATGTAAGTGTGTTCGGTTTAAAGGTATATACGGAATTCGTACCTGGTTTGGATCGGAAGTTTCAGAGGCAGAGAGGAAGGGCTGGGTGAGCTGTGACTGTGAGCCAGACACTGAAATCTAAATAAATGAGAAAGTGAAATACTCCATTGATTTTTAAATCCCAAGATTTTGCACTGATTATCAATTTCCAAGGCCAAGGCCTGGATCTGAATAATAACATCTGATGTTATCCGTAAGGGAATCTGGGAATTGAAATCTCTTTGGCTTGGGAAATTGAAAATGAAAATGGCAGGGATTGAGAGAGACTCAGAGACAAAGGGAAACGTCGTCGTTTTGTTGTTTTTACAAGTAACTGCAGCGTCGACGTTTGAATGGCTTGTTACTTTGATCCTTTCACTTTCTAAGACGACAATCTTCGCCACAATATCTCTCAAAAAAAAAAACAATTCAATTTTGCATTTGGTTCTCGATTATTTATATAAATAAAATTTAAAAAAAAAAAAAAAAAAAGATTGAAGGCCAGGAGTGCAAAAATTATTATTTTTCAACTCAACGAATTTGACGAATTTGACGAGTTAGCTTTAATTATATGGTTGTAATAGATGATCATGCTATAATATAATGCACACGTACATATATAATAACCCCTTTTAGTGGATTGCTAAAAAAGAACTCATTTTGGTGGACACTGTTACTTCACATATTCAGTATTTGTTTTAATCGAAAGAAATCCATATTTGAGAAAGGGTTTAACTATTGGGGTTGGTGTATTTGTTCAATTCCAATGGGGTTTGAGTTTTCCTATAAATACTAGGACCCTTATTTGTATTTGGACACAATTTCTTCTCTTTGTAGTCTATGATCACTCTGTTAATGTAGATAGCAACGTTTGGGTGACCAACAATGTATTCTATCTATATCACAATAAATGCTTACAAATATGTTAAGCATAGTATTAACAATGAAAATTCTCATTTGTAATGAGATAAAAACTAAGGAGAGATGAACTCGCTGCCCAAATTAACTCATAGCTTATATATATATATATATGTATGTATGTATGTCGTTGGAGGTAGATTATGTTGTTGATGCACATGCATACATACATCATAAAGAAATTAGAGGTGAAAACTCTATATGTGATCTTCACTTAAGAAAGCTTATTTTATTCACTTAGAGCATTACCATTGGTGATGGTAAAATAGCTCAAATCCAATTTAAGTGCCAACATTGGTGGAGCCAAAGGCAAAACATTTTGCCTTCTTGCTATAGTGAACCACCAAGACTAGCAGTTCATTGTAGCAAGGTGATATAAAAAAAAATAATAAATAAATAAAATTACTTTATCACTTTTTGGGTTTGGTGGCATAGAGGAAGAGAGAGGAAGTAGAAAAGAAATTAATAAAAAATGAACCGTGTTTTGCTGATGGTAAAAATAAGATTATTGATGTAGGGTGTGTTATAAAATTATATCTTAAAATAGATAAAATAATTTTTTGAGGTATTAAATGCTAAATTTTTAACTCCATCGATGTTGATGCTTAATAGGTCTTAAAAATAAGTCTGACAAAGGTACAATTATATATTTAAAAAAAAGGCTTAAATTTTACATCACAAAATAAATAAGACAAATAAGTTGGTAAGAAACTCTGCCAAACAAACGGGTCGTGTCTTTTTTTTTTTTTTTTTAATTATAAATTTCATGTAACTTTTAGTGTGCGTTTGGCTCCAGTTTAAAAAATTAGCTTATTTTACTATTCAGCTTATTTTTGCTACTATTTATTGGCTCACTGCACTTTTTGGTACTATTCATGAGTCTTAACATACTAATTCAATTAACTTTTACTTTTATCTACAGTATTTTCTACAAAAAATTTTCAGTTACAGCAAAATAAGTAGATCCCAAATAGAAAAGGAAATAAACAATTTTTTTTGAACAACAAGGAAATAAATAATTTATTGTTTTTCTTTATTAGACATGGTTTACGTATTTTGTATTGTTTTTCTTTCTTAGACATGTTTTTTTTTTTTAATGTTTTTCTTTCTTAGACATGGTTTATGCATTTTGATATAACAATCAAGGTAGAGTTTCTTCAAGAAAAAAATTCATAGTAATATCTTTTTTGAAACAAAAAATTAAACAGGTTTTGTTACTTTTGTTTGAATTTAAGATAAAATATTATAGTAAGGGGTTAATTTCACGTTAACAATAATAGCTTTGACATGTTATTTTTTAATTTTTGGTAAAATGCAAAAATATTTCCTAAAGTCTATATCAAAATGAAACTGACTCTCTGATCTTCTATTTTAAAATGGAAGGCCTTGAACTTTGAGAAATTCTCAAGTTGATCTTCCTATCCAATTTTTCATCTAACCTCATTTCATTTTTATTAAAAAATTCATTTTAGAATATACTTTAATTAAATATTTTGTCTTGTGCTTTTTTTTCCCAATAGATGAAACAAAAATTTAGACAAAATGATCAATTTAGGTATTTGTCAAAGTTCATGACTTTTTATTTCAAAATACTAGAAGATTATGAAAGTTAGTTTGATATTGACCAAGTTCAGAGAATGTTTTTGCATTATACCCTTCTTTTCTACTTAGATCGTATGATATGTTTTATGGAGCATTTTATTCAACATTACATTTAAAGTCGCAACAATTTTACAAAATATATTTTACAACTCTTTTATGTGATAAGCTGTTAATTTTCTCAGTGATAAGCTCATATAGGAACTAGTAAAAACATGTTAACTTAATCATTGCAAAAAAGTTCTTCTAGGATCATAACAACAACAACAACACTAATTATTTCATAACACATTTCAGAACAAAACTTGAGTCTAATGCTTTCAGTGAATTGAACTCATTAGGATAATCATATCTACCACTATTTTAAAAAGGTCAAGTCAAGTCCCAATTTGCCTACCACCTCATTCTAACGTCAATTTTCCTTTCACAAGGGTATATTTTTAACCATTTTGGTAGGATTTTTAGATTTTTTATTTTATTTTATTTTATTTTAATTTTAAACTTCATGAAACACCACCGTCCATAGACTCCGCACAGAGAAGAAGCTGGAGCCTATAGGGGGACTAGACCGCTAGAGCCCAGAGGTGAGCCCAGCCCACTTTAGTGAGAAAAACTGTTGGGCTCGTTTAAGGGGCCCACATCCGACGAGATCTAAGACTGAGACTAAGACCCAACCCAACCCAACATATATAAAATCTCTCTCTCTCTCTCTCTCTGTGTCTGTCTCACATTCTCTGAGCCTCTTTTCCGGCTTTACTTACTTACTTGTGCCCTTTTGTCGCACTTAAGTCATCAATCAACAAAACCTTCTTCAGTTTTTGTTTTCTTTGTTTCCTCAAACAATAACCAATTACTTGTTATTTTGGACCAAACCCACATTCCATTCCTATATATCACACACACACGCGCGCGCGCACAAAAAAAAAAAAAAAAAGTACCCAGAACTTGTTTTCAATCGGCAACACAAAAAGCTTTGTTTTCATTTTATTTTTTATTTTTTGTGTTCTTTTGGCCATGAAACGAGGGTACCCAGAATCTCCTTCAGGCTCTGTTGGGCCACCTCAGTCCAGATTGAAGCATAACCCTGAAGGTTAATTTTTGTGCTTTCCCTGGGTTTTGATTTTGGGGATTTTGATGCTATTGATTTGGGAGCTTTTTTGGATCTGGGTTTTTGTGGTTTAAGGTACTTTGCCCCTTTGTTTGGTTGCTGGGAAAGTGCTGGAAAAGGCAGAGAAACTAGAAATTGGAACTTTTTTTAGTTTGTTTCCTGATATTGATTTCTGGGTTTTGGAATATTTGGTAATTGCTTCTTTAATGTGTTAATTCTGGAACATGGGTTGTAAGCTATATTAATTGTTTGGTAGTTGAGAAAGCAATCAAAAGAAGAAATTGAAATTTGGGTTTTTGGTGTTATGCGTTATTTCGTATAGAATATAAATCCAATTAAATGAATGCAGTTAATAAAAAAGTTACACGAATTACACCAACATTTGTATCAGAGTTTGTCTAGTGTAAACTGTTTTTCTTCTCTCTTTCCAAACAATGAAGAATTAAAGATAGAAACTTCGAGTTCTTCCTTCCCTTGCTTGCAGTTTCATAAAAGCTTAATTGAGTGTTAAGTTCTTATTTTAGCTTTTTAAGCGTTTTGCTTTGTGGTGTTAGGTGATTCACAATTTTTAGAGGATGAAAGCACCAAGATTTTTGCTCGGAAAGTGGCCGAGCATTACAGTGCAAGGACAAATCAGACTCTGGAAGAAAGAGAAGCTAGTCCAATCATCCATTTAAAGAAACTCAACAATTGGGTATTTCTTGTCAATTCATGTAACATGCTATGAGATTGAGATTTTTATGAGTATGCATTGTTTTTATTTGTTGTCATTCCTTATTTTGATAAACAGATTAAAAGTGTTCTAATTCAACTCTATGCTCGACGAGGAGATGCTGTTCTTGACCTTGCTTGTGGCAAGGTATTATGGGTTCTTTATTCTATTGCATTTGTGTTTTACCTCCTTACTATAAAAAAAGTTAACATTAAGCAATTTCTTGTTTTTCTTTAATGTTCACTAGGGTGGTGATCTCATCAAATGGGATAAGGCAAAAGTTGGGTATTATGTTGGTGTTGATATAGCAGAAGGCTCAGTAAGTACTTCATATCACCATTTTACTGTTCATTGGTCCACTTTTTCTGTGTGGACATGTTGACATTAATGGGTTCAGTTATGCTTAGTGCCTGATTGTGGTTGGGTGAGGCTGTCTAGCTAATCATCATGGTAGTTAGTTTGTTAGATGTGTGAGGTGACTTCTTTTATTCGAGTATTTCTGTTGCTACACATGTTGACATCAACCATCTTAACATTGTTTTAAGCATTGTGCAGATAGAAGATTGTCGTACACGCTATAATGGTGATGCTGACCATCATCAGCGTCGTAAAAAATTCACATTTCCTGCCCGCCTCATATGTGGAGACTGTTATGAGGTAATTGCAGTTCTGTAGCTAGTTAAATGAATTTCCTTATATATCCACATGTCTGCTTTCTAATTGAGCTTATCTAGTATTCCACTTGATCAAATGAGGATTGTGTCAAGTGTCATATCTGGACATGAACACTACTGATTGTCATGATTCCATGGATAAGTGACATCAACACTGAATTTGCTTTTGAGCAACTGAAATTTTGGCTGGCTGCTTCAATAGAAGTTTTTATGTACTTTGTTAATACAGCAGCTGAAATAATTGATTTGTGTTCCATGTTATGTTCTCAGGCTCGTTTGGACAATGTTCTTGCAGATGATGCTCCCTTTGATGTTTGCAGTTCCCAGGTGAGTGATATTCTAGTCTACCGTGTTTTTAAGGTATCATATTTCATACACGCGCACACACACACACACTCACACGTCATATTTCATTGAATGATTAATTTTGGAGACTCTTAACCTCTCAAGTAAAATAAAATATTTCAGGAGCTGCCCCTTTTCACAATGTTGAATGTTTAAAGTTATGTAGTAAATGATGGTTATATGGTGTACATAAAATCTCAATAGTTTTTTGGTGCATTAAACAAATCACAAAATTTTTTGTGCTATTTTTCTAGTATATCAGACAAATCATTTATATAGATTTAATTTTAGTTTTCTTATGGCTTAAGTTAGCAGTTTCTTAACCTTAAAAATATACTATATTTTTCAGTTTGCCTTGCATTACTCTTGGTCTACGGAGGCACGTGCACGACGAGCCTTGGCAAACATATCAGCTTTACTTCGTCCAGGAGGCACCTTGATTGGAACAATGCCAGACGCCAATGTGATTATTAAAAAACTTAGAGAAGGTTTTATCTTGTACCTCATCATGTATGCCTTTTCTTCTTGTAACAGGAATGTGAAAGAAACTAAAATTTTGAGTCTAAGAATTTCATTATTCATTTCATTGACCACAAAGTGAAGCATCAAGCTGGATAAGATTAATGGTGGTGGATACAGAGGATAGGTAGAAAAGAAAGGAATAATGGAGGGGATTGGTGATAGATGAATAGACCTGTTGTGACTTGGAGAGTATTAGAAGTATCAAATCACAAAAAAATTCTTTGATTTATTTTTATTCCTTCTTAACCCATCATTAACCAGTTCTAAACTAGAGCAGATAATTTAGTATTGTGAAGCTTTTGATATTTTTCTAGCATATATAAGCATTATGATTAAGTGGTATGGTGGACCAGTTTTGTAATTTTTGATTGAAGTTGCTATTTTCACTTGGATATGCAGCTGAAGGATTGGTCTTTGGCAATAGTGTCTACTGGATACGTTTTGATGAAGAATTTTCTGAAAAGGTAACCTTTTATTAGTAAGCAATGAAGAAACATTTATTGAAAAACTCAAATGATATAACTTCCTAAAAACCTTGAATATCAATTATTGTTATTCAATTACTGGAAATTACTCTTAGTTTGACAAAAGCTTCATTATGTGGTGCAGAAATTCAAATCTTCCAGCCCCTTTGGTATTAAGTACAAGTTTCACCTAGAGGTATTGTTAATTGTCAAGTCTGTTTGTTACTATTTCTTTTGTTGGTGATTGTTCATGTTTCTCTAAATTTGATGGCGTGCTTTCATGTCAAGGAAATGCAGGCTATGTAGCACAGTGCATTACTGTGAAAGAATGTGCGTCTGACTATGTGTGTGTGTGCATAGCAGCCAGTTTATTATTTAATTAAGTAATATAATATTTTATTCTCAATGAGTTGAATTTTTGCAGTGACTCTGGAATGTTTTCACCTGATTGCTAATTGTTATTATTTTTGGGTCAATTAGCTCAATTTATGTGCACCTATGGAATTAGATTCCATGCAGAGAATAGTATTTTAAATTTAAATTCTTTGTTGCAGGATGCTGTTGATTGCCCTGAATGGGTTGTCCCCTTTCATGTCTTCAAATCATTGGCAGAAGAGGTATAACTTTGTTTAGTGGTTGCAAGTTTTTTCTGATGCAGCTGCCAAACTTAATTGTTACTTTCATGGAAACTTTATTGTGAAGTTTTTTCTGCTTTACAACTTTTACACACTTAAAACAGTTCACATTTTATGACCATATTTGTTTTTGGCTTTTTCAGTATGATTTGGAGCTAGTTTTTGCAAAGAATTCACATGAATTTGTGCATGAGTATTTGAAAAAACCAGAATACGTGGATCTCATGCGGAGGCTTGGTGCCTTGGGTGATGGTAACCAAGATAAGAGTAAGTGTTTTTTTTTTTTTTGTTGGCCTGTACTATTTCCCTTCTCTGGGTAGAATACTAGTCAGTACTCAGTAATTCTAGAACCCAACTTTTATGTTGGTCGAGGATCATCTAACCTTGCCTTTTGTGCTTTGGTATCAAACCTATCTTCCCCCCTTTTCCCCACAAAAAAGAAGAAAAAAATAGAGAAAAAAATCTTTCATGTAATATTTCATCTTTACTCGTTTCTATCATTTTTCTGTCACCCTAGCTTTAATAGTTGTTATTGCTTTTGTGGTATGCAGGTACACTCTCACCAGATGAGTGGGAAGTAGCTTATTTATACTTGGCATTTGTCTTGAAGAAGGTGAGTACCCACATACAAACACAGGAAAAAGAAGTGCTTGTGTGACAACAATGTTGACATTTGATATTATGTTACAAGCCACTTAGTAGGGTATATTTTGTGTTCTTTTCAGCGAGGCCAACCTGACCGGACGCAGATAAACAGCAAAAGAGACAGGGGGCAGATGCAAATATCGAAGGAGGACATCATGTACATTAGCAGATCATGAGGCCAATTTTAGACAGGATGATAGCAAGGTTTGTAAAGGCATGGAGAAGCCTTTGTCACGGGGTGGTTTGATGTTGAAAAGTGCTCTATCACAAACCCCTCATCGAAATGGATAATACTATTCAATTTTGTTAGCCTCAATAATAATGGTAGTAAAAATTCTGCCTTTGCTGCTCCTGAGAAGATAAAGATTATAGTTTTTCTCCAGATGAGGAATATTTTTATAGGAAATACACTCTGGCGATGCAACAATCTTGGTTAATTGTAACATAACTAAAATTTGATGTAATTGTCTTTGACCAAGTACTATAAATACGTCGAAAACGACATTATTCTTGATGCTATTGATGAATTTACCACTTTTATTAAAGGGCTCTCTCTATATGTAGTGACTATTATTGACATTGTATTGTAGGACAAGTGTATCTCACTTGCCAGTCGAACAATAATACAATAACACGATCTCTCTCACTCTAGAACTTTTCATTTCTGGGCAATTTGGGTAACTAACACTAATTATCTAACTATGTAGTTAGTTGGCCCAGTTTTGTAACAATATTACTTAGTAGCATCTCGAGACTCAAAGACTCGATTTTCAGACTGTAAATCGAGTCTTTGAGACTCGGTTTGCTAAAAGCGAAACCGAGTCTCTAAGACTCGATTTTTGCATAAACCTATCTCAGCTTCGGTCATGTCTCACTGACCTTCACTGTTGCTTCTCATGCACTGGCATTGGCACGTCTCACTGGCACCTTCACATGACCTTCACTTTTGCTTCTCATGCACTGGCACTGGCACCTTTACATGGCACCTTTACTATTGCTTCTCATGTTTTGTAATACTGGCTTCATTGGCACCTTCACTGTTGCTAGTCATGTCTCATTTTGTTTTGTAATAAAAAAGTAATCCTCTCACGTTTTGGAATGAAAAAGCAGCCCTCCTCTCAGCAAAAATTCAGTAGTCTTCTTTCTACATTGGTCTTCTCTCAGAACTAAAAAACACATCACATATACACTACTCCTCTCTCAAATCTCATACACATTCAGTAGCAAAGCAGAACATTACTCCTCTCTTAACTTTCACACAAGCTCAACATTCATTGTAGTCTCATTCTCATACAATCCCAGCAGTACATTTGCACATCCTCATGTCAGGTAAGGGTCTCTTCACTCTCTAGTTGGTTGTTTAGTGTATATAATTGCTTTAGAAAGTGTTGGTTGGATTGAATTTTTCATGATATGAAAATGATAAAATATTTGTTTGTATTAAATATTTATATTTGTTTGTATTAAATATTTATATTCGTTTCCTAATATGATATATATATATATATATATATTTATATATATATATATATTTGGTTGTTTAGTGTATATAATTGCTTTAGAAATTGTTGGTTGGATTGAATTTTTCATGATATGAAAATGATAAAATATTTGTTTGTATTAAATATTTATATTCATTTCCTAATATGTATATTTATATTTATATTTATATTTATATTTATATATATAAATATATTTGGTTGTTTAGTGTATATAATTGCTTTAGAAAATGTTGGTTGGATTGAATTTTTCATGATATGAAAATGATAAAATATTTGTTTGTATTAAATATTTATATTCGTTTCCTAATATATATATATATATATATATTTATATTTATATTTATATATATAAATATATTTGGTTATTTAGTGTATATAATTGCTTTAGAAAGTGTTGGTTGGATTGAATTTTTCATGATATGAAAATGATAAAATATTTGTTTGTATTAAATATTTATATTTGTTTGTATATAAATATAAATATATATATAAATATATATATATATATATGTATATAAATATATATATTTAAATAGCCAATATATATATATATATATATTAGAGAAATACACGAATCCACCGACTAATAATCCATCCACGTAGAAATGGAGTTCAGACATGCACGAAGAGAAATATGGAGATAGATTTTTTGTTAAAAGATGATGAAACTATCAAAATATAACAAGTTGATGATTTTTTGTTCATAGCGTTTTCACCATCTATATATAATGAATTTTGCAGTGAAATTATTTCATTGAAAAGTAGGCATATAGAACTTCAAAATGAATATAATTTGATTCAATTTGGATTTTAAATAAGTGAAATGCGACTGTTCGAAATTGGCACAACTATATTATTTTCAAGATTTTCACTTGAGTAAAATGTTCTTGTTCACTATGCAAATTTTTAGGTTGTGAATTCTCATTTGTAGAAAATCTAAACAACCTATACAAGGTACAATAACAACAACTTTTTGGTGAGAGGGGATAGTCACGAAATGAAGATCTTGAAGCCTTTCTCTTACCTAAAATAGAAACAAAAAATAATTAAAAAGAAAAAGAAAAAGAAAAACTCATTTATGTGCTGTGATCCAAAAAAACAAGTTATTAGAATTCTTGACAACACCTTAAGCCTTAAACCTTTAGTAGTTGAATCTCTAGAGTTGTTTTTCCTTTGAAGAGTTTTAAAATTTGTAATGGGGGTGAGTTTTGTCTTTAGTTTTTTTATTTGTTTGAGTCCGAAATGATAATGATTAAGTGTGTTTGTATGTGATGTGGGGTGAGTATATGCAATTGTTACACTTTTAGAAGTTGTAATTTGTGTAGTTTGAGTAGATAGAAAAGGTTTTGTAATTGATGTTAAATGCATTAGATAAAGTATGTCACTAACATATTATACTTGACTCTCTAATAGGTTCACAATCCCTGAAGAACATTGATATAAATGTATACTTTGGTGGACCCCTTGACAATCCTGAAGGGATTGACGGATTCCCATTTAGAGGGAAGGGTATCGAATGCTACTACATAATGATACGTCGTAAGTTGAAGATGTTGATAGATTTGAAGAGGAAAATAATGGACGAATTGAATTTGAACTCTGCTTGGTATGACATTAAGATTACTTATCGTTACCCACAAGAAGTCCTTCACGAACGGATAAATTACGGGTATATGGCTATCAAAGAAGATAAACATGTAAAGATGATGTTTAATAGGATCCAAAAAATGCCCCAAGTAAATGCTGTTGAGTTGTATGTAAGTTTGGAGCCTCTTGCAGACAACACTACTGAGGTGGTGCAACAAACAACTATGGCTTTACAATTTACAGCCCTAGATGATGGATGCACTACAATGGGAGGGTATACAATGGGAGGTTATATGCTCCCATCTCAAGATCATGTTGCTAATACTGGTGAAATCCTTTATCATCAAGAGACACATTTAGAGGAGGAAGACGAAAATGAAGAGGAGGAAGATGAAAACGAAGGGGAGGAAGCGAATGATGGTGAAAATATTGATGGTGTGGATGAGTACGAAGAGAGGATTGAGCGAGGCGACTTTGAGAACGATGTGGTTGACCACGAAGTCGTTCCCAATTTTGAAGAGGAAAATATGGAGTGCCGTGATGAAGATGATGCAGACGATGATATTGGTGTCCAGCATACTATAAATACGACCACTAGCTATAGACCTCCTGCTGACTCATTCTACGCAAATACTTGGGAAAATATGGTTGATCCGTCACATCTTCAGATACCATTTGTTTGTACTTGGGAAGATGGGATGCATTTTTGTAAAGAGGTGACTTTTGCAAATAAAGAGACGGTGAAGCGTGCATTGACAATATACGCAGCAAATGATAATAGAAATTTCATAATCCAGAGGTCGACCAAAACTAAATTGTGCGCCGCATGTGTTGACGACAACTGCAAGTGGTACGTTGGAGCATTCATGAAGGGTAAACTTAATGGTCTATGGATGGTCACGTCTTATGTAGGTCCACACACTTGTATACCCTTTGGCCCGCGAAGAGACGGTAAAATGATGGATTCTAATTTTGTTGCAACATAAATTGTGGGAAAATTGCGACAAAATCACATTGCTCGTATTAATGAGCTCTGGGAGATCATACGTACTAAGTATAATCATGAGCTTTCTTACTATAAAGTATGGGACGCAAAACAAAAGGCAATTGCTAAGATATTTGGGGATTGGGAGGAGTCTTACCAAAGGTTGCGAAAGTTGTTATTGGCATTCTTGGATCAGGATTCGGGTACCAAGTACTACTATCACACCATACCTAGGCCATTAGAAGGTACTGCGTTACTGCGCTATGTATATTGGGCATTCGCTCCATGCATTGCTGCATTCCAATATTGCAGGCCAGTGATCAGTATTGATGGGACTCATTTGTATGGTAAATACAAAGGGGTATTGATGATTGCAATGGCAACTGATGCTAACCAAAAGGTTTTACCTCTTGCCTTTGCTGTTGTGGACAAGGAGTCAAGGGCTAGTTGGGGATGGTTTTTAGAGTGTCTTAAGACTTCGATAAAGCATGTCATACATGCCGAGGGCATTTGCATTATTTCTGATCGACATAAAAGTATCAAATGCGCCATTCGAGAGTGGCCTAGAGGTCAGGACGGAAGAGAACGTGTATTTCACCGATATTTCCTTCGACATGTTGCTAGCAACTTCAACACACACTTTGATGACCCGACTCTAAAGGCATTGGCCTTGAAAGCTGGATATGCGACTCATGAAGCTAAATTTGAGTCCATAATGCAAACCATTAAGGATGCCGAGATTAATTTACTGAGGGGTGTAGACCCTAATGCTCGCGATGTTGCACGCTATATGCCATACACATATCTAACGAGTGAGGATTTGGACAAATGGACCCAGTCACATGATGGTGGAAGACGTTACGGGGCATTGACAACCAATATCTCTGAGTGCTTTAACGGGGTACTTAAAGGTGCCCGCGGTTTGCCCATTGCTGCAATGGTTGAGTTCACTTGGGCCAAACTTGTTGCATATTTCCACGATCGACGTGAAAAACTTACTTTTGAACTCTCTCGAGGTAAGATATGGAGTGATTATGCAATGGAGATCTATAACAAAAATGAGCTGAAAACCGCAGGTCACACTCTAAGACATTTTAATCATGAAACTGGTGTATATCAAGTGGTTACCCAGTACAACGACCATAGAGGTGGAAGAGGAAACCACAGTCATGAAGTTCGCGTATTTGCTAGGACATGTGGTTGTGGAAAGTGGCAAAACTTGAAGATCCCTTGCTCACATGCAATTAAAGTTCTTCACGGTCTGCACCTCGATGCAACCTGCTATATTCACCCATGTTATAGTTTAAGCAACGCGATTCACACATATTCACATGATTTTGTGGTGCCAAAGTCAGAGTCCTTGTGGAGTGATGTGAGAGGACCACGGTGGGTGCCTGACCCACAGCTGTTGCGGGCCAAAGGTCGTCTTGTGAAGTCAAGATTAAGGAATGAAATGGATGGGGTACGGCGAGAACGAGGAAGCCGAAGGGAAGATCCAAACTTAAGGGAGATTCAGCCAAGGCAGCGATGCAGAGTGTGTCATCAAGAGGGGCATAACCGCAGAAGCTGTCCCAATTCTCGTGGGGCTTCGACAAGTGGTAGTGCTATAAACTAGGCAAGTGCCCTCATTGTTTTTATATAATATGCTAAGAATTTCATTTGGTTTTTGTTCTTTGCATTTGGAAACTAACGACCGTATTTTAATGTTTGTCAGGCGAGCGGAGACTCGATTTTGGAATGGCATTGTATGTGGGACTTGTGGTTATCTTTTGTATGGACAAGTGATAGGTGACTATGTAGAGCTGTTGTATCAATATGGACAACTGCTAGGTGACTATGTAGAACTTATCTGTATCAGTATGGACAAGTGCTAGGTGACTATGTAGACTATGTTGTATTGACTTAGTTCTTGTTTTGTTTATTGCTGAATGTTGTTGTAATTGAATTATTTGCTATCCATTGTACTCGTTACACATGGTAATGCCGTATACATCTTCAAGTGAGGATGGTACATGCATTTCTTTTTAAAATATTCCACTTATTTAAATTGCAGACATCCTAATTTCTAATGTATTAGTAAGTTGTAACAGTAATGGAGTACATTACATGGGGAATGAGATTAAGTTCCCATTGAATTCTATCATTGTACTCGTTACAGTAGTTGTGTTGTGCAACGTTTGCCTATATGGCCGACGATGATAATACTTTGGCAAGTTCAATGATAGCTAGTAATGTGTTTTGTGTGCCTCATGCAGTGCTTAAATCTGTCCACTCTGTAGGTCATAGGGCAATTGTAATGCCCATGAACAGTAACTAGTGTAATCCAGTTTCTTTTATATCTCATGTACTGTCCCTTTGACTTGTGGTAGCAAAATAATATAGATATATATATATATATATTATGCTCGTGGGGGAAGAGAAAAAAAAGTTTCTAGTTTGTGTTGTGGATTGGTTTAATGCAGGTGGGGGAAGGAAAACAAAAAACAAAAAAAAACAAAAAATTTCCCAGTTGAAATCGAGTCTAAAAGATTCGATTTCTATGTTGGTGGCATAATGGTGAATTGTAATGCCCAATAAAATCGTTTCAAAACAGATAACCAAAAAAAAAAAAAAAAAAAAAAAAAAATTCCCAATGGAAATCGAGTCTAAACTATGTTGGTGGCATAATGGTAAATAAATGCCAATAAAAATCGTTTCAAAACAGATAACAAAAACAAAAAAAAAAAAAAAAAAAAAAAAAAATTCCCAATGGAAATCAAGTCGAAAAGACTCGATTTCTATGTTGGTGGCATAATGGTCCAAAGTAGATGCCAATAAAAATTCCCAGTGGAAATCGAGTCTAAGAGACTCGATTTCCATTGGGCATATTTTCAGTGACATTTAGGTGGCTGGAAAGTTGGCACGCGGTGCTCATTTCCTAACATCTAATAATCATGGGTGACAATATTATATCATATTATTGTTCAGTATAATATGATACAATTCAACAGTAGCTTATGGTTGTGTTGAATTATATAAATTAAGACTATGGTTGTGTTGAATTATATAAATTAAGACTATGCTTCATCAGGCTATGAACCAAAGCACGTTCAAGCCATCTGTTGCATCTACTGCACTGTTTCCATTCAATCAATCCTCAAAAACAACCTCTTCTGAAGTTCAGCTCCAAACGTTTTTGTATACTGAATTTCGAGCTGAATCCTTGAATATCTAGTTTCATTGGCCTTGAAGCATCATCTTTACATTTTTTTTATGTTAAGCAGTTGTGAACACTTGGATTAAACAATGGGAGAAAAATGTAATAATTTCAGTTCCAAACATTTTTTCATCATACCCCCAGATTTTTTGTGATTAAAAAATGTAATAATTTCAAATTATAATGGATGCAAATAATTAAATTTGGAAAGAGCTTAAATGGTACTCTACCATTAATCCACCCTCTCACAAATCACGATTAGGTAACTCTCTTTCCTCTCATGCTCTCTTACTTTTAATTTCATTTTTAGTTTTTTTACTTTTTATTTTGTGAGTCATATTGATATAATTTTTCTAAAGGTTATTTTTTATTTATGTATTTTGACAAAGAGAAGACACATTTTGAAAGAGATTATTATTGAGTGATTAGATTGATTGCGGAATAGTTGACGATGGTGATGAATCCGAGACATGATGTTACATAAGCCCTTATTAAAAAGCCTAGATGAATGCAAAGGAGTATGAGACATCTAATTTTTTATTTTTATATCTTCATCTCCTATCAAATAATTTCCAATGGTGAAAAATTAGCAATTTAGGATGTACAAATACTACTATAGAGACTCAAACATTTGTAAGTAAATAAAAATTGAACCAAATACTCATAGAGAATCAAACAATAGCAATACATATTACTATAGTAATTCCAAATTATAACTCTGTTGCAGTTGCAAGTTTATTGCCAATAACACCTCCGCATCAAGGCACTAGTGACATTTTGTCTCCATCATTTTATTTCGTAAAAAGTTGGGTTAAAAGAAAACTGAAATTAATAGGATATATTTCTGGAAATAAAAAAAATTAAAAAAATTAACACATCTTTTGATGTAGCGTGGATCTATGCAATTGGCTGTCCTGGGGGAGCCAAGCTCCAACTAGAGAGTAGAGATGGTAATGTGATGGGACTCAAGTTGCCTCCATCATGGACAAAGGTTGGGAATGACAAGCACGTAAACCCTTAGACAAAGAATCAGCTGGAGGTGAAGTCCTAGTCAAATACACTAAACGTTGAGATAATGAGGAGTGACAGCGATGAACACCAGAATCCAATAGCTTCTCCTCTCCGCCAATTCCATTGGATTCCTAACATGGGTTGTCAAGCGACTCACAACCAGTTTGTGCAACTGAACTTTCCCTCTTTGATGTAATATCAGGTTTGGAAGCTTTGTGGATCCTTGCTCTTGGAGTATTTATAGGTGATTTTAATCTTTCATCCTTGGAAGATGGAGATACAGAAGTTATTTGCTGAATAGACAAAATGACCGAGGAAAAGGATTAGATTTAAGTCTTGTGGTTCTTCAAAACGTGGTTATTAAGAAGAAAAAATTCACTTCCATACCTCTTGCTTTAAAGAATTTTGAACTTCAGCCTTAGGGGATTGCTTCTTATTGGTTTTGATATGGTCCTCTAAGTGCCCCATATCCTGAAACCAGATTGGAGTAAATTAGAAATGCAAGAGTTGCGTGTGTACTTATTTCCTACAAGTAAAACTCACTGAGATAGCACTGCATAAGAGCTATAAAAAAACGATCATTTGCTTCGTATAAGGTATCAACTCAGCCCAACAAGGCCTTATATCTCAATTACTAAGGATTACAAATGTTCTGGATGGGCTCTTAAGATGCAGA
Source organism: Quercus gilva (assembly GCA_023621385.1). NCBI lineage: Eukaryota > Viridiplantae > Streptophyta > Magnoliopsida > Fagales > Fagaceae > Quercus > Quercus gilva. The sequence continues at coordinate 16,714,578 of CM042480.1, forward strand.
GCGAAATACAATCAAATAAATAATAAGATGAAGTGGATAATTCCTTGAACGATGAAAGGAGTAACCAATCTTACCATCTTTATTCGGACTGAGGCTTCAAAGGAACCATCCACGTTATCTCCCCCAACTCTTTTCTTATCAGGAAAGCTGTCAGAGCACAAGAGTGTACACAAAAAAGTCAAAAGAAACAGATTTTTGAGAAGGCAGGATTTGAAGTCTATCATAGCAATTATAGGCCACTTCATAAACATTTTTCTTCACATGAACAACCCCAAGCTACAAAATACGCTGCTAGTCTACAAAATAACCTTCCTTCCATTGGGGTCTGTGTAATTATCATTGTCCCTAAGCCTCTCTCAAACCAGTTTCTAATTACATTCAATACCCGCTATTACTGATTGATTAACATGCTTTACAAACCTTAGCAGAAAATAATGGACACAGAAAACAAGTGGGAATCACAATCTACAAATTAGCAGGGAAACAAAAGATTACATGCCTAAATGTGCATATTCAAGGATTTAATTGAAAATACACCCAAGTTTTACCCTTTCTTGAAGCTCTGAACCATTGGTTTCCATTTCAACCAAATGCTATTTAGGGAATTAGCCATTTTAAAAGTAACAACTCACAGAAACTATGAATATAGTAACCAATAGCAAAAGGGTGATTAGGTATGTGCCATCAGGCATATTACTTATAAAACACAAATAGGTAATATACTATTACTAATATCTATAGCTGTGAAAGCTCAAGTTTCCTACTTCGCAAAAAGGAAAGCTCAAGTTTCCAATGTCCCCTCTAACCCATCTCAGACGTCATTCCAGTTAATGCACCCCACCTGAGTAGCATACCAAAATTTTGAAAGTGTATATGCAGAATGATCGCAAACTAACAAAAAGAATTAAATGACCCAACAGTTAGATAGATACCTCTTTGAACGCTTGTGCATTGGGGTCACTCTCAGTCCCAGCAGTTTACTACCTCCACTCCCCTCAAAACCCATCTCTGAAACCATCCCAAACAGTGATTTCGGTAAAACAAAATGCATTTCATAGAAGTAAGAAAAGCTTAAACAGCAAAACAAGAGCAAAGAACAGTTACCACTTCACTCCAGAACAAAAGAAGTAAATGCCCAGATGGGGTATATGAGAGAACAACTAGGCCAACTAATGCTAAACACCGAACGAAAGACCACCAATTAGACTCCAAAACTTCCACTTTCTCTTCTTTTGCTTTTTCACTCTTTCAACAAAACACAACTTCTAGGAAGTAATCACAAAGTGATCATATTTTGCTGAAAACAGAATATAGTCTGAACATAGCAGAGCTGAAGTGGTCGCATAAAACTCACAAATCTACGGCCAGTGGAACAACAAAGAAAGAAAAAATAAAAAGAGAGGCTTTTGACTAGCGAGTGTGCCTTCCCTTTGAAGAGACTATAAAGCCACAATCTTTTAAGCTTTTGTAAAGAAAGAGAGGACTTTTTTTGCATTAAAAGAAGGAAATCAGTCCGAGGGCTTTTTTATTTACGAAGAAAGTTTAGAATTGTGCTAGAACTGGAAGACCCCAAAATGTCAAAACGTCCAGAAGTGGACAATTTTCACTCAACCAAAGGCATAAAGTAGACAAATGGTAGGGATTTTTTAGAAAATAACTACAAAATCCAAACAATATTATTAGTTAGGCAACGTACAGTGCTGATATTCCCGTATGAGGCTCTCAAGTTCTTTACAAGAGCAGGAATATACTGAATATTTGAGTGAGCCCTCTGTTGTAACTCTACTTAACAGGCTCTGCTGATTGCAGTTCAGCTTCCATCTTGGTAATGTTGTCCATATATTCAGCTGTTGTTCATATTTAGTGCAACTATTTTTACTATTTTAAATTATACTTTTTCAAATTAAAAGGCCCACTATGAAGTTATTATGAATGACAAGGTCCTGTCTCTTAGCAAAGAGACAGAGGCATATTACCACGAGCTTCAGGAAGACCGTCTCGTACATTTAATGCCCTTCCAAAGGCATCAAACGCACCAGATGGTCTTTCTCAAGCTCCTGGTAATGTGCATCTGCCTCTTTGATAAGAGACAGGACCTTGTCATTCATTATAACTTCATAGCGGGCATTCTAATTTGAAAAAGTATAATTTAAAATATGAAAAGCATCTGATGACAATAGACCAATTCCCTGATTTTTGTCAAGTAATTTTCTAGTTTAGGAAGAAAAAATCGAAAAACTCTAGATATGAATATCATTCAGCCAGGGAATAAAAAAGAAATTAATGAGTACTTAAATTGAAAATTGACAGTCATATACATAAGTACTTAAATTCAAAATTAATGATATATTTCAATGACAATAAAGCTGCCCAGCAGTGGGCAAAAAGAAAAAGAAATTCAAAATGCATTTCTCAAACCTCAATACGGTCTGTCTTGCAAGCAATAAGCTTCTCTTTAAGATTTGAAATTTCAGGGTTCAAAGCTGATCAATCTGAGTCCGTACATCTGCAAGTGAACCTGAATTCCAATTAAATTAGAGTAAAATTTATGGATCCTTTTTCAACTATGTAGAGTTGGCCATATATACCCTATTTCTCCATTCTATTCTATCCAAATTATATTGCATCCTTGTTCAATACATTGTTCAATACAGCTATTCATATAGTTTTAGGCCCTTCTCCACCTTTCTTCACTACTTTTACTTGAATTAGATCAGCCTTTCTCACAAGAGCATTAAGCATTCTCTGCAACACATAACCAAAACATCTTAAACTAATCTATCTCATCCCTTTCTCAATATAGCCACTCCACCTTTAAACAGACGAGTTCATCTATTATTTTCACACCTATTATTTACCCTTTTTTTATAAGTATAATTTACCATTTTCATTTCCACTACACTTGTATTAGGAATGTCTTACTTCTTACCAACCAAACACTTCGTATCATTTTTCATTTCCACTACACAATGTTCATTTCTTTCAATTTTTGTCTTATTACCTATTAAAAATAAAAAATAAAGCATCATTGATCTAAGCATATTAGTTTTCCAAAACGAGAAAAGTCAGATGAATGAGACCGCCAACATCAGGGAAATGCAGCAACAGGAGCTGCATTGCTACCTTCCAAAATTGAAATCAAATTAAAGCACGCTTACCAGAAGCAGCAACAGGAGCTGCATTGCCCCTTTTCTCTATTGCTTGGTTGTCCTTTCTTCCAAATGTTGATAAAGGCTTGCAACTCACATCTTTACTTGGTTGAGAACCAGATGTATCCACCCCTCCTTCACGTTTCTGCAGGGCTTGCTCAGCCATTAGTTGCCATTTTGAAAGCATGTCATCTCCTCCAACAGCAGCACGGGCTGCAACGTTTGTCGACCTTGTCCTCATTTTGTCATCTTCCTCTTTGTTTGCCTGTACCGAAGCAGATAGCAAAGTCAAGAATTTTGAAATTTGGTTGAGTGGTGAAGATATAAATGAATTATCTTGTATACCTTAAGTGATTTACCACGACCATCATCTTTCTCCTTGTCACCATCAACTCAGGCATTATTACCCTCAAGCTGCATTTGGAGAGATATATCATACAATATCAAATATATAGAACTTTAATCAGACCCAAAGTAAACATTTGTGTGTAGCTCGCACTAACACTTCAACTTCTTTGACTAATTTTCTGGATTTTTTATATCAGTTGGATTTTTTATATCAGTTGATACAATACATGTGATGTTGAAGATAACTAAAACTCCTAATCTTCTTTCACATGTCTCAAAAATGGTTTTCCCGCATTTTTTTTAGTACGTAATGGTGGTTTATTAAGGGACTATGCCCACATAATGGTGTAGTACAAACAAAGAAAGAAACCCTCTTAGGAGCCTTAACATACCAATGACAAAATCAACTGTAAATCAATAACTAAGAGTACATAATCATGAAACATTGACAAACTAGGCTATATATAAAGTTCTAAATTTTATATATAGCCTAGTTGGCTATATATAGAAATGTTGGCTACGCAGGTATCTTTTGCCTTATATAATGGATATATTTTCAATTGATTATGGCATATACCCACATTACACATTCAATCATAGACCTTCATCTATTAGCACTGAAAAATTTCTCAATGATTTTTAAAAATAAAAACAAACAGTAAATAATCTCCTTATGCATTTAGAAGAAAAATAGCAAAAAAGATGGATGGGATTACCACTTTAGAACAACTGTCATTCCTGCCAGGGTTCCTAAACAATGTCAATCATGGCACCATATCCACATCTCCATATTAAGAATTAGTGTGGCAAAGAAGGGCAAAGTATAGTAAATAAAATGATTTTCCTTTAGAAAAAGAGGCCATTTCCCACATATTTCTTAAAACAAGCCAGCCAAACAAAATATAATCTTCTCCATGTGAATATTTATCTTGTAGTGTGGTTGTAAGAAATGTAACACTAGAATTTAAGAGAATCAAACTTACTGTAATTGTTGGCCTCTTCTTCCCTTGCTTGGATGAGTTATCTTTGTGCATTTTTAACTGTCTAGAACAGTAATGGTCAATACGTTCCAAAAGCCAAAAGTCTGTGGGGAAAAAAATGTCTGCATCACCCTGAAATAGAAACAACTTTAACTCAATTAATTGGATTTTCTTAATATTTGAAACCTAGGTATGTATAAAGACCAGAGATGAATCTGGGGAAAAATATGTTAGAGTGACCTTAAAATAAAAAATGAAAAGAAAACAAGAAGAAAGATTGCAATTTAGCAGTAATTATTTCGATGAAGCTGTTGACATATAAATAAGTTTATCATCAACTAGACATTAGTTGTTTTTTGATAGGTACCATAAGTCATGTTACCAGAATTTTTAAATGGTTCTAGGTCTCCAGATTTACTTGGACATTACTTATTAACTGTCACTACTAGATTCATCCATGTAAATTTTCAGATCTTGTCCAAACTTACAGGATTCGACCTAGTCAAAGAAAAAATTTGGCACTCATCAGAAGCAGTATATTTGTGGTCATTTATGGCATTCCATACAAACAACACTTGAAGTAGAAATAAGAGAAAAGGAAAAAAAAAAATAATAGCATTAACATACCTTTGCATCCAAATAACTGCCATAATCCAAGCTGCTGCCATATTTCTGCAGATCCAAAATTAAACAAGGCCAGACTAAAATTATTGAGTGGCATTCAATGTATTTGTTATACTCTAAAGAAGCAAGCTGTGAGCCTGTGATGACAACAAAATATGAAAGCAGGAATTTCCAACAGTTACTTTCTACTTTCAGGTTCAAGGGGGAAAATGAGAACTCCCTAAAATTTTAATTTTGATGTCCCATAAACGAATTGAGCTATTAATTCCAAATATTATTTGTCAATGTACATCTTTGCATCGCATATCAAACCAGCAAATGCAACCATCCTGTTTCATTATTACAAATGAAAACATAACTAAATCAAAAGTTAAATTTTTTTCCTTTTTTTTGGAGAGAGAGAGAGAGTGTGTGTGTGTTACCTCGGCAGAAGTGGCGACGAAGCCAGGGCAGTTACGTGATAAACTAAATCCCAACCGGGCCAAACCCATTGATAGAGATTTCAACATTAGCAAGCTATCATCTCTCCACACCCCATTCCACATTGTGGATGGGCTTTAGCAATCAACTATGGTAAAGGAAAATTAATACATTTCAAAACATTATAGATTTAGTCACATTCCGTTTGGATATTATTACAACCCAACAAAAAAGGGTATAATCCATTAATCCCACTATGAAATTTCAGATTCATGTTAATTGGGCCAAAATTTCATAATTTTAAATTTGCTTGAATTTGATCCAAGCAAGCCTTACAATTTCATGCTATTGTTAGAAAGTTGCTGACATTGAGAAATCTAGTAATAGCAAGTATCCTCCCAATGAGAGTGACTAACAAACTTTAGAAGCATCATTTACAATTTTTCTCATGTAAAACATTTTAATGATAATCCCTAAGTTCTACATTCATGGTTTCCATAAAATTTAAACTTGTTCAAGATAGTTTGAATTCCTAAGATGCAAGAAATACAAGTTCCACAAGCGAGAACACTGTGTACTACATATCGAAAGCAATACTTACTTAAGCGGGAAAAGGGTGCTTTCCCCAACATCGGCTACAGCTCCAAAATCAAAAAAACAGCATCAAATGCATTCTCTGAGAATTTCTCGCAAAAAAGGATGTATTTTGTCAAGCTCATCCATTCTGTAGAATTTCATTCAACTTAACTGCTACAGTGTCCCTTTTATAGCAACTACAATGGATACAAGGCTTCTTCCTATTCCCACAAACGCCACCTCTGTTTTCTATACTTCCTTTCCTTCTTGATCTCTCAAAACTGAAGCAAAATTACCAGTACCAACTTCACTTAAACTTTTTCTGTTAACACATTTTTGCATTCATCCTACATATATTGATTCGCTTGATGCCTTAATTGGACATATCCTTTAGTTAATTCCAAGTTTAGCTGTGGTAATGTGTTCTCCAAACTTGAACTTCCATAGTGTGTTAAACTCACAAAAATCATGCATATGGCTGCCAAAGCAGTTAAGTACTTATGGATTCAAATAAGACTCCCAACCATCCTTTTCCAGCTTCTCTGCTTTTCTCAAGACACCATTTCTTGTGTCTTCTTGATACTGGCTCATTCTGCAAAGGATATTATTCAAGAATCAGCTCATGCAAGACTTATCACCTAACTTCTTTTTTTCTTGGTTTCATACCCAACACAATTTTGTATTACTTCCAGAGAGGAAAAAAAAAAAAAAAAAAACCACCTTGCCAATAGGTCAGCATCGCGAATCCCCATCATCCTTGCAACCTGCATTGTTTATTGCAACTATTGAAACTGGAACACCCCTTGGCATCTGCATAATCATCAAAAGAATATATAAAAATTAGGACTTTGTGGTGATCAAATTTTCCTTGTACACTATCTGTGTACCAAGAAAGCTGTTTCCTTTGCTATATTTCTTATTTCTCCTTTTTCAATAAAGCTTCTTAATTACCGATCAAATACCCAAAAAAAAAAAAAAAGTGCAATTAGAAATCAAATATGAACTTGAGATAATGAATGAAGCAGTATCTTTTCCGAGGCCCTAAAATTGGACAATATTTTAAGGCAATGAAACTCATTGTGCAAATCTCAACATGATTAAGCAAGCGTCCACATACTTCCACCATTCAGATATTTTTTTGTTTTTTGACAGGTGCCATTCAGATATTATTTAGTGCCACAGATATTCAGCACCACTGAATTTTTTTTTGGCTCCAGGCACCTATTAATTAAATTACTTCAAAAAAGAAGAAGAATATTTTCTTCACCTTATAAACATGGCTTAAAAATATTGCCTCCATCAACTTGCCTTAATTTCAGTAGTATTTGTGCCAAGGAATATATGTGGTAATTGTAAATAACATTAAAAGAATAATAGTAATTCTCTATGCAAGAAAACACATCCCAAAGAATTAAAATAGAATTTCTCTCATCAAATAAAGCAAACACATTAATTAATCAAGGATAAGCAACTATAAAAACCAGAAAAAGGGCATCCCTAAAACTCCAGAATTTCAGACATCCAATTTAAATGCCCTAGTTTTTCAGAACTAATATTGTATTCACAGGATACTGGATCTTTACAACACTTACCTATCCCATAAATGTAATAATTTAGAAGCAAGAAAATAATATACCTGCACAATGGACAGGAGTGAATCAAGTCCATCCACTGCAGAAGCACGCATGGGGACACCAATAACAGGCAAGGGAGTGAGTGCGGCTACCATACTTGCAAGTCACAACAAAGCTCAATTAATTCCAGTGAGACATTAAAAGCAACTGTGAAACAATATATGGAGCATAGTTCAGATAAACTTGCCTGGCAAGTGGGCTGCACCTCCAGCACCAGCAATGATAATCTGAATGCCTCTCTCCAGGGCAGATGATGCATAAGAAAACATCATTTCAGGGGTCCGGTGAGCTGAAACTATTTTCACCTGCATATTATAATTTGTTAAGGGAGAATTGAAATATACAAGAAAATAAAAATTTAATGATCAATAACTCCTAAATTCCAAAATAGACCCTGTAGTTCATTAGAAGTCAACCTCTTAAGGCACACCAAACATATTCAAAATCCTTGCAGCATCCTTCATAACAGGAAGATCTGAATCAGAACCCATAATGATCCCAACACGTGGTGTTACTGCATTCAGAATGGGAGCAACATAAACACAATTTGAGTGTAACGAACTTTCTAAATCAAAACTTAAGGCATGTAAACTTCAAACAAAAGGAAAACACTTGCAACTATCAACATAATAAGGGTATAGCTACATGAAAGATTGGGGATCCCCCACCCCACGAGAGTAAAAATCATAAATGAAGAGAGACTGACAGCCGCAATATCTTGGTAAAAGGAGAATTAAATCAATTTTTTAAATGGAAATGATAAATTGTAATCTCCAAACGGTTTAGAGGGTTGACATGTTGTAGTTTGGAGGGATTTCCTCCAATTTATGCATAAGGAAATGATTTCATTCAACTTCTTATTTTCTCATATTTTGCAAGACAGTGGTCACCAAATGGCAAAGTCAAAGAAAAGCATACCTGAATTATTCAAATAGTTAAGGCTCTAGGTTGGCATTCCACTCCTTGTTGCTCAAGCATCTCCATGGTTGCAACATCAACATGCTCAATTTCTACAGCCAATACATCCCATCTATCTACCAAGAACATAGACATATTATTACCAAATTATAACAAAAGAATATACTTACAAAAACTATTGACCATAAAAAAACAAAAAAAATATCATCAATCTCATAAAAATTGAACCTTTTCGCAAATTCACGAACTGTAGCACTATCATCAAAGCTTCAGAGCATATGATGATATGAAAGTGCACTTGCGGGGCAGTTCTCAAGCGGATCCAAAACCATTACGTTAATAGCCATTTGCGAAGCTGCTTGACATAGCATATGACCCAGTTGCCCTCCTCCCAAAACACCAACAATCACCTCAGATAGTCCATGTACAGGTACATCATCTTTGCCACAAGAACAAGTATTATGGTGGAAGGTTCCGTGTTAGATGAATTTTTAACACCAAATTAAAATCCAATTAGTAATATTAACAAGTTCTTTCATATGAGTCCAAGCAGCGGCCGAGCAATCATGTGAGAAAGAAATGATACTTTTTTTTGGATGGACAAATTTTTTATTAACAAAGGAACACAATACAACAAGCACATATCTAACCAAACCAAACCAACACAAATCAACCTGCAATAAACTATCTGAAACAACAACCAAAATCACTGTCACATCCTACTGATCAGAAGGCTTAATAATTACAGTGAGGAAACACCCCTATACAACATATAGCCTTGCGAAGGATTGTGTTGCAGTAGCACCATTTGGCTTCCACCCTAGCTTGAACTTCCTATATATCCTACACTATGGTCTCCTCTGTTCTAACAGAGTACCACAATGAATTAGAGAATTCCTTTCGGTGCCAAATATGATAAACAAGGCCTCAAAAGCTAATTTACAAATATGATAAACTAGTGAAAATATTGTACTCTCTCTCTCTCTCTCTTTCTAAATATAAGGTCTAATAGGAAAACTTATCTATCCTATGATATTATTTTCACGATTAAAGGAAAAAATAGAGTATTTACAACCCAAAAGGATTATAGCAAAGCAAACTTGACACGGCTTCTATAAATTCCTGGAGTGGTCCTCGTCCACAATTAAAGTGTTCAAAGGAAAATTTGGTAACAATATCTACAAAAATATGTGACAGATTAGCTAGTAACTCACTCATAAATTCTGTCTATCGTTTTATGGGTAAGCACATAAAATTGTCAAAGCTCTACAGTCTAGACAACCAAGCGTTGAATTTATAGCCTTTCATGTCCTTCAACTTCCAATTCTCTTGAAGAATAGGATTTCCCTGGATTTTCTCTGTGCAAACCCCTGACCACCATTGAAAATTTTGCTGAGTTCTTAGCAAAAAAAAAAAAAAAAAGGCTTCTCCTTTAATCAAATCTATCTACTCATCCTCACCTTAGTTTCAATGATGTTTTTTGAGGATTTCGCAAGGTATGGCGAACTCATTACTTTAACAGCCACTACCTGTTAGCAATCATTTATCAAATATTTATGCATATTTTCATTAAGATATCTTTATGCACTGTGAAAGTATGTATGCCTGTTTTCTGCTTCCACTGCTTAATATAATACTAGTCCTGTTGTTATTGCTATGATTTAATATCTGAATGTTATGCCTCCTTTTTTTTGGAGCTATAAAACCATTGAAATGGAGGGATGGTATTGGTATCACTACAAAAGTTAGTTTCTGAACCTAGTGTCATTGATTAGTTTCTAAACCTAATGTCATTGATCATATTAAGGCTGCCCTTGACAGGTTTATTTTTTATGAACAATCTAGGTCGATAATGACAATAGGCACTTCTTTGAAAATTAATTACATCTATTGTTGACAAATTTAAACGTTTTCATTCTTGATTTCATCAAATTTTATAACCTATAAATTCCTTGCGTTTATATTATTATTAAGACTCAAGAACATGCGGCCTGGTTCTGCTGCTGTCCTTTTGACGCCATTAGAATGACTTCTGTCATGGATCCAAGCTAATGTTTTGAACCTTATTTCTTTGTGAATTTTACAAATAAGCACAGGCTTTGGTTCTAAGTTCTAACTGTATTCATCCAAATTTGAAGTGTGAAGCGAGAAGACATACGAAATCACATTGAATGAACCACTGTGGATGCTGTGGATGGTTCTAATTCTAATGTTTTTGCCAATGTCCACTCATAAATGAAATTGTGTATTTACTATTTGTTGGATCATGTAAGCTAGTTTTTTCCTTATCAAAAAAAAAAAAAAAAAAAAAAAAAAAAAAAGTAAGCTGGTTTCAGCGATAACTAAGAAAATAGGCAAGTTTTTTCTATGACCTTGAGTTCTTATTTGTGCCAGCCATTTTATGGGGCCTATAGTGCTCATGAGTTGCACTAGGAATAGACCAATACAAGGCCTAACAATTTTGTTTCATGTGGTCTTGAATCATCCACTATCCTAGTGCATAGCTAATAGTCCAAATTCTCATAAACCAAATTTTGTAAAGAAAATCAATAATGAACTAACCATATAATGAACTAACCATCAGAACAAAGAATGCTTTCTAGCTTCTCATATATTGTAAAATAAACTTTGCAAAAGGTATCATTTGAGTTACCTTTTTTGGGCCTTATGCCGTCTCGTATAATGAGGAGGAGGTCTTGCATGTCCTTCATCAGATGCCTCAGGGCCAGCATTGTGTCCATGATTGTGCCCCCCTGTCCCACAAGGAGGTGGCTTTGATATGCATTTGGGTCGACCTTCTGCCACTGCAGGTAACCCAACAACCTGCTCAGCCTGAACATGGGGTGGGTCGATGGCTGAAGAAGGGCCAATAGACGCACTGTGGGAGGGTGGCTCCTACTGCATGTCAGGTGGGGTTGGAGTAAGACCCAGATCAAAGGATGGAACAGCTGACAGCTCAAGAAATGACTGTGGGGTGGGTGAAGGGATGGTGGGCCTAAGGGATGGATGTGGGATGGGTGAAGAGTTGGTGGGGCGAGAAGATGGATGTGGGGTGGGTGAAGGGATGGTGGGCCTAAGGGATGGAGGTGGGGTGGGTGAAGAGATGATGGGGCGAGGGGATGGATGTGGGGTAGATGGAGAGGGATCGGGGGTAGGGACAACCCGAGGGGTAGCAACAGGCAGACGAGGGGGACATCCGGCCGGAGCTGTGCTTGTGCTTGGGCCCTCAGTAGTGCTTGGGCCCGCAGGAGTAGCTGCCTCCTCATTGGGGGCCTCAGGGATAGGAGGTGGTACACGTTCAATCGCATGCACGGCCATCAGCACGTCAGTAATGTCCTGGTGGTCCTCCGAACCCACTGGGTGACGCCTCAACAAACGGGTGCAACATTCAATCTACAAATGGAAAAACCACACATATTAGTTCAGCAATACCAAATCAACAATGCCAATCGATAATAAAATAAATGTTGGTTATGAATTGGTTCTGCTAGTAATAATTGCAAATTAAAGGGAGACCAAGTGCTAAGCAAAAAATGTAGTAAGATATCTCATGTTAATTCAACAGTGGTTTCATGCTAAGAAGTACGGCAATATGTAGAAGACATTGAGAAGTTACCAGCATAGTTACTACTACACCGGGCCTATCGATGAACCTCTAAGTTACCCTACTGAACCAGTTGTGGTACTCGTGCTGTGGAGGCATATCACCAAGCACTGCTTCACAACATCGTTCAACGCGATTACCCCACTCATTGATATGCACGTGATGTCTCCGTATCCAATCAACACCGATCTTACCCCTCAAATCAATGCCATGAAGCACTTCGTCAGTGTCAACAGGGCGGGGAATTTCTTAGATCATCCCAAATTGCTGAACGACACGATCCGGTGTATGTTTTTCTATTAGATGGAAACATACAAGCGGCACCATTGCCGTCCACACGGCCGTCCCTGCAACGCACCATGGGGGAAGGTCCTCTAACTCAGCTTCATATGGCTGTCACACCACCTACAACAGCCCAAAAAGAAGTACAGAACACATTAGGCAACAATGTTTATATTTCAAAGTTTACCAAACCTATATCTTGTTCGTAAACATGTAAAAATCTATTTTTCATACCTGGCCTGGCAACATTGAAGCTATTTGCTCACGATACCTGTCCCTGAAGACGTGGGCGGGCCTATTTTTCTTGTTTGGGACCCACAACCACCTACAATCAAGAACAACGGATCAATATGTAGAACTTTCCTACTAACATAATTCCAAGGTTTAAACTATAATGTAATCACATATAACTACTAAGATTGACTTATAGATATTTACTTAATTAATAATAGCACTAGAATAAGAATTTTGACCTTATAAAAAATAAAGCACATACAAGCCACATGACAGTCACAAACTTCCTGACATATTAACGTAATCATATATATTGAACCTTTGTTCAAATTCTTGTTATGTTAACATAAAAATTTGCTAGAAGCCTTTAAAATAAAATAAATATGTAAGTTCAAGTTACATAATTGTGAGCTTAGGTAATGATCACATAATGTATATGACGTGTATGAGGTAGAGACTTACTTCAGGGACAGTAGACCACGCACTGGAGGACCATAAGCACCCACTGGCGGGCCACGCTCAACTGCCGGGCACAAATAAGGAAACCTGGCCCATGCCCAATTCTGGACCAATAGTAGGCACCCACTCATCTGACTGGTGCCTTCGCTTGCCCTACATAGCTCTCTGTACAACCATGCAAGGCAAGCACTTCCCCAACTATACCTTCGTGGGTTGCGAAGGTCTTCCAACTGTTGCACCCACATTAGATGCACCCACATTAGATGCACCCTATCGCCGGATTTGTCCATGAATATTGTGTCCCCCAGTAGCGCTAGGATGTAGCATCGTGCGTACTGATACAGCTGATCCTCATTAGCATTATGCGGCAATGGTTCTGCAACTTGCGCCAAAAGCCGGTTGATGAGAATCCTTTGGCCATTAAGTTCCTTATGGTTGTTTTGATTTACAGGTTCAAAGCCAAGAAACTCCCGGCACACGGCCACCCAAGTCTTTATGGTGCTCCCTGTTATAGCGTCACCGTCAACAGGAAGCCCAAGAAGAACCTCCACATCCTGCAATGTGATGGTGACCTCACCATGTGGCATGTGGAAGGTGTGAGTCTCGGGCCGCCATCGCTCCACTAAGGCCGTTATCAGGCCATGGTCAATCTCTCTACCTGGGACCCAGAGGAGTCCCTCCAAACCAACTGCCTTGATGATGTTCCTGACTCTGTCGTCCACCATTGGCTCTCGATCGAAGAATTCTGAACTACTGCTGTGGTAGGTAACAGACCCTGGATCCTGCATAGAACAGAACCATGGATTAAAATATTTTATTCAAATGCGTGTACATTGTATGAATTTCTTAGATGTACATCGGTTAAGTCTTTAGTGTTGTGTTTTACCTGCCCATTCCAAATAGCTTCGGACCGATGCTTGGGCTGCTGTGTTAAAACCGACCTGTCAATGGGTCCAGGCTGTGTATGGTCAATCCGCCCAGCATTTGCAGCAGCCATACTACACAAGAATGATAAGTAGTTAGTTTGAGAAATTAAAAAAAATTAAAGATTTAAAAATTTAAAAAAAAAAAAATGAATGCATAATTGAAAGCTCATATATGCATTGTCCGATTACCATTAAGTCACATGTCAAGACAACCCACTAACCATATTAACTACAATGAAAACTAACGTGCTGCTACTTTTAAAGTTTCCTCCTAAGTTAAAAAAGGAATCTTTATAAGTCATGAATCATAAGTTGTTCTTGACTTAATGGCACATCTAATTTAACTACAAAATCCTCACATGTATTAGACAGGTCAAAATTAAGATGTTCAAACGACATGCTTCAATGTCACAAAATACAGCATTAATCCATCTTTAACCAAAAGAAAATTATAAAAGTGAAGTCACAAGCATGCACGATTGCTCCTTCATCTTCCAATTGACTATTGGGAAGACATCATCTTAGAGTTTTTCAAAACAAAACCTGAAAAATATTTTGCCACTTGTTGATACGATCCAATACTCAAACTAACCCTCATTTCACTAAATTGGCAAATTAGTCAACAATCACAAACCAATGCAGAATCAAATGTGAACCGCTAAAAATTGACTGGACCGACGACCCATTTATTGGTATTTATACTAAAACTACTCTTCAACAAAGATTTTCCACACTCAACCAAATGGAAGAGGTGTACTTTGTACAATTGTTCCGCCCGGGGTCATATAGATCAAAACCCGGACTCAAATGTTGTTAACTGACAAAAACTGGATCACTGACGACCATTTCACTGATATTTATACTAAAACTACTGTTCTAAAATGATTTTCCACACTCAGCCAAACTTAACTGCAAATTTTGAATCATATATGATACATGAAACCCCAAAAAAAAAAAAAAAAAAAAAAAAAAAAAAAATGCAGCCAGAAAATCAGGTCTGTAACGCGAAAACCATAAATGCAAAGACAAAATCAACCAATACCCATAACCCAAAACCCAAACCTTCTTCAGATGCTTCTGTTAGCAAACCAATGAACATGAATCGGCAAGAAACATAATATTTCTCTTAAAAACAACTCCACCTATTATCAACTTCAACACACACTTAATAGATTAATTAAAGTTAGTTACATACTTCCTTTTCCTTCATTATTTTATATTCAAAATTATATATTATCTATTACTTCCTAATTTGATAAGTAATCTTTTGCCCTATCCTGTATTTTTTTTAATTGAATATCACACAACATATTAGGACATCAACAATTTTGTAATACTCTCCAACAACAACTTTATACCCTAGGAGAATCAATGTAACTCTCCACAACTCTTATTTATTATTTTCACTCAATACCAACCAGCAATAAAGAGAATCATATGCATCACATATGACACAACACTGATAAGAACAACAGAAGCCAAAAAAAGAAGAAGAAGAGGGGGACACACAATTAAGACACAATCAATCTAGGCCATACACCTTCGCAATATTAGCATCAACATCAACTGATATGTTGACGTTCTTTGTCTTGATTGTGCACCCAAAATCTTGACACCACTTTTGTATGCATCATTTTTTAATGCTACCATGAAGTTTATGTAAATTTAAAAGATCTATATATTTTAATAAATAATAAACTAGATAACCTCTAATGCACAGGTAAATCCTTCTGAAACTCGTGTAGATATAAATTGTATGTGTTTCCTCTGTTTCTTATACATGATGATAACATAGGTCAATCAAATAGCTGTAAAAATTTTGGGCATGTCTAGATAACAATCATAATCTATCACCCATGTTTAGCATTCAATCATTCACACTTTCACAAGTGGGGGGACTACTTCAGTTCCGAAGGGAACAGAGGCAAGTGATACGACATAAAACACAAAAATGTAAGAAATCTGAATTTGCAATTCAAAAAAATACCATGACCCATCAAAACCTAAAAGCACAAAACCCAACTTTCCCAAAGACACAATATCTATATTGAAACACAAATCATATTAATTATATTTAAAAGCCAAAAAAAAAAAATTACCCAGATGGAATATTCTTGAATTGTAACCGATTCCACAAACCAATTCAATCTCAAACAACAATAAAGCTTTGATCTTTTTTAACATTTCCATTAGAAATTCAAAACAGAACCCACAAACCCACTGTTTCCCGGCAACCAAACGGTGAAACCCATTTTCCATAAACACACTATTTCTCACCTTTTTATTTTTATTTTTATTTTGAGAGACCGCGTAGACTGTGAGTGAGAGTAGAGACAGAGTGGACTTTATCAAACTTTAGCAGACAAGACCGCGTGCGTCCACCTCACTGTGGCTTTACTTTTTAACTTTCCGGCGAAGCTGAGCGTGGAGACTGAGTGAGAGAAAAGGGTGACTCAGAGAGTGGAGAGGGTGAATGAGAGATTCAAGTTGAAGTGTGAGACGGAGAGGGTGACTGAGAGAGCGTGAGGCTGTGTGAGAGAGAGGGTGAATGAGAGAGTGGAGCTGGTCTGTGTGACAGAGAGAGGGAGAGGGTGGAGCTGGTCTGTGTGAGAGAGCTGTGAGGCGTTATTTTTTAAAATTTCCCTATTTAAAATTTCCTTGCAACGTGCATTCTGGCACGGACATGACCCATGACCAGGGCACGTGCCACATGTAGAAATCGAGCTTATGAGACTCGGTTTCGCTTTTAGCAAATCGAGTTTGTAATGCTCGAGATCCACCTTCTCCACGTGGAAATCAAGTCTCAGAAACTCAATTTCCACGTGGAACTTTGCCACCTCATACATATCAAAACCGAGTCTCAAAGACTCGATTTACATGCCCAAAATCGAGCCTTTGAGACTCGAGATGTTACTAATATATATACTTGCAAAACCGGGCCAACTAACTACATAGTTGGATAATTAGGGTTAGTTTGCAATTTCGTTCTTCATTTCTTGACGGGCGTGGATAGTGAAGTTACAAGCGTTGCTCTATGATGCCATTAAGAAAAAGTTTCAATACTCTTCTTGTGTGATGTGTCAGGTAGTTACTTTGACCTAGTTTATTACAGAATTTGTTGTGGTTTTAAAATAAATCATACTTTTTTAAAAAATGTATTAAAATAGTAAACTATTTAAAATATTTTAATAAAAAATTCACATAAATTGTGACTAAAAACCTTATCACAAACTAATACTATATTTTATCACTGTTGTTATAGGCTCCTGTCTTCAAACAAGGTCTTGTATTAATTTATGATTACTAACTACCCTTTTGTGTATCTCTCGCTTAGAGCCCATTGGGCTGGTACGTGTGCAGCCATTGTTGCGCACTTTTCGAGCCCAGTTAAACTCTCAAATCACAATCACAATCACCAAAACATATAGAATGTTCTCTCACATCTTCAACGATAGGCACCAATTCCCAGTTGG
This sequence comes from Quercus gilva, assembly GCA_023621385.1. Classification (NCBI taxonomy): domain Eukaryota; kingdom Viridiplantae; phylum Streptophyta; class Magnoliopsida; order Fagales; family Fagaceae; genus Quercus; species Quercus gilva. Next base: position 16,732,205 of record CM042480.1, read on the forward strand.
GACCTTAAACTCTCTTGCTTAGCCAATCAGGTTTACACACTTTCTATATGCTTTATCATAACTTGTCCACACTTATAACCGATTCCGGGAAGCTAACCATGCCTTGTCATTGCCCAACAACAACACTGGCAACAAAACATCGTAGTCGAGTTTCTAAAATCATCTTCTGGCAGCCTTGCACCATTCCTTTTCCTGGGAGGGTTGAAGCAAAAGAGTCAACTGGGAAGTTGTCTACTTCAATGTTTCAGCCAGAGATCAAGCAAATTCGCCTTTGGAATATCACACTCCAAAACCAAATAGGCTTGGGCCCATCTTTCTTCAGATTTATATCTAGGACCTCCAATTATGTATACTAACTTTATTACATGCGCTCCGCACATACAATGAGTTTTTTTTTTTTTTTTTTTTTTTTTTTTTTGAGTTTAATGTAATTTTTCAGTTTGAATTTATCTATGGTTAGTGGGATTACTCAGAAAGAATTTTTTAAGAAACTAAAATTTAGGATTTAAAATTGAATAAATTACTGGATTTAGTGTGTGTTAATTTTTAGGAAAAAAAAGTATTAAATGTATGTGAGATATATTTAAATAGAGAGTGTACTAATTTTTAAGAAAAAAGTTTTTCTGGTAGCTTTTTTTGTTTTTTAATTTTGTTAAATTACTTTTAACTCTATTTTTTATTTTTTAAGAATAAGAATTATTTAATTAAATTATGGATATTTTTGACATTTTCTGAATGTAAATGACTATTAACAGTGAAAAAACAAAAGTTCTATATTGTACTGTATTCGTGGCACGCAGCAAGCATGGAAAGCAACAAATACTTTGCAAAAAACAAAAACCGAGAGAAATTTGGTCGTGTCAACATTTGATCTCTCTCTCTCTCTCTTTTTTTTTTTTTTTTTTCTTTTTCGTCAGTCTAGTTTTAGCCACGTAAAACGCAGTGGCAACATGGTTGCCCATAAGGCAAAGATTTTAGAGGAGTTTCAGGTTTGGTTAGTAGACACTCCTCAAGCTGTAGCTCCTTTTGTAATTCATGATATTCATTAGTTTGTTTTCAATAAATTCTTGACTGGATTCTAAAAAATTAAACATTTTGAGAAAATTTATAGGTGAGAGTTGGAATTAATGGTGTTGGTACTAAGAGAGTAAAATTCTCTTTACCTAATGGTACTTCAAATGAGGAAGTGATATTTGATGAAGAATATCATGATGCTAGGGATAATGATGAAGTGAAAGATCTTGGAAGTATTGAGCAAGGGGAGCAATATCCTCCACTACAGATTGTTGAACCTCATGAAAGGAAATGTGCTGGAGAACATCAAGCAATTAATTTTGAGAATATTTGGGCTTTTGATAAGGGGAAGCCAAAAAATTGGATTATGGATATCCGATGTGAAATAAATTCTTTGAAAATGTAATGTATTGACTTTAATAAAATTTTCAGTGTTAGTAAAAATAATGAAAAAGGTTGAACTTAGTGTTGGCTTGACTGTCATGAATACTAATTGAAGAGTTGGTTGAAGATCTCTTCCCTTAATGGGCTAGAGGGGAGATTGTTGGGTGCATGACATCATTGTGGTCCAACCCATACTTAATTAGATTCTTTGTTAAATGAAGTGGTTGGACATCTCTTTCAAGCCTCTAAAGTCAACGTACTTTATGCACAATAGGTGGTGCTAGGTATGTGAGAGAAGATATGCATAAAGAGATGAAAAAAAGGTTGAAGAGATTTAATTAAGGCTACTCAGCCATTTGGTTATAAAAGAACAACCAAGAAAGAGAGATGTGTGCAGAGAAGAATATAGAGAAGAGAGTCCAAAGTGTTGCTGCTTGTGAGAGAAAAATAGTGTGTTAGAATAAAAGAAAAATAATGAGATTTTTTTTTTTTAACCATGAGACATACATGAGATTTATTATAATTAATTTGATAATAATAAAATTATTTAGAATTTGTCTCATGATTTTTTTTGAATGTGTGTTCTTGAGTGCCATTGCTATTTTGGGATGGTAAATTTTCTGATAATATTTTTGGCACCTAACAACGTGCACCAACACCTTGATCAAAGTGCTTGATTATTTCTCCTAAAATAAAGGTGCCCTCCACCATAAAACCTTCAATCCTTACATAAGACCTACAATCCTTACATAAAGATATCACAACACCTACAATCCATAACCAAGCCCGGACCATTTCTTGGAACCCTTGCAAGTTGCAAGGCCATGGAAACAGATAAAGTCGAAAGCCAACAATGAGCTGTAGATATCTTTCTTTCTCTAACACCAAGTAATTTCTACTTTTGACATAAAGAGCACACTCGAGAAGACAAGCTTCGTAAATGGGGTATTAGCCATAATTATTATTATTATTATTAATATATTTTTTTTAAATGCAGTTTGACAGAACCCCTCATATGGAAGTTCAGAGAGGTTGATCGGGCTTAGATTTCGTGTTAACCCACTAACCAACCCAATCAAGAAGTATTTAAGGAACCTCAAACCGCTACCAACAACCATAGCATGGGTTGTCAATTGATCCAGTAAAGTCGGGTTTGCCTGATCTCCATGTCAGAAACCCCAACACTTGACCCAATCTGATCGGATTTTGTTGGTACCAACCATCTCAAATTTCGTAATCAGCTGAAACTTGCTATGTCCACTCAAGTCAGACAGGTGGGTTGGGTACTGTGTTTGCCCATCTCTACTCCTCAACTCAAGGTTGTTAAAATTGAGATCCTACGTAGGATCGTGGGAGGTAGGTGAGATTGTAAATTGTAGGATCTGAATCATAAGATCCTACATATTTTCATATTTAAAGCAAAAAAACATTAATAATGACTTTATATGTTGAATAATTATGTAAATTGTGAATTTATCCTTAAAAAAAACAAAGATTTTCATTATATGATATAATTTGCATGTCATACAACACTACATTTATAATAACGGAACAAATATAATTAAGTTTTGACCAAATGGATCTAAAAAGTTCAATAAATGTTTAATTAGCAACAAAATACCAAAATATATATCAACACATTTGGAAATATTTTCCATGTTTTAAGTTCCAAGTTCCAAGTTTACAATCCAAAGTAAGTTATCAAATGGAAACTAGCTAACTAAAATATGAAATCCAAAAGTAAGATTAATATTAAGGTGAAGTGAATATTTTTAATTATTCCCATCTAGGATTCTTATAACCACCGTCCTAATCATCATTATCCATTTCATCATCTATATAAACATTGTATATTTATATACTAGAGCTACAAAAGATATCAAGATACAACTTCACACTCAACTATTCAAGTTATACCACTTAGTAACAATTACAGAACATGCTCAAAAAAATCAATCAATACAAACATACTAATAAAATTATATATAAGAAAATTTTTTAGTAATATTATAACACAAATTAGTATATTAATCAAACAAATTTAACAACAATATAATTTAAAATGTAATAAAACCAATATAAATTCTTCATTTAGAAATGATGAAACATTTCTTCATTTTGATTACAAGCGAACTAGAAACTAGAAAACATTTGCTTAGATTAACATAATTTTATAAATAAAAAATAAAGTCATATAATCACAACATAGAAAAATAAAGACTTTTTTTTTTTTGAGAAATAATGAAAAATAAAAACCTTTAAAGCTACGTCAAAACCAAAAATTTATCCCATAAAAAAAATTAAAAATTGAAAAAAAAAAAAAACCAAAAATTGAAAAAATTAAGAATTGAAAAAAAAACCAAAAATTGATGATTTGGTAGGATCAGAAGAATCAGTAAGATCCCATACGATTCTATACGATTCTACACAATCCTACATAGGATCCTACTATTTTTACAATTTTAGTGTGATCCTAAAAGTTTTGGAAAGATGGAATCGTAAAATCGTGCGATCCAACGATCCAGACTGCCTCAACCCTTCAACATATGATCACTTTCACAGAGAGTGATAGTTTGCATAAATGCAATGACTATAGAATTTGTTACTTCTGATTGCCAAAATAAAAGAACCTAATCCAAGACAATATGACAAAAGTTCAAAAGCTCCCTTCATAAACTGTACATAGATTCTGCAAAATAAGCAATTTGACTACTATCAACCTACCATCCTCCCATATATTGAAGTGACCAACTAATAATTTCGGCATCATATTTCATACTTATTCGTGTATTTATGACATGCAGGCAAGGAGGAAAAAAAAAAACCATCTAGACTTTGTGAGTTCGACAAATTTACAGGGAGGTTAAGCTAAAAGGGGTCTAGCCACGCTTCAACACCACCACCATAATAACCAGCACTGCCAACCCCATGAAGGATGCTCCTAGGGCCTTATCCATGAAGGTTTTGCTGGTATTTTCATTGTCTTCAGAAGTACTCTCTGCTGCTGAATGTCCAAAGATATTTTGTAAGTAGTTGGACACATTGCTTACCATCTCTTGAACTTTAAGCTTAATGTTCTCCATAATATTCATAAACCCACCCTCCGAGTTTCCAGTTTCATTTTCAACAGATAATTCTTCAAACTTCTTAGCCGATTGCACATCATTGAACTCATCACCTACAACTGATTTCTCTAGGTTAGCAACCATATCTGGTACATGAGACCTACTTAAAAAACACGCTTAAGTAAATTGACTAATTGGCCAAAAATAAGACTAATACATTAAACAACACTTACTTCTCTGGTGTGACTGGAAGAAATCCTTAAGCACATGATTATCCATCATGGCATTCCAGACATTTGGGTCACAAGCAATTGAGGCAACAACAGTCTGGGGATGAAACAAAAACAGAAATATAATCACAGAAGGAATATATTGGTCAGTCATCTTAGATATCCAGGTAGGTGAAACCTTGAAAATATTAAACTTAGCTGCGACAGTCAATGAACACATATTTAGCTCTGATAGAACATAATATAAGAGAGCGAAAAATCTGAAGAAGCCTTTTAGGTTTAATTATCAATTGTTGTTTGCACTGAACCCTCCAAAAAAATAGAATTCAGATGAGCCTTAAGCATTCCATGAATTATTATATGGGAGAGGGAAGTCAATCATTACCTGAGCTTCAGGGCTTCCATTGAGTAACTTAAATGCCTGAAGGACATGGTTTGGCACAGGAGCAGTTGGTGTATCCTCAGAGATGACACAAGATTTAGTCTCTAACTCAGGGCTTGAAAGTAGAGACAAACCAGGAACATGATTTGCAGAAAAAATATCACCAGATCCATTGGATTTTGGCGATGACAGATATACCCTGAAAAATAATATATTCAATATGGTGCACACAGTTAACACCCCACAACCAGTTCTCCCACCAAAAAACAACAGTAACTTTAAAACTCAATTTAATCCATCTCTGTTCAAATTTCAAGAACACTAAAAAATTCATTAACTCAGAAATATCCATCCCTAAATCTTTGAGACATCATCATTTTCTATTTTATTTTAGGACTACTCAAAGATCATGTCCCCTAGTCATCTCAACCCACTCGAAATTGTATCTCCTTCCTAGGAGATTGAAACAACTGAAGCTTAGCTGACTTATGTAGACCAAAATTAGCAAGTAAACACTTCTAGATTTGTCCCAAATCTAATTACTTTGAAAACAATTCCTCTTACAGTACTACATGACATTACAGAAACAATCCTCCAAAAAAAATGATGTCTTTCAGTGAGTAATGGGATATTGGTAAATAAATGGAACCAAGTACGGGAATGCCCATAACATATCGTCATTTAATACGTTTAAATTAAATTTAAGACTATTGAATCCATACTGAACATCCTCACAGTAATTCTAAATGCAATTGAAGAGATTCCCAGGAAAACCCAAAGAGATACATGACCAACACAACCTTGTGGTTTTAGGCTCTAAAATACACGTGAACCTCACAGCCAATTCCATAACCTGTCTTGAAAGAAAGCACCTCACTTGTACTATCTCCAAAATGCAAAGAAAATAGATGTTGGGGAATACAAAATGTTACAGATGAGTGCATGTATTCTCAAAATTGCATCTTTCAAATAGAGAGCCTATGCTTTGATGTGAGTAGGCAGTGTGCATTCAACCCACCAAACCCGACCCGACCAAGATAACACAGCCCAACACTACAATCTGTCCTAAAATGTTCCCATCCATTAGTATCATGTTCAGTTGTGCAAATTGTAATCATTTGTTGAATAGTGGACCTAAATAGTTGAATGCAAACCCTATTTTTTTAATATTTGACAAAATGGCCTTAACCCGATGACTCAACCCAACCCAACCCGAACCCTACATGTTGGGTTTGACTTGAGATTTTGCAACTCGTAAAGGTTAGGTTGGATTGAAAAAAAATACCTAAATCCAACCTAACCGAAACACACCCTAAATGTAACTATGCTACTACAGATAAAAAAAAAGTAGTTGATAGAATAAAATTTGAAGGGACATTAATCCAAACAAACAGAAAAATTAAAAAAAAAAAAAAAATACACACTATACAATATATATAAACACATTTCCACACACAAATGCATATAAAATTAAAAGAATAGCGCACACATTTCATTGAACAATATAGGAATCGAACATAGCAGCACATCAGCAATAAGATAGTCCAAGATACCCAATATCGAAATGAATCGTGTTAACACATTTTTAAACCCCATTTACACATGTAACTGCTCTGCCCATGTGATTCCAATTGTGAGCATGACAGTCAGCAATTTCCTTTGTCATACTCAGTTACTCAGTTTTCTTGAGGAAAAAGAAACTAGTGTCTCTAATAGTATATAGTATTTTTCTTCTTTTTTATACTTGATCCCATGAAATGTCTTAAAGCTTCAATTTTTGTTTTTGTTTTTTCCATGATTTAATGACATTTCAATTCAAATCTTTAAAAAAAGAAAATGACTTTCAATTCAGGAAAAAAAAATTTATCTTTCCAATGTTTTGCTAAGTAACCAGACACAAAGTAATCCATTCACTAAATTACACGCATAGCAACATAATAATCTAAACCCAAAGATTCGATGAAAGATAAAAAATAAAATAAAATTCAGAAACTCAGAGATTCGATGAAAAATAAAAAGGTTTGAATCGAAGTGATATATACTTATCCAGTGCGTCTTTCAATTCAGTGGTGGCCTCCTTGGCCTCCTCAAAGCTCGGAACGCCACCGAAGACGAGCCTCGGCATCGGCTCCTCTGCCTCCATCACCAGAGCCTCCTCACCGTCGGCGAACTCCCAGTCGTCCCACGCCGCCGGCACCGGCATCTGAATCGGCGCCGCCGAGTCACCGGATGCGGACTTCGCCGACAAGATCGCGGAAACAGGGCGCGAGGCGTTGCGCACAGACTGCTCTGATGGCGACACGGACGGCATGCCGCGGAGGCCGTGGCTGACGACTCCGACTCCCGCGACCTTGGCCGCCGCTCTCATGACTCCTCCTCCTCCCATTGATTTGGAAACCCTAACCCTGGGGAATTTCCGTTAAAGCACAAAGCACGCTATCTCTCTCTCTCTCTCTCTCTCTCTCTCTGAGAAATGAGAAATGGAATTGGATGAGAAATGAGGAGTCGAATGAGAGTTAGAAAAAGAATGGTTTTTATAGGACATGGCCCACGGCAACATAATTATATGTTTTTTTTAATATATTTTTTTTTTTTAAATGATAATTATATTTTTGTGGATATAAGTGTCAGTGGCGAAATAACTGGAACTACCCAAATACCAGTTAGATTTCGGAAAATCTTGATTTTCATTAAAAAAAAAAAAAAAAAAAAGGCTTCGGAAAATCTTCAGAGTTAGCTTAACCGGCCGATTCTTTTTATACCGTAAGGGCATTCCTGTCAAGGGGTTTAAAATTTTTAGTATATAGCATCTAAAAACTTAACTTCATAGTATTTAATACATCACTTTACAATGATCTTAACATCAAAATTTTTATTTTTTTATTATTCTATTTAAATATTCTTTATTTATTATTTTTTATTCTTCCTCTCTTTCCCTCCCTTTGTCTCTCTCTCTCCTACAGCACAGAAAAAAATAAACAAATAAAAAATTATAACATCTTGCTGCTGCGTGCTCTCATTTTTTAGAGCGCAATATAACAAAATGTCAAATTTTTTAGCATATAGCATCTTTGATGGAGTGGGTTTTTATGGTTCCAGATGCTAAAATTTGCATTTTAGCAATAATACAACCCTAAATGACAATGCTCTCAAGCTTTTTTCTTCTTTTATATATGAAAAAAAAAGAGTTAATCGATGTCTTAGGAGTACTTGTTTAGGAACTATTTTTATAAATATTTTTTGGGAAAAAAGTTAACCGATGCCTTAAAGGCATTGGTTTGAAAACTATTTTTAGAAATATTTTATGAGAAAATAATAAAGTAACAAATTTTTTTTGATGAATTTGAAAGTGGTAAAAAAAATTTCTAAAATAGTTTATTGACAATTATCCAAAGACACTCATCAGCATGACCCTATATATATCATGAATTTTTACAATAAATCATAAGCGGTAAGTTATTATTTGTTCTAATTTAAACCCACCATTAAAATTACTTTTGTACCCATCAATAATATCCAATACCAATTTACCATTTATAATTTGTTGTAAAGGTATTGTAAAAATATTTTTGACACTTCATTTCTTAGAGTAAAACTACATCCATAAACAATTTTCATAACAATTTTTTCAGCACTTAAGTTGGTTTTTTTTCTTTTAGAGAATTAGTTGAGTTGGTATGTATTTGTAGGTTTTCATTTGGGTGGTGAAACCAATTTTTTACTTACCTATAACAATTTGTCATCTTAGCAATCGTGAATTTTTTGTGTTTGTAGACTTATTGTGTTATTAGGTATATAATGGCAAAGGTGGAATTTGAACCATAGATAAGAGTAAAAAATGTTGTTATGTCTAGATTATGACTTGAACCTTGGTCAATAAGCCCTCATTAATTTTGTATACGTGAATATGAAGCCAAAAGTCAGGGGATGTAAACTAGTTAAGTCGAATTGAATATTAAAAGCTCAAGATTGTTTTTTTCTTTTTTTCAAACACAAGTCAAGTTCAAGCATTACTATTTGTTCAAGTTTGATTCATTTTTTTTATTAAAGAAGTTAGAGTTTGCTCACAAACTATTTGATTCGCATATTATTTTCACATTGGGATTCAACTAACTTAACTGGTAAAGTCTTTTATTATTGAATAAGAGATTTGTGATTGAAACCATGTATACATCAAAAATTAATTGGTGTCTTACTCTGATAATAAAGAATGATCACCATAGAGCTGACGCGATAGAGTTTAAATTCTATCCTATCTAAAAATAAAATTTAAAAAGATAATTTATTTTCACATATATAGTAAACACTACAACTAAAATTTTCACACTTTTCTCAAATTTATGGTAATATTTGCAACTAAATTATAGTTGAAAATACTTTATTTGATTTAATTAGATAGAATGAATTTTTTTCATTTATAAACTTATAAAAATTAGATTCATGAACATTGTATTGTTTAAAATCTATATATATATATATATATATAGATAAAGCTTAGAGAAAATCCAATTAGATTCTACAACTGAAGTCCAATTTTGTGCCATATGTCCTAAATTATTTATTTTTAGAGAGAGTTTTATTTCTTAATTTTCGAGTCAAATGTGGGACCACATCATAAATATTATTGCATACAAAAATCAAAGAGTTTAAAATTAATGAACATATATATATATATATATATATTTTATATAAAATGGACAATTTACATTTTCTACCTAATAATATTCTTACAATACTTTTTAAAGAGCTTAAAAAATTATAAGAATGAATATCAATAATATTTAAATTATATATGTAAGAATTACACTATGCATCCTAATGTATATATTTTAAGTATAACTATGCATATACATAGGATTACAAGCTAGTTATATATAATTCTTACAACAAAATGGACTGTTATATTATCAATGAATCACAAATAATTTGATATTTTATGAACTTATTTATAAAATTAAATAATCTTTTTTTTTTTGTGTGACAAATACACAATCTAAAATCTCAAGCTTTTAAGTATATTTTTGTATGACTCTGATTCTGGCGACCTTGGCCACCAATCTCAAGGCCCCTTTGCGTCCCATGGATTTTGGAAACATAAATCCTAGAGAATTCCTATGAAAGCTCAAATCAATCTCTCTCTCTCTCTCTCTCTCTCAGATTTGGAATGGGAAAAGATGAGAAATGATAGTCGGGTGATAGGTGTCAAAGGAAATATATTTATAAGTTATCGCCCACGAGATCATAATAATATCTTTTATTTATTAATTTTTCTTAAAAAATAAGAAATATTAAGCGACTGAACTATAAGACTCTTGATATAAGCCCTCTTTAGTCTTTTAGGTGTGGAAATGGAAAATAGAGGGTTGTAAAGTGTAAACTTGTTTGACCCAAGATAAACATGAAAAGGTCAAAATTATTATCATATTTTTCAAATTGTGTAAATACTTCAATGAAAGACATGCTGCTACTGTAAGTTCTATTTTTACCAACCTCTCATTTTACTTTCATTAGGTTTTTTAATGAATATTAGTTAGGGCAGCACGTGCTTGCCATGGAAAAAGAGTAGTGATAGTTAATTCTAGATTTTATTTATATCACAAAAGAAATATATAAATCATTTGATTTTTAAAGTAAATAGAGATTTACATTAATCAAAAGAGACATTAATTTTAAGAATTTTGATAATTATGTCATTAAAAGTTAATCTCATTCGTATAAAAATTTGATCAACCACAAAATTATGGTAACTATTTAACATATAAATATCTATCTTACTATAATAGTTTTTTTAGTACCTATTCGCTAAAAGTAATATATCCACTTACTAAAAACTTCTAAGAATGGTAACGTATATCATCATCTTCCAACAATAAACAATTGAGTTTTACTAAGAAAAAAAAAAGATAACAAAGGGCATGTGTCATTGAATTTTCCATTAGATAAATTATAAGTTTCAAAATTTTAAACCTAGAAAATCAATGTTCTTTAGATAACAAATAAAATACTTTATATCATCATTCCAACTTTCCAAGAATGATTACCATCTAAAATTCAAAATACGTGAAGAAAATTTTTGGGATGTAAAAATTTAGTAGGAGTATTTTAGACATTACACAATAAATATTTTAAGATTCATAAGCTTTCATTAGGGTTTAACTGAGAGAATAAAAATATGACATATTTGCTATTCATATTTTTATTCTCTAAAATATTAAGGAAAAAATTGCTTGATTTTAAAGTTTAAGGAGAAATTGTAAACTACCCTAAACATAAATGATGAAACGTGTTTTTATCCTAAGTTTTTGTTTTTGTTTGTTTGTATTTTTTTTTCTTTTGTGTGTGTACAGTTATGTGTGTTTACTTAAAATGGTGCGTAAAGAAAAAAATTACAAAAAGTCAACTCCAGAAAATTGTAACACCCCGACCCAACTTTATAATTAAACAATGTGTTTAAGTAGTTAATTACTATTTTAAGCTACTCTCTTTTTATAATTAATAGAAGAGTATTTAATAAACATATTATTTTATAATACATTTGAATAAGAATTGTATAGATTATAAATAATTGAAATGGCTAGTTGTATTATAAGTATATACTTAGTTTGATGCATAGTTGGTGTTTTAATTAGGCATATGATGCATGGGATGTTATAGTGGAAATTCCACCTACATGCAACCAATGAGAATTCAACACAAGTAATGCCAAAGCATCATGCATGTGGACAAGCCCAAAGACCAAGACTTGGCCATGCAATGAGTAAGTTCCACCTAGCTTCTTCTTTGGCTTTCTCAAGCAACTAGAATATCTAAGAAGCCTCTCTATTCCGACGGGCAAACACAAATCAGAATTTCCTCACCTCACTTCACTCTCTTTTCTCTTAAGGAAATAGCTAGGAAGCTCTCTTGAGTCTTCTCTCAAACCCACGGTCAACACCTCAAAAGGAAGACAAAAGCTCCACCTCATTCTTCTTTCTACTCTCTCAAAGAAAATTATAAGACTCAAAAGCTCTCTTAAGCTCTCTACCTCTCATATTTTCAGGTCCAGCCATTAGAAAAGGGAGATTCTTCCATAAACTTGGTAAGGATTCTAGCTACTCTCACCTTAGAATCCGTGATTTCTTTAAAGAATTTTAGTAATGATATTTGTGGTTTGTAAAATTAGGAAATCATGAATTTGTAATTCTATATATATATATATATATACACTGTTTTAAGAAGCTTTGAAATTGTGTTGGTGATTTGTTGAAGGTAGATTAGGGTTTTTACTAATTAATGATTGTATATGATTAAGGAAGTAAGATAAAGTCGGGATGAGTACTTTTGATGTTACTGCTGGGATTTTTGTTGTATGTAATTTTGCTCCAAATGGTTAAATGACTGTATATAAGTGTTTTCTAACATGTCTAATGAGTGTATAAAAATCCCCATATGAAAATACCATCGTTTGATAATTGTTTGTGAATTTACAAGAAAATGTTGCAAAGCTGTCACTGTGACAGATTCTGTGTTTATCAATGATAAATTAAGTATTAAATTGTATACATTGAACTTGGATGCTAGGGTTATTTCCTATGAAATCTAAGACACATATGGTTGTTATGGAAGTGGTCTCACATCATTTGGATCAATATAAAAATAATGGTTTAATTTCTAAGTTGCATGAAAATTTGTCAGGACAGATCTGAGTATGCTGTATTGTATGATTTTTAGTAAATTATGGTTTAATTATTTGACTCCAAAATTGATATGGTATTTACTAGACATCCAAAGGAGTTGCTTTGTAAAATTGCATGAAGTTTGGATATCAATTGATATCTCATTTGTATTTTATAAGTGAAGTATATGCTGCTTGAAAAAAACAGTGAACAGTAAGGGACATGCCTAACTTTGAGGATTTAATTCTAAAGTTAGGGTGAATGATTTGAGCTATAATTTATTATGCTCATCATTTGGTATGTCTAGATCATAGCTAAATTTTGTATAACTTGGTTCAAGGTTTAGTACTCAAAGGAGGGGTTCTAAACCATCCGTCTGTTGTTTTTATGAAGCTGTCTTGTTCAATGCGTGGTATGTTGCCATGTGAGTGTGTATGGTTATATGACCATGTTTAAAGGATTTTATGTTTATGCATGCACCATTGCTTCCAATCTCATACATCTTCTGGATTGATTTTAAAGTTGATTGACATGATCTGAATATGAACATTAAAACAATGGTTTCTCTATGATTTGGTACATCATGTTGTTTGATGAATGTATTTTGTGTTTGTGGGAACCTCTTTGAGATGGGATTAGGATTTCCTTGATTATAAGAGATAGGCTTTAAGATGAATGTGTAAGTTTACAATAAGGAATAATGGATAGTAATAAGTTTTGATTTTGGTTTAGGTGTTACTAGTCGCCAGGTCTAAGCTCTTTCGACTTTAGGCTCTTTCGACTTTAGGCTCTTGGTTCCTTTGCTTTCAGGTAAAGGATAAATTATATGAGTATTTGGTAAGTCATGAGGTTATTTTAAAATGTATTATGCATTAAAAGGTTTTTTATTAAAGATATGGCATGTAAGCATGTTTCAGACAAAGATATGTTCATGAGCTTTTGAAACCTTATATATATGATTTAAGCATATTGATGCTATTTCTAATTCCACAAACATGATGTTTAAAGAAAACAATGGAAATGCTATTATTGTGAAAGGTAATGCAAACTATGAATTTCAGTATGATGTATAAGTATGAAATGTTTTCGGGTTATATTTTCTGGTGATCTGAACTCTGCAAGTAGAGGTTAATTACTAGCTTTCCATGGAAAATCTTATCCGATTGGCCATTAAAATGGGACTGGCTCTATTGTACCCGCCCTTGTTGGTTACAACCAACTTGTGGAGGAAGTTAACCTACCCCCATAATTGAAGATATGTATTATGACGTGATTCTGGGAATACCTGGCATTGTGGGGAATGCTGGGTACCTAGCACTGTGATGCTGGAAGCCTCCCAAATAAGTATAGATTTATCAGATATGGACTAACCAATAAGTTATTTATGAACAACTATATTATGTTATTAATCATGAGAAAATGATTTTGTTTAAATGCATTATGAAAAGTTAAAAGCTCTCATGAAAAGAAGAAGTTTTTGATGAAAAGAAAATTATTCATTAAAGATAAAAGTTTCTGAAGTTCTGTTGTACTATAAAGATAAAACTTCTAATGAAAGTACAAGTTTATGTTAAGAAATTATTAGATATCTGTTTTTCTTTATGAAATGTTAGTTTTATGATTATGAAAGTTATAATATTTTACAAGAAAAAGTTTATGAATGAAAGTTTCATTATTCTTAAAATGTTTCTAGTTTAAGACAAAGTTACCGATTATCTGATTTAAGTTAAAATGATTATTTTTTAATGAAAATATATATGGTGACTTTGTAAGAAATGAAAGAAATTCTATCTGGAAGGTTTTGGTAAAATTATTCTGATAAGAAAAGGGAGAACAATTATTTTCTTACAAAGAACGTATAAGTTATTATTATAAATAATATAAACAAAAAATGTTCTCTTATCTGAATATTTGTAAAATGAAATGAATTGATTTACATGTATCCTTATTAAATTTTCATATATCTTACCTTTACTGAGCTGTGTAGCTCACCCCTTCCACTCTTTCAGTCAACAGGTTTTAATTTAGAGCAGAGAGAGTCTTAGTCGAGTTTCGGAAGGAGCTAGTTTTAGTTTTAATGTATAGATCCCAAATTAGCATTTGATATTTAGTTTTGTAGTATTGTATATTTTAGAAGCTAATGAAAGTTGTGAACCTTAAAACATTAAGAGATGTATTATGTGAGATTTAGAATGTGAGTAACTGGTATATTGTATTATTCTTTGAGTACAGTGTAGATGCTCTGAATGGCAAGTGAAAAGTTATATTATTTAAGTTAAGAAATAAGGATTTAAAGAAAGAGGTAAGCTTTTGTTAAAATTTTTAGTTAGTTCTTGTTAATACCAGGTTTAGGCTTGATATTAACATATCGGTCATGGTCACAAATCTCGGTATCGGGTTTGGGGCATGACAAAAATTGTATGTGAAACAGTGAAATTTAGCTCAATAAAATTGACTAGACCAACAAAAAATTCCTAAAAACACAATAGAATGTCATAACATTTTCATAATACCTGACACACAAATTTCATAAATGATAAATCACACGATCATGAAATAGTGTAACAAATTATCAATTTATATTGATTTGTATATATGTGAATAAAATCCTCTATGTGACTTTTTACAATGAAAGAATATAATAAACTCCTCTGATTCGATCCCTAAGAAACTTTACGATCTGAAGGGCTATGAAGCTTGATCTTGAATTGTGCCTTAATGTCTCCAAGTTGAATGAGTAGTTGAACATACTTGATTTTATGCGAGGGCCGTTGGCTTGATCTCGATTTAAATTGAAGGAAAATCCCTACTTTGATTTGAAGAAGTAGGAATGAGGTTGATTTTTGAGGGAGCAAGGATGCTCTTTTGGACTTAGAGATGGCTCTCTATTTTTACAGAATATCAGTAGGGTTTTTCTCTCTAAATTTCTGTCTCCTTTTTCTCATATGAAAAGCCTCTATTTATAGAAAACTCAATGGTTTTTAATTTGGAATTTTTCTCTTAGCATTTATTCGGAGTTAATTACAAATTTTGAATTTAAATTCAAATTTGACTTTAATTTTGGTCTTGTATTTAATAAGAATATTCCATGTGAGTCTTTTCTTCTGACGTTGCCACGTAGCTTTCTTCATTTGATGCTATCATGTGGCTTGGACATGTGTCATTTTTTTATATGAGTGGTGGTGACTCAAAGACTTGACATGTGGCTTGTTTTTATTTGTTGATTGTCCATCGTTGATTCATCATCAATTGGAAATTAATTTGATCACAAATATTTGATCATGATCAATCAGACAATTATGAATGCATCATAAAATTTTGATGTCTACAATACCTTTATAATTTTGTTATATTTTATTTTGATTTGTAAAGAATTGACAATTTAGCAGTTTTGAAAATATTGTGACGACAACAAGATATCTTAACATTTTCACAAAAGAAATACTACGTCCACAACATTTTCACAACAAATCATAAGTAACAGGTTGTTGCAGGTTATTATTGGCAGGCAAAAAAGTAGTTTCATTAGTAAGTTAAAATTACAAGCAATAAAAATTTACCACCTATACTTTGTTATGAAAGTGTTGTGAAAACTATTGTGGATATAACACTTTTTTTTCACAATATCTTTATTTTTAGTTGTGGTTGATTCTAGTATAATAATTTATTACTTTATTTTGATCTATAAAGAATTAACACGTCAACAATTGTGGAAAAATATTGTGCCAACTGTAGCTTTACCCATTCACCAAAAAAAAAAAAAAAAATGCGGCTAGCAAAACAATGAAAATTAAACAAACAAAAATTACTGTAACTTTTCTCATTCACTCTTTTTATATATATAAAGTGTTGTGAAAAATGTTGTTGATGTATCACTTTTTTTTTTCACAATACCTTTATTTTTAATTGAGTTGGTTTCAGTATGATATTTTATTTTGACCTATAAAGAATTAACACATCAATAATTATGAAAATATTGTGACAATTTGTTGTGTTACTAACTTATTATATATAAACCGGGTAACTAACAATTCATATGTCTTTACAAAATTTAAAAAACTGACAGTGGTGTATATAAAAAATTATGTGTGTGTTAAAATACTTAGTATTTTAAAAAAATGTCTATAAAAAAATTAAAACAGAAAAGTTCAACTGACGAGAAAAAAAAAGGCCAATGATCAATGAGAGTTGAATAGAACAAAAGCACTATAGCTATAGGAATCGACTCTTTTTATATATAGAAAAAGTGGGGTCTTTGGTGTGGACTCAACAACTCCACTCCACGTGACAACAATAAATAATACCATGTGTACCATCAAAATCTTGACAAGGTTATTATCGTGGGCATAACATATTCGTTGAAGCACTACTACCTAAATTTTAGGGGTGTTTGGATTTTACTTCCTAAAATTTAGGGGTGTTTGGATTTTGCTCTCTAAAGTTTCAAAATTTGGTTTGTAATATCCAAATACCTCCAAATTTTAGGGGATAAAATTCAAATTTTGAAACGTCAAGATGTAAAATTTAAATACCCTCAAATTTTAGGGGGTAAAATTCAAATTCTGAAATTTCAGAGTGTAAAATTCAAATACCCCCAAACTTTAGAGGTGTAATTTGCAATTTATCCTAATTTTAAATTAAAAAACAAAAATTGGTTAAAACTTAAAAGAGCAATTTACCATTAATAAACAAGTTCATAGGTTTTAGGCTTTTTTTCTTTCTCTTCTCCATTTTACTACCTTTTATTTTAAATTCAATTTTTCAAACTTTTATAACTCTCATGTAGAGAAAGATCCTAAACATTAATGTTACCTTATCTCTTTCTTTTCTTAAAAAAAAAAAAAAAAAGAGGTTTGGCTTACCTTTGCTACTTTTTTAAAAGGAATTTCCTTTTGTTTTAATAAGAGACTATCATATCACCCACTAACTAAATAAAATGTGGTGAGTTCCAGTTAGCTTAACTGATAAAGTCATCGATGGTTGTATAAGAGATCTAGAGTTCAATTCCTGCTTACATCAAAAACTGATTGGTGTATTAATTTGATGATAAAGAACTATCATCAGTAGCGGATGACATAGGTTGAAACTCTGTAAAAAAAAAAAAAAAACTAAATAAAATGTGGAGATTAAAACCCATTATCACTTGTCATTGTATATTTAAAACAAAATGACATGTTGAGTTAGAAAAGTAAGAGAGGTAAGCCCAAAAAAAAAAAAAAATTCACACAGTTATTTATATATAAAGTATATTTTTAGAAAAAAAAAAAAAAAAAAAAAAAGCTAAAATGCAAAACTGACCCTCTAAATTTCACATTTTGTTATTTCAGTCTTTTAAGTTTAAATTTTGTTATTTCAATCCTCTAAATTTCATGTATAGTCAATTCAATCTTTCTGTTAAATGCTGCCGTTAATTTACCAAAATAATGCCTTTTTTTGGATTTTTTTTTTTTTAATTTCAAAAAACTGAAAAACATTATTTTAAATTAAAAAAAAAAAAAAAAAAAAAAAAAAAAAAAAAAAAAACCTTAAGGGCTCAGTGGAACGCCGTCGTTCCCCTAGCCCACCCGGCCACCCCCATTGTTTTCACAAATTTCAATTTAAAATATAGCAGCAATATCCTTTCCCAAGAAAATTAATTTGCAGCATAGTGCTTACAGAGACAGCTAGCATCTTCAATTGACACATTGATAATAATGCTAACTAAAAGAGGGAACAGCAAAGCAATACAGAAGAAAAAAGAGTCGGTGGAATGTTGACTGAGTTTTATTCTTTGGAGACTGGATTTTCTCGTCTGCTTCCTATGGCTTGGATAGCCTGCACATTCGTGCTCTCTCTCTCTCTCTCTCTCTCTCTTTCCCCCTGTCCCTCAAATTTCTAAGGTCAAGTGTTGCTAGGGTACGATGGGGTTGGAGAATTTTTCATATTCAGTGGGCTAGGGGAGCGACGTCGTTCCCTAAGCCCTTTAGGTTTTTTTTTTTTTTTTTTTCAATTTTTATTTTTATTTTATTTTATTTTAAATAACGCATTTCAATTTTTTAAATTAAAAAAAAATCCTCAATAGAGTTTTGGTTAGTTAACCGAACATATTACTTAATAGAAGACTAACAGAAGACTGAATTGACAATATTTGAAATTTAGAAGACTGAAATGTCAAAACTCAAACTTAAAGAACTGAAATGACAAAATATAAAACTTAAAAAGTCAGTTTTGCATTTTGGCCAAAAAAAAAATCAAGAGTTTCAATTTCAAATACAATAGTTTTTTAATTTTTTTTTTTTTTTTCATTCACATCAAGCTACTTAAAAAAAAAAAAAATCTGGACTCCAGAGAATCTTCTTCGTACTAGGTTTCCTACTTCAATTTGGACTCATAAAACCACAGGTACAAGTTTACCGCCTACGTACTCAAAATATAACAACCCTGCATAAATTCACACAAGTTCCTATTGTGTCTCTTTCTCTCGTCCATATTTCCTCACTGATTTCTTAAATAGTATATATGTAACCCACAAACCGACACGTACAAGGATTATAAGGCAGGCCAGCCTTATAAATTTAAGGGAAACTAGAGTTCACAAGCACAGTATCAAAATCCTTCCAAGAGAGACAGAGAGTAGTTGTTGTATAGGTTTCTATCCTATGGCGGTGGAGTCAAGCACAGCCCTTGCTTTGGTTCCGCAAGACGAAGATTCGGTGTCAAAGACGACGTCTCTTCTTCCATGTAGCCGCAAAAGAAGAAGAACAACAACAGAACTAGAATCGGAAGAAGAAGGGATAAAGAAACTCCCTGATGTCCTGCTGATGGACATCCTTTGTCGACTCGGTCGCCAAAGGGCTTTCCAATGCAAGACAGTCTCCAAGCACTGGAATTCTCTTATTTCCCATCCTTACTTTGTTCACCACCGCCACTGCCACCGCAACCGCCACAGCGATTCCGAGGGCCTTCATATCGTGTTAACGATCGCTTGTTACGTACAAGCCCTCGTGACTACTAAATCACTAGAATTCTTCAATTCTCTCAAATTTCTTCCCTTCCCAGAGCATCATCTTTCCATCTACGCCTCCTTCGACGACTTATTACTGGTACGCAACTTTATTCCATTGCGCTTGGACTTGTCGTTGCAGTTCATCATCTGTAATCCCCTTACAAGACAATGGCTCGCAATTCCTCCAATCTTCTCTAAGGACTATCGGTTGGGGGGAGAGAGAGATATTTTAGTCGGCCTAATTATATGTCAGCAGGAGAATTATCCATATGGTAACAGATATAAAGTGGTACGCATTCATTGTCCTTTCGAAACTACTACTACTCAGATAAAGATGGAGATCTTTTCTTCCGAAACTGGTGAATGGTGCAACTTGTTTGTCGAGTCACCACGGGTATTGAATCCCTGCAGTTCAATTTCTAGGCAAGCTGGTGTTTTTCCATGCAATGGGATGCTGCATTGGGTGGATGCAGATCAGGAATTCGTCAAAGGCTTTCTTGTCTACGATCCATTCAACGACATTGGCCGCCTTCGTTATATCGATCCACCTGTAGAGATGAACTTTTTACCCACAGACCTCGTCTTCTTCGGAGTGTTCCGTGGGCGTCTTCGGATAATCCAACGTAGTCACACGCCTTTTTCCAACTGGGTGCGTCCTCGTCTTTACTGTTTTTTTGTTTGGGAACTTGAGGATCACGCCAATGCGGGTACATGGTGCTTGAAATGCAAAATTAAATTCTGCGACATAGTTTCACAATGTCCTCGCGTCGGCCGCCCCGTTATTAATTTCCTGGCCTTCCACACATATGTTGCTCAACTTGTCCTCTTTCAATTCGGAAAGGACATTTTATGGTACAACATGCGCACTAAGGTTTTCATAGAGATCGGCAAACTACCAGTTGAGGAGGAATTCTCAAATGTTCGTCCTCCTGTATTCCTACTTGGGTACCAATCGTGGCCAACACCAATTCCTCGACGCCCATTGGATTTGGAATGAAGTTTAACATGCCATTCCAATGTCATGTGTTATGCCTATAGTGAATGTTTTTTTTCATAGAGTAACTAAATGTCACCCCGTTATTTTCTTTAACTGAATTAGTCTTTTAATTGAATTCCAGCATATTGCATTGTTTCTCATGAATTTTGAATTACTGTGGAATCCATTATTTTTATTATTTTTTTTCGATACCATTGTTAACAATAGGAAACAATATTATATTAAGTTGATAAGATAAGGCTAGCTAATACATTAGATAAAATAGCTTTAGGTACAAAAATAACTTTGATTAGTTCTTATTTGTAGGTCCCTGTATTAGAACATTCGAATTTGATGAGTTTTGGCTCAAACCATCAATATATCGAGTGTATAAATCTGCGTTAGATTTTGCAATTACTGAGCTCTTAAATCTTATTAAAGAAAAAGTGAGGTTCGATCAATATTGCTAAATGATTTCCTTGCCTGTATACTCAGTTGTTTATGGTTCTGCTATGTGCTTTTCATTTATTGCAATTGGTTGATCTAGAGATGACAATTTTATGCTTTTGTCATTGTATTTGGGAGCACTCAAATGTTATTTTTTTGCTGATATGCATGTCTCACACTTATTAGATTTTGATATCGCTAATATAATATCATTTGATACAAATTGCTTTTCTTCACATCTAATATATTGCTTGATCTTAGTGACATCCACCAAAGTTTCCCATAGAGTCAAGAAAAAAAGAATCCACCCCCCCCCCCCCCTCTCTCTAGAATTAAAACTAACCCCTCAAAAACTAAATTAACCCAACATCCCACAGATAAAATGGTTTACACATTGGCCATGCCTTTTAGTATAAACTACAAACCCAACTTCTACAAATCTGAAATCCCTAATTACTATGAGAGAGAGAGAGAACAATTAACCTCCCAAGCCAATTACATGCATGCCTCCTATGGAGGAGAAAATTTGAGGAAGACAACAACCACTAGCTACTGCGAAAACATTGTTGGAATGCTCATGATTTTTTTTCCCTTTAATAAAAAATTAAATCTGTTCGATGATGGGAAATGCTGGAAGACTAAGTAGATTCCAGTTTGGGGATTCTAAGTGGAAATGAAGGAGAGGTTAAAATTATTGTGGGTTCTTATGAATAGGCTCTGGTCAGTCCATTCGATTTGTATACGTTCTTTGTTTTATTAATACAAATCCTATCTTTCATCTCAAAAAAAAAAAAAAAAACAAAAGTTATTGTGGGTTCGGTTTTGTTTGTATTTTTATTCAGTAAATTAAGAATGAAAACTGTGTTTGGATTTCATGTGGGTTTCACTTTGATAGCAATAAGTTATGGAGAGTATTGAATATATATGGAATTGAAGTTTTATTGGAGATGGAAAATGATGATGTTATAAAATGTAACCTCCAAAATCGTCCATATGGTTCGTCCTTGGATAAAGAATGGAGGAAGGGCGCAACAGAGCCCTCTTCCAGTCTCGTCCACACACATCGTCCAAAGAAGGAAAGGGATAGGACGACAAAGTCTTCTCAGCAAACCTCGTCCGTCCCTAGTAAAGGACAAACGAGCCGTCCTAATAAACCTCGTCCGTCTTTAATGAAGGACGGACGGGGCCTCGTCCATCCCTAATGACAAATGAGGATGAGAAGTCTTTGGCAAAGGTAGTTTTTACCTATGAACCAATGCCTCCACAAGCCAAGATAAGGCATCATTCCAACTAAAATAACTACCATGGAAGTTATTTTAGTTATCTCTAACTTTAACAAATTTCTCAATAGAAGGAACGTTTGATAGAGCGAATAACCGTTCAATGTGCACTATAAAAACATTTCTCTACGAAGAGATAAGACATTCGCACATTTTTCCTAAAAAAGTTTTCAGAAGTATTTTCTCTTTTGAACTTCAACTCACTGACTTTACCATCGGAGGATCCTAGACCGGCCTCTATCGGTCTTTCTCTGATTGAATTCGGTTTTTCAAGACTTAGCCTTCAAGATCATCGAAACTCGAAGAATTTCAACCCACTGATTTTCTAGGATTATCAGTTGGCGCCGTCTGTGGGAAAGAAATATTTGTCGCTCTTGAACTTGTTGAGTTCTGCAATTTCTTTCTCTCATAAAGGGTTGAAATGGTTCGGACAAGATCGAGGGCTATTAGCCCAGGCCCTCAACAGAGTAGAGACGCATCAAGTAACCCTCATCGCGATCGCCAATCTGCATCTGTTATGCAGGCATCATCTGTCCAACATATGCACTCCATGGCGGCTGCGATGGCGGAGTTAACTCGCCAAAATCAAGAACTACAAAGAGAGGTTAATTTAAGAAGGTAGACACATAGAGAGCATGAAGAAGAAGGGCAAACTCGGAGTCAAGAGGGCAGAGAGAATTTTTAACATGGGAGTCAATCGAGGGGTACCACCTCACGAAGGGTACCCAACTTGGAAAAAGAGTTGGATCAGATGAAGAAGGCCATGGACGAAATGAAGGAGAATATGAGGAGGGTGAACCCAGTAGAGGATTCGGTTCATAGAACTGATTCTCCCTTTACGGCTTCCATCAATGGCCATCCCCTGCCATCAAAGTTTAAAATGCCTTCTTTAGATTCATACGATGAGAATCGAGATACTTTTGATTACATTGCCACCTTCAAGACCACTATGCATCTTCAAGGAGTTCCAGACGAAATAATGTGTAGAGCCTTTCCTACCACTCTCAAGGGTCCAGCCAAAGTATGGTTCAGCAAATTACCCCCAAACTCAGTAATTTCTTTTGAAGAATTAAGCAAGTTGTTTGTCAATAACTTCATAGGGGGTCAACGACACAAACGCTTACTTCCAGTCTGTTAACAATAGAACAGGGGGAAAATGAGAGTTTGCGATCGTTTATCACTCGATTCAATAGGGATGCCTTGACAGTGGACGAGATAGACGACAAATTGCTGTTAGCAGCTTTCCACAACGGAGTCCATTCGGATTTGTTCATCCATAAACTCTATGAGCAAGAGCCACAAACCATGGCAGAGCTCGTCCATTCAGCTCAAAACTTCATGAACGCGGAAGATGCGATTATAGCTAAGAAAAGAAAGAAGACAGAGAAGATGGAGATAAATCGGCACCCAGAACAAGGCCTTCCTCGTCCAAAGAAAGGACGGACGGACGACAGAAGAGACCGGGACAAGAAAGGTTCGTCAGTACGCAACCAGCAATATACTCCACTGAACATGCCACTTGAACAGGTCCTTATGTAAATCAAGGACGAGCCTTCCTTGAAGTGGCTAGAGAAATTGAAGGGAGATCCCAACAAGCGCAACAGGAATAAGTATTGTCGCTTTCATAAAGACCATGGCCATGACATAGATGAATGTTTTGATTTGAAGCAGCAGATTGAGAATCTCATAAGGCAAAGGAAGTTGAGAAATTTCCTTGGACGAGATCACAAGGATGAGAAGTTGAAAGGGAAAGTAGAAGAGTCATCACGACCACCACTGGGTGAGATAAAAGTTATCATTGGGGGAAGTTTGGTAGGACGGTCATCCAAGACGAAGAAAGCATACTTGAAGGAAGTGCAGAGCGTCCAACTTTCAGGGCGATCGCCAAGGGTGAAGTCCATGGACGAACAACCAATTACTTTCACAGACAAGGAAGCTGAGAGAATCCATCATCCTCATGATGACGCTATTGTCATCGCCCTACTCATTGCTGATTACACAACTAGAAGAGTGCTAATAGACAACGGAAGTTCAGCGAACATTCTGTATTACCCAGCTTTTCAGCAGATGAAGATCGAACGAGACCAGCTCCGCCCAGTGCACTCGCCTTTGGTAGGTTTCGGAGGAATGAAGGTACAGCCTGTCGGTATCGTTACATTACCAGCGGTGGTAGGAGCATATCCACGACAGTTGATTACCAATGTGAATTTCCTAATAGTAGATTGCTCGTCATCTTATAATGCAATAATTGGAAGGCCAACCCTAAACAGGTGCGCATTCTCAAGGATTGATTCATTTATGTTCAACTTGCCCATTTTTGAAACTCACGGATATATGACAAAAATAAGGATACAGTTGAGTGTTTGGTGATAGATGAATTTATATCGTTCTTGACAATTTTTTTTTAGTTCCATTGACACTTAATAGGATGAAAAATGAAATAGTTGGGTATATTTCTAATCAATTAGCTATAGGAAAACAATTTTGATTAATTTTTTCCAATTTAGTGGTATCATCTTAATATCTTTTGGTCAATTTTTTGTTTATAGTTTGTGAACTTTCTTTTTTTTTTTTTTTTTGATAGGTAAGTTTGTGAACTTTCTTTTGCTAAAGATCTATATGGTAGTAGTGTGTTTGGTTTATTGCTTTAGTATGAACCTGCAATTCTTTCATATGACTTTTAATTTTACTTCCATTGCTTCAGCCTTTCCCTGTAATTAAGGTTGTGATGATACGTTAGGAAATTTGCCCACTTAAAAACCTGCCACGCTTACAATTTGAAAGTTACAAAATACCACACGTTGCATTGTTTGAGGCTTTAAATTTTAACTATTTATTGTGCAACCTACACAGTTTAAAACAGAAAATATGGTTAGATTAAAAGAGAGAGAGAGAGTCTGATAAATAGAGAGAGAGAATGAGTCGATTAGGCACAGAGGGTGGAGAGAAAAAAAAAACTAAGAAATCTGCCCTCAACTACGTCAAGCGACAGTCCAAGCCAATTTAGCTATCTGTATGTTTAGCTATCTGTTTTCATGAAATTTCAAGCCAATTTAGTCACAAGTAAAAGGAAAAGAGTTGAAAATATATATGATAAATTTAAGAAAAAAAGAAGATGAGAAATAGAAAAATATACCTTTGATTGGAAGTATTTCATCTTTTTGGTTAAAATTAGAGTGACAATTTCTTAAATACAATAATTTTTTTCATAATAGCTACTATTTAAGGATCTATTTTTCATTTTCTCATACATGTGGTGTGTATGTGGGAAAAAGGGATTTACTTTAACTGTGATATCAAATACTTCAGCTTCTTTCTCTTTCAGGTTTGTTTTCTTTTACTAATTTTTTTTCCTGTTTTTTATTTTTATTTTTTTATTTCATTTTTTTGCCAGCGTTGTATATTATTGTCATTATTAACATGATGAAGCATCGTATTGAGGTTATCTAATATATGTGTTAGATGAAAATGACATTACCACTTTTATATTTGAGGAGCAATCGGTTATATGATTTTATTCTAAGGTCATAATTAAATTTTATGTCTTTGATTATTAATAAAGTGAAATTTTGCCCAAAAAATATGAAATAAAGGCAAAATAAAGGAAAGTCAAAGAAATTTCAAAAAAAAAAAAAAAAGACAAAATAATAGTTGTTATAGCAATTGCAAAAAAGATCTTGAGTTACGTCACATTTCTAGGTCTTGGAAGTATTTTATGTGTCTGGATATTCCTTCTCTAGCAAATGGCTATTTAAAGATTATGAGAAATTTTATCATTAGCAGAATCTATATTATATTTTAGTTATTCACTAGCAAAAAAATTAACATATTTAGTGGTAGTTAAACAGTTGTTAGAAATCACAAAAAATGTTGGCTAGAGTAAAAAATATGAGGAACCTTTGTTTCAACCTATATGCATTGATTTGAAGGATAAGACATACTGTTTTGAAGTCTATCTTTTTTTTTTCTTTTTTCTTTTTTTTTTTTTTTTTGTTCTATACCTTTATGAAATTCTGTGTCTGGTACTTTATGCTTTTGTTAGTACTATAGGTTAAAAATGTGACCACATGAATGTGTAGAACTTTTGAACATTTGGATTTCTATATTAATACCATGCAAGTTTAATAAGTATTTGAAATTTACAAGAGACGTGAAATGATTCCTCTTTTTTCTTTCTACACATTGTATAATACATTTGATTAAATCAAATTTATTATTATTCTCCTTTTTCTAATTTTTTTTTTTTTTTTTTTTTTTTTTAGGAAAGCATTCAAAGATGAAAAGTAACAAAAAAAAAAAAAAATTGAAAGTGCAATATTAGTTGCTTTGTAAGGATTTTAAAGATAAAACATAACAAATAAATAAAATAAAAAATTCCCGCGCATTGCTCGGGTTAAAAGCTAGTAAGAATAATGAGATAGCCCTAATAAGAATGATATGACAATGGATGACAAGTTCGGCTATAATTGTGGGGAAATTGGGCATTCATTTGCTTAAGGCCCCTAATCTTTTTGTGCTGTTATTTAGCTTTTGGGTTACTTTGTATCATTTCAAGTTTCTCTGTTTCTCTTGGGATTATGTATTCACATAGTCCATTTAGATCTATTATTTTAGTTGTTGTATTGAGTGATACTTCACATTGCATTGACTTAATGTACAAATTTTAGTTCAAGTTAACATAAAACTGTTTTTAAAAGAATAATTTAAGGTGGCTTTACATGAATTGGTGGCTCATCTCTATTAAAAGTTTTTTTTAAAATCACATTTAAGTCACTTTATTAATCCTCTTACAAGAAAAATAGTAGTCCTTAATTGATTATGTTTTGGGATTTGTTGTAGATGAGATGTTTGGACTTTAGAGTTATCCTTCTAAATCTTGAATTTTTTTTTTTGGTAAATATAAATCTTGATGTTTTAAACTTAACATTCTTTACTGAAAAATGATGCCAACATTATTCACTTCTACATTGTTTACAAATAAAAGCATATCTTTAAGGTAAAAAATCCAAGTGTTGATATCTTTTGGTGTATTTAACAGAAACATCTAAGACTCAAAACTTATTACATGAGCTTCACATGTGCTCTAAGGATCTTTTGACTTTTACACATTTGTTCAATAATATTATGCATTTGTGAAATTGATGCATTTGTGAAACCGGTAAAGTATTGGCATTTTAAAAATTTTGTTAAAATTTAGGACCAAAATAGTATTTTACCCTAAAAAAACAAATAACAGTCTTTGAGGAATGGATATAATAACAATAAACCTTCAGGGAAGCTTATGTAGTAGTAATAAATTTTTTTTTATAAACTCTCTTTCTCACGTTAGACATCTAGGAAAAATTAAAATTAAAAATAAAAATAAATAATCATAGTAAATAGAGACATGTTATCCAAATGTTATCCAAAAATTAAAAAAAGCATAAATCAAAAAACAAATTAGCTATCCAAATTAAAATTTTCATCAAAATGTTTATAAAAGTAAAAATTAAAAATCCACCAAAACCCATTAAGAAAGCTAAAACAGTTAAATCTAAATTTAAAACTCAAAAGTTAAAATTCCATCTCCAAACCCACTATGTGTTTTTTTTTTTTTTTCATTCCACTTGTCTTTTCATCTTTATCATATTCTCTTTCTTTCTTCAAATTCTAAAAAAATAAATCAAATCATGCACATCTATTCTTATATTCTCATTAATTTCAAAGAAAGACAATCACTCAAAACTCAGTTAGAAAGGTATGAACATACCATTTGTTTTTTGTTCCTACATTTACTATATTTAGTCCCTAAAATAAAAAAATGCATTTCATTTTGGTCCATACTGTCATCTCACTAACGGAAATAGTTTACATGATAGACGAAGTGTACTATTAGCATAGTAAATGCTGATGTGACCATTAAAATAATATTTAAAAAACTTATTTGGCATTTTAAAATGCCACATTGACAATTTAATTAAAAAAAGCCACATCAAATAAAATAATAAAATTTTTTCTAATCTTCTTATTTTTTTTAAAAGAAAAGAAAAGAAAAGAATTAAAAAAATTTTTTTGGAAGAACTCCCACTCCTTGTTCTCTCTTTGCATTGGTGTGTGTGCTCGTTTCTTTTAATTCTTTCTTTTCTTCTTTCTTCCTGATTCTCTCTCTTTTCTTCTTCTTTCCTTTCTTCTTTTTTCCCGCTCTCTCTCTTTTCTTCTTCTTTCTCTTCTTCTTCACTCTCTCTCTCTCTCTCTCTCTCTCTCTCTCTCTCTCTCTCTCACTTCTTTCTTCTTCCCAATCTCTCACCTTAAACTCTCTATCTCTCAAATCGGTGTCTCTTCTTACAAATCAGTGGATCTCTCTCTCCATCTAACCTAAGGGTGTGCGAAAAACTAACAAAACTGGGTGAAACCGACCAAACTAAGTCCATTTTTTTGGTTTGGTTTCGGTTTGAATTTCTTGAAACTAAAATATTTCGGTTTCGGTGTCCCACACAAAAACACCAATCCAACCAAAACCGAACTGAAATATATTAAATATTAATATATACAAGTTATATCAAGGTAGTTCTTGGTAGCATAGTGGCAAGGACACGCATGTTCACATTTTTAACTCAGGTTCAACCCATAGTAAATGTAGTTTTATTTATTCTCTTTTTATTATAACAAAACTACGTTGTTTTGGGTTTGTATGTAACCCTACTAACCCTAAGTTTTATCTGTTCTCTCTCACTTCAAGCTACAGTTGTTCTCCCCACAACTTTCTTCTTCTCCATTTCTTTTAGTCTCTCAAAAACAAAGTTCAAGAATCCCAAAAACGTTTAATTCAAAAAAAAAAAAAAAAAAAAAAACACTATCTTCTTGATTTTGAGTATATGTTTCTTGTGTTTGCTCGATGCTTGGTGTTTGGGTGCTGAGAAAATGTAGGAAAGCAAAGGGAAATAGGTTTTTTCTTATTTTAGTATGTTCTCTAAATATATACATGATTTTGAGTATAATT
Source organism: Quercus gilva (assembly GCA_023621385.1). Taxonomy (NCBI): domain Eukaryota; kingdom Viridiplantae; phylum Streptophyta; class Magnoliopsida; order Fagales; family Fagaceae; genus Quercus; species Quercus gilva. Next base: position 16,761,602 of record CM042480.1, read on the forward strand.
TTTTTTGTTTGCTTGGTGTTTGGGTGTTGAGAAAATGTAGGAAAGCAAAGGGAAATAGGTTTTTCTTCTTTGATCTGTTTGGTTTCTAAGAAAATACGGCATGATGTTTGTTTTAAAGACACTTTGTAGTTGCTACCTTTTGTTGTAGATGGTAGCTTAATCTTAATTTGTGTTTTATGTTTTTCCTATGTTGCTCTGTATTTTGTGTTGAAAACAGAGTCTGTGTTGGTCTTGCTTTTCTTGTTAGTTGTTGTATTATTTTGTCTTTCAATAATGTCTCTGTTTGATGCAAAAAAAAAAAAAAAAAATCTTATTTTCTATTTTTTTTTCTTACTTTTGTTTCTCACATACCAAACATCAAAACCCGACCAAACGGAACCAAAACCGAATGCAATCGGTTGGTTCGGCGTTCCTTCCTTACAAGTCAGTTTCAGTGCTCAATATGTTAAAACCGAAATTCTCGATTGGCGCAAAAACTGCCTTCAACACCGACCGACCCGAATCGATTACACCCCTAGTACTCTGACCTTGATGTCTCTCTGATTTTCCTTATGAAACAAAGATTGGTGGTGGTGGTCAGTGGTTGTGAAGCGGTGGTTGGTTAGGTCTAGTGGTGGGTTGTGGGGTGGGTTGGTTTGTTGTTGAAGTGGATTATGGTGTGTTTTGCTGTTTTGATGTTTGGTGTTTAGTCGGTTGGGTCCAATAGAAATTTTTGGTGTTTTGGTGATTGCTGGGTTTTGGCCTCAATTTGAAGATTGCTTTGTGTGTTTTGCATGTTTGGTTGCTAAGAAAATGCAAGAGAAACAAAAATATTGATTTTTTAAATTTTCTGGGCAAGTAGTTATTTGATAAAGAACATGAACAATTTTGGGGAAGTGAAGAAGAACATAAACAGTTTTGGGGAAGAACACAAAGAACATAAACAAACAAGATCATCCAACAAAATAATGTAAAGTAAAGTAAAGAAAAGAAAATTTTATTTTAATTATTTAATTCTTATTTAAATAATTAAATAATAACCAAAATTTTATTTTATTTTAAAATAATTAAAGAAAAGAAAAATAATGATATGGATTTTTTCAATATTTAAAATGTTGATGCTGACATTATTTAAATTCCAAACAGCAAATTGTATTATTAAGATAAATGTTATATCTACAACATTTTCATAATAAATCCTAAGTGATAGGTTGTTATTGTTGGGTCAACAAATTAATCTCAGTAGTAAGTTCAAATTTGAATCAATACTAACCACTTATAATTTGTTGTGAAGAGTAACGGTAGAGATACAAATTATTTTACAAAATTTTTTACGAACTGCTAATGTAGTGAGTAGTTATCGGCATATGAAAAAGTAATGTTAGTGGTAGGCCTAGATAACATCCAATAAGAAATTTGCCACATCAACAATTTGTAAAAATATTATAAAATAATTTGTAATTGTAGCATTACTCTTTGTTGTGAAAATGTTATGGACGTAACAATTTTTTTATTTTTTAATAGCTATGTAGGTGTTTTGTGTGCAAACTGTATACTTTGTTTGTCATGTATGTTATTTTTTTTTTAGTGAAATGACGTTAACGACTTAAATATAACTCATTTTTTTTTTTTTATTTTAGGAACTAAATACAATAAAATTAAAAAGTAAGAACCGAAAATAAAGTTAAAATGTAAGAGCCAAAAACATATTTTTGCTTTTATTTTTAATAAATTTCATTATATTGCTTTGTTTTTCTCTATTATCTCTCTTCCTGTAATCGCTTAAAAAAAAAAAAAAAAATCTGTTCTATTTTCTGAAACCATGCTTTTAGTGAGAGTTGATGGTTTTGGGGCAAAATTTGCCAAATATTAGATTTTTAGAAAAATTTTTGCAAAAACGCACGCAGGTAAAATATTTTAGTAAGTTGGACTGTTTTTGAAAATCGAGTTTGATAAACTCGATTTCCAACCCATTCAAATCGTGTGAAGTTTGACATGGACAAAAAAAAAAAAAAAAAGTGGAACTCGAGTCTAAGAAACTTGAGTTCCATTTGAACAGAACTCGAGTTTTTTAAACTCAAGTTCTTTGTGTATAATTTGGAACTCGAGTATAAGAAACTCGATTTATACCCTTTTTTTTTTTTTTTTTTTTTTTTTTTTAACACTCTAACCTACTAAAATCTTTTATCCGGATGCGTTTTTGCAAAAAAATTTCTAAAAATATAATATTGGGCAAATTTTGCCTGGTTTTGGCCGTGGCTTCTTTCAAGATGTTGATGAGTTGTGTTTGCTCAGGGGTTGAAGGAGTTACGAATTCCCATCTTTGTGGGATTGTTCTATTCGAACCAAACCATTATTGAAAGCCAAAAGTCGGTCCAAATTTCTTATTACGTCAGTCGCTGCCGCGTTGTCAGAAGAGAGCCGCCGCAACCCCAACATTTACCGCTTCTCCATCATCTCTTTCATAAACAGAGGTTGGGGATCTATTACCTTACTAGCTGTCCCGTCATCTGATTTAAAGGCTTCCGTCCCGTGCGTGTGTGTTTGTTAAAATTCCTAAATGAAACAAGAGTCCTATTAGTTTTGAATATAAGAACCTCCAAGGCCAATCAACCCACAAACAGAGACAGAGTAGTTGTACGTTGTAAGCACAGGCACAGCCCTTGCTTTGGTTCCGCAAGAAGAAGAGATGAAAAGACTCCCTGATACACTGTTGGTCAAGATCCTTTCTCGACTCCCTAGCCAATGGGCTGTCCAATGCAAGTCCGTCTCCAAGCACTGGAATTCTCTTATTTCAAGTCCTTACTTTGCTCGCCGCTTCCTTCTTCACTACAGCCAATCCGAGACCGACGAGTCCATTACTATTGTGTTAGAGATGGCGTCTAACAAGCAACTCGCCCTGATTCCTACACCCTATATTTATTGTAGGGGAGCATTCGTGAATCTGCTCAAATTTCTTCCTTTCCCAAAACATCATCTTCACATCTACGCCTCCTCCAACGACTTATTGCTGGCAGCACGCAACGATGACTCGTCGTTAGACTTCTTCATCTGTAATCCGCTTACAAAACAATGGCTTCCAATTCCTCGGATTCCAAAGAAGAACTATGATCAGCTGGGGAGAGAGAGAGTTGTTTTGCACGCCTTAATTATATGCCAGCAGGAGGGTAGTATTGAAAATTGCAGATATAAGGTGGTACGCATTCATTGTCCTTACAAAACTACTACTACTACTACTCAGTTACAGATGGAGATCTTTTCTTCCGAAACCGGTGAATGGTGCAACTTGTTTGTTGAGTCACCACGGGAGTTGAATCCTTTCAATTCAATGTCTAAGGATGCTGGTGTTTTTCCATGCAATGGGATGCTGTATTTGGTGGATACAAATAAGGATTTCATCAAAGGCTTTCTTGTCTACGATCCATTCAACGATATTGGCCACCTTCGTTATATCAATCTTCCCGTAGAGCAGGACTTTTCACCTAAAGACCTCGTCTTCTTCGGAGTGTTCCGTGGGCGGCTTTGGATAATCCAACGTACTCATGATCGTGATCACCCAGCTTTTTCCGGCAACGGGAAATTTGATCCTCACCGCTACTGTTTTTCTATTTACTTGAGGATTACGCCAATGCTGCTGATGCTGATGCTGCCCCGGGGGGGTGGACATGGAGCTTCAAATACAAAGTTTACTTCACCGACATAGTTCCAGAACGTCCTAGCCTCAATGAAATACTCAACGACATCCGCTCCGATGTGAATTTCCTGGCCTTCCACCCAAATGATGCTGACATTGTACTCCTAAAATTCGGAAGTTACATTGTCTCGTGCAACATGCACACCGGGGATTTGAACATGGCCGGCCAAATACCAGATGGGATGGACGATTTCTCAAATGTTCGTCCTCCTATATTCCTACTCGGGCAACCATCGTGGCCAACACCACTTCCTCCACGCCCATTGGAGTCGGAATGAAGTTCAACATGCCATTCCAATGTCTTGTGTTATGCCTATAGTGAAAGCTTTTTTTAAGTAACTGAATGTCACCCTGTTATTTTCTTTAGTCTTGTAATTGAATTCCAGCATTTCATTGTTTCTCATGAATTTTTAATTACAGTGGAATTAATCCTTTATTATTATTATTTTTTTACGATACCATTGTTAACAATAGGAAACAACATTATATTGAGTTGATAAGATAAGGCTAATGCATTCGATAATATAGCTTTAGGTACAAAAATAGCTTTGATTAGTTCTTATTGGTAGGTCCCTATATCAAACATTCGAAATTGATGGGTTTTGGCTCAAACCATCATTATATTGCGTGTTAAATCTGCGTAAGATTTTGCAATTAGTTTGCTTTTAAATCTTATCAAAGAAAAAGTAGTGAGGTTCAATCGGTATTGCCAAATAATTTCCTTGCCTATATACTCAATTGTTTATGATTCTGCTATTTGCTTTTCATTTATGGCAAATGGTCTATATTATTGATTAAACTTCTGGTGACAATTTTATGCTTTTGTCATTGTATTTGGGAGCACTCAAATATCTTGAAATGAGCAGGACTTTCTCTGATGGTAATGATTTAGATTAGAGGAGCCAGCAGTGAGAATTACTGGCCTCGAAACTTTTTCTTTTAGCTACAAGGCATGTTCTGGGAATTTTTAAAAATTTTATTCATGGTTGAATAAAAATGAATTTGAAAGTGTATTATTTACTTTAGTGATGAATGACGACAAAAATCCAAGAGTAGTAGTATGCAGAAAGCAGCTAGTGCCTAGCGGTACTTTCATGGGTTCGAGTTTTATAAATTTGGGGTTATTCTGTCTTTTGCTACCATCATTTAGGATACAAGTTGGTTGAAGTACCCAATAATTCATTGAGATATGGTCCATTGGTATCAATGTTAGCACTATTTGTGTCTATTTCACAGCCAATATACTGCTTGATCTTAGCGACATCCACCAAAGTTTCCCACAAAGTCAAGGACAAAAGAATGTAGCACTTTTGGGGGTATCCAAAGAACAATTCTGCAAGATTGTTCACGTGCCTTGAAAAATTTGACCCAAAATTGGATTTAAAACACCTAATTCTAAATCAATATTATAATCAGAAGGTAGACTTCGGATGGATCAATACTTCAATAGACACTGTGAAGGGTAGCTCATCCTCATGTACTGGGTCTAACGAGAAGTAAATGTAATATGTGTGGCTCCGCCGTCTTTCTTGATTGTGTGTGTAATGGAGGCCGTTGTTTTGTATCCCTCCTTTTGCTTTAGGAACTTTTTTTTTTTTTTTTTGGTAGCGTGTGCATATTTGGTATAATTTTAATTTATTTTACCTTGTTTAATATTTTTTTTTTTATTAGATGCAAATTTCAACAAATTCACAGTTAAGATTTTCTTATATTCTATGTTCTTGCAAAATTTTAAAATAATCTGACATCGTTATGGATCAAATATTAAAATTTCAAGATTTCGTATTTAAAATTGTGAATAAAAAATTAACTTTTAGATTGGAAAGTAATAATATCTTATTGGTATATAACTTGGCATGCATGTTAAGAATACAAATAGCATATAATTTAAGTTATTTAATAGTGAGATTTTTGAAAAATTATTTTTATAAAAAGTTATTAGGTGGTGTAAGCTATATTACACTATGTGTAACTTGAACTCAATACTACACACACACACCCACAACCCCCGAACTATCAAAACACACGATTGGCCTCCCCATTTTAAAGATTTGTTACACTTAACTCTCAGTTGTTTGTTTTATTGTTAAATTTGACGAAATTTAACATTGAAAGACCAATTTACCCCTCTACCATTTGTTTTGAAGAGAGGGGTTGGTATTTCAATGTTAAATTCTAGCATACTCAACACCAAATTAAAATAGACGGCGAGGGGGATATTGAAATATAGTTATAACTTTGGGAGATTAATTGTGCATTTCAATAGTTCATGTGGTTAAGTGTGATTCTGGGTGATAGGTTGGGGTGGAAGAGTGTAATTTATCCTTTATTTTTATTTTCTTTAAGAAACGTGAGCATTCAAAACTCTTCGAGCCCTTGTGTATCACCTTAGGTGTGTATAGTCTCATCATCCCACACAAACCAAGTTAATTTGGGAGGAATCTCTTGAAGTAGCCCCAAAATGTTGGCTAGAGATTTCAAACCCAAAATCTCATAAACACCATAAAGCCTTAGAAGTCGCTAAGTTAAGTCCAACGACACAATTTCATGTTAGGTTTCTTCCTGCTCTAGTATATATATGTGTGTGTAGGTAATAATTTACCAATTTGGTTCAATAAAATTACACTTGCCCCCTTAAAAATAGCAAACCCAAAAAATAAGCCCCATAACAAAATCAACAATAGGGAAGTTACAAAATTTAGCCTAATCTACCAATTTTACCAAAATAAAAAAGCCCAGCCCTTAAAAATTTTTGAAACAAAACTATTCAGCGAATTTAAATTTTCAATCCTTCCATCAAATTCCCAAAAAGAAGAAAGAAAAAAAAAACCCTAAATGAGAGAGATGCTGAACTGCAGCACAACTTGACGGCTGATTGAGCACACTTCTAGCACAACACATATGGCAAAGCTGCGCTCTTGCCTCTAAATCTGATATTTCTATCTCTCTTATTTGAGCAAGAAATCAATCTTTTCACTTTCTCAATTCCCTTGTATACTGTCCTAAATGCCTCTATCTTTCTCTCTTTCTCTGTTTCAATAATGACGCATGTGTTGTGCAGTGAGTCCGTACATTGAAAGATATTTTCTCTGCAATAAAAAAATAAAATAAAATAAAATAAAAAACTAGTTGATCAAATGGGTCCAAAATTACTGTTTGGATAAAAAATTTCACCTACGTTCCTGTAACCATTATAAGTATAGCAATAACTACATGAGGCGGGACCCAATTATGTCCGTGGGTGATTTTTATTATTATTATAATATGTTTATATAAATTGAATTATTTTTAGCCACAAATGATACAAAATAGATATATGGTATAGTTAATAGTTATGTATTTGTCTTTGTTGACAGTTTATTAATACTAATTTTTTTTTAAATTTCATAATAATTTTCTTTTTATACTACAGCCGATGTAGTACAAAATAGATTTTTTTTTTTTTTTTTGAGAAAATTATTATGAGTTAGGGGGTTGTAGTACAGCCCCTAACTCAGATCCTAACTCCGTCCTTGAGCACTAGCATACTACCCCTACAATTCCAACATATTGCGCGATACTAGCCATCCGTTGCACTTGCATAGTTGCTCCGCAATCACACAATATCATATTGAGAACTTTTTTTTTATAAAGAGTTTCAACTTATAACATCTGCTCCTGATGATAGCTCTTTATCATTAGACTAAAACACTAATTAATTTTTGGTGTAGGTAGGAATTGAACCTCATATCTCTTATTCAACCATCAAAGACTTAGTTGAGCTAACTAGAACTCACAATATCACAATCACACAATTAAGCTAACTAGAACCCACAATCACACAATATCATATTGAGAACTAAATTTCAAATTTGTAGTGCAATCGTGATAGTGGCATATGCATTAATATATTAATTTATAATCTCTTGCATATACTCAAACGTCAAACCTAGTTGAAAAAAAAAAACATAACATATTACGAAAACTCACTTATCAAAATTTTGATAAACCTAATTCTCTAATTTTAATTTGATAGACTATGTAAATGACTCAGGTTGCTCCACTTTAGTAAGAGGAAAGAATGTATTTTGTTGATCTATATATTTTTATGGCAAATCTTGCACTATGTATTATTGATTTTAATTGTTAACGAAATTTCCGTTACTGTAGTAAGAGACTTTTGCTAACATTTATTATATTCTTTAAAATAAGATTAAAGTTAGCTATTACTCCTGTTTCTCAAGCAAAAAAAAAAAAAAGTTAGCTATTACTCTTAAATATATATATATATATATATATTTTTGATACAATATAGAAATTTTACTCCAACCTAATCTAAGTGTATATCAGTATATATGCATGAAACTCCCTCCTGGAGGCTTGAACTCTGGCCCTTATCTCTCACACTCCACAAACACTTATTCTTATGGAGTGAAAAGGTGTCCAGTTGAAAGTAGTTATTAATGGGCTTGGAGTGATTTTAAATTGATTAAACACATAGACACAAAATTACTTGAAACAATTGGGAGTTGGAACAAAATTATAATGGATGAGCTTAATGGTTTTTTATGCTTCCACTTTTATTATAGGCTAAAATATTGTTTTCAATTCTAAATTCTACATGAATTTCGTTCTTTTGTTCTTAAACTTCACAACCCGTTGACTTCATAAACAAGCCAATACTGGAGGAGTAAATGACCTCACACCTCAAGTTTATTCGCATGGTTTCCACTTCGAATTTAAGTAATAGTCCAACGATAATGACATATGACGAAAAATCACTTATCAAAATTTTAGACTCCGTTTGGGAGTTTATAAGGGAATGGAATGGAATAGAATGTATTTAAGTAAGAGAAATTAATGGAATGGAATGGATTTAAGTAACCTTGATTGGATGTTTTAAAATAAAAGAATAAAAATAAATGGAATGTAAATAATTTTGTTTGGGAGCAACATGAAGAGAATAGAATAGAATCATTTTATGACAATATTACTATTAGACCCTTATTTTAAAATAAAGAGTTGAATATATAGGGGTATTTTGGGAGATTTACTAAAAAAATCATTAAATCTAATTTCATTCCCCTCCATTCCTTCTAATTTCGGAAGAATGAAAATTTGAGGTTTTAAGGGAATAGAGAGGAATAAATGTTCTCTCCTACCTATTCCATTCCCTCCTACTTAAACTCCCAAACAAGGGAATGAGCTTTCCATTCCCTCCATTAAAATTCTCAAACAAGGAAATGAAGAATATTCTAAAATAATTCTTTTTATTCCTTTCCATTCCATTCTATTCCCTCCTCCCAAACGAGGCCTTAATAAACCTTATTCCCTAATTTTAGTTTGATAGATGTTAGGGTACTTTTTTCTTTTTTTTTTACACCTAATTTTATTTAAGTATCACCTATTTATACCACTAATAAGTTATTGGGTTTTTCCAAATATTTTTTGCTCTATTATTATGTTAGTCACAAATATTTCATATTTCATTATCTAAATTGGGTCATAATATAAACTATCACAAAAAGCCCAAAAACTCATACTTTATCTAATTTTATTATCATTATTTAGCTAAGTCCAAAACCGACCCTATGAACCCAATACATACATCCTATTCTATTTAAAGCCCAAGAATACTTATGCTTGGCAATATTTGAAAAGCCCATGATTCAAATCCATGGCAAAACAATTTTATCAATGAAATTCAAATACATAATCAAAGCCCATAATTTAAACCCATGGCAATTTATTTATCCAAAACTTAATTCACATTAACAATATCAAAGCCCAATTCTCATTGGCAATATCAAAGCCCAGTTCTCGCTGGTAATATTTAAAACTCAATTTTCATTGACAACATCAAAGCCCAATTTTCATTATCAATATTAAAGCTTAGTTCTCGTTGGCAATATTTAAAACCCAATTCTCATTGGCAATATCAAAACCTAATTCTCATTGGCAATATCAAAAACCCAACTTACGTTGACACTATTAAAAGCCTAAGCTAACTACTTGGCATTATTTTATCAAAAACCCAAGGTTATTAATACTTGGCAAAATACTATATCATAGTTATTTTACTTAAAAGTCCAATAATGAACAATACTTTAGATTCTTTAACCTATTACTATAATATTACAAGCTCATGGAATTTATGAATTATTTATTCTCAAAACCCATGACAATCATTTTATAAAAGCCCGTGAGAAGTTATGATTATTAGACCCATGACATTTATTAATTTCATATTATAAACTCATGTTCATTATCTATCCTACATCACAACATTCATAATATTTATTACCAAAACTCATGGTAATTATTCATCCTACATGTCCATTATGATTATCTATAGAGAAACTCATGAGAACATCACATTATTCCATTATAGTCATTGTTACCATATTTATTTAAAACTCATGGTAAATATTATTTTCAAGAAAATATTGGAGGTCATTATTTAGAAAGCTCCAAAGAAAATATCATTTACAAAGTAATCCATAGCAAAAATTATGAGAAACTATACAAGTTGTTTTTTAAAACTCATGGATTCATTTTATTTTTTCTAACAACTAAAGCCCGCGAGGAGTAAAAAATACATGGCAAAACATGTCTTTAATGCCCATTTTGTAGGCCCAAGAATCTCATGGAGCAAGGAACAAGCCCAAGCAAAGAAAGGGCCATGTGGTCCAACCAAAAGTGCTGAAATGGAGCAAAGTTTCAACCCAAAAAGGTCCCTAGAAAGAGGCTTGAAAGTGGGCAACCAGCCCTTGTTCATCCCTAACCAAAGTACAGTTAGAAGCCCCTACAAGAGAACCAAGTCTTTGAGGATGAACTAAAGGCTGTCTCATTAGCTTTTCAGTCACCCTCTACCTGACGTGAGCAATGCCCGAGGGTTGTGATGTCAGCTAAAGTCTAAAGGGTGATGGAATTCCATCATCTTCCTCAAGACTGTACCTCCAGTGGAAGGGGAGTTGAAACTAAGTTATCAAAACTTCAACAAATTGATGCTATAAATAAAAAAAAAATGTTCAAAAGATTATTCATGTGCCAAGCCCATGAATCCTAAAGGGGAAAATTTGGGAACATGTGGTTTGGAAAGCATAAAGAGATCTCCAGCAGATCCTTGTAAAGTGGACTTAAAATTTGACACCTTGCTTGGGGTGTTGAATCCTACTTCCTAGGGACCAAATCTCAATTGCAGCACTAGAATTCTTCTTTAATACTTGCCTTAATCTCATTGGTTGAACATAGTCTCAACAATCTTAGCATTTAATGCAAGATTATCCCAAATACTACCCATGTGACATTGCCCAAAGAAGCAAAACAGTCCTAAAAGCAAATCTCCCATTTTTAGGCCAAATCCAGGTTATTAATTCAGTTGATCTGCACCCCTGAATCAGACCTACGTTTTTTATTTATTTATTTATTTTTTATTCTTATTAATTAATGCTTCTCTAAACTCCACTATAAAAGCATGAGCACCTCAGCCCATAAAGGGACGACCACTCCCTCTAAAACTCTTGATTTGTTTGTCATTTTGTTTGTAGTTTAGCTCTCCTTAAGCTCACCACTCATTCCTCTTAGGCCACACTCACCTAACCTCAAATATTCCTTTCTCCCCTCTACACAATTGTAGCTCATAAATATCTTCCAATTAGTCACAAACAGCCCACCACTCACTAAAGCCTTAACCTCAGTATTAATCCTATCCTATTTACTTAAAACATCCCACATTACCCCATTCATGCCTTATGCATACATACTCGTCAAAATCTTAATTTAATACTTGATGCACTGAGCTGAGATCTCTCTCTCTTCATACCATGAAAAATAACTCATTTTTCATCACTATGCAGCCACTAATAACTCAACAATCTTAGCATTTAATGCAAGATTATCCTAAATACTACCCATGTGTGACATTGCCCAAAAAAGTAAAACAACCCCAAAAGCAAATCTTCTATTTTTAGGCCAGGTTATTAATTCCGCTGACCTACTCCCCTGAATCAAACCTACGTTTTTTTTTTGTTTTTTTTATTTTTTTTTATTCTTGTTAGTTAATGCTTCTCTAAACTCCATTATAAAAGCATGAGCACCTCAGCCCACAAGGGGACAACCACTCCCTCTAAAACTCTTGATTTGTTCACCATTTTGTTTGTGGTTTAGCTCTCCTTAAACTCACCACTCATTCCTCTTAGGCCACACTCACCTAACCTCAGATATTCCTTTACCCCCTTTACACAATTATAGCTCATAAATGTCTTTCAATTAGTCACAAACAGCCTACCACTCACTAAAGCCTTAACCTCAGTATTAATCCTATCCCACTTACTCAAAACAGCCCATATCACCCCATTCATGCCTTATGCATACATACTCGCCAAAATCTTAGTTTAATACTTGCTGCACTGAGTTGAGATCTCTCTCTCCCTTCATAACATGCAAAATAACTCATTTTTCATCACTATGCAGCCACTAATATTTACTTATTGTTTTACTATGGGAGGCTATAATGTATTTGAGACTTTTTGGGATTTTTTCTTCATATTAATGTAATGAAGGCTGAGAGTACTGTGGATCCTATTGAATAAAATACATAAGAATTTTCCTAAAGTTAATGCTTTTTTAAATTTATTTAATAATTGAATATAGTTTACCCTACCTCTGGAGGACTGATTTAAACTATGATGCTGCAAGGGGACTAATAATATAACAAACTAACAACAGTGACATGTTTAATAGGCTTTATTGTTGTCGGGTGCAGCCTTTATCTCTTGCTTGGGCGGGCTTACATGACACCGGAAGCCTTTTGGCTTTATTTCAAGGGTCCATCGTCGAGTTTCGACTTGACTACCCTATATTTTATTTGGGAACATCAAAATTTTCTCCTCAACAATAGACTATGCAAATGACTCAGGTTGCTCCATTTTAGTAAGAGAAAAGAATGTATTTTGTTGTTCTATTTATTTTTTTATGACAAACCTTGCATTGTGTATTATTGATCTCTTTATATTCTAGATTTTAGTTGTTAACGAAATTTTAGTTATTGTAATACAAAGACTATTGCTTATATTCCTTAAAATTAGACTAAAATTAGCTTTTACCCCTATAAAAAAAAATCTATTGAAAAGGGGAATTGCCAGGTTGGAACTTGGAACTTCGAAGTAGTTATTAATGGGCTTGGAGTGATTTTTAATTCAACGAATATATGACACAAAATTATAATGAAATTAAAATTTACTTGGGACACTTGGGAGTTGGCACAAAATTATAATGGACGAGCTTAATGATTTTTTGAGCTTTCACTTTAATTATAGGCTAAAGTATTGTTTTTGTCCCTAAATTCTACATGAATTTCATTTTTTGTTCCTACACTTCAAAATTTTCATTTTTTATCTCTAAATTAATATAAAAAGTTAATTTTTCAAATCTAGTTTCATCTCTAAACTATTGAATTTTTATTTTTTTTATTTTTTTTTTAAAGTTTAGGGACAAAAGGCAAGATCCATGCAAAGTTTAAGATTTTAAAAAAAATATTTTCCACCAAAACAAACTAAGAATGGGTTAAAAATATATATATAATATACGATAATCATAACAATAATGACAATGATTTTAAAAATAAAATAATTAGTACTAGTCTAAAACTAACTCTTATTGAATTGGGATTTAAAAAGAAAATTAAAAAAAAAAAATGAAAAGAGATTTCACAAGACTGACTTCATAAACAAGCCAATAATGGAGGAGTAAAAGAGTAAGCCCCTTGCACATGTTAGTGTCCTCACACCTTAGGTTCATAAGTGTGGTTTCTAACTGGAATTTAAGTGAAAACTTAACGATAATGACATTTGTTGTGATACTCTATATCTGTGGTTTGATCACCACTTCTCCTTTCTTGCACTATCTACTTATCAAATTATCAAAAAATAATGTGGTCCCTTATCAAGTATATTCTTCTCAAAATTATTTAATACATTTTTACTCTGTAAAAGGGGCCAAACTTTTTTTCCTTCTTTTTTTTTAATTGTTATAAGGGGAAAAAATCTTTTATTTTTTATTTTTATTTTTTTATATATATTTATTATTAGTTAAAAGAAACAACAACAAAAGAAGGGTAACCCATATAAACTTTGTCCAAGTTCTTTTTTTTTTTTTTTTTTTTTTTTTTACAAGATAGAAATTCTACTCTAACCTAATCTAAGTGTATATGTGTGTGAAACTCTCTTTTAGAGACTTAAACCTCAGCCCTTGCCCCTTACACTTCACAATCACTTATACTTGTGGAGTGACCATCGCACTAAGGGTGTGCAGTGGTCTTTGTCCAAGTTCTTAAAACTACTTGTTGCACAAGTTAATCAATTCAATTTAACTAATATACAATTTATAGTTGTTGAGCCATCAGTGTTGATCCCTAGTGTACTGATTGTAACAAAACGTTACTTGTGGTCCTATGATGATGTTGGGTAGATGAAGTGTGAAACCATTTTCAGTAACGTAAAAAAAAAACCCTAATCAATATCATAATCACAGTTCAAGCATGAGAAAAACCACTAAATACAGAAAAAAGTACACATATAATTTTTTTTTTTTGGAGAAACAAACACACACACAAGGGAAAGATAAATGAGTTCTAACATAAAGGCATACCACAACTCCACTCAAAAACCATGATAACTTTTAAAGGAAGGTGGGGTAAGTTATACTATACACAACACACATATAATTAGTGTAAGGCTATAATCCCAATAAAATCCAACAGCTCAAGACAACGAACCCATCTTTGATTATTCGATAAGTATATATTAATTATTTTCACGTCCAGCCTTGCAACTTGACTGTCATTATTAGAAACTGACATAGGAACGTGACCTTTCGCAAGCCAATGAACACCAAAGGACAAAGCAACTTACCAACACCAGATGCTAAATAATTAATCAAAGGAAAAAAAATATGCAAATGATGGGATATTTTCTAATTAATAGATCCCACCTAAGCACCTACAAACTACAGCGGTTTAATTAATAAAAAATTTTGTTGTCAAATAAAATATCTAAATGGCCCTTCCTATGTTCGACCTGACCCCCTTGGATCGACCACATAAACTAACAATTCTGGTAATAATATGAAAGAGTATTGAATGGAAAGCTTTTGGAGAAGCACTTGAATAAGTTCAATGGTGGACTTATGATATTTAAATGGATGGTAGTGATATTGATGTATACAGGCCAATAGAATTTAAGTTAACAATAATAACGATAAGAAAATTTAGACGAAAGATTCCTATCACGGGGTTTTTTTATTTTTATTTATTATTTGTATATATATATTTTAAATGGTTTAATTACACATTTGACTCAAAATTTTACCCATATCTCAAGAGTCCTTACCGCTAATTGAGTAACAAAAAATGTTGTTTTCACTTTTCACGCGCTTTGTATAGCACTACTTTTTAAACGATATAGGAATGACCTGGGTTAAATAGATGATGTTGAGTCTATACATCAAAAACTATAATTAAAATTAAAACTAAGAAAAATAAAGGTGTATCAGTTAAATAAGATCATGTGATACTCACATGAACCTGGGTAATTTGGGTTAGATTGAGAGAATAGCTGGGGAAGAAATCTAAAATCCCCAGTTATTCTTTCTCTCCAGCACTTTCTAGACATCAATAGAGACACTACACAAAATCCATAACCAACAAAAACCCAAAATACTGCTCTAGTATTTTCAATTCTCATCCCTCAAAAGGCTAAAATACAAAACCACACATGTAAATGCTACCTCCAAAGCAAAAGCCAAGTCCATCACTATATAGATTGGCACTACTATATAGTTCAATAGCATTCTTCTTTTGGAACACTAGCAAGAGCCATATCATTTTTCACTCTCCTAAGATTCCTATCCCAATACCTCCTATTGAAACCTTCATGGCCAGCTTTGTTATCAGTTATCACCAACATAGTATGAATCCAATGCTACTCATACGCTATCAAGGGCATCAACATGGTGGGTTTAATCCAAGTGATGCAGTGCATTTTGATAACTGTAATGCATTTTTATATTTTCTTATAAATTCTAAGCTTTAACTTTTTCTAACAAAGGTGGTCAGAGATATTTTTCTAACCAAGGTAGTTAGAGATAAGCAAGGAGCCTGGTTAAGTACTCAAATAGCCAATTAAATGCTAGCAGCTTATGTTTGTTAAGCCAACCAATGACATACATTATTGTCAAACAATAAATAGACAAGCCCAATGTAATTGTAATCAATATGGTTGATAATTGAATGAGAATGGAGTCTTAAGAGTTTTGTTACTACCCCAACCCCATCAAGGTCCTCAACATTCCGCATAGTCCAAGTTGGCCACATAAAGCACTCTTATCACCACTGTCCTATCACTCTTGCGTTCAAAGATCAATTTTTGGCAATGGGGGGATTTTGTTGTGTTTAATTTGTGGTTGTGAGTGATTTGAGTTTGGATTGTCGTTGGCCGACATTAGAGAGAAGGGTTTGTTTGGTTGTTTGGGTAGCAAGAAAGTTAGAGAGAACAATAGGGCTAAGGATTTTAGATTGGTAATAAGGAAAATGTGGTAGAATGAATGGTCTTATTTTATTTTATTTGTTTATTTTTTTCAATTTCTTACATGTTTATGTGGAATATAATTTCACACCACGTAGGGTCTAATATATAAAATTGCTTAAAATTATTGCTGTTTAAATCATTTAAAATTATTTTTTTACCCACATGATCAATGCCCTGTCAATTAAGAATGATTTAAATACAAAACTTTGCCACATCAACATTTTCAATTACTTAGCTAATGTCAAGGGCTTTTTTGAAACAATATTAAATATATATATATATATATATACATACATATATATATATATATATATATATATAAAAGGATTAAAATTAAACATTTAAAAGTATAAGGAATATTTTGAAAAAAAAAAAAGTCAAATTTTAAGGAAAATATATAGTATTCATTTCCCTTGTTTCTTCTTTTGAAAAAAAAAAGTTTTAATGGTTTCTGTTGCCAAAATCTTTGATATGATTTTTACAAGTGAAATTACTAAGACTAATTGGCCTACATTGACCAAAGCTATTAGCCCAATTATGATATTTTGATATGAGGCAAAAATGACTCACTGCCACTATTTAACAAAAAAAATTAGTAATTTGTCACTGTTTTAGAAATATGTAGGGATTTACCACTTTTTTGAAACTCAAGTTCTAAAAACTTGAGTTCTTTGAAAAAACTTAAGTTCCAAAAACTCAAGTTTACGGAACTCGAGTATCATAAAAAAATTTTAAAATTTTTCCATGGTACTCGAGTTCCATAAATTCGAATACCATTAAAAACTCGATTTTATCAAACTCGAATACTTAAAAAGTGATAAATTCTTATATATTTTCAAAATAATGGTAGATTGTAATATAGTTTACAAAAATATGCTACTTCGGCTATTTTCGCCGCCTTTTTCTTCTCTCAAATTGAAAACAGTGTAAAACAGTTGTGTCCCAGTTAAATTTTGCTGTCATGTCCAGACTCCAGACGATATTTTGGTCTATTATTTTGTTGGCAGGCTGCATGGAACGCCGTATGATATAATGACAACTATTGTTTTTTATTTTTATTTTAATTAATTGTTAATCTTTGTATGTGGTCAATAAAAGTGTTTTCTAACGAAGAATGTGATTGTAGATGTAACGTGGCGAGAAAACTAATAGCAAACATCGACTTTACTGCCAAGTTGCCAACCAGCTCACTCAAGCTTGACCAATAACGAAAATCAGACAATGTAATGAAACTCTTCATGTTGCGGCCACAACATACAAAAAAAAAAAAAACACTACTTAACAATTCCTTTCAGTATTACCAAGAAACAGCTATAATCTACAATGGTCAAATAATTGTAAGCAAATTGGAATTTCATTGTATCGTTCACTAAAAAAAAACTAGTTACATAGTTCTAGTACTATTTAGTTCAGTTTGTAGAGTTTTTTTTATCGTTGGATAAAAAATCTGAATTTGAACCTTGCCTATACAAAAAAAACTTATTGATATTTTAATTAGGGTTCTAGTTAACTCAACTAAATCCAAACTTACTGATAAGAGCGAGCAATTATTATAAAGTGGATATCATAAATTAAAATTATATTGTATCTTAAAAAAATATCTCTAAACTATAAATTGTTAAAATAGACCGTGGGACACTTGCAGCCAAATTGGTACCTTTATCTCTATATTTCTATATTTATTGCAAATGTTTTCATTTAATTCATGAACAGAAGGCTAAGGGGAAAAATTCCCAAACTAAAACACAGACCCAATCCCTCTCAATCATAGTTCTAACCAAATGAGGATAAACAGAATAACTTGTGTTTTCAGTGGGAAAAGTCTATGATAGTTTCACGGCACAATAAAAGAGCTAAAGAAAAGGGACAAAGTGAAAGCCAAATAGGGTCCACCCCCTCTAGCAAGGTGCGTGTGACCCCACATAACAACAACAATACACTGTGACCCCACCCGTGACTGGCCCACATTTCCCGCCTAATTATTATATAATAAAAAAAAGGTCCCTAGGGACGCAAATGAAAAGATGATATTACCAAGGAATATTTTTGAAAAAAAATCAAGAATATAATCTGACCATAAATTTGTGAAAGAAAGTGGTTTTGTAATTTGCCTGTAGACTCTGTACAGCATAGCACAAAGCTCGCCCGTGAAGAGAGGCTTTTATTTATTTATTGATTTGAACATCTACATATACCTAGTTTTATAAGACTGTATAAGGCTATAAAGATTCAAACAACTTTCAGAATAAAATAGAAAAGTAAAAATAGAAGCATAAAACAAAAAGAAAATGATAAATTAAAAACGATGTGTAGTCCCTTTGATTATGTGTTTGTGGGGTGTGAAGGGTAAAGACTAGAGTTCGAGTTTCTAGAAAAAAGTTTCACACATACATACACTTAGATTAAATTAAGTAAAATTTCTATCTTATATCAACAAAAAAGAAAAAGGTTTAGAGGTAATAAAAACACATGGTTGAATTTATTTGGACCATTTTTGGTCCAAATAAATTCAACCATGTGTATATTTCATAAATTCACAATAATTTTTTTTTTTTTGAAAGGCCCCAATTTAGGGAATACAAAGAATATTCTCAACTCCAATTCTCCATGTCTGTAAATTAAAAAAAAAAAAAAAAAAAAGGAAAAAGCTTTCAAAATAAAAAATGAAATATTTGTTGTCACTAATGAAAATTGATTTTAGATATTGTTGACAGTTTCAACATTAATATTTCTTCGTTTTTTAAGGAGCTTGAAAACCCAAGAGATAATGATGGAGATAACAAGATTAGATTCTTTACTCTGATAGTCATCTAAATCTTTATCTTTATATAGAATTAAACAAAAAGGAATAAACAAAAGTTTGAAGATTAGAATTTAGAACTCTCTTCTAATTCGATTGGACACTTGATTCCAGGACTTCACATCTTTACAAACTACTACTCAGCCTCTAATCTAAACCCACCTACTCATATAACTATAATTAGAAGACTATTAATTATTACATAAAATTGAAAACGACAGACTTTGAGACTGTTGAAATCTCTCTATCTCAAAGCCTCAAAACCTTTCTCCCTCCTCACATGATTCTCCAAACCACCTGCACAGCCACATAATAATTATCACTTATTAGCATCAAAGATCATAAAACCCATGTACATTAAATTTTAAATTTTAAAAATTAAAAAAAAAAAAAAAAAAAAGGATTCAGCAATTAATCAAACACTCTCCAATTTATATTTCCAATCAAGAATTGATGTTTATATATATAACTTCGGCCATTTGCACTGGTTCTCTTTGCTGGATAAAAAAAAAGTGTTTAACTTGTATTTTAATAGGAAATTTCCTTCAAATTGTTTTTCTATTTGTTTTTCCTTTTGTGAGGTTGGGAAATTTCACCCACTTGTTTTTTTCTTTTAATTATTTTCTGGGTGTTTATGATACAGAAAACGAGAAGAAATAACAAAACAAGGGATATATAATAAATATAAAGAAGGCGATCAGTTTCTGAAACAAAACCATGAATATATGTAACTGGAATTATCAGATATCACAGTCATTAAAATCCAAAAAGCTGTTTCGTACACAAATAAATAACAGAAACCCACATCAAATCAAACTTCTACAGTTGTTACAAACTCCAAAGCAAAAACAAAAGCCAGAAAAAGACACACACATGACAACCAAACAGACAATATTCAATTAAAAAACAACAAAGTATTATTATAATTAAAAAAAATTAATTAAACAAATTTGATCCAAGACCCAGAAAGCAATTACCTTGTGGTTTACAACTAGGTGGATCTTCAAAGAGTGACAAAGAGAGTTGCTTGTGAGCAACCCCTATGTCAAACAGTATAAGCCCTGAATTGGGATCATCAACAATGATATCTTTCACAGGTAGCCATAGAAAAAGCTCTTCTTGGGACAAACCAACAACACCTATGAGACTTCCATAGCTAAGATTTGCCCTCACAACGCTGTCAAAGTATACCCTATTCTCAAACTTGGTGAGACATGGCCCATCTAGAAACACTTCTAGTGTACCATTGTCTAAGAGTGTGTAGGACTTAACCTCCTTGGGAAGTAGACCAGGTGGTAAGCCTTTGGAGCGAAGAAGGTCATGGATGGAGGAGGTGTAAGAGAGAGAGATAGGTAGAGAGAAAAAGATCATAAAGGTACATAGAAAGACTGAGAAGTGGGTGTTAAAGAAGTTGGCCATGGTTGATTAGAATTTAGAACAAAGAAGAGAGAGAGAGAGAGAGAGAGAGAGAGAGAAAGAGAGAGAGAAAAATGAGGTTTAAGGAGTGGTTTTTGAGAGAGAGCTGGAGGGAGGTTGGAAAGTGGAAAGACTGTTTAAAAAAGGATGTATTTGGGCGATGTTGAATTACTGTTCTGCCCTTGTTTGGTGACTAAGTGGGACCAATTGGGTTTTGTCCTGAGGGTTTTAATTATTTTTGTATCGTATCACCTTATGAACCTTAATTGGATCTTGGTTGTTTATACTTTAGATGGGAGTAACATTTTGGTGCCTTGCTTAATCTCTCATTTATTTGTCTTCTAAGCCTTAATTAATTAATTAATTTATTATGATTAACACCAATTTATGCGGTACCTACTAGTACTAGAAATTCATATTAGAACCATCGTATACTTTTGTATGATAGTTTCTTCACAAATATAAGTGTTCGTTGGGTATAAGGGATAAATTTTAAGGTTCAAAATTTCAAAAAAGAGTTTTATACATATACACTTAGATTAGACTAAAATATAATTTCTATTTTATATTTGGTAAAATTACTTTGGGATTAGTTTTACTAATTCCCTTTTTTTTTTCTTTCAAAAAGATTATTATCCGTTCCTCATAAATTCTCTTGCATCCTCATCTAGTCAATTCTGCAGTCAAATGACTCAAATCCTAGGTACTTCGATTTGATGATTCTCACAATTTCATTAAATCGTAAAGAATTTCCATAGTTACTTGATGAATGTGCACTCATCACCTAACCTCTCAAAGCCAATGACCACAATAATGGGAGAGGACACAATTGCATATTTTTCTGTACTTTATTTGGCTTATCAATTTTGCTTCTATTTATAGTTTATACTCTACTCTATGAATAAGAGTATCTCATTCTAAACTCCAAAGTGGTCCAAACAGCTCAATCAATGTACATCCACATTGGTCACATTTCATCACAGATATGGACAGCTAGGTTAATTAATATGCAAGCCTAAGTTGTTAGTTGTTACACCATCCAAAACATTTATTACCCCCAAGAGAGAAAATTATCAAATTAACCAAGGTTTAACAGTGAAAAGGGTATCTTAGTAAATCCATAATTCATAGTAAGGACAACGGAATGTCACACAAAGTAACGGTTGTATCTACAGTCAAAAAGTCGGAACCAGAAGGCTCCTTGACCCTTCACATCAATTTTTAACTAAAATGGATAGTGAAAAAGGTAAATCCATTTTTTTTTTTTTATAATACCAAAAAAAAAAAACCACGCATTTGGTCATTTTTGTGTTTATTTAAATCCCGTCATGCATGGCATGAGACCATCTAAACATTAGTGGTGCTTTTCACAGCTTAAATTCACTATTTTGAGACTCGAATGTTTAATGAGTTACAAAAATTTTCTAGCATTAAGCCACGACATGGGGGTGGTGAAAAAAGTAGATTCACACTGCATAGTTGTGCTAAGATGTTAGCACTTTATTTTTTGTATGTGTTGGGACACAGATTGGCTAACCAGTGCATGAGCGAGGCATAGGAATCATGTCAGTGATCTGAGCTTAATACCCGGGGAGAAAATTACGAAGTTTCCACACCTTTTGACAAAAGAGGGCAATGAAAATATTATATTTTCCTTTATGCCACTGTAGTATCACGCAGTGACAGTGCTTGGACCCAAAAAAGTTTCCAGAGATAAGGATTACGTTACCCATAGGGCCTTTAGTAGGTGCTAGCAGCTAAGATGCTATATCATTCAATACACGTGGACAAAGGAGTGATCGCCTACTTCACACTGGTTTTTGGGGATTGACATTGCGTGCAATACAAATCTGAGATGATATATGCCCAACAATTTTTACTTTTTTATATTAAATTTCACAGAAATTAAGTTGATAGATTATTATTTATTAATGGGTTTTTACAATACTAAATATCAATCAAATACTATTTGTCTCACTTTCTATTTTAAATACTTTTTTTAATTAAAATTGTTCTTATTTTTTGAGATGTAAAATTGCTATTTAAGTTTTTGTATTAGATTTTATTTACATCTTTTTACAGAAGTTGTTAGAAAAATTTCGTCAATGATTATTTGACATATTAATAATAATATTTTTAGGGGAAATAAATTTTAATTTTAATTGAGTTAAATTTCTATTAGCTCAATATTTTGGAGGTCTTCTTGAAGGTGGGGGAAAATGCAAAATTCATTCTTTTTTTTTTCAAAAAAAAAACTTCATTTTACAATTTTAAAGGGATTTTTATACAATTTTGGGGACTTTTTGCTTATGCAATTGGGGGCCTTAAAACCCTTCAAAAAAATTGTACAAGTGGGGGGGCCTAGGCCTTGAGTTGGTCCTAGGCTCACCACTGATATTATTTTATTATAGGAAAAGTTAATGAATGTCTTAAGTGTATTGATTTATAAACTATTTTTAGAAACTTTTTATGAGAAAAAAAAAAGTAACTAACTTTTTTTACAATTTTTTTTATATTTTTTATAAAAATAATATTTAAACTTTTTTAAAATGGTCTATTAATAAATGATCTCAGGTCAACATTTAATAAGACTTTTTATTTTTATTATTATTATTTACTATCAACAACTTGTCACCTTATATATATGTGAAATTTGTTGTTGATTTTGGTTAGCCTCTAGACTTACTGATACTAATAGAACTCGTAAACATGGTCATTATTCTTATCCCATTTAAGATATACACATAAATGGCGTGAAATTATCCATGCAATAATGGTACTTGCTAATATTTTGTCTCACAACATTAAATTCACAAGGAAATTATTCATAAGAATTTCCTATCACTAAATTACCTTTAATAGTGTCTCACAACGTTTTTAACTTTTTTACTCTTTAAAATTTTTTTTTTAATTCAATTCAAAATTATCAAAACAACTTTCAATCTAAATCCTTGAAAACTATCCCACATTGCATGGGATCTCTATCCGGTTTTTCCATATATGATTTTTTTTTTCTTTTATACTAATAAATAATAATTCCATATAGGCATACGGTTAGTTTTATTTAACTTCTCGAAAAATCTAGCTGAGTTTGTGGGCTCCTGTGATACCACGTTGCCGATTGAATGGCCCACGCGTGTGTTCTGCAGGTCCCCGCGCGTGACATTTTTTTTTTTGCTGAAGGCCCCGCGCGTGACTTGTTCGTGAGAATCGTGACCTCCTCCATAATGGATGTACCAGTAAAATCATTAGAATGGCCCAAAAAAGATTGTAAAATCATTAGATTTTTTTTTTCTTTTTTTTTTTTGGGGTTAAGTCGAATATAGATTTTTTTGCAACTATCCTACACTTTAATCTAATCATTAACAGTACTTTTTGATTTTTTTTTCCTGCACTTAATTAGTTGCATTTCTTTTCGAATAATACTACCAGCACGTACCATTTTATAATATTTTTATTTATTGTTAATATAACCAACTTCTTATTAGTTTTTATTTACGTTTACTATTCATATAATTTTTTTATATATCAATAATCATTCATCATATTAGTAGTTGTAAAATTTTTTTATAAAAAAGCTTGTATTTCTTACATAAATGATCAGTTCTTTGAAATGGCAAAAAATTCTTTTTATCCAATTTATTTATTTATTTTCCATTTATTATATTCAAAATTGGCTGACAAGTACATCAATTTATGTGTTATTTAATTTTCACATTTTCATTTGAGTAATATTTATTGATATTCACTACAAATTCTTAAATAATGAGTTATGGTAATTCTTCATCTAGTTAGTTCTTATTGAGCCTCTGCTTAGGCCAACTCCATGTTATAACTTTTAGTGATCTTCACTATTAAGTCAAGTTAAGTTAAATAAGAATGGATTGATTCCACATACACTTTGAGTTGGAAGATAGCATGTAACGATTTTAGCTCAAGCTCATAGCCCTTGAGTCATAAATTGTAGCAGAGATCAAGCCAATGATCCTCAACATTGAATCCAACACTTTCATCTAAACATGTACATCCAGTTGGAAGATATCAATAACTGATTCAAGATCAAGCTTCATACTCTTTGGATTATAGAGTGTATTGAAGCTTGAATTAGAGGAATTCATTGTATTCTTTTCTTATAATGAATCATACAGAGAATTGTACCCACTTTCATACATATCAATACTAGTTGATCATTTGTTACTCTATTTCTTGGTGTAATTTATCAACACGAGAGTTGTGTGTATAAGTATTTCATTACCTGCTATTTTTATAAGTATTGGTTAAATAATTAAATTTACCATATCTCAATAATTTAAACTTTTGAGATAATCGATAATTTAACAACTACATGCTTAGAATTAGGATATTAGCTTATGACCATTAACATGATTTCTCATGCTATTAAATTTTTTTTACTGCAAGCACCTATTATCTAGATATTGACAAACACCAATTCGTCATTATACCGAAAAAAGTGAATCAATGTACAAATCAAGTGATAGCCACATATCAACCTTTCAATATCCCGACCACAAGTATCCTTTTATGTATCATAGAGTTACGTGGAAGACAAACCTTGACCTTGAGTAAAGTTCTTTAATTGTTGTATCTTAGGTTTTTTAATTAAATTCATGCATTTTTTTTATTGCATTGACCTACAAAATTATTCCTAAGTTTTACCCTCTATGTGTAGCATATTCCAAATTCTAGTAATTTTGAGCTGTACATAAATTTTTTTGCTGAAGAAATAAATAAATATTCCCTTTGATTAAAAAATATTTTCAATTTTTCATCATGCATAAAAATTATAGAAAGGACTAATTTCCTTCTTTCCTTTTCTCTTTTTTTTTTTTTTTTTTGGTATTCTTACTGTTTATTAGTGGTAAATATTGTTGTTTGACAGTGAGAGTGTAAAGAATTTGGGAAAGAGGGGGAGAAAAGATTGATAAATATATTTGTTCCTCCCCTTCTTCACCAAGGATAAAGGGAATGGTAATCTACAAGTTTGAGTAATTGGTACAGAGCTACCCTTTTTATAAGCCAAAAATAAAAAATAAAAAAACTGGGATAGAGAGGATGTTAATTTATGTTTGAGAAAAATTGATAGGTTGTGGATGTTTTTGCTTCAATTTTTTAGATAGTGGTTTGGGTAGGTAGGAGAGAGTGAAAGGTTGTTTACAATTTGGTTACAAATTGAAAATTAAATTTATTACTTTTTCTGCGAACTTAAATAAAGTGGATATATATATATATATATAAAGGGCTTTTACAAGAAAAAAACAATTCATAAGTGACAACTTCAATTTTCAAGTGATGAGAATTGGCTTAATATAACAGTATAGTATAAATGTATGATATATAGATTTGCGATATTTGCATAAATCTTTGTTGAAATGGATTCTTTTTTAATACCAGAGAATAATATTAAAAAAAATATACAGTAATACTTAATTAGCATTGTTAGCAAAACTTCATCTCATCTTTTATTTTTCATTCTTTAGATTTGAACAATATCTTGAT
Organism: Quercus gilva; assembly: GCA_023621385.1. Taxonomy (NCBI): domain Eukaryota; kingdom Viridiplantae; phylum Streptophyta; class Magnoliopsida; order Fagales; family Fagaceae; genus Quercus; species Quercus gilva. The sequence goes on from CM042480.1 coordinate 16,787,574, forward strand.
CACTTGATCTGTTGAACGTTGCTAAGACTCGAGCATGAATTTTTTTTTTCTTCTTCCACCTTTCACTTCAGTCTTTAATAAATATATAATCTAGCTAGTAGCTAGATATTCCACTATGATTTTTTACGTATTAACAATTTTATGGTATAATAAATATGTAGGCGAAAAAATCCGAACCAAAGTGCCTTACAGGTTTATATACGGTGGTCGGTGGGTAATTTGTCTCTATCACTACAATTTGTGGTACTGAAAGTGGTGATGGACTCATGGAGCATATTTGATTTTTTAAGTTTCAATTATGATCGAAGAGGCTTGGTCCTAAAAGGTGGAATAGAAGTGAAAAGGAAGTGGTAGTGTTCATCACTGTCATTTACAGGTTGCGATTAATTCACTTGAACTGTCTGTGAGTGAGGTTAATATTCATATATATATGATTGATCTTATTCTTATTTTGTCTTTTGCAATTGTAGAATTTCTTCTTAATTAAGAGCCAAAGAAAAAAAAAATAGAATCATAATCCCTGCAATGAATTTAGTGTTGGAAAAATAGCATGGAGTGAATAAGAAATTGATATTTTCTATGTTCACTTGAAGATGTTATTAAAAGTAGTAAGAATATTGAGTCCCACATAGGAAAGGAAAGAGATAATATATGAGTTTATATGCTCATGAGTTGGACATTAGATTGGTCTTTTGGCATATGTGGATTGGGCTTACTTGTCCAAATTATAATATTTTATTATTTTAATTTTTGAGTCAGTTAGTATGTGCACAGCAGTTATTATTGAAACAAAGTGTCTGTTCAGTAACGTATAATAATTCATTGTTCCTCATTCATAAAAACCATTTTTTTTTCAAAAAACTCTTCCAATGAGAATTTTTTGTGCATTTCATTTTGTGTCAAAGAGAGAGAAAGAGACATTGAGTAATTCACAAAGTACGACCCTGTGTGCTTCTTTTTCGTGCTGTAAATCATTTTATCCTGGGAGGTAGACGTCCGTGAGTTTCAAAGCACTACAGTGATTATGTGAAGGGCAAAATCTACTTTAAGGAGATTGTGTCAAACACAAGACTTGATCTAAATCATTCATCTTTTACACATTTGGTCTGTAAGTTTTTAATTATTTGCAGATTTCTTCTTAAATATATTCAGTATTTGTTTATTATTTTTTCCTATCATATCTATTTGTGTTATTGTTTGTTCTTAGATCTGTGTATTGTTTTTTTTTTGCCTTATCACAAAAGTAAATTGTTAAAATATATCCAACATGTAGAACATAATTTTTAGTTGTTGAGATCATTTGCACCAATCTTGCACATAATTTTATTAAATTGTGGTTAAAAACTCACATTAAAATAAATAAATTAGTTAGCCAACTTTTCATATTCATCATGTATAAATAAAGCCTTTTATTTTCTTTTATTCTATTTAAATATTATTATTCTTTTTTTTTTTTTAAAGCATGCGCCTTCCCACCTTTTATTTTCAATTAGCATGTAACCCATGCAAACGCATAAATGCATTTAAAATTAAACACAATTTTTATTATAAAAATATAAATAATTAGTGAAATTATTATTTTTTTTAAAAGCACATAACACATGTATACGTGTGGATACATTTAAAATTAAACACAATTTTTATCATAATAATATAAGTAATTAGTTAAATCATTTTTTTAAAAATTAAACGTAATTAGTCACATATTAAAATTCTCATCCAAATTTAATACTACTTATGATAATTTTTTTTTTCTAATTTTTAATACTATAGAATGTGTGGTAATCTTTGTTGTATGGTGATTTTTATTGAGAATATGTGAATAGTTTTAAAAAAATTATAATTCATTAATATTATGTGGCATTTGGTACGAGATAATGTTTTAGAATTCTTAGGAATGTTTATAGATTCTCATGTTTGGTTGCAAATCACACTAGAGAATCAGATGTTAGGAGAATTTGGATTTCCCCTTTAACCCCCTTTTAGTAGAAATGTGGATTCTCTTTAAAATATGTGGGTACCCAAATTCTCAAGTTTAAAGAAAATTGTATTTTTTATAAATTGACAATTTTAACAATTTTTCCTTATCATTTAAGCAATTGAGATAAAATATAAAACAAATCATCAATATCTTTTTCTTTGTCTTTATCTCTTCCCACCAAAACAACATTATCTCTTCCCGCTAAAACAATATAAATAGAATAGACAACTCTGTTGATATATTCATTAATAAAATTCCATTTAGGTTTCACGTGTGAAAAAAAAAAAAAAAAAGTTTAAAGGGGACCCTCTATTGTTGCCAGGTTTTCACTTTTATTGTTGTGTATGTTTTACTCAACAAATTATTAATGGATCTATTTTCATGGAAATTTGTTAATGTATCTATTCGTATCTCAGATCTTTGTTTTGTTTTGTTTAGGTTTGACTATATTATTCAAGTGCTCATAGATGCATGGGTAAATACATTATATATGTAATAGATCGAATTTGTTTCATTATTGATGAACTACTTTTATTTTTATGGCTACTTTATGGTCTTATAGACCTAAACGTTGTCAAGTTGTTTTGTTATGGATTAAGCTCTTTTTAAAATTATTATTAAGAATAAAGCATTTGAGAATTTAAATAGTTATTTTTGTATTGTACTTATCATTTTGAAATGTTAGACTATAGTTTTAATGAATTTGTCATAATATATAATTTATATTTGTTTTTCATTATTTATTTAGAGGAAGATTAAAAAAAAAAAAGACTTATATTGGATTTACAAATCTAAGAATAGAATAGGAAAAATAAATAATTCAGTTAAGATTCCTAAGAATAAACCAGACATTATAATCTCACATTCCTAGGAATCTTATTAGATTTTCAATTAAACTAAGAGGAATGATATGTCTATAATATTTTTACAACAAATCCTAAGTGGCAAGTTGTTACTGGTTGTTATTGTTGGGGCAAAAAAGTAATCTTAGTGTTAATTTCAAATTTGAACCAATAACAACTAACCACTTGTGATTTGTTGTAAAAATATTGTAAAATTATTGTAGACGTAGCATCTCTCACTAACTAAACATAAGAATAGTTACATTCATAGGCATCCAGATTGCAAGGCATTACATTCCCAGTAATCTAGATACTAGGAGTAATGTGGATTTCCCCATACCAAACCCCATATTAGATTCTTAGTATTTTGCATTAATTAACTCACTTAGCACAAAGATTAAAAAAATTAATTGGACACATGATACAAACTTAAGTGGATAATTATAATATGGTCTCCACATAAATTTAAACACATAGCATAAAATTGGATTCTAATTCAAATTCTAATTGAACTTTCTCTGAATTTTGTCTATTAATATATATATATATATATATATATTTCTTTCTTCTTAAGCTCTCTATCATCTCACACCTTTAGGAATGCCAATTTCTTAATTTGGAGTGACCATGGACGAAGACTGAAGAGTTTTTGGCAGTATGGACTCCATCGTGGCTGCAACTTCATTACAAGAACCAATGGGTGTCGAGTCTCGCGGGGTGCAGATTGTTGGTGTCTTTGATTCAACGTTCTTTATCTTTGACACAACCTCCATTGTTGCAACCGATGTCTGATTTGCCATAACCATTGTGGTGGTACATGATATGTGGATTATTTTGGGGTTTGAATGATTTTGGTATCTAAAAGGGGAGAGTTGGAGTTTGAGCCATCATATGTGGTGGTTGCGATTTTTTATATTTAACTTCTTGATAATGAGGATAATTGTGTGACTGTTGGAGATGAGAATGAAAAATTGTTGAAATCGGAGGATATTGAGTTATATTGATTGCTTGGATACTAGCTTTGATAGAACTCATAGAAGGCTAAAATGTAAAGACACCCCTTAGGGTTTGAGTTAATTGCAAAAACACCTCATGATGTTTTAATTCTTCATTATAACTCCATGAAGTTTTCATATCCACCAAATTGACTTCTTGGACTAACTTTTGAACAAATCACATGACCATCATGTGATCATATTAAGAAGACTTACCGATTCGTGTCACTACTCACATAATAGTCACATGATTTTTCTTTCCACAAGAGCTAACAAAAGTTAGTAATATGAAAACCTCAAAGAATTACAATGAAGAATTGCAACTACAATGTGTTTTCACAACTAACCCAAACTCCCAGGTGTTTTTACATTTAGGCCATTATAAAATTTACCAATGACTTTACAAAGTTGGTGGTGAGCGAGGATGCTTATGTGATAGTTGGAGATGAGAATATTTTTTTTTTTCAAAAATATAGGGTATTTAACTATAGTAGTTCGCTTGGTTTGTATTAGACTACTAGCTTTTACAAAATTTACCAAGTACCTAAAAGTCTAATGGGTGTATGATATTGGGTTTTGGTTTGCTAAATTGTGGTGAAAGCTTAAGTTTTTCCGGATTTGATGCCAATGCTCAAATAAATTGGCTTGGGTTCTAAAATATTATTATCTCTAAAGGTGCCATGAATAGCTCGAAGGCTCAAATATTAGCTGGGGTTTGGAAGCATCCAATGCACCAAAATATAAAAAAGTGAGCTAAAATGATTGGCAATATTTGAGTTGGGGAAATTACTATTAAAAAAGGAAAATGTTAACGAGTGTTGTTGGGCATTAGTTAAGAATTTATTTTAAAAAAGTTTTGACATCACTTTTTTGAAAAATAAAAAAAGTTGTCAAAATATTTTTTTTTCTTTTCCTATAAAATTTTTTTTTAATTATATTGTTAGCCAATGCCTTATTACACTCGTTAATATAACTCAATAAAAAATGTTTCGCAGACTGAGTCCGCAATTAAAAAAAATTAAAATGATATTACGTTAGATGCTCGAAAAGAGAGCATATACCTGAAAAAGAGACACCTTAATCAAGCCACAACCACGAGGACCAAAATAAAGGAGTTCACAGGTCAATCATTATTATACCTCCAATGATGCTTCATTAATGTGTCGTTTACTGTAACTCATTGCCAAAAAAACTCCTATGTGGCAGTGGCACAGTCTTTATTTCAATAAGATTATGAAAATCAGGGTCTTTCTGCTTAACCTGTCTCTCCTTATGGCTATTGTTTGTTCGTTATGGGTGTGTTTCCATAAAATGGCAGGCTTTTTAATTTGTTTAAAACTATTATTTATATATATTGCGAGAAAAAAATATTAAAAATTTTCCCCTTTTTTACATTGAATCCTTGAGGATCTATTATAGAGCTTTGTGTTTGACAAAGCCAATTTATTTGCATGCCCTACACTTTAAACTTTAAAGTGACTGACTGACTGACTGATGCGGAATATGTTCTTCTTTTTGCTTAAAAGTCAAAGCAAAATGATGCAGCAGCAGGTATAGCACTTATCAGAACATAATGAGAAATGGTCCAATTTATCCCGCAGATCCTTTTCCATTTATGGGAGAAAATTGGGGTTAGGTATGGTCGTATGGGACTGAATTGATTGATTCTTAACATAATTTATATATGGGTTTTTTTTAAGACAGTGTGATCTGTAAAATATATATTAATTTCAGTGGGGGCATATCTAGAGTTTTTAGACTCTGGAAAGTATTAGGAATGCCATGGGCCTCACTCACCTCATTAATGAAGGGATAGTTATGCCCCATCCTGACCCATTACAAGGCAATATCATCATTGTCATTGATTATGTTATTTTTTTAAATGTAATTTATTAAATATCACTTGGTTGAGGACAAAAAAGATTAACTCGATCTCAAAGAGAAAATTGCTATAATTATTAGACATGTTAAAAGTTAAAAAGATTTGAAGTTTTTCCCTAAGGTAGCATGGAATCTAAAAAATGGAGACAAAAACATAAAATAATATAATTATTTAGAATGCTCGTACTCAGGTAAAAAACATCAATTCAAATCACCCCAAAAATAATAATGAACATGATAATTGACACGTTAACATGTATAATGTATGTTTCCTTTATTCTCTTTTTCAAATTTTATTTTTTGGGGCTAAAATTGAACCATTTGTCAAATCCTGCTTTTCAACTGAAAAAAGAAGTATTTATGTTCATTTCCTCACTTTTTTTGTTGTTGAAGCAAAGCTACACATGTGGGAACAACATTTTCCAGGAAATTTCATCCCCGTGAGGTATCAAGCTTTCAAATTGAATAATGAAGTTTCTACTTTCTAGACTGCAATCCCCTAGGGTTAAAAATCTGAGTTGTGAGAAACTGATTGCAACGAGATCCTCACAAAAAGGTGCACATGGTGAAAACAGTGTAAATCAGTATTGACGAAAATGGCATGAAGGAAAACAAGGTATCTTTTTTTTTGAGAAACGAAAACAAGGTATCTTTATGTTTGTATCCCGCACATATATCATGACCCTAGACCCTAGTCGCTTTCACTCAAAGATAACCACGAGTGATTGGTACATTCAAAGTCAGAGTCTTCTTAACTTTTGACACTCTTTTGACCAACATCATTTGCCTGGCATGATCAGCCCGTCTAATTCAACAATCAATGGTTGTCATTTTTTATCAATGCTGTACCTGTACATGTATTCATTAATAACTCAACAAAAGCTAAAAACATGTATTTCATAACATAATAGTATGTGAGCCTCTATAGCTCAGTGGTAGAGCGTCAGTCTTGTAAACTGAAGGTCTGTAGATCGATCCTACATGGAGGCAATTTTGATGTTTCATTTTTCAGAAAAATCTCTTTTAAGTTTTATCCACAAAATAGGAATTTTTTTTAAGGTTCTCAGGGAATTACTTCTATAATTATGGGATAAGTTCCTTTTCTGCAGGCTAGATTATATATCTATACTATTAATAATATGATTTTTTTTTTTTATTTATGATTTTCAACATTTTGTGTACTAAAATACTCTCACACAAATTCTTAAAATCTCAAAAATACTCCTATCTTTTAGTTCAATAATTTTAAATTAAAAAACATAATCTGGTTAAAAGAGTAAATCTTTTAGTTCAATAATTTTAAATTTAAAAATACAATCTGGTTAAAATAGTAATTTATTATTTTTAAAAGAGTTCCTAAGTTTTAAGCTTTCAAACTTTTATCAAAATCCTAAAAATTAGGAAACTATCTTTATCTCACTTTTAAACATTATTTCACTAAACCTAAAATAAAAATAAAAAAGAGCCTTATTAAAAAAATTGAGTTTGCACAACATGTTTTGTTAGTTTATCAAGAATCCCGTATTATTTTGCTAAAATTTATTACCTAACTTCCCTTTTCAGGATTTCAGTTTCATATGTTATTTACATTCCAGAAATCTGAGCCACAGGCTTTTTTTTTTTTTTTTTTTGGTTTGAAATTTGGGAAATAGATAAGGGCGTTCATAAAAAAGAAAAAGATATAAGGGTGGAAATGGAATAGATTGTTTGGTTAGTTATGTATAAAATTATCTACTTGTAGTAGATAAATATGATTTTCTTTTAAATTTGAATGTTATATTTATCTTTTAAAGTTTTTATTTTTTATTTTTTTTATATGACTTGATATTGATTATTGAATAAGAAAAAAAGAAAAGAAAAGAAAATGATTATTTTCCAAAAAAGTGTTGAATAATAAAGGAGGTTGAAACAAATCTTCATGTTATGGGAAATTTCACTTTAACGCTTTATTTGTTTTAGTATTAACGTTTTTTGGAAAATAAATAATTTTTTAGAGAGCATTTTTTGAAAAACTAATTTTCTAGTGTTTGGTAATAACCTCACACTACAAGAAATTTGAGTTTAGGCAGAATTTGTAAAATGTGGCAAAAAACTCAAAAAAGGTCAATGTAGACACAAATGGTCTACATCAACGTTATTTTTTCACGATGTTTAAAAATGCCACAATATCACCGTCGTTATAGGTCTATTGTGACGTTTTTAAAAACGTCACCATATTTAACTCTTTAACGGATAAATTTTTACTCTTCTTCTCCCTTTTCTTGGCAGACTATCAATAAATTATTTACACTATTTAATTGTCTACTCTTTTTGCTGGAAAACTAATTTTCTACTCAATTCAACCACAAATCTTCAATTTTTCTAGAAACTCCATGTGGTAAATATGTTGTTTTGATAAACTATTTCTACTTCCCACTAAAATCATTAACGAAAATTTAGTAACAAGAGAATATTTTAATCCCACGGGGATGTGTTACTAAAGCAAGATACATGGATGAGTAAATATGAGGTTACATTAGGGATGTTAATTTTGCCCCGCCCCGCCCTGCTTGACCAGCCCCTTCTTGCTTCGCCCCACGCAAGCTTTCCTTGCCCCGCAAAGGTGGTGGGGCAGGGATGGGGTGAGATTTTAGCCTTGCACCATGGGGTGGGATGGGAATGAGTTTAGACTTTTGTCGGGGACGTTTTGCAACAAGGGCCGAAAATGCGAGAATGACCTAAATCTCCCCTTGGGTTCTTTAGAAGTGTTTATTGTGGAGAATCAAGTCCAAAATTCCAAATGTATAATAAACAAAAGGCTAATGGTGTTTTGACAAGAGAGAATCAAAATGCTAATAACAAAAGTGTAGAAAAAGTATAAAAACATAACAGGTCTGAAACTTCGACCCATAGTCACTGAGAAGAAGAAATTGAGAAAGGTTGTGAGGAAGAGAGGGAAGGTTCCCCTGTACCCATATTTCCACCCATAAGGTTCAGAATTGTGAGAATGTTTCCTGGCTCGATGGGTTTTTGCTCTCAAGTTTCAGTTCTATAGGGAAAACGTGGTTCAATAGGTCTGAAACTTCGACCCACAGTTACCGAGAAAAGGAAATTGAGAGAGGTTGTGAGGAAGATAGGGAAGGTTCCCTTGTACCTATATTTCCATTCCTAAGGTTTAGAATTGTGAGATTGTTGATTGGCTAAATGGGTTTTTGCTCTGAAGTTTCAGGTCTCTATGCAGAACGTGGCTCGTCCCTTTTGAATCTGATTGTGGCCTTTTGTATTGAGTTTGGGGTGCTTTAAGTGACTGGTTTATGATTAATAGAAGAGGCTTTGAACCCCAAGGTCTTAATCAAAGAGGTTATGGTCAGATTTGCTTTAATTGGGTAAGAGAGTTGGCTTGCTTTTTACATAATTTGGGAAATTGAGTGACCTAAATTCATGGGCTGATGTTTCCTAGACATGGCAAGCCCTTGGAGTTTGCATTTGGTTGTTGCAGCAAATAAGGCTAGCCACTTAGGGTTAGCTATGTGTTTTAGGCAAAAACTGGTAGAGCAGAAAAGTTAGGCCACAATCACCCAGAGCATAAAAGCTGTTTTAGGGTGAAAATTTTGGATACAAGACTTCCTCCATGAGCCTGAGGTCCTACCAGTGTCCCTTGCCCACTTGGTAGCACGCATGGGCTAGGCTCATGCAAAAGGTCCGAAAGGAATCGACCCATATCCTCCAAACCACACTTCTTCAATTTCCCCCATATGTCACATGGGCTTGGGTCATGCTTAAAAGAATTAATAAAATATAATACATGAATTGAGTTCATAAGGAAGTCAAGCTTGGTTGAATTTGGCTTGTACGAAATGTGTCGCGAAAATGGGTATCAACAACTTTTTAGACCCAACCTGCTCCGCCCGCCCAGCACTAATAAGGGTTAAATTGTAAATTTTTCATATTCTAAAACCCTACTATTTAAACAAACATATCATCAACTTATTTTATTCTACCCAACAAGGCTTCCTGCCTCTTTAGTATTATAAGATTTTTGTTTTTATTGTGATATTGTCTTGTTAAACACTTTAATAATATTATTCAATTTTTGCTAAAAATTAGTTTGATTTGATGAGATAAATTCATTTGTAATTTCAAGTATATTTTTATTAAGGAAACAAGCTTTATTAAAAACAATTGTAATAGTTGTGGACAAATTAACAAGAAGTAGAGTTTTACGAGGTGGGGGTGAGGCTTCGTGAGGCCCCAAGGGGCAAGGATGGGGAAAGAAAATTTTTCCCATCATGTGGGGCGAGGCGAGGATGGGGTAAGACAAAACCATGCAAGGCGGAGGTGAAGACCCTATCCTTCCGACCCGCCCCGCTCCATTGCCATCCCTAGGTTACATAAATATTAATACTAATTTTTGGTTACAGAAATACTAGCTCAACAACAGCCAAATATTAATACAATACAACATCAAATATTACTCAAAACATACTCTACATAATGTATATGCAATGCTAGCCCATACACATCCAACATGTACAAATAAAAATCAAATAAAGACCAAAGAGTTGAACACGACCTATGAAAAATCAAATACTCTACATAATGTATCTACATACAAAAGAAGATAATATTTATAGGATTTATGTGACGCGTGAGAAAGAGATTTTTTTTTTTTTTCATTTTTTTTTTTTTTGGTGGAAAACAACCTATAGAAAATAAGCCTTATTTTTATTAGAGTTTTTCATTAATTAAAAATAGTTTTCGTTGACCAATTTTTTATATGCTACCAAATACTGGAAAATGTGAAAAATTATTTTTACAGAAAGTTTTCCAATAAAACAAACGAAGTGTAAAGGTTAGTTTAACTTGCTGAAAATGAGTGCATTTATGTTGCTTGTTTTGAACAATTGCCTTGATCAATTTGTTTTAATTAACTTATGGGATAGTCAAGATTTTGTATCTATTAAAAAGATAAAAATAATTATAGTCAATGATGATTATATTGTGTCTCTTTGTTGGTGACTCTGTTTTTTGATTTGACGTTAGCTCATAATAATCTCAACGAGAGTCCTAGACGACAGATTTTCTCAAAATGAGCAATAATTTAATTGATAAAACTCTCTCTCTCTCTCTCTCTCTCTAGATTATAGAGTAAGATTTTTATGCAACCTGGATTGCAACAATTTGTATGCAATCCACTACGTGGTAGTTAAAAAAACAATCTATTTGTTTTATTTAAGTAAGTTATATGATTTGTAAGGACAAAAAAATCTAGCGGCCCCGGCCCAAACCCACTTAGAATAATGAGTTGCACAGTTAAACCTTGGCCTAAATCAATAGAATTTGTAAGAGAAGGAAACGAACAACAAGAGGGGACTCTACTCGAGGATCAAGATAGAAAAGACAAGGTTAATCTTATAAAATAAAGGGGTATATATCCCTCTACAAGCTCACCTGAGGAGGCTAAGTTTGTAGTTTGTACATATAGTTACACTGGTCCCTCTCCTTTCTCTCTTTTCTTCTTCTCCTTTGTGCTTATCTCTTTTTGATACCTGTGTCTTGATCCCTTTCTTAATGCTCCTTCTTTTCCTTATATACTTCTACCTCTATCATATCTCAACCATCCATTCTCACCTAACCTCCCTCCTTTCATGACACTTGTTGCTCTTAACATCTGAAGAAGTTGGTGGAAGGAATTTGTTTAGCTGTAACTTACACTGTTCAGGTCACTTCCTCATCAATGCGGTCGATAAAGTTGTTGCCCACCATTTAATGTAGATGTAACAAGCTACCCCAGACCAGAAGCTTCCCTAATGTCCGCTGACTCTCTCTCTCTTCATATTCTAGCTCCCATTTAGAATACTATAGAGTATCTTGACTCATTTCTTCCTTTCCTCGGGTAGCTTTCTTCCTCGGGCCCGTGGCCCGTGGCATTCCCACACCAATGTTGCAACTCTTTAACTTCATCCTCAATCCTCGAGCACCCACAATAGCCCCCTAAAATGTTCGTTATTTGTTTATGAGACAAAAGCGAAGTTTTAGTCTCACAGGTAAACTATGGACGTGCCATACGCGTTCCCACGTATTAACGTCCTTTCACCTGTCTTTTGCACGCTCTTGATGCTTTGGAATCCACAATCTCACATTTATGGCGTCAGGCGGCTGTTTGTCTCCCCACGTTCTACGGCTTGATCAAGATCCTACGGTCCTCATTCCCCCTCATTTATGGGCGGGAATTTTACCACTCACTTTTTCATTCCTATAAAAGGAGAACTTGGAGCTGGCTGAGGTTCATTTTGAACATTCTGGCGATCTAAGTTGAAAAAAAAAACTCCCGAGGAGCACTTTTCGCATTCACTCATAGGTGTGTTGATTTCCCTATTTCTTTTTTCACAAGTTTAACATTTCACACCACAAAACGCCATGGGTAGACACGCTAAGTTAGTTGACACTGCCGTGGCTAGGGCAGTCTTTAGAGCACAATACAAGATCCTTAACAGTGTTGAAATCCAACACTGTGAAGAGGGTGAGTGGTTGGTCTTAAACAAACCTCCCAAATCCGTGGTCATTCCTATGATCGCCTTCATCGAAGGCAGGATGGAACTTCCCATGGGGAGGGTAACTAGGGACTATCTAATAAACTATAGGTTAACCCCGACCCAATGTTCTCCAAATATCTTTAGGATCCTCAGGTGTGTAGATGCGTTAAACCGTAGAATGGGGACTAACCTCACCTGGCACGATGCAAACTGGGTATACAACTACCAAAAAAGAGGAAAAAACCAAATACTACATGAAGTGTAGGATTCTTGCCATTAGATTAATCTTCTGCTTGCCTGATTCAAGCAAAGGCATGGATGAGAATTTTCTCATTATCTCGGCAGACTGGCACGATGGAATGCACTACCCTACCCAAGAAGGGGAACCAAGTAGTGCTCCCGAGGATCGGGGTCACATATAGGATTTTACACAACTTTATCAGTGTCAACATTTTCTTTCTTTCTTTTCTTATTTTTTTTATTTTTTTATTTTGTTTTACTAATAACCCCTATTGTCTTATCTGGCAGATGAATACCACACCGCCCAAGCCAAACACTTGGTGAATTTTAAGGACTTAAACTGAATTCTCAAGGCAGAGATCTTCCTACATAAGGACAGACAGCTTCGAGCAGCTCACGTCATCCTTAGTTACAAGCCGTCCACCAAACACTTCTAAAGTCCGAAGAACGTCATTAAAGCTAGGGACCCTCGCTTGGCTTTAATCGACGTAGCAGCCCCAAGGTTCTTGTTGTCTGAACCTCCCCTAGAAGGGACTCAGGACGCCCAATTTCCAGCCCCTCTAGCTACTAGGCTCCTCTACTCCCAAGAGCCGACTCTCCCTTCAGATGACGAAGACAAGGAGTCCACATTCTCGTCTATTCAAGAAGTGACAGACAGAGACTTTGAAGTTTTTTACCGCATAGACCCTCTCGGCACATCACAAGCTCATACTTCTGCAGACATGGGTTTTGAAGAGAAAACCCCATACCTGCTTGCCCTGCTCACAACCTATGATGGGGGCTCTTCCTTAGCTGTGGCGGTGGTGCCCCGACCACCCACCTCGGCTACTATGCACATGTCTTCTGCTAACGCCAGGGACAAGAAAAGGAAAAAGGCCTAGGGAGGCAAAGACGCTGAGGGCACCGAGGAAAGGGAGATTACACAATCCTCCCACCAACCCCCAACCAAAGAAGCTCGGACTAGAAAGGGGCAATCAAATAAGTCCACATCCACCAGGACTTCTAAGGAAGTTAGAGGGGACCAACTGAAGAAGGCCTCCATCTAAAGGCCCATTTACATGTTAAGTTCAGGCAATCTAGTACTGGATAATGCCAACCTGAGGGATCCCACAAAGGATAGGTCAGGCCTGGTGGCTGAGTGCTTGGAAAAGGAACTATATCTGCTAGAGGATATGGAGGAGCTAAGATCTTTCAGGAAGCGTGAAGTCTTCCTCGCCTTGAAACAAGATTTGGTCAAGGTACATGATTGCTCCCATTTGATTACTTGACAAGATCCTATATGCACTGTATAATACTTATATGTGCGTGTGTGTGTGTGTGTGTGTTTTTTTTTTTTTTTTTGGTGCAGTTTGTCCAAGCTACCTTCATGGCTGAAGAATAGGTAGACCATTCCTTGGGCATAGCTCGGGATGCCAAGACTAAGCTGGAGGCTCCCGAAAGGGCCTACGTGGATGCGGACAAGAAGTTCAAGGAGACTTTTGCCTAGCTAGCCGAAGTGGAGAAGGCTTGCAAGAATGCTGAGTCCGCACTTAAGGGCTACGAAGAGCAGGCAGCTGACACCTTGGAGGCCCAAAAGAAGGCAAAAAAATAAAATGGCTGTGACGGTGGTGGAGCTCAAGCAGACGAAGAATAAGCTGGATGATAAAGCTGCTGAAATGGCCAAGGCCGAGCAGGCAGTTTATAATGCGGGCATGACTAAGACAGCTGAAAGTCTTACTGCCCAACTTAAGGATGTTGCTCGGGCCTTCTTCTTGGAGGTGTGGGGCCAGGCTCTGAATGCTGCTAAGGTCAATACTGAGTCGGAGCTCAGGGCTCCAGATAAGGTTTACTACCCCTTGTCACTGCGTTTGGCACCCACTTCCCGACAGCCTCCAGTAGATCCCACTTCTGCTTCCCTCCGTCTCCTTGAACCAACCTGCCTCTGTTCCTTCCTCCACTTTAGCTAAGGGCAAAGAACAAGAAAAAGAACTGCCACCTCCAACCAAGGCGCTAGACGTGGAGACCGAAGAAGAAGTGGCCGAAGTGTCACAACTAAAAAGGAAGAAGAAAGAGAGGGAACAGGAGAAAAAGGGAGCGAAGGAAAAGGAGCCTTCTACTTAGCTTAGCCTTGGACTATGAAATACATAGTCAATTTTGTAATAGGCTCAAGTACATATAATGCCTCCCATTTTGTATTTAATTCTTTGCAAATTAATGAAGAGGACTTAGAATTTATTTACTGTTTCTTTAATTAGTCAATTCATACTTGTCAATTTATATCTTGTGTGATTGCCTTTCTTAATAACAATATCAACGTACTAACTTATGAGTTACTCAAGGAATTTCTGTATCCATTTACATAATCTGGAATGATTTGAAGTACAATTAAAAGACTGATTCATAGAATTTTAGGAAGAAATTCAACTAATACTTATCTCAACTTGGACTTGGAATCTCACAGCGAAACCATTAGCAAGGGTACCAAAACCCAAGGAGAAGAATTTCAACACTTAGAACGTTTCTCGAAAAATTTTAATTTACCTTAAGCTTGTGACCTGAGGAGCCAGACAAGGCCTAGGCTCTATTTAACACTTAGAATATTTTTTGCAATGTTAATTTACCCTAAGCTTGTGACCCAAGGAGCTAGATGTTGAGGGTCATTTTTGTAAAGCAAGCCCAACCCAGCAAAGCAAGCAATAAGAGTGGCAGGCATAGAAATAAGACTATTAAGCCCAGGCGGCAGGAGTAATAGAACACAGGCCCATAACATGGATAAATGGGTCTTGAGGAAGCAAATGGGCCCAAAGGGCCCGAAAAGAGAGAAATGGCACCCATGGGCAGTATGTGGTATGGAAAAGTGAGAATGGGCTGCGGCAGGCCCAAAGCAATGTAAACAAAGAAAGTAAGGGTTGATGGCAAGCCCATAAACCCCAAGGATGAGAATGAGGAGATTGGGCCAGGGAAACCCAATCAAGTTAGCAAAAGCCCATGGGAATACAAAGTTAGTAAGTGGGCTGAGGAAGCCCAAAGAAAGTAAATGGGCCACAGGCCCAAAGGAAAAAGAAAGGGATAACAGAGCCCATAAGCGAGAACACCAGTGGCTCTATTAAGTCACTGGGGGAAGGAATGAAACGGTAGGCTTGAAAAGAGCAGTAGGAACATATCGTCATGGCAGGAAATGCCAAGTAATGAAACAGGACGTGAGTATAACCAAGAAACGGGCCAAGAGAAATGTGAAACCCAGTATTAAGAGAAGCCCAATCCCAAAGGGAAGCAGTAAATGTACAGAACGGCCCACATGAAAGAACAAAGAAGCATGGCAGACGATGCAAACAAAGCTCCAGATCACAGCAAACACATGAGTCGCAGGCAGACTTTGAACGTACATAACAGGAAAGCATGCGCAAGGCCCAGGTGCCACCAGCCTGTACCCAGCCAATATGGGACGTGGTGGGGCCATGGGTCAGCGGTAAGAGGTAAAGGGGGGTGTGGTTTGGTGGTGGGGAGAGGGGAAAAGATTTATTTTACGTTCCCTGTCCAAACCTTTTTAGGAGGTACGTCTTGCTGGGATGACAGACCGCCCAAAAGAGGTAAGGTTGGGGAGGGAACGTTGGGTGCATGCCATAGGGAAAGAAAGAGAGAGCATTTAAACCAAAGTGCCACGGCGAACTAAGAAACAACACAAACCTGTCTTTGACTGGTGAGGGTAAGTAGTACACAGACGATGGTCGGCAACCATGCCTAGACCAGACAAAGGCCGTTGGAGGGTAAAGTGGTAAAAGCCAATCAGGGCAGGCCCTATAAAAGGATCCTTGCCATGCCCTGTAAAAGGGATCAAAAACAGAGGAAGAAGAAATATAAAAGAAAACCAAAAAGAAAAAGAAAGAAAAGAAGAAAAGATAAGAAAACAAAGAGTAAGGGTAATGGGCATGCACCAATAGATTGGTTCCCTTCTCTCCCCCTCAAAATCCCACTCTCCAACGAACAATCAAGTAGTAAGGATTTCTTCAGGCATTTATCACTTAGGTTCGATTCCCTCAAAGTCATTAATCCACACGGCAGGATATTCTCCTGGGAGATTAGTTTCATTAAGAGGAAGCGTTCTTCCTCTTTGATTCTTTGCCATTGCAGACTCGGGCTTGACTTGATGTTTATTTTTTGATTAACTGCCATCATCGTTCAATCAATTGTTCTTTCTTATAAGAGCTGTTATTATCATTACCATTATTAATACTGTGATTGCTATAGAAATATTCGGTCTTTGTTTTAACAAAAAAAAGCCATTGTACTCTATTTTTCTTTATTGTTATTATATCTGCCTACCGTAACCTTGTTGTAATAGTTCTGCTTGCCGTGAGAGCGTTCTTAGCAGACGAGGCTAAGTTTGTGCACAAGCCGGCCCAAAGTGAGTTATAGTTGGGCCGGTCTCAACTCTCCTACCCAGAAACATACTCGGGCCTACCACCATAGGAGGCAGCCCAGCCCAAACACAAAAAAGGCCCCTACATTAAATTGGCGACTCCACTGGGGAGTTGAGAAACAGACAGGGACGAAAGCCCACGCAAACAAATGCCTCCAAAGTCCAGGACAACTCGAAATATGAGTGATGTACCCTCACAAGCAGAGTCCAGACCTACAACGCCTCACCAACCGCAACCTAACCAGGCAAAAGGTGCCAACGAAACGGGGGTTGACCCCCAACCGCCACCAAGAATCCCTACCGACAATGCCAACATTTTCATCGAAGTCTTACAGTCATTACAACACTCGCAACAGCAAATGATGGAAGAAATTTGTCAGCTGAAAGCTGACAAGACGAAAGAAAAAGGAAGCCAGCATGACCCAAAGCATGCAACAGACAAAGAAGAGACACCGGCAGGAGGTGTCCCATATAATGCAGAACAATGTTTCATCACTATGGCTGAGGTGGCCGCCCTCTTGGAGCAAAAAAGGGCCAGGGCACCTAAGGAGAGGTTCTATGCACGAAGGCCTCCATACCTACTGAGGGTACTCAACAAACCATACCTTGAGAGGTATGAACCAAAGGCATTCGCACAGTACGATGGTAGAAAGGGAAGTGCTGTTGAGCACGTGAGCAAGTTCATTGATACACTTGGCTCTTATGCCATAGATGAGGACTTATGTCTTCGAGAATTTTCTAAATCATTGTGTGACCGGGCTTATACCTGGTACATTGGGTTAAAGCCAGGAACGATCCCAACATGGGATGATATGGTGGATGTATTCTGTACCAAGTACTTTCACAGAGAAGAAACGATGACGCTTGCAACCCTGCAAGCAACCAAACAAAGGAACGGTGAAGACTTGATGCAGTATATCAAGAGATTCAGGGACATAGCACTCGACTACTATGACCATTGCGAAGAAAGGACGTTGGTGGAGATGTGTATGACGAATATGATTAGGGAGTACAGGGCAGTTCTCAAAAATTTGGAAATGTCTTAATTCGCCCAGCTATTGCAGAAGGCAAGAAAGACAGCCCAGTCTGTGAAACCAAGCTCGGATAAGAGAAACGCCCCACAGGCAATGGCGGTATCCACTGGCGAACAGAGAAGGAAGACTGAGGGGAGGGAATACGACACTCCCCCACTAATACCATGTACCTCAAAAGAATTAGACGTACTGCTAGACAAATGGATAGCAGATGAAATTTTCAAACCTAACCAGGTTGCCAAGGAGCCCATAGAGGAAGAACGGAGGGACCCACATTTTTGTCGTTTACACAATTATGTCCAACATTCTACTGCAGAGTGTTGGGCGCTCTGCAGACTAGTGCACCGCAGGATAAAGGAAGGGACTTTAGAACTGTCTCAGCAAGAAGTCCAAAGAAACCCACTCCCAAACCACAAAGGGAAAGGTGTAGCAGCAGTGGTAATTTGCACTGACCCAGGAGAGGATGAAGAAGAAAACATGGCTTTGCCTGCGGCGGCTATTACCACTCTACAACAGAGTTCCAAGTTCAAAAATTTGTTTGATCAGCTGGGACTCTCAGCAAAGGAAAGAAAGGTAGCCACAGAAGCCTTGGTGAGCATTGCCTCTAGTGTAGGAGTAAAATGTCTATCAGCAGAAATATCAGATGATAGGGCTCTCTTACAGGAGTCAACTGAAATTATTTTTAGTAAGGGAGATATGGAAGTGGGGCACCCGGACCACAGGAGACTCTTATACTTGGCGGCATACATAAATAAAATCCCTATAAAGAGAGTTTTGGTAGACACAGGTGCTTCTGTGAATCTCATTCCATTGAGTACTCTGCAGGCAGCAGGAATTTCAGAAAGGAAGATTCAGGGATGCCCAATGGAAGTAATAGGGTTCAGTGGAAGGGGCGAGTACACAGCAGGCCACATTCAGTTGTGGTTGAAAGTAGGCCCCATAGCCTCTTTAGCACAATTCCATGTGGTAAAAACAGAGGTATCCTACCACGTGCTTCTGGGGAGGCCATGGTTGCACAAACACTGGCTGGTCCCATTCACCTATCACCAATGTGTGAAAGGAAGACTAAACGGCAGGATGATATGCATAGCCGCGAACCCCTCACCATTCGAGTAGACAGAAGCTCACTTAGTAGAAACTATGTTCTACGATCAATGGGCCCCCTCTGGGGAGAGTTCAGTATCAAGGCTGCTAGGTATTTTCGTGCCTAGATGAAAAGATGTCCAGAATGACCCAGAACCCGATCTAAGGGAGTTATTGGCAAGAAAGAGAAAAAGGAAAGAGACTCTCACCGCAGGATTCAAGGACGCGCCCCAATGCATTAGAGTCCGAGGCTCTGATGGCAGAATCATTTACAAATTATAAAGGTGCGTGGGGCCCGTAATTGAAACCCAGACGGGCCCCATCCAGGAAGAGCAGCACGAGGGTTTGACGTGCTGTAGAGTCCAAGAAAGTTCAGAGGGAGGAAGTAACGAGGAGGAATACGAAAGAGTTGTAACCGAAAAGGAAATGCAGGTCATGGCAGAAGAGGAAATGGAAGAAGTTGACCTAGGATCTGTTTCACAAAGGCCAAGACCTATCTCAATTAGTGCAAGCTTGACAAAAGATGAGAAAAAGGAGTTAGTACTGTTGCTAAAAGAATTCAGAGATGTGTTCGCATGGGACTACAGTGAAATGCCATGGCTAGACCTTGGGTTAGTGGCATATACGTTAAATGTGGACCTGCAGGCCAGGCCAATAGCTCAGCCTGCTAGGATATTTTACACATAAATAGAAGGGCAGATAGTCAAAGAAGTACAGAAATTGCTAGCCGCAGGATTCGTTAAGCCTATTCAACATCCTCGTTGGCTATCCAACATAGTACCAGTAAAAAAGAAGAATGGCCAGATCAGGTGTTGCATAGATTTCAGGGATCTCAACAAAGCATGCCCGAAAACGAATTCCTATTGCCCAATATGGACTTATTAATAGATTCTGCGGCAGGAAGCGCTATGTTCTCATTCATGGATGGTTTTAGTGGATACAACCAGATCAGGATGGCACCAAAAGATACGGAGAAAACTGCTTTCAGAACACCCATGGGAAACTTCCATTACATTGTGATGCCCTTCGGGTTGAAAAATGCAGGTGCAACTTTTCAACGGGCAATGACGGCTATATTTCACGATATGATGCATCAGGAGTTAGAAGACTATGTGGATGACATAGTAGTTAAGTCAAGGAAGAGAGAAGAACATTTCCATGTGCTGAAAAAAGTATTCGAAAGGTGTAGAGCCTTTAAGTTGAGAATGAATCCCCTCAAATGTGCGTTTGGTGTATCCTCAAGGAAATTCCTGGGCTTCCTAGTTCACAGCAGGGGAATAGATGTAGACCCAGCAAAAGCCACGGCCATTGCAACTATAAGACCTCCAACCATGGTAAAAGAACTAAAAAGTTTCTTGGGGAAAGTCTCGTATATCCGAAGATTCATCCCTGGGTTGGCATCAATCACTTCGGCCTTTACCAAGTTACTGAGGAAAGGGCAAAGTTTTGTATGGAGAGAAGCGCAACAGGCGGCCTTCAAAAGACTGTAGTAGATCATGATGAACCTCCCTACAGTGCAAGCCCCAATCCACAAGAAGCCATTATTACTTTATATGGCTACCAATTCATATGACATTGGTGCCTTAATTGCTCAAGAAGATGGAGGTGGCGTCGAGCAACCAGTATATTACATCAGCCGCGCCCTGAAAGACGCAGAAACTCGTTATCCGAGGGCAGAAAGGGCATGTTTGGCTATTGTGTATGCCTCACAGAGATTACGTCATTACTTCTTGGCCTATGAAGTATGGCTGATGACTAAGTCTCATGCCATCAAAGCTTTACTGCAGCAGCCAATCCTCTCCGGCAGGATATCACAATGGTTATTACAACTATCGCATATGACTTGAGAATGGGGGCGCCAAAAGCAGTGAAAAGCCAGGCTATAGCAGATTTGTTGGTACAGTTTCCAGGGGAGGAAGAATTTTCGCTGGACGACGAAGTTCCAGGGGAAGTAGCCATGGCAGAGGAACTCAAAGAACAGTGGGTAATGAAATCTGACAGATCTTCTACCGCCCAGTCTGGAGGGGTTGTGGTAGTTTTGTATCATGAAAAAGATAAAGCAGTAGCACTATCACTCAAGCTGGAGTTCCCTTGTTCAAACAATACGGCAGAATATGAAACTTACTTAACTGGGCTAGCCACAGCTCTTGAGATGGGAGTTAAGCATTTGAAGGTATTAGGTGATTCCAACTTGGTAGTCTGCCAGACCAAAGGGAGTTTTTCCCTAAAAGAACCCAGTCTGGTCCGTACAGAGTAATGGACCAGAAGATGGAAGAAAAGTTCTTAACTTTCGAAATAGAACATGCCCCGAGGAACAAGAATCGGTTTGCCGATGCATTGGCTGCACTAGGTTCGCAAATAATGTTTGAAGGGGAAAGCACCAGAGTAGAGGTCAGCAAAAGAGAATAATCCATAATTGAAGTGTTAAAAGAAAGGTTCCAGGAGGAACACTGCGAAAGAGATTGGTGAATACCCATGAAGGAAGTTTTGACGGGAGAAGAAGAAGCCATGGAACTAAAAGTACTCAAAGACTACGCCCTAATGAAGGGAGAACTGTACCGCAGGATGCCAGGCGGAGTCTTGTCCAGATGTGTGGGGCAAAAGGAGGCCCAGAGAAAGTTGAAAAAAGTGCATAAAAAGACTTGCGGATCCTACAGAGAAGTCAGCCTTTACCGCAGACTCCAAAGGGCAGGCTTTTATTGGCCAACCATGAGCAAAGATGCAGACCAAGTCCAAACCCAGTGTGGGAACTGCCAACTTGCGGCAGACAGAGAAGAAAGTTACGCTGCATTCGTCAGCGAGGACTAAAGAAGCCTATTTATACAGTACTTGATAGAAGGCATCCTGCCGCAAAAGCACAGCGAAAAATATAAGCTCAGCGAAAAATATAAGCTCAGGAGGTTAGCAACGCGCTATTTTTTGCATAATATGACCCTTTTCAAAAAGGGGTATGATGGAGATCCCTTGAGGTGTTTGGGCCCTGAGGAGGCGAGAGAAATGATAAAAGAAATTCACTCAGGAGAGTGTGGGGAACACTAGGAAAAGAAAAGGCTTTACAAATGCCTGCTGCAAATGGATTATTATTGGCCTACCATGAAAAAGGATACGACAGAATTTGTGAAAAGGTGCCACAGTTGCCAAGTACAAGCCAATTTGATTCACACTCATCCACAGAATTTGCATGGCATGGTTACACCATGGTCGTTCCATACTTGAAGGCTTGACTTAGTTGGACCAGTGAATCCGCCGTCGCGAGGGTACATATGGATACTAGTAGCTACGGAATACTTTACTAAATGGGCAGAGGCAGTACCACTTTGAAAAGCCATAGGAGGAGCAGTGGCAAACTTTATCAAGGAAAACATAATTGTAAGGTTTGGAGTTCCCCACAGGATCATCAGTGACAACGGCACGCCTTTTGTCAATAGTAAGGTGAGGAAAATGCTAGAGTTTTATCAAGTCAAGTATCACCGGTCATCACCATATTACCCTCAAGGAAATGGGCAAGCGGAGGCAACGAACAAAACTCTCATAAAAATCATCAGTAAAATGAGCCAAGAATACACGGAAGGATGGGCAACGAATCTGCCAGACGCTCTTTGGGCTTACAGGAGTTCACCTAAGTCAGCCACGAGTTTTTCACCTTTTTCCTTGGTCTACGGAACTGAAGTAGTGAGCCCAGCAGAAAAGATGACCCCATCCCTGAGAGTCATGCAGATGCAAGAAAAGGAGAATGATGAAGAGGTCTTTGCGGCAGAAAGGTGTGAAGACTTGGAAGGGCTTGATGAAAGAAGAGAAAATGCTCAAGAACACAACCGTAGATACAGGCAAAAAATGACTGAGGCTTACGGCAGGATGACTAAAGAAAGAGTATTTGCGGAAGGACAACTGGTCCTAAAGGTGGCAGATTACATTAGGAGAGGCCTGGCAGGACCATCGAAGTTTGTACCGAAGTGGGAAGGACCCTTTGTGATAAGAGAGGCATATCCAAGTGGATATTACCGCTTGACTCAGATGGACGGAAGGGACTTAATGGATCCCATTAATGGGAAATGGTTGAAACGCTACTACGCCTAAGGAGAAAAGCAATGTGATTATCCCTTCTTTTTTGTTTTGTCAAAAGCTGTCATGTTTTTCTTTTGCTCTGTTCTTTATCTTTCAAATGACTATGTCACAAATCAAATTTTGTAACTTGCTTTCTTGCAATGAAAAGCATGAAGTATTTGTTATCATATATCATAGCAAAAGAAAAACAGTAGCTAAGTGTAGCATCATAAGTGTAGCATCATAAAGTTAAATTACAAAACCCAAACTGTGGCAAACAAGCCCAAATAGGTGCTATAGAAAGCATAATGTACTGAACAGAGTAATAAGACAAAAGAAAACAACAAAATAGGGGAGAAACTGAATCATCATCAATAGAATCCAGAAATGAGTGATTGATCCCAAAAACGACCAAGTCCTCCAACACCGGAAAGAAGACGCTTTCGGCGGCCCTCCAAATCTGCCACTTCCTTTCTTAAAACCGCAAGACGTAAGTCAATAGCATCAACAGTAGGCTAGATTCTCCTCATGAAAACTGCCCGAGCAATCTCTCGAAGGTGATCCAAAACGAACTCCACGGCAAAGCCAACGCTGATAAGCTCCTGTACTGCAACCCTCCACTGCAGGATCCTCTCAGTGGAGATGGTGTTAACAAAGTTGTGCTCAATGTCATTCAGCACACTCCCTAACATCCTCAAGAAATGCTCTCTGACTGATCGGCCAAGTCGAAATCCCCGCATGAAGTCCCCACGACTGTCATAAATCATCACCAAATGAGGAGCGCAGTCCGCAGGGACTCTAAAGCCATGAAAATCTATGTAAGGGAGTCCGGAGCCCCAGAAAGAAATAGGATCAAGGTCGTTGACTTCGGACTGGTCAAAACGCACAAAGAAGGCCGCAGCCTCGCTCGCAGGATCTGGAAGGGTGGCAGAGCTACTGCCCACCTCAAATTGAGAAGGCACTGTAGGAGGTGGACCTGTCGAAGAACACAAAGGTTGAAATGAGAAACCTTGGTGAAAATAAAAGGAAGAAAAGCCCACAGAGAAGAAGTAAAGAAATGAGATAAAAAACTTACCAGAGCTAACAGTAATAGGGGCTGTGGGGAAAGCAAAGGCAGGAACAGAAGGAATTGCAGAAACAGACGCTGTAAATACGGCAGAAACTGGTATAGGAGTGTGGCAGGAATAGGTGTTGTGTGCATGGCAGGAGAAGCTGCCGCAGACACCCCCACGTCTGCTGAAATGTCTAACTCCCCAAAAGTCTTTGCAAACAGAGAAATAGACACGCAAATAAAAAGGGAAAAGAGTGAACTTAACGGAGAAAGAAGAAAAACGAAACGAAGAAAGCACATACCCATTGTCTTGAGTGGGACACTCTCCTCTTCCTCAGATACAGAAATCCTCCTCCCCAGGCCAGGCTCATCCTCAGGATCCTTAAAGATCTCCTCAGACTCCTCTGAGAACAATTCAGCACGAGACCCACGTGTGGCAGAAACAAGAATAGAAAAGGGAGTAACTACCAAAGTGGAAACGCCCTGCACTGCTTGAGAAAGAGTAGCAAAAGGGTCACCAGTGGAAATGACGAGAGGTGCAGCAGGAGTAATCTCGATCTCGGTAACAGCAGGAGGGGTGGTTCCCCTTTGAACAGAAGGTGTCATGGCAGGAGTAGGGGTGGCCTCACTAACCTCCCCAATATGAGTACCCTCATCCATGGGTACCGGTCCAATAAGAGAGGTAGTGGCTGCAGAAGGAGCAGATGCTGCAAATTCGGCCTCATCAAAAGTGCCCTCCGTAGGAGTGCCCATGGGGGCAGAAAGCTCATTGGCAGTAGGGCGGTATATGGAGAAAGGCTCAGACTCATCCTAAAAGACAAAACAAAGAAGAGGTATGAGGACCGAATTAACTCTTTCGGTGAATGAAGTAACCAAAAAAAAAAAAAATGTAGCAGACTGGACACGTGCAGGAGCGAGAAGAAATATACCTCTGATTCAGGTTCCTCAAGCATAATAGGATGGGCAGCTGACATATTCTCCTTGTGCTTAGATTGCAAAAGCAAGAGGGATAAGAAAAGGAGTCAAGGAAAAGATTCAGCGAGCATGTCAGGATTCAGAAAAAATCAAAGAAAAAAGGGAAGAAGTATGTATATATATATATATGTACTTGGAAGACAAAGCAAGAAAAAGTTTTTAGAAACTTACTCTTCGTTGAACGTCAGATGCAGGATGGGGAGTTGTCTTCCTTTTACTGCCTCGTGTTCTGCTGGCAGGAGTAGCACTTATAGGAGGCTGAGGAGTGGCGGACTTAGACTTGCTGGCAGATTTAAGCTTGGCAGGAACTTTCTTGGCTGGCGCAGGAATGTTTACTACTTTAACTTTCTTTTCCCAACCTGAGGGGTAATCACCTGTGTGCCAATACCATCCCCTCTTCTCCTCGTCCCACTTAAAGATGGTGGATCGGTTCTGTTTCCTAGCATAGGCCAACATGGACTTAGAAGGAAGGAACAACCGAGGATTGGGAGAGATAACCATGCTAAGTCCCTCAGGAGGTATAAGAGAGAAACTGTGACTGCCAGCCAACTCTGCATCAAACGAGTTCATAATAAGCTGCCAATAGAGGTGCATAGCAGGGGTGCAAAGGCCTTTCCTCGAAGAACCAGCAACTGTGACCGCACTAAAGCGCTGTCTCCGAAAGTCAAAAGTAGTGTGCTGCAGAAAGGGTCTAGCTGAGGTAGGAGACTCTGCAAGGAAGGAGAGGTCATCAGGAATATCCTGATCCAGGCCAAACTGTCTCCTTACTCGGTTGGCAGGGTAATGGACGAATCTGACACCTTCATTTGCTAAACAGGGCAGCCATCCAGGATTAGTGGCAGCCAAATAAGTGATACCCGTCTCATCAAAGCCAGCCAGCGAAGTAGTAGTACCAACAGTATCAATAAACAAACCCATTATAGAATCAGCACAAGTGTAACCAGGACGCAAATGTCTATAAGCTCTCTAGGAAAACCAACACCTTCATCAAAGGACTCAACAATAGAATAATCGATGGGCTTCAAACCGGACCAACGAAAAGCCAGAGGAAAATCAAGCTCAAATCTGCCACAAAAATCAGTAATGGCCTGCGGACAGGATTGATACTTCTCTTTAGCAAATCTGACAGGCCTACACTTCGCCAAGTGTTGCGCACAGCGCTCAAACAACAACTGCTGCAGAATGGTGCTGTGCACAGAAGAAGCAACTATGTGGCAAGAGCTAGCCTGAC
This sequence comes from Quercus gilva, assembly GCA_023621385.1. Lineage (NCBI taxonomy): Eukaryota > Viridiplantae > Streptophyta > Magnoliopsida > Fagales > Fagaceae > Quercus > Quercus gilva. The sequence goes on from CM042480.1 coordinate 16,813,845, forward strand.
TCTCGTCACTCCGCAGGATATCCAGTTGAACATATAAATGCCCCAAAAATATGAGGACTAGCGGCAGACTCACCACAGCAGATATTTTAATGGCCAAACGAAAATATAGAGGCTTTATGGCATAATGGGGATGGGACCCAAAGACAAAATTAGAAAGCCAAAAAGCAATAAAGGCAGCACGACGAGCAACAGCAGAAAACTTGGAAGAAGAACTAACCCAATAAGACAACTTAGCATTTCCAGCCATCCTTTTCTTCAACTCTGCTTCGATGTCTTCTTCTTCTGGGGAAAGCTCAATGGCGGCAGGATCAACATCTCCAAGAATAGGCAAAAGAAACTGATTAGCCATGTCCTTGAGAGTAACAGTAAGTTCGCCGCAAGAAAAGAAGAAGGTGTGAGTGGTTGAACACCATCGGTGAACTAAATGGCAAAGATTGTAGAGGTCTCGAAAGTTGGATAGGCTTCGGGAAAGAATGACGGCCTTTAGAACACCAGCCCTCTAAAGCAAAGCCATGAAATTTGTATCCGACAACTAACTATCAACCCACTCTTTCTAACCCAAGGCAGTGTTAGACCCAAACTCAAAATGAATGGGTACAGGAAGGGCGACACCTTGACGAATAACCAATCGGAGATGGAGGAAGACACCGGAGCCCAAGAAACATCAGGGTTTCGCCGGCAAAGAGCAAGCCACACACGGCCCGGCAGCGGCGACGCATAATCTCCAGGAGCTTTGGGAAAGTGGGGACTAAGATTGTACCAAGGATTAATCAGAGGGCGCACTCGCTGTCTGGGTCACGCCGTGCCTCCTCCTCTTCAGAATGGTCCGAATTGGAGCGCACATCCTTTTCTTCTACTTCTTGTTCCACCGGAGGGTCCACGACGACGCTTTTCCCTTTACAGCGAGAAGAAGCTTGAGTTTTCACCGGTGCCATGGCGTGAGGATTTGAATGGAGCAAGAGAGGGATGGGTGTTCGAGAAGAAGATGATGATGAGGAAAGGAAAATGTTTTGAAATAAAAGGAGTTTGTGTATGCGTTAGGAAGGGACTCTTTTCTTAAAGACCTGAGTTATTAAGGCCGGCGTGAAGGGAGGCGACTGGTCAGCCATTGAGAAAAGAATGAAATTAATGAGGCTGTAGTTATGTTTTAAAGCAACTACCATTTTGGGAAATTCGAAGAGTCACAACTGTTCATGGCAAGAAAAGAAATATATATGCAGGAAGGAGTTCGTGGTTTCAAAAAGCCCGTGAAGGAAAAGAAAAAGTGAAAAAGACAAAAAAAAGTCCTTCATTCACATATGAACCGCAAGAACGCTCCATATGTTCAGGGGGCTAAATGTTGAGGGTCATTTTTGTAAAGCAAGCCTAACCCAGCAAAGCAGGCAATAAGAATGGCAGGCATAGAAATAAGACTATTAAGCCCAGGCGGCAGGAGTAATAGAACACAGGCCCATAACATGGATAAATGGGTCTTGAGGAAGCAAATAGGCCCAAAGGGCCCGAAAAGAGAGAAATGGCACCCATGGGTAGTATGTGGTATGGAAAAGTGAGAATGGGCCGCGGCAGGCCCAAAGCAATGTAAACAAAGAAAGTAGGGGTTGATGGCAAGCCCATAAACCCCAAGGATGAGAATGAGGAGATTGGGCCGGGGAAACCCAATCAAGTTAGCAAAAGCCCATGGGAATGCAAAGTTAGTAAGTGGGCCGAGGAAACCCAAAGAAAGTAAATGGGCCGCAGGCCCAAGGGAAAAAGAAATGGACAATAGAGCCCATAAGCGAGAACACCAGTGGCTCTGTTAAATCACCGGAGGAAGGAATGAAACGGCAGGCTTGAAAAGAGACCTAGCAGGAACATATCGTCATGGCAGGAAATGCCAAGTAATAAACCAAGACGTGAGTATAACCAAGAAACGGGCCAAGAGAAATGTGAAACCCAGTATTTAGAGAAGCCCAATCCCAAAGGGAAGCAGTGAATGTACAGAACGGCCCACATGAAAGAACAAAGAAGCATGGTAGACGATGTAAACAAAGCTCCAGATCACAGCAAACACATGAGCCACAGGCAGACTTTGAACGTACATAACAGGAAAGCATCCGCAAGGCCCAGGTGCCACCAGCCTGTACCCAGCCAATATGGGACGTGGTGGGGCCATGGGTCAGCGGTAAGAGGTAAAGGGGGGTGTGGTTTGGTGGTGGGGAGAGGGGAAAAGATTTATTTTACGTTCCCTGTCTAAACCCTTTTGGGAGGTACGTCCTGCTGGGATGACAAACCGCCCAAAAGAGGTAAGGTTAGGGAGGGAACGTTGGGTGCATGCCATAGGGAGAGAAAGAGAGAGCATTTAAACCACGGTAGAAGAAAGTGCCACAGCGGACTAAAAAACAACACAAACTTGTCTTTGACTGGCAAGGGTAAGTAGTACACAGACGGTGGTCGGCAACCATGCCCAGACCAGACAAAGGCCGTTGGAGGGTAAAGTGGTAAAAACTAATCATGGCAGGCCCTATAAAAGAATCCTTGCCATGTCCTGTAAAAGGGACCGAAAAATAGAGGAAGAAGAAATATAAAAGAAAACCAAAAAGAAAAAGAAAGAAAAGAAGAAAAGATAAGAAAACAAAAAGTAAGGGTAATGGGCATGCACCAATAGATCAGTTCCCTTCTCTCCCCCTCAAAATCCCACTCTCCAACGAACAATCAAGTAGTAAGTATTTCTTCAGGCATTTATCACTTAGGTCCGATTCCTTCAAAGTCATTAATCCCCACGGCAAGATATTCTCCTAGGAGATTAGTTTCATTGAGAGGAAGCGTTCTTTCTCTTTGATTCTTTGCCATTGCAGACTCGGGCTTCACTTGATGTTTATTTTTTGATTAACTTCCATCATCATTCAATCAATTGTTCTTTCTTATAAGAGCCGTTATTATTATTACCATTATTAATACTGTGATTGCTATAGAAATATTCGGTCTTTGTTATTAACAAAAAAAAGCCACTGTACTCTGTTTTTCTTTATTGTTATTATATCTGCCTGTTGTAACTTTGTTGTAATAGTTCTGCTTGCCGTGAGAGCATTCCTGGCAGACGAGGCTAAGTTTGTGCACAAGCCGGCCCAAAGTGAGTTACAGTTGGACCGGTCTCAACTCTCCTACCCAGAAACATACTCAGGCCCACCACCGCAGGAGGCAGCCCAGCCCAAACACAAGAAAGGCCTTTACACTAGACAAGGCCTAGGTTTTGTCTAACACTTATAATATTTTCTACAATGTTAATTTACCCTAAGCTTGTGACCCGAGAAGCCAGACAATGCCTAGGTTCTATTTAACACTTAGAATATTTTTTGCAATATTAATTTACCATAGGCTTGTGACCCAAGGAGCTAGACAAGGCCTAAGTTCTATATAACACTTAGAATATTTTCTACAATGTTAATTTACCCTAGGCTTGTGACCCGACAAGCCAAACAAGGCTTAGGTTCTGTTTAACACTTAGAATATTTTCCGCAATGTTAATTTACTCTAGGCTTATGACCTGAGGAGGAGCCAGACAAGGCCTAGGTTCTGTTTAACACTTAGAATATTTTTTGTAATGTTAATTTACCTTAAGTTTGTGACCTGAGGAGCCAGACAAGGCCTAAATTTTGTTTAACACTTAAAATATTTTCTACAATGTTAATTTATCTTAGGCTTGTGACCCGAGGAGATAGACAAGGCCTAGGTTCTGTTTAACACTTAGAATATTTTCTATAATGTTAATTTACCCTAGGCTTGTGACTCGAGAAGGCAGACAAGGCCTAGGTTCTGTTTAACACTTAGAATATTTAACAAAACTAACTGTCTTAACAAAGACACCCATAATAAGATATTAACCAAGCAAGATATGAATGGTAATAGAGATTAATAATAATAATAATAACGTTGTAGATTGTTTACATTCCAAGGGTGAGGAACTACATTTTTATCCAAATCTTTCAAGTGGTACGCCCTATTGCCAGAAATGGAAGTAATCCTATATGGCCCTTTCCAGTTAGGGCCCAATTTACCCTAAGCAGGGTTCTTGGCTGTCCCCACCACTTTTCTCAAGACCAGGTCTCTTGGGGCCAAAGGCCTAGATTTCACCCCTTTATCATACCTTTACTTGAGTTTTTGTTGGTAATATGTCATTTTTACCATTGCCACCTTTCTTCTTTCCTCGGCCACATCCAGGCTGTCTAGGAGTAAATAGTTATTCTCTTCAATATTGAATTGATCAGTTCTTAGAGTTGGGAATCTAGATTCAAAGGGAATTACTGCCTCTGCCCCATAAGTCATTGAAAAAGGGGTCTCCCCCATTGATCTTCGGGGTGTGGTACGATAGGTCCACAACACGTGGGGCAGTTCATCCACCCATTTTCCTTTAGCGTCATCTAACCTTTTCTTCAGTCTAAACACTATAACCTTATTGGTGGCCTCAGCCTCCCCATTCCCCTGAGAATAAGCAGGCATAGAGTACCCGTTCCTAATTTCTAACTCCCTGCAATATCCGGAAGGCTTAATTGTCAAATTGAAGATCATTATTTGAGATCAAGGTGTGAGGGACTCTAAACCTGGTGACAATGTTCTTCCAGATGAACCTCTTAGCATTCATGTCCCTGATATTGGCAAGGGGCTTGGCTTCCACCCACTTGGTAAAGTAGTTCGTGCCAACGAGAAGCCATCTTTGGTTCCCTATAACTCGAGGAAAGGGTCCCACTATATCCAAGCCTCACTAAGCGAACGACCAAGGGCTAGACAATGGATTTAGTATTCCTTCTGGCTGATGAATATTTGGGGCATACCTCTAACATTGGTCACACTGCATAATCCTAAGAAGTTTTTCGTATGCTAGGCCACCAGTACCCTTAGGTGAAGGCCCTATGTGCTAAAGACCTTCCTCCTGTATGACTCTCACATATGCCTTCATGCAACTCTTCCAACAAGGGCTCTACCGCCTCTGGATGTACGCACAACAAATATGGCCCTAAGTAAGAGCGTTTGTACAACTTCTGCTCATTAGACAGCTAGTAGCGAAGGGCACTTCTACATACCTTCTTTGCCTCACACTTGTCTTCAAGCAACAATCCCTGTTTCAAAAAAGTTACTATGGGGTCCATCCAACTCAACCCCACATAGAGGTTGTACACCCTTACCAAAGGTGCCTTTGTGAGACTTGGGCTGTCCATTTCCTCGACAATAACAACCTGAGGAAGACTTGATTTTAGTGAAGTGGCCAACATTGCTAGAGAATCTGCATGAGAGTTCTGTCCCCTAGGGATTTGCTTCAATATAAAACCCTTAAACTGAGCTCGGGCATTCTGCACTTTACCCCTGCATCCTTTCATTCCGAGCTTCAAAGTCTCCATTGACTTGGCCCACGACCAGTCTAGAATCCGAGTACAACTCAACCATTTCTCCTTCCAGCTGCCTGACCATAGCTACTCCTGCTAACAAGGCCTCGTACTCGGCCTCATTATTGGTGGCTAAGAATCCTAATTGTAACGATTTCTCCATTATTAGCTTCTTGGGGGTGATCGACATAATCCCTATTCTTGCTCCCTTTCGGTTGGAAGCTGCATCTGTATAAAGTTTCCATGGGGGAACAACAGTGGTCGACATGATCAATACCCCCATAACTGCATCCTCCTTCTCGAGGGCACCCTCGGTGAACTCTGCTACAAAGTCTGCTAGGAGCTGTCCTTTTATGACGGTTTGAGGCATGTGCTTGACATCATAGGTTCCCAGCTTGGTTCTCCATTTAGCAATCCTACCGGTATAATCTGATTTCCTTAATAGGGCTTGCAAAGGGAGTTGGGTGAGCACCACAATGGCATGGGCTTGGAAGTAATGAGGAAGTTTCTTAGTGGCATGCATTATGGCCAACACTGCCTTTTCCAAGGGAAGATAGCGCGTCTTAGAGTCCTGCAAGGATTTGCTAACATAGTAGACGGGCCTTTGAATTTCGTCTTCATTTCTGACCAGGACGAGGCTAACAGCGTAGTCTGTGACTGCTAGGTATGCATACAACACTTCCTCCTTATCGAGCTTGGAAAGTATTGGTGGATTAGACAAGTATTGTTTGAGGTACTCAAAAGCCATTACAGACTTTTCGGTTTATTGAAAATCCTTCTACTTGTGAAACAGCTGGAAAAAAGGATGACACCTGTCCGCAGATAAAGAGATGAACCTGTTTAAGGTGCTGCTGCCATCCTAGTCAACCTCTGCACCTCCTTGGGATTCCGAGGAGGATGCAAACTGTTAATAGCCTTAATCTGCTCTGGGTTGACTTCAATTCCGTGGTGAGTAATCATGTAACCCAAAAATTTGGCCGAGCTGACCTTAAAAGAACACTTAGATGCATTTAGGTGTAGTTTATGCTTTCTCAAAATTGAGAAAGTCTCCCCCAAGTTGGCCAAATGCTCTGCTACCTGCCTGCTCTTGACTACCAAGTCATTAATGTATGCTTCCAGGCTCCTCCCAATCTGCAATTAAACATCCGCATCACCATTCTCTGATACGTGGATCCTGCATTTTTTAGGCCAAATGGCATCACCTGATAATGATAGTTCCTATTAGGAGTACGAAAGGTCGTTTTCTCCTGGTTAGACAATGACAGAGGCATTTGATGGTAACCCTGAAAGGCATCCAAGAAACTCATCCGAGAATGTCCCACCGTGGCGTCCACCAGTTGGTCAATTCTAGGAATGGGGAAAGGGTCTTTTGGGCTGACTTTTTTCAAGTCAGTGAAGTCCACGCACACTCGCTATTTTCCGTTTTTCCTTTTAACCACTACTGTGTTGGCTAGCCACTCGGGATAGAAAATCTTCTTAATGGCCCCAGCCTGCTTCAACTTGTTTACCTCTGTCCTGATTGCCTCGGCGTGATCTTTGAATGATTGCCAAGGAGGTTGTTTACGCTGCACAGCCTCGTGATTTACGTTTAGCTGGTGACATGCCAATCCGGGATCAATTCTTGGAACGTCGTAAGCATTCCATGTAAAAACATTAATGTTTGCCTTCAGGAACTTCACCAACTCTGTATTTTCTAAGGGTGGCAACTGAGATCCCACTTGGAAATATTGCTCCTAATCCACCATAACTTGTTATTCCCATAGACGGCGCCAATTGTAAGGACTAAAAAATCTAGCAGCCCAAGCCCACTTAGAACAGTGAGTTGCATAGTTAAACCTTGGCCCAAATCAATAGAATTTGTAAGAGAGGGAAACGAACAACAAAAGGGGACTTTGCCCGAGGATCAAGATAGAGAAGACCTTGTTAATCTTATAAAATAAAGGGGTATAGTTACACTGTTTCCTCTCCTTTCTCTCTTTTCTTCTTCTCCTTTGTGCTTATCTCTTTTTGATACCTGTGTCTCAATCCCTTTCTCAATGCTCCTTCTTTTCCTTATATACTTCTACCTCTATCATATCTTAACCATCCATTCTCACCTAACCTCCCTCATTTCATGACGCTTATTGCTCTTAACATCTGAAGAAGATAGTGGAAGGAATCTGCTTAGCTGTGACTTACACTATTCAGGTTACTTTCTCATCAATGCGGTTGATAAAGCTGTTGCCTACCATTTAATGCGGATGCAACAATCTACCCCAGACCAGAAACCTCCCTAATGTCCACTGACTTTCTCTCTCTTTAGATTTTAGCTCCCACTTAGAATACTATAGAGTATCTTGACTCATTTCTTCCTTTCCTCGGGCGGCTTTCTTCCTCAAGCCCGTGGCTCGTGGCATTCCCACACCAATGCTGCAACTCTTCAACTTCATCCTCGTTCCTCGGACACCCACATGATTCATTAAAAATGAAATGTGACTATAAGTACAATTGGATTGTTTTTTTAAACCAACACCTAGTGGGTTGCATAAAAATTCCTTCAATAAAAACCTTTTTCTAGATATATATATATATATATATATTTTTTTTTTTAATGAGAAATTTTCCTAGATTATATATACACATACATAAACGTAGTCCAACTTTGTGCTACCAAATTCACTAATTATATCAAACTATAACTAAAATGAATTTCAAGTTTATCTTTAAAAACTTATGCTTAAGAGTTATTTTATTGTTTTATAAAAATAAGAGTATAGTGAAGGGTGAGGATGGGGGTATATATGAGTTGGGTTGGGTTATGAGTATTTTTCAACCCAATCCAACTCTGAGTTAAAAATTTTGCAAACATAACTCATGGTAGCTTTAAAAACCAACCCAATCCAATCCATGAGGATTGGGTTAGGTTGAGTTGTTTGGGTTGTTAAGTTGAGTAATGGATCATTTTTTTGGGCCTGGCCTAATAAATGATAATGGGAAATTTCACCTATTTAAGTTCATTATTCAAAAAATGATTAAAATCTACACAATTGGCCTTGATGGTCAAACTTTATAAAAAATAGTTCTCAAGATACTAAAAGAATCAAATTAACAAACTAAAATTAAATCAAAATACAAAAATAAACTAAACATGAACCTAATCTTAAAAAAAAAAAAAAAAAAAAAAAAAAAATTTAGAACCCAACCCAAGCCTTCAACCCAGGAAAAAAAAAAAAAAAAAAAAAACTCGGGCAATGAGTTGCATTGGGTCGGCTCATCAAATTGGTTGGTGTTTTTAATTTTTGTTATGAGAAACAAAAAAAATTGGTTGGTTGTATGCAAATTCTTAGCCGAGGAAAAATCAATCAATAAGTGCGTAAATTCTTAAGTAGTAACTAAATTTAAAACGAGAGGCACAACAGAATAGAAACTCCAATATTTAGAGTAAAAGTCTTTGCTTATAAGATTGTAAGCTTTTTCATTGAAATGAAAAAAGAAAAAGAAAAGGAGGAACATTGTTTTAGAGTACTTTTGCTATCAATTAAGCCCAATTATCAGCCCATCAGCTTGATCCAATAAAGTCCAGTATAGGCCAGTCTTGGATTGCACCGGCCCAACTTTGACACACTGGCAGGGCCTAAACATAAACGACGCCGCTTTACTGCTAGCAATGTTATTATATATATTTTTGAGAAATGATACGTCTACAACATTTCTACAACATTTTTACAACAAATCCTAAGTGGCAAGTTGTTACTAATTGTTATTGTTGGGGCAAAAAAGTAATCTTAGTGTTAATTTCAAATTTGAACCAATAACAACTAACCACCTGTGATTTGTTGTAAAAATATTATAAAATTATTATAGACGTAGCATCTCTCTATATTTTTTGTTTTTGTATTTGCAATGTTTCTTAGTCTCTCTCTCTCTCTCTCTCTCTCTCTGGTTTTGAATTCATAGGAATGTTCTATGCCAGGCCTCTCGTTATCTTCCGGAATTATCAAAAACACTAATCGTTACCGGTAACTATGTCTTTTAACTTCCTTAAATTCTATTGCAAACGTTGTTTCTTTTATGTAATTTATTTTATTTTAGAATTTTAGAATTCCCAACTGTTATTGCATCCCCAAAATCACATTCTTGGAGGAAGTTTTTATTTATTTATTTATTTATTATTATTATTATTTTTTTTATCTTTTGAAATTAATTGTTCAAGGAAAGTGTTAATCTTCAAATGGGTTCTTGTAATTACTTACACATTGTTTCTTTTGATACACTGTTTCATTGTTGGCTAGTTCATTTGTGAGACATGTTTTGTAGTGATTGCATGTGATGAACTTTCCAAATTGCTGTATGTCTTTTATTTTTTTATTATTAGGTTGTGTAATTGGTTTAACTCTAGGAATTTAATTTTGTTTTTGTTGTCACAGATTGTTGTAAAATTTGATTGATGGTGGTACTTTTAAATACTGATATATCATTGCATTTGATTATTATTTCAAATGGGTTTATCTTGTCTTTTTTAGCATTTGATATAAATTATTATTATTATTATTATTTGTTGAGATGAAATTTGATTGTTGGGTTCAATGCCTATAAAGAGCTCTAGTTCACATATAGGAGGCTAAATGTGAAGAAATACTTATCACTATTTATTCTTTTAATTCAATGAAGCCTCATGGTTCAACTTCTACTTATTCTTATTATTGTCAGCATTCTTCTTATTATTGTGTCTTTCTCACAAAGCCTCTAATCCTATTCATTCGCTAGTTATAATTGCAAAAGAAGGAACCAAGAGTTTCCCTTATTCTATCTTTGATTGGTGGCACCTCTGACTTTTTATGAATGTATTTCATGGATAATTTTTTCTTGTGTTAACGCTCATGTCTCAAAATCTTAAATTTTCAATATAATCTTTTTTTTTTTTTTTTTTTGGGCATACCAGCCGTTCTGGAACACAAATATAATACACCCATTTCCCTTCAGATGAGATCTTTCTTGCCAGTGGATGATAGGCCAAGATATTGAAACTGATTTCTTATGGATTACCTCTTGGCTAGAATCAATATAAAATAGACTAGAGAATATTAATTGATTTCCAGTTGTGCAAAGAAGTTTATATCAGATTTGACATACAGAAACACAGACAACTCTGCATATGGCACCTAAAGCCTTTCAAAGGCTGAAAATAGGACAGTCATATTCTTCATGTTGAAGAAATGCTTGATGATGATATACTTCAGGACAATGGACAAGGTCAAAGAGAATTCTAGAAAATATCACATGGTGTTGTTGTAAGGGTTTCCAAAAATTTCTATTTGAGCCTGAGAAGATGCCCTTGGGAAATTTAACAGCTGAAGTGAATTGTTCTGGAGTTGCACATAATTATTTTGTTGTTGCTGGGTGCTCGCTGCAAAAGCGTTCCTTCCAATGAAGGAGATGACCATCTTTTCAAGTACTCTTGCATTTTCCAGTAAAAACTGAATCATCTTCATCTCATTGCTTCTTCCAACAAACCCATTCACCTCGACTTTCTTGAGACTGTGTTGCAGGCACTGGTATGGCAGATTTTGTGATTGCCAATAGCTGTGCTCTTCAAAGTCAAATATGTTTGGAATGAAATCTTGGAGTGCATTCTGTATGGTTAAATGAATAACATATAAAAGCCTTAGATTAAGAAGTTTCCAACAGAAAATTCCAAAACAAACAGGAGAGTTTAGTAATGCCCACCCAAACAACATTCATAGGTCTACACATATCTAGAGTCAATCTCTCCATGTTGGGGCAACTCCTTAATAGGCAAGCTATTCCAGGATATTCTTGTTTTATTAAGCCCACTACAATTTTTAAGTGCCTAAGATTTAGGAGTTGAATTGGCAATTGCTGTAGCAAATTTTCACCAGTAGGGAGAACCTTACAGACGAGAACAGGAAATTCATCACAGAAGATATACCAAAATTAAATATGTAAAAATTCATAACAAAGAGCACAGATTAGTACCTGAATGCACCAAGTGCTCAATGTAAGAGTTTGGCAATGTTTTAGACTAGTCAGCAATATACCTAGAGCATCTCCTTGTATATGGTCTCCATATTTCTGTTTAATGTCGATTACAACATTGGCTAGATGCAATGCTTTTCGAACGGTTGAGTTCATAAGGTATACTCCTACCATAGTCAGCATCAATAAGTCTGGAGCTGATATTTCTATAGGAAACATGGGCCACTCATCTGTTTTACAGTTGATCAGTGACAATCTTTTGATCTTCATGTCTTGGTCACTTACCATAAAGTCATTAGGAATAATACAGTATTCCAGGCTTAAGTCTTCTAGAGTGGGACATTTGGCTACAAGCTCTCCTATTGTCAGTACTGAGCAGCCAAAAATTTTCACCTGCTTAAAAGATAACCTTTGAAGAGAACCAAAATCTACAAAAATAGATGGTCTTAGCTTGCAGTAGTTGAGAATAAAAGTTTTCAAGTTTTTGGGTGCAAAATTGCCATGAGGCATGTCATATATTTTATCCCAGCCTGTGGGCTCAAACATTTTCCCTTTGGAAAAGTCTAATTCCAAATTTTTGATGTTATTTCTAAAAGCAAATTGAACCCACTTGTCAATTCTTTTGGTGTATTCACTGTGTGCATCATAAGTCTCAGTAGAGTCTTTTAGTGGCATGTTTTGGTCATAACAGATAGATAATCGTAATTTCTCAATGGTGCATCCAGTGTGAAGCAGGAGAGTTCGGTCCACAAACTCCTCGAATTTCCTCCTTGCTGCTCGTACTGAATGGCATAGGCATTGATGAGCACTATCGGGGGTATGACCATCGCCATATTCGGGATAGCAGATTTCTCTCCTACATACATATTTTCCCATCATCTTAATTTCATCAAGATTTAAGTTTGATGGTACCATTGAGATAAGGGCCAGCACCATGCTTTTCCAGAGTCTTGATAAAAAGCTTACTGCAACCAACTCCTTTAAAGGCAGGAATGAGAGGATATGAAGTATAATTGCTTCTGGTAAGTGGCTTATGTAATCAATTCCTTCAGATTTGTTCTCTCTTCTACTTTGCCTACCTTCATTTTTGCCTTTGTTGTTACTGTTATTGCTGCCTCTAATTTTCTTCATTTATGAGAACTGATCTTTGATTGAGAGCTGTGTAAAAAAATGTTAGCATATCAGGGAGGTATGACTTTGAATATCTAAATCTAAAGGAAGAAAACTTGTTGCTTGCCTATATACTTGGTGAGCTATTTATCATCAATCAATTAACTAGGCTAGATTGGAGTTTAATTTAATGGACAAGTTAGTGAATCAATGAAGTTGAGGCACAAGAATCAAGAAACTATACATTATATCAGAAGAGCACATGTGATGGTGTGTTCCCTTATGTTATCCTTTGTGCCTGACTCCTTGCTTAAAACTGGTTCATGTTCATAAGGGGTTTTAATTTTTAACCTTCATGAAAATTTTTAATTACATGCAAAAAGAAAAGAAAAGAAAAAAAATCTTATGGAAACTTTTGTCAATTCGTTTCAATAGTCAGATCATGGCAAATCAATCATGTACTTAGATGGTAAGTGTTGAAAAAATATTAGAGTCCAAACAAGTTTCCTAATCAGTAATATAATGGAAATTTCTTTCTGGAGTAGGATGTTGTATTTGAAATGGAACAAAAGTAAAGTTCAAAGAATGTAAAAAAATTTCTAATATGAATGATCTATTATGTGCTTCATAAATGGAAAATAACTCCAAAAAAAAAAAAAAAAAATTATGAGATAGAATATCCAAAAAAAAAATCAAAAGCTGGGAAGTTCATGGGAAAGTAAGTCTGTATCATTTATCTTGGAAACATAATGGAGTAGTTAACAAATTAAGGCTTACTGCTTACCCATAAAATTATATTTATTCTTGAACATTGGTGATTATTATCATATTCTTTTCTTCTGCTGCAAAGTTCCAAACAATCTAGATAGCAAAGTTTGGGTGGTAACCAAATTAAGCTTACCCCTTAGTTTTTCTTTAAAATGAGTAACTTTGATTATTTGCTAGTATGAACTAATCCTTGGAGATTCCATTGACATGATTTTCATTAGAGAGATGATTATTGGAGCTAAAGGAATAATAAAGCGTGAAAGGCAACCTTAAACCATTCTTACCTCTAGCGATTGTTGTAGGGGAGTAATGGAATAAATAGGAGATGCTAGTTCACCATCAAGGGTTGAATTAACATGAAAGGGAGAGCAATGGAGATGCATGGAAGTTGAGAGACTGAGATCATATATAGATTTCAAAAGATAAGTCAGTCACAGAAAAGAGACGTGTGCAACACTGCAACCTCATTTCGACATGTGTTTGTATTGCTTGACAGCTACCAACCTACCATTGCAGTGTCTTGCAATGATTTTAATGCCATTCTTGGTTAAAATAAAGGTATGCCGTTTTAACTCTTTTTTTTTTTTTTTCTTTTTTAATTTATCTTTTAATAACAATGTATTAGAACATAATTAATGGTGTATTAAAGAAAGAATATGGAAATGACAATATTTTTAGCATTTCAAATGGGTTAATGTTATCAATATGGTGTTTCATTTTTTTTTTTTCATCGAATTATCTCATGCACTTTTTTTTTTTATAAGTTTATTTCATGTAGCTCTAAAATCATTAAAATTATGATGTACTTTATTGATACCTCTCTCTCTCTCGCTCTCTCACTATATATATATGAGTTTGGCTCAAGTTACATCTAATGTGACGCTAAGCAATGTTACACCACTTAATAACCTATTATTAATTTCATATTTTGAAAATCCCACCGTTAGATTTCACTTTATATATTTATGGTGTTCTTGCTACTCTTTTTTTTTTTTTTTTTTTTTTACATTTTCCACTTTAAATGTATATTAATGGTACAATAAATTCATTTAATTCATTTTGATAACACATTATTGAAGTTTTACATTAAATATAGAGAATTTATGAGAAGATAATAAATATTTTTCAAATTATAAAGCCACGTTTCCTTCATGCACTGAGGAGCTTTATGCAATGGTTATGGTTATTTCTTGGCAAAAATATTGTTTCGGTCATTGAAGTTCATGTGAATTTTTGTTTTTGTCCCTAAACTATCAACAATTTATTTTTTGTCCCTAAACTATTGAAAACATTACACTTTATGTCCTTCGGTCTACTTCAGTTAACTTTCTATCCTACATGTCTAACACAATGCCTATGTGACATTACTTAATTTGACATAGGGTACTAAATAAATAAAACTCTCTCTCTATATATATATATGTGTGTGTGTGTGTGTGTGCGTGTGTGTGTTCTTCTTATAAGGAAATGAAATAAACTAGGACCATTTCTTGGATGCTAGTTTTATACATTTTCCACCTTAGATGCAAATGCATTTAATTCATTTTGTCGTATATTTCATATTGGAAGTTTGACCCTAAATATGGAGTATTTTTGAGAAGAAAATAAATATTTCACAAATTACAAAGCCACGTTTCCTTCATGCTGAGGAGCTATATGGCATGGCTGTGGTTATTTCATGGCAAAACTATTTTTTTCGTCCTTGAAGTTTATATGAAGTTCAGTTGTGGTACCTAACCTATTAAAAGTTTTTTTTTGTCCCTAAATATTATTGAAAACATTACACTCTATGTCCTTCTATGCAATTTTGTTAACTTTCTATCTTACGTGCCTAACAGAATGCCTATGCGACATTACTTAATCTGACATGGAGCACTAAATAAATAAAAAACATTACTTGATATGACATGGACAAACACATTAAAAAAATTAAAATCTATAGTAATGGCCGGCCTTTCTGGCATCCCACTATTTCATCAATACTTCCAATGTCAAGTCCCTCAACTGTGCAGATGTTTAATCCAGCTCCAGCCATGACTCCTATTCCTGTTATGTAAAAAGGTAGTAGCAAGCATAGTTGCTCTTACTGTTTGGCATGCATTTATGTTTGCCGTATATGTGTCCAACTTTGTGGCATTCCCAACACTTTGTTTAACCCTCCTTAGGTAGATACCCATTGTTATTATCTTCTCAGGGCATCTATATAATTTCTTCTTCAGTGCCTGAGGTGCTAGTTGCGCATATACTTGAGGTACTATTGATGCAACTGCAGAATTATTTGAAATTAAATAAGTTATAAGCGCGTCAATGATATTCACGAAATTGTAAAGTAACCCACTGAATCTTTGTTTTGGGGTTGGCTTGAATGGAAAAGAAACAGGTTCATGAAAGACAAGTCTAGAGAATGTGTAGGGAAGAGGCTGCCAGGGAATATAGAACTTTAAGTTGCAAGTGCATTAAAAATTCCGTATGGTTTATTTTTTAAATTCATTAAAGAAACAAAAGAAAATTTGTAACTATTTCCCAATCCCAAAAAAAAAGAGGGTTTAAAGCTTAGTGAAACAGATTAACAACCCAGGTTCGAAGTCCTTGATAGCTGCTTCTCAATCTGTAAGCCGAAGCTGTATTATACCAAGAAAATGGCTATGATCAAATCTGTTTTTCTGATGAGCTTTCATAATTTTTTGAAGTCTAACATTTAGAGAGAGAGCTAAGTTAAGTTAGAGCTAAATTAAGATGGAAAGCTATGATCTGTAGCTCCCATGCGCTATTCAAAAGCTTGTAGCTCTCTCTTCTTCCACATTGATTAGAAACATAGTACCTTAGCAATTTTGACTAGTGTGGTACCCTTATTTGATACTTACATGCCTTTTTGATTGGTTTGGTTGATGAGGTTTGGCCATGGTTGTGGTGTTTTGAGTTTTGATTTTTTGGAAGCTTATGTTTGGTTGTTGAGTAAATGTAGGAAAGGAAAGGAAATTGATATATTTAGAGATTTAAAATTTTTTTTTTTTTTTTAAATGTTTTGGTCCGTGTCATATAAAGCAATGCTCTATTTTATTATTTATTGGTGAATGTTAGATTAAGTAATGCCACCTAGGCATTTTGTTAGACATGTAGAATAGAAAGTTAACAAATGTGGACAGAAGGATATCATGTAATGTTTTCAATAGTTCCTCATTCACCATTCCTACTTGTGTGGTAATTAGGATTGAGAGATTACAATCGAATTTTTTGTGGGGTGGTATGGGTGACAATTTCAAACATCATTTGGTGGGATGGGACACAGTGTGAACTCTGATTGCTAATGGGGGTTTGGTAGTTAAGTAGTTTTTTTTTATGACGTGGAGCCTCACCAAGGTAGGGCTCTTTGGACCCACCCTTGGAGAGTAAACCACATGACCCCATTGGCCAGAATTGTGTATTAGGTATTCTAAGGGAACTCCTAGTTGGGATCGAAGCTAGGATGTCTGAGTTTATAACTCATTCTAAGCCTCCAACTACTAGGCTGCACCTTGACAAATGAGAGTTAGGTAGTTAATCACCTTTAATCAAGCTCTGCTAGGGAAATGGTTATAGCATTTCGAAATGGAGGAAACATATGTCTTTGGCAGAATGTTGTAGCTGTGAAGTTCAGTGAGGATTGGGGTGGTTGGAGTAGAAAATCTGTTTGAAGAGCTCATGGATGGTGTTTATGTAAGAGCACTAGGGGTGGGATAGGTTCATGCAATACTTTCACTTTTAAGTAGGTACTGGTAGCAGGGTCCATTTTTGGCATGACAGTTGGTTTGGAGATCTGCCTTTGAGGGAGGCATTTCCAGTCTTGTTATAATTGTTCATTAGCTAGAGATATGTCAGTGGAATACATTTTGGTAAGACAAAATGAGGGGGATGGGAGGGGTTGGGATGTTTTCACTGAGACTTTAATGATTGGATGTTTGAATTGGTAGTGTATCTTCTTTATTCAAATCTCCCACTTAGAGAAGGTGGGGACCAATGGCAGTGGAGGTTGAGAAGAAATATAGTTTACTGTTGGGTAGTGTTGACTGTAATTTCG
Organism: Quercus gilva; assembly: GCA_023621385.1. Classification (NCBI taxonomy): domain Eukaryota; kingdom Viridiplantae; phylum Streptophyta; class Magnoliopsida; order Fagales; family Fagaceae; genus Quercus; species Quercus gilva. Next base: position 16,831,113 of record CM042480.1, read on the forward strand.
GGGAAAATACTTGTGTGATAATCTCTTGAAGTGAGGTTATACGCTTGTTGGGTAGTGTTGTATGTATTGGTGCACCGGGGAGTTAGTGGATCATTTTTGTTACATTGTACTGTTGTGTTTGATTTGTGGAGTTTTGCCTTTAGATCACTTGGCGTTCAGTGGGTGATACAGGAAAAAGGTTATTGATCTTTTGTTTGTGCGGAGAAATTGGGTTGTCAAGCACTTGTCAGATATTTGGAACATAGTTTCATTATGTTTGACGTGGACAATATGGTGGGAACGAAATTTGATGTTGGATGCAGAAACTATAGGGACTCATTTATGAGCTCTATTTACTAGTTGTTTAATTAATTGGTCTCACATTGGGGATTCACCACTACCAATTCCATCTCAAAATTTATAAATTCGTTGTCTTTATGTACATTATTTTGCTTATCTGTAATTATTTAGACCTCTTTATGTCAATTGTACACGAAGTAGTCTCTTGCAATAAATTTTCTTTTATTTTATAAAAAAAGGAAAAAAAAAAAAAAAACTTTTGACATTTTAGGGACGAAAACCTAACTTCATGTGAACTTTAAGGATGAAAACAATATTTTTTTTTTTGCTTCTTATTATTTATGATTCCATATAAAAATAATAAGATGACAAGAAGAACAACAACAAAACCTTAATCTTAAAAATTTAGGCTCAATTATAGATCTTCAACAGATTAGTGAGATTACATGTATTCATTTTTGTCATTCTATTCTATCCGAAGTCCTACCCTTTGTTACTTAATTGGCATGTCATTTTTCTTAAAGTAAAGTCTTATTAGTTTTAATGTCTTAAAATAATAAGTCTTTACTTATAAAAAGAAATAGAAATAGCCCTAGCTCTATTACGTCAAACTACAATGCAATATGATATAGATATTTGATGTGCAATTATTTTTTATAGATGCATTTTTGTTATATTAATTATTTTTTAAATCTAAAACCTGAACTACAAAAGCTGAAAATAGGTTTAAGAGAAAAAAACCCACAAATGGTTCAATTTACTAAACACTTTCTGAATAATTCTGATGCATATTTGTGGCATGTATTTTGATTTCCTTAACAAAAATTTGTACCTAGCATCTCCATGTGTGCAACCCCTTTTCAACACGTTTGTATTATATATTTTGATTCCCTAAACATGGAAAGCCTATATTGTCATCCCCATTTAATCCCACTGTATTTGAGAAATATTGTTGCCTCAATACCTAGCTCCTTACACGTTTTTTTTTTTTCAAAGAAAAGAGAGAAGCCAATGTGAGAGAAGGAACTATACAAAGTGGCTGGGGGAGGAACTAAGGAAACTGTCTTATCTCAGAGGAATAGGTTTGTTACTAATTAGAGGTGGCTAAGTATTGAGTGTGGTTGCTGTGCCTACTTGTTTAGTTCTTGGAGTTAATGGTTGAGATTGTGTTAATTTGTAGAGGGTGCTTGACTTTAGCAGCACTTGATAGTAGGAGAATCAATCAAAGTTTAGTTCTTGGAGTTAATGGTTGAGATTGTGTTAATTTGTAGAGGGTGCTTGACTTTAGCAGCACTTGATAGTAGGAGAATCAATCAAAGTTGCAAACCCCGAGTGTCACACTAATATATTATTGAGAGAAGATAATCTGAAATTGAATAAATTTCTGCTGCAAACTACAACCCTCTGCCATCATCTACAATAAACACCCCCACCAGCAAACTAAACTCAAAATCAACCTCAATACCTTTAGTTGAGTAAACCTATGGAACGTCCCTCTCCTCAACCACTGCATAAGTTATGGAATTGACCCAATCAACCTACACCCAATTTTCCAACTTTTTATCATAATAGATTATCCCATATCATGTACAGCCGATCATCTATAACCCATTATTTCTGCCTACCTAATACCGATACCCCATCTCTCACAAACTCCTATGCTTTGGGAAAGCCAAAAAACCTATGGGGAGATTCATAAACCCCTATCAACACAGAACTACCTAATAGCAATAAGGGAGATGAATTGTTTAAAATTGAATCAAAAGCATTCACTCTCTCGATTTTAACGAGGGGGCTATGGTTAAGGGAGGGGGACAACAATACGAAATTCTTTCACCAAATAGCTAATTCTAATAGAAGGAATAACAGGATTGGCAGTTTAATCTTTGGTGGAGTGTCGACATCAGATCAGGAAGTTATTGAAAAGGGTATTGTTCGGTTCTATAAAAGTCTTTACTCAGAAGATAAGCACATTCGTCCTCATCCAGATGTGCTGAATTTTTTGAAGATTTCTGAGGATAAGGCTGGCTGGTTGGAAAGACCTTTTGAGGAAGCTGAGATTTTTGGAGTGGTCATGTATCTCTCAAAAGGAGGTAAAGTTACTCTTATTAAGAGTACGTTGTCCAATCTTCCAACTTATTTTCTCTCTCTGTTTCTTATCCCAGTGGAGGTTGCAAACCGTATTGAGCAACTTCAACGAAATTTTCTCTGGAGTGGTATGGGGGATGTTAAAAAAACTCACCTAGTAAAATGGGCCACAGTTTGCACTCCTCTTCATTTTGGAGGTTTAGCTATTAGAAGTTTGAGAACTTTTAATATAGCCTTGCTTGGTAAGTGGTTATGGAGATTTGAGAATGAGTGTCAGGCCTTGTGGAGGAGAGTGATAGGGGCAAAATATGGTTGTGAAGGGGGAGGTTGGTGCTCTCTTCCCGTTATTGGCCCTCATGGTGTAAGCTTGTGGAAGTCTATTAGTCGTGGTTGGCCATCTTTTGTTCGACATATCCAATTTAAGGTTGGGGCCGGTTTTACTATTAGATTTTGGCAAGATATTTGGTGTGGGGATGCTTCTTTGTGTGTGCTCTACCTAAGACTTTTTTCGTTAAGCCTAAATAAAGAGGCCTATGTGGCTGAGTTGATGAAGTTCGCAAATGGTGTTCTTTTTTGGGATCTAACTTTTAGAAGATACAGTGAAGATTGGGATTTGGAATCCTTCTACAGTTTAATGTCTAGGATTTATGAAGCTTCTTTGAAAGGAGTTGGAGACGATAAGATGTGTTGGAAACCTGCTAGAGATAAAGGTTTTACTGTTCGTTCCTATTACCAAGTGCTGACTAATAGTTTCGATCAGTCTTTCCCTTGGAAGACTGTTTGGAAGTCTAAGGTCTCCTCTAGAGTTGCTTTATTTGTGTGGACTGCAGCTTTAGGGAATGTTTTGACTATTGATAATCTTAGAAAACGGCAGATTTTGATTTTGGATTGGTGTTTTATGTGTAAGAGAAATGGGGAATCTATTGACCACCTCCTCATCCATTGCTCTATTGCTTTTGATTTATGGTATATGGTGTTTACTCTATTTGGCATTCATTGGGTTATGCCGAAAACAGTGGTGGATCTATTGGCTTGTTGGCAAGGAAAGTTGGGGAGGCATCGGAATTCGGCTATTTGGATGGCTGTGCCCCATTGTTTGATGTGGTGCATTTGGAGGGAAAGGAATAACCGGAATTTTGAGGATTTAGAGAAATCAGTTGCAGATATTAAACTCTTCTTCCTTAAAACTCTTTTGGATTGGGTTACAGTATTTGGCTTTCGTTCTTTTTCTTCAGTCCATGGTTTCATGGACTTTTGTACTTTATGCACTTGATTTGTTTTTGTCCTTGATGTTTACTTCCTGCATACTCAGGTGACACCCCTCTTTTTTTTTTAATATATTCTTATTACTTATCAAAAAAAAAAAACTCTCGATTTTAATGCTGGGAGACATGAGCAGTAGGAGTAGCGGATGTTGAGGGTCTGATTGTATGGGATTGGGGAGCATGAAATGTCTTAATGAGTTGCATGGAAGAGGTAAGGGATTGGAGGAATGTGAGCAAGACCTTTAAGTTTGTCAGGATGACTATTGTGCAACCAAGATGATTTGTAGGATGAACAAGGCAGGGTGGTTTGTGGAAACTTGTGAATATCATGCAAGTCATGAAAAGGATTAAAGGAGTTATTCAGGTTCTGGAAGGAATGAGTGGGAATGTTTTGACACTGTACTGAAGGGCTATCTATAGGTAACACGTAAAAATGGGGAAGAGGGATTTTCATGCCATGCTGGTGAAAAGGGTGCCAATTTTTGAGGCCCTTCACAAGTGGTGTTCTGCGCATTGAAGATTAATTGCTATACATGATTCTCACCTAGAACCTACTCAGGTAAGGAAACAAAGCATGTTATTCTAAGAAGCACAGAGGGAGGTAATTCAATGTCAAAGCCTAGTTGGCGAAAATAGTCCACATCAAGGCTATACCATTAACATGTGGCCATCTTGAAATTTCAATTTTCAAACTGATACTTTTAAAGAAATGTTGCATATCACAAGTTTGCTGGGCTGACCTAAGTAAATGGCGGCTCAGTGGGTTAAGAAGCATGGGTTCAAACCTAAAATTGGGATTAAAATAACTCAGATCTAAAACGTAAAGTATCAGTTAGTAATGAGGAGAAGCTTGGACCATGAGAATCAAGGCTGAAGAAATAGAGCTAGCACAAGCTTCACAGGACATCATTCGGTTATTGAATGAAGAAGGTACAACGTTTTCAAACAAACTCGGATCTTCTTCTACCTAGCTACTTGAAGACCAATTGATGGAAGATCATCCAGCTGTAGGAGGCATCAGTGAAAAGGAAATTAGTTGAGGGGCGATGATATTGTCGCTGTTCTATGAGTTGTTGGAGGAAGGTCAAGTCAAGGACGAATTTTTTGCAGCAAAACCAAATGCAATGAACCCAAATCACAAGGAAGCTTCACTCAAGATGAGTTTGACCACAAATGCAGTCCGGGTTTTGTGGGTAAAAAATCTGCAAAATGGGAGCCTGATTCTAATCCTGACATTGTATTGATACTTAATGCCAGAAGGGAGGAGATAAGCCGCTTACTGTATGGTTAAGTCGAATGGACCTGATTACAAGTACGCAACAAAACCTACTGCTAGTGTGCCAACAGGAAGAATGTAAGCTTCAGAATGGGTGGGGAGGAAGTTGAGAGGCATTAACAAGTACTTGGGTTTTCCAACTTGACGGGTTTGAGGAATAATCAATGGCCCTGTTTTGTGCCGTTGAGGGTATTGTTGGAGGCCAACAGGGATGGACAGTTCTTGTCATACAGTGAATCCAGCATCAAGGGGTATCCAGGAGCTTAGAAATATGGTATCCATTGTTAATTATAATGAGAGAAGAGTAGGGAGCTGCAAGAGAGAGGAGGGTGCCTCAGTGCCAAGGTTATTAACTTACATCAATTGATGTTATTTAAGATGTCCTAGAATCGTAGAGGGTTGAATGACCATAATAGACAAATGGGATGAAGAACATGTTAAAAGATTAGAAATATGATTTGTCTTGTTGTCAGGAAACCATAATTAACAGCACGGATCTCAATATTATTAGAAGCCTTTCTGTTGATTAGGTGGTACTTGATATAATTCATGCAGGGGGAGTCTTGTTGATTTGGGACAAATGAATAGTGGAAAGAATTGACATTTAGGTTGGTAGAATTTTGTTGTCTTTCTTACTGAAAAATATAGATGGTAGTTTTATATTGGTGTGAAATGGGGTTTATAGCCCGAATGATAATAGAGAATGGAACAACTTATGGGAGGAGTTGAGAGAAGTCAAGTAGAAGTGGGGAATGACATGGTGTGTGGTAGGTGACTTTCATGTACTTAGATTTCTTAGTGAAATACTAGTTTGTATTGTTGTAATGGTTCTGCAATGTTGGAAGTTTTCCAAATTCATAACAGAACAAAATTTTGTTGACACTTGAGGCAGGCACATTTACTTGGTAAATAATTATGATCCACCATCCATGTCCCATGTTTACCTTGCATTGGTTTCACTGGAGTGGGAAGAGCATTTCATGGATGTTGTTCAAAGGCAAATGCGACAACTAGTTTTCAATCATAGCCCTATTCTTGTAGGGGTAGGGGTTATGATGTGAAGTCAGTGTGCTTTTGAATTTGAAAATATTTTTGTGAGTGGATGGGTTTGTGGACAAGAGTTCAGAATTGGTGGAATGGATGCACTTTTAATGGCCTCCTTAGCTACACTCTAGCAAGGAAACTTAAAACCCGAAAAGAAGATTTGAAGGATTGGAGCAAATGGTAATCTGGGGATATGGGACATACTAAGCATAGATGAGAAAGAAGAAAACGGGTTGTCATAGGAGGAATGGAGCTAGGGAAAATTTAAAACCACAAGTGGGGAGGGTGGAAAGTTTGGAGGAAGTTTCAAGGAGATAGAAGGGCAATATATTTAAAAGAAGGTTACAATAACACTAGGTTCTTCCATAAATTGGCGACTCACATAGCCACATAGGTGAACAAACCACATTGAGAGCTTGGAGGTGGACAGGTTTACTTACAAGGAGGAAGCAGCAGTAAGAAACCAGATTGTCCAATTCTATGAATCTTTGAATGAAGAATTGGAGGATTATAGACCATCAGTTGGCATGTTAGATTTTTCATCGATTGAAAAGGAAGAAAAGTTGTTCTTTGGGAGGGAATTTGGGAAGGAAGAAGTAATAAAGGCTTTCAGGGAGATGAGGGGAGATAATGGCTTTACAATGACATTTTTTCAACACTATTGGTGGGTGGTGGAAGGAGACATTATGATCAGGCAAGATGGAATACTCCACTCTATTTGATGAAGAGAATAGATTTTGGTGATAGGTAGAAATGACGGATTCACTTTTGTGTGACTATAATATGGTTTTCAGTGATGGTAAATAGCTCCCCTAAAAGTTTTTTCAACAAGTTCGAGGGTCTATGATGAAGGGAAAATTAGGCAATTAGTTACATGTGGTTGTGATGGGTTAAGGTTTAGAAAGATTTATGGATTTTGGGTTTAGAACCTCCTAGAAGAAGGATTAGGGTTTGAAACAAAAAAGTTTGATTTATGGTTGAAACGAGAAGAAAAAACAGAAATAGAATTTTTTTTTTTTCACATTGGTGAACAATGTCGATGAACAATACCGCAAGAAAGAGAGAAGAAAAAGAAAAGACAAGAAAAGAATGGGAAGAAAGAGAGCACCAAGGCCAACCTACCTTAGTACTCAAAACACTCAATATTTTATTGATCAAACTCCCCTTGTTTGAGTACAATATGAAACTTAATATAGGCCTTAACTTCTCCTAGTAGTAGGACTTCTACTTTGACTAGTAAACCAAACCCTAATTAAATTGAACTAAAGCCCACACATAAAGACCCATAAGCTGTATATGATACTTATTCATAAAAGAAAACCCATGGCCCATACCCAACAATTGTAGAATTACTAAAATATCCTTGACTTTGGAAGAACCAAATAAAACATAAAATAAAATATAAAACCCTAGTTAACTATCATGGACACCTATTATTGGGCATTGCCTTAACCTTAGGCTTCCAAAGTGGATATTTCTTCTCCAACCATGCTATACTTGTGCCATCAATCTACAGCAAGGTAATCCTCCTTTACCTTTGCCTTTGCCTTTTATATAGTTCATGGGGGTATTATGTAGAATGCTGAGGAGAATTGGGAAATCACTTGGTTTAAAGTTAGAAAGGATACAAATAATCTCGCATTCACTATTCACTAATGATACCATTTTGTTATGCGATGGTAGTGTGGAACAACTCCTTTACATTAGAAATTGTTGGTGTACTCTTCAATGGAATGACTCCTATACATTAGTAATCATCACATCTTCATTTCATGGAAAACCTGACCTCTTAGCCAAGCTATAGAAGTTGTTGGTGCGCTCTTCAATGGAATAACGCCCTCGCCCCATTTGTGTAAATTGCAAGTGAGCTCGTTGCTTGTAATTATGTGGTACAAAGTAACGAGTCATAGCATTTTGAATGTTCCCCAAGATTGAATGGCTAATAGTGAGCCTTTTGATACTCTTCCCACTGTATTCTTGCTATCTCTTTGAGTTTAGCCTTTGTTAATAAGAGTTTTTGTTGTTCACTTAAGCTATACTAACACTTTGTTTGTTTTGGCATTAAAGTTTTCTGGAAAATGATTCATTTTTCAAAGAGCATTTTTTGAAAAACTATCTTATTTTTCGGTGTTTGGTAATAACCTTGAAAATGGGCTTGAAAATGTTTTTAGTTGTTTGGTATCTACAGTTTTTATAACATTTCTTGTATAATTTAAAACATATATAATATGTGTATTGTGTAAACTCACCTAATGTAATCAATATAAATAAATAACCAAGAATGAATTTGGTTTTCGAACTAAAATTTTGACAACGGATACGATCAAAATTAGCTATTCAATTTTCATGATCTCAAAAACTCATCTTACTCATGTATATGAACAGTAACGTACATAATATATATAAACCATACTTCTCATAATTCAAAGTAACCATTATAACCTTAAGTTCCATTTTAAATAGTTGAAAATGCCACATAGGCCAAATAGTTTTATTGGCAAACTAATCCAGTACAAAGAGTTTGATAAATATACCAAAAATTGATATAAGACCGTTGATTGATTTGTGAGGAGAAAAAAAAAAAAAAGAGAGAGAAATCTATGGGAAGAGAAAAGGCCATAGGGGGGCAATAGTGAGGGTGTGAGAAGAGAGAAAAAATAAAATGAGGAGAAGAAGTGAGAGAGTTTATTATGAGAAAGGCTAAATGAGTGAAAGAAAATATTTTTTCCTAGGTCAGAATAAGATAATATTAACAAGAGTTATGCACTGTGTGAGAGAGAGAGATTGTTTTCCATTTTTTTTTTTTTTTTGGAAAACAACTTATAGAAAATAAGCCTTATTTTTATAAGAGTTTTCCATTGACTAAAGATAGTTTTTCGTTGATCAATTTTTTTTTTATGTCACCAAACACTGGAAAATGTGGAAAACTATCTTTATAAAAGGTTTTCTAGTAAAACAAACAAAGCGTAATTGAGAAAGCTTTCATCTTCATCTAATATCATGTTGTTTCCTTGGAAAATTGTGTGGAGATCGGAGGTCCCTTTTCATGGACTTGTCTTAGGAAAGATTGTCTATAGATAATTTATGGAAGAGAAGCAGTATTGTTTTAGGTTCATGCTATATGTGTAAATGGAGTGGGGGAGTCCCTGGATCATCTTCTTCTTCACTATCGTATAGCACATAAGTTGTGGTCCATGGTGTTTTGTTTGTTTGGAGTTCAATGAGATATGACTTATAGGGTTCTAGATTTGTTAGCATCTTGACAGGGTAATTTTGGCCGGCATCATAATATCACTATTTGGAAGATTTGCCACATTATATTATGCGGTGTCTTTGGTGGGAATGTGAATGGTCTATCCTTGAGATTAAGTCCCTTTTCTTTCATACTTTACCTGATTGGAGTATAGCTTTTCAATCTTTTTTGTGTTTTAATCTTTTTTATATGTTTGAGCATTGTAAGAGACTGATTGTATTTTTCCCACTGTACACCCCTGGTGTACTTGGGCTTGTCTTGGTTTCAATAAAATTGTTATTATACACACACACTATGCAACCAATCAAAGAACACCTTTGGATTGCCCTCCAAACAAATCATTAACTTCTAGTCTATCACCACCATTTGCATCAGCCAATCTACGCTCGCCTTGAGATGATAAGGCTGATTCCCTTCCATAAAACCAGAACTTTGATGTGTGAACACAGAATTGGATTGTGTTTGCTATGGTGGCATCTGGTTTGTGCTTGGTCCATAAGAATTTATGCAGGACAAAGGTGTTGAAGTTGAGGGAAATATTGGGGCTGAACTTGGACTTGATTTATAGGATTTGGGGTCTTGATCGTGGTGGGTTCAACAAAAATTTACCAAGAATGATGGCTGATAGTCTATCCAAAGTTCCTTTCATAATGGATAATTTCTTCAAGCTTTCCTTCCACTGAATTCCCTTTCTCACGCAACTAGTTAAAAGTCTTCTTTTGTCTTGATAAGAAGACTTAAACAGAGACTCTAATTGGTAGTCACAATTATTTTGGATGAGAAATTTTGTCAAGTAGTTGGTGGAAGAAATTTTTAGCAAAGAACTTGTGGTAGGATTTTTGGCTTTGTTACCAAATTGAAATAGGAATAATTGGGGAAGTTTGTGAATTTTTTGTTTAGAACCTCTTAAAAGAAGGGTTAGGGTTCTAAACAAAAAAGATTTGATTTATAGTCAAAGAGTGAAGAAAAAGATGCGGAAATAGAATTTTTTTCATATCTTTGAATAATGTCTGTGACCAATACCATGAAAAGTACTGCAAGAAAAGAAAGAAGAGAGAGAGGAAAAGGAACGCTAAGGCCAACATGCCTCAATACTCACAACACTCAATATTTTATAAATCAAACTCCTATTGTTTGAGTATAATAAGTCACTTGTATAGACCTTAAACGTCTCCTAGTGAAAGTAGGTCTTCTACTTAGATTAGTAAACCAAATCTTGATTGAATTGAATTAAAGCTCCCACTTAAAGGCCCATGAACTAAATAAGACTTACTTCTTAATAAAAGAAAACCAAGGCCTAGAGCTATTCCCATACCCAACAATTGTAGAATTATGATAATACCATTGACTTCAGAATAACCAAATAAAATATAATATAAAATATAAAACCCCATTTAGCTATCATGGACACTTACTTTTGGGCTTTGCCTTAATCTTAGGCTTCCAAAGAGGATATTTCTTCTCCAACCACGCTATGGTTGCGCCATCAATCTAAGGCAAGGTGACTATATATTGTTTGCCTTTATTGCTGCATTCCGTTCCTGACAAACATTCCTCATTTTGTTTGGAATTTAACTACTTTGTGTCTAATTTTGGACGGTATGGAGGAAGAGGAACCAGCAAACTTTGGAAGAGGTGAAACTTTAGTTGTTAGATTAACATCGTCTTTAATGATATCACTGTTCAAATGGTTGTGTTCTGGGCCATAGTGAGATCCACTCTATTATGGATTTTATTAATTTTCGTTCTTTTTTATTGTAATTCTCATTTATTTTCCCTATTTCTTTAGGACTAGTCCATGTTTTCACCAAGAGTGCATGTGATTCTTCCTTATTATTTATAAAGAAAAAAAAAAAAGGAGAAAAGGTATTGATCCATGTTCCTAAGATTTTCTACATGTCTTTTAAATAGAGGCATATTAAATGAAGTTGCCATATATCTCTTAAGAAATGTATACAGAATTTAGTACATATGCTTTTATGCAATGTGGGTTGGTAACCATAGCATCTTTGATGTATGAAAAATTGGGGACACCTATCTAAATATGCTTGTGGTGGGTTTAAAGTTAAGGGAATTTGTGAATCTAGGGTTTGATAAGATGGGGAAAAAGGGCAAGAATTATTGAAGTAACAAGTTGCTAGAAAATTATGGACAGTGGTAGTTTTTAGGAATAAAATGGTAGTTTGATGAGCCATTTGATGGCTATTTGATAGAGAAAGTACATGGAGTGTTAGGTTTAGATAGGTATGAGGAGTGACTTGGGTTGAAGCTGTTAGAAAGAAGGGAAACAGAGAAAATTATGGGCGTTCACAAGCTGTATGAACAGTACCCGTGAATAGTGCCATGAGAAATAGAAAAGAAATGAGAAAGGACTGACGATCGCACTAAGCCACACATGCCTTTCACAACCAAAATACTGAATTTCTATTATTCAACCCTCTTTATTCTTTGAGTACCTTGAATATATAGGCCTCTTTCTTGTCTTGGTAGCATTAGGATCCCTACTTTGAGTAGAAGACTAAAATCCTATTAAGGTCAACAAAAGATTAACTTGGAAATAAAGGGAATAAGCCTAGGATGTTTAGAATCTCCTAGATATTTCTATATTCAAATAAAGTACCAAAATACCCTTGCTTCACAGGAATTGCATTGCATAAACTAGAGTTCTTCCCTTGAATACAAATTTAAACATAACTTGTAAAATAATAACCCAAATTAAAAACTGTTCTAACTATAACTAGGTCCTTAAAACCATACGACTTTTACTTTAATTGGATTTCACATATGGGACTTATAAAGTAAATCTTTTTTTTTTTTTTTTTTGAGAAACAAACACACACACACATAAGGGAGAGAGAAAGGGGTTTTAAAACAAAGGCATACCACAACTTTACTCAAAAGTCGTGGTAACTTTTAAGGGAGGGTAGAATAAGTTATACTACACACCAATATGAAAATCCATTTGCAATCCGTCAACCCATGTTATCTATCGCATTAGGTGGAAGCTATTTTATTTTGTAGAAATTAAGTACTTGGTCTTAGGTTTTTAAAATAGTTCTTTGAATTGTCTATATAAAATATTTTTGTAAAATATATCACTCTCTAATTTTATTTCTGCCACTGAGTTGCTTGATCAGAGTTGGAATGTACATAGTCTGATTTAAATTTAACTTGCATATTTAAGAGGTTTGTGATGTCCCTCTATAGTGTCCATATGTTATTTATTTTGGAAAGTAGAGACATTTAGGCTACAGGGCTTAGTCTGGAATAGATGAATTTGTGAAATAGTAATAAATTAATTTTCCATGCCTGGATCTCTTTCTGTATTTGCCATTGATTGGTTTCAAATGTTGAAATGGATAATAGCACATATCATATTTATAGAAACTTTGGTGCCTAAAATATAGGGGCCATAGGAAGCACTTGTGCTTCATAGCTCTCAAATAGTGGGATATGTAAAAGGTGGTTTTTTTTTTTTTCTTAAATAAAAGTTTTTGTTAAATAGTCACTGGTTCTGTTATCCTCTTTTTATATATTTTTTAATCTCCTTAAGCTTTGATTGAGTAAATCAAGCCATTTTAAGATGGTTGTTTGATTTCAGCTCAAAATGGATAATAAAAATTTACCTTTTTAATCTGCATGAGTGAAGCCTGTGACACTGAATGGCTCAGTTTATTTTCCTTAAATCCTAAACCATCCACAAAATTGAACTGCTGTGCTCATGGCTTTCCACACAATAGCACATCACTTGAATGGCTGCATTATCTATGTTCTTTAACTTGATAAAGTTTGTATAGGCAATTAAACCAGATGCAAATTGGTGCTTCCTCTACCTTATTTCTGGTTATCCACTTGGGTTGCTTTGCTCATTTTGGGAATGCGTGTCGTATAATAAGTGGCCTGATGGGTGATGTGGTCTGTGTCATTTGTTATTACTTCTAGCCCACTGGTTTAGAGAGGATGAACATAGACCATACTGACTTTCTTGATTCCTTCACAGTTTTTGAATTTGTCGTGGTGCAGAGCTGGACTGAACTCTTGGCTTGAGTTATAAGAACCTGCACCTCTTTAAATCTGATGTTTTTGTGTGAATTACTTCTGTTATTATGAATGTCTCTCTCCATTTTGAAAAATACCTCTTTTGTCTGCAAACAGCACTTACTCTGGTAGACTGGTACTAATACCTTTTACTTTGTCATTACAGAAGGAACTATCCTATTACAAAGATTCAGCAATTTGAGCAGTGCTACCACAGAAATTTTACTCACATGGCCAAGCACTACAATTTCAGATTCATGTTATCTTTCCTTTTGATGTTTAAATGCCCCTGTAAGTGTAACATGACTCAGCGTTGGTTTTCAACACAAATATTTTTGTGAGGATTGCTAGTTTATCTTTTTTGTTGAAAATTAATTTCTGGTGGAAATATTTGCAGAATTCCATTCCAGATTATGGTATGTGTTGTCAAATTCTTTGAAATCAGAAAGCAATGATTTTGAACCGTGTCATGCATAATGCCGTTACCTTGTATAAGTTTTATTTCTCCTCTTCGCATCCATAAGTACATGAGCAATACATAGTTACATCTATGGAATGTTACTCTTATAACTAAAATTATTAATCTGCATTCTGGGTATGTTGGTTCTTTTACATTTGAGAGTCATTCCTGAAATTAAAAAGAAACTTCATAGCTAGTTGAAGATTCCCCATTGCAGCCAATGCTTGTCTGAAATCTCCTAAAATACTTTTTCTTACCCCTCTAGAATCTAGAGAAATATTTTCTTGTCTTGTTTCCCAAAGCCAGTGTTGTAAACTTGCACTATCTAAATTTATTATTATTTGTATTTTTACTTTACCAAGAAATTGATCCCTGAATATAATTGATGTCTTTGCAAGGTTTGAGAGTCTATTCTCCCTCCTTTTCTATGAATGAATGGTGAAGTGAGAGACATGGGCTTGTTGGATTTCGTTTTAGGATATGAATGGACTACAAAGGAAGATTAACAATTTGACATTATTTTCCTGAAAACTTGTTGAATCCCATATATTTTTACTGGTTCTTCTGGAATGCTAGACACTGGAAATTGTTCAATAATCATATTGGGCGGTCAGAGAATTAATTTTCCAGGGGAGACCGGTGATTTTAGCTCCTGCTCAGATTAAACTCTCTAATCTCTATATTTAAATTGGGCTTGAGTTACTTTTCTTACTATTGTGTTGGGTTACTAAAATCTCATTCTACAACGTGCTTGGATAGAATTTGGGGTGGGTTTGTCTTAGTCATCTGAGTTTATTTTTAGTTGGTTGGGCCTGGTTCGTCGATCTGCACATTTTTCGGGTTTCATTGGAACCTGTTTTCTACATTCTCACATGTTATGTTCATATGGATAATGGATAGTCTAATAACACGAATTGAACACTATTTTAGTCTGGTCTGGGCTTGGACCCCTTTCAGAATTTTAAAGAGATCCCCTTGCCACAATTTTGTGATAGAAAATGGACTGAATTGGGCCTGGGGTAGAGAATTATGATTTTTGTGCATTGCTAAAGAGCAACCACACCTTTTTAATAAACATGTAATTTTTTTTTTTTTTGGTATTATTTTATGATTTTTTTTAATTGTCATTTTTTCATTCTCTCAACTTGAATCAAATAATTCTTTCTCATTTTTCATTCTCTTTAACTTAAACCAAATCATTCTTTCTCATAGACAATTTGCTAAAGGGGTGGAGTGGTGGGTGGGGAGGAGCTATGTGTCTTTCTTGTGCACATAATGCAAAGTTGGAGTCATGCATTATTATTACCAGTGGTCCATTGGGTCAGGTGGTAATGGGGGTGGGATAGAATTTAGGGAGGCTGTCGAGCAAGGAGAAATCCAATAACAAATAAACAACTTTTTTGGTGAATGCACATTACCCATGCCAAAGCTGTTCACTTCATGTTCTACTTTACTGCCTTTTCTTTTTCTCTATTTTTAAGCAAATGATAATTTTATCAACATGAAGGGAGGGCCTCCTTTTTCTCCATTGTGACTAAAGGGAAATAAAATTGGTTGCATGTGAAATGAGGTGGGGTAATGTGATGGTAGGTCGAAATTCGAATCTATCCTAGAAAGACAATTAAAGAATCATATAAAAAAAAAAAAACATGGTATTGCATGCAAATAAACAATAATATAAGTAAAGGTGATTATGTTCAACTCAAGCAACTCCTCTCTATCTCTCTCTTATTATGTAATTTTTGTCTCTTGTGCTAACCAAGACATTTTGTTGAAATTGTACGTAAAAATGCACTACCCCCCTCTCTCCTTTTTCTTCCTTTTCCCCTTTTCTTCCTTTGTCCACACTATAGAATTTGGTACTTCGGAATTAATCATGCATGGAAAAAGGACTATAAGCCTATAACGCTCGAAGTGCTTTGTTATATCAAATGTTCATAATGTATACAAGTACTTTTGTTGTGACATCAATGCTCACGATATTCTTGGGGAATCGAACGTGAAATAAGGTGTCTAGATTCAGCTTTCTTACTGGCTAGAACCCAATGGTGTGGAGGGAAAGAGTATAGATTGCTAGTTATTAATTATTGATGCCCATTGTTTTTAATGTTCCACTTCAATACTAGATCTCTTTACAAGCACATTGGACACCATTATGAAAAGAATAGTAAAAAGCAAAGAAAAACCTTGAAAAAAAACAAAGGCAGAAAATCTCACATTTAAACATATATGGTACTTTTTCAGGTAAAAAACAACCTCACCAAATAAGACTGTTTTTGTGTTAGAAAAAATATCATAGAAGAGTATAATTTTTCCTCTCCTTTTGGGACCCTTCACTTATTATTTTTTATTTTTAAAACAAGGATTACAGGATCTTCCTTTTGCTTCGTAAAATATTTTCTAAAAGTCATCATGCATGTGTGATCCAAAGCATAATGGACAGAGTGTAGAAAAATAATGAAACCAATCCCCATTTGAAGAAGAAAAAGGAGAAAAGAATAAGATAAGACAAAAGTTAATAAGAAGACAAACTCTAATGTCTCTAAATAGATTCTTCTTTGAAGCAAAAGCGTTACATCCCCAGATGAGACTGAGAATTTCAAAAACAAAAATTAGTGTGTTATAGAAAAGAATTGGCTCCTACTTTAAATTGGGTTCCTTTAAGTCTTTTCGGCAGTAATCATACAGGAGAGTGTTACCTAAAGTTTGAATTATCACCATTTTCTAGCAGCCATGTGGTCCATTCGTAGAATGAGAACAACAAGAAGTAAACAACAATATAATTAGCTCTCTCAAAGAGTGGTTCTCGTAGCTACCTCTTTATCAAACTTGTCTACTACACTCTGCCTAACCATATTATTATGTTTTCTTCCCCTTTAAAACCTCATCATTTAAGACAAATCAATTTATTATTTGCTTGTTTAATAGCTTTGAGGATGTAGCCATTGGCTAAGAAAACAAGAGTTAGTTAATTTTGCATTGTTTTAGATATAATTAGGAAGACATATACATGCTCCTCAACAGCCCTAACTGAACGAATAATGACAATTATTAACCATCAATCATACTTTGAAGCAGGCAAGTATTGTGGAATCTTAGCAGTAATCTAATATACAAAAGAAGCATGCATAAGCATGTCCAACTCATGAAAGTTGAAGAAAGGAAAAGCCCAAACACAATGTGATTCAGGAGTTAGCCTACTATTTTAAGTGGTCCAAAGGCTACAATGAATAGAACCTGACTCAATTTAGAGTGATTTTACACTAGATATACACATATATACTACTCCTGATGGTCCAAACTAGATAACAATTATTAACCAGTAATTATGCTTTAATACTCCAATCATGCACTAAAGAATCAAGCATTTCACTCACATTTAATAGAGCATAGAAACTAAAAACCCAAGCACGTTGCATTTCAAAAGCTAACACATGATGATTAGAGTGGTCCAAGGCTTCAATACAACCTGCCTCAAATATGGGGTGAATTTAATCTTATCAGGTTTCAGGCTTCCATTTCTATTGTGGCATCATGCGCAGACCCCATATTGAAAAGATCAATACCCGTAAACAAGTTAGAAATAAGGGTAAAAGAAGCAGAAGAAACTAGAAAGGGAAGGAAATTTATTTATTTATTTATTTATTTTTTATTATATATATATATATATATATGTATGTATGTATGTATGTATGTATGTATGTATAAAAAAAAATTGTCTCGGTGCTAACCAAAGTGTTTCATGAATGTAATGCTTGAGGTCACCATCCTAGACTATGACACTTTTTTTTTTCCTTAATTTCTTTGTTCTTTCTTTTGGGTGATTATGAGAGTGCAATATTAATTTGAAAACAAAAGGAACATCCTTTTCTTTATGTATTTAAGAATGTTTTAAGTAGTAATCAGTGATGAAACTTGGTTTTAAGACTTTGTTTTAATAGCTTGTGTGGTCAAGAAAGATAACATGTGGTTGGAGTGATCCATGACTAACCAATGGTTGTGTTTAGGTGACTATTTCTTTATCCATATTGTCTAAGCGTCCCTTTTCAAATTAATATTCTGTAATATCTTTTCACTTATCTATTTTCAACATCAACTTCCTTCTTATTTGTTAATCCCTATTCTTTTTTGTTCTATAGCTTTCATGTAATTATCAGGTGTTATTTGAATTCAACAGTGCTAGGTGTTAGGACACAAGACATAAACTGCTCAACAGTCCTCAACAAGATAATATTAAAAAGAGTTTTAAAGAAATAAAAAGAAAGAAAGATACCATTACTACTAATAATACCATGACATTGTAGTCATTTAGTGAAGAATCTTAGCCCTATGCTAATATATAAAAAAGGCATGTTCTCTATAAACACATTAAAAAATCTAAACCAATATGTATAAGAAAAGAAAAGGTGTGTGTATATATTTAATTTTTAGGACCCATAAAATTCCAAGGTTATGCTACAACTTGCTATAACAACACGCCACAAATGAACCTAATTATGATTGGGTTTGTCATTAACCAATAATATTTGGATAAGTTAGGTGTTTTGTCATGGCATGATTGTGTTGTGTGATCTTTTAAACTAATGTTGAAGCAGATTATGTAAGACTTAATGTCGGTATATGAATCTTGTCATAACGCTATTTGTTAGACATAGATACTTCATTCAAATTGTATAAAAATCTGACATTGATTAAGTAGTTTCAATATACTTGTTTGTTCTCTGTTATGACACAAGTCCAACATCCACGGCTACAAATTTAAACCACTTTCCTATCATAATAGTT
Source organism: Quercus gilva (assembly GCA_023621385.1). NCBI lineage: Eukaryota > Viridiplantae > Streptophyta > Magnoliopsida > Fagales > Fagaceae > Quercus > Quercus gilva. Next base: position 16,849,601 of record CM042480.1, read on the forward strand.
GCGTCTTTGTTTCTTTTCTGCCATAATAGTTAAATCTCCTGCAATTATTGGAACCAATTATATGCAAGTGGGATTTAACTCTTAGAATGAGTACAAGAAGCATGTTTTCTCATGGCTTCTAGTTCTAGACTTCTAGTTAACCCAACACGTAAAGTAGGTCGTCGGTGAATAAAGGAATATGGAATTAAACTTTATTAATATAAAAAATTAATTGATATTTTGTCTTGATAATAAAAAAACAATCATTATAAAGCGATGACCATAAGTTCAATTTTGACTATATCCATAATAATAAAAAAAAAAAAGATATATTTAAATAAGTGTATTTAAATTAGTGGTAAAAGGATATATTTAAATTAGTGGTAATTCATAAAACCATCATTGTGTATTATTTAAATAAGTCATATAATTTATTAAATATTTTATGTGACTAAAAGTACGTATGGATGGTTTTATCAATCTTCCCGTGGTGGGTTGAAAAAAATTTCTTCCCAACCGGTTTGGAAGTATAGTTTTTTTATTTTTATTTTTAAAGCTAAGGTTATAGGACAAAGTTTATTTCTAATAAGATTTGGAGCTATCTTGCTCCAATATATTATGTAATGGACAGAGTTTGGCTACAACTCCACTCAATATATATTTTTTTTTATATATAAATTTTAACAAATCCATCATTTGATAATATTTTTTTCTTATATCTTTCATACTTGCAAAATTTCAAAAAGATTAAAGATAAATAGCTATGTCATCAATTAAATGTTTAAATTTCAAGTTTTTGTAGTTTAAAATTATATATATTTTTAAAAAGTTTATGAATTGAACAGTAGATAACATCTAATTGATATGTAACATAAAGAATACAAAATCCAATGGCTAAAATTTTAAAATATGTAATTATGTTAATATTTTTTAATAGGAGTTTGTAACCATTGACTACAACTAAGTTTATAATCAAACTCTATCCTTATGTGATGATGTAGAAACTGTCTATATATGATTTTACTCACATGACTTTTTAATAAATCATATAACCTGTTTAAATAATACACATAAATAGACCTTATAAATCACCACAGAATGAATATCTTTCAATTTATTCAAACCGGTTTGGAGTTATTCTTTATGGAAGAAGGCTATATAACCCATGATATAGTAATAAGACTTTAAGACCACTGTGGATGACAAGTATTTGGGCCCAAACTGGGCCGACCAAAACCCACGATAAGGGCCCATGTAGGAAACATAGATTATATCCCTCACGTGTGGGTGGGCCAGTCAAAGTCAACATTCTTGTAGGATGCACACGTGTTTTGTGTCCACTGTTGGACGTGTCCATCGGAGTTGTGCCGTTTTAACCACCCAAGTCACCTTCATCGTGCGTGCTCAACCCTACAATTTCACGTGTGTTTTGGCCCAACAATACTGCACCTATATATATATAATATATCTTTTCTAAAAGTATTGGCTCTTCATATTAATATTCTAATAATGTAGTATGATAAATATTTTGTTAATATATACTCATGTTACCCACTACGGGGACTTCTTTTTTGTTTGAATTCTCAACTTTTTGACTCAATTTGGATAATGGTGAACTGAACTGTCTAGCACTTATCATGTATGATGATTGAGAAAACACCCAGATGAGAGGGAAAAAAATAAATAAATTAAATAATAAAAGAAATTAAGGGAAAATAAAACTTGTTGGGTTGCAGCTCTTTTCTGACCAAACAAACAAATTGAAGTTCTTATGGAATATTGTAATGCATCCTTCAAACATTTCACATTTGGAAAGACAGTGTTGCATGCTTATATTTATGATTATTTTTTTTTTCTTTGTATGAAATATGTCCACATATATAATTCTTTGGTTTGTTTTCTTTCATTTAATTTTCATGACCCTCTCGTATCTATGAATTTCCGAAGGTAAATATGTATTGTCCCAAAGAATATTGCAGTACAACAAAGGGAATTAAAAGCATATTGTCCGTAAGAATATTTTAGTAATGACCAAAGGGAATAATATATTAATAACAAAATACTTAGTTATTTTTGCAGAAAAATGTTTTCATCCAAAAAAGAAAAAAAGAAAATTCTCTTGGTTTCATCTAATCTTATAGCTATATATCTATCATCTTACTCTCAAAAATCGTAATTCCCATGTCATTCTTTCACTTTTTCAGCTAACTTTTCTTGCAACGAGTCTGACTGCATGCTGAACACTGAACATTGAACAGTGAATCATCTATCAATCATCCTATGGTTAATTATTGTCACAACTTTCATTATCCATCGATTTTTTTTTTTCCTGAAATATAAATTTTCACTTTTGATTTGTCATCAAGCTCAATGCAGTTATAAGTGCTCGCTATCTCTGTCATTGTTGGACTAATTGTCGCGAAAAGCATTGCTAATATTTTTTTGTCAAGTAATAGTCTCAAAACTTTCCATCTGATCCCTATTCATTCATTCATTCATTCATATATCTTTCAATCACACTCAAAACTGTGTTTTCAGCATCGCTGTTTAGATGCTTGGGAATCCTCTCCCCTCAATGAAACCAAGCTCTCTCATTATGTTTTTGTTTTTTTGTTTTATTATTGTTTTACTTACACGTGAACCAATTAATCATCGTATAAAATGTCATAGATGTAGCTTTCCACCACCAAATTATTGCAATGACGATCGAAGCGGCAAATGTCACTCCTACTCTCCTAGTGGGGAAAAAAAGTTAATAGAAACTTTTTACAATATATATATATATATATATATATTGAACATATATATTTGGTTCTGTGTGTTATAGCTTATTTTGCTTAAGAATAAACTAATAAAAATACAAAGATTGTAGAAAATTTTACATTAAAAAAGTAATGAAAAAACATGAAAAAACAAGAAAAAAGTACAAGTGGACAAATTATGGGGATAGAGTAGAACAATACTTTTGAGGAAAGTATTTCATGAGGTGCATGAACATCAAGCCTACTATGCATCTTTTCATCCATTTGAGCAGGCTTATAATTAAGAATACTTAAGTCATTAATTGTTTAAGTTTAATATTGGTTTGTAAAATTTAGAATAACTTGTTAAAAAATATCTAAGAAGAACCATCCCAAAGGAGCATTCTATCTTGATGATACTAATATCTTCACTGACTTTTTTACATCATTTTTATGTGTTTTTGTTTTGTGGTGAGTGCATTTGAACACTCTTAAATATTATGTTGTTTATCTATTCTATCTCCAAAATCTAGCCAAACATATTACTATATCAAAATCTAGAGCAGCAATTTGATATATGAAAGATATATAATACCCTTATAACCTAGGGCATTTTTCACAGCTTTTCCCTTACAACGATGAGGAATTGGCTTTGAGTAAGACATATTTGACTCACAAATCCTTTGGACAGAGAAGTCCCAACAAAGCATAAGCAGCTTTTGTTTCCCCCAAGTGCAGTAAGTTGTTTATTATTTAAATATAGTACAGTAATGTACTGAGAAAGTACTACTACTATCGAGTAAATTTTATATATATATATATATATATAGAGTCGAGCTTGAGCCTTGAGCACTTTAGCTAGTTTTACAGGCCTATTAATAAGTTGGGACAAAAAAATTGTAACCTAATGATTGAGGTAATATGGAGATCAGAATACCCATGAGTGATGGTCTCCCCCACTCAACTCCATCCACGATAGCAATTGAAATTTGGAAAAAAAGAAATTGTCATTGTTATTACATTACTTTCTCCGCATAAAAAAAAAACCTATTATGCCTAGACCATTGCGAGTTTTGGCAGCACCTGATTCCCACTTAGATCTTTTTTTTTTTTTTTTTTTTTTTTTTTTTTTTTTTTAATTTGAATAATTTTTTTGATAATTACATGGTTGAGAGTAGAGGAATTTGAACTTTATATATAATAAGTAAACTACAAGGTTCTTAGTATTTTTTTTATATAAAAATTATGGTTAAATAAATGGTTGATTTTCACTTAACATATTTATCTTAAATTGATATTAAATATTGATAATTTGAAAAAGTTACTCTATAGTTTATAGGATCACTTAATCGTAAAATTCTTAAAATTCAAATAATTTTATGATTAAATGAACAATTCCGTGTGTTTTTTAAGTTCAATACTTACAACAAAAAAAAGAAAAATGATTTAAACCGTATATATATATATATATATATCAAAGGATATCAATTGAGTTACAAAACTCTTAATAATAGTTCAAATTTTAACACATCATAAATATCTTAAATGGTTACCCAAAAAAAAAAAATCATTTTCTTTTAAAATACTAATAACATTACAACATTTGAGTCATTCCTTTAACCATAATTCGACTAGGAGATGAGAAAATAATGGATAAAATATTCCTTCCTTGCATATATTTGAGAATTAATATTTAATAGTAAACAATAAATTTATAATTATTTTATTTGTATTTCTATTTTATAAACTCCTAAATATAAAAATATGAAAAATTGTTATTCGTTTTAATTTGAACCCAACATTAAATAATTTTTTACTTACAAATAATTGTAAAAAATAACTCATCATTTAAAATTTGTTGTGACATATTATTTTTCAAAAAATATACACATGAACAAAAATAATAATAATAATATACCGTTGGATTTGATCCCATCCTACTAAATTTAATAATTTTAATTTTCACAGTAGAGTTTAATCCGACTAACAAAAAAGCATATCCATCAGAAGTGGGGTAAAAAATAAACAGTGTTATAAGTTGGGGCCGACCAAAACAAAAGTTAAAAACGACAGCCCCACGTGGATCTCTGTGGTGTGATTGGCGAAATCCAAAGGGGTCCCATGCACTCCCTTTCTCTTCTCTTTTTTTTGGTTGTATTAAAAGAAAGTGAGGTGTGAGTGACCCCTTAGAGAACACGTCAGGTCAACGCTGGTGCTTGCCACGTGTCAAGATCCTAGGCGCGGTCCCCCTTTAAGAAATATTTCTTTTACCGGATTCCACGCTTCTAGGGAACCGTGCACGGACCCTACACCTACAGACAGACCTATCCCATGCTTACGTCGGTATGTCTCCTTCCTTCCTTCCTTACTCAACTCCTATCCTCGCCGATTTCCTCTTTTTTCTTTTTAACATAATTTCATAATTCAAGTTGTAAAATTTAAATTCTAGATATTTAGATTTAGTGTTCTTCAATTCAGAAGCGGATGATGAAAGTTAAAACTATCTAAATATATATATATTTAAATTGAAAACACTATTTTTTTTTTCCCAAAAAAAAAATTGAAAACACTATGGCTAGTTGAACTTCCATTATTTTTTTTATGAAAAGAAAATAGGAAAGAAATATAGTGAAAATATAAAGTAAATTGCATTTTAGTAATTATTTTTTCAATTATATTTATATTAAAGGTCCGTTTGGATACAGTTGAAAACTGAAAACTGAAAATACCGTAACAAAATAATTTTTAAATGTGTAAATAGTACCGTAGGACTTATTTTTAATAAAAAAGTTACTGAAAAGTGAAGTTTGTGGATCTTGTGAACAGTGCACAGGACCCATTAGTATGCATTGTTTATGGAAAAAGTCAACAATCACAGCTTAAAAAAAAAAAAAAAAAAAGTGAAACGCCTAAAATGCAAATATAGCTCATTTTCATCTGAATCTAAATGCTACCTAAGCATCTCCAACCGTGTAGGAATTTTCTCACCAAGTTAAAAGGGCAAAGGTTTTTTATTTTTTAACTATATACTTTTTCAAATATATTTTTTTACAAATTTTATAGTGTTTTTCTATTTTTTTAAATATAATTTTTATTCTTTCTTAAAAAAAATTTACTCATTCCTTCAAATACACTTTTTATTATTTCTCATAGTCATTCTTATCAAAATTTCTCATCCAAACACAATTTGAAGCAAAATAATATCTTTCTAGCCTTAAGTTTCACTGCAAACTATGAGGGAGAAAAAAAAAACACACACACACACTTTAAATATTTCTATTTGTTTTTCTATTTTATAAAAGGACATTTTTTATGAAGATTTGAATTGACCTTTTGTCTTTTTTTTTTTTTTTTTTTTTTCATAATTTAAGAAAATGGTAAATTAGAATTTACTCACTTGGTTTGACTAAAATTTAAGTTGCCTACATGTGGTTTGAAATTTAACATTTTTCCCTCTTGAGATCTGACTGAAATTTAAGTTGCCTATTTAGCTCTATTTTTAACAAAGAATAGTTACGAAACTCTAATTGAGCTAACCTCATGTGGGTAAAATGTCAAATTTCAAACCACATGTAGGTAACTTAAATTTTAGCCAAATCACAGATAAATAAGTTATAATTTCCCCTTAAGAAAAACCTTAATTTTATATTCACTATGAAAAGGAGTGTTTATTTTAAATTTATGGATGCAATGGAGTATCTGTTAATACAATTCCAATCAACACAAAACGTTATGGACTTTATCCTATGATGTAAAATCTCACAAATTCACTCTATAGCTCCAATTTTATTAATTGTCTCGGAAGGGACAAAACTCTAGTAAATTATCCTATAGTCACTCTTCAATTTTTTATTTTTTTATTTTTTTGCCTAATAACTTTTCAATTTAAAGAGAGAGAGAGAGAGAGAGAGAGAGAGAGAGAAAAGAAAAAAAGAAAAAAGAACTAGTTGATTTTTAGAGAAATAATCATTGGCAAAACAATGCCAATAAAGTTTTACGGCCTAAAGTGCAAAACGTGGTAGAATATATGGTTGCCCAATCACTTTCTTTATGATGACAGAAAGGAGAAATTTTGAAAACATGCTGCCTGCCATTTGGTGAGCATGAGCACAATTCGTTACCAAGTTTTTACAAATAGGGGAAAAAAAACAAAAACTTATGAATGTATTTAAATTTTTAACTAAAATATACGTATGTAACTATTCTTTATATGTCAAAAAGTGTCTCTTATGTATATTGATTTTACTGTAGAAGATAAGATGGTAATTGGCCGTAGCTAGGTTCATAATATATGTTTACATTTAAATAACAAGTCTTATCACTTGGCCAAATAGTTGTTAGGTTAGGATAGGGATCATTTAATTTTAAGCTGTTATTATTATTATTTGTTAGAAATAAAGTCTAATTGGAATGTGTAAAATTTGGGCAATGAAAAGGTTATTTGGGATGTGTAAAGGTTGGAATGTGTAAAGCCTATAGGGGAGATGAATGTCCATAATTGTACTCATTATTACAATCTTATTTTATAAACTCTACAAGCATTCTAAGGTCCTATATATATATATGTAAGATTTCTTTACTGTTAATGTACACATCTAAAAGAGATCAAAAGAATTGTGGATGACCACTTGAATATAACAGTTTATCAATATATATTTCTTGTTTCTTTTACTTTGTTTTATATATTTCTATCATTTCATAACACATTATCAGCACGAGTTTCTACCCAATTTTGGAAAGGATCCCATTGTTCTTCAAACATCAAAAATTATTTGTGTAGTTCTCTTAACTCACTGTAAGTTTTCTTTTTAAAGAATTAGTAATTATTCTATTTGTTTGTCTTTATGTTTTATGCTCATAATTTTCGTGATTTTTAATTGATTAAAATTTTATGAGATTCACATTTAATTGATTAAAAATATTTGTTAAAAATGATTTGTGATAAAGCAACTTAATAATAGTTATATGTACCGTGTATGAATCAACTTTGAATATATATGTCTATGTAGCATTCTTTCATTAGAATTTTGTATGATAAAAATATTTGTTTATTTAATTACTTACGTAATTATATATTTGATATAAACGTCAAACCTTACAAAGCTTGAATTTGTTGCCCTTGACATCTTAGGCAATAATTCCTTATCATGGATCCTTGATACTGAGATTCATCTGGAAGCAATGAATCTTGATGAGATCTATGTTGATGTAATAAATCCTGAAGATATTATTATGGATGGCAACAGAGTATCCCAAAAGGATTGTTCAAAAACAATAATTTTTATTTGTTATTATTTACATAAAAACTAAGTACTTTACAATAAAAGACCACTTAGGAAAATCATAAGTTCTAGAAGAATTTGATCATCCTAAAAGCTCAGTATGACTAAAGTTGTAATAAACTAAAGGTGCAAGTGAGTTAATCTAGCACTTTAATATCAACCTACAATTAAAATTATGTAATAGAAGACACATATATCATGTTTCAAATGTGCTCCTGCAGTAGCAATATTGAATGCATATGTTCATAAAGTATTATGAACTAATGTTTTATCTTCTAGTGGTTAAACAAAATAATGAGCTGTTGCTGAAAACCATCAAAGGGTCATGAAAATAAGTGTTATAGGTGTGAAATGGAAGGTCATTGGTCACGTACCTGTCATACTCCTAAACATTTGGTAGATTTGTACCAAGCCTTCACAAAAGAAAAGGGAAAGGGAATTGGAACAAACTTTGCTAATCATAATGATCCTGAAGATACTATGAATTATATTGATTTTTCCAAATGGATTGGATATGACTCATCATGATGTCTTTGATTTTTTTGAGGATGTTGATGGAAAATTTGATAATTTAATTGGTGATCGAAAAGTCTATACCAATTAATTATTTTTCTTTCATTATATTATGGCATTGAAATAAGTATTTTTATTTTGATATGTTTTATTTATATTTAAAGTAATAAAGTTTAATTTATATTTTGCATATGTGAAGATGCATGGGTCATACTAGTAAAATCAATTCCAAGATGAATAAAGAGATTTTTGTCTAGCAGACAGTGCAACAACTCAAATGATCCTTAAAGATAAAAAAAATATTTTCAAATTTTAAAATTATGCAAAGTCAATGTCAATACTATATTAGGTTCATCAAGCTTAATTGAAGGCTCTAGAAGAGCAATTATCATGTTGCCAAATGACACAAAACTTTGTATTGATGATGTTTTGTATTCTTCTAAATCAAGCAGAAATTCACTCAGCTTTAAGGATATACGTTATAATAGTTATCATATTAAAACCAATAACGAAGGCAGTGAAGAATTCCTTTATATTACTTCAATAGTATTGGGCCAGAAGCTCATATTAGAAAAATTGCATATTTTCTCTTCTGGGTTATATTATACTACAATGAGAACAATTGAAACAAATGTTGCAATACACCAGAAGTGTTCAGACCCAAAAGTTTTTATGCTTTGGCATGATCGTCTTGGACATCCAGGATCAATAATAATGCATCGAATTATTGAAAACTCTCATGGACATCCCTTAAAGAACCAGAAGATTCTTTTATCTAATAATTATCCATGTAGTGCATGTTCTAAAGGTAAATTAATTACCAAACCATCACATTCAAAGATTGTTGTTGAGTGTCCATCTTTCTTAGAAAGAATTCAGGGTGATATATGTGGACCAATACACCCACCTTGTGGTCCATTCAAGTATTTTATGGTTTTAATTGATGCATCAACCAGATAGTCACATGTATGTTTACTTTCTACTAGAAATGTTGCATTTGCTAGGCTTCTTGCTCAAATAATTAGGTTGTGAGCACAATTTGATTATCCAATTAGGAAAATGTGTTTAGATAATGCTGGTGAATTTACATCTCAAGCTTTTGATGACTATTGGATGTCAATTGGAATTGATGTTGAATAGCTTGTTGCCCATACACATACTCAAAATGGTTTAGCTGAATCACTTATCAAGAGATTTCAAATTATTGCTTGACCTTTACTTATGAAATCAAAATTACTAGTTTCTGCTTGGGGTCATGCTATTTTACATGTTGCATCATTAGTTCGCATTAGGCCAACTGCTTATCATAAATTCTCACCATTACAACTTGTACTTGGCCAACAACCAAATATTTTTCACTTGTGCACATTTGGTTGTGCTGTATACGTACCTACTGTACCCTCACAACGCACTAAGATAGGTCCTCAACGTAGACTTGAAATTTATACGGGTTTTGATTTTCCATCTATCATTAGATATCTTGAACCTCTAATTGGTGATGTTTTTAAGGCACATTTTGAAGATTGTCATTTTAATGAAACAATCTTCCCACCATTAGGGGGAGAAAAGTCGTTGCCTAAAGCACGACGTGAGATTACTTGGAATGTTTAGATGTTGTCTCATCTTGATCTTCATACAAATCAATGTGAACTGGAAGTTCAAAAGATTATTCATTTGCAAGGAATTGCAAATCAATTATCGGATGTATTCACCGACAATAAGAAAATAGTGAAATCTCACATTCCAGCTGCTAATACTCCAACACAGATTGAAGTCCCTGTAGGACAATCAGTTAATACAGTAGCAAATGAATCAAAGCCACACTTGAAGCATGGAAGACCTATCGGTGTTAAAGATAGAAATTCCCCGGAAGAGAAAAGTACAAGAAAGACAAGTTGCAGCCCATAAAGATGCTATACCCAGGAAACAGGTTACAAAAATAATTGATCTATCCAAAACTTATAAACAAAAATCTCCTAAAAATAAACCTCTTGAAGAGTTATCCCCTGAAGAGGATCAGGTACTTGAAAATAACGAGATCTCGATACATTATGTACATACAGGAGAAATATGGGATAGAAATAAAATTGTTGTCGACAACATATTTTCATATAAAGTTGCCCTTGATATTACCAGAAGTAATGATAATGAATATAAACTACAAACCGTTGATGAATGTCAACGTAGAAATGATTGGCCAATGTAGAAAGAGGCAATTCAAGCATAATTAAATTCACTAAGTAAACGTGAAATTTTTGGACCTGTAGTCTGAACACCTAAAGGTGTAATGCCTGTTGGATACAAATGGGTATTTGTACGTAAATGAAATTAGAAAAATGAAATTATAAGGTACAAAGCGCGACTTGTAGCACAAGGTTTCTCGCAGAGACTTGGTATTGATTATGAAGAAACATATGCTCTTGTAATGGACGCAATTACTTTCAGATTTTTGATTAGTTTGGTAGTAAAAGAAAATTTGGATATGCGATTAATGAATGTTGTTACAGCATATCTGTATGGATCATTAGATAATGATATCTACATGAAAATCCTTGAAGGATATAAAATGCTTGAAACATATAATCCTACATCTCGAAGTATGTATTCTATCAAGTTACAAAGATCCTTATATGGGTTAAAACAATCCGGACGCATGTGGTATAATCGCCTCAGTGAATATCTTTTGAAAGAAGGATTTGAGAATAATCCAATTTATCCATATGTTTTTATAAAAAAAAAAAAAACAGAATCTGGATTTGCTATTGTTGCAATATATGTTGATGATTTAAATCTTGTAAGGACTCTAGAAGAGTTAACAAAAACAACAAATTGTTTAAAGAATGAATTTGAGACGAAAGATCTTGGTAAGACAAAATTTTGTCTTGGCCTGCAAATTGAACATCTTCCAAATGGAATTCTTGTTCATCAATCAACATACACAGAAAAAGTCCTGAAGCAATTTTACATGAATAAAGTTCATCCTTTGAGCACTCCAATGGTGGGTCGGTCACTTGATGTTAAGAAAGATTTGTTTTGATCACAAGAAGATGATGAAGAAACTCTTGGTCCTGAAGTACCATATCTTAGTGCAATTGGTACTTTGATGTATCTTGCAAATTACACATGACCTGATATAGCATTTGCAGTTAATTTACTAGCAAGGTATAGTTCTGCACCAACTCGAAGACATTAGAATGGAATTAAACATATTTTACATTATTTTCGTGGGACTACTGATTTGGGATTATTTTATCCAAATAGATCAAAACCACAGTTAGTTGGATATGCTGATGCAGGTTGTCTTTTTGATCCACACAAAGGCCGATCACAAACAGGATATTTATTTACTTATGGACATACTGCTATTTCATGGAGATCTGTTAAGCAAACAATTTCTGCTACTTCCTCAAATCATGCAGAGATTATTGCAATTCATGAATCGAGTCGTGAATGTTTTTGGTTGAGATCGGTAATTCAACATATTCGTGAGAACTGTGGATTATCATCAATCATAAAAAGTCCAACGATATTATATGAAGATATTGCTGCTTGTATCACTCAAATTAGGGGAGGATATATTAAGGGTGATAGAAACAAGCATATTGCACCAAAATTCTTTTATACACATGAGCTCTAGAAGAGTGGCGATATTGATGTCAAGCAGATATGATCATGTGATAATTTGGCCGATATGTTCACTCAAAGTGTAAGAAGATGGTGCACAACATTGGTATGCATCGACTTAAGGATATTCGATATACTCATGAGGGGGAGTAAAGTTTCTAAAAAATGTGTGCTGATTGTACTCTTTTTCTTTTGCTAAGGTTTTTTTCCATTGGGTTTTCCTTTGCAAGGTTTTAATGAGGCAATCTTAAGGCACTAAAAGATATACAAGAATATTGTACTCTTTTTCCTTAGCCAAAATTTTTTCCCACAGGGTTTTTATTTGGCAAGGTTTTAACGAGGCATATTCTTAGAAAGCGGTCATCCAAGGGGGAGTGTTAGAAATAAAGTCTGATTGGAATGTGTAAAGTTTGGGCAATGAAAAGATTATTAGGGATGTGTAAAGGTTGGAATGTGTAAAGCCTAAAGGGGAGATGAATATCCATAATTGTACTCATTATTACAATCTTATCTCATAAACTCTACAAGCATTCTAAGGTCCTATATATATGTAAGATTTCTTTACTGTTAATGTACATATCTAAAAGAGATCAAAAGAATTGTGGATGACCACTTGAATATAACAGTTTATCAATATATATTTCTTGTTTCTTTTATTTTGTTTTATATATTTCTATCATTTCACAACATTATTATTATTATTATTATTATTATTATTATACAAGATAAAATTTATACTCTATCCTAATCTAAATATATATGTGTGTGAAGTTTCCTCCTAGAGACTTGAACTCCAGCCCTTGCCTCCCACACCCCACAAGCACTTATACTTGTGAAGTGACCACCACACCAAGAGTGCATGGTAGTTTTTATTAAGTTGTTGTTTTCTTTAGAGGTTTTATTAGTTTTTATTAATATTTTGGAGGTTTCGTTTCCTTTAAAGAAAACCATTCTTAGCTTTCCATTTTGTAGACTCAACATTAATCTTTTTCCTTACCCTAATTCCAATCAAGAATCAAGATAGGTAGGAGAGGTAGACAGAGAATGAGAGGTGTGTGTACAAATTGAATGTATCAACTTGGTATCAGAGCTAGGGATGGATGTGCAAGTAATGAAGACTACCTTAAGTCGGTTCAACCTCCAAGAGAAACAAGAATAAAAGAGAACTAAGAGTGAGAGAGAGAACTTTAAAGGGAAAAGAGAGAAAAAAAATACTTCAGTTTTCTTATTATGACTTCAATTAATTACAAGAGTGTTTACATAGATTACCAAGCTTGATCACTAATGGTTGGCCAATTTAGCATGTGCTAAAGGTGTGGAATTACAATAGTACATGCTAAAGGTTTGGAATTACAATTAGTAAATGTTAATCAATCTATACCAACTAAAATCAAACAACTAATTAAGATAATTCACACGTGCTAAAAACAACCAACTTCCCTAACTAACTATAAAACATGTGATCAATTCAATTCTACTCATGCTCATGCTTAACCGATTAGGTTTCTTGTTAGGAATATAAACACATTAGGGAGTTTTTTTGAGTAATTAATATAACCTATAGAAACACACTTAACGTAAAAGGTCTAAGCTTGATGGGTATATGCTAAATTATGTTTTATTAACTTCACTCACACATGTATACCCAACAATCTCCCTCTCACATATGAATCTCTACCTCTTTGTGGGCTTCAAGACCTCTTCGTGAGCCTTGAATGAGTCCTACATACTCTCCCTTGCCTTATAGGCCTTTTTCATCATCAACGCGTCATCATGGGCCTCCTGTTTGCCATCCATGAGAACCACGTGTCAACCCTGCACGTACATCCATGGAAACCCCCTACGTCCATATCCATGGGAATCTCGTGTCACACCGTTATTTAGCATCATTAGCAACACTCCTTTGTAGGGTCTTTTCCCAAGATCGTTTGTGTGGTGTGGTGCCCAAACCTGGGAGTGATGCTTTCAGGGACAAAGGACTTAAGCTCCCAATTTACTTGTTGGTGGGTTTCCTTGCACTCTTACGGATAGTTGCCTCAAACGCTGCCTTGACAGTCCAACCTCTTTTACTTACGTGATTCTAGCCCAATCCTTACCTACCCTCTAGTTTTTCTTCTCCCTTTCTTTTAACTTGCCCTCACCTTCCTTTTATCTCTCCCTTTTTTCCCTTTTGAACCCCCTCACTATTCATCTTCCCTCCCCTTTTATAGTCTCTCCTTAATGGGGGTTCAAATAATTACTTTTTCTTCATTTCCTATGTAATCCCATTTCTGCCTAGAATCCCAAGGAAAAATCATTCCTTTTGAGGATTCTCTTGAAACTTGTTCCAAACGCCAAATCGCGTTTGGTAACGAACTTCCCAAAGGCACTAATAGTACTTAGGGACCGACCTGAATTTGTTCGTCCCCTCATCAGCTTCCCCTTGGCTTATTAGTCGGTATTGGGCCTAACCTATCCCGGACACAATAGGACTTCCTTGAATGTCAATCTTTGAACCCTTGCACACTTGTCATTAGGCTGGGCCTATCCCTACAATATCGGGCCAGTTTTTGTTTCCCGGGATAGCCTTTGTTACCCGAGCCAGCCTTGGGCCTTGGTTACATGGGCTATTCCTGGTTACTTGAGCCTAAGCCCCTATATGTGGGCTTAGGCCTTTTGGGTTAAATTGTATCTTTATATGCTATATGAATTATTTAAGGAAACTCTCCAATGTGTTTATCTCCCTAATAGTTCAAACATGTGCACGATGGTTGACCATAATGAGTTTCAAACGACTGATTAGAAATCTGTCACAATAGAGTCGAATATATATATATATATATAATTTTTTTTTTTTTTTTATAAATTCCAACATTTGATTATCACTTCCGACAATAATAACAGTAAGGGATCTTTGAAAATTTTAAATGGGTTTAGGAAAAAATCAGGTCTAAACTTTTTGAAAAGGTTTTGCATCTAACACCTTAAGTACCCGAAATAATCAGGTCTAAAATATCTTTATTATTAATTTTATTTAATAAAACTAGGGTTTATATAATACTTTAGGTAGATTTTTGTTTCATTATTAGACTTAAAGTTAAGTGATATGAAATAATCTAAAACATTACATTGGATTTTTAGTATTTTCTTAATTAGTGCTTTGAACAATAGTTTTTGATAATGTTTATATTGTATTATAAATACGGTAAATTTAGTGTAAAGTGAATACTAATTCTTAAATTTAATTAAATAGTATTTTGGGTGCCCAATTTTGTGTTAACCCAACTTGATCTATTCACCCATTGCATTGTAAGATGCACGGGTGGGTTAGAAATTTTCAAACATAAATGGTAAAACTTTGGGAATTGTAAAAATTTAATAAGATTTGGTATTTAAAAATATTTAAAGAGTTTATACCTAGTAAAAAATTAGACCCAAACTCGTTAACCTACCCGACCGCTGAATAAAAAAATAAGGTAAGGGTTATAAGAATAGAAACCCATTTTAATTCGATAAGTTTCTAACTCATACCCAATTTTTGGGTTTTGTTGTGGTTTACCTGGGAATAAATAAATTGTGTTAAGATCTATTTTTACCCACTACACCTATCATTACTACTTTTCATATTGCCACCATCATTATCACTAATATCATCATTGTCATTACCGCTATTGCTGTCACTACTACTATCAATACTCTCATTGCCACTATTACAACCATCATCACCACCGTCGTCATTACTATAACTATCGCTAGCACCATTACCATCACCACTACCCACAGTTGTTGTGAGCACCACCACTAACCGTTGCCACCACTAACCGTTGGCATTACCATTTTACCACTACCATTGTCACCGCCGTCACCACCAAAATAAGGATACAATCATTATCATCATTGTTGCAACTACTATAATGCTTAATTTTTTAATTTTTAGATATTGGTCAATAATTGGTGCAATGTAAATTGTGAAGTCTCAAAAATTTATATGGCAATATTAGAAGAAGAAAGACTACGATTTTTTTTTTTTTTTTTTATCTACATATATTATACATTAAATTTATCCAAATAATCAAAAATTAAATTAATATGATTGAAATTTCCCCATTTTAAATGACATCATTTTGAAAATTCTTCATTCTAACACAAGGAAAATTTAGTTTGTCATTATACTACGGTGACTCTTTTCTTTACCATACATTTGAAAGAATATTGTTCACAGCAAAATATATTTTTATGTTAAGAAGAAGAAAACAGTTGTGTTTGTTCTCTAAAATTGTCATTTTCAACTAAAAGAACTTAGCTAATTAACTCCTAACTTTCCTAATGAACTATTAATTTAAAGCACTCCTTTGCCATGGTTCGGAAAATTGTATAGCAATTTCCTCATACAGATAAATCATGTTCAATAATGTAAAAAAAAAAAAAAAAATCATAATGTTAATATTATCTCTATTTTATTTTTAGATAATTCGATAGTTACAACAATCGGAATAAAATATTCAAACCTTAGGTTTACCTTATAAAAAGGAACAAGTAATGCCACCGAATTACCAAACCCTTGACAACATACTATAAGAATCATAATACTAATTTTAAGATGAATTTGGGAATTCATTAAGGTTGTGTTTAGTTGGCATGAATTTAAAGTGAGAATTCAAAATTCTTAGAAGATACTAGAATTATGAGTGTTCTGTTAACTAATATTATGGGAGTTTGAAAATTGTAAGGATATATCAATTCCCACAATTCATGTGATTCTAAAATCTTACCTAGATGTTAAGAATTTTAATCACCTGCCTCCTGCATAGAATTGTAACAAATCACTCCTAAAACTAGTTAACATTCTATGGTAGGTATGACCTACCATAATGACCAAGTGAATTGTTTACCCACCATTAAACCTTTTTTCTTTTAAAAAATCCCATGAAACTTATATTAAAGTCCAAGATTTCTACAATGAGTTTCTTAGATCCTACCAAGTACTAAGATTTAATTTCTCAAAAATTCAAGTAGTCATGACTCATGAATATAAACTCACAAGAATCTTAAATTCTCAAAATTTAAATAAATAAAAATCTTACCAACCAAATAGGCCCTTATGAACTTCTATCCTCCTCTTTTAATTCACAAGTTGCTTCTCATAAGACCCCAACTTCAATTTCTTGTAAGCATTGTCAAATGGTTGAGAATATAGCACCGAAGTTATAAGTACATAAACAATTTTATGAGAGATTGGGGGGTGGGGGGGTTTATTAAACTACCATTTCAACTCTAGCAACCACGAAAGTTCATAGTTGAAGTTGCTTTCAAATGTCTACTGATTACAAACCCATCCAAATATCTCCCTTATCATCAATGTCAGACAATCAAGAAGCATTATGCTATTGAAATGATAGTATCTGAACAGAGTAAGTTAATACTTAATTGGTAAGTGGTAAGATTGGACATAAATGCTACACTGGCCTGAACCTCACAGGCTCACACTATGAGAAGACAACTAGATTAGATGGTTTTTGTCACTCAATTCCACCTTCTTTTTAACCATTGAACTTTAAACATAACTTTCAATCATGTTGTGAAAAAGGATTCCAGTTGTACTCTTGACAATATCCAGTTTATGTCTGCCAGATTTTTTTTCTTTACACCACGAAACTATTGGGGATCACCAAAATGGTATCTTCATTTTTTTCCTTTCACACTAGTAGTGTACTTACATTTTTTCCTTTCACATTAGTAGTGTTCTAGTCTTTTGATGTAAGACGATTTCACTCCATTTTCATTTTCATAATACATTCCAAAAATCTTATTAATCAATATTGTGATGAATAAAAGTTGAAATCTCTAAATTCATGATACATCTTTCAAGTCTATTGAGCTTTCCACCTGGGTGTCTCATAGACTAACCAAATCTTTATAGTTTTGACTCTGCTATTTTATTTATTTATTTATTTTCAATATTTCTTTTGCAAGAGCATTTGACTGTATACTAGGCTGGATGGTCCACTGGTCCCATGAAACTTTATGTGAAATAACACCACTAATTTAAACCGTTTGTGTGTCCAATAGTGGGAGAGCAGGGCAAGACTAAGGCCAACTGACCAAATATTCAAATCCAATGTAATTTTTTCTTTACCTTTTGTAAAAGGGATTTGTTAACAAGCACCGAACCGGTGCTTGATAAGGTGAAAAATGACAAAAAAAATTGTTAGAAAAAATTCAAAAAAAAGCCTATATAGCACTTAAAAAGTTAGAAATTTGACATAAAGGTAAATGAAGACAAAAACTTTTGTCAGAAAAAATACAAAATTATTGTTGTTAACAGCACCTCAAGGTGCCCGTTAACACAACCCTTTGTAAAATTACCAAAAACATGTATGGTAAAAATATGTGGTCCTACATTATCAATGACCAAATTCATCTCTGACTGCATCTGTATGGCGTGGAATAGACGTGAACATATTGATATTGTGTCCCTTTGGATGCGTATCGAAAAATCAGAAGACAAAGACATCACATATGACGTGATACAAGAACACAAACAACCAAAAAAAAAAGGGACCTTATCTTCAAGCAAAAGTGCTTTCAAAGTTATTTTTGGTTTTTGTTTTTTGTTCTTTCTATCTGCAACCTGAAAAAATTGTCTCTATGTTTTTTTCTGGGATTGTCTTGGGAGGCACTACGTACTTACTGTAGACTAATTTGTCTGGCAGAGAGTTGAAAACATTTTCTGAATTTAAAAACTGCTTTTGTTTGTTTTCTGATACAAAGGGATACAGGGAAATAGCATTCTGACTCTACCTTATCTGTCCTTCCACTTCAATACAAAACTTTCTTGGCCTGAATCGCCAGTTCTTGTCTTTTGACAGCTTCACCTTGTGCTGATTCCCGCCTACGCTTAGTATTGATTTCATCGCCGGAACTGAGATTTTGGCTGAGGTCCCACCATTCTAGAAATACTTTTTTTTTAATTTTCCCCTGAATATACATGGGTGGATTTATACTATAGTTTATACGTTTCGGTTTGATTTGGAAGATGGAAAAGTGAGAATAATTTGTCCATTTCTTTTTATTATAAAGTTTTTTATCATATGTTTGGATGGAAGAATGAAAAAGTGAAATTTACTATTATGCCTTCATAAGTAAACAAGATAAAAGAGAAAAATATAAAAAAAATGGTAGGTGGCTAATATTATAAAGAATGACATTTACGTCATTTTACGGCAAAAATAATTTTCTCCTCTATTTTTACTCAAATTTAGAGAGATTCAATTTTGGTGGATTTGAGTAGAAAACACTACCACTTATTTTTTCTTCAATTTTTTGCCTTTCCCAAATAAGGGAAAATGCCACTTTTCTCCCAATTTTCCAACCATCCGATTTTTACCATAATCAAAAACTACCTTAAAGTCATTTTAGTGTGAGGGTAAGTGGGTAACAAAATTTTTTTACTTTTTAGAACAATGTTGAGTCACTTTTAAAATTACTTTTATTGTCAGTAATCGCTAATCACAACATACCATCATAATATATATATATATATATATATTTGGTGATAAATTAATGTGTCCTTAACCTTAGGTTTTGATAAGTTTAGAAACACAACTTGTTCCAAAACATTTTGTGAGTGGTGAATAAAGACGATGTTAAAGGTGGTTCACATGAGAGTGATTTTTTACGCTAATTACACTTTTCCACTCGAAACTATCATCACCGATTACACTTAAACCCTTGAACTATCAAATTACACTTTGACCTCGTAAAGTTATAATTCTATTTCAGTGTCCCTTACCGTTTGTTTTGATGTTAATTTTGATAGAATTTAGTATTAAAAGACCAATTTATCCCTCTACAAAAAGATTACTAAAAGATAAATTTGTCTTTCAATACTAACTTTTGTTAGAGTTAACAATAAAACAAACAACATGAGGTTAAGTATAATGTATTTTTGAACTTGGGGGTCGATCATGAATTTCGATAGTTTAGGGGTGAAGTGTAATGGGTGATAATTTAGGATAGAAAATTATAATTTTCCTTTTTTACTTCTTAAAACTTGCTATCTCAACAAATTGTGAAAGAAGTAATGACTTATGTCTATAGTAAAAGATTTTTGTTTTAAGATATATGCAATTTAGAAAAATTCATTGGTATATTTTAATAAATTGATCTTAATATATTTTACAACTATTGAGGGAAATAATAAGTTTATTTATTTATTTTTAATTTTAAGAACATAGCAGGAGGATAGGAGAATAACTATGATTGGAAGAATATCACTTCATACCAAACTTTGTATCCTAAGACTTATTGTATTATTGTAAGCAATTTGGCTTCAACATTGCAGCATACTTGGTCAAGGTTGAATATAAAATCTAGATTTTGACCTAAAGATTTTTTTAAAAAGGGAATCCCAAGATCTGGTGCATGAGAGTGCAGACATATTTCTATTTTTTAAATTCCGCTTGGAAATGGTCATAGACCTCAAATAGTGTCTATAATATGATCCCACCACATCCCTTTTATTTTCTTGAATGGCTCTAATTTTATTTATAGCCATCTCATAATTTTATCAATAGCCATCTCTAATAAGACTAATAAGCCCTAATTTCTGGACCAACCAAGCACATGCAAGGCTGCATGATTTGTTCCAATGAAAAGGGAATAGCTTTATTAAATTCATATGCTTGATCAATAAATAGAATCCCCATATGTTGATAAATGTTGATATAGTTTGATAAATTGGTCTTCATCTTTTTTCTATTTGCAACATGGTTAGACTTTATTTTATTGGTCACTTGACATTAACATACAAGGGGAAAGCTATGTTCCGACCAAAAGAAAAAGATGCTTCTATTTCATAATATAGTAATATAGTTTAATTGCATAGAGAGAGAGAGTTTTTGTCTTGTGGACAACTCACTAAACAAATGGATTAATTTATCTTTATGGGACTGTGATATATTCTTAGACTAACTCAATTACTGTTCGAAAAGTTGGTGTCCTTTTCTTGAAAATTATAGAAAAAGATAGGAGTTCAGAGGAGCTGGCTCTCTTGCTGCCGTTTTAGTAAGTTTAGATAACCCATGAAACTTCGGTGGTCATGATTCATTCCAAGAATTAAGAATCAAATTCCCATGAAACGTGATGATTATTGCAAGAAACAATAGCTGAACAACTGGAAAAAAAGTAAAAAAAAAAGAAGAAAAGCTTTCCTTGAACCAGGAACTGTTTTTGTACACAGGCTACTTCAGAGTCTCTATGCATACTAGACAAAGACTAAAATATTCAAAGAAAAAAAGAAGAGGAGGGTAACATAAAAACATGGGTTTAACCTAAAAAAGGATAAATTAACTTTTTTCCTAAAACATCACAAAAACAGTTCTAAATTAACTACTTGGTCTCGGTCTTGGCCACAGTCCCTCATTCCCTTTAATCTCCATTATTCCATTTTTTGTGTCCTGGGACCCATTTGGGACATTTGGGACTAAAGTAGCTTGAAACGACCCTCGAGTTCATGAGCTCAACAATGGGTGCAAATTTAACACACCTAGGGGTCTTATATTGATTAATAGAAGCCCCTAAGCTAATCGCATAGTCCATGAGCTTATCAAACGTTCCGGGCTCAACAATCTTGATCTCAAGGGGCCCAATTGACTTGTCAGAAACACGGCCTTGGCGGTAAACACTGTTGAGGGACTCTTCAATGGTCAAGCAACAATCTTCAAACACTGATGGTGGAATTGGGGTTGACCCATTAAGGCTAAGCTCCCAAAAAAGCACATAGTGGCCTGGGATGGTCTTGGTGTCAGCATAGCTAGTATATTCAGAAATAGTTGCATCAAACGGCATTAAATGGTTCACAGCGTTTTTCACCGCATTTTGAAGCTCAACTTCATCAGTCTTGTCAGAATCAATGCTGAGGACCACATTTTTCCTGCATATGAAGTTGAACTGAGGTGCCTTGTTTTTGAATCCAGCTACTCGGAGCACATCACCAACTCTATAGCGATATAGTCCTGCAATATCAAATATATGTTAAGCAAAATCAAGAGCCATATGTTACAAATTTTATAACCACATTTAAAAAAAAAAAAAAAAAAATTACCAGAATAAGTTGTAACAACAAGCTCATATTCGTGGCCAAGCTTGACATCAACTAGATCCACCAATTCTTGCTGTTCTTTTTCAGTAAGAGATTTGGGTACGTTGGGAGAGTTGGTGACCCCATTGTTTCTGTGGACAGGAAGGAATTCAAAATAGCACATGGTGGGAATGAGGGTGTAGGAAACTTCACTAGGCTTGCAAAGAGGATTAAGGTTTACACCAAAGTAGCATTCAGAGGAAGCATACATGGTACACACAAGTGGGAGGTTATTGCTATAGTAATCAAGAATTGGAATGTACTGTGACATGGTCCCAGTCACAATAACATCCACATACTTAGTGTTGGGCCACAACCTAGTTATAATTCCTCGCCAAGAATCTTTACTACACTCGGCTTCAATGAAATCTGCCAACATAGGATCAGGTTTGAGGATCTTCATGACAGCCTCTCTAACACAAGGGTTAGTAATTTGGGGGTTCATAGTTCCACTTCGAATATCATTGCAAAGAAGGGTCCAATGCTTTTCAAGGAACCGGATTGCGCGAATGAAGCCAGAGGCAAAAACTGCGCCAACCCTTAAGACTTCTTTGTTTTGGTAAAGGCCACAAAGAAGTTGTGAATACATGCTTTGGTAAGAGTCAGGGCAAAGGATGGTTTCATTTGGGCTAGTGTAGTTTGTGTAAGGGTCATAGGGCCTTTCTTTGAAGTGGGAACTTTTGTAATAGCTAGTGAGAACAGGGCGAGCCAAAAGGCCTCCAGGTGTCTTAGCCTCAGATTTTATGAACAAAAAGTACATTCCTTTGCCTTTGTCTAGGCCAGGAACAAATTGGCTCATCACAGGCATCAATAGGCTATAGAGCAGTGACCTCCTCTCTAGCTCTTCTTCTATTGTGGGCATCAATTTTCTCTCTCCACCTGATGTCCCCGAGCTACAAAAATCAAAACCAACACACACAGTTAGCCAACCATCCTAAAAAGCCTTTCTTTTTTTATAGGCCAGCATAAAAAACCAATTTTTTTTTCTGGTCCATTCACAAAATCCATGAAAAACTAAAACAATCCCATTAAGCCAAACCATACAAAAAAGTCAAAACTGTTAAAATTAAGCAAGAAACAAAAATAATAACTCGTAACATATATGATATATATATATACCTTGTCAAGAACTCAGAAATGGGCTTTGAGCAGAGGATTTTGGAAGTGTCACCATTGGCTATACGATTGATTTCCTGTTGGATATCCTCGTAGGTGCTGACAGGAATGACTTTCTTGAAGGTCTCACGGTCATTGTGACCTTTGAGACCATGTTTCATCAAGTACTCCACGTTAGCATTGCGTGCGAGTATTTCACTAAGAACACGTTCTTGAACTTCATCAGCGTTAGCAGTGACATCTTCAATGAACTGAAGTGTCTTCTTGTTTTTCTCTACAAGATTGTAGTCTGTGGGTTTCAATGAGATCTTTGGAACCTCAGGCATGGTGTTTGTTCTCTCTCTTTTCTTTTTTTTTAAGCGTGTTAGAAAGGCAAGTAGCTATGAAGTTTTGGGCTGTGAGAGAGAGAGAGAGAGAGCGAGAGACAGAGAGACAGAGTTTGTTATAAAGGTGAAGATGGTTTTGTGTGTGTGGGGGAAAAAGAAAGAGAGAAAGTGGGTTTATATAGAGAAAGATATTAAGATGGCTCTTTTGAAGTAAACGAATAGTGCATATTGAAGGGCATATGTGTAAAATGGTGTAGTTTATTATCATTTTGTTTTTTCCATTTATCATGATGCTTCCATGACACATAGAACCACGGAACTTCCATGCATTCACTAGTCAAATTAAAACAATGGATGAAAAAGCACCAACTCTAAAAGCAAACAAACACGCAGAAATTCTACTTTGAAGTGACTTGGCATTAGGAGTACTTTAGGTCCTTTGATCTCTTAGTCCCATGCCCAATTGACCAATTCTCTTTTGTTGTACTCAAAGTTCCATGAACCCAAGTGTTACACTACCACTTTTTTTTTTTCTTTTTTTTCGTGCTTAAAATTTTAATTAAATCCTTTTAAGTTAAATTTTGACTTTTGCACGCCAAAGGTTTTTATAAAAAAAACCATTTTAAAATTGTCTTTCTCTTTAAAGGGACGGTGGTGATGGGTGGTGCTTCAAATGCTCATGTTGTGCTTGTCGTACAAGGGACAACGGGAAACCATTTAGAATCCACCTTCTCAAGGTGTTTCAAGGCGTTATCAACGAGAGAAGTTTTTGACCGGCAAAATCCGGTAAAAACGCCAGAGAGTACACCGGTTTCATGCTGCTTGTACCATGGGTGTCCTACAAAATACCGGCGCCCATTTCCTTACTTATTTTTGTTAAAGTTTACTTGCATTTTCCGGTAACCAAAAAACGGCGTTGCCTTGCTCTTTCCCTCAAATAATGATCTCATAAATCTAGTGTATTTTTTTTTTTTTTTTTATGAGAAACAAATCTAGTGTATGATGTATGTAAGTTGCCTGAAATTTAGTTTATTATTATTTTTATTTAATAATGTTTTACCTTAAGTTAACAAATTAGCTATTTGAAATTAATATTATTCATTCTATTCTCAAAAGAAATTAATATTATTCATTCTTAGCATGAGGATCACTAAAAAAGTACAACTTCTCGTAGGCTTGGTGGAATGACAAAGGCTTGAATTCAAGTATTTAGGAATAACTTTTATACACATACACTTGGATTAATTAGTTTAAAACTAGTTTTTCTATTTCTTAGAAAAAAAAAAAACTATTTGAGATTAATGAAGTATGTAGTTGATTTTTTTTTTTTTTTTTTGGTAAAAACATTGTAAATATTAGTCAATACAATAATGTAATTGAATTCACTTGAAAAACTTACAACTTGCCAAAAGTCTCATACCTCAATTATTATTATCTGGTTTTTCTAACGTAAACATCCAAATTTCAAATTCTACCTCCCTTAACTATAGACTTCCTCCTCCCCAAAAAAAAGGACTTATGCTATAACTCTTTAAAAACAGTGCCTAAATTTTATTCTATGTAGCGTTTATCTCACAACATTTTTGAATTCCACCGCAATGTATTTAACCCACATGTTATAAAGAAAAGAAATGATACATATCACCATGCACGAGACATTTTCTCATTGTCCTCTCAATTCAATCTATCTTTTTTTTTTTTTTTTTTTTTTGAGAATCAATTCAATCTATCTTGATATTTTAAAAAGCAACAAGTTTACGAGACAATGGTTTTCTTAAGTTTT
This sequence comes from Quercus gilva, assembly GCA_023621385.1. NCBI lineage: Eukaryota > Viridiplantae > Streptophyta > Magnoliopsida > Fagales > Fagaceae > Quercus > Quercus gilva. The sequence goes on from CM042480.1 coordinate 16,875,085, forward strand.
ATCACCTTATGGTCTAATGGTTTTCCTAAGTTTTATCACTTTACGGTCTATCATTTGTGATTTGTATCCCTATCACTTTTTTTTTTTTTTTGGGTAAACAAAGACTTTATAAAAGAACAAAATAAGAAACAAAGAGAACATCCTCCAACAAAACATTCACAACTACCAGAGAAGCGGAGTTATTAGAACCAAAAAATCCAAATACTCTATTACAAAGAGACCAACGTCCAAGTTCATGAGCTGCTTTGTTGGCCTTTCTAAGAACCCAACTAAAATAGAATGAACGAACAAAATACACTAAGGCCTTAGTTTCTAACAAAATATTAGTAATATGTCAAGAAATAGAAGCACAAGAGGTAGAGAGGCCTTGAATACAAGTTTGGCAGTCACTTTCAAAAACTACATTAACAAAATTGTATTTCACAGCAATGGAAGCTGTCCATCGTAACGCTTTTGCATTCGCTTGGACAGGGAGGTGTTCACTTTATAAGAAAACGAAAACACCAAATTCCCTCTCCAATCCCTAGCTATCAATGCAACAGCTGAATCTTCAACACCCACTGCCGCATCATAGTTGATCTTAATTGCATTTTTCTCAGGCTTCGCCCAATGGATACTAGCTGAAGGGGGGAGGCGGTGATCTATTGGATTTGTTGGACACAACCTTCCAATGCTCCTGAAATTTTCTTTGAACACCTCTTTTCAATTCTTCGTTCCTTGGTTTGATTCCTTCATGCACTGCTTTGTTCCTCAACTGCGACACAAATTCTAATATCAAGGCTGCATAAAGGGTGAACTTCTCTTGTTGGGTTTTCTCTACCATCAAATCTTTTGGGGTGTTGACAATAAAATTAACAAATTGGTGTGGGTCAAAGAATTGAATATTCAACATTTTTAGACCCCAATCACACCCAAACCACAAAATTTGAGTTACTCGGCAACTAGTAAACAAATGAAGAGAAGATTCATGTTCAGAATTACACAATGGACAATTTACATCAAAATTTGATACGCACCTGGATAAGTTCAGCTTTGTTGGAAGTATATTAGTGGCAATTCTCCATAAGTGCAATTTTAATCAGTCATGAATATTTATCTTCCATATATTGTTTATATTTTGGTTGTTCAAAGCAGGAGGATTTTCACTTGGAATAGCCCAATAAGCAGATTTGTATCCCCATCACGGTCATTACTCTCAAAAAAAATAAAATAAAAAAGTAAGAGAGATACTGTATAATTATGTATGGTAAAAATTGTATGAATTCTTTTATGAACTAAATCTTGTTACACATTTCCTATTAAATCATGTTTTAAAAATACCATTTCAATTAAAATTATGAAATAGTAAAATTATATTTTAATTTCTTAATTTTTACTGAAATTGTGTTTGAAGCTCATCTAAAAGTGTGTACAATAAATGTGTGTAAAAACGGCAGCGTAAGAGCATCCACGTCAGCATGTTCAAAAAAATTTTCATTTTGCACATCTAAAACCTACTTTTTCTATTTTACACCCTAATTTTTACAAGACACCTAAATTAGTTTGTCTATCATACACATTTATTTAAATAAAATATTAATTTCTTTATGACTCTCATCTCTCTCACAGACCCAACACAACCCAGATAGCCACCATCATCAGCCACCATTACACCTGAATCCACATAAGCCACCATCTCTCTTTCTCTCATCGACACCAGAATCCACACAAGCCGAGAAACAAACCCAATAAAAAAAAACCAAAGAAACCCAAAGATTAACCAAAAAACTAGATCCACAATCACCAAACCACCAACCCACACCCACACCCACACCCACAACCACTAAACCATCGACCCACACCCACAATCACTATCATGGTAGCCCTGAGCAACAAGATCGACGCCTCGTCCCTAGCAATAAGATCGACGCCTCGCCCTGAGCAACACAATCAAACAACGTGAAACCCATTAATCAACCCCATTCAACTTGAAACCCATTGATCAACCCCATTCAACCCGAAAAAAATGAGAAACAAAGGAAGAAAGAGAGAGTAGTGGTGGTGGCGATGGCAATCAATGGCGGTGGCAATGGTAGTGGTGATCAACAAAAGCTAAAGGAAGGAAGATTGATGAGATGAGAGAAAGAGAGAGATGTGCCTGAAAGAGTGATGAAATAAGAAAAAGAGAAGAAGATGAGAGTCAGGTAAAGAGGAGAGAGAAAAAATTATTAAAAAATTATATGCACATGCTACAGTATTCGTGCAAATATGCACGGGTACTGTAGCAACTTACATTTATTAATAAGTTTACATCCATTGATGTGTGTGTTTTTTTTGCTCAAATTATGTAAAATTAGTTACTTTTTCTATTTTACAAAATTACCTACAAGTTAATGTGATTGCTCTAATAATCATTGATTGTGATAACGGGCACTTTGACAACAATTTTTTTGAAATTCTTTTCATATTTTTTACAGTTTTATTTTAGTTTTTCGGCGCTTCGTATTTTTTCTGACATTTTTTTTTTTGTTTTTTTTTTCACCTTGTTAACGTTTCCCAATAATCGTTACCTTAGAGGTTTCTTGTTAAAGTATCTAAATGGGACAGCGCCAGCTGGCTGCCTAACTTATTAAGATGACACGTGTACGAATGGCAATTCAGTTGCCTATGGCTGCACGCAGTTTTATTTGGTCGGAGGAGGAGTGTAGATTATTGGTGCCATTTCCTCGGCAAAAAGTCGGCTGCAGCTGCAACAAGTACAATAGTCATGTGTTTTATTCACTACTTGCAACATTTTCTTACATTTCTGCTGCTCCTCCCATTTCTTTCTGATCAAATTCAAGTCTTTCAGTCTTGTCTCGGATACACAATCATGTCTGTATGATATTGACTGTGTGTATGTACATCAGTGTACCCAAAAAAAAAAAGAGAAAAAAAGAAAAGAGAGTCTCCGATGGGTCGGTTTAATGGGTTTGGTAGAAAAGAGCTGCAAAATTTGATTACTCATTGCCATTTGTGGGTGTGAAGAAAGAAAGTGAAAGAGGGTTTGAAATTTTTAGTATGGTTAACCTAACCATGACTCAAGAAGTGGAAGATAAAATAGACCATTAACAGAAAATTGGTCTAATTGTGGTTTTGATTTTCTCTATCTAGCTATTTCCACAAAAAAAAAAAAAAAATTTATTGGTATAGAGTGCCAGCTTAAATGAAAGCATAATTGGGGCCAATATTTTCTCAATTTGTGTAAACATTTAAGTTGGGTACACATTGAGTTTGACAAGTATTAAGTGTATCCTCCAAAAATAAATGCACTTTTCAGAACTTTGGTTTGGCTTTTCAATGGCTAAAAGCTTAAAGGTTCTAAATAGGTCGGAACAAAGCTATAGCTTTGGGACTCTGTGATCCTCTAGAAAACGTATATTATTACCTTTAATCAATTCTAAAATGCCTAATTTGAAAATCAATGAGATCAAGTGCAATACTTTAGCTACAAACTTGGCAAGTAGTGTTGATCAAAAGGGATCTGTTTGTGCAGCAATAATACAATCTGAACTTTGATTCTACAAATTTGGCAACTGTGCCAATTCAAATAATTTTTTTGGCATTTATGTACATGCAAAGTGTATATTGACAAGGTACATTAACAAAGTTTAGATCATAATATTTTGGCACCCCTCAATGCATATTCTTTTTCTTTTTTTTACAGAAACCTTTAATAATAAAGAAATCTTTTCTATTCATTAAAAAAAATAAAAATAAAAAGAGAGAAAAAAAAAAAGAAAGAAATATTTTCGGACTCTGCACATAAAGTATGTTTGTTTCAATTGCCTATTCAGAAAAATCACGCCAAGAAAACAATATTGCAGTGGAGGCAGCACCACCAGTCACTTCTTGTCCTTGTAATCGGTACCTAACGTATCCGTATGTTGCTTTAGGTCAAAAGACAAATTGTACACAACACACGCCACCAAAATGTCAACAAAGATATTAGCTAACCATTTGATACTTATGCATAACCGAACACAATTGACCAATTTCTTCAATGTGACAGCCATATATATATATATTATAATATATTTTTGGACAAAAAAGTTGTGTAACAAATGAGTCATTTTCATTTCCCATTACTTTTATTGAAGTGATCTCCCTCCACATTGAACAAGAGTTGGTGCTATTACATTTGAGCCAACCAATTTACCCTTGACTTTATATTCCATCGCTAAATAAAATATGTTTTAAAACAAAATGATTAATCATTATATCATTTTTAGGCCATAATTGCAGTGAAAAAAGAGTTAAAACGATTTACAAAGAAAAATGATCAAAGAAAATAAAATAAATTATTGGATAGAACCCAATGTGCGACTTCAATGCATCAACCAAATCAACCACAGTAAAAAGGTTTTTTTCACACCAATTTTTTAATCCCCATTCACCCTTAATTCAAGAGAAGTTGTTGGATAAAAGGTATTCAAGTTGACGTCACTGTCATATTATCACATAATCCTCCACCTAAGCATATATCAAATCTTGACACGTGACACTAGCCACTTGTTCACCTCTTTTTACTCTTAACCCTCCCCTCATTTTAGACCCTTGACCTGAGGGACGGCACGTGTTGTATACCCAGCCGAATTGACCGGTCAAACTCTCCGACTAGTAAAGTAATATGATCGGATGGCTAGGAAGCTATATTTTTTTAAAATAAATAAATAAATAGAATTGTGGGACCCTCTTGCTTGGTGGGAGGAGAAATTGGGGGAAGGCGGGTGCACCAAGGCAGCAGGTAGGCCAGCACCCAAGTGGGACGCATTGTGCTTGGTGTGAGTGAGGGATTTTGGGAATGTTGTGTGAGTGAAGAGTGAGAGAATGTGGGTGTATGTGTATGTATACGTGTGTGAGAAGAGACTATGGGAGACACTGACAGTAATGCAAATCTTTGACCGTTGACCTTTTATCCCATATATTTTTTTTTTTTACATCTTTATTTAACATCTCGAGGGAAATGGTAAGAATGTGTATATTAATAATCAAATGTAGTACTAAACTTGTTAAAAAAATAAATAAATAAAGGAAACGTGCATGTTAAAAATCCTAAAATTCTTGCTCTTCTCCCCTGTCCCCCATTACCCAAGTTTCTATTTTTTTTTAATCAAATAAACTATAGGAAATCTGCAAGTGAATAGAAGGGTTTTTTTTTGGAGTAAAAACTGTAGATAGGTCCTTTAATTATTGGATACACCGTATGATTCAAGCATGAAGTCATGCACTTTTCTCGTTAAAAGTATATATTATTCATCATTTTTATGGGAATGCATGTTCATTGTAATTAAGGGGTTCACGTGATGGATGAAATATTTTGATTTGGAGCCCAAATATTGAAGATTGGGTACCCTTTCTTTGGTGAGGTAAAGAATATTTGATTGAAATTATAATTGTTGGATGTGTTTCTCTTGTGGTTAAATAAATGCATGTCAATCTATGATAGTAATTAAAATCACCAAAATTTAATTATCTTGGCAGAGGGAATCAAAATGAGATAAGGTAATAAAGATGCCAGCTAATAAGTTCATAAAAGATAAGATGCCAGTTAACCCTTGTTGGTACAAGAATAGTAATATAACAAGAAGGGAATATGATGCAAACTTGGAAAGATAGAACTCTGTGGCTTATAACATCAAGAATCAAGATGATAATTAATTAGCTAAGCTTATAATAATTGAGATGGGTTAGTCATGTGCAAACCTAAAACCCTATAGTAAAATTGAATGATAAATTAAGATATGGCTGAAAGTGATATATAGAACTATATATGTACTAGTACATGGTGATTAAAGCTAAAGATAGGGATAGATATTTGGAGAAAATTGAGTACATGCATGACTCTATTAGATGCTTTTTAGAAATTTTTTATTAATTAAGTTACTTATGTTTAACAAATGTGTATATATATATATATATATAATTGCAGTAAATGTGTTTATTGTAGGGCTGCAGCCAACCACTAGTGGTTGATTCTGACTAGTAATGTCCTTTAAGAGGAATACTGCACGCACCTACATTTTTTCGGAAGTATGAAACTATGAATGTGGCCAGAATATAAATAGACTTAGAAATTTAGAATCTGACAAGAATGACTTCACACCGAAAACCTCTTTTTTATTTAAAAAATGAAAAAAAGAATGATTTTTCGATATTTTAGATATAATCATTGTGGATATGATTTTTTTAATCAGACTTAATTTTAATTATGTTGTTTCTACTATAATATAATGAAAAAGATGCGTGCATATCCAGCAAAAAAAAAGAAGAAAAAAAAAAGTGTGCATATTGATGTGAGTTACAATCATAATGAATCAAATCTCCAAAAACTAGCTAGGGTACGTAGATATAAAATATATATATATATATATATATTGGTGAATATGGCACGTATGTAATATGTTTTGCTAATGAAATTCATATAATATAAGACATGGACATGTTTTTCAATGACTACTTAATTATAAAATGACAGGGACGATATTACGTAGAGGCATGAAGCTTACTAACTGTGACAGGTATTGATAACCTTCTTATATGGACATGATCAGAGGTTGAAGTTCTTAGGGTGAAACTCAAGGCTCAATAGCTTCTAAATGACACCCTAGAGTCATTATTTACATTACCAGCATATACTTTTGAATATGCTGTAATTTTGAGAAAATATGCATATAGATTAGTACAAACTATATCTTGAAGTCACTCTCTAATTGCATATGTAGTAATTCAGTCAATAATAGTATCATCGTGTGGGGGCAGTGAATGTGTGAATGAGATCTTGCAGCACGAGGTGAAGCTAGAAATTAAATGAAAATCCAAGTGATTTTATAACAAAATTCCAGGCTAGAGCACATTGAATTTCTACATTTTGGCCAAACCAGCTTTTTAAGACATGATTAACTTTATGAAACCTATAATGTGGTCCCTAATATCATGTTGCTATTTGGGTGTAACATGGAGAAAATTGTCACAAACAGTACTAACATAGAGAGACATTTCAACTATCCATAAAAATAAATAAATAAATAAATAAAAGCATCACTGGATCGTTAAGGAAGGAATGGATCCAATTCTAACGTGACATTTGGGACGATTACCATGATTACCTAAAGTACGTGGGTCTGACTCAAGTTTAATTCACTATATAAAAGATTCAAAGATTCATATCAATGTATAAATTGTAAACTATTTGCTAATCACATGCAACTTTTTTACTTTCATATGTATAACGCAAGAGTCAAGGTTAAAGGTAGTCGTGGTCCTTTTTTGACACTCCGAAGAAAGGGCTTTGAAGCTTGTGCTTTGAAAATTTTTAACCTTCCAACTTGGAACAAAATAATGGTTATACATGCTAGGTTTTGCTTTAAACATTGCCCACAGTAAGGAGGCTCAGCTTCCAATTCTTGTAATGATGGACTCAGGTCCCTGAACATGAACATCTATGAGTTTAGCAGCCCTACCTTGCTGCATTATTGTTGGAATCTTTTTATCTTCTTAAGGTGAAAAAGTAATCAAGTAACAAAATCATGAATGTAATGAAACATGTTGAAAACAGGAAAAATATGGCTAAGAAGTCTACAATTGCTTGCTATGCTTATTATGTCTATCAAATTCTATGCAATGTATTTCTATGGCCCTCCCTATTGACATTTTGAGCCTAATTGGCCCTACTAGTGGGTCTAAGCTACTTCTGTAGTTCTGTTTGCTTCTCATGCAAGTAAGTCTTAGAAATTATCTTATATAGAAATTTAAACTTAATGCAGCAATAATAAAGAAATTAATTATGTTTGCATTTTGATTTGAGGGTTTGGGCCAATTATTCTTAGGTCATTGACATTATTATTACTGGGGGCAAAGCTTCACATCATGAAGGACTTGAAATTTAGTGGCACATTTCTTGATATAGCTAAGTGTACAATTCAGTACATATGGAAATTTGGACCATAAACATTGTTTGCCTATGAAGACTATCCTCTTGGATATATGTGTTTGCTGTTGCTTATTCTTCTTCTGCTTTTATGGCCTAACATTACCCATTGCACATGCAATATAGCTCATTTTTCCGACATGATCAAGATCATCATGATCATCATATGTAAAAAGATAGAATTGAATTGACAGTGTATAACTATATATATATATATATGCAAGAGACAAGTAATTGGCTCGTACTATATATATATATATATATATCATGGACGTGTCCATGCAGGCTTAGAAGAGAGAGTATTTTTTAAAAAAGAGAAAAAAGAAAAGAAAAGAAAAAGAAAAATCTAAAGAAAAAGTTTACCTAGCTTTATGTGGATAATTATAAGTATGATTCTATGTCCTCCACTTCATGCACCAAATAGATAACACAGTACAGCATTACTACAAAAGCAAAGCTCAGCTGTCAAAATTTTCACCCTTCAATAGAACAGTCAAAAAAATCCACTAGCACAAAGTTACTGCAGAATTAGACACCCTTTTAGGCCTAGTTCAATCAGATATGATGCACTCTCATGAGGGTCTCATGGACTAGTGAAGTCCTTATCCATGACTTTATCCATTTGTGTTAAAACCATAAAAATGTTGCCGATAACTTTGGCCTTTTGGATGTGCTTTCCATGGCGCTTGTTATCTTGTTTTCTTTCATTTTCATGCATTGTCATTTACCTATTAGTCGAACATTGGTGCTTCAATTTCATTATCAAAAAACAAAAACAAAAACAAAAAAGAAGAATATTCATCAAAAAAGAAAAGAAAAAAAGAGGGTGCTTAATCCCCTCCACGGATCGATGGTGATTATGGGGGTCTTTATCTGCAAACAGTTAGTGCACTCTTGTCGGTCAAGTGCCCCAAAAATTAGGAGACACTGTTCATGCGTCTGTAACTTAAAATCTGAACTAGTAACAGAATCCAAAATCATTCATGTCTATGTGCGTTTCACCAACAATGGAAGTTCTACCTATAATTCTGTTACTTCAAGTACTCACATAAGGACTAGCTAGACTCGATCAGGATCAAATTACCCTTGGCTTGGCGTAAAAGTTACTTGTACCCTTTGCTCAAATGATATTTTGACATGCCAAAAGGATATGATTCTTCTTTGTCATTGAAGTCCTAGCAATAGAATGATGTTTCTGTCAGTGATTCTCAAGAATTTTGCATGTAAGTGCATGTATGTAAGGAATGCATCTAGGTCCGCAAATTATTGCATAACACTTTACCACAATTTTAACTTGGCATTATGAGTAGTTGACTATCACTTATATATGACCCACTTTTTTTTTCACCACTTTATCACATCATAATTGTGGCAAAGAAATTGTATAATAGTTTGCGGTATTAGACATATATATGACTCATACTCCGAAATTGTAGCAAGTTGCTAATTATAACTTGTAATAAATTTGAAGTGGACACAATGGAAAAAAATTTACATGTAAAAATTTGAATCATAGAAGGGAAAGAGTTGCTTTCCATCCGTACTAGTCTCATAAAACTTTTATGGGTCCAATTAATATATGTCTTTAGGACACATATTAATTATCCATTTTAGAAAAAAAAAATTATCAAAAATTGAAAAACCTATAAAAAAAAAAAAAAGTTAATCACTTTTTCACTTTCTCATAAATTTTTTTTTTTTTTAAATAATCCATTAACAATATATGTCATAAGGTTATACGTTAGTAAAACTCAACTTTTATTACATGTTTAAATATTAAACTCAATAAACCAAGTATATATTTCAAAGACCTTATCTTGAGGCATTTAAGTTTGCAAAAGAGAGAATATTGTGAAAGTACACATTCAATAACTATGAAGATATTTCCAAAATACAAATATAAAGATTCGACTTTGAAATTTTAGTACTCATGTTATGTATAACATATATTAGAGCTAATAGTGTCCTTAGACTAAGATTTATAGTTGTCTAGAAGTAGTCCACGTAAGCGCATAAGCATATTACTATTGAAACAGTGTTTAGGAAAAAAGAAGTCCTCAGAATTCAGAAAGCTGAAATGAAATCTTGTTTGTACAAAATCAAAAGCAAACAAATCCTAAAGAATCTAATTCAACTGGGTTCTAGCTGTACTCAGCTTTCTAGACCTTGGCGTCAACTGGTGACATAGATCAAACATTTTGCCCATGGCTTTTTAAGATATGATTACCATTAGGAAATCTTATTTGAGGCTAAGATTATAATCATGTTTGCCAGGTATGTGGAGCAAAAATCAAACTTAGTAAAAGGGATTTATTCTAGAATACATTAAAAAATAATGAAGTGCCAGCAATAGATTAATGGGTATATGGCCTACGCTGAAGACCTAATAAGGAATGCTTCCTAATTAGGAAAAAAACGACATTTAACAAAATCATGATTGGTGCCTGGCCAAATTTATTTAAATTCTGGAGGCATTGAAGGTACAAAAAAAAGAAGAACCAACCAAATGGGTGACTTTGGTTGAGGCCACAAATCACATGCTAATACCAATAAAATGAGTTTGTCGGCTTCTTTTCTTGGCCTGGATTGGAAGACAAGTGATAACCCTTTGTGCCTAGGCTCAAGCATTTTGATTATGGCCTAGTTTTGTGGGGGAGGAAAAACATTAATCTATAATTGAGAAAGATAAAAAGAATGATAAAGAAACTGAAGAAAATTACAGCAATCAACTAAAACAATCAATAAGTTTAAGGAAACAACAATTTTCACCAATTATTTCGCAAGTGTTGAAGTAACATTATGTGATTGATGCTAATAAAAGTAATGTCCATAATAAGTACATGTAAAGATAATGTTGTTTCAATTGTAATTTGTTATAGTCATTAGTAATTGTGTGGAGAAATATAGTAAACATTGTTTTGTGCTAGCATGACTGTTTGAAAGATAATTAAGGTGACTGGGGGGATTTGTGATTCCAAAGCAAACGACTCTCCATCGCTAAGTGTGACCTTAGATTCCTTATAATTGTTGTTTTTGGTTTCCTAATCAAAAGCAAATGCATCAAAGTGATATAGACTATGGAGTTAATGTCCCATCCTAGCTAGAGGTCAATTTGCTTAGGTAAAACCTTTCAGCCCATCGTTTCATGTCGCTAAATGGGCTATCTAGTGGGACCTAATGGTGCGAGCACCCGCTTGACCACAAGTACGCAAAGAAAAAAAAAAAAAAAAAAAAAGAGAGAGAAAAAAGAAAGCCTCTCTCTCTCTTTTCTCTTTTAAATGATGATTGCAGTCATATGGAGTAGGGGCATACTTGAGCTTGCATTCAACAAGTTTCATCTTTCTTTGCTCTTCCTTTTTGAGCTTTTTCATTAATTTTTTTGATAATATAGGTGTGACAAAAAGGAAGAGATATAGACATAAGAGGAGGGAGGGGGTGCTTGAGACCAGTTAAGGTGGGGAACATATTCATATAGAAGTTGAAAAAAATAAATAATGTACATTAGTAGATAGGCTGCAAAACAGTGTTCCTTTGCGTTGAATAAGATTAGGGATAGCCATAATTTTCCAATAAAAACAAATTTAAGAGGGAATTGTGGTCCATGATTTTTTTGGAAGAATTGTTGGTTTATCTAGATAGTGCTGTGGAAAAATGAAGATATATAAACCTTTTTTCAAAAAAATTTCTTTGTTTAGAATAATTATATGACTCTTGTGTTTGTGAGGTGTTGTTGAAGGATAGGAGCTTTGGTAAGGGGGTTTGGTCCCATTTGCATATGCATCTAAAAAGGGAGAGAGGTGGAATGTCATGTCCCCCCTACAATTGATCCCCATGAAGAATGTAAAGGAAATTGCATAATTGTGTCTTGTTTAACTATCTTTTTGGCCCCTCCTCCTTTGCTTTCTCATCAAAGGAAAGTGGAGGAGGAACATAAGCACAGCTCTGTGTATGCCCCCACACCACCTGCTCAAATGAATCACATCTCTGTTCCATGATGGTACGTTTTGGTTAGAAGTACCTAGACATTGGTGTTAGCACCACAACCAAATTGCCACATAACTAATAATACTACTCCATTCCCTTTTTATTTATTTATTTATTTTTAATTTTCCCAAAAGTGTATACATATATCTATGTGAACTCCTAGATTCAGCATGTCAAAAATATACATACACTATACACCTTTTTGGACAATCATCATGAAAAGAGCAATTACCCCAATGGACCCTTTTTTTTTTTTTTTTTTTTCTTTCATGTCCATGAATGCCCTTATACCTCCTAGTTGTCTGTTTTTTTTTTTTTTTTTTTTTTACTCCCATTTTTTGGAGGCAAGAACAAAGGATGGCTGATTAGTAAAATAAATAAATAATAATGCTTTCATGCAATTGGTGTCTTTTTTTTTTTTTTTTTAATAACTCTGATAATTACAATGAGAGAAAAATTTGAACCTAGACGTCTATGTTAAAAATGCCAAAACATGCGTTACATCAATCTCTTTTGTATTTTTTTGTTTCTTTTTTTGTTTTTTGAGAAGCTATTTCGTTGTTCTTCGAAGCGTACATGTCTCTTATATGTGTTTTCCCCTTTGGTTAAAATTAAAAATAAAACCTCTTTCATCGTTGAAAAAAATAAACCACTTTCCATGCAAGCTCTAACTTTCAGCACCTGAGTGAACCAGCCCTGACGTTTCAATGTGCAATCCTACGTCTTGCAACCTGACGATATTTCTGATGATGGCGACCTATTGACTATCATTTTCTTTATTAACCACGATTTATGAAAGCATTCTTAATCAGAAACCACAATCACATTCAAGGGACTATAGGTGTGATTGTGACAAGTTAAACACCTCAACAACTTCCAGAGAATCAGATTGGATTCACCTTATCTTCAGAAAAGCATATTTGATTCAAACGAAAGGCACAAATCTATCAGGCTTCTTAGAAAGTCAACCTGATTCCTGTATATCTTGAACATGTTAATGGGTCCTTTGTGCTTGCATTTGGAAGGAATTGTTTGATGGAACTCCGCATTATTTTTACGCGAGATATAAAGTTCTTTATAGCATTTCCAAACATAAATACATTAATGCTTTAAAAGGGATACAACACATCCTAGGCCACAAAAGGTTAGATGCAAAGCACACAAGCATAGTTGCTAATAGTAGCCAAAACTGCACGCCCTATGGCCCTTCCTATATTTTCTTCTTCTCATTCTCTCTAACCATGATAAAGTTCCTTGTAACATTTCCAAACATATATAAACTATATGCTGCAAAAAGGAAACTGCACACAAAAAGATTAGATGCAAAGCAAAGCATTGTTGCTAGCACTGTACAAGTGCACATCCAGACATGCTATGGCCTGTCTTTTCATCTTTGACATCCTTCCTCTTACTTTGGCAGGTCCAACCTTCCAGCAACTGTAAAACAACCATTAATGGCCAATCATTCAAATATTGAAACATCTCCGTTCCAACTGCACGAAGCAATTACATTAGGTATGATTGGATGAAAAGCAACATCTACGCATGCCTCCTCATATGCTTTGATTTTTCTTACAAGTTTGGAGGACCTGTAATTGTAAAAGTAAATAGAACCATCCGAGGAGCCTGAAGCAAGCTTCTCCCCATCCAAGCTGAAATTGCATTTGATCGGAAATCCGGAGACACCATGGTTCTCATACCTTTTGTACTTGTCAAGCTTGAAAGGAGGACTAGAAGAGAAGATTGCAATATAATTTGCATTCGACTGAGCAACAAAAAATGGATCAAATGGGTGGCGCCTAACACAAGGACAGGTGTATGCTTCCACATAAACCTGCTAGCAAAGGAAGAAGCTTTATAAAATATCTAATCAATTAATAAAAACAATGGAATGGAATTAACATTCATTTGATCTTAAGACACCTTCCAAATCCAAAATGCATATAGCATTGTAAACACAAACATTCTAAACACAGTATCAAAGGTACACGCATAAACCAACATTCTAAGAATCCCCAGGGTCAAAATCTGTCATTAATACATGGCAGCAGTATCTCGACTATTTTGTGTATCAGACCTTATCCCAAATTTGGTATGCCTATCAGGAATAGACATCGTCAGTGGCCAAAAGAAAACAGAGACCTCTTACTTTCACCAAGCAATAAAAGTGAAAACTAAGATTCACAGAGTGGAATAATATGTTGACATAAGGCTAAATTATTGCTATCTTTTTACTCAACTGAAAGGACCAAAACTAGAATTTCAAATATTGAATTTTTTTTTTAAAGGAAGAAAAAGAGTATGATTGGCACAAGACAAAAGCTTTAGTGGGTATTCATACCAATTTGATGTAGGATCTTTAGAAATTCATCACTCATTTAGGATTCTTGATAAGTTCTAAAGGGATTCTTGAATGGGGTTTGAAATTTAAAGGTTTAGGAAGTATTAAGTGATAAAAAGGTTAGATCTTGACTAAATCTTGGTGGAATAATAAGATAGATTGTATCTTCACTAAATCTTGAGGGAATAATAAAAAAGATTGGATCTATTGTGACAAATCCTAATGTGCAATGCCTTTTCGTAGGACAAGAATTTTAGGTGCTATATCAACCCACACTTTTAACTATCCCTACTTTTATACAACAATATAAATTACTTGTACATGGTCCTGTATCAACTAGACTTGGGTAAACACCTATTTTGGTCCCTGAAGTTGAGAAGATTCCAATTTGGTCTGTAACATTTAAAAAGGCACAATCGAGTCCCTTCAATTATTTAAATTGTTGGCTTGTTGCAATCAAGTTCTTACATCTGTCTCACTAGTGCCAAGAGATGATGTGTCCCATTAAATAGCTGAAATGACAATACTTAGTGATGATTTCATAACTGGAAATCCACATAGACCATTTTGTTCCCCTCACGTGTCTGAAAAGGCTTGCCTCTACCTGTTCCCCTTCTTCCTCTCCTGCCCTTCTTTATAAACTTCCAGTTGCCAAATCATCATTAAGTTATGCCATGTGATGCAGCCATGGAAGACTAATTTATTGCTAATTTGAAATTTTGTCTATTTAAGATTGTTTTATAGGGTCAATGATTGAAGTCTAATGAAGCAAAGGTTACATGGTTTTAAGGGTCGAGTTATAAGTATTCTAGGGTTGAGATAGTTTTTAATTTGGGCTTTTATTTTACAACTTAAGGTTAGTTTTGTTTTGATAAATAACTTAGGGTTAAGGTTAGTTTGTATTTTGCGGTATAACTGTGATTTCCATAACTCTTGCACATTAAGTGTATTTTGGCAATTTAGTTTATTTTGGCAATTTAGTTGAGTTTATGAGATTCTACATATTTTATGTTTATTTGCTTTGAATGTAAGTTAGTCTTTGATTACATTATTGGGTTTTGGTTTACTAGTCAAAATAGGAGGGCTCATGCTAGTAGTACAAGAAAGAAGTCCCATATGTTTATGCTCAATGTAGTCAAAGAATTGGAGGAGTTGAGTAATAAGAATTGATTATTTGGTTATGAGAAGCATGTGTTATCTAGTGTGATACTTCTCCTACTTTGTTCCTTTCTTCTCTCTTTTCTTCTTCTCTTTCTTGCGGTAGTGTTCATATAGCCCCTCAACACCATAAATTTCACTCACAGTATGAACAAATCAAAAATAAAAAGAATTATATCCTTCCTCCTTACAACTCCAAATCAAGTGCTTCCTCTCACCTGTCAAATCCTAAAACCTCAAGCACTTTATCTACTAAATAACCATCAAATAACTAATCAAACGAAACTTTGATTCCTAAACACAAATGCTGTCCAAAATTTTCTAGTTACTTGTTTGCTTCAAGAGAAATAGTATTCTTGCCCTCATTTCTCCATTGTATCAAACTCTGGTGAAATTTGAGCCTGCCCTTTCCTTCTACAAATCTAAAGCCTAGATCCACAAATTTCCATGAGCCTAAACCCACTACAAGCACATGGGTACACATTTTCTAAATTTGTCCTACACCACCATATCAATTATTTAACGTGATACGCTATCTATAGGCATTATTAATGTAGATGAAAGGACTTGATTGTGACAAATTAAATGAGTTAGGGGACTTACCAATGTTTTATAAATTTCAAGGACTAAAGTGTCTGCCCATTAGACTCTCAGTAGGCAAAAGAAATGTTTTGCTGACCATGCCCAATGGCCTTGGTCATTAATCCTTGCTAAAATTACAAATTTCTATTGTGAAGGAAAAACAAAGTGTTTGTTAAGCAGCCAACATGTCAGATGCCTCTTCAAAGGAAAGAAAGAGCAGTGTCAGTTCTGACATGAGTGTGAATTCTATTTAAAAAGTGTCTTGCTAAAAAGTTTCCATTAATTCAAACCATTATCAAATAACAAAAGCATGAAAACTATACTAATATCAATACTAAAAGCCCCATGGAGCATATCATCAAAATCAATTCATTTAAGTCAATGACTCACCAATTGCTACAGTACAAATTTTTCTTTGAGATTAACAAAGATCTCTGAGTCCCAGAATAGTTTTGTGGGAGGTAGACAAATTCTTGACTCAGTTATTATTGCTAATGAGTGTGTTGATAGCCGAGTTAAGAGTAAGACTCCGGGGGTTATTTGTAAGCTTGATATCGAGAAAGCTTATGATCACGTGAATTGGGAGGCTTTGCTAGATCTCTTGAAGAGAATGGGCTTTGGGGAGAAGTGGTGTAGATGGATCCGGACTTGTATTTCAACTATTCAATTCTCTATTTTGGTTAATGGGACTCCAGCTGACTTTTTTAGGAGCACGAGGGGTCTGAGACAAGGGGACCCGCTATCTCCTATGTTGTTTTTGGTTATTATGGAGGTTTTAAGCAGAATGTTGAAAAGAGTTGAAGGTGCTGGTTTGATCCAAGGTTTTAAGGCAGATGGTAGACGGGGTGAAGGGGAATGTGTCTCTCATCTTCTGTTTGCGGATGACACTATTCTTTTTTGTGATGCGGAAGTGGAGCAGATCCTTCACGTTCGGATGCTTCTCCTTTGTTTTCAGGCTGTGACAGGTTTGAAGGTTAATGTCCTGAAAAGCGAGATGGTTCCAATAGGAGAGGTTAATAATGTGCATGCCTTGGCAGAGATTCTGGGTTGTAGGATTGGGACTTTGCCTATGACCTATCTAGGTATGCCGTTAGGGGCTCCTTATAAGTCTCCCTCTATTTGGAATCCTATTTTGGAGAAAATTAAGCGGAAGCTAGCTGGGTGGAAGAAGCTGTATTTGTCGAAAGGTGGAAGACTGACGTTACTTAAGAGTACGCTAGCTAGCCTTCCTACTTATTATTTGTCTCTTTTTACCATCCCATCGCATGTGGCCAATAAGATTGAGAAGATACAAAGGGACTTCTTGTGGGGGGATTCGAAGGCTCACTTGGTGGGGTGGGATAAGGTGTGTGCTCCTAAGGCGAACGGTGGTCTGGGTGTTAGGAAAATAACCACTTTCAATAAAGCCCTATTAGGAAAATGGTTATGGCGGTTTGGGGTTGAGGAGACTCGTCTTTGGAGGAGGGTTGTAGTTTCGAAGTTCGGGGAAGAGTGGGGGGGTTGGTCTTCTAAGCTGGGTAGGGGTGCCTATGGGTGTGGTTTATGGAGAAGTATTCGTAAAGGTTGGGAGGTGTTTAGTAAATGCATTCAGTTTGAGGTAGGGGTGGGGGATAGAGTGAAGTTTTGGACTGATAGGTGGTGTGGGGACTTACCACTCCATTGTTCCTTCCCTTTAGTGTATGGGATTGCTTCTAATAGAGAGGCATCGGTGGCCTTGTCTCTCGAAAGGTTGGGGATGGAGGCTCGGAGAAGCTGGAATGTTCGCTTATTAAGGGGTCCTAATGATTGGGAGATGGGTGAGGTGGATGAATTTCTTCGCACCTTGGGTTCTAATTTGCCTCGATCTGAGCTTGGAGACCGTATGAGGTGGAAGTTGACAAAGAAGGGGGAATTTGACATCCGGTCTTTTTACAACAAGCTTCGCCGTCCTTTGCCTATTATCTTTCCTTGGAAAGGTATTTGGAAGGTTAAGGCTCCTCCACGCGTCTCTTTTTTTGTTTGGACTGCAACTTGGGAGAAGATTCTTACAGGGGACATTCTGAGGCATAGAGGAGTTGTTTTTGTTGACCGGTGCATTATGTGTCGTAGTAACGGGGAGACGGTGAACCATTTGCTTCTTCATTGTGAAAAAGCTTTTCAGCTGTGGAGCTTGGTTTTTAGAACTTTTGGGATCTCTTGGGTTCTGCCAAGATCGGTTGCTGATACGCTTTTTGGTTGGTGGAATTGGTTTGGAAAGCACTCTTCTAGCATTTGGAATTTAGCTCCTTTGTGCCTTATGTGGTGTATCTGGAGGGAGCGGAACTGGCGAACCTTTGAGGATACGGACAAATCCGATAATCAGTTGCTCGCTTTCTTTTGTAGTTCTCTTTTTGATTGGTCTAGGGCTTGGGGAATCACCTCTAGTGACTCTCTCCCTTCATTCCTAAATTCTCTGCTCTGTACTTAGTTCTTTTGTTGGCATTTGTTTGTTTTGTTGTCTTTTTTTGTTGTTTGTTTCTTTCTCTGTAATCCTTGCTCTACCTTTTGTTTTTCTTGAGGTAGCTCTTTGAATATACATCTTTTTACTTATCAAAAAAAAAAAAACAAAACAAAAACACCCCGCAATTTTTTAGTGTCATTATAAAGATCACATCCTACCAGTGACTGAGAACAGGAATATTGAAAACATAGAAGTTCAAATAAAAGAAAATTGCCCAAAAGGGCAATAAACTCATGGGTGGATAAAATTTCATACTGGATCTTTTACCAACTCAAAGTTTGAATAGACTTTCTAGCTGATATGAATTTTTCTAAATACATTGTATTTTTTTTTTTCCGTCCCCTTTTTGGCACTACCGATGTGTACTTCCCATGTGCTACAATTGCGCCCTCTTTGCTCTTTTCAAATGAAATCATTGACTCGTAAAAAGAAATTGTTACCTATACACAAAAGAATCATACTGGATTATACCCAACGAATTGATATGCTTGGCAAGGCTTTAAGGACATATTCTGAGCAAGATATGAAGTTAATTAAATGGATAACAGTACTTATGAGTATGGCAAAAGATATATTTCAACAAGTTTCAATAAGTTAAATTCCAAAATTAAGTTAAGTGGGTTATATAGTAAGCAATAAATGAACACAGTTTTGGGATAAAAGAGTTATGATCCACTCCACAATGCCTCTGTCACTGCCATTAAGCAATGGAATGGCGAATCAATGATGCCAACAAGATGAGAAAGAAACTCCCACCGACAGTTTAGGAGGAAAATGTTGAGTGACTCACTTACCTGATTAGAAAGCGGAACCTGTCGCGAGACATCCCAAACAATAATAGAATTTTCACTGACATTGCTTCTAGAAACATCACTAGAAGAGATAAACTGCTTTCCATTGATGGCAAATTCAACATCAAGGATCGAGCCTAGACTTCGTATATATTCATGGACCACCTTGCTAATTCTAATATCCCATAATCTAAGATGACCCTTTGCTCCCCCAGAAAGGAAGAGGTTGCAGTTGTCAGGATGGAACTTTATGACGCCAACAACTTGATCCTCCCTGAAAACCTGAGTCTCTATTCCCTTTTCAATATCAACTAACCTTGATGAGCAATCATATCCACAAGAAAGCACGGATAATCCTTGTTGCGACCACCTCACATCTTTTACTGCCGCATTGTGGAAGCTTAACACACGCGCTTTCTTCTGATCTCTGCTCCATACATTCCATATACAGATTGTGTGATCCATCCCAGCGGAAGCAAGAAGATGGGCTGTAGACTAACTCTATTCAACAGATCAATGAGGCAAGCAATATATACAATAAGCATAAATATTACTCAATATTGTTATTAAATATTGTAGTAGACACATTTCAACTCAAAATAAATTAAAATTACAGATTACTTGATAAAATTACCTGCAAATAATGATAACTTCAAACTATAGGGTACAATAACAATACAAAATAGGGCAAGTATTAAATCAACAACTTGTTAACAAAAAGAACTTACCATGACTTGGTGACCAATGTATAGCATTGACAGCCTTTCTATGGCCACGTAGAGCTATAGTTAGCCTCTCAGATATTCGGCCTAGCCGTGCGTGATCCTCTCTTTGATGTCTCAAGGATGAAATAATATCATGTGGTATACTTGAATCTGAAATACTCCCAAAAACTGAGAACAATAACAAAACAGCTTAGACTAGCAAAAGTAACATATTTTCATCAATGATAAAGAAATTCATCTAAATGCAAGTTTACCCCTTAACACTGAATGCAATAAACACCTAAAACAATATAAATATTTATTATACTTATGTGAAACACATGATATAGACCTTGATTAGTTAGTGATAGCAAATAATATGACATGTGAGAAGTATTAACCTAAATACTACGAAAGAGGCCAATAAGTACAAGTTTAGTTCCATGTCTTGATTTGTGCATATAACACCATGCTATATAAAGACAGATCTCCATAAGCCATGTCAACAGAAATGACTAAATCCATAATGGCTGAAAGTTGCAGTACACTTTCAGTTACTCTCTCATTCTGAAGTTTACACCATTGGATAATAGCAGACAGGTGCAGTAATTTAGCTCATGATTCAAAAAGTTAATAATTTTGAACTTAAAAGCAAGCAAAGATTAAGGTATAATGGATTGTGATCCTCTAAAATTCCTATGGTAACTCTGCCATCGAGTTCTTAAAATCCCAGGCATTCATTGTTAAATGAGTGATTTCAATTTTTCCACATCAACGTATTCAAACAATTAACACCATTTCAGCATCTATTTTTAGTTATTGATGGTGTGACAGAATTCAAAACACTTATTTAACAATGAATTTTTAGAACTTCATTTATCCTCAAAGCTTATAGGAGCTTATATTTTTTGCTTAAGTTCTGGAAATTCGACTCTTTGAGCACTTGACTAGTCTATAAGACCATAATTACTAAAACGACTTTGGTTACCAAAAGGATTGGCAGGAATTCGAACTCAGACCACATGCTTAGAGATGACCAACTAACAATCAATAGGTCTTCCAAAAATTTTACGTTACTACTTCACTTAGTATTAAGTTACAAACACAACTCATACCCTGTCTTCCAAAAAAGAAAATGTGTAACTTTTTTTTGTTTATAAGATGACGTTGAACCTCACCAACACAGGGCCCTTGACCCTTGGTGAGTAACCACGAATACAGGACCCCACCCGCCAGAACCATGTATCAGTTAATCCAAGTGAACTCCTAGTGGGGATCGAACCCAGGATGTCTAGGTCTTGCAAACTTACAAGTTACAGGAAATTTTCACAAAAACTTCCATTATACCCAAATCATGGCCCAACCATAAACATTTCACACGATAGCATTGCTCACTTGAAAATGGTACTATTAATAATCAAAAGGTACAAAAACTTTCATCTTTTAAACGCATTTGGACATTCGAATTTCGAGTATAGTTTTTCCCCCCAAATATATATATATATATATATATATGACAGTTGACCTTCAGCTTTTAAATAGTTTCATAGAATATATTTAGCACCAAAAAATAATCTTATTACTGTGGTATCATTTCTTGATCATTACCATTTAATTAATATAAAAGTTATCATTTTGCAATGTAAAACAATTAATTATAACTATCCACACTAATAATCAAAGAATTAATTCCTTTCAAATTAACCATAACCTATATAGAGCATTTGTAATGTACATACTAAACCGCAAAATATTCTATAATTAACACTGATTTAAGATCAATTTATCACAGTAAACTAAAAAAGGTAGAAAGCCAGTACCAGAGGCAGAGGATGATGTGGTGGCGGAAGGTGGGTTCGGGTCGGAAACCCTAGGAGACGAACCGAAGAGTGCGCGTTCTCTTTTGGAGACGTATCTGCCAGGAACCGGAGCTTCGGTTTGGAGGTTCGGATTCGGGTTGGGGCTGGGCCGAGGAGGCATATAATAATGTGGTTTGAAACTGGTACTTGTCGTGATAGTGGAATACGGGTTATCGGGTTTGGGTCGCTTCGAAGAAGGGAGTGGCAGGATTTGATGCTTGGTTTCGGGTTTTTCTTCGACTTCGTCATCGTCATCTGAAGCAGTAGAATATGCATTGTGAAGAAGATCCATCGCTTATCGGGATTTCACAGATTTCTCTCTCTTTCTCTTTCTCTCTATAGCTCCTTTCTATAGAATCGTTTTTGTGGTCAAATTAATTGGACACGGCCCAGTATGAGGGGCCGTAAGACCTCAAACCCAACACTTTCGACTGGTGTTTGGGCTTGATTGCGATAATGTAAATTACAAAGCCTAGAGATGTTAACCATAAACTAAGTTTCAGTTTATTTAGTTAAAATTGAAAATTTTTTCCTAAAAGCATTGAAAAAAAAAGTTCCGTTTGGATTGAGACGGAGGAAGGGAGAGTGGAGTAGAGCAAAGTAGAATAGATTTGACCCAAAATTAATCTATTTTCAACTAACTTTACTATACTCCCATTTACTTCCCTCCTACTTTTCCTCAATCCAAACGGAAAACTTAGTTGAACAGTATAATGAAACCCATAAATAGAATAAAAAAAAAAGCTAAAAACTCAAATAAGCTGAACTTTTCATCACATCCTAAACAAACTCTAAGTTTCATTGTTACAAACTTACAACTTTATTCAAGTAACATTTTTTCTCCCAAAATATTATGCTCATTCCTTAGTAGTTACTTAGGGGGTATTTGGTTTAAGTGTTTTCATCACCCAATACTCAATTTTCATCACTCATTTTCCAATTTTTGTGGGACTCACAGGAAATTGCTTTGTTTGGATTAGTTTCCTAACTCAATTCTCAAAAAATTGAATTTGAGTTATGGATATTGAAAACAACTTTGTGATGTTTTCAAGTTATAAAAAAGAGTAACAATGGCATTATTGTAAATACATACATCTTTGTGGGACCCGCGTCAAGGACATGTCTACGTCAAGTCAGCAGCACCAACGACTCTCTCTTTCTCTCTTTCTTCTTTTTCCTTTCTCCAGCAGCATTCTCTCTTTCTCTTTCTCTTTCTCTTTCTCCCAACAGCAAACCAACATTTCTTCATAAATTTTTTACTCCTTTCTCTCTTGTCCTATCTTTACTTTTCCCCTTTACTACTGAAGAACAACGATACCCAGCTGAAGCTCTCCATCTAAAAGAAAACCTAGAAACCCAACAACTGTGAAGAACGAAACCCAGCAACCAAAGACCACCCAAATCTCTCCATCTAAAAGAAAACCCAAAAACCCAACAACAGTTGTGAAGACCAAAACCCATTAGCTAACTAAAGCTCTCCTTTTCTCTCTTGTCCTCTCCTCACTTTTGTATGAATTTTTTCTTTTTTTAGGTCTTTGTGGAGTAAAGAGTTGTTGCTCTGTGCAAATTTTCTAGTTTGTGTGCTCTTTATTTACTTTTTGTAATTTGTTATTCAAAACCAAATTTTGTTTGGATTTTTTTAGTTATTTTTCGTTTCTGCTACCTAATTCACATTACTGAAAATATCTGGGTATTGTGTGCTTCATGTTTGAGCTATGCAGTAGTGTTTAACATCACTAGAGCCTGAAAATAAATGTAAAAAAAATCTGAAAATCAATGCTATTCTTTATATGAAATTCTTGGGTCCTGTGTAAATGCTATACTCATCTTTGGCAAGGTTGTTAGAGGAAGTGAGGAGGCAAGACAGAACAAAAAATGAATGGGAAAGGGGAGAGAGGAGGAGCATGTGGCTAAAGGGTTACCGATCTGACTGACCACAATGTGTGGGCTCCACCAATTTATCAAAAATTTGAGTTTAAGGGTGCGGTTGTTTCGGCAGTAAAAAGTTTCCGGAAAATATTTTACACTACTGGGCGTGTTTGGGTTGTCTTGGAAAATTCAGTCAAACAAAAAATGATTTCCGTTGACTGTAAATCATGCCCCAAAACCCTGTAAAATATTTTACACTTGTATTTTACCTTCAATTGATTTCCACTCTAGGAAAATAGAAGAGAGAGAGAAACAGCAAGAGCTCCGATTGCACAGCCAAGTACAGGCGAGAGCTCCGATTGCACATCCAAGCACCGGCAAGTCGCACCCCAACACCGGCGAGATCATCGCACCCTAGCACCACGTAGATCGTCACCACCCAAGACCGATCCACCCAAAATCGATCTCGTTCTCGACCCAAAGCTCATCGGTGCCACCGTTCTCACCATCGTTCTCGATCGCCGATCTATCTCTCTTTCCCTCAATTTGTCACTCTTTCTCCCTCAATTTGTCATCGATCTACCTTTTTTCTCTTTACCCATATCAAGCAAACCACCGTAAGACAAGCGACCCACCGTGCGATTTTGCCTCTACCGCGCAATCTTGCCCCCGCCACGTCAAGATCGAACCCAGTCGCCTTTCTCTCTCTCTCTCTCTCTTCCTTCTTCTCTCAATTTGACCGAATTTGATGAATTTCTTTTGTGTTTATCTATTGAGAAATGATATTATATATTTGTTTGAAAGCTAAGAAAATGTGAGCAACAAGTAAAAAATGTGTTTTCCATAGTATTTTCAAGAATACAACCAAACACCAGAAAATATTTTTCAAAGCATTTTTTGAAATGCAACCAAACACTTAAAAATATTTTCAGTTCCCAAAAATATTTTCACCTGAAAATATTTTACACCCGGAAAATATTTTACACTGAAACAAACGCAGCCTAAGAAGTGGGATATGAAGTTGAGAACAAGAACCAAACAAAAGTATGATAGAGTAAGAGAAAAGTAGAGATATAGATGTGAGTTATGGAAATTGAGATTGAATAATAAAAATGAGAAAAGAGAACTGAGTTTTGAGTTATCTTTAAACCAAACAGGCCTAGATTTGTTGTATTTTGGAAATACAATTTCTCTAAGACTTCATTTGCCTCAACTAAATTTCGTTTAATAATGGAATATGCATATTTTTAAAGCATTGCACATTTTAAGGTACATTTATACTTTTAAACAATAAATTAATTAAGATAACAAAAATTACCTCATCCAAACACAGACATGACCCTATATAGCTTATCAAGGTCAAGTTATAGATTGTCGTTGGAGAACTTAACATGGTAATAGTAAACTCCAAAACATTGACAGCCAACACCCTAAAACTAGTCTCTGTGTGTGTGTGAACCGAAGAAAAAAAAAGGGATAATTACACTTTACCCACCTGTGGTTTGCCTCTAATTTGACTTACCTACCCGTAGTTTCAATTTTGACACTTTACCTACCCGAGGTTCAATCCGTTACTGCTCCGTAACCTACCTCCTTGTCTGCTGTTACTCTTAACACGTTTTCTTTCAAAATTAAAACACAAAACAGATCAAAAAGTTAGGGTTTGGTAAGAAGAAAATAGCTCTTGCCCTTGCTGAGAAAATATAATATTTATAGTGGTATATTTATAGTAATATATTTATAGAAAATATGGTTTAATTTGCTTTTGCTCTTGCTCTTGCGAACCCGGGTAGTTTCCAAATGGGTGTCAGATTGAATTTGATGGGGATCGGGCAAATGGGTATTGATTGAATCGGTGTTGACATTACTGGGTTGTAATTTAAGAGAATCACCAGTGGCATTACTCTTACTAGTTCCAAGCACAATGAAATGGACATACAACAACAAAATCCAAAAGAAATGCCCATTTGCAGGAAATGTATGGGCGTTATGCAGTGGGAGGATTCAGAAGTGTTCAAACGAGGCTCAGGATTTTTTTCTGCTATTCCGTTTGATGGTGCGAAGACTGCCTCAAGCTGAACTGGAAAAATGGGCCACGGTCTCCTGGGCGTTGTGGAATGCTCGAAATAAATTTTATTTCGAGCAAGTCCAACTCCACCCAAGAAAGATTCTGGATGGCGCCCTTGGATTTTTAGCAGAGTACCAACACTTTGTGGCTGCACAGAACAAAGCTACACATGGAGATCAACCTGCTGTACACGGAGGTTAACATGGCTGTTTATGCATGTATTACCCGTTGGGTCCTTGTTTGTACAATGATGCAGTTTGTAATCTTTTGTCTTGTTTGATGCCCTGTGTTTGACCAGTGGGCTTAAGTTGTATACCATTTTATTATCAATAAAATTTTTCTATCTTTCCATCAAAAGAAAGCTGACAAAGATGCCAAGAAACCGGACAAAGATGCCAAGAAACAAAGCCACGTTCCCAACAAACTATTTTCTCAACAAAACAAATTACAAACAAAGTGTTTGTTGAATATACTACTATAAATATCATATTTTCTCAGCAAGAGCTATTTTCTTTTTACCAAATCCTAACTTTTTGATCTGTTTTGTGTTTTGATTTTGAAAGAAAACGTGTTAGAGTAACGGCAGACAGGAAGGTGGGTTACGGAACACTAACGGATTGAACCTCAGGTGGGTAAAGTGTCAAAATTGAAACCACGGGTAGGCAAGTCAAATTAGAGGCAAACCACAGGTGGGTAAAGTGTAATTATCCCAAAAAAAAAATGTACTTTTTTTTTAGAAAAAAAGGGACTTAATAGTGGAGTATTTAAGTAAACCTTTTTATGGGATCAATTTTATTAATAATACCAAGGGAGTTCTTAGAAAATAATGTTAAAGCCCTAGCTATTTATAAGCTAATTAAATTAGCATATAACTACATGGTTGTATATTTAGACCCCTATAAACTTAGATTGTTTAACTTAATTAATTAATCAAGTTGTTACTTAGGTTTATTATTTAGATCTAGGTTAAACACAAACAATCATATCACTAAGAGCGGAAAGATAAGCGATATAATGACCTAGGAAAACCAATGAAACCAGCTAGTTTCAAGGTAAAAAACCTGGGTATGATTTAACCTAAACAATTCTCAAGGAACAAATTCACTAAATAGAATGGAAGTATTTAGAATAGATTTAACCCTAAATTTAATACTACCTCTTGTAGTACTTACTCATGTGATCACACGCAGCTCCAAATCTACAGACTCTTCTATCTGAATTTGTTGCACATAAACTCTCCAGTTTGAGACTTTGAGATCCTACTTAAAGATTTAGATAATCAACACAAACTCTCCAGTTTGTAACTCCAAGACCACCCTTGAAGGTTTAAATCTCTAGCACCTTTGATGACTAGTGATGGCAGTAACTTCTACAACACCGGATCTTAAGTTTCTTCAATGAATAACACTAGTAGAAGAATTGAGAGAGCTTTGGGTACAAAAATCCTAAATCTACAATAGGAAGCCCAAGAAGCACTCTTATTTCTCTAAAAAACCAATTTAAAACGTGTCTTAGGGTTTCCTTTAAATACTAGGAGAATAGATCTAAAACCCTAATCACTCAATAAGCTTAAAAGGCTATAGGGCCTTAATTAAATTCTACAGAAATGCATCTCAATTGGTCGAACCACAATCTCATTCAATTGAACCTAGCATGTTTCAAATTCTTGAACCTGCAGCTTCCTTTTTCTTGTATTATGACTTGCTACACCTTGAGCATTGTCTAATATACCTTATAGACTCTAAAATCTATATTTAAATAAGTTTGTGTTTACAGTTTGCCAATTGTTCTAAACTTTTAAAACCTAACACGGAAGATATTTTGAGAAAAATGACTACTCAGGATATTCAAGTAGAGAAAGACTGATAGCAAATTTGAGGTAAGAGCCTAAAAAACCTCATTCTTTGTTGAATCTAAGCTTTATATGAAATTAAAACAACTTATATGGGTATTTTGGCCAATAATGAGACTATCTAAATATCCTATGGGTTGTAAGATGTAAACAGAGAAGGGTTTTAGGCTTAAATTTTCGGTATTGGGTGTTAATTCCCTTTTCATTGTATCGGTAAAATAATTATTCTCTTTAAGGAACAATGTATTAATCCTTGGACTTGTAATTGTTGGACTTGGTGACTACTAATAGTCTACTAGTCTAGGCTATAAAGTCTAGGGTGATAAAGTTATCACAAGTCTAATGTCATAAAAAGGAAGAAAAAAGAAAAGTAGAATGGTGATTTTGAAATACATGAAGATGGGTCCAGAGCATGAGTATAGTACTAAGAATTTTGGTTTTGACCATATGTTCATTTTATAGGCTTTATCTCTAGGGAACTAATGGTGGAAGAAAAGTAAAGAAAATATATTTATGAATATGTTGATTTTTGGGTGTGAGATAATAGTGGAAAATCATTGGATATTTTAGAAGCTTCTCTTCTGGCCAGGTACTGTTACAAGTTTTTCTTTGATTATTTAATTGTTGAGTAAATGGTACTTGAAAATTGTTTTAGGTGATACCTAAGGATTTTGAGGTAAGTAACCTTTATCCTAATTGGTTATATTTTTGCTTATAGTACTGTATTTACAATAGTTACATTTTTATTTCAATTGTATTATTATATTGATTTATAGTAAAGAATAAAGAAACATCATAAATGAATTTGATTTAGGGTTGTAAAAAAAAAAAAAAAAAAAATACCAAAAAAAACCATCTGAACCGAGTCCAAAATTTTGGTTCAGTTTCGGTTTCATTTTCTTAAAACCAAAATTTTCGATTTCGATTTCGATTTCGATGCTCTTCACAAATACACGGACCCAAACAAAATTGAACTGAATATATAATAAATATAATTTATAATAGATTTTATATTATATATATATATATATATATATGTGTGTGTGTATATATATATATATAATTTAATATAATATAAAATATGTCGAGCCTTGAATTATCGTGAGGGTTGGGGAACCAAATATATTTAGCCTAGCAAATAAATCCAACCCATCATACTAACTAAATTAAACTAATTAAACTTAAATTAAATAACTTAAACTTATTGAGTCAGATTATTAAAAAAAGAAAAAAAGTTAGAAACCCTACCCCACGTTTAACGTTCAGGCACTCTCACAACCTCCCTCAATCTCTTTCACATCCCTGACCTAGCCAAATCTTGGCACTGCTATCGGCCTCCCCACGCTCATCAACTTAGTTTCTCACCACATGACTCTTCTATTTTCATTCTCTATCTCTCTCTCTCTCTCTCTCTTTGAATAAGTGTGTATCAACTATCAACTCAACGTTCAATAGCTCTCTCTCTATTTTTTATATATGATTAAAGTTAGGGTTTTGAAAATCTTGATAACCCTCTCTCCTTCTTTTTTTGGGTTTTTTTTTTTTTTTTTTTTTTTTTTTTTTTTTTTTTTTTTTAATACTGAATCAATGCTATTTTTATGAGATTAAAGCTAGTAGCCTAGTAGTAACAATCTAAAATGTTTATTTTTTTTCAATTTTTATATGCAAATAAAGTTAGGGTTTTGAAAAAATCAATAACCCATCTGCTTGGTTGCTTGTGTTGGTTGATTTCTTTATTAAAAATTAAAATTTTAGGGACTATTTGGTTTTTGTGTTTCCATCACCCATAACTCTGTTTCCATCACCCATAACTCAAAAATGGTGGGACCCACGAAGAGAAAGCTTGTTTGGATGTGCTTTCAAGTTTTGTTTCCATCACTCAATTCTCTGATTTTTGAGTGATGAGTTATGGAAACTGAAAACACATTTTAGGTGTTTTCAAGTTATCAAAACTCAGTTTCAATGGCATTTTCGTAATTAAACACATATGGAGGGACCCATGGTCAAAGGTCTAGACGTAACTTTGACAAACCAGATGATTTTTTTATGTTTTGGAAACCCTCCAGCCGCAACTTTTGACTTTTAAGTTTTTTTTTTTTTTGAAACAAAGCCACTAGACTTTTAAGTTATTTAAGTTTTAAAAATGGGTCCCACATTTTTAAGTTTTTGAAGTTAAAAAATAAAACTGAGCTTAGGTGTCAAACGGATAGGGTTTGGGAAATTGTGATATTTTAAGTGACAAATAATGAATGATGAGTGATGAGTGATGAAAATTGAGTGAGGAGTGATGAGTGATGATTTTTTGAAAACCAAACAGCCCCTTAAATACTCTATATGTCATGTGCTTGTTGTGATGCTGTGTTTATATTTTATAGAATATTTTTCCTTTGTTTAAGTTAGCTGCTTTTTTTATTTATTTATCATTAGTGTATTTGTTTATTGTTGCTGATATGCTGTGAATCTAAGTTGTTATTTTCTTATTGATGTTATGGTTTTGAAAAAATTGATAACCCAATGTGCTTGACTACGATGTTGGTGTATTTGTTTATTGTTGTTTTGATATTGAGTTGTTACTCTCTTAGTGATGTGTTTATTGTTGCTATAGACTAAACTCTTTTTTATTCTTTTTTGCTGACTTATTGTGTTATTGTTGCCTTATTTTTTATTTATTGTAGAATAAACTCATTTTGGTGTTATTTTTTTAATTGTTGTTAACTTATTGTGTTTATTGTTGTTTTATGTTATATTGTAGATGAATGACACAAGCGAAATCCTAGAGGGCTAAGACAATGAAAGGAGTCAAGGGGCAACCAATGTATTGGAAGACAAAGGCAAACCCCCACTCCCACTAATAGTAGGTAATGCAAGAAAAAAAAAAAGGAAAAAAAAAAAAAAAAAGATCTATTGTTTGGGGTCATTTCACTAGGATGGAAGGAGGGGATCCTAAGAAACCTAGGGCAGCTTGTAATTATTGTGGCTCAACTTATACTTGTGATACTAAGTTAAGTGGCACTACAGCCACATACAATCACAATGTAAGAAATATCCTTATAAGGATATGGAAAATAACCAATCAACCCTAGCATTCAAACCTAAAGAAGAAGGAGAAAGTAGTGGGAGACTTATGCCTCATGTGTATAATTTTGAGGCATGTAAAAAAGTTTTGGCGGAGATGATTATTATAGATGAGATGTTTTTAATGAAGGGAGTCAAGGGGCAACCAATGTATTGGAAGACAAAGGCAAACCCCCATTCCCACCAATAGTAGGTAATGCAAGAAAAAAAAAGAAAAAAAAAAGAAAAAAAAAAAATCTATTGTATGGGGTCATTTCACTAGGATGGAAGGAGGGGATCCTAAGAAACCTAGGGCAGCTTGTAACTATTGTGGCTCAACTTATACCTGTGATACTAAGTTGAGTGGCACTACAGCCACATACAATCACAATGTAAGAAATATCCTTATAAGGATGTGGAAAATAACCAATCAACCCTAGCATTCAAACCTGAAGAAGAAGGAGAAAGTAGTGGGAGACTTATGTCTCATGTGTATAATTTTGAGGCATGTAAGAAAGTTTTGGTGGAGATGATTATTATAGATGAGATGTTTTTTAGGTTTGTGGAGGGTCTTGGTTCCAAAAGGTTTGTGTATGTTGCTCAACCTAGGTTCCATCCAATCCCTTACCACACAACAATGGAAAAACTTGCTTTAGGGTATTTTTGGATGAGAAAAAGAAGTTGAAAGAAACTCTTAGAGAGTAGTGGGTTTGCCTTACCACGGATCATGGATATCCGTGCAAAATTTGAATTACATGTGTCTCATTACCCATTTTATAGATTGTGATTGGAAAATACACGAGGATTCTTAGCTTTTGTTTAGTGGAGAATCACAAGAGTGAGACACTTGGGAAGGTTGTTGAAATGTGTTTGCTTGATTGGGGGATAGACAAGATTCTAACCATTATGGTTGATAATGCTACCTTTAATAGTGGGATAATTTCTTTTATTCAAAAAAAGACTAAGCCTAGGAAGACAACAATTTTAGAGCATAAATTTTTTGAATTTGAGGTGTACTACCTATATCTTGAACTTAATTGTTTGTGAGGGGTTAACATAAATGGATGAGAAAATAATGAAAGTGAGAAAATTTGTGCGATATGTGAGATCCTCTCCATAAAGACTAAGTGAATTTAAGTTATGTGCGGAGAATGAGAAAGTTGCCTTTAAAAGCCAATTGTGCTTGGATATGCCCACTAGGTGAAACTACACCTATTTGGTGTTGGAGGGGACCGAAAAGTCTTAAAAGGCTTTTGAGAGATTGGAGGAAGAAGATCCAAATTATCTTAAGACAATCCAAGAGGAGGCAAAGGAAGAAGGAAATGATGTACATGAGGTTGCTTGGGGATTGGATGATGTGGATTGGGAAAAGATTAGGATTTTTGGGAAATTTCTTAAAATTTTCTATGATGCAACCTTGCGGTTTTCGGGTGCTAATTATGTCACTAGCAATTTTTTTTTGGAGCTCATGTCAATTCATGACACAATTGACTTAAAGTATGAAAAATAAGGTCATTTGTTGAAAAAAAATGGCAGAAGCCCAAATTTGAAAAGTACAGAGAAAACTTTGATAATATGAATCATTTGTTGTATGTTGGCTTAGTAATTGATTCTCAATACAAGTTATGGTATCTTGAATATTGTTTTGGTTACTTTGTATGAGGAGAAAAAAGCTATTAATATGGCAAATAGAGTAAAAGATGTATTGTTGAGTTTGTATGATGCTGTACTCAAAATCAATTGGGGAGTAGTGGTTCTGTTGCTACCGCTGTTGCACAAGCACAAGATCAAAAACCAAGTGAATCAATAGATCAATGGAGAAAGATGATTTTATTGTGGTTGTGGATGTGAGGGCAATGAGGATGATGGGATTTAAGCACTTCAAGGTATTGATTCTTCAGATAAGAAATCAGAGGTTGATAAATACTTAGCAGAGAGTTGTAAAGATGTCTTAAATGAGAAGTTTGATATTTTGGCTTGGTGGATGGTTAATTTTCCTTGATACCATGTGCTTTCAAAAATTGCACGACATATTCTTACAATTCTGATATTCATTATGGCCTTAGAATCCATATTTAGCACAGTTGGTTGTGTTCTTGATACCTTTCATAGTTCTTTGTCTTCAATTATGGTGGAAGCCCTCATTGTGGTCAAAACTAACTCCATTCTTCATCAGCTCCAATTAGCCTTCGAGCTGCTATGGACGATGTTGAAAAGTTTGAAAAACTTGATAGAAGTATGTTTATTATTATTTTTATTCAAAAAATATATGAATGTCTATTTCTTTATTTATTAAAAAAAAAAATCTAAATGTCTATTTCTTTCTTTATTTTTTTTAAAAAATGAATGTCTTGGATTCTTGGCATATGTATTGTTTTATTTTACAAGTGACTTTTTTGTGTTTTTCATTTTTTGTTTGTAAAACTTGTGAGCGATATTACATTTTCATTAGAACTAGATATGCCCACACCAACACCGATTGAAGTTGATGATTGAGGATTGCTCTTTGGACTGGTGGCATTGATGACTTTGGGACTGACTTTTTGTTGTAATTTTGTCAAATGATATTAGGTTTTGTTGATTTTTATTTTGACAACATATTGATATGCAGACTTACTTGACATACTGATATGTTACATATGTAGACAATGGCTTATATATAGATATGGGTTTTTATTTTGAGTTTTTGACAATGACTCATATATAGATAATATATGATATTAAGCAATAGGCAATAACATATGACCAATTTATTTTAAGTCTTTGGCCAAATATAACATATAGACAGTGTATATTAAAATTGACGTAAGACCAATTTATTTTGAGTCTTTGCTTATTTTGAGCCTTTGGCTATATGTAGGTATTGATGTATGGATAATATGTGGATATTGACATATTCTTATTAAAAAAAAAAATGTGAACATTGACATATTAGTCATGAAATTTGCACAATTTATTTTATTTTTTCTTGTACATGTTATTTTTTAATCTTGTTTGGATTTGAAAGTTACCTGTAACAAGTTACAGGTTACTTTGGGCACTAGACCAATTTTTTACTCTATATTTTTTCTAAATTTTTTGTTATCTTGATATCTTGAACATGTTATGGACAAGCTATTTTTAATATTTTGTAAAGGTTGTTTATTAATCTTGTTTGTAAGGAATGGATATGTGTATGAAACTTTGGATTTATGAATCTATGATATATATTGTTGATAGGTTGTATTGTTGACATATTGTATTTTAAAGTATAGGTTATGTATATGTATTTTTTTTTTTGATAAAAAGTATAGGTTATGTATTGGTTATTCATTAATCTTGTTTGTAAGAGCACTAGCATCTATTGTGCTATACCAAATGCCATTTTAACACAGTAAAACCTAATTTATCTATTTTAATACACCATTTTACAATATGTCATACATCATATCTTCTATTTTAAGATCAACACATTAAAATAATACAACCAATCCATTAAAATAATATAAACAATCTAATAAAAATACCCATTTTTCATTTTATCCTTTTATCATTTATTTCACTTTATCATTAATTCATTATGAAAATTACTTGCTCAATAAAAGTTATAAATGACTAAGGTATAGTTGTGGATTTTAGTTTCTCCTCTTTAATGTCCATAAAAAGTGTATGACAAATTTATCTTTTTTATATTCCTTAATTCTCATCATGTTCTTTCAGATATCCTTTGGATGAAACTATGACGATAGCTATATCTACAATTAAAGAGTCCTCAAATGACTATTCTTCTTTTGCTTCATTTTTTTCTTTCTCTTTGGACTCCATGTTTTCAATATCTTTGTCTCTCTATCTCTCTCACGCTCCAATTCAATCCCAGAAAAAAAAAAAAAAAAAAAAAAAAAAAAAAAAAAAAAAAAAAAAAAAAAAAAAAAAAAAAAAAAAAAAAAAAAAAAAAAAAAAAACATATCAAATCCAACCAGCAAATCAATCCAAGCCAAATTCAACCAACAAACAATCAAACCAACCACAATGATCAATCAGACCAGAATCAACAAAGACCAAACACTAAATCAATGGAAACCCAAAATAACCACCACATTCACTATGGCCACAACCTAATTGCAAGAGAGAGAGAGAGAGAGAGAGAGAGAGAGAGCCACCCAATCACCCAAAAACACCGACCAAATGAAAAGAGCTTCGGTGAGGGAATTTTTATGAGGAAATCAGCAGAGAAAGAGAGCAATACCCAAGCTTTAGAGACCGAGAGATCAAAGAATGATAGTGAGACATGAGAGGAGATAGACAAGATAAGAAAAAGAAGGAGACAGAGGGAGATGGGTGAGAGGAGAGGAATATTTTATCATTAAAAGAGAGAAAAAGTTGATTAAAAAATGCCAAAAAAAAAAAGAAAAAGAAAAGAAAAAAAAAAAGCACATATGACCGTAATGTGCCATTGACAGAATGACACTATAGCAAATGCCAAATTTGTTTAGCATTTAACGCATCTAATGAGAGTTGGTTTTTGGTGTTTGGCATTTTTAAGGAATGGGCATATGTATGGTATTTTTTAATTTGGGATATATGTTGTTGTGGCTGTATTTTAATGAATAATAGAAGCAGGTTATGTAAGATTTTTTATAATTATCAAAAGTAGGTTATGTAAGATTAATCTAAGTTATTCTAATGAATAATAGAAGCAAGTTATATAAGATTTTTTATTATTATCAAAAGCAGGTTATGTAAGATTAATTTTAGGTATTTTAATGAATAATAAAAGCAAGTATATAAGATTTTTTTTGGGAGAAAAAGTAGGTTAAGCAGGTTGTGAAAAATTAATTTGTAATAAAGCAAGTTATGAATAATTTATTGTTCCTGGTATTTGACTTTACTATTAGTTCTTGGTCACTATGTGTAAAATGCTTTTATTGTTTGGCATTGTATGGATGTGTAAATTGTAAAAGGCCCAAAAAGGGCCAAAATAGATTTCTAAAAAACAAATAGGCCTAATACTGCAATTTTTTGAATAAAAAATCCCAAACAAATTAAAAAAAAAAAAAAAAAAAAAACCCAAGGCCCAACTGACCCAAACAATATATATATATATATATATACACATATATATATGGACAAAAACCGAAAACCGATTGAAACCAAAATAAAATCAAAACCGATTGACTTTCAACCATTTCAGTCGGTTTCAGTTGAGATTTTTACAAACCCACAAGTTCAGTTTCAATTGGGCAAACACAAACAACACCGACTGAATCGAATTGAACCGATTACACCCCTAATTTTATTGTTATATATATGATGAACAAAGTTTAGCTACAAAATCGACTATAGCCTTAGGCTACAAAATCGACTATAGCCTTAGGCTACTAACTCACTCTATATCTTTTTATTGGAGGTGAATTTTGACAAATCCACCATTGGATTACATCTTCTTCTTATATTCTCTATGTCTGCAAAATTTCAAGAAAATTAAAAATCAATGGCTATGTCATCAATAAATTTTTAAATTACAAGTTTTTGTAATTTAAAATTATGCATAAAAAATAAGTTTATAGATTATATGGTAAATAATATCCGATTGACACAAAATTTGACATTTGTATTAAAAGCGTAAAGAACGTGCAATTCAATGGTTAGATTTTCAAAATATGAAGTAATATTTATTTTATTGAGTGAGTTTGTAGCCTAAGGTTACAACTAATTTTGTAGTTAAACTTTGTCATTTTATATATGTGTTTGAATGAAATATATGTGTTTGAATAATGATTATAGACAATTTGACTATGCTCTAAATTTGATATCCAACCGATGGAAATTATTCATTGGTATCGAAACTAGTTTCATTTAGGGCATCACAAGTCTATCATGTTTCCGGACTCAGCTAATGGGTAATATACATTAGCACAAAACTAGTTTCACTTGAATTTGATGTCCAGTTGCGAGAATATAGCGTGATGGTAGTCATAAAAGATTGTTAATAATATGAATTCTATTTGAGTATTTGAATTATTTTTAAGCACATGAAACTTCTTATGTTTTTTTTAAAACCCATAGTATATTGTAATTTTTGATATATGTGAATTTTGTAAATCAATATGCTTGTTTTAGCTAGTCTGTATTTAGTTATTATGCCAATCTTTTGAAATATTTGATTTTATGTACAATGCATTGTTTGTATCTGATGATCCAGCATTAAACTTCTAACTTAAAAAAACAAAAAGAGACTAAATTACAATTTTTTACATCCTACTCAACTATAATGTCCCCCAAACTTTCAAAAAACACAATTGATCCCACGATTTTTAAACTTTATTTCAATATCCCCTGTCATCTAATTTAAGGTTCACTATGAAGGAAAACTAGAACCCATATAAACACATGGGATATGAACAATTGAGGGGTATTTTGTTAATTTTAATCATATGAAATCACTAAAATACCCCTGGGTTCTCTTTTTTTATCATCAACTTCTCCACTTCTACCGTGTTGTGTGCATAAAGATGGGTGGGTGTTAGGGCCGGGTTAGCATCTTTAGCGGTGAATCAAAATTAATTTGGTTATCATGATTGGGTTTGTGTCTAAGTTGACAAATTGGGTGTCAAATTAGGCTAGGTTTGCATTTTGGATTGGATTTCCTCCATTGAAGAAAAAAAAAATTTATGACAAGTTTTAAATTTTCTCAAGAAATTTTGATGGGAGTGATCAAGGATTCAAGATGGTTACAATGTATTGTTTAGATACAATATATTGTATTTTTAAAATTTTGGATCCTTGTAATTGATATAATCTTGGGTTTGGTCTAAGATTTGGTGCAAGCAAATTTCAATAGAGGTAGCACAAACATTAATGGCATGGAGGACATTAAAACAATGTTTTAAAATTGAAGGAAAGGTCAATCATGTGTTTCAAAAAATCAAAGAGGACATTGTAATCGCGGTGAAAAAATTAAGATGAAAAAGTGTAATTTGCCTTAAAAAAACGGTAACATATCTGAAAAAAAAAAATCTGTTTGTTTTTTTTTTAGCGGAAAGCACATTTTAGTCCCTATATTTTTAGGCTATTCCCATTTTAGTCCCTAGATTTTTTTTTACCTCTTTTAATTCCTATCCTAAAAAACACTTCCTGTTTTGGTCCCTACCGTTACATCAGAAACAAAGAAAGCTGACGTGGCAAACGACATGAATAAATAATACCAAATTAATGTCCACGTGGCCTAAATTAATAATAAAAAAATGTTTTTTGGCATTAAAAAATTCCATGTCAACATCTAAATTAATTTTAACTAAATAAAAAAAAAACTAAAAACTAAAAATCATATGAATTGAAATCTAAGTATGTCTTGAACAAGAACAATAAGAACACAAACCCAGAAATTAAAAAAAAAAAAAAAAAAACCATTAAATCTTTGTCGCTGAGAAAGTTTCTGCTTCGCTTGGTTGCAAGAAAACACAAGCAAATGAAGTAAGCTACAACTTCTAACATCAATTTATTTTTGTGAGCTAAGAATTCAAAACCTTCACTCTACAAAGCTTAAAGAGGGTTTTACTATAAAGAAAAGAACAAAACTTTCACTTTCAAATTATTTTCCTACGTTTACTCGACAACCAAACAGAGAATGCTTTCATTTCTACTCTCTTTTTCCAAATTTCTCGGCTAACCCAGAAAGCTTCATTACTCGTTTTCGCTTGAGAAATCGACGAGTTGCTAGGACTCCCTTCCAGATGTGCCATTGAAGACCCAACAAACAAACAACGTCGTACAAAGGAAAACAATGAAGAAGAAGAAAATAAAACCTAGCAAACGAAAGCAAGCTTAAAGGTCAATCCTTTAGTATCAGTAAATCCTTTATTTTTTTGCAATGCCGTCGTTGTCGCTGTCTTCCAAACAGTCACTCAGCTCAGCTTTCTCTGTAGCTCTCCATCCTAGCTGGCGATTCTCGAAGCCCTTGGTGGTGATCGTTAAAGCTTCTGGCTCTTTGGACGCGAAGCCGACGGTTTTGGTGGCGGAAAAGCTTGGCGAGGTTGAGCCGAAGCTTCTCAAAGAGTTTGCTAACGTGGATTGCTCTTACAATCTCAGTCCCAAAGAGCTTGCACCAAGATCTCGCTCTGTGATTAAAACCCAGATCTTTCATCTTCTTAGTTCAATCTCTTGATGTCTAGTTCGTTCTCTCTCTAACTCATCATCTTTGTCTCTTTCTTTAACTCATCATCTTTGTCTCTTTCTTTAACCCTATGGCCAATCGGTAGTGATTGGGTGGTCTATCAGTCCAGATCTGAAAGAGAGAAGCATAAAGGATCCGGGTTTTTTGGGGGGTTTGTTGAGGATTTGTGGCCAATCTGTGGATTTTTTTTTAATTTTTTATTTATGGGTTTGTGTTCTTGGATTTGAGTTTGTGTTCTTATTGTTCTTGTTTAAGACACACTTATATCTCAATTCATATGATTTTTAGTTTTTAATTCTGTTTTTAATTTTTTTTATTTAGTTAAAATTAATTTCTTTAATTTAGATGTTGACATGGCATTTTTTCATGCCAAAAAATATTTTTTATTATTAATTTAGGCTACGTGGATATTAATTTAGTATTATTTATTCTGCCATTTGTCACGTTAACTTTCTCCGTTTCTGATGTAATGGCAGAGATCAAAACGGGAAACGTTTTTCAGAATAGGGACTAAAAGCGGTAAAAATAAAATGTAGGAACTAAAATAAGAATAGCCTAAAAATATAAGGACTAAAATGTGTTTTTTGCTTCTTTTTTTTTTTTTTTTTTCATTCACACTCAACTGAAAATGTGGGGGTAAGTACGAGATGGGGACGGGCCCAAGCAATTATAAGAAGCCCACAGACGAAGATGTGGGAGCCTTATTAGCATCCATGTTTACAAGGGAATTTCAAACAAGCCGAACAATTGGGCCCAGCAAGAAATATTACACCATATGCCTTGGGTCCAAATGTCCAATATAATTAAAGGCCCAAACGTTTCAATATCAGCCGAAATGTGCTCAATGCAGAGGCAGGCAAAATCTGGAGACATAGCCCATTTGCTGCTGCTTGAAGAATGGGCCTCGAACTCATGAATACTTACAATAAGACATGGTCAATTATTGATATTCGTCTCAATAATCCATCCAATAATAATTTTTACCAGTTTTAAACCCATTCTACAATTTTTGGGTTTTGAGTTTAAAGCCCATATTTGTCTAAAACATAATTATATTCCTACCCCTAGACTAGCATGTTGAGCTCCGCCTACACACATTCATGAACCGGAGCTGGATAGACGTATAAAAAAGTCCATAACAAACTGTGATTCAAAAAAGAGCCAGGCTTGTTCTTAACTCTTCGGCATCAACTTGAAATATCACAAGCTCTGGACCAAATTATTAGGACTCCGGGTTTAGCCCATTTGGTCTATTTAGCTATAACCTTTAATTACATTGGATAACAAGGTGTCTATATTTCAATTAGATTCTGCATGCATTATAATTTTGTGAAAATTGTCCCTCCAATTTTTTAAATAGTTATGATAGGATTTTTAAAATTTTTTTTTTTGTGAGAAAGTTATGGTAGGATTTGAACCAATAGCGTTCTCTCTATAATAGCGTTCCCTCTATAATGATTGTTTTTATGACTAGTTAAGACTTTGATTGATTTTTATGTAAGCAAAATCCAAACCCAATTCCCTTGTTTGATAGTAAGAGACTTTATCGATTAAGGTAACTAAAACCCATTTCCCATTTAAATCTACTTCAAGCATACTTAAAATTAGTTCCTGTTAAAATTGAAGGGAAGTAAAAAAATATTGTAGAGATCACAGAAGCGTGAAAAGAAAAAGAGAGACAACTATAAAATTGTGACATATACATTTTTGATATATAGTGGTATATCATATATGGTGATCCAATTGTAGTGTAAAGCTCATCTACACCAAACCATAGTAGGGTATATATAGAGACTAACATAACTAGGATTTGGTGTAGATGAGCTTTACACTACAATTGGATCACTTGGGGCAATACACTATATTATCTTTAACAGTTCTAATCTATTTAAAAGTGCTTCAAACCCATTTGAAATTACTTTCAACCTAATTCAAAACTACTCCTAATCTATTCAAATCTAATCAAAATTCTCTTACCAAAACTTATCTGTAATTCAAGAATAAACTTCAATAAATTTTTTACCATGCTCCAAAAAAAAAAAAAAGGTATTTCAATAGATTTTCATAATAACTAAATTTTTATAACTTATTTAAAAAATTTAAAAAACGTAAACACAATTGATCTTACAATGAAAATTTACATTAAGAACTCAAAAAATATATATAAATAAGTCAAGAAACTATCTGATACTCGAATACTTTACCAACTGATATCTTTAGATTTTTTTAATTCAAGAGTTCACAAAAATTTCAAAAAAGAAAGGTATTGATAATAAATTTAGGTAGGAACATTTTATTTGTATCTAATTTTGGTTATATGAGTTTCAATTAACTTAACTAGTAAAATCTATTGTCCTCAATTAATTGTATCCATAATTAGTGTTTTGACATAATGATAAAAAATAATTATCATCATAGTATAGAGGTCATAGTTTTAAATCAATTGTATCTATAATTTTTCTATTTTTCTTAAATACACTTATATGTATGCAGGGACCATCTGAGAATAATTTATAGAGATATATTAATCCAACATTCAGTTTAGTAATATAACTATTTTCTGTTAATCAAAAAAATTTTTTTTTTGGAGCTCATGTTAATTCATGACACAATTGACTTGAAGTATGATAAATAAGGTTATTTGCTGAAAAAAATGGCGGAGTACATGAAGTCCAAATTTAAAAAGTACAAAGGAAACTTTGATAATTTGAATCATTTGTTGTATGTTGGGTTAGTGCTTGATCCTCGATATAAGTTACGGTATCTTGAATATTATTTTGGTTACTTTGTATGAGGAGAAAAAGGCTATTGATGTAACGCCCTAAAATCATAAATAATAAAAGTTTATTCAATCTAAATAATCCATAAAAAAATATTAAATAAATGCAATCAGCAACCTAAAATCTCATCACAATTGTCAGAGCTCTAATCCCACCAAAGATAAAATATCCTCAAAATAATTCTCTAGTACAATATTTAATACCATAAAATAATAATAAAATCCTCAGTTTCACAATATAATTTGTAACTGTTGTCTTCCAAGAATCTCTACTCCAATGATCACTCTAATGTATCTGTAAGGATGAATAAAAGGGGGGGGGGGGGGTTTGAGATAACTTAATAAGTGGAATTCACTAACATTGTGGTGTAGGAACAAAACTTTTAAATAAATATTTCATATAGCAAAGTTATAACTTGTAACACATCAATATTTTAACATCAAATATTTCATATAAAAATATCATTATATTGTGAGCCATTATGATTTACCAACACCATTATACAAACAATTTCCTAGGCCTTTCTCGTGGACAATGTTTATGCCCCGTTGACAAGGTTGTGCTGTTCCCTTCTTCTTTTTTTTTTTTTTTTTGGTGGTGGGATTAGAACTCCTTTTTCATCCCCTTTCTTAAGGGTGGCTCATTTGGAACCTAAAGGTGCACTCCCTTGCTAAGGAGCTCCCTTTTCGGATCCATAATGGTATACTCCCTTACTAAGGAGTTACCAATTGTGTATTGTCCCCCTTTTTTGAGGCCGTCCCTTGCTAAGAACTAGCTATAGTGTGATTGCCCCTTGCTAAGGACTAAATACAACACTGAGCTTTTAATCACGATTTGCCATAGGATTCAAAACAAATTCAAGATGCTCACAACAAATAATCCAGTCATAATACTCGAAAATAAAAAGATTTATCCACACATACAAGTTTAAATAAGTTTAGATTGTCCCAAAAGTTTTTCACATAACAAATAGTCAATGTTTCCATACAATGTGCACATTAAACATTTATAGGATATCAATATATTTATAAAATATCAACATATTTCTTTGTTATAAGAATAGTTTGATAATCAAAACTATTTTGGAAAAACCCCCAAATTAGTAAAGAACACTTACCTCTTATTTGCAAAAAAATGAAACCAACCACCCTTGAGTCACAATAAATAAGTAGAATTAGAACCTAGCAACACCAAAATAGGTCAATCAATACACGAATTTCCCACTTAAAAATCTATTTTCACACTTAAATAGTTTTATCCTGGACAACATTGATATTTCCAAAATTTTTCATTTATTTACTTACTATCTAGTTCACTTTCAGTTTTGTTCCAATTATTCTATTTCAAATATTCTCACAATCTATTAATTGGCATGATTGTACTACAACTCTATAGGACTCTAGGATTTTATTATGTGTCCAGCCATCACATAATCTACTATTCCTTAGAAGCAGCATGTTATATTCATATCTAATCAATCTAATATTCATATCTGATCAACACTTTTTTTTATAAAAAAAGTAGAAAATTAATATGTTTAAAAACAAACTGTATTAGCCTTGAGAAAAATATCCTAAGAAGAGGAAACCTGGAGCTAAAGGAAAAATTACAAGTAATATGAAACTTCAATATAGCCAAATGATGGATATTTGATCAACCTAATAGTAGAAGTCATATGTTATATCTTAATTTATCAACCCAATGGCCCATTACTCCCTTGATGCCACAAAACATAAAGATATAGCTAAACAAGTATTTGGACAATGACAAGGGTGTATACGCATGACAGATTGGTGGTGAACTTAGTGAGGCCATATATGATTATATAATAACCACAAAGCACCCTTTTTCCCATTAATATAATGGTAGATTTAGATCCATTATAGCAACACCTATTTTTCTATCAGGTACGCAAATAATAGATGCACAGACCCATGTCTTCCTATAAGCGTGGGAACAATTGCTAGCCATTGAATATTCCAACTTTCTAGATTTATGACAAAACAAAATCATACTTGTAATCTCACACACAGCTGTAGAGCAGGAAAATAAATTCAATCGTGTGTGCCGCTAAAAGAGGGGAAGTCTCCTATATATATATATATATATATAGCCTTTTATCTTTGAGTTATATGTGTGTGTGTATATATATATATATATATACATATACCATCTCACTTGGGTCTCTTATACCATAATAATTATCTGATTTAAATATCTTAGGCCTAAATAAATTAAATCCATTTAATTGTGGGCCTCCTTTTTAATTTATGTATAAGAATTAAATTAGCAACATAATTATGGGGTGTTACATCCTTTCCCCCTTAAAAAAATTTCATCCTTGAAATTGTACATACCTTCGTTAGCGAACGACTCTGGATAATTTGATTTCATCTCATCTTCTCGCTCCCAAGATGCCTCCTCCACTGTGTGATTCTTCCAAAGGACCTTAACCAATGATATGGTCTTGGCGCGTAGCACTTGATCCTTGTGGTCAAGAATTTGAAATGAAACTTCCTCATAAGTCAAGTTGTCTTTAATCTTGAGTGGCTCATAGTTCAAAACATGTGAAGGGTCCAGGATATATTTCTTAGCATGGAAACATGAAACACATTATGCACTCCTGCAAGTGT
The DNA here is from genome assembly GCA_023621385.1 of Quercus gilva. Classification (NCBI taxonomy): domain Eukaryota; kingdom Viridiplantae; phylum Streptophyta; class Magnoliopsida; order Fagales; family Fagaceae; genus Quercus; species Quercus gilva. The sequence continues at coordinate 16,919,339 of CM042480.1, forward strand.
AGGCGGTAAGGCCAACTTGTAGGCAACTTTACCAATGTGTTTTAGGATCTCAAATGGACCAACAAATTTGGGACTTAACTTCCCCTTCTTTCCAAATCTCATCACACCATTCATCGGAGTGACTTTCAAGAATACCATATCCCCCAACTTCAAATTCTACTTTCCTTCTCGAGTTGTCATAATAACTTTTTTGTCGACTTTGTGCTGTTTGCAATCTTTTACGAATCAAATCAATTTTCTCAGATGTCATCTGAATGATTTCTAGTCCCAACAATTGTCTTTCACCAACCTTTTCCCAACACAATGAGGACCTGCATTTTCTACCATACAAAGCCTCATAGGAAGCCATCTCAATACTAGAGTGGTAACTATTATTATGGGCAAATTCCACTAAAGACAAGTATTTTTCCCAATTTCCTTTGAAATCCAATACACAAGTCCTTAACATATCCTCCAAAGTTCGAATAGTCCTTTCTGACAGTCCATCCGTTTAGGGGTGGAAGGCTGTACTAAAGCTAAGATTAGTACCCAAAGCTTTATGTAGGCTTTCCCAAAACTTTGAGGTGAATCTTGGGTCTCGATTAGACATAATTGATGTTGGAACTCCATGAAGACTCAAAATCTCATCAATATATATATCTGTGCTAGCTGATCAAGTGAGTAATTCATCTTAACCGGAATAAAATGTGTAGTTTTCGTCATCTTATCCACGATTACCCAAATGGCCTCATGTCCCTTAGGAGATCTTGGAAAACCAGTCACAAAATCCATACATATACGCTCCCACTTCCATTTGGGAATGGAAAGTGGTTGCAACAATCCTAAAGTTCTCTGGTGTAGTGCCTTAATTTGTTGACAAGTCAAGCATTATTCCACAAACTGAGCTATCTCTCTCTGCATGTTATTCCAACAATAAATTTCTCTAATGTCATGATACATTTTAGTGCTATCAGGGTGCACTGAGTATGGGGTATGATAGACTTCTTCCATAATCTCCTTCTTTAATGCGAAATCATTTGACACACAAAGTCTATTTCCAACCTTAAAACACCATCATTAGACACATTAAATTCTAGTCTCTTCCCTTCTTGTACTTCTTTTATGATCCTTACAATTTGTGTATCATCAACTTGTGAAGTCTTAATGTTCTCAATCAAAGTGGGTTGTATTGTCAAACTGGCCATAAAAGTTTGGGAATCACCTATGACAATTTCAATCCCCATTCTCTCCAAGTCATTAATAATCTCATTTTGAGTAGTTAACAAGGTAGCTAAGAAACTGAAAGACTTTTGACCAAGTGCATCAGTGACCATGTTAGCCTTGCTTGGATGGTAATTGATTAAGCAATCATAATCTTTAATCAACTTAAGCCATCTTCGTTGCCTCATATTCAATTCTTTCTAAGTGAAGAAGTACTTCAAGCTCTTATGGTCTGTATAAATCTCACACCTTTCACCATACAATTGATGTCTCCAAATCTTCAATGCAAATACCATTACAGCTAACTCTAAATCATGAGTGGGATAATTTTGTTCATAACTCTTTAATTGGCAGGAAGCCTAAGTTATGACTTTACCATGTTGCATCAACACACAACCAAGCCCCTTTCTTGAAGCATTACTATAAATGACAAAGCCTCCCAAGTTGCTAGGGATGGTTAGTACTGGTGCAGTGACCAACCTTTGCTTAAGTTCTTGAAGGCTTTTTTCACATTCTTCTATCCACACAAACTTGGCATTCTTACGATTTAGTTGAGTCAATGGGACTGCAATACGGGAAAATCCCTCTACAAACCTCCTATAATAGCCAGCAAGGCCCAAAAAGCTTCTAACCTCACTCACATTTATCGGTCTTGCCCAATCAACCACAACTTCAACCTTACTAGGGTTCATAGAAATTCCTGCCTTAGATATCACATGCCCTAGAAACATCAGTTGGTCAAGCCAAAGTTCACACTTCTTAAACTTTGCATATAGCTTATTCTCCCTCAAAATTTGAAAAACAATTCTCAAGTGCTCCTTATGTTCTTCCATAATTTTGGAGAAGATTAGAATGTCATCAATAAAAACAATAACAAAGCGGTCTAAGTACTCATGAAACACCCTATTCATCAAGTCCATGAATGTAGCAAGGGCATTGGTTAATCCAAAAGGCATTACCAAGAACTCATAGTGCCCATACCTCGTCCTGAAAGATGTCTTGGGTATGTCTTCACTCTTGATTTTTAACTGGTGATACCCAGGACGAAGGTCAATCTTAGAGAATACTTGTGCCCCTTGCAATTGATCAAATAGGTCATCAATACGAGGGAGAGGGTATTTGCTTCTCATAGTAACCTGATTTAACTCACGGTAGTCAATACACAACCTCATAGACCCATCCTTCTTTTTACAAATAAAATTGGTGCACTCCAAGGAGATGCATTTGGTCTGATGAGCCCCTTATTAAAGAGCTCTTGCAGCTGTTCCTTGAGTTCCTTAAGTTCAGTTGGTGCCATCCAATATGGTGCTTTCGATAAAACAAAAGTTCTAGGGAGCAAATCAATAGAGAATTCAATATCCCTATCTATAGGTATCCCTGGTAAGTCTTCAGAAAAGACATTGGAAAACTCCTTCACAATAGGGATATCATCCAACTTCAAGAACTCTTTTCTAGTGTCTATCACATGAGCTAGGTACCCTTGGCATCCTTTCCGTAATAGACACTTAGCTCAAAGGACTAATATCACCCTAGGTAAAGCATGCATCCTAGAGCCCTTAAATAGAAATTCAGGTTCTTTGGGAGGCCGAAACACCACCTCTTTTCCAAAACAATCTACACTAGCATGATAAGCTACCAGCCAGTCCATTCCCAAAATTATATCATAGTCATACATGTCCATCAAAATTAAGTCTGCTAACATTTCCCTATCCTTAATTTGGATGACACAAGACTTAAGCATAGAATTACACACCAAAGAATCACCCATTGGTGTGGCCACAGACAAGTTATAGTTCATAAGCCCAGGTTTCTTATCACATAACTTAGCATATCGACAAGAGATAAAATAGTGTGTAGATCCAGAATCAAATAAAGTTTTAGCAAAGTTTGAGAATAATGAGAGGATACCTATAACCACAGTATCTAAAGCTTGAACATCTTGTGGTGTGAGTGCAAACACTCTCCCTTGTGCTTTTCTCCTCTGATCATTCTTTTCAGGTTGGGCCATTGAGTTTTGTTGAGGAGATTTATAGGTTTGAGCTAAGTATTCCATCTTCCCACAATTATAACAAGCATTTCCTTCAAAGAAACATGGTTTATCTCCATGAAACCATCCACATGTAGGGCAAGCATTTGAACTTCTACCTTGAGCATTCTCAAGTGGATTCTTGTTTTCTGGCCTATTTGATGATGAATTACTCCTAGACCTCCCAAAAGATCCTTTCTTGTTCTAATGACCTTGAGCATTGTCTTGTCAAAAGCCTGAATATCCAATGTTTCTAGGTGGGTTCTCATTCCTAGCATTGTTCTTGAAATCTTCCTCTAGTCTCATAGCTCTCTTAATTGACTCTGCATAATTATCAACCCTTGATGCAATCAGATGGTGTTGAAGTCTCTCATTCAACCCCTTTTGAAATCTGCCTGCTTTCTTCTTCTCAATAAGGATTAAGTGGGGTCCAAAGCAAGATAACTTGATGAATTTATCTGCATACTACTCAACAGTCATACTTCCTTGCACCAAATCAACAAATTCCCTCTCTTTTCGTTCTCAAATCACCTCAGGGAAGTAGTTGTCATAGAAAACCCTTTTAAATTTCTCCCAAGTGATGGGGTTTCTCTCTATGTCCATTCCTTCCAAAATGGCTTTAGTGGATCTCCACCAGCGCTCAACTTCTCCAATCAACTTAAAAGTTGCAAATCGCACCTTTTGAGAATCAGTGCAATCCAAAGCTTCTAACAATTTCTCCATCCGCAAGAACCAGTTCTCAGCTTCTATAGGATTTGGCTTCCCATAAAAGGAATGGAGATTCTGCTTCATAAAAGTCTCAAAAGAGCAACTAGCCCTTGCCTCCACTCTACCTACAACCCTACTAGTAACACGCGCCAACTTGTCCAACAGCTGGGCAGCAGCTTCATCCAAAGGATCAAGGTGTGTCACCCTAGGACATTCATTATCTCTCAAGTTTTAAGTAACTTCAAGCTCAGTATCAACCCTTGCTTTGGTTGACCTTCGCGTATTCACAATAGGTTCCTCCCTATTGGAATTAGCTACTTTCTTCTTTTTGGGTGGCATGATACCTAGTTAACAAAAAAAATGAAGAAATATAGATGGTGTAGCAATTATTACTACTAAACATAAGAATTAACATCACCAAAATTATTTAAAATTTTTCATCAAACATAACCTAAGTACCAAATCCTCTAATAAAAATCAAGATCATAACCTAATTTCAAATTTCTACAGAATTATATCCTAAGCTCTGATATCGCAATTGTAATGCCCCAAAATCATAAATAATAAAAGTTTATTCAATGTAAATAATCCATTAAAAAAAATATCAAATAAATGCAACCAGCAACCTAAAATCTCATCACAATTGTCAAAGCTTTAATCCCACTAAAGATAAAATATCCTCAAAATAATTTTCTAGTACAATATTTAATACCATAAAAATAATAATAAAATCCTCAGTTCCACAATATAATTTGTAACTGTTGTCTTCCAAGAGTTTCTACTCCAATGATCCCCCTAACGTATCTGTAAGGGTGAATAAAAGGGGGGGAGGGGTGAGATAACTCAATAAGTGGAATTCACTAACATTGGGGTGTGGGAACAAAACTTTTAAATAAATAATTCATACAACAAAATTATAACTTGTAACACATCAATATTTTAACATAAAATATTTCATATAAAAATATTATTATATTGTGAGCCATTATGATTTACCAACACCATTATACAAACAATTTCCTAGACTTTTCTCGTGGACAACGTTTACACCTCCTTGACAAGGTTGTGCTATACCCTTCTTCTTCTTCTTCTTCTTTTTTTTTTTTTTTTTTTTTTTTGGGTGGGACTGGAACTCCTTTTCATCCCCTTTCTTAAGGGTGGCTCATTTGGAACCTAAAGGTGCACTCCCTTGCTAAGGAGCTCCCTTTTTGGATCCTTAATGGTATACTCCCTTGCTAAGGAGCTACTAATTGTGCACTGAGCTTTTAATCACGATTTTCCATAGGATTCAAAACAAATTCAAGATGCTCACAACAAATAATCCAGTCATAATACTAAAAAATACAAAGATTTATCTACACATACAAGTTTAAATAAGTTTAGGTTGTCCCACAAGTTTTTCACATAACAAATAGTAAACATTTCCATACAATGTGCACATCAAACATTTATAGGATATCAATATATTTATAGAATATCAACATATTTATTTGTTATAAGAATAGTTTGATAATCAAAACTGTTTTGGGAAAACCCCCAAATTAGTAAATATCGCTTACCTCTTATTTGCAAAAAAATGAAACCAATCACCCTTGAGTCACAATAAATCAGTAGAATTAGAACCCATCAACTCCAAAAATAGGTCCATCTATACACGAATTTCCCACTTAAAAATCTATTTTCACACTTAAGTAGTTTTATCCTGGACAACACTAATATTTCCAAAATTTTCCATTTATTTACTTACTGTCCAGTTCACTTTTAGTTTTGTTCCAATTGTTCTATTTCAAATATTCTCACTATCTATTAATTGGCATGATTGCAATACAACTCTATAGGACTCTAGGATTTCATTATGTGTCCAGCCATCACATAATCAACTATTCCTTAGAAGCCACATGTTATATTCATATTTGATCAATCCTTTTTTTTTTTTTTTTTTTTTAATTTAAAGTAGAAAATTAATATGTTTTAAAAAAAACTGTATTAGCCTTGAGAAAAATATCCTAAGAAGATGAATTACAAGTAATATGAAACTTCAATATAGCAGAATGATGGAAATATGATCAACCTAATAGTAGAAGTCATATGTTATATCTTAATTTATCAAACCAATGGCCCTTTACTCCCCTGAAGCTGCATAACATAAAGATATAGCTGAAAAGTATTTGGATAATGACAAGGGTGTATACGCATGACAGATTGGTGGTGAACTTAGTATATGATTATATAATAACCACAAAGCACCCTTTTTCCCATTAATATAATGGCAGATTTAGATCCATAACAGCAACACCAATTTTTCTATCAGGTACACAAATAATTGATGCACAGACCCATGTCTTCCTATAAGTGTGGGAACAATTGCTAGCTTCCTATTGCTAGCCATTGAATATTCCAACTTTTTAGATTTACAGCAAAACAAAACCATACTTGTAATCTCACGCACACCCGTAGAGCAGGAAAATAAATTCAATCGTGTGTGCTGCTAAAAGAGGGGAAGTCTCCTATTTATATATATATATATATATACACGTATAACTCAATGATAAAAGGCTAGGGTTTTAAAGCTTATCAAGGCCCATATATATATATATATACTTATGCCATCTCACTTGGGCCTCTTATACCATAATAATTATCTGATCTAAATATCTTAGGCCCAAATCAATTAAATTCATTTAATTGTGAGCCTCCTTTTTAATTTATGTGTAAGAATTAAATTAGCAACATAATTATGGGGTTTTACAACTAATATGGCAAATAGAGTAAAAGATGTATTGTTGAGTTTGTATGATGCTATACTCAAAATCATTTGTGAAGCAGTATTCTTGCTGCTGCCCATGCACATGCACAAGGTCGAAAACCAAGTGGATTAATGGATCAATGGAGAGAGATGATTCTAGTGTGGTTGTGGATGTAAGGGTAATGAGGATGATGGGATTTAAGCACTTGAAGGGTATTGATTCTTCAGATAACAAATCAGAGGTTGATAAATACTTAGCAGAGAGTTGTGAAAATGTCTCGGATGAGAAGTTTGATATTTTGGCTTGGTGGAGGGTTAATTCTCCTTGATACATGTTCTTGCAATTTTAGTATTCATTGTGGCCTTAGAATCCACATTTAGTATGGCTGGTCATGTTCTTGATACCTTTCGGAGTTCTTTGTCTCCAACTATGGTGGAAGCCCTCATTTGTGGTCAAAACTGGCTCCGTTCTTCATTGGCTCCAGTTAGCCTTCGAGCTGTCATGAATGATGTTGAAATGTCTGAAAAACTTGATAGAGGTATGCTTATTATTATTTTTATTCAAAAAATATATGAATGTCTATTCTTTATTTATTAAAAAAAATTCTGAATGTCTATTTCTTTCTTTATTAAAAAAGAAAAAGAAAAAAAGAAATTGAATGTCTTGGATTCTTGGAATATGTATTGTTTTATTTTACAAGTGACGTTTTTGTGTTTTTCATTTTTTGTTTGTAGAACTTGTGAGTGATATTACATTTTCATCGGAACTAGACATGCCCACACCAACACCGATTGAAGTTGATGATTGAGGATTTTTTTTTTGGACTGGTGGTTTTGATGACTTTGGGACTGAATTTTTGTTGTTATTTTGCCAAATGATATTAAGTTTTGTAGATTTTTATTTTAACAACATATTGATATGCAGACTAACTTGACATATTGATATGTTACATATGTAGACAGTGGCTTATATATGATATGAGTTTTTATTTTGAGTTTTTGATAGTGGCCCATAAATAGATAGTATATGGTATTAGGCAATTTATTTTGAGTTTATGGCTAAATATAACATATAGACAGTATATGTTGGCATTGACATAAGGCCAATTTATTTTTAGTCTATGGCTAAATATAACATATAGACAGTATATATTGACATTGACATAAGGCCAATTTATTTTGAGTCTTTGGCTTATTTTGAGCCTTTGGCTATATGTAGCTATTGACATATGGATAATATGTGGACATTGACATATTACTTATGAAATTTGCACAATTTATTTTATTTTTTCTTGTACAAGTTATTTTTTAATCTTGTTTGTATTTTAAGGATACCTGTAACAAGTTACAAGTTATTTTGAGCACTGGCGCAATTTTTTGCTCTATATTATTTCTAAAGTTTTTGCTATCTTAATATCTTGAACATGTTATGACATTTTTTTTTTTTTTTTAAATCTTTTATAAAGGTTGTTTATTAATCTTGTTTGTAAGGAATGGATATGTGTATGAAATTTTGGATTTATGAATCTATGATATATAATGTTGATGGTTGTATTGTTGATAGATTGTATTTTAATGAGTAATAGGTTATGTATTGGTTATTCGTTAATCTTGTTTGTAAGAGCATTAGCATCAATTGTGTTATACCAAATGCCATTTTAACACACTAAAACCTACTTTATCTATTTTAATACACTATTTTACAATATGTCATACATCATATCTTCTATTTTAAGATCAGCACATTAAAATAATATAACCAATCCATTAAAATAATATAAACAATCTAATTAAAATATCCATTTTTCACTTAATCCTTTTATCATTTATTTCACTTTATCATTAATTCATTATGAAAATTACTTGCTCAGTAAAAGTTATGAATGACTAAGGTATAGTTTTTGTAAAGTTGTTATTTACAACTATGTGTTTTGTTGGCTTATATTCCGTGCCAAATTTGATTGTAATTTTATTCAATCTTTTGTACCCTATATTTATTGTGGGATTTGATTGTAAGGGTTGTGTGTTAGAGAGAGAGTGTGTGAAGACTCAAGCAATTGAAGACTGAAGAGTTTTCGCGGGTAGCTCGCGACTAAGCATCCCGCGAAGTGACTCATGTGCCTTGCACATGCTGGAATACGAAGAGTCAAGTCAAGATGGAGACAGCTGTGTTTCACGAGTATCTTACAGGTAAGGCCTTCCTGCGAGACACTTGCGAGACTTTCTGTTCTGCCAGACTGTCCATTCTGAAACACACTTTCTGTGCCCACACTATATATACCCATATTACCCACAAATGTTGAGGAGTGCTTCTGAGAGAAAACCTTAGCCAAACACCTTGAGAGTTAGAGATTGTTATACCCACAATTCTCTACACATTTGCTTGTGGAATTTCCTCAACTCCTACCTTTCCATTTCCATACCATTGAGAGGTTGATAGCCCAAACACTTACCACACCCCTTCAAAGTGTTAAGTGGAGTTTTGGTGCTGCTGGGAAGCATTGGAAGAAGCCAAGGATGGCAGATGCAACATAGAGCTTGTTGCGAGATCCGGAGAACTAGACAAGACACGGTTTCGAGAAGCCTTGTTAGAGTAAGAGCTTGGAGGGCTTAGGTACATCGGGTAGATTAGGCTTGGAGGGTCTCTTGCTAACCCATGTATCCCAACTGATTGTCTAGTGGATCGATTTCCACTTGGGGGGCAGCGGTGAGGTTTTTCGCCGAGTTCTTCAGTTTCCTCTTCGATAACACATCGGCGTATTATCTTGTGTTTGCATCTTTCTTCCCTACTCTTTTATATTCCATTTTACTGCTGTGTTGTTTTGATTTTGGATTAGAGTAGCTTGTTTGTTTATCCGCTCGCTTTTACATTATTCTGCACTTAGTTTTAAGTTAATGTAAAATCAATCGAGTCGTATCTTTAATTTGGGGGTCTAAACAGCTTTTGTGTTTTCAACACATTTTTGAGCATGCAGTTTTGGATTTTAATTTCTCCTCTTTAATGTCTGATGAGTCAAAAGTAACATAGGATTGTCATTCCAAGTCAATGACGATTCAAATGAGCGTTACACATTTATTGCACGCATTGATGATGAAAAGTAACAAACGGAGCAACAGTAACAAGTAAGCTGTGTACCTCAGAGCTCCCATTGATGACACACTAGCCCTTACCCATAAATGCTGAGATTCATTACCCATTAAGACAGGAAACAACTATAAAAGGAAGGGACAATATAATCCAAAGGTACACAGAAATACTCACCCAAAAACCACTCCAAGTCATTTTTCTCTTTAGATCAATTTCTTCCTTTTTGACTTAAGCATCGGAGTGTTTTTGGCAAACACCACACTGGTGCATTACATTTCTTTTCCAGGCTTTCTTGCAAGTTTGCATCGAAGACATGACCAACCACGAGCTTGTCCATCTAGTGAGATGAGGTTCTCAACTTGGTGATTTTTTGCATCATTAGTTTGGCGCCATTTGTGGGAACACTGATCATTCAAAGCTATCTTCCTTAAGTGACAAAAGAGAACCTCGTAGCACGGGATGGATGCTGAACAAGTTGCACAGCAAATCCAAGCCCTAACAGCCAGCTCGGAATAAGTGATTTGCCAGAATGAAGAGTTGAGGAGAGCCGCTAAATCCCAAAATGAGAAGCGACAGCAGATCATGGAAAACCAGAATGAAGAAGAGCGTCAGAGGATCGAAGGAAACCATAATGAGGAAGGATTGGATAGCCAGTCGAACAGGAGGACGAGAACGCTAGAAGAAAACTCGTCCAAAATGGAGAGTGAGCTTTGCAATATAAGGTGGGAGATGGACGAACTCAGGAATGCGGTAAAAGATAGAGTCGTAGAGAACTTGGACGGAATGATCTGAAGGATAGATTCACCATTCACCACGGAAGTGTTGAACTGTCTACTCCCACCAAAGTTTCGTCTTTCCTAATTGGAGTCCTTTGACGGCTCAAGAGATCCCTTGGATCACATTGAGTCATTCAAGAATTTGATGCTTTTACAAATGACCCCAGACAAAGTAATGCGCAGGGTCTTCCCAACAACGCTGAAGGGCACAGCCAGGGTGTGGTTTGGCAAACTACCTTTAAGCACCATTGCGAACTTCGATCAGCTCAACAAAGGTTTTGTTCATCATTTCATTGGCGAATAACGACATAAGAAGCCAACTGGGCATCTTCTCAATATACGCCAGACAGAGGGAGAATCACTGAAACAATATGTGAAGTGCTTTAACAAAAAGTTGCTATAGGTGGAAGAAGCAGAAGACCAAGTGATTCTGATGACCTTCCAAGCCGGATTGCTACCAGGAGATTTCTTCTTCTCAATCACCAAGAGTCCACTGAAAATAGTAGCGGAATTACTTCACAAGGCCCAGAAATATATGAACGTAGAGGACACAGTAATAGTTAAAGGAGTGACGGCTAAAAGGAAAAGAGACGAAGGAATCAGTTACAACCTTGATAGGAAGAAGGAAACACGGGGTATTGGGCACGCATTGGACAAAAAGAAGAACCTCCCATATCGAAGACCTAAGTTTACTAGTTTCACTCCTCTAGTGATGCCTATCGAGCAAGTGTTGATGCAGATAAATGACGAACCTTCTCTGCAATGGCCTAGACCCATTCATGCCCCAGTAGAAGTAAGAGATAAAAGTAAGTACTGCAAATTCCACCAGGACCACGAGCATTACACTGACAAATGTAGGCAACTGAAGGATTAAGTAGAAACATTTATCCGTTAGGGAAAATTGCAGAAGTTTGTATGAAGAACAGAGCCATATAGAAGACAATAAAGGGATAAGAAGGAAAAGGGGTTGGAGACGGGGGGTAACAAAGCACCCATAGGAGAAATAAGGATGATCTTAAGAGGATTGGTAGCAGGAGGATCCTCTAAATCACTGAAAAAGGATATGCAAGAGAAGTGAACAATGTACACACGTGGTTTCCACCTTAAAAAACGCCTAGATACAGCGAGCCGAACATTGTCTTTTCCGAGAAGGACGCTCGTGGCGTTAAATAGCCCCATGATGATCCACTAGTTATAATGCTCAGGATGGAAGAATTCAACATGTATCGAGTGTTGATAGACAATGGAAGCTCAGCATAAATCATCTATTTACCAGCCTTTCAACAAATGAAGCTGAATAAAGAAAGGCTTTGGACATTCACTTCCCCATTGGTAAGTTTCACTAGGGACAGGGTTGTTCCCAAAGACGTCGTTAAGCTAACCATAATTGTAGGCACTTATCCAGCATAAGTCTTTAAGGAGATTGATTTCCTCGTAGTAGATTGCCCATCGACGTACAACGTTATCCTTGGATGACCAACACTCAACAAGTTGAGAGTGGCAACATTGACTTATTATCTAAAGGTGAAGTTCCCTACATCCCATGGTATAGGAGAAATTAGTGGAGACCAAGTTCTCGTAAGAGAATGCTATCAAGCTACCTTAGCGTTAGGGGAGAACCACACATGGGTGATAGACATACCTAAACTAGTCCACGAACCGTCAGAAGTGTCACAAGAGGTTGAGGTCGTCCCTGGAGATCCGCCCAAAGTTTTGAAGATAAGTTCAGCATTTTTAGCCTCAGAGAAGACGAAGATAGCAAACTTCCTAAGAGAAAACCATGATGTTTTCGCTTGGAAGCACGAGGATATGCCAGGAATTGATAGAGGAGTCATCCAACATCGTCTCAATGTTAATCCAGAGTGCAAGCCAGTGCAGCAGAGATGAAGAATATTTGCGCCTAAACACAATAAGATAGTAGCAGAAGAGGTGGAGAAACTCCTGGAGGTAGGCTTCATAAGGGAAGTATTCTACCATAAATGGCTAGTCAACATAGTGATGGTAAAGAAGAACAATGGCAAGTGGAGGATGTGTGTCAACTTCACAAATCTTAATAAGATTTCACAGATCTTAACAAGGCATGCTCGAAGGATAGCTTTCCCTTACCTAGGATTGACCAACTGGTGGACACAAGCTCTTAAGCTTCATGGACGCTTTCTCCAGTTACAATTAGATCATGATGGACGAGAAAGATTAAGAGAAGACTGCATTCATCACTAGCCAAGGGTTATACTGTTATAAGATGATGCCTTTTGGACTAAAGAATACTGAGGCCATATATTAGAGGTTAGTGAATCGCATGTTCTCTGATCAGATAGGAAGAAACATGGAAGGGTATGTAGATGATATGTTGGGGAAGAGCAATGATAAAGCGGACCATTTGGGTGACCTGAGGGAAACATTCGACACGCTACGCAAGTATAACATGAAACTAAACCTTACAAAGTGTGTCTTTGCTATCTCATCAGGGAAATTCTTGGAATTCATGGTATCTCAATGGGTCATAGAGACTAATCTAGACAAGTTAAGGGTAATAATGGAGGTAAAGTCTCTTAAAATAGTAAAGGAAGTACAGAGCTTAACAGGAAAAGTTGCGGCGTTGAATAGATTCATCTCTCGAGCGACAGACAAATGCCTACCTTTCTTCAAAGTCTTGAAAAAGGCCTTTCAGTGGATTGACAAATGTGAAGAAGCCTTGACAAAGCTAAAAGAATACCTAACACAGCCGCCATTGTTAAGCCCATCAATAATAGGAGAGAGAGGTTGCAACTTTATTTGGTGGTATCAAATATAGTAGTAAGCTCGGCATTGATCAGAGAAGAGGAGGAGGTGCAGAGGCCCGTGTACTAAGCCAGCCAAGCATTTGAAGGAGCTAAAGTGAGTTACCCAAGGCTAGAGAAGATTGCCTTCGCTCTAGAGGTCGCCTCTAGAAAACTGTGCCATTACTTTCAGGCACATCCCATTGTTGTCATAACAGATCAACCAATAAGAAAGATGATGAACAAAATAGATGCAGCAGGGCGCCTAGTCTAATGGGCTATAGAGCTTGGCTAATTCAACATAAAATATCGGCCTTGGGTAGCAATCAAAGCCCAGGTCCTTGCCGATTTCATTGTAGAATTCGCTTATCCTCAAGAAGAAAAGCAGCCCCAGAAGAAGACATGGAGGGTTCAGACAAATGAGTTCGCCACCAAGAAAGCCGAAGGAGTAGGTGTGACCCTCATATCACTAAAGAGAGAAATCCTTAAGTACACGGTCAGATTGCAGTTCCCAGCAACCAACAATGAAGCTGAGTATGAAGCACTTCTAACAAGATTGAGTCTTGCAAGAGTGCTCGAAGCCAAGGCCCTCATCGTCCAAGTTGATTCCCAACTTGTAATTGGCCAGGTAAGAGGAGATTATGAAGTAAAGGAAGAAAGAATGCAGAAGTATTTGAAGATTGTCAAAGAACTCCTACTGTATTTTGACAGTGTTAAGTTCTAGCAAATCCCTCGGGCAAAGAATGTTGAAGTTGATTTCTTAGCACGGCTAGCCTCGTCAGACGAACATGGCATATCTCCTGAGTTATGCATGTAAACAAGAGGACAACCCAGTATAGAGGGCGAATAAGTGATGAAGATACAGGAACATGTTGAATGGATGACTCCCATCATTCGTTACTTGAAAGAAGGATAACTCCCAGAAGGCAGGAATGAAGCACGGAAGGTATAGATTAGAGTTGCTCGTATTGAAGATACCCTATACAGACAAGGACACTCCCTCCCTTATCTTCGTTGTGCTAACAAGGAAGAGGCCAACTATGTACTTCGAGAGATATATGAAGGAATCTGCGGTAACCATGCGGGAGCAAGGTCTCATTTGGGAAAAGCACTCAGAGCAGGTTATTATTGGCCAACATTACAAAAGGATGCATATGACCTCGTCAAAGCATGCGACCAGTGCCAATGCTTCGTGAACGTCCAAACACGATCAGGTGAGCCAATGATGCTGATAACCGCTCTATGGCCATTCACTTAATGGGGGATCGACATAATGAGACCACTCCCTATAGTAAGGAAGCAGTACAAGTTCCTCATCGTCGCAATTGATTACTTCACAAAATGGGTAGAAGTTTAGCCAATAGCGATGATCATGGAAGCCAAGATCACCAGCTTTATATGGAAGAACATAATCTGTAGATTTAGCATTCCAAACATAATCATATCAAACAATGGGAAGCAGTTTGACAACCCCAAGTTTCAAAAAATTTTCCAAGATCTATGCATAAAAAACCACTACTTTTCTCTAAGACACTCTCAAGCTAATGGTTAAACAGAAATGACGAACAAAAGCCTGTTCAAAATTATCAAAACTCGGCTTGAGGGGGCAAAGGGTGCATGGTCAGAAGAGCTGCCTAAAGTTCTATAGGCATACAGGACAACCACAAGAGTGCCAACGGGAGAAACACCATTTAGATTGATATTTGGAATTGAAGCCGTTATACTAGTGGAAGTAGGATTGATGAACATTCGGGTCAAAGCATACGAAGAGCAAAGGAACCACTAAGAACTCAATAATAATTTGGATCTGATCGATGAGGTGAGAGACGAAGCTGCAAAGCGGATGGAAAAGTACAGGGGAGTAATGGTCAGATACTATAACAAGAAGGTGAAGGTAAGAAGATTCAACGTAGGTGATCTCATCCTTAGGAAAGTCTCGCAGGCAACAAAGGACTCATCCCAAGGGAAGCTAGGCCCAGCATGGGAAGGACCCTACCAAGTCATTTGCTACTCCAGAGAAGGATCATACTACCTGAAGACCTTGGACGGCCAAGAACTACCTTGTCCATGGACCATATAACACTAAAAGAGATACTACCAGTAAGAACAATCCCCAAGTATTCCAAAATGTTTACAATGTTTACTTTTATTTTCCTCTTTTTTATTATTATCTGCTTTACATAGATGAAGGAATGTTTTGTCTCTCTATCAATGAAACATACTTAGAAGTACTATTAAGGAATTATACGTAGTAGATTCTTCTATTACGGATTATTGGCTAAGTCGTCATTAATACATGACGTTGAAAAGTATTAATACGAATTAACAAATACCACTCATGCATGAGAAAAGTTATTAATACATAATAAGACCGTCATTCATACATGAATTAAAATAAAGTTATTAATCCATAACAAGATCGTCATTCATACATGACTTAAGAAAAGTTATTAATACATAACAAGATCGTCATTCATACATGACTTAAAACAATGTTATTAATACATAACAAGGTCGTCATTCATACATGACTTAAAACAATGTTATTAATACATAACAAGATCGTCATTCGTACATTCATACATGACTTAAAATAATATAATTAATACTTAACAAGATCGTTATTCATACATGACTTAATAAAGTTATTGATACATAACAAGATCGTCATTCATACATGGCTTAAAATAAAGATACATAACAAGATTGTCATCCATACATGACTTAAAACAAAGTCATTAATACATAACAAAGTCGTCATTTAGACGTGACTTAATAAAAGTTATTAATACATAACGAATGCATGACGTAGGAATATCATATGCAAATAAATATCATCATTCATACAGGGCATTATTCAAAGTAAATCATATGCTTAAAACAGACGAGCCCTGAAAGATTGTCCAAGAGATTGTTCGAAAAAGAAAAATAAGCAGACATGCTAAAAATAAATAGACAAGTTCTCAAGAAGGACTAGAAAAGAAAGGATCCGTAGGGATGCTCTCTAATACACCTAACGCAACCTTGCCCTCTGTCACAACTTCGGAGGGACGATCCTTCAGAATTCCTTTCGTCGCAACCTCAAAAGGATGAATCGCCAAAACTTCCTTCTCCATTTCTTCCATATCAAGCTGGGAGAAGTCCATCTCAGGTTGATGTTTGGCCATATACTTACGAAAGAGTTCAAAATCGTCCACGTAGTAATCACAAAGCTTAACCGAAAACTCATTTGAAGCCTTAAACTTCTCCATTGCTTCATAACTGGCTTTCTCGACCTTCATGAGGGCCTCGTTAATCTGCTTATCCTTCAATTTGGAAACGCCTTCTTAGTGTCAATATTTTTCTCCAAAGTTTTTAGACGGTCTTTGTCCTTCTTAGCATCGTTAGTAAGAGTGGAGATTTGGATCGTCAATGACTCATTCTCGGCAGAAAGAGAAGCAATCCTAGATTAAGCCTTAACCAACTTCTTATCATAGTCCAAGTACTTTTCAGAGATGTACAAGGACTCTCCCAGCACCTGTAATGACAAATAAGTGACAGTAAAAAAAAAAAAAAAAAAAGCGTACATAAGAGAAAAGAATGCATACCTGCATGAGCTTATGAACGTGTGACTACATCAGCTCGGAAGGAGTTTTTCCCATCAAAGGCTCTAAATCCTCCACGGAGATTACATTATGGGCCTTCTGCGTCGCAATCCCTACGTCTTCCCAAAAACAGGCAATCGAGACCTTGCTCATGGCTTTAGCCTTAGAGCCACCCCTAGGAGAAATGATCAGCTCCAAGGAAGAAGTAGGCGAAACTGTATGACGATCTTGAAACTTGGCCGCTGAAGAGGTCATCACAACATTGTCCTTGGACGGTTCATTCTCCCTTTGACGTTTCCTCGACAGAAAGCCACTTGATAGACCACCCTTGGCTTTCTTCTCTTGGGCTTCGATAAGTTTTACCTTGCTAAATCAGGTTGTCATTCTTGAAAAAGGAAGGAAGCAATGATCCCTAAAAAAAAAAAAAATTAAATAAAAGATACATCACTGGCGTGCTTACTCTTTTTACTGTCTCGATGTTTTTCTGGACTTTGTCAGAGGGTTCTAGACCAAAAAAATGGAAAAATAAAGATTGAGGGGAGATCATCTCATCAAAATCCTTGACAGTCTCCAAGTACTCCTTAACCTTCTCTAGATAAGCGTGATATTGCTTCTTCAGCTTAGGACGAACTTTATCTACACAAAAAAATAGCAAACAACAGATTCAGAAAGCAACGACTACACAAGCATAGAGACACGCAAACACGAATATGAATAAAGGATGCACCAGACACAGGAGTCTCCAAACTATGAAGCAGGCTGGGAACTTCACTCAGATCCTCACCAGGTTCCATCTTCTAGCCCTTGCTAGAGGCGAAGAAAAAGTTCGTCTTTTAGTTTCGAAGAGAAGACGGGGAATCAATAATCAACCTTGAGCTCCTATCCTAGGGTTTGAACTCCCAATAACCAAGATCCCTAAAGTGCCTCAAGCGGTACAAATGCAAAAGTTCATCCATCCTAATGATGTCTCTGTCATTAGCTAACATCCACACCACCATACATCAAATCACTATCCTCCACGAGTTGGGGACTAGTTGAGCAGGAGCAAGCGACAAACGGCTAAAAGGTTCCTTAAGAAAAGGATGGATGGGGAAACAAAGACCACTAACAAAGTTAGCCTCGTAGAAACACACCTCGTTAGCGTAAGAACGGCAAGCCCTATCATCGTTGTTAGGGATCCTAACCTTAACCGACGGAGGGAATTGAAACCTACTCCTAATCCTACCTTTATCTTTCCCTTTCAAAACACATCAAACGTCTCAAGCTTTATTGGGAATTGACGAAGAAGTGACCTTAAGAGCCTTATGGTCCTCAGATGAGGACAAGCCTGTCTTAAGTTCACTAGACCTAACCTCACCTTCTCCAGACATTTTCAAGGTTGGGCAAACCACACAAAATGATGAACCAAAGGAAAAAGGAAACGCAAGACAAACCTAAAAGAACAATTTCTACCCACGAAAAGCCTAGCCTCAGGGCGTTGTCTACCCACAACCCTAAGCAAACTACTTAAGCGTGCAAAGAAAAAAGAAATTGAGGGACAATCCAACCTAACCATAGAATAGTTTACTATTAAAAAATGAAAATAGAGAGAGGAGCAGGAAAGACTTACCAGAAAATGAGAAGGGAATGAGGGAGGCTCTAGGGCAATTGAAACATCATGAAGAAGGAAAGAACGAAGAAAAAAATGGAAAGATGCTGAGATTTGCTGACACGAATAAGATATCTTGACCGTACACGTGGCACGTAGCTGGCAAGACATTAATTCACAATAAATATGCCGCACACGGGACACAAAACGATAGACGGTTATGTTCTTATCTCGTCTCAAAAATGAGAATATGAACAAAGGGGAAGTTGATGAGTCAAAAGTAACATAGGATCATCATTGACTTGGAATGACGATCCAAACGAGTGTTACACATTTATTGCACACATTGATGATGCAAAGTAACAGACGGAGCAACAGTAACAAGTGAGCTGTGTACTTCAGAGCTCCCATTGATGACACATTGGCCGTTGCCCATAAATGTTGAGATTCATTACCCATTATGACAGGAAACAACTATAAAAAGAAGGGACAACATAATCCAAAGGTACACACAAATACTCACCCAAAAACCATTCCAAGTCATTTTTCTCTCTGGATCAATTTCTTCCTTTTTGACTTAAGTATCGGAGAGTTTTTGGCAAACACCACACCGGTGTATTACACTTCTTTTCCAGGCTTTCTTGCAAGTTTGCACTGGAGACACGACCAACCATGGGATCGTCCCTCTAGTGAGACAAGGTCCTTAACTTGGTGATTTTTCGCATCATTAATGTCCATAAAAAGTGTATGACAATTTTATCTTTTTTATATTCCTTAATCCTCATCATCATCATGTTCTTTTAGATATCCTTTGGATGAAATTGCGATGATAGCTATATCTATAGTTAAAGAGTCCTCAAATGACTATTCTTCTTTTGTTTCATTTTTTCTTTCTCTTTGGACTCCAAGTTTCCAATACTTTGTCTCTTTGTCTCTCTCATGCTCCAATCCAATCCCAGAAAAAAAAAAAAAAAAAAAAAACAAAGAAAAAAAAAAGAAGATCAAATCCAACCACTTGATCAATCCAAGCCAAATTAAACCAACAATCAATCAAACCAACCACAGTGATCAACCAGACCAAAATAACAAAGACCAAACACTAGATCAATGGGAACCCAAAATCAGTCCAACCACCACATTCACTGTGACCACAACCCAATTGCAAGAGAGAGAGAGAGAGAGAGAGAGAGCCATCACTGTCAATCAACCCAAAACACCCAATCACCTCAAAACATTGACCAAATGAAAAGAGCTTTGGTGAGGGAATTTTTATAAGGAAATCGGGAGAGAGAGAGAAAGCCATACCCAAGCTTTAGAGACTGAGAGATCAAAGAGTGATGGTGATGCATGAGAGAAGAGAAAGACAAGATAAAAATAAGAGAGAGACAGAGGGTGATGGGTGAGAGGAGAGGAATATTTTATCATTAAAAGAGAGAGAAAGTTGATTAAAAAAATACAAAAAAAATAAATAGCACATATGACTGTACCGTGCCATTGATAGAATGATACTGTAGCAAATGCCAAATTTGTTTGGCATTTGACACATTTGATGAGAATTGGTTTTTGATGTTTGGCATTTGTAAGGAATGGGTATGTGTATGATATTTTTTATTTGGGATATGTATTGTTGTGGTTGTATTTTAATGAATAATAGAAGCAGTTATGTAAGATTTTTTATTATTATCAAAAGTAGGTTATGTAAGATTAATTTAAGGCATTTTAATGAATAATAGAAGCAAGTTACATACGAATTTTTTTGGAGCAAAAGTAGGTTAAGCATGTTGCAAAAAATTAATTTGTAATAAATCAGGTTATGAATAATTTATTGTGCCTGGTATTTGACTTTACTATTGATTCCTGGTCACTATGTGTAAAATGCTTTTATTGTTTTGCATTGCATGGATGTGTATATTGTAAAAGGCCCAAAAAGGGCCAAAACAGGTTTATGGAAAAGGTCCAATAACAAAGAGGATGTGTAAAAGGCCCAAAAAGGGCCAAAATAGGTTTCTGAAAAACAAATAGGCCTAATATTGTAATTTTTTGAAAAAAAAAAAAAACCCAAACAAATTAAAAAAAAAAAAAAAAAAATCCCAAGGCCTAACTGACCTAAACAACATTAAAAAAAAAAAAAAAATTATGGAAAAAAACCGAAAACCCATCGAACCAAAATAAAACTAAAACCGATTGATTTTCAGCCATTTCGGTTGGTTTCGGTTGAGATTTTTACAAACTGATAGGTTTAGTTTCGGTTGGACAAACACAAACAACACCGACTGAACCAAACCAAACCAATTACACCCCTAATTTGATTGCTATATATATATATAGATATATATGATGTTATATATGTATTTGAATGAAAGATATGTGCTCGAATAATGATTATATATATATATATATATAGACAATCTGACTATGCTCTAAATCTAAAACCCACCCAATGAGGGTTAGTCATTGGTACCGAAACTAGTTTCATTTAGGGCATCATGAGTCTATCGTGTTTCTGGACCCAGCTAATAGGTAATATACATTAGCACGAAACTAGTTTCATCTGAATTTGATACCCAGTCACGGGAATTTAGTGTGGCCATAGTCATAAATGATTGTTAATAATATGAATTCTATTTGAGTATTTGAACTTTTTTTAAGCACATGAAACTTATATTTTTTTTAAACCCACATGTGAATTTTGTCAATTAATATGCTTGTTTCAGCCAGTTTGGATTTAGTTATCATGCCAATCTTTTGAAATATTTGATTTGATGTATAATGCATTGTTTGTGTCTAATGATCCAGTATTAAACTTCTAACTTAAAAAAGTAAAAAATAAAAAAGAGGCTAAATTACACTTTTTTTTTTATACTACTCAACTATAATGTCCCCCAAACTTTCAAAAAAACACAATTGATCCCACAATTTTTAAACTTTATTTCAATATCCCCTGTCATCTAATTTGGGGTTAACTATGAAGGAAAAACTAGACACCATATAAACATGAGATATGAACAATTGAGGGCTATTTTGTTAATTTTAATCATATGAAAGCACCAACATACCCCTGGGCTCTCTTTTCTCATCATCAACTCCTCCCTTACTTGTTCTGGAGAAAGTTAAAATCTATCATAAGCCAAGATAAAGATTAAATCCAAAAATTTGTTGTTGGTGGATGAGTGCATGGTAGTGATGGTAACCGTGGTTGTCAAGGGAGTTCTCCTACTACTATCGTGTTGTGTGCATAAAGACGGGTGGGTGTTAGGGCTGGGATAGCATCTTTAGTGGCAAATCAAGATTAGTTCGGCATATCATGATTGGGTTTGTGTCTGAGTTGACAAATTGGGTGTTGAATTAGGTTAGGTTTGCATTTTGGATTGGATTCCCTCCATTGAAGAAAAATTTTTTTATGAGAAGTTTTAAATTTTCTCAAGAAATTTTGATGGGAGTGATCAAGGATTCAAGACTGTTACAATGTATTGTTTGGATACAATATATTGTATTTTTAAAATTTTGGATCCTTGTGATTGATATAATCTTGAGTGTGGTCTAAGATTTCGTGCAAGCAAATTTCATTAGAGGTAGCGCCAACATTGATGGCATGGGAGACATGTTTTAAAATTGGAGGAAAGGTCAATCATGTGTTTTAAAAAAAATCAAAGAGGACATTGTAATCCGGTGAAAAAATAAGATGAAAAAGTGTAATTTGCCTAAAAAAAAAATGGTAACATATCCGAAAAAAAAAATCTGATTTTTTTTTTTTTTTTTTTTCAATCCACACTCAACTGAAAATGTGGGGGTAAGTAAGAGATGGGGACGGGCCAAGCAATTATAAGAAACTCACAGACGAAGCTGTGGGAGCCTTGTTAGCATCCATGTTTTCAAAAGAATTCCAAACAAGCCGAACAATTGGGCCCAGCAAGAAATATAACACCATTTGCCTTGGGTCCAAATGTCCAATATAATTAAAGGCCCAAAAGTTTCAATATCAGACGAAAAGTGCTTTATACAGAGGCAGGCAAAATCCGGAGCCATAAAACAGATACAGACCATTTGTTGCTGCTTGAAGAATGGGCCTCGAACTCATGATTGAATACTTACAAAAAGACATGATCATGGACTCATAAATACCAGAAATGAATCGATATTCGGCTCAATAATCCATCCAATAATTATTATTACCAGTTTTAAACCCATTCTACAATTTTTGGGTTTTGAGTTTAAAGCCCATATTTGTCTAAACATAAATATATTCCTGCCCCTAGTCTATCATCTTGAGCTCGGCCTACACACATTCATGAACCGGAGTTGGATAGACGTATAAAAATGTCCAAAACAAACTGTAATTAAAAAAAGAGCTTGTTCACAACTCTTTGACATCAACTAGAAATATCACAAGGTCTGGACCAAATTAGGACTCCGGGTTTAGCCCATTTGGTCTATTTAGTTATAACCTTTAAGCCATTAATTACATTGGGTAACAAGGCATGTCCAAAAATGACACATTAATTTCTATGAAGTATATTTCAATTAGATTCTGCATGCATTATAATTTTGTGAAAATTGACGCTCCAAATTTTTTAAATGGTTATGATTGGATTTCAACCAATAATGTTCTCTCTATAACAATTGTTCTTATGTCTAGCCAAGACACATTGATTGATTTTTTGTGCAAGCAAAATTCAAACTCAGTTTCTTTTTTTGATAGTAAGAGACTTTATTAATTGAGGCAACTAGAACCTATTTCTCATTTAAAACTACTTCAAGCGTATTTAAAATTAGTTCTTATTAAAATTGAAGAGAAGTAAAAAAAAAATATTGTAAAAATGCAGAAGCGTGAAAGGAAAAAGAGAGACAATTATAAAGCCATGACTAGGGTTTGGTGTATATGAGCTTTACACCACAATTAGATCACTTGGGGCAATATAACAGTTCCAATCTATTTATAAGTACTTCAAACCCATTTGAAATTACTTTCAACCTAATTCAAAACTACTTCTAATCTATAATTCTCTTACCAAAACTTATCTTTAACTCAAGAATAAACTTCAATAAAATTTTTACCATGCTCCAAAAATAAAAAAAATATCTTTCAATAGATTTTCATAATAACTAAAATTTTATAGCTTATTTAAAAAATGTAATAAACGTTAACGCAATTGATCTTACACTAAAAATTTATATTAAGAACTAAATATATATATATATATATATAAGTCAAACTACTATCTGATACTTGAATACTTACCAAATGATATCTTTTGATTTTTTATTTTATTCAAGAGTTCACAATTTTTTTTTTTAAATTGATAATATTAAATTTAAGTAAGAACATTTTATTTATATATAATTTTGATTATGGGAGTTTCAGTTAACTTCACTAGTAAATTCCATTATCATAAATTAACTGTATCTATAATTGGCATCTTGGTATAATGATAAAGAATAATCATCATCATGAGTTTAAATTCAATTGTGTCTATAATTTTTCTATTATTCCTAAATATACTAATACATATGCAAGGACTTACATCCTAGAATAATTTATAGAGAGATATTAATCCCAACATTCAGTTATTAAGTAATATAACTATTTTTTGGTAATTAGTTTCTTTGAAATTGCACGCTAGCTTGTTGATATGGCCCATTGGATGAATGAACTATGAGTAGCCCATTTATTTTTTCAATTTCTTTCAATCGGAGCGTATATTTTATTTGTTTAAATTTTTTATCCATATAGTATTTATATATTTATTTACTTGTAAACAAAGACTGGTTTGAATAGAAAGAGGTAGCCCTCAATTATAATGATGACAAGTGAAGAAAGGGAACGTAAGGAGTAGGTCCATCCAATCCCTCTTCTTCATATTACCATCATGAAACCTTTAAAATAACTCAAATTGCTTTTGCATGGTAATTCCTAAAAATTTTAAAAATTCATAACTCATTTAATGATGCAAAAATGAGGTCATGCTGTGCACCTATTAGACAAGAAGGTATACAGTCTGATCCACGTGGCTTAGTCTCACAAAAATCCTCTAAGTTCGATTCTAAATGTATGTGCTTCGAAAAAATAAATAAATATGAAAAAAAATAAATGGCTATTCTTCATGATTGGTTTGATGATTGCTGATATTAATTTGATTATCTTCACATATGTAGAAAGGCATTTGAGTCAGTAACTAACAATATTGAGTTATTTGGGTTCTTTTGTGGCTTAAGTTATGGCCCAAAATAAGGTCTTAAAAAATTATAGCATTAGTTGGTGAGGCATTAGAATGAATTGTGGTATAAAATGATAATATTGAGTAATAAACCTGTTGCCAAATTGAAAAAAAAAAAAAAAAAAAAACATTGGAGCAATCAAACATATGATAATATACTTTGTGGAAATTTTGTGTTAAAGTTAGGTTTCACTGGCTATTCCTCAAAGAAAAAGAAACTTTAAGAGAGCATTACAGTACTGGTGTCAGAGGACAAAGGGAAATAATAATAGAATTGGGTATTTTCAACAAAGCGTAAGCAGACGAGAAAGGCAATAAATAAAATAGCTTTTAAACAAAGTCTTCAAATATTGTAGGATTATAATCAGGTTGTGAAAGCTTTAGCTCACTAGGTTGGGGTCCATTGATGACCAAAGGAATGTTTCATCAAAGAGAGTCAAGATCCATGTCAACCCACCACTGGGGGTAAAGGACTCATTTTGATGATAAGACACATGCCCACTAGTCAAATTGTTTATTTACTCATCATCATCCTATTGAAAATTTAGGTCTTTCTTTTATGGTTGAAATTGCAATAACAAATTTTCAATTGAGAAAGCCAAACAAAGTCAATGACAAGAGAGATGGTCATCTAAGGCACACAACACATGCCTAAAATATCTAAAATTTAGAAGAGAATTTTCAACTAGGTAATCCCACTTAATTAATAAACAAATAATATAAATTTAATAAACACAAAAGTTAAAGAAGGATGTGATGACCAGCTATCCTATGTATAGAGGAAGTTGGTAAGGATAACAAGTATTTGGACAAGTTTTCACAAAGAGAAAAGTTTTACATTAGCTTTAATACCACACGTTTAAAGCTTTTGTTTTTATGTCACATTATTATCATGATGATAATTCGAAATACTAAGAGCAAGTTAATTTAATATAAGTAGTGACTAAACCATTTGAGGATCTTACTAGAATAAGAAACTATTTGGATTTGTCTTCATTTATTATAATAATATGTATGAATTATTTTCAATTTTTAAAAATTCTTTCCATTAACCCTTGTCCCTTTGAAACGCCAACTTTTAAAAAGCTAGAAGATTGTCGAAGACTATTGTTATTGTACGTATTTGGTGTAGCCCAGATGACCAAAGTGGAGGTCTAGTTGGCCCTTAAAGAAAGAGTATATGATGAGTGGGCTGAACCACAGTGTTATAATATTTATTTTTTAAATGCTTAGCTAAAAATAAAGTATAGTTATTACCCGCAAAATACACTAAAAAACAGAGAAAATGCATAGCATTTAGTAGCCAAAAGTTTATAAACAATATAGTTTACCAATACAACTTTCAATTCAGACCAACAGGTTTAATTGCTCTTTTCTTCTGCGTTGTTTGTTTTGTTATGTGAAGAATGTTGCGTTTCTAATTTGTCCTCTAATTACTTGGAAAATTTAAGGATAACCATGGTTTTGTCAGCACCCCTAGGGCTTGATCTAAGTCTATAGGGTTTGTCTTAATCTGCCAATTGCTTTCACCTTTCGGCAAAGGAAAACTCTTTGAAGAACATAATTGAGGGAATGCTAGAAAGTCTACGTAATAAAACAAAAGAGAGATTGAAAGAAAGAAACAAAGACAGAAGTGAAAGTCTACGTAGATAGGCACGTTACAAATTTTTGTCAACTCAAAATATGGCATGGTTGAAATTCTGTTTAATCACAAGAAATATCATTCGGTGTAGATCGAAATTTCTCATAATAGACGGGCTCATTATGAAAAACTAGCCCCACGTTTAAAGGTGTATCTAATATATATAATGAGAGGCTGTGATGTACCCAAAGCATTCACTGGATAAAAATCTCAGTGTGTTAAACAAATTCAATGAATTGTTATATATGTAAGGTGTTCACACCAACTTATGAAATGCTACAGGAGTTAATCCTATTATCATACCAAGTTT
Source organism: Quercus gilva (assembly GCA_023621385.1). NCBI lineage: Eukaryota > Viridiplantae > Streptophyta > Magnoliopsida > Fagales > Fagaceae > Quercus > Quercus gilva. The sequence continues at coordinate 16,945,981 of CM042480.1, forward strand.
GAATTTCTCTTGCTTTAACTTTAAATCCATATTTTAACATGGTTATGATTAATACACATATTGAAGCAGTTTCAAAATAACAAAAGTAATAATTTGCCTCTTTTTTTTTTGCCGGTTTATATTATAAGTAAGCTCTAATTAATATTTTTACTTGTTTTTATTTAGCAAATTCTTCTCTACACATATAGTTCTTACTTGAGTGGGTTAAATATTGTTTTAATGAAGAAGAGAATGAAAAAAAAAAAAAAATGAAACTATATAAATAACACATAAAAAAGAAAAAAAAAAATGAGACCATATAAATAATATAGTGTCAAGAACTTACTCACGTTGCCAAGAGCTAATTTAGTGCTTGTAATTTAGTGGTATTACCTGGTTTCCATTATAAAAAATTTATGGTTCAAATATTTTCATATACTTGAAACAATTGAATTATTAAAAAAAAGAAAAGAAACCTTACTCTAATTAATTGAAAAACAACAAAAGAAGACTCAATGAGTATTCTCAATCAAAAACCTATGTGTTTATTAAATGCAAAAGACTTTTTCGATCAAAACCTATTATAATTGAGTTAGAAGTTCTAAGTTACAATATTCCTAAAATTTAAGTTATGTTCACTATTAAGATAATGAGGTCAACCTGATGATTTGCACATGGTCGGCTCAATATAGTTTGAGGTTTAAGGAAAAACCTTTAAATGAACTCCTTTTTTTTTTTTTTTTTTGTATTTTTAAATATTACCTAAATAATATTTTAGTGAATGTATTATATTATAATTTTTTATTTAAAATTTCATTATTTTTACTTTTTAATATGACTAATTTATTTAATGGTGATTGATGTGAATTTCTATTAATCTATAATTTTTGGGCCTTCTTAGAAGTGGATATGTTTTTTAAAATTAAAAAACAAATCACTTATTGGACCCACATTTGGGAACTTCTTTAGTTTGTAGCCCAAGATATGGTGTAACTTTGTAAGTGGCCTTGGCCTACGGCCGACCTTTGATTTGTAAAATCCCTTTTCCTTGCACGCAAGGATCTATTTTATACTTGTTCCCAAATTGTTGCAATAATTTTTCCTGTAGTTATAGCATTATTAGGTATACTTAGATTAGATGAAAATTTTATTAACGTGCTAGGTTTTCTTTTCCACTCGATGGCCATAAATAACTTATTTGGTCTTATTGAATTTTTTAATAATTTAGAGATATAATACTCATATAATAGTAACCATTCATTAGAGTAATCAGTTTGTTTTCATAAATAGACATGAATGATTGGTATTATAACAATTGAAAAGAATTTACTAAGATCACTAGAGATATCATACCTGTAAAACCAATAGAGGTACCTTAAAGTTATTTAGAAATTACAATTTGACGATCACTAGAGGTATCATACCTATAAAAATAATAGAGGTACCTTAAAATTATTCAGAAGTTATATATAATATGATGTGATCCTTGTTCATGTTAGTATTCTTAAAAGGGTTTTGTTAATGGGTGTCCTTAGAACACTCTTAAGAAATTTTATAATATCACTTCCATGATAAAATATAAAAAGGTATAAAAAAAATAGGTTAGCTACTTGTTATTTTTTTTTTAATAAATTTTTTTTATTATAAATTTTCTAAATTAATGGTCTTAGGACATCTATTAATTTTTATATCCCTAAAAACTATCTGCTTATGTGGTGCAAATTTAAACTTGCCAATGACTGCCACTTGTGAGCATAGAATTCTAGCAATAAAAATATCACGTGCTTATTATTATTTCTATAGTTGACAGTTTGCTGTATTGACAATTCCAAGAGTCAATTACTAGCCAATTTCTAAAATAATAATAATAATCAAGAGTCAATTAAGTGCTCCTTGGGCGTGCATTCAAATTATATCTCCTCCCCAAAAAAAAAAAAAAAATTTGTTGTTTTCCACAGAGGGCAATTGGTTAACTCAATAGTCAAACCAGTGGATCTAGGCCATTCAATATGCTTTGCAAGTTCACGAGTCAAGCTGAAATAATGAGAGTTGACTTCTCTCAAATGTTTAAACTAAAATTGACTTGTGACTTTGGCACACACATGGTCTATTAGGTGATCACTGCAAGAATCTATCACATCAAACTAATCAAGACTAGGTTAGTGTATTTCTGACATATCAATGAGGATTAAGCCCCTAAACAAATTAATCTAGTTGTGTGTGAGAGAAGGAGACTGTCACATCCAAGTTATTAGATTAAGCTAGTGTTGATTGACTCATTTTTTATTTTAGTGCCAAAAGCCAATCAGTGAATCTAGTTGTGTCATCTGTGTCTGTATGTGTGTGTTTGGTGAATGTGTTTTGAGAAGTAAACCTACCCATTATGAAAGCAGAGCGTGTACGCCTTGCGTGTTTCAATCCATCTTTTGTGGTTGACTTAAACAAAGAGAGTAAACCCACCCCCCCCCCAAAAAAAAAAAAAAAAAAAAAAAAATCTTTTCTACGCACTTGCTATTATATACTCCAGTACATATATTCTGTAAAATTGTGTTTTGAAAACATAATTTTAGTTATAATAGTGAAATAGTAAAATCGTGTTTTTAGCTGTTGTTTTTAGCTGATGTGATATTGTATTTTTCATATGCACAATATATAACTATCACCACTCAAAAAAGAATTAAAAGAAAAAGACACGCAGGAGCGGAGATGAGGCATGTTGTTGGAATGACAAAAACACATGGATGTAAACAGAGAAGCAGCCTTCTTTCGCCTTCTGCTCATGCGCTGTGAATTTGTTTTATGTTTCCATCAATGTGACTCATAGACCCCACAGGCTCAGCTTGTACTTCATCATAGTCTTTCTTGTTCTTCATTCATTCATTCGTGTGGGTTTGTCCCCTCTTCTCTCTCTCTCTCTCTCTCTCTCTCTCTCTCATAAATTAGGGAGAGATCACTACTTTGTGTCTCATATATCTGGTTGAACAAGCCCCTTTCAATTTGTCAGCATTCACACCTCAAGCTTACAGCAATATGACATCATTTTCACATTATATGATGATTGATAGAAATTTTTCCATTTATGTTCAAAAATATGAGGAAAGCAGAAACGACTAAGGGTTTTATTTATTTATTTTTAGAGTGATACTTATAAATTGGAAATTTTGTTACTTAAAATAGTTAAATTGCTTTGGAAGCTTCCACATAGCTAAAGGAGAAATAGCTCAAACCTACAAAATATGTCCATGATTATTACTTAAATTACATGAGTTACTAGGAGTTATTAGTTTCACCATTAACATTGTTACGTGCTAATGTAACAAATCGAGTAATTGATAGTTTTGCCAGCTATGTGTTAAGTTTTTAAATCATTCTCTTCTTACTTATTTTATTTTAAATTTTGGTTAAAAGAAGTTAAATAAGAAGAGTAAGGTTTATTTTATTTTATTTTATTTTATTACTCATTGTTATTCATTATTTATAGCTTAATTAACACAAGGCTGATTTCCATCTAAATAAAGATAAACTTCAAGTTCTTATAAACTATCAATAAAAATAATTATAACTCACCCTGTTCCAGATTATCTTATTTCAATCTATGATAACAGATTCATAATATAATCTATCTTAATTGAATTTACCATAGCAAACTACAAACATTATAACAAGATATTAATACTCATCTAAATTATCTAATACTACTAATAATAAAAAGATACATAATATCGCTCCCCTATGAGAAACTAGCCTTGTCTTGATATATGGAGTAACTTTTACATCAAAATTAGAATTGTTGAATGGATTGGTATGAATTTGTTACAAATGCAAAGTTTTCATTGAGTAATGAGTATATCTTATTTTGGAATATTTATAGCGTCTTATTTATATCAACATATTTATTTATATTTATGAAATTTTAACTTTAAAAAGTCATTTGTTAAAATTGTTCCTAACTAATAAAACTCTTTTTGAAATAAATAGAAATTTTTTTTTTTTGGTATGATAGGTCTGATAATCGTGTCAACGAACATTTATTTTTATTTTATGTAATATCATTAGCTGATAATATAAGATGATTAGCTGAAGTAAGTAATTTTTCTTCCCTGATTACTCAACAATTATAATTCCAACTTATGGGGTTTTCTTTTCTAGTCAAATGAGGGAAGTTCAACTTTACCATTTAAGGGAGGTATGAAATGGTCGAGTTGTCATGAGTCATTGCTCTATTTGCACTTGCTTGACCTCCAATATTGTTGTTTTTTAGTATTGAGTTTTTCTCATTGCACAATAGCCATTGTTTGGACTTTGGTGAGCAGGTCAAAGCGTGCACTCAAGGCTGTGAACATCTTTGTCATCTTCTTGAATATTTTCATTTGACTGGAAGGTGAAGAACCCACTACATTCTCTAACTATTACGACCATTACTCCTTCAAGCTTGATTCTAATACTATTTGTTATGAGTTTATACATAACGGATCAAGTAATGGATTGATTTTCTAGTTGTGGGCTAATAATTTTTTTTTTTGACTATTCTGTTCTACGTTTTCTCGACTTTGCTTAAGAAGAATATAATTTACTTTGAGGGAAACAGCTACATATATTACTTATTCAATAACCAAAAAATGAAAGACACATGACAAGATGCTTGATGCCTTTGCTAACTATTGCAAGATGTGGTAGCTAGGGCATTTTGCTTATAAATTAACGCATAAGGATTGATCTATTCCCCCATTAAAATTTGTATAATGAAAAATTAATAAGAATTCTACTACAAGCACAACAAAATTTCATAATATTTTCACAATAAGTTAAGGTATCAACTTACCATAGATCAAGATAAAATGAAGGTCGTAATCAATACACAAAACTCCCACTCTTGTGGAGTCAGGAAGAAGCCTTACCCCACATTTATTGGAGATGCTGAATCGCTAATTCCCGAACTTGAACCTGCAACCTATCACTTTTGGTAGAATGCATTAATTTGTCATTGCAACAAGGTCCAAAACTCAAAAAAATGGTACTGTGAAAATATTGTGAAACTTTATTATCCTTAACTTTCTTAGTTAATAAAATACTTTAGGGAAAATTGCATTTTGAACCGTATAGTTTAGGGGTGTAATAAATTAAAAGAAAAAAAAAAATATTTCACCCCTATATTTAGGGGGGTACTTTCATTGTGATCCTTGCGTGTTCATAGTTTTCATTTTATTACTTGGGTTTTTTTTGCACAATATTTCATTTTGGTTCTTATTGACATCTCACCTACGAAATGCGAAATTTGACGATAGGGCTAATGAAATGCTATGATGGAACGCTGACAGATAAAATTACTATAATAAGAAAAAAAAATTAATTGCTAGTAAAAAAGCTACATCAAAAAAAGAAAAATTTTCATTCCCCAATTGAAAAAAAAAAAAAACTCAACTCCTTTATTTTCTTTTCGTTCACTTTTTTTTGGAAATAAAACACTTTCATAACAAACATGATTTCTTTCCCTTTCATTGCCAACAGAGAAAGGGAAAATAACTAATAAAATTTAGAATTTACTTTCTCTCACTTCCGCATCCTTTATCCTCAACTAAACAACACAAAAACAAGTATTTGAAATAGAAACAAAAAAAATTATAATTTCTTTTTAATTTTCCCATGTTTTCTCACCAACCAAACATAACCAAAATATTGGAAAATTAAGGCCAATAAACTCTATAAAATCCCCTAGGCTTTCGTTGCAAACAAAGAAGAAACACCAACAAGATCATCATTTTTAGTCAATGTTTATTTTCTTTCAGTTTCCTACATTTTCTCATGATCCAAACTAAAATTGTAAATACAAAAAAGAAAAAAGAAAAAAGAAAAAAAAAAAAGGAAGTAACTGGTGATTGTGGCACTTGTGATTTAGTTCCGTAAACCCCAATTGTTGTCACAATAAAACCTATGTCAAATCTAAACCCATACCCACATCCAAACCATTGTGTCACCACCAACATCCATGCTGGAAACTCATCTCGACTCTTTTATTTATTTATTTATTTTATTATTTTTTTTATTTTACAAGATAGAATTTCTACTTTAACTTAATTTAAGTGTATATGTGTATGAAGTTTCCTCTTGAAAACTTAAATTTCAGCTCTTACCCCCCTACAGCCTACAAATATTTATATTTGTAGAGTGACCACCACACTAAAGGTGCGCAGTGGTATCTCGAGTCTTAAATGTAGAGATCTTGTTAGGAACTACCGCACTACGCTGCCACAAACTCATCTCGATCTTTTTATGCCGCCGCTCGATCACCATCCTTGTCTCAGTCACTGTGCTGCTATCAAAATCACGACATTGGACGATTGGCAACAACTGTGGACTCACTCTACCCATCAATTAATAGGTCACCGCACATTGATGACCCACTCCAACAGTGGACTGTGACACCACAAGAAACCATCAGTGACCAAAGTCATAGAGTCCCAAACATGAAAGCACATAAACCAAGATCCGAAAAACTTTTTAATATACAGGTATGTGTTTCGATTTTGGTTGTCTAATTATGAGAGTGCAGTAAAGTCTTTTAACTCAAGATTCTTACTTAGCGTAGGCCTTTGGTTACTATGAAAGTGTGGATTGAGTTTTTTTTTTTGGTAATTGGTTAAAGAATTTTTTTAAAGATTCTGACATGTCTTTTTTTTTTTTTTAAATTAAATTCTAATTAAAAATTTATTATCATTCAATTTATTATTCAGATCTAGGTTAAACAGTAAAAAATCATATCATGCAATGCAGAAAAATAAATAAGACAACGATATAATTACTTAGAAAAATCAATGAAACTAATAATTTCAAGGTAAAAAACTTTGGGAGGATCTGACCTACTTATCCTTAAGGTAAAACAAATTCACTAATAGAGAATTGGAGTTTTTACAAAAAATTTAATCCTAAATTTATTACTACCTCTAATAGTAACTTTGACACGACCACGTGTAAGTTTCGAATCTACGAATTCCTTCTCTCTTATATTTGCTTTGCATAAACACCTACGCTCGTGACTTTCAGATCCCACTCAAAGGTTTAGCAATAAAAACTCTCTAGTTTATGACTCCAAGACCACCCTTGAAAGTTTAGATCATCAGCAGTTGTTGATTTTATTGTAGGAACTTTAGATCTACCGGTTTTAATAATATGAGATTGATTTCCAGTAGTGACTTTTAAAGAGGAAGGCACAATACCTTTTAGAACTCACAAGAGCACCTCCAAAGTTTTCTCAAATCTGTGAAAATGTAGTTAGGGTTTTCCTTTTATACCTAGTAGTGTTGGACTGAAACTTTAAATGTTTAAACAGAGTTTGGGCTTAAATAGAATTCTGCAGACATTTCATGTCTGCAAATTTCGATTGGTCGAACTTGTTTCTCGATCGGTCGAACTCTTCAAAAATTGAATTCTCCTTTCAGCAGCTTGAATATTCTTGTATTCTAACTTGTAACACCTTGAGCATTATTTAATCAAACCTATAGACTTAGGAATTTATATCTAGACAAGTTCGTGCTCACAGTTTGCCAATTATTCTTAAGTTTTAGAACCTAACAATCTCTCCCTTTGGCAATCTGTGACAAAACTCACATAAAAAATGAAAATATCAAATACAAGAATAGCTCAATTACAATAAAATGCCCAAATACATCACAAATTCCAATCTACGATTTCTAACCCAAAAGTTGCTAGAAGAGGCAGAAGGTCTTGATTAGAATGTACATGTCTTTCTTGAAACACTCAAAAGGGCACATCACCACATGTGTGGAAATAAAGATAGATAAACAATAAATAACAAATATGCAATAATAGCAAATAACAAACATGGCAACTAACTTTCCCTCTAAGTTAGATACCAAAAAAAAAAAAAAACCTTTTATTTTCTCCCCCTTTCAAACCCTTGCAAAAATAATTTCATCTCCCCCTAAGTAAAAACAGTTAAAAACCTTTTCCAAATTTCATCTATTTCTCCCCATTTTGTCACATATTGACAAAGACAACCCAATCAATAGGTAAACTTTAAACATCCATAATAGAGGTCAAGAGAAAATAAAGAATCAAGGAACAACTCTCCCTATAAACAACATAGGTTATAAAAACAGCTTTCTCCCCTACAAAAATAGGAAAAAAAAAATTTGGGAAAAACAGTTTAGGAGAAAATTTAGGAGGTGAGGAAAACTAAAAAGATACAAACCAAACAAAAAAAATAAGCTGAGGATTCACATGAATACAAGTACTCTCTTTTTCAATATATGCAAACTTGACACTATGTAACCCTGAAACAGATACATGCAAAAACTTTAGACACAATCATTTAAGACTATACAATATAGATCTCAATGATATAAAAATTCAGTATGCAACGTGTTTAGAGAAAATATTTGCACATTTATTATCTACCATATCTCAAAAAAATATTCCCAATTTTTAACAGTTCACACATCAAGATAAATAGTATATACTAAAATATATAGAACTTAAAAATTAATTAATCAATTTTTAAATCAAGTTGACTACCTAATTTAGCAAAGAGTATGCATGTTATGTGTGAAAACAATAAGAGATATGACTACAAAAATGCAAGAATAATAAAGAAAGCAATGCCATGCATGTGAATCCTAGCACAAAATGATGCATAAAAAGTTTGATGGTTAAGAACTTAAAAAACTTAAATTTTCTAGTTTCAATCAGTTGAAAGGAATCGAGTATCAATAAAAAAAAAAAAAATTTCTGGAAATTTTCAATCGGTTGAGCATCAATTGAACATCAATCGAATCAGGCAGAGACTTTTGGCCTTAAAACCTGAACATTTTCAATCAATCGATGGAGATCTTCGATCGATCGAAACAGTGAAAATTTTTAAAACTTAAAAATCTGGAAATTTTATGTAGAAAAACAACTTGAAAGTAGTTTTTATGACTCAATGTAGATGCACATGATCCAGAAAAGTTTTAAAAACATGATGCCTCTTAAATGCAGGTATCAAAACCAATCAAGAAGTTAAAATCACATCTTTTAAACTTCTAAAACATGAAAATCTTATTTTCAAATTCTCAACCAAAACAAAACAAAAAATTTGCATTTACACATTAGATCATATGCAATTAAAGATGACCAGATTAGTCAACACACAATCATATGTACAAAGTTTAGCAAAGATTTGCGTGTAGTATGTGCAACTAGTAAGTGTACAAAGTACAGAAAAGGTGATATGTAAATAATACTTAAACAAATTTTCTACATCATCAATCACATTAGTTTGAAAGTGACTATCATCTAAAGAGTTACATTATATAACTCTCACATCTCCTATAACTCTCACATCTCACATCAATCACATCACATGCTTGCAATAATGTAAAAGCATTTTTTTTAATTCTTTTTCTTTTGATGCCTTTTTTTTATTATTTTTTTATTTTAATAATCTTTTGATTTCTCTTTTGATTTTCACATTCTTTTCACAATTAATATCTCGTTTAATCTTGTCGTGCAAGTGTTACATCTTACCAAGCACGGCTTTTATAATTTGCACATAGGTGTTTATGATTGGCGAGTAACAGTGGTTAGATGGTTATTTATGCATTTCTTCTATAATTTTTTAGTCCTTACAATAAAAAGAATGTGACTTCAAAATCAAGAGCATATGTTTAAAAATTATAAACAACTCACACAATATAAGTACTACATAGCACAAACTAGCAAAGTGCTGAAAAAATAAAGCTCATCAAAGCTAAATAAGGTACATAGTCATGAAATACAAATTTCATAGGCCAACCTCAATTACACAATAAGTGATGTGTAATACAAAAACAATAAAAAATTATTTGGATCTTTAAAATTTTTATGACAACAAATAAAAAGTACACATTATGCTAAATGAATAAAATGCAACAACAATGCATGACAGTGCTCAACTAAGCTATAGGGGGTACACAAATAAGAAATATCAAATTTCTTAATTAACCCATGAGTACATGTACAAACTAGTACATACACAAAATCAAAAATAGCTCATGCACTCAATTATGCGACACATACTTTCTATGTTTCTCTACAATGTCAAGTATATTCTAAATCAAGAGAGAGAGATATCATAATTCACGTAATCCTCAAGAAAAAATAAAACTAAACACAAAATAAATTATTTTTGTCTTTTGAAAATTTTCAATGTTTTTGGATTTTTTATTTTTAAAAATCAAAACAACCTAAGAAAATAAAACAACCAAAAACTGAAAAAAAAAAGAAAAGAAAAGAAAAAAAAAAGTCCACAAATAATTGAAAGAATTATATCAATGACAAATAAACAACACTCTCCTTAGCCAATCTTTTCTTACCCATATAGCACGCTTATTTGGCTTTGTAGGTGAAAAACCATGAGAAATAGAGTGTATTAGATGGATTACACAATTTTTTCTAGGAGAGACTGAAATCCTGCAATTTCCTTTCACAAGCCAACAAGCTTAAATTTTTCAAAAAATATAAAATAATTTATTAGGATTTATGGTAGGAGAAATATCATCACATATCCTAGACTGAAACATAGAATTCTTAAATTTCAATTTATGAGAGTTAGGATGAATGTGACTAGTAACATCACAAAAATGACAAATATGAATAAATTAGGAACATCAGTATTCTTAACAATAGATCTAGTTTCAAATTTTGGTATTGTTGATGCTCATTTTGGAAGCTCAGTAGTAGTAAGAAGCCCAACAATATGGGCAGAGAAGAGTAAATGGATTGATAGAAAAATCATTAAGCCCAAATGGCAGAAATAATGGATCATATGCCCATAAAGTAAATAAATGGGCATTGAGGAAAGCAAACGAGCCTAAAAGAGCCCAGAAAGAGAAGTAGTAAACTCATGAGCATTATGTGAGGTAGAAAAATAAGAATGGGCCACAGCAAGCCCGAAGTAATGAAGTAAGAAAGTAAGGGGTTGATGGAAAACCCATGAGCCCCAAGGATGAAGGATAAGGTAATTGGGCGGGGGAAACCTAAAAGAGTTAGTAAAAGCCCATGAGAATGTAGAATTAGAAAATGGGTTAAGGATACTTAAGGAAAGCAAATGGGCCAAGGATGCCCAAAGAGGAAAGAAATGGGACAAATGAGCCCACAAGCAATGTAATGGGTCAAGAAAGCCCAAAGTAGCATGATTATAAATTCAAGGACCATACTAGGTCATTATAGCCAATTAAGAGAGAAATACACAGCAGGCCCAAAAGAAACCCAGCAAGCTGGAGTCAAATAACACCACAATAGAAATAGCAAAGTAGCATGACAGGAATGGTAGCAAGACTATAGAAGGAGCAAAAGAGTAGGCTGAAGAAAGAAAAGCCCATAATCAAACAAGGTCCAGCCCTTGAGAGAAGCAAGCCGTAAGAAATGAGAAATAAGAAAATAGTCCATGCCATAAGAGGTCAAGGATGAGCAGCAGAATGCATAGACGAGCCTTTAGACCACAGCAAATGCATGAGCAGCGGACAAGCTTTGGATGTACACAGAACTAGAGCACGCGCAAAGCCCAGACACCACTAGCCTGCACCCAGCCAATACAGGAGTGGTGGGTCATGGATCAGAGGTAAGAAAGGATATGATCTGGTGGTGGGGAGAAGGGAAAGCCTATTTTGGAGTTCTTACTCAGATTCTTTTGGGGGTAATGTCTTGCTAGGATGACTTACCACCAAAAAGAAAAAAAGATGAGTTGGAACCACTAGGTGCATACCATGAGGGATAGAGAGAATACACCCACGCTATGGTGGATAAGAATGCCACGGTGAGCAAGCAAACAAAATAATCTTCTTTGTCTGGTTATGAGGAGTGGCGTAGCTAGCACAAATAAATGGTGGTGGCTGGATAGCTGACAAACTAGTGGTGGTCGGCAAGGACACCTAGACCAGACAAAAGTAGTTAAAGGCTAAAATAGTAAAAGCTAGTCACGACAGGCAGTATATAAAGGACCCTTGCCATGCAAAGTATCATCATGACGGCAATAGTAACCACTAGGAGAGAATCACAACATCACTATATAGGTAAGCACTGAGAAAGAAAGAAAAGAAGAGAGAAATAATAAAAAATAACAAAAATAGAGAAGAAAGAGAGAATCAAGAAGAAAAAAATAGAGAGTGTAGAATGACAGGCATGTACCAATAAGCTAATCTCTTCTCTCCCTATAAAAGCCTACCATTTGTTATGGATAAAGAATATATTTTAGGCATAAGCCATTCAGGCCAGTTCCCTCAAAGTAGATAATTTCTATAGCAGACGAGGTTGTCCACATTGAGGGAGTGGTCCCCTCCTTGGCCTTAGTCCTGTAACACAATTGAACACGGCAGACTTGCCTTTTCCTTTTGATTTCGTCGTTTATCAAGATTATTTCCTTTTTTGCTTTTGTAATTTCACTTATAACGTGTCTCTTATACTGTTCTTTTTCCTACTTTGCTTAAGGATTCCTCATTTATTCTGTTTAACAGGAAGCATAATGCCTCTATTGTCATATTGTATGTGTCTGCCACAGCCCTCTTGTAACAGCTTCGCCTGCCATGGGTATGTGACCGAAATTTTAGCAAACGGGGCATAACTTGTACACAAGCCAGACCAAAGTGAATTGCAATTGAGCCGGTCCTAACTCTTTTATCTAGAACACTTGGGCTTCAGTACAGTAGGAGGCAGTTTAGCTCATAATTACAAAAAGGCCCACCACATGTATTTATCTTAATAAAGAACAATTTGGTCTAATATGACCAACGACACCACAAAGATGACAGGTAGGCACAAAAATAGAGTTCTTTAGCAATCTATCAGTAGGTTTAGAAATTTCAGCGTCTACATCAGAACTTTTACCTTTGTCTAACTAGCAAAATAAGCCTTTTTTTTATGATTCCTCTTGAAAGGAGAAACATCAACATTTTTATCTTTAGGCGTATTGGGAATAGAAACAAATTTGTCAACAACAACAAGTTTGGCACAAGACATATTCTCTAGTTCAACTTTAGACTTAGCTAACTCTTGTTCCAAACTTTTCATCTTTTCATTTGAAGAAGAAAATTGATTTCTCAAAAATTCTTTTTTTTTTATTAGATCCATCCAATCTCACAATCAATTCATCTTTTTCAAGATTAGCCAATTTTAACTCTTCCTTGAATTTCTTAGCAATTTTCATAGATTTAAATAATTCAATATAGAGAGTTTCACAAGTATCAATAAGATCAACAGAAACAATAGTGTCATTTTTATTCAAATCATCACAAATATGAGCAGACAGATACTTAAGATTATCCATGATAACAGGGATCAAGGATCTTACTCAGGACGTTAATCAAATCAGAGTGAACTCGCTATGATACCACTTGTTTGTTTGTTTAGACCCCTGAACACTTAGATTGTTTAACCTAATTAATTAACCAAGTTAACACTTAGGTTTATTATTTAGATCTAGGTTAAATAGAAAAAAAAATCATATCATACAGTGCAGAAAAATAAATAAGACAATGATATAATTACCTAGAAAAACCAATGAAATCAACAATTTCAAGGTAAGAAATCTAGGGAGGATTTGACCTACCTATCCTCAAGGTAAAACAAATCCACTAATAGAGAATTGAAGTTTTTACAAAAGATTTAACCCTAAATTTATTGCAACCTCCAGTAGTAACTTACTGACACAACCACGTGCCAGCTCCGAATCTATAGACTCCTTCTCTTTTGGATTTGCTTTGCATAAACACCCACGCTTGTGACTTTGAGATTCCACTCAAAGGTTTTGAAAGCTCGAAAATATGTTGAAAATACAAAAGCTGTTTAGAGCCCAAAATTAAAATAACGGCTCGATAGAATTTTACACCTACTTAATACTAAGTGCGGAATAATGTAAATGCGAGCGGACTACCAAACAAGCTACTCTAATACATAATCTAAGCAACACAGCAGTATAACATAATGTAAAAGAGTAGGGAAGAAGGATGCAAACACAAGATAACACGCCGATGTGTTATCGAAGAGGAAACCGAAGAACTCGGCAAAAAACCTCTCCGCCGCCCTCTAAGCGATAATCGATCCACTAGACAATCAGTTGGGATACATAGGTTAGCAAGAGATCATCCAAGCCTAATCTACTCGATATACCTAAGCCTTCTAAGCTCCTACTCTAACAAGACTTCTCGGAACCCTATCTTGTCTAACACTCCGGATCCCACAATAAGCTCCATATTGCATCTGCCATCCTTGGCTTCTTCCAATACTTCCCAGCAGCACCAAAACGTCATTCAACACTCTCAAAGGGTGTGGTAAGTGTTTGAGTTATCAATCTTTCAATGATATGGAAAATGGAGAGGGAAGAGTTGAGGAAATACCACAAGTAAGTGTATAGAAAAATGTGGGTAGGACAATCTCTAATTCTCAATGTGTTTGGCTAGGGTCTTTTATGGGTAATGAGGGTATATATAGGATAGGCACAGAAAGTGTGAGTAATTTAGTATAGGCTGGCAGAACAGAATGCCTCGCGGGTGTCTCGCCGGAAGGCCTTACCCACGAGATACTCGCGAGACACAGTTCTCTCCACCTGGCTTGACTCTTCGCATTCCAGCATGTGCAGGGCACATGATTCACTTTGCGGGAAGTTAGGTCGCGACATACTCGCGAGAATTCTTCAGCCTTCAAATGCTTGAGTCTTCACACTCTCTTTCTATCACACAACCCTTACAACCAATGCCACAATAGATACAGGGTATAAACAATTGATAATAATTACAATCAAATTTGGCACGGAATAAAAGCCAACAAAAACATAGTTGTAAATAATAACTTTACAATCTCCCCCTTTGGCTATTCCGTGACAAAACCCTAAAATAGACTCTAGACTTAAACGTGAGTTTGGGAACACAGGCAAAACTCACACCTAATCTAGAAGCTGTGTAGCACTTGCACGTATATACCTGTAACCTAAAACACTTGCACACAAACAAACTTTCATTAAGCGTATGACAAGTTGAACACAAGGTACGTACATGAACAAGTAAAAAGCGATCAAGTGTAAATGGGATAAATGAATAAACCATGACTTGACCAAACAAGCAATCACTATACAGAAGTGATCACTATGCTCATTCACATAGGGAATGAACATCCGGATATGCAAAATGATAAGCTCATTTGAAGAGTATCATTTGCAAATCTAACACTCAACTAATGCAAAATACACGAAATATTTGCATCTAGGAACAATCCTACAAGGGCACAAGAGTGATGTACTGAAGTAAAATGTATGATATTTAACAACAAGTACATAAGCATAGAGGTTGCATAAGCAAAGTACTGTCTAAGTATGGTACAAACCATAAAAGCCTACAAAATATGCATGCAAACAAACCCTTAACAGCTTACATAAGCATTATGGGTACAAGTGTAATGCCACAAAGCAGGTATGCCACAAAGCATAGAGATAAACACAAAACAACTGAAATTAATACTGAAGTTAAAAACAGAGTATCAAAACTTTAAACTAAAAGCAGTAAAAACAGTTATAAAAAATACTAAAAATAACAAAACTAAAACTGTCTATGAACCAATAACCAATGTTTCTAAGTCTAAATTTATGCTCCCCCTAATGTTGTGCAAGCTCTTCTATAACTCCCCCTCAAAATCTGTGAAGACAATGCAGTGATTTGTCTTTGAAGGTATGCAAACTGGTTTGTAGTGTGTTGCACATGGGAATCAACCACTATAGACATCTGATCCATTTTAGCTAGTAATTGATCAAGTTTGCTTAATCCTTGTGCTGGAGTCGAAGATGATGGCTGTGCTGAAGTCTCTAAAGCAGAAGTGAATCTATCAATCTCTTCCTCTGTATCTTCATCCTCATCTTACTGAACACAAGGTTGTAGGATGGTATGCGCACCTGTCCTGGAACCTCTGATGTGGGCTGTGCTCCTAGTCAAGGTATGAGCACTAATGGGATAGTCCCTCTGAACTATCGTAAGGCCACTGGGGAGTTTGAGCCTCTCCTTTGCAATAAGGCCCATAATGAGAGTGGGGAAGGGCATGATGGTCCTGGAGTTCTGCTTACTAATACTCTTCTTCACTAAATGAAAGATGTGCCCATAGATATCAATCTCTTTGTGAGTGAAGAGATCATATAGGAAGAAGGTCCTCGGAGCAGACAATGTAGTTAGGTTTGTCATTGGGTATAGATTGTGAATCATCACATAGGCTAAGATCCTCATCTCTGGTGAAAACGGTATTGTGTTCATGGCATTTTTAGTCATTGTCCTATGAAGTGTCCTTACCATGTTTGCAATAGATCCCAATTTATCCTCATATTGGGTAGTGATCAGCTGAGATGGAGGACGAACTTCAAGAAAGTCTTGAATGCTATCCCTCGTTATGACAAACTCTTTCCTTCTCACCCAACAGTTGATGTGATCATCTTCTACCGTGGCGTTTGAGAAGAATTCTCTAATGATTTCTGAGTAGACCACACCACTTGGGGTCAACAACTTGGTCCACATCCTTTCCTTGAAAATATCTGGAATGAAGGTGCCCTATAGAGATTCCATTTGAACCACCCTTTCCATGATGATTGTTCTGTGCTGATAACAGTCATTGTACTTCATATCAGCCTCTGCTGACTTGAAATGCTCAAAATCGGTGTGAGCATGTTTTGAAGATGATTTCTTCTTAGTTGCGTGCTTGGTGGGAGACATCTACACAAATTCACAAAGCAGACAAAGAAATGTGCACAAACACCAAAAACAAAACACACATAGATAATTAGATCCATGTTAGAGCAAAAACAAGTGAAATAGTTTAAAACAGAGCATAACCAACTCAAACCAGCATGCTTAAACACACAAACTAGGAGAATATAGACACAATGCATGAAAACAAATGACTGTGCATGTGTGTGTGTCTGTGTGCATGTGCTGATGCATGAGGGGTGCCTAAGTGTGCCTAGTTGTGTGTCTAGTGAGTGCATCATGAGCAAAGTGTATGAAACACTTGATCAAAGACCAAACCAAGTAAAATAAGGTTAAACATATGGAAACCCATAAATTGGAACTCACTTAAATCCAATTAAGCACAAAAATGTCACTCGGACATTTTATCAAACACCTAACATGTACAAAAACATTCTAAGTATGAGCAATGCATGAACATGGTAAAATCTACCCTCAAAACACGTTAAAATGCCACAAGGGGCCAACACAGATGCACAATAAACAAATGGAACTATGCCCAATAAAAAATTTTGAAGAATTTTCACCTAATATAGGAAACCTAACCCAAATTTCGAAAATTCCCAATTTTCAAAACCCTAACAAAAAATCTGCATAATCTAAGCAAAAACCCAAAAAGAATTGTTTAGAAAACATACCTTGAAGAGAAAAATGCAGAAAATATGCTTGGATTGAAAAGGTTTGAATGAAATAATGTTTAGGGTTGAAAAGGTTTGAAGGAGGTTATGCAAGGGAAGTTTTTATGATTTGAAAAACTGTCACATTTGCTATATAAAACTGAAAACACGCGTTTTTCGCGAGCTAGAGAGTAGCGAGACAGTTGTAAGACACTCGCGAAAATGGCCACTGAAGCACAAAAGCTTTTGCGAGAAGTTTTAGATCGCGAGACAGTCACGATACAGTTGCGAAACTCTCTATATGAATTTGGAAAATTTCAGTTTTTGCCAAACAGCATTTCGCGAGAAGCTGTTGGTCGCGAAATAGTCGCGAGACAGGCGCAAAAGTCTTTGAGTAAATTTACAAAAAGATTATTTCCCTGAAACACTTTTCGTGGGAAGCTTTAAGTCGTGAGCTTCTCGCGAAACAACCCCGGAACCAGATTTTGACAAAAACACACAAAATGCATTTTGACAAAGAAATAAACACACGAAAGTATAAATCACTTTCAAAAACATAGAAAACACTCAAAATATTTTTGGGATTGATCAACCAGTTCTTGAGCATACACATCACATTTGAACATATACAATCACACAAATGAGATAGGCATTGATTGAATCAAAGTCTTGTGTGTTGTGTGTGAGTATCAAATGTGAAATAGTCCTTAGACCAGAGCGAAGCTTTAATGATCAATTCAATCGAGTCATACACAACTGATACGAAATCAAGTGGACTATCTCCATTATAGAAATGAGTATATATGACCTCCCACACATTGAATATATAACTTAGAAGCTTTTCATTTGACTTCTGTATAAAGCATAACAATTGATTCATTTTTGGACAAAACATCTCTTTTTGAGACCGGTGCTTGAAATTTTTGATATTTCAATATTGATGATTGGCCTTTGGCTTTTTGAGCACCATACAATATACATTTAAAAGAGTCACTTTCCCTTTTTCCTAGTCGAATACTAGTGTGTGCGACAGGCTTTTGCAGCTCAAAATCTCTTTTCATTTGGAGATTTACATTTGGTGAGCTCTTTTTGTAAAAACATAAAAATAAAGTGGGAAGAGATATAGACACAAGTCTATGCAAGTATCAAGACCAACAAGACTATAGACTAATCATTCATGACAAGTTTGAAGATCTATTTACAACAGTCACACCTAGTTTTCAAGATTTCTTTCACATAGAAAAGAGTGCATACATAGCAAGTCAAGATCGTAAATGCACTACGCCATTAGTACGAAGGTACCAGGCCAAACTCATATAAGATATGCACAAAACAAGTGATCAAACCTTTTGAGATTTTTTTTTTCAATTTTTTATGGGATTTTTGAAATTTTGAACATACCTAAAATAGAACGAGAAAAGTAAGATAAACCAAAGAATAGGTACAAACCAAAATAAGTAAAAGAAACATGCTAAAACTGATAACGATGCATGATATGATGCATGAGAGAATGTCCCTAAACATCGGAAGTATTAGTGCATGGACATGTTCTAATGCTTATGCATGAGTACCCCTTTTCACCCACATGGCATGTGCGTTTGGGGTGATATCCCTATGGGATTGGGTACGGGAGTTAGGACTTTCAAACCTCCTTGAGAAGCTTTCCAAGCACGTGGTGAATGCGCCTATCATTTTCATCACGTCCATCACATTTAGATCTCCATTTTGACCTCTTAATGGCTCAACAGTCTAATTTCTCTTGTCATTTCTTGGTTCGCTTGAGCTTCGATCTATTGCATTCTTTAAGGCAATCAGCTTATGACAATTGGGTCGAGTATGTCCTTGAAGACCACAATAATGACAGATGTGGTTTGTTTTAGGACCTCTTTGTGGTCGTGGACGAGATCTCCCTCTTTCTTCAGTCCTCACTGCAGGTTGGTTTCTGGGTTTATTCACCACCCTTTGCTCTATTACCATCTTCTTCTTTTCAACTTTTGCCTTCTCCATAGTAGGAGCGACTACAACCGGCTCTTTGGCTTTTACAAACTTTACTTCTTTGGAGATATTCACAGCAGTTGCACTGCTTTCTCCAGTGTATCCTAGTCCGGATTTATTTGAAAATTGCTTTTGAGAGGAAATTACATCATCCAGCTTCTTGGTGTACCTTGGCATTGGCTTGAACCACCTTAAGCTCCAAGAATCTGATCTTTAAGTAAGCTTCTGACAGCTCACCATTCAGTTTTTCTATTTCGCATTTGGCCTCCTTATGTTTGACCAAGAGACTTCGGTAATCTTCCTCTGCTTTCTTCATTTTCCTCACAGCTGCCTTGGCTATTCTTGCATACTCTCCCGACTTCTCAAGAAGTAAGGAGTAATTCTCTTGGAGACCAGCTGTATCCTCATCATCATCAGCATCTGATTCTTCCACAATCCCCATGGATTCTTCATCATTGTGCTCCCCATGTTCTTGTACAAGTTGATGCAAGTCCTCGGAGGATTCAACATGTTCAATAGTCATAAAGACGGAGTAATTTCCTTCTCCATCACAGCTCTCTTCTGAGTCAGAATTGGATGAATCTGTATCACTGAGTGTTGTGGCATAAGCCTTGCCTTTTCCTCTCAGAAAATTTGGACACTTCTTCTTCAGATGTCCATGACCATTGCATTCATAGCACACAATGCCTTGGGGTTACTTGAGACTCATTCTCTTCCTTCTTCTTATACTTTTTTCTGTCTCCATTTGAGGATGAGAACTTCCCTTTACTGAACTGTCTTCCATTGTTCTTCATTCTTAGGAATTTTCTGAAATTTTTCGCAAGAAATGCAACCTCCTTCTCCATAACATCTTTTTCAGAAGAATCATCCATTCATTCAGCGATGGTTTTAAGAGCGAGAGATTTACTCATCTTGTGAGAAGGAAGTCCCAGCTCATACATTTGGAGAGACCCTATCAACTCTTGGATTTTGATCTCATTCAAGTCTTTGCTCTCTTCTATGGTTGTAACCTTTGCTCTAAAACTTTCAGGTAAGGACCTCAATATTTTTCTCACCACCTTAGTGTCTTCAATCTTCTCACCAAGATTAAGTTTAACAATTACAATTTTATTGAGCTTCCCATAGACTGAATCAAACGGTTCATCATCACCCATCTTGAGCTCTTCAAATTTGGTGGTAAGCATCTGAAGTTTTATGTCCTTAACTTTCTTTGTAGCCTCATAGGTAGTCTCCAAAATCTCTCAAGCTTCCTTGGCTACTGTCATATGAGAGATCTTGTGGAATTCATCAGGGGACACACCACAAAAGATAGCATTTAAAGCTTTACTATTAGCATTGGCTGTCACGAGAGGTGCCTAATCCCAAGTGGATTTGGCTGCCTCCGGCTTAGTCCAGCCTATTTCAACCGCATCCCAAACTGTATCACCTATAAAGCATAGAAATGCTCTCATCCTAACTTTCCAGAAAGCATAATTGTTACCATAAAAAAATGGTGGAACATTTAGGGATTGATCCATCTAAAAAAAAAGGGTCAAGGATCATACTCAGGTATTTAAACCACAGCAAGTGTACCCGCTGTGATACCAATTGAAAACTCGAAAATGTGTTGAAAACACAAGAGCTGTTTAGACCCCCAAATTAAAATTACGGCTCGATAGAATTTTACACCTACTTAATACTAAGTGCAGAATAGTGTAAATGCGAGCGGATAACTAAACAAGCTACTCTAATACATAATCTAAGCAATACAGTAGTATAACATAATGTAAAAGAGTAAGGAAGAAGGATGCAAACACAAGATAATATGCCGATGTGTTATCGAAGAGGAAACCGAAGAACTCGGCGAAAAACCTCTCCGCCGCCCTCCAAGTGGTAATCGATCCACTAGACAATCAGTTGGGATACATGGGTTAGCAAGAGACCCTCCAAGCCTAATCTACCTGATATACCTAAGCCCTCCAAGCTCCTACTCCAACAAGGCTTCTTGGAACCCTGTCTTGTCTAGCACTTCGGATCCTGCAACAAGTTCCATGTTGCATCTGCCATCCTTGGCTTCTTCCAATACTTCCCAGCAGCACCAAAATGTCACTCAACACTCTTAAAGGGTGTGGCAAGTGTTTAGGCTATCAACCTCTCAATGATATGGAAAATGGAGAGGGAAGAGTTGAGAAAATACCACAAGTAAGTGTATAGAGAAATGTGGGTAGGACAATCTCTAATTCTTAATGTGTTTGGCTAGGGTTTTCTCTCTGAAGCATTCCTCAACTTTTGTGGGTAATGAAGGTATATATAGGATAGGCACAGAAAGTGTGAGTCATTCAGTACAGGCTGGCAGAACAGAATGTCTCGCGAGTGTCTTGCGGGAAGGCCTTACTTGCGAGATACTTGCAAGACACAATTGTCTCCACCTGGCCTGACTCTTTGCATTCCAGCATGTGCAGGGCACATGATTCACTTCGCGGGAAGCTAGGTCGCGACATACCCGCGAGAATTCTTCAGCCTTTAAATGCTTGAGTCTTCACACTTTCTCTCTATCACACAACCCTTACAACCAATCCCACAATAGATACAGGGTATAAACGATTGATAATAATTACAATCAAATTTGGCACGGAATAAAAGCCAACAAAAACATAGTTGTAAATAATAACTTTATAGGTTTAGCAATACAAACTCTCCAGTTTGTAACTCCAAGGCCACCCTTGAAGGTTTAGATCATCAGCAGTTATTGATCTTGTTGCAGTAATTTCAGATTTATCGGTTCTAATGGTATGATATTGATTTCTGGTAGTGATTTTTAAAGAGGAAAGCATAATACTTTTTAAATCTCACAAGAGATCCTCCAAAATCTTCTTAGATCTGTGAAAATGTAGTTAGGATTTTCTTTTTATACTTAGTAGTGTTGGAATGAAACCCTAAACGTTTAAACAGAGTTTGGGCAGAAATAAAATTCTGCAGAAATTTCATTTCTGCGAATTTCGATTGGTCGAACTTGTTTCTCAATCAGTTGAACTCTTTAGAAATTGAATTCTCCTTTTTACAGCTTGAATGTTCTTATATTCATCTAATCAAACTTAGAGACTTAGGAATCTATATCTAGACAAATTTGTGCTCATGGTTTGCTAATTGTTCTAAAGTTTTAGAACTTAACACAATAACTTTCTTCCATCAAAGTACAGTAATCTTTAACGCATAAAGCATGTTTCGTTAGTAAATGAACAAGTCTATTACCTCACTTGCAAATATGGAAATCAACTCGACGAAAGTCTTGAATAGTGGAAAACATGTCGTATATCACCGGTGCCATTGATGAAGGCGGTGGGGACTGTTTGCTTAATGATTCTTTAACGTATATCATCATTACTAGTGAATTCCACCCTTTTTTTATTTTTTTAAAAAAGAATTTTATGATTCTTGATCTAATCTTGGAATCGGAGACCCTTATACTGATCCTATCCTAACAATCATAGGTACCACTTGATTGTTTCATGTATTCACACACATTTTTGGTTTCCTACTTTGCTAGTGGCTATACGGAAGATGACAAGATTTATATTGAAATTGAGGACTGGATTGCGTCAATGCTTTAATAAAATCTTCATTCCCTTTGTGCCATAGAAATGTCGGTGATATAGACATGCTGTATATGAGAGACAGAGAGACTAGTGTAAGTGTAAACATGATACCTCTCTACAAAGCGAGATTTGCGGTGTCCCGTTAATTTAAAGAACTATGGTGTTTTTTTTTTTTTTTTTTTTTTTTTAAATTTAAATTTCCTTTGATTTTCTATTTTGGTCGTTGTCAAATAAGTAAAAGTCCACCTCCTCATGAAAGGAAATAGATTAGAGCTTAGAGGGCATTGTCACGAATGTAAGGAGTGGAAAATTTGCGTTCACTCTATTTGATTCAAGATTCTAATTGGTACAAGTTATGACTTTCAAACATGGTCCAACTCCAACCAATTGGATGATTTCAAAAAGATTATACCGATATAATTAAGAGGAGTATATCAAAGGTAATTGAGCAACTAAGATAATCATAGTTCATACATATTGAAATAGGAATGTATCCTATTTTGGCCCTTCACTTGTCAACTAACCCCACTCATTGTCCCAAAAGAAGAATGAAAACATTCTCCCTCTCTCTCTCTCTCTCTCTCAATTTCAGAGATACACCCAAAATTTATAAAAAAAAAAAAAAAAAAAATCAATCAAAGGGAAAGTTCTTTTCAAAAGAACCTCTTTAAGATTAATAACTCCCTTCTCAAAAAAAGATTAATAACTCAGTGTAATTGTTTTCAATTATTTAATTTATTGCAAATTTTGTTAATACTAATATTCCAACCAAGTTTCATAATCATTAAATTAAATATGATATATTTACGTGTAAAGTTCACATTTTTCTTATCGGAAAGTTAAAGATACAACTTCCTCAAAAAAAGAAAAAGAAAGTTAAAGATATAGAAACCATAATTTAAAATTCTAGCTCATAGTGTGTGATTGGCAAAAATTAAAAAGTCAGTTTATTTTACTATTCAACTTATTTTTGCTATTATTCATGGGCTCTACTATACTTTTTGATACTATTCATAGGTCTCACTGTACTATTTTAGCTAACTTTTACATTTATCTCCAGTACTTTCAGTAAAAAGTTTTCAATTTCAACAAAATAAATGAATTCCAAACAGACCCATAATCTAGAATTTGTGAAGAGATTTTCAAAGCGCAATAACAAGAATATTGGGATCCTTTCACTAGTTTGAAATGCAAAATAGTATTCTAATCTTGATTGCTGACTTCCTATTAACAACCCACGCAAAATTTATAATCTAGTAAGATCCTTGATTTTTTTAAAATAGTAGTCTAAAAATATTTTTCGACTATCCTAATGTACTCAAGTAAAAATAAGCATACATATGCAGCCTTAAAATTGTAAATCATTACATCCCTTAATCAATGTGCGAATTTTTTGTTATTATTCATCTACGATTCTACTTACATTCTAAGATTTTATTAGCTAAAATCAAATATCTTCATAATCTTAGAGTTTGTTTTCTTCTTCTTCTAAAAAAAAATTGTATTTATAGTCACCTTAAATTATGAAGTATCTTAAGTATAACGATGACTATACTAAAGGCTCAATTTTAACATTGGTTATAAAAAGATAAGTTATAATATACTTATATTATTCTTTTATGTCAATCAAAATTTTGTTTAATTAATTAGGCGCTATTTACTTATATCATTTAAAGTGTTTGGAGTTAATTTTGTCTTCAATCTTATATTTAAGAGAAATGATACGTCTACAACATTTTTACAATATTTTTACAATAAATCCTAAGTGTCAAGATGTTATTAGTTATTATTGTTGGGACAAAAAAGTAATCTTAGTGTTAATTTTAAATTTGAACTAATAACAACTAATCACTTGTGATTTGTTGTAAAAATATTGTAAAATTATTATAAACGTAGTATCTCTCTATATTTAAACCTAGCTTATCTTGACTAAAATATCCTAATTTTGCCATTTATCTAGTTATTTTTGTCTTCAATCTTATATTAAAACCTAGCTCTTCTAGACTAAAATATCATGATTTTGCCGCCAATAAATAAAATATATCTTTAATATAATGAGGGAGGTAAACTCTTGCATTTTTTTTTTTTTTTTTTTGTTGAAGAAAATGGAAAAAATAAACTTTGAGATATATATATATATATATATATATTTTGGGGGTGTGGGGAGTTACGTGTAAGTTTGGGTAGGCCAAAATGCCAATGATTAGGATAGGAGAATATTCAATAATAAGTCACTTTCAGGGCTCTGACTCTTAGGAGAAGGCGGAATGAAGTGGACCCCACGTGTCTTCGCACGCGTGCACGCCGTGTGGACCCCTACCCGTTGACCCTTATCACTCAAAGTCATAATTTTCTAAGCATGACGCCAGAGTCAAAATTATATTTGGTATCTCTTACTAATAATTTTGGTTGTTTTTTAGTCAAAATATTTGAGCACCTATTTTTATTTATTTATTTATTTAAAATTCTGGCATCGCTCAAAATCATAATTTTATTGTTGGTTTTGAATATAGTTTTTTCTTTTTCAAATTATCTCATATATATAAATATAAATATAAATATAAATTTTTTATAATTCAGTTACGTACAAACAATAATTTCCTCAAAAAAAAAAAAATACAAATAATAATTAAGAAAGTGAGATTTAAGCTTAATTCTGTTTATAAAAATGACATATCAATGCTACCAAGCTCCATATTGATGCTTACACTATATCTTTTCAAAAGAAAAAAACAAAAGTAAAAAACTCACATATATTATTTAAAATATCCAAGTTCTGATGTTGAATTACTGGCCAGCTATTTAAAAGCATATAGAGTAACGTGGCAAGCTCAGCTAGATCATGGAAACATGTCGTTTTTCATGCTCTTTGAGTAGAGGCGAAGTTTATCATTATCGGTTAGAATAGTGTTTGAACTATAGTGAAGCCCATAAGTTATCTCTATGCATTAGGAGTAATTTAAATTCCATAGTTTCTTTTAAAATTTAGAGTAATTTTAAATTGAATCCTAAATTTAAAAGAAATTTAATTAAACCATGAAGTTTCTAAATTGTTTCCAAAATAACGAAAGTTCATATAAGTAATAATTTTATCATATGTAAATATTAAAAAAAAAAAATCATGTAAATTAAATGCTGTATTTTGCATAAAAATGCTTACAAAAACCTTTTAAAAATATCGGCAGAAAAATACAATTTAATGCAGCTGTGATCAATTGGTAAGTCATTTTGCAATAAAAAATATGTTTTGCAATAAAATGTCATTTGGCGTTCATGTGACATGCTTTTTAACACCTACATGAGTAGGGATGACAAAAAAATCTCATCTTATTTTGTGTGGGTTTTCTTCATCCCAAAGATGTAATAGGACTGAGACGAGTTTTACTTGTCTCACCATGCCTTGCCACACTCAGAATGAGTATATATACATTTTATTGAACATATCATTTAATATATATATATATATATTCTATTTATGATTTATTTTTGTTGTAGATATTCTATTATAATCCCCCATGACTTTTCCCCTTCCTTTTAGAACTCTTTCAATTGTCTGTCATCTTTCTCTTTCATCTTTGACAAATACCTTCAATCCACCCTGAACCAGGCTAGTCTTATGTGGGTTTTTTTCTAACCTGAAAAAAGAGGATAGAGTTGTGGGGATAGGGCACCCTTGGTCTAATTTTGCCCCATGACCACCCCTACAAATAATTATGACGTGCAATTTACTTGATTTTTCATTAATATGGTTAACAATTATTGACTTTTCTGAGGCGACGATTTAAATTAATATTCTAAAATTTTATATTTAGTTAAAACTTTTGGGAGATTATATAATTTAACCTTTAAATTATTTTTGGACTTGGTGTTTTTATTTTTTATTATATATTTTTAAGTGGTGGATGGGGATTAGAATTTTGAATGTCTCTATTAAAAATACTAAACTATTTCATTCAGTTATAAAACTCTTGACCAAATAATTCTCTAGAGTATATGATTTAGGAGCCATTGGATAGCCCATGTTATATTATGTTCAAACTCTTGTCGCAAACTAAATAAGTAGGTAAAAAATTTTGCACGTTCCAGCCTTAAATTTAAACTTTTTTCTCCCCATTTTCTTTTGGATAAATTTGATAGTTATAATGAGAGAAAAGAATTTGAAACCCGAATTCCTAACATCTTTGTTAGAACCCACTAAAAAGTACCAAGTAAGTTTTAAAACTCATGTCGGCTCTTATTTTCTTGTTAACTTAAATATCTTTTGTTAAATAATATATTAAGGCGCCGTAGAGGAATAGAGATGCATGACAGCAATTGAAGATATTATTTGATCCCCTAGGATATGACCTAAGTTCCTGATCAAATTCCAATTTTTCTTGACTACAAAGTAGTATAGTTGATGTCAACGCGATCTTATCCTTGACTAAAAAAATAATATACTTTTATTCGAGGCACGCATTCAATTCCAACATTATTGAGAAATGAGTTTGAATTAGAAAAGCTCCTACCCTAATTGTCATTAGTCACCCAAGTAAAACAAAACATGAGACATTTACCAACAGAAAATGCTCAATGGATGTCTTTTTCGACGAAAGTTTGTTCCCAAGTCACAATTTACGTTACTATGAACTTGAAATTGGTACGACAAATTTGACGCTTCCACTATGGTTTTGATTTGCTGAGTTGATTGTCAACTGCCGTCAGGTGATCCCATTTAATATGTGACAATTTGGTGAGGTTTGAGGTGGCCAATTTTCTTGGTAAAATCTTTTCATTGAAAACACAAGGAAATGATTTTCAATACATTAATATTGTTCATTATGGAAAATATTGATGGCTGCTAGGGCATCGTATTGTGTAAAATATCACCTAATGGAAAAGAAGTCGCATGCTGGTTCTATATCTCCCTTAATCTAGACTGTTGTTGGTTCCCACCTCAGAAATCCAAATACTGTATGAGGAAAATAGAAATTGTTTTCTTATTGTTAAGACGTTGATATTTGATGGCATTCGTGCTAGATTATATTTGAAGCACATTATGTGTTCATTTTTCATACATGTGACATGCTTCATTTGGAATCTAATGTTATTCACACTAAACTCTCTTTGTATGTGTATATATCTTTTGGGGTCTTTCTTTAGAATGATTAATTTTCCTAAGAGATTTTAGATTCCTAGAGATAGCACAATCCATTTAAAATTGCATCTCATGAAATGAATGTCACTAATGTAAATCTCTCTCTCTCTCCTACTCCCTCCTTAGCACTAAGCTCATTTATTAAAAAGGACAAAGAAAAAGTGGTCGAAATTAATTCCCACACTAGAGACTTATCCAAAAAAAAAAAAAAAAAAACCCAACACTAGAGCTTTTAAGAATTATTATTATCATCATTATTGTTTTGCAATAACGTACATATATATCAGTTTGTATACATAAAATAGACATAGGTTTGCAAGAGATAATTCTAGGAGATTCGCTAGCTATTAATTAGTCATACGAGTAATGAAGTTTGAAGGCAAAAACCCAGTCCATAGTGGGTCATATAATCAAGGATGCGAAGAGGATTCTCACAACTTTCCCAAGCTAGATCAGTATTTCTATCTCATGTTTGGTTGGCTCACCGCTTGGCAAAACATGCACAACATGTTGAGGGTGACAAGGTCTAGAATGAGTGAGACACCAGCCTTTCTTGCATCAGAGGCTCAGATGTACAAGCTGATGCTACTTAATACTGATATTAATCAATGAGTATTTCTTATTGTTGATTCTCAAGAAAAATTAAAAAGAAAAGGTTGTATACATAAAATACATTAAATTTGGTTGGATGGTTTCTGAGATTCTTCTCTATAGTCTTTTAACACCTTTATCATTTGTACTTTGTATATCAAGCCGTGTATTTTGCAACTTGCTACCAACCCTGGCCAGAGCTTTGGTCATGATCCACTGAATAATTATACGATCATCATAATAAATGAAACTATACTGGGTCAGCAGCTAAACATTATTATAATTTTACATGATGATTCACATATAACAATGAAACCCACTTTTTTACAAATACAGTGTTTAGAATACCTAACAAGTGAACATTAATCTAAGTCTTTCATATTATCTGGCTAATTAGTTAATAGTTACATATACGAGTATCCTTTAGAATTTATCATAAAATGACTATAGCTGCATAGCATATCCATGGAATGACTAGAATACCCTTTTTGTAGTGCTCTATGATTGGCGGAGTGGCACCTTCTTGGTGTGAGCCCAACCTGGCGTGAGTATAGTGTTATTTTCTTAATCATTATTTATTGAATCTACAAAAGAAAAACATTCTAAAGACAAGGAAATTAAAAAGAAAGAATGTAGGGAATAGAAAATTTTAGCATATAAAAAATAAAGTTGATGTTGAAAATCATCAAAGAAATGTAAAAATTCAATTGCGCAATGACCTTTCCTCTTGTCTAATCACTCACGCCCCCCTGAAAATGTCAACCACATTCCGGTTACTTCTTTCTTTCACTCCCTATACATACACACACCAAACGGGTTTAATCCGCTAGTATAAATATTTGAGATGCAGCGAACCGTTTTCATTCATTTTCTGCACACCATAAAAGCTCAAAGAGACCCAACAAAACAAGGCCAAGAGTTTGAAGAATCTGAAGCCACAAGTAGTAATCCAGAGAAAGCTAGCTAGCTACTGCTAGAGAAGAAGCAAGAGAATACATATTATATTAGCAACCGTATATAAACATAAAGAAGCATGGCAGATGAGTTCAACACAAGTGGGAACTGGTGGGATTCAACATCAAGAAGCAGGTTTGAAAGCGGCACATCATCGTCTTCGGGGCTCAATAATTCGGGGAGCTTTGGATGGCCAACTGATATGGCTGACATCAAAGCAAGGACTAATACTATGGATTCTATGTCGTCGGTGTCTGGTAGTTCGGTGGTTTTCCAGGAACCCCAGAAGCTGCAAGGGCATGAGTCAGCTGGTGGTGGCGACCCAAGCTTGCAAATGATGGGTTTAGGCCTTTCAACTCAAGCCATGGATTGGAACCAAAGCTTGCTGTAAGTACAAAATATAGAACTACTCTTTCATCTCTAAGAAACCCTACAAGGAATCAATCTTTCATATCTTTTTTTGATATTTGTTTTTTTAATGAAAAGTAAACATGTGGAATTGAGTAATAATTTGATATGTAGTATGTAGCATTAGATAAGATAATCAAGGATTTTTAACTTTTATATGTTGACAATCACTTACACCCCCAAAATTTTGGAACTAAGGTTTGGTTGTTATTGTTGTATATGTTGATAGTCGAGGTGAAAAGGCAGCTGATAGTAGTTTCCGTGCCATGCTTCAAGAAAACTTGAACTCAAACACTAACTTTCAGCAAGAAACTGGGATGGGATCCTCTCAAGTTCAATGGAGATCAGAAAAAATGTTTTCAGGGATGAGTGCGGGAGAGTCATCCTCAAATGAGTTTAAGCAACTTAGTCGTGGTTTTTCTTTAGATCAACCTTCCTTTAGTCCTCAATATAGTTCTGGGGATAGCACTGTGACATGCCAAGGCTTGCCTTCTAGTTTTCAAATGGATTCATCGGCTATGTATGGAAGCCCTTCAACTATATTGCAAGGACTATTGGGACCAGATAGTAACCAGCCTCAACAGCCTTCATTTGAGAATCGTCCTATGAATTTTTCTTATCCGGCGAACTATGGCGTGAATTCTAGTGAATTGTTGCCATCTTGGTCGGCCAAGGTTCCGCCGTTTTTGAGAAGTTCACCACCAAAACAGACAGTACCACATAACCAGTTGCATTTCTCTAACAACGCCCCTTTTTGGAACGCGTCTGAAGCCGCCATGAAGGGCTTTTTCCCATTGATGCAACAGCAGTTTCCCACAACAAGCTTTGAAGAAAAACCAAAGGTAAGATTATGAACATGGTAATTGGGGAAGGAAACATAGATGATATATTAATTCATGATTAGGGTTTCAAGTATAGGGTTGAATTCTTGATAGATTCATTCTTTAGCAGAATATATCCGAAGTTCGGGACTCAAGCACAGTGGTGAAGAAAAGTGGCAGTGAAGCCACATCTAAAAGGCCTCGGAATGAAACACAAACTCCTTTACCAGCTTTTAAGGTACAATAAATAAGGCTTTGGACAAGAGCAAGCTTTAAGCTTTTTTTTCCTTTTTCTTGTTTTCTTTTCAAATTTAATTCAATTTCATAGATATGGATGAGAATTGTTATAGCTTTGGTAATAGGTGAGGAAAGAGAAGATGGGGGACAGAATCACTGCGCTCCAACAATTGGTATCACCTTTCGGAAAGGTAAGGCTTCTGAATTGATCAAGCTCCTTTACTTTCTCAATGAGTAGAGAGAGTGATCATTTTCTTTCTGAATTCTGAATTCATACAATTACATCTTTTACTTTGATGGATCTTAAAAATCATGTTATATTGTGTCAGACTGATACAGCCTCAGTGCTTTCTGAAGCCATTGAATACATCAAGTTTCTCCATGAACAAGTTAGTGTGAGTCCCATATGTGCCTTGTTACATTTTAACAATGGCTTTAGTAATTACATTATGATAGCAACACTTATAGACAGAAATTAAGTATCAGCCATTTCTGATTTATGTCTGTATTTTAAACCATATTAGGTCTTAAGCACACCTTACATGAAAAGTGGAGCTCCCATACAGCATCAGCAGGTACAATATTCTCCATCCTAGCTACCATCTTTTAAAGCCAATGACAACCCTTTTTTAATATATTATTGCTTGTCCTTAGGAACCAATTTTCTGTCTCTTTAATAAGCATTTATTTTTGTGTTTTCCTTAATGTAGAATTCTGATAAATCTAAGGATCCAGAAGGACCAAAACAAGACCTTAGAAGCCGAGGACTATGTTTGGTACCAGTTTCAAGTACATACCCAGTCACTCACGAGACCACAGTTGATTTCTGGACTCCTACATTTGGAGGAACTTTCAGATAGATGGTGAAGAAAGCTCAACTTATTAACTGTAACAAATATACATCTTATCAAAACCCTAGCCAAGTTGGGAGTGATAAGATCAAAGAAAAAAGAGCAGAAGACACAGAAAGACCACATTATTGTACTAGTTTGAGTTGGCAATAGAAATTGAAGAGAAAGAAAAAAAAAAGGAATTGACCCTTCAAAGGACAGACCATTGTTGGGCCAGCTAGAGGCAAAATGATGCAGGTTTGGCCAATATTGGGATCATTGGAAAGCATATTAATTGTTGTTGTAATAATAATAATTCAAGAATTGTGATTAATTAGAGGTGGGCTAGCTAGCTAGGAATGAAAGAAAAAAGCTAGCTGCTGATTTTAGGGAAAGTTTTTAAACTAATTTTTAGAGAAAAAAAATTTGTTGTTATTAGTAGCTAGAGGATAAAGGAGCTTTTGTTCTTGTTGCTATATTGTGAATAGAGCTGGCACTACCTTTAATTTAAGAGTAAAGGAAGGAGAAAAAATTTGAAGGAATAATTGAATTATAGAATAGGAGTGAGTGTGGGGATGTCATTTGATTGGAAATCTCACTTTTGATTTTTTTATGTGTTTGGAATATGTTAGTGGAAGTCAGAGGGAGGCCCACATGCTCATCCTTTCAGATTTTTACTAATTTATTATTTTGAAATTATTATTATTATTATTATTATTTTTTAATAAAAGTTAAATTAGAAGATGTATGTCCAGATGCTATCAGTTATGCTTTTGTGCTTTTCATCGACTGGTCACATTGAGGGGCTTCCATTGGAAGGTAAAGAGAAGCCAAAACCCATAAATATTTTTATCCTCATTGGACTTCTCGAACCCATAAATGGTCCTCATTGAATCTCTTCAGATAGTTGGCTAATTTTTTTTTCTTTTTTCTCCCCCCCAAAAATTTAACAACTTTTAGTGGTCGGTAGCTTGATTTTGTATCTACAATGGTTGAACATGTACATATTGGTTTGAAAGAAAATAGAAAAGAATCTTCATCTTGAATATGCAATTGAGGTACATTTAGTTGCCTTTCCTTTTCCATAGAAAGAAAAGCTTCAAACCAAAGTGAACAAGATAAAATGATCACTTTTATTCTTAATGATCAATGTTGACAGGCTTTGTTTGCTCATTTTGTAAAAGGAGATAAACTTTTTCTCTTCCCAAACTGAGTTGTTTGTTTTTATACTTACGTTTGAGCAAATAATTATAAGACTGGTAATCTTTTAGGCTCGTATAAATCTTGTTTCTTTTTATTATTGTTAATTTTCCTTGAAGGTTTTATAATTAGTGGCATTGTAAGAAAATTTTCGCAACAATGGCCCTGGATGTGACAAAAAGTTCATAAAATGTTTTGGTTGAAATAACCTTAAAATTGTTGAATTATTATGAAGAATCTTATATGATTGTATCTCCACATACGGGAGAAAACACATATATTAGATATATGTATTCTTCTTCTTACATAATATAAGTCTCATGCATTTGTGCAATTTACACCATATGCATGAGAGAATATGTAAATATTTAATGCATAAAATAATTATTATACGATAAATTTTTTTATAACAATTAAAGATAAAGAAAGACTGTAAAAAAAAAAAAAAAAAAAAAAAATACACAGAAAGAGTGAAAAATCTTTGATTAATTTGGAAATCTACTTGATTGGTATATAAGTATATCTTGATACCTACTTTACTCCCGCACTGGCTTTAGCAACTGTTGGCTGAAAGTGCACCTTCATTAGTCATAACATATATTTGCTGGTCCCGGTATATGTTGTCGCCTTGTGATTAAGCACTTTAAACGAGATTAATTTTTAAATTTTTTCTAGTAAGTTCATCTAGACTAACTAAGAAAATGAATGGCATTAGAAAGCAGAATCTAAGTGTTTATCATTATTATGCCAATTTAAACTTTCATGTGACTCCAAGACACTTAACAATCTGATCTAGATTTGTCTTCACTAAGACGTTAATCAATTCCTATAAATGATTCCTTTCAATAGTCCTACCATGTTCAGTGTCAATAACATTATTTGCAATTACTTTTATTTGAGGAATCAGTTCTGCTATGGACATTATTTATTTGTCTAGGAACCATTTTTTTTTGTGGGTCAAAAGCATAAATCAAAAATATTTTGAAATGCAGTAGCACGAATATATGTGCTTTCCTTCTTGCTTGACACGTCCATCTCTTCATGTCGGAGGAGGGTGATGAAAAACTGAAAATTACAGAAGAAATGGACAAGGAGTAAAAGAATTCATTTCTTAGATCTTTTTTAATCTAGCTAGCAAGGCAGCAAATATTATGGAAGAAAAAGGTAGAGTTTCCAAACTACACATTTTTAAAAATTAAGAATGTTAACCCTCACCCTGCTATATTTATTTATTTTTATCAACCTTTCCTGTCAAAACTATACAATTACTATTCACTATTAGGCCAAGGTAAGACGGACAAAATTTAGTTAAAAATTAGTTGTAACCTAAGGCTATAACATTTTTCAATAAAATAAACATTACTGCATATTTTGAAAATCTAACCGTTGAATTGTATTTTCTTTATACTCTTAATACACATGTAAAATTTTGAGTTAATTGGATATTATTTATTACATGATCTATAAGCTTATATTTTATGCAGAATTTTAAATTACAAAAATTTACAATTTAAACAATTTATTGATGACATAGCTATTATTCTTTAATTTTCTAGGAGGATATAAAAAGAAAATATAATAAAATGGTGAATTTGTCAAAATTCACCTTCAATAAAAAGATATTACGTAAGGTTGTAACTTTAAGTTACAAACAATTTTGTAACTAAACTTTGTCCAAGGCAATAATAGGATTGTGTGTGTGTGTGTGTGTGTGTGTGGATAAGATTCAATCCAAGTCTCATATTTGAGAACAATGATTTTATTAGTTGAATAAAGATTTTATCAATTGAATTAATTATAATCCATTTAGCAAAACAAAGTAACAACCCCCCCCCCACCCTCCCCTCCTTCCAAAAAAAAGGCCTAACCAATTCATTAACATAATATATATATATATATATCACTCTTTAAAATAACGCAATCAATTCATGGTCTTAGTCGTAAGAAAATGTTCTTATAGTAAAATGATCATCTACATTTAAAATTAAATTATTTTGCATTTGAAAATAAATATTACAAAACTAAAGACATACAGACAATGATATTATTTAAATTTTAAAAAGCGTGGCGGTTTGTATATTGTTAAATTCAACAAATAAAACTTTAACCGTGAAATTGATATGATATATATTTTTTTCATTTCATTTTCTCTCATCAAATGCTACCTTGGTCGCAAATCCTCTTAGCTTTCATACCCTAAACTTCATGTTGTTAGCTAGCCTTGTTGTCATGCCTTCATCAGCCCCTCCTTGTTAGCTTCCTCATCCCGCCTTTGGGCTTCGACAACGTGTAACCATCTCTCCTTCACAGATTTAGTGTAGAGTCTAGTGTGTTCGACCAGTCTCAATGCATGGTTTCTAAAAACTGATTGCATGCAATTTGAAAAGCTCCCTAAGACTGATTAAGCTACATCAAACACATCCCTAGCTAATTTCAAGTGGTCTTTATTTTGTCCACTTCACATATAAGATTTTATTTTGATGTAATAGAGAGTACAAATTGTCACGTTATTTAAAATTTTAAATGATACAACATTCTATACACTTTTAGATTTGTAAAATTTATATAAATTATTAAAAAAAAAGATCAATTTCAAAGGAAAATGATTCTTTTCCCTAATACCACTTCTTAAAATTAGAAAATACTAATATTTTTACCTTCGAAACAAATCCATTTCATGATTTAGATTAAATATTATAAATCTTAAAGTGAACAAATTAATTGTCACTTCATTTAAAAATTGTAGTCCATGGAAACTATTAGAATAAGAGAGAAAAAATCTTAATGATGAACTAGACTCTTTTCAAGTAAAATGAAGACGATCTTGTTCCATATTTCAAGTCCCTCCTAAGGTCTCCTGTTAAATTGAAGTTTAGGGTGACCAGTCGAGTAAGTGTTTTTTTTTTTTTTTTTGGTTGTTTCTAAGCCACCCAAACACAAATGGCAATCAGTGAATTTTAATGATATCTTAGAAATAGAAGAAAGAGGGGAAAATAGGATCTTGCAATTATTTTGGGGCACAAACGATTTTTCTAAGACTCCATAATTTCCTTTCCTTTTACCTAAAGCCGTAACATGTTTGCCAATAATGTCGCTTCACTTTTAATTTGTTTGCTGAATGATATTTGCTCCACTTTCACATGTAGTACTAATTGATTTTTAAATCTTTGAGCGTGTACAACTGCAAACAATAACAAATTGGCTGACTTCATAATTACTAGCTTCCCATGCGACCGGAGATTTAAGGTGATAGCTAAACTCTGTTTTGTATAGATTCTATACCAAGATTTTCTAACTCGTTCCTTAATTAGTAGTATATGGTATATGGTATTTTATTTATCCTCAAATTAAGAGACTACGCAATTAATTAAGTACTACAAAACCAAATTTACGTATCGACATTTTAGGACAAGATTATTTCTATTTCACTAAAAATAAAAATAGCTTCTTTCACGATTAAGATTTTATTTTTTAAAATATAATAATATACAAATTGTCTCGTTATTGAAAGTTTTAAATATTTTGAAAGCCTCTATACTTATAAATTTGTATTAATATTTAATATGAAGATTGTCTTTTTTCTAGATAGTATCAAATAAAATTATAGGAGAAAAGTTGATAAAATAGTAATTTGCGGCTGTTGCAGTATTTTGGGAAAAATATGTAGAGAGAATCCAGTTTGTATACGACAACTCCTCAGTGCAAGCTGCATAATTGCAGCAGCCAGCAGTAAACTTGAACTTGAATTAAACAGAAAGTACTTCCACTATAATGACAAACATGAAATGGTCCAAAATTTAGTCAAAAATCTAGTAGTCTAAATTGCAAATTCTCACTCATTTTCTTTTGAATGAACATGATCAGCAAACAACAAAATTGATATGTGTAAAACCAGCTAGGTTAAGAAACTCATAGCTAGGCGTGCAGATGATTGATAGAGATAAAATAAAGTAGATAAGTGGAAGAACTCAGCAGATTAAGCTATACGTACGTGTCACACTGAGATAAGGAATTAGCTGCAAGTTGTAATCCACCATCCAAACCATGCATGCAAGTTGCAAATTCTTGGTCAATCAAGTGCTCATGAACATTCACAAACAACCATTTCCCAGCTAAATACAATGGAAAATCATGAAGCCATTACTACGTAACATGAGGCTCATTCAGTCATTCTGAGTTTTCTTTTCTTTTTATTTTTATTTTTTTTAATTTTTTAATATATATATATATGTGTGTGTGTGTGTGTGTGTGTGTGTGTGTGTGTATATGTATATATGTGATTTTGGTAGCTAGGTTAAGTCTGCATTATCATTTTTTGAGAAACTACAAAATTAGATTAATTATTACGTAATAATACAAATCCTGAAATCTAGATTAAGAAACTAGAGGATTGGTCATAGGATCAGATGCAAAAGATTGATGTACTCATGTACACAAGAGGAAGAAGACCTTACTATTCAGGGTTTTTTTTTTTTTTTTTTTTTTTTAATACCTACGTGGCAGCTGATGATTTGTGCATTAATGCCCATTTTGGAATTCAATAAGCACCCAATAAAAGGAATTGGGCTAAATATGTGCAAGCCCAAAGTGAGAGAAAGAAGCATTTATGAAACAATCTTATGAGATCATCCTCTCCAAATCAGGAACCCAAAGACTTATATCTATATGGGTTGGGCTTTGTGTCCACAATCTCATTAGCTTAATGAGCCTTTCCTAATAATTCATTTCATGATCATATGAGTCATGAACCTTTCTCTTCTCCATATGAAGCTGATCAACTAATGAGCTTAAATTACTTTACATGAAATGGGCCAAATTACTACAAGGATTGGATCATACAAATCATATTTTTTTTTACTACACTAATTAGGAGTAATGGAGCATCGGTATCAGTTTACTGAAATTTTTCTCCATATTTTAGAATAAGAACCTACTTTATATTTTAGTTAACTAATTTTTCTTTTCATTCACATTAGATTCCTTATTTTGAATCCTATTCATTTAAATATTACTATTTCTTCATTAATTTTTTTATTATTTTTCTCACTTTTCAAAACACCAACTTTTATTATTTTTTTTAATCACATTACCAAAACACAAAAATAATAAAATCCTAATTTGGGGAATGAATAGCGGTTCCCTAAATTTGGGAAATGAACAGTGCAAAATCTTAAAATAGGGAACCGATAAGGGAGGCCGATGTGGGTTGTTTTTTTGGGTTGATTTTCTATTTTTCTTACTTATATTGACCCATTACCTTAAAATAAAGAAATTGCTCCAATGCTCTATAAGCCCATATATCATATATGTTCTCTCTGCATGTTGCGAACTTCGTGATCCACAATGATTTAGGGTTTTACAAGTCATCCAATCTCATCGTACGGATTGAGCCATTGGGTGGACAATTACTTGATCAAATATTTACTTGAAGCCTAATCCACAAACACTTGAAAGACACGTCAGGTCCAGTTTCATCACCATGCTAGAAAATCAGTAAACCGTAAAAAGTTTAGGCCTAGCAACGAAGCACATGTTGATATACTCTAACCAAGCCAATTTTTGGATAAACTCGGCCTTGGCACATCAAAGCCAGTTTAAAGTCTTCAACATTCAAAACATGGACCAAGCCCACATATTCTTTACACTTTATAGGGAAAAGTGCAGGAACCAGAAATATTTTCTAGTGGGAGCTGAAGACCAAAATGAAATAGTATAAAACTCAAGTCATACACACACATATGTATATGCACATGCTCAAATGTAATTTATGTATTCATTTTCTATTTTGCCTTAAAGAGTGAAGTGAAGTTTTCATATTTTGTGA
This sequence comes from Quercus gilva, assembly GCA_023621385.1. Taxonomy (NCBI): domain Eukaryota; kingdom Viridiplantae; phylum Streptophyta; class Magnoliopsida; order Fagales; family Fagaceae; genus Quercus; species Quercus gilva. Next base: position 16,984,897 of record CM042480.1, read on the forward strand.
GAGATACTAAACGAAAGTCATAGAGAAATAGTTAATTCAATTTCTTTTTAGATTTTTTTAACATCAAATGTTTTAATTAGATACCATCTTTCATATAAAATTTAATAAGTAATATAATACTGAATAATTGAAAAACCCATAAGTTTTATATCAAAAATTAAATTTAAATTGACCCAACCAAATCAATTAATTTAAGTTCTATTGGTTTTGGCTAATTAACAGATTTGATTTCATTCTAAAGAAAAAGGATTTTGTTAAATTTTATCACCCCTAAATTACTTTTTCAGAAAAAGAAAAATAGAAGTAACTGAGAAACCAAGACTTCATCTCAACATAAAAGATAGACCAAATACAGTTTTGGCACTCAAAGTTTGGGGTTGTTTTTATTTTGGCAATTTACATTTCAAAATTCTTATTTTGGCTCTTATTTTTTAATTATGTTTTCATTTTAGCCTTGTCATCCATTTTTGTTATTTGTTAATAATCTTATTTTAGCTCTTGATGTTTAATTATGTTTTCATTTTAGCATTGTCATCCATTTTTGTTATTCGTTAATAATCTTATTGTCTATAATATATATATATATATATATATTTATATTTTTCCTACAAACAATAATGAAATTCATGTATTCCACAATATTTTAGAGCTAATATTTCAACCGTCTATAATATGTTTTTCCACTTATAATAATGAAATTTCTACATTCTACAACATTTTAGAACTAGTATTTTTTGAAATTATTAAATATAGTATAAGGGTACTTAAGGGTCAAATTATTAACGAAAATGAATGGCAATGACAACGTAAACATGAAAATAAAATCAAATATAAAGGGTCAAAATGAAAACAATTAACTTCAAACTTTAAGAACCAAAAATATACTTTAGTCTAAAAAGATACTAAATACATTCCAAAAACGGAGCTTTAGGAGGTGAGAAAAGCCTTTGATTATGAAGTTGTAACTTCTATAAAGGGATGGATGCCAACCCCCTCTCCACCCTAAGAAAAATATGAATTGTGTAAGGTCAAATATATTTATTGGGCATATCTGTTAAAATTGGGCGGTGTCGGTAGTGACACTGTTGATCAATAATATCTAAATTCTAAAGGCTGAATCTGACTTGGTAATCAATTTTTCAATTAGCATATCGAAACATACATCCAAATATGTACCTGCTAATCACTTATCTATATGTAACATCAATGTTAGGTTATTCATCTAGAAAAAGAGTAACATCAATGTTAAGTTAACCTTAAGTTTTGATTTATATAGAATTTTCTTTTGATTTATATAGAATTTTCTTTTATGGAAGTGATTTTGTTTGTCATCAACGTCTAATAAGAAGTATTACTTCCATAACATTTTCACATAGTAAATTATTTTTTTTAGAGAGTTTCAACTTATAGCGTCCGCTTAACTATCAGAGACTTGACCAGTTGAACTAACTGGAATCCACATATAGTAAATTGTTACTGGTTCTAATTTGAATTCATCATTGAAATAACTTTTTTGCCTACCAATAATAATTGATAACAACTTGCTATTTAAAATTTTTTGTGAAAATATTGTGGATATAGCATTTCCCACCTAAAATCATGCCTATATTGAAAAATAGAGAAGTTAACTTAGCTACGGAAGGTTTAATGTCAACAATGAGCTACCAGTCGCAGTCAACTAAATAGTCCATGGATTTTCTCAAAAAAAAAAAAAAAAAAAAAAAAAATAGTCCATGGATTTAAAGCTTAAATTTCTGTTTGGTTCTAAGCAAGAAGGCACTGTCCCCAAAAAAAGAAAAAAAAAAAAGAAAAAAGAAGTTCATTGGAAGTTCAAGAAAAGATTCCAATTTTAAGGGTCCTTATTTCAAATTGCTTATATTAGTATTACTATGGGCAAGACTTAAGAACAGTATTTAGATGCTATTTCTTATGTTCTCCTCTTAAGATTCTGTCATGTAGATTTTTTCTTATGAAAATGAAGTATATTTTTTAATTAAGTAGCCACATGACAGAATTTTAAGAAGAGAACCTAAAGAACAGCACTTAAGGTACTGTATTTAAATTTTCTATTTTTACCGTATATATATCAAATCCATGGTTGATTTACCAAAATAGTGCCTTGGATTAACGAATAAAGGTTGAGTTTAGCCAAAGCACACTGAATTGCAATAACATTGTGCAAAATTAAGGATGTGTTTGTTTAGAGGCGAAATAGGGTGGATGAAAAACTTGTGAGAAAAAATAGGAATGAAAGCTTTTTTGAAATGTGTTTAGTTGGATGGGAGAAGGAAAATAAATGGTGAAATCTAGGTGTTTTCTCTCCGGATTTACCAAAAAATTTTCTCTCCAAAATAGAGAGAAAACTGAAAGAAAATATTAGGCATCATTTTTGGACGAAAATGCCTATGTGCAATTGCACATGGACGTCACCCACATTGCTTTTCTTCACACTTTTTTTTTTTTTTTCTTTTTTCCTGGATGTTGCCTACATCCTTTTCTTCCTCCTTTTTATTTATTTTTTATTCATTTATTTTTCTTTTTTTACTTTTGTTTACTGGGCAGGCTTGTCCAGTATTCGGTTTTTTTTTTTTTTTTTTTTTTGTGGTTTTTTTTTTTTTTTTTTTGTTTTTTTCTTTGTTTAGATGTGATTTTTTTTTTTTTTAAATTTTATGGACATGATTTTTTTTTTTTATAATAAATTTAGGTGATTTTTTTTATCACTTTTTTTGTTTTAATTGGATATCATTTTTTAACAAGGATATATGCGTAAATTTATACAAACTCATTTTTTCCATTGCTTTATTTTTCCACTCTCAACCAAACAAAAATGAGAGAAATTAAAATATTTTTTATCTTCCCACTTTTCCATCCTCTTACCATTTTCTATCCTTCAACTTTTCTGCCTCTCCAACCAAACGGACCCTAAGTTATATGGGTATGTCATTTTCACTTTAACTGCATTGCACACCTTGAGTTATGCCATTTATCCCTCAAATTTTTCTATAACCATCACAAAATTACTATCTTTCAGCAGATTCATCACCCTTTGAAGCATTCATTGGACAATGGATCCATAATTAAAAAGGAGAATGCCGGTCACATGGATCAGAATGTGCCAAGTGATCCAGAACTGATGAACATATAAATGTATATCGCGATGGAGGAGGGCTTTTAGTGTCTTGGCCATGCATTAGCATTGAGACCAGAAAAAATCGAATCCTTTTCATGTTCTTAGTTAATATACACGCGGGAAAGAGGGCAATGATGCACAGATGGATGATCAATCAAACTTTTATCATTAAGAAAAACCACTGTGCTGTGTAACACACATACAAAGCATAATTCAAACAACACAGATATTATTACTTGCAAACACAGAAATAGGAATATAGAATATTAAGACTGAAAAAATGGAAAATGTTATCCAAATGATATCTTTATGTTGAATTAGAAAACTTAAGCAGCACCACCCTTGAGCTTCTTTGTGATGGCGGCAATGTACTTCCCTTGGTGGAATGCCTGCTCCAACTCAAGCTCAGTTGGCTGTCTTGAACCATCCCCAGCAAAAGTTCCAGCACCATAAGGACTTCCACCTTTCACTTTCTCCATTTCAAACATGCCAGCTCCAAATGTATATCCAATGGGTACAAATATCATTCCATGGTGAACCAGCTGAGTAATTGCAGTCAACCTATGACATAATATATAATATGCAGTTTAATTTCACCCCATTCAAGATTTTAGGATATTTCAGATAGATTAATAACTGAGTCATGGAAACTTACGCGGTAGTCTCTTGTCCACCACCTTGAGATCCAGTGCTGAAAAAGAGCCCTGCAGGCTTGCCTGCAAGCTGTTGTGATCTCCATAAACCTCCAGTTGCATCCAGAAATGCTTTGAATTGAGCGGCCATCATTCCATATCTTGTTGGGAAGCCAAAAACAAGACCATCGGCATCGGTAAGTTGATCAGGTGTAATGATTGGTACATCACTCTTTGGTGGTGCACTCATCTTCCCCAGCACCTCTTCTGGTAGTGTCTCAGGGACCTGTTCCACCAGTCCAATATTGTCAGGGAATTTTTCAATAATTACGTAAAACAAAGAGAAAAAGACAAACATAATGCAAATTGACCTTCCACTAAAAACCATGGACCACCTAGATAAACAATAAGGGCCAGTTGCTTGAATTTGCATACAACTAAAAGAAATTTGTGATTTCTAGATGTACCAACAAAAAAAGAAGGAAACTTAAAGCTTTGGAGGACAAAGAACATAAAGGATCACTGCAAAGTGTTAAGCTAATCATGACATATGTTCAAATATTGAGCATACTAGGGATGAGGTCACTATAATGAAAGAACAGAGAAAATAAAAAGAAAAAGGAGAACAAGATAAAAACTATAAATGATAAAACATGTATGCACGAGAAAATCTAATGAGTTATTGGATGCAGGAGAACCAACTAAAATGTCAAATTATGGAAAATGAACCATGACAATGACACAGTATCACATTATTGCAATGGGAGATCCTAAAAGCAGAAGGTGGCAACTTAGTTCAAGTATAATTAATTGATATAATATTTGAAGGGTCACAAAAAGACATGGCTTTGAAAGGGGAACATGCAGAGAGAGAGGCAACTTGGGAAAACAAAAATCAATGCAAAATGATCCTAAAACACTGAGTTAAAGCACAGACAGTGACATTCAATTGCAAAAAACCATCAAAACAGGGTTCAAGCTCAAAACTTCTCAAAAATAACTAACAAGTCAACAAGGTCAAAAGTTCATAAGCCAATTTACACTTTTTATTTCCCGTGGAAAAAATTGAAACTTCCTTTCTTGGCAACTGATTGTTGCCCACCATTAGTGCATTGTACCATACACTAAGCTATTACAAAAACTATACCTGGTACTTCATAAATGATATAACATGCAATGCATGATATGTGATGCACATTCTTACCTGCCATAGTTTGGCTTCCACACCTTCAACAGATGCAGCCCCTTTCCTTATCTCTTCTGCTAGCTTCTCTACATGTCCATACATGGAATAGTACCTGTAGCAGCAATAAAAAGTTATCAGTAAATGAGCCATTCAATAATCTGAGCTTACCCATTGCATACTTGAGAATTGACTGTAGCAAGAGAGAACAAAATAAAATGGCATCTAGTGCAAAACATTAACTTGCTTAAATTTTTTATTTTATTTTTATACATGGTAGTTTTCATTAATATTTAACAGCATAAGGAGAGAAATTCCAAATATATTATAGAAAGGATCATAATCAAAGCACCATTATTATTTGCAAATTGCAAATCACTGGGAAAAACAACCAGGGTAGATTTGATCCCTAACGAACTTCTGAACTGGCAGTCTTCCATAGCCAATTACTCTGATTATTTGGCTGAATATAAAATTTTCAAATCTTCTCAGTTTATTATTATTTTTTTATTAATTTTTTTTGTGTGTGTGTGGAACTTCCCACACACTCTCCAAAATTGTGGGCAGATTAAAGCCCAAAGCAAATCCAAGAAGCCAATATAGCAGACGAACAAGAAGCTCACAACATGGCACATATAAATGTCACTCTAAATAAGCAATATTCAAGAATCACTAATGCCATAGGAAAAAATGCCACTAAACCACTCCCATGCATGTCCTCTTTCCACTTTGTGGTTCTGCCACAATTAATTGACAAGCTCTGACCTTTGAGCTCCTTACTCTGTTTCTTAGTTCAAGCATTATAGGTGGTCAAGGACATCCTAGTGACCAAACAATCATGAGCCTCTGTTTGGCCATTAGAAGAGAATGAGAATGTGAGGTGACGTGAGCCTTCAAGAACACCAAACAGCGTTCAAGTGATAATGGCCTCTAAACAATCATGGCAGACATTTCTGACTATAGCAAGGTACTGAAGAGCCAATTGACCAACTAAAGACACTTGCTCTTAGTGCAACGCTATGAAAGAGACTTCTAAAACTTTATATTTCCTTATCAATCACCTATCCTCTACTAGATCTAAATGAATTGACTAAACAAGTGCTTGAACTTTCCATGCTGTCAATATTTTCCCCCACAGTGGAAAACCCCAATGACCATAGACAATGACCCCATTTAACTGTTCTCCTCAGAGTCAACCTGAGAAGGGATACAGGAACCTAAACAGAACTAACATTAAGAAATCCAGACCAAGAGAATAGAATATTTAAGAAAAATCAAGACGTACAAGACTCCTTGAAATGTTAGTCTTCCTTCCCTTAGTTTCCCTAGAGAACTCTCTCTCTCTCTTACATATGCATAACACACCCAAAGACCAAGAAGACTGCTGCCACATTAACAAGACTTGGGATGCATTTTCGCTGTGGATGTTTTTGTAGGGGGGCCAAACTCATCTAATTCTAATTTATAACATGTGAGCACGGCTGGATTAAACAAATCTCATGCTTATAAGAAAAGAAAGGCCTACAATATAATGTAACTTGTTAGACATGGCACTTCTAACCCACTAGCACTTCGTCCTCCAACAAGAATCGGTGAAGGATAAGGTTGTTGAATTAAACCCACTGGATGTGTGTTTAATTTAGTAGCTTACCAATAAGAAAAACTGTTTAGCATGGCAATTCGGACAACTGTATTCATGACAAAATTTGATGTAATCGATGACTCAAGTAAGAAGCCACCTAAGGTAACTTCATTATATAGAAAAATGTACTTCTCCCTCACTTTTAGTCGTATGGCTTCGGTTGTAGATATCTTGGAGCTCCCACTCCCAGGTATATGGTGTCCTGTTTGAGATGGTACTTTCATGCATTTTGAAATGCCTAAATAGAATAGGAATTCAGTGAAGTTTGACTTGATAGTGAGCCATATATGTTTTTCTGTGGCACCCATTACAACATTCAATATCACTCTAGAGTTAACAATATTTTGTAAAATAATGGCTCAGTATTTTATTTAAAAGATTTATATGTGCCTAAACTATTTACTTTTTGGTGAACTTATATATAAAGAGTGAAGTCATAGCACAAACAAGTAATATTTAGACATCTCATTATTGTTTATTCACATGCCATCAAGCTTTAGCCCAAATGGCATTTCCTTCCTTGAAGTACACGATGTAGAGTAAGGTCATGGGTTCAAAAAACATAGGATGCATGTGTAACTTTCCAACAAAAAATCAGAAAGACTAAACTCAAAACTTAGTCATTTACATTCAACAATTTTAGGTTCAGATCTATAGCCATCTCTGCAAATAATATCAATTAATGGCTTTCTGGCTGAAGAGTTTAATATTCAGCATAATAAGTCTTTCACTTTCCTTCAGCCATTTTCTGAACATATGTCTAATTCTTCTTTTTTAAGAAAAAATTTCCTGAAAAAGGGATTCTAGCAATTTGTTTCAGCATTTTAGTGCAACTGCACCATAATGAGAAGCACATTGAACACTAAAGTTTTTTTTGAAAATAATCAAACACTAGAGTTTAATATTCATCACCTTTATATGGTCATTAAAGAGAATACATTTAACTTTATTTCCTAATAGAATCTCAAGGTGATACAAATCTCTCCTACATTTGTTTAGCATCACGAATACATTTCCTCATACTGCTAAAATGTTAAACCAATTTGAAATGCTATGATCCTGGAGATCATGATGTAGCAGCACAAATAGTTCTGCAGTCAATCTAATCAAGTGTCAAAACTAGCAGTTTATCAAAATTTGAGAAAATCAACATTCTCATAACAGCTTTATGCAAAAAATAAAAATCTTCACGGAGATCATGATGTCAGCAGTGCTCACATTCTACAGCCAATCTAATCAAGTGCAAGAATTAGCAGTTTATAAAAAAAAAATCGAGAAAATCAACATTCTCATAATGGCTTGATGCAAAAACAAATTTCTTCATGGATTCGCTACCATCCAAATCCAAAGCACAGACTAAAAATAAAAAAATAAAAAAATTCAAAGTCCTAAATTTATACCAATGAATGATATATCAACTCGGCCATTCCGAATATCATTGGTATTCTCAGATCTTGGTTTGCAAGAGGTTAATGGTTTTTTCAAGTAAAACAAAAAATCCCAGATAGTTAAAAGTTTAGGTATGATGTACCAAGAAAAGTACATGTGAAACCAGCCTACTGTCTCAACATTTAAAGGCCATCAAGGAGATTATATTCATTTGTTTTCTCAAGAACAGATTAAGCAGAAATACCAAAACAAGATGATCAAAACCCAAAGCAGCTTCTTTTCAATAAGGTTCTTGAAAACCATGAGACCCACTAATTGAAACAATTCAATATGCAAAACCCTGACCTAAACAAAGCCTATTATCTACAAAATCATTTCTTTTCACTTCAGTTTTCAGTCCAATCATCCTCACACAAAAGAGAAAAAAAAAAAAAAAATATATATATATATATATATGTATAAAAGGGTAATCATTTGTTTATAGTTCTATTAGAGCAGTAGCAACCATTACAACCAAAGAAAAAAAACCCAAAAAACAAAAAAACAGATCCAAGAAAATCACATTTCCAACCCACACAACAATTTCACAAACAAATTACAGAAACATCAAACCGTAGATCAATCTTCAATTTCAGCAAAAATAAGGAATACCCAATTCATATAATCAAACACAAAACCAAAATGTACAAAAATCCCAAAAAAGAATAGAAGAAAAAACAATTAAACAGAGCAAAAAAAAGGCAGAGTATTAGCGAGAACAGAGTACATATCAGAGTTTAATATTTGAAATTGGGAAAAAAAAAAAAAAACAATACGCATATATATAGTTGGGTTGATACATACACAATATACACTTTAGTGGCCATTGATGGAGTCGTTCAAGCTCTCTGTGATTTCTCTGAATTTTGCTTTATCTGATGTGTTTGAGCTGTGTATATAACGTTGACAAGTGCGAAAGTGGGAGAGCCAAAAAGCCTTATTTATAGTTAGTTGCACATTGATTGGATTGGTTTAAAAGGCTGTAATTTTCCTTTTTCTTTTTTCTTATTTTCTTTTTTTGGGAGAAGATAAATGCTCTAATTTTCAATTATTTTCTAATTTAGTATTCTGTGCACCAATGCACCCTCCCCTTTTTTTTATTAAAATTATTATTTCAGTGCACCGTGTGTATTACGTGATATTGCTGCGGTTGGATAAGAGTTCTTTTTAGTATTATATATAGAGTCCACTCTTATAAAAGATTTATGTGTAATACTAAATTATTACTATTAGTGCGATGGAAAAAATCTTCCACCAAAAGTGATAGATCCACGTTTGAACCTAAGAATTAATTTCTCTTTCTCTAAAATAAAAAATTAAAAAAAGAAAGAAAGAAAGAAATATTAGGGATAAAAGGTTGACTACCAATCCGCTGGAATAAAGGTTTTGTGAACGGTGTATCACCTATATTTAAGGTTGTCCGATTAAATTTAGGTTTGCAAAGACATCCAAAAAATGAGAGTTTTGTGAAGAGAAATGTTATGTCCACAACATATTTATAACACTTTTACCATAAATCTCAAATAATAAGTTGTTACTAGTTGTTATAGTTAGACTAAAAAGTAATTTAAATTGTGAATTCAGATTAGAACTAATAAAAACTTATCACTTATAATTTATTGTAAAAATTTTAAAAAAATGTTGTGAACGTAATATTTCTTTCTTTGAAGATAACTATGATCGACATATATTTAAGTTTCTCTAATTAAATTTCAATTCATATAGGCCTTAAAAAATGAGAGTTTCGTGAACCTTCTAGTTTTTAGGTTGAATTTAATTAGATAAGTACAACTGTACCTAAATATCGACAAATAAAAATATTTATCCCTAATTTATTATTCTCTCTGTTCTACTTTTTTGTTCTCTATTCTATTTTGAGATGTTTCAAAATATTGTCATGTTTCTAAAATTAAAAATCATTAATTTACTAATGTTTCTATTATAGCCTATTAATTTACTAATTTAATTTTTTGATAAATTTTTTTAAGGATAGTTTTGAAAACTTATACATTTTTAAAAGGTAGATAAGATAATAAATTATATTCTTTTAAAAAATTTGACTTTTCAAACATAACAAAAAAAGTGAGACGGAAAAAGTAGTAAGTAATTGAAATGAGATGATTAGTTACCTGAAACAGGATACTTTGAAACAGGGTACTTTGAAGGGGGGTTTGTATTGTGGAAATCAAGGCCTTGGAAAATGGGTTTTTTTTCTTTTTTTTTTTTTTTTAATTTTTTTAGGGGGATCAAAATGATTAATGATGGAATGGTGGTGTCACGCTCATCATCATGCTTTTGCAAACTAATTCTAGAAGATGTTATTATTAATTTTAATTGATTAGTATTTTTGGGTTTGGGGATTGATAAGGTACATATGTGAGGACAAAGAGAAGAAGGTGTTTGATTAATTGATGCGTGTGGACATGGAGAACATGGTGGTTGATTTGTACAAGAGAAGAGACGGCCATGGATTTATAGTTGAGGTGGGCCATTGAGGGCGCTATTGGTGAATCTGAGCCGTTTGATTTGGTCGAGGTGGTTTAATTATATATGATGCATGATGATGTATTGGGGAATCAATTTTTGTTGGAGATTAATTGGAATTGGGGGTCCAATTATATGTGAGTTTATGAGTTTAGTACTTTTTAGACTGTTCCAATTGGTTGATGGCATTTGACTTTAGCTAATTTTTACGTGTGGACAAAATGAGATGACGTTTTGCACGCTGCATGCTGACCCAAACTCACATATCATGAATTTTTACATATATACCCTATAAACAAATTGAGTGATTCATTCCCCAAAAAAAAAAAAAAAAAAAAAAAAAAAAAAAAAAAAAACAATAATAATAGCAATAAATAAAACAACAAATCAAAATCAAATTTGAGTGACGACCACGTCTAGGACTCATTTGTTTAGACTTGCCTTTTCTTTTGGGAAAATTTGGCACATAATTTTTTATGTCACAATTTAATCACAATTTTTTTTTGAGAAAGAGACCATTGTATTATTAATGAAGGCGTGTGAAATCAGCCTTAGGCTACAACCTTACTCAATATCTTTTTATTGGAGATGAATTTTGACAAATCCATCATTAGATTATATTTTTTTTCTTATATCCTCCATACTTGCAAAATTTCTTAAAAATTAAAAATCAATAGCTATGTCATCAATAAATTATTTAAATTGCAAATATTTATAGTTTAAAATTATACATAAAATATAAGCATTAGATCATATAATAAATAATATTTGATTGACACAAAATTTGACATGTGTATTGACAGCGTAAAGAACATGCAATTCAACGGTTAGATTTTCAAAATATATAATAATATTTATTTTATTGAATAAAGTTGTAGTTTTAGGTTACAACCAATTTTGTAACTAAACTTTGTCCATAAATGTTGTAGTCCTTACTCTTTTTTTTTTTTTTTTTCTCTTTAAAAAAAAAAAAAACAATTTCCAATTTTCAAATCATATTATAGAGTTGTGGCTTATAGCCTCCTTGTCTATAAAGAAAAGTTGGAAATTCGATAATGATGGTTAATGAATGTTATTAATTATCCGTATTGTTTACCCTTCAAATTTGGATGAAATTCTAATGCAGGATTATATTTAGATCCCTAGTTAATTTCTATATAAAGTTGATAAAAATATTGCCATTATTTTATTTTATTTTTTGAGGAAGTAAAATATTGCCATTATTGGTTCATTATTTCAAATCATTGATGAGTTTTATCTATGAAAGCATGCTTTATCTTTAATTAGGAAAAGGTCTATTTCGTAGGATGTAAGTGAAATGATACGTTGAAATATATAATGTAGTGTCATATGATTAAAAATTGGGAAAAGTTAAGAGAAGCCTTAAAAGCATTGGTTTAAGAAATATTTTTAGAAAATTTTTATTAAAGAGAAAAAAAAGAGTACGTAATTGAATTTTTTGATAATTTTTTATATTTATCATAAAATTTGTATCATTACCCTTCAAATTTGGATGAAAGTCTAATGCAGGATTATATTTAGATTCCTAGTTAATCTCTATATAAAGTTGATAAAAATATTGCCATTATTGGTTCATTATTTTAAATCATTGACGAGTTTTATCTATGAAAGCATGCTTTATCTTTAATTAGGAAAAGGTCTATTTCGTAGGATGTAAGTGAAATGATACGTTGAAATATATAATGTAGTGTCATATGATTAAAATTGGGAAAAGTTAAAAGAAGCCTTAAAAACATTGATTTAAGAAATATTTTTAGAAACTTTTTATTATGGAGAAAAATAAAAGTACGTAATTAATTTTTTTGATAATATTTTATATTTTATATTTTTTATAAAAGTTGTATCAAATCTTTCAAAAAACAGACAATTAACAAATGTTCTAAAAGTACCCTTAATCAGAATCAAACTTAAAAATTTATTCAACTATTTTGTAATCCTTAATAAAAGGTAAGATGTTTAATATAGTGACACTCTGAGGAAAAAAAGATAAAGACAGATACAAACTCTAGATTTTTCAGTTTGAAAATTGGAAGTTGGTAGAATGGTCGGCTAAGCGATGCATGCATTCTCAATCCCCATGAAAGTCATAATTGGAAATTAGTATGCGTGTGCTGGAAATAAAAAACTATATGCAGGCTTGAGTTTACCTTTTTTTTAACAAAAATAAATTTGCAGTAAGCCAATTCATGTATTGGTCAACAAAATGCAACTCCTTGTGTTGTGAGCTCGTTTTAATGGCAGAAAAAAGTTAGCAGAAATTGGTTCAATAGCCATCATATATGAATGAATGAATACCATCATTGGATTTGTTAATGTTTAAGGTTCCAGAGTGTTTGACACGCTGTCCAGTCCTCATGTATAATGGATCTCACCTAACATAATTTTTGATTCTTTATTTTTTTGGTCAGAACTCATTGAATTAGAATTGTTTATACAGCTTGGAAACTTTTAATCAGTCACTGAGGCTAATTGATTACGGTTGGTTGCCCTGCTCTTGTCCTTTTTATTGCCACAAAATTTATGTCCAATTGGGTGGTATTCTTTTATGGGAAAAGTTAACAGTGCACTTCTTTTATAGTTTTATTAGCCTCTGAAGTCTGAATAAACCACATTAAAAAAAAAAAAAAAAAAAAAAAAAAAAAAAAAAAAAAAACAACAACAACAACAAATGAAGGAGAGCTGCCCGGTTTGTTTTGTTTGTTTGTTTTTTATTTTAAAAAAAATAAATTAAAACTTCATTTGTAATCGTCATCCAATTAAGGGGACATGCTAAGAATCAAACTTGAGAGCTCTCGCACTCAAACATCCAATAAACAGGACATGTTAAGAATCAAACTTAAGACCTCTCCCACTGAAAGCGAGAATCATATTACTAGATCAAATGCTCAGTTGGTAGTAGCATTAGTAATTGAGAAATGCTAACAAGTGCCCTTAGGATACTAGTTAATAATTTATTTAAAGAAAGTTTTTTATGGGAAATGAAAAAAAAAAATTAATTAATATTTTGACAGTTTTTTTCATTTTTCATAAAGTTTTTTATGGGAAATGAAAAAAAAAATTAATATTTTGACAATTTTTCTCATTTCCTCTAAAAGTGGTATTAAAACTTTCTTAAAATAGATTATTAATGAGTGTCAAGAACACTTGCTAACATGAACTTGGTAATTAATAAAGGGTAGAAAAATGAAGCGCTAACTATAGTAGCATTGGTAATTAATATGATTTCTGTTTTGGAGATAGATGTTGTACTTGAATGGGATTACTTGACTTGAATTCGGTCAAAGTGATATATAGCAATGCGATAATCCTACAACTATTTTATGAACACTTGCTTGAAGATATTCAAATGGTCTATACTTGGTTTTGATTTTTTCTTTTCCCTATATTTTTGCTCTACTGCTAATTCTGTTGCTTGTAAGTTGGTATTTTTTGAGACTCATGTTAGTGTCTCTGTTTTGTTGGAGGACCTTCTTCCAGCTTTTGGGCCTACATTAGCGGCTGATGTAAATTCTTGATATAATGATGTGATGCTATTCAATTAAGTTTCTAGAGTTTTGATGCAGGCCTTAACTTGCTAGGTTAGTTAAATGAAAGACTCTTTCTAAAAAACATATATATATATATATATATGTATTGAAAGATTCAACCAATGGATAAAATCATAAAAGGGATATATAGTTGACAACTACCAAAATTGATTTCATACCATCCTATGATCAGATTATTAGGCTCGAGTAAACTACTAATAACTTGACTCTATAATTAACTTTCATTGAATAATAAAAATAAATTAAAGATAACTGGACTTATAAAATAAATGACCCATATTACCTACGTAGTTGCTACGTATGTATGTTGTCACTATACTCTAGCATTAAGTTTTATTCAAAAAAATTAGATAGCATTAATATAACAACGCCTATGTATGGGTACTTAATAAAATAAAGAAACAATAATAAAATTTGAACCCCAAATTTAGATATCTTTAATAATTAAGGGTTTGACTTATCTCTAATAATTTTTTAATTGGACATCTCCTGTTGTTTTAAATATATAATGACTAGGTTAGTTAAATGAAAGACTCTTTCTTAAAAAAAAAAAGAAAAAAGAAGAAGAAGGGTAAACAACATATTTGGTCCTTATCCTTTATAGCATATTTCAATTTGGTTCCTAATCTTTCAGTGTCATGTCAATTTAGTCCCTGTTGTTATATCTTGAATGAAAATTGATGACATGTCAAACGATCAAAATAAAATTTTAGTGTATTGTTACATCAATGAAAGCTAATTTTTTATTTTGACCATTAGACGCGTTATCAATTTTCATCCAAAAAATACTAGTGAGGACTAAATTGACACGGTACTAAAAGGATAGAGACCAAATTGACACAATTGAAAGGTTAGGGACCAAATTGAAATATGAGGTATGAGATAGGGACCAAATCAGTAATTTACCAAAAAAAAATGAAAGATTCAACCAATGGATAAAATCATAAAAGGGATATATAGTTGACAACTTCCAAAATTGATTTCACACCATCCTTTGATCAGATTATTAGGCTCGAGTAAACTACTAATAACTTGACTCTATAATTAACTTTGATTGAATAATAAAAATAAATTAAAGATAACTGGACTTATAAAATAAATGATCCATATCACCTACGTAGTTGCTACGTATGTATGTTGTCATTATACTTTAGCATTAAGTTTTATTCAAAAAATAAGATAGCTTTAATATAACAACGCCTATGTATGGGTACTTAATAAAATAAAAGAAACAATAATAAAACTTGAACCCCAAATTTAGATATATTTAACAATTAAGGGTTTGACTTATCTCTAGTAATTTTTTAACTGGATATCTCCTGTTGTTTTAAATATATAATGATAAGTGGTAATAAGTTTCAATCTCTACATTTTTTAGTTAGCAGGCGATGTGACAGTTTTTCATTAAAATAAAAAGAGATTCTAGTTAAAAAAGTACCGAATGTAAACCAAACTCAATAATTAATATGACAATTTCTGCTATGATAAGTTGTAGGAGATCTTTCTTTTTAGAAGATAATAAGTTGTATTTGATATTTTGAAGTTAGAAATTTAAAATATTGTGAATTCTTATTTTTTATTTCTTCGCCATAAATTTCAAAAAGGAAAAAAATTAAAAAGAAAAAGAAAAAATTAAAAAAAAGAAAGAAGAAGAGAAAATAAAGTCTTAAACAACTACTGGTATATGAGTACAACACTATGACTGTTCAAACTTCAAACTCAAAGTTAAGATGAAATTGAAATTATGACGAACAAAAACAAACAAGACACGTCATTAAAAAAGAAACAAAGGAAAACAAAGTCGAGGTGTTCAAACCATCTATCCTTGAGAACAAAAACTCAAGAAGCACAGGTAGATTTTGTTTTGTTTTAAATATTTTTCTAATAATAAAAAATTCATTAGTATAGAACATACAATGAATGGGGCATTCCAATTGTCAAACTTGGGGCCTTTCTATCACACCCAAAGTGTGAATCATACCACTAGATCAAATGTCCAAATGGTGGAAATACTGGTATTCAAATTAAATGAAAGGGGAAAAGAAATGAAGCCTTAATTTTTTTTTTTTTTTTTTTTTTTTTTTTGAGGAGGAATGAAGCCTTAATTAAGATATATTTAATATGATTTTTGTTTGGAGTTTGGCATTTATAATGTTGTGCTTGAAAGGGATAAGAAGATATATATATATATATATATATATATAGCCTCACCTCATGCGCTTTGTGTGTGTGTGATGAAGCTTTTTTTTTAATTTTTTTTTTTTTTTTGTGTCAAAATTTATCTTATAGGAAAGGACTACTCCTTCCTTGGAGAGAAAAAAGAAAGAGATATTTAAAAAAAAAAAAAAAAAAAGATTAAACAGAAGAAGAGAGACATTTATTTACATTTGATTTTAGTAACTAACTTGACGTTTAGAAGAAATAAGGAGAGATGAAAGTACTTAATTTTAAAGGATACATGTAAAGTTGTAATTTACAACTGTGTTTTTGTTGGCTTTTATTCCGTGCCAAATTTGATTGTAATTATTTTCAATCGTTTATACCTTGTATTTATTGTGGGATTTGTTGCAAGGGTTGTGTGAGAGAGAAAATGTGAAGACTCAAGAAATTGAAGACTGAAGAGTTTTCGCGGGTATCTCGCTACTAAGCATCCCGCGAAATGGTGCATGTGCCCTGTACGTGCTGGAAGCTGAAGAGTCATGCCAGGCTGTCATTTTCGCGAGTGTCTCGCTGGTAAGGCCTTCCCGCGAGACAGTCGCGAAACTTTCTGCCTGGAGGATTTTTATGAGTGACCTTCTTACCCTTCACCCACTCTATATATATACCCTCATTACCCACATATGTTGGTGTGGCTATTCAGAGAGAAAAACCCTAGATAGGTTTTCTACAACTCACCCACCCATCTTTTGAGAGAAAGCTACTCCTCCTTAGTGAGAAATCATTGTAGCCTCTTCTCCATCCCTCTCCCATTATCATACCTTGAGAGGAGATTTGTACCCAAACACAACCCACACACATTCAGAGTGTAGAGAGTATTTTGGAGCTATTGGGAAGCATTGGAAGAAGCCAAGGATGGCAAATGCAACATGGAGCTTGTTGCGGGATCCGGAGAACTAAGACAAGACACGGTTCCGAGAAGCCTTGTTGGAGTAGGAGCTTGGAGGGCTTAGGTACATCGGGTAGACTAGGCTTGGAGGGTCTCTTGCTAACCCATGTATCCCAACTGATTGTCTACTGGATCGATTTCCGCTTGGAGGGCGGCGGAGAGGTTTTTCGCCGAGTTCTTCGGTTTCCTCTTCGAGAACACGTCTCGGTGTTTTTTGTGTTTGCACCCTTCTTCCCTACTCTTGTTTATTTCATTTTTACTGCGTGTTGCTTAGTTTATGGATTAGAGTAGCTTACTTGTTCATCCGCTCGATTTTACACTATTCCGCACTTTGTATTAAAGTTGTGTAAAATCTATCGAGCCGTAATTTTAATTTAGGGGTCTAAACAGCTCTTGTGTTTTCAACACATTTTCGAGCTTTCAATACAGATAAGTATCTAAAATTTAGGAGTGTTTAAAATAGTACTTTTATATATTTAACCTTATTATTTAAACTTTCTAAACTTATGAATTTGAGGGTGTAGGTATGATAGGCCCAGTAATATATATCTATATATATGTTGGGCCGGGAGCCCAATCTGAGGACATCTAGTAGTTTGAGGATAGGTAAACGTTGTCATGAAAGTCTGCATTAGTGAATGAAGACGTGGGGTCTAGTTATGAGGGTCCAAGGAGGTGGTCCGAGGAGAAATGTCTCCTCGGTTAAGCAAAGCAGAGGTCAAAAGGTGCGGTCTTCCATTCAGAGCAACGTTCCGGGAGATTCTATTGATAATGATACATATCACGGAAGCACAAGACAAAGAGGAACTATGAAATATTTAAGAGAAATCTGCTACCACCGTATTGAATGCTCTGTAGCTAACTCTCTGGCTGCATTAATGTGAAAGTGATACCTGAATAGGAATTTTCAGCCTTACAACTACTCCCAGATACTTCAAGAAAATGCTGATGGGACAGAGATTAACGCCAGAAACTTGGTCTACACATGGAGGGTGGAGATGAAAGAAGGAAGACAGTATAAAAGAGAAAGAATACATTGAGAATGGAGATGGAGAAATCAAAAGAAAAAACACTATAACAACTGGATTTAGACTTGTAATCAAATTCTAAAGAGATATATATAAGAACACATCTTCTCGGATTGCGCCGAGAACGATTTTCTTTGGATAAAACCTGTTTATCTTTGCTTTCAGGTCATTTAGACCCATCATAATTGTTGTTCAATTCATTAGAGCCTAGATTTCTAACACACTCTCTACAAATTCATTGTATTGGGCTCTTTAAGCCAAAATCCTTTTGACTCTTGGGTTTGGGAACCAAATTAGGTCCTTACAGAGAGAATTTTGGTACAAAAAATAATGAAACCCAAATAAGGAATCTTATTATTAGTAGTACTAGCATGTAACCCATGCAAATGCATGAGTGCAATTAAAATTAAACACAATTTTTGTTATAAAAATATAAATCATTAGTCAAATTAAAAAAAAAAAAAAGCATGTAACACATGCATACATATAGCTACATTTAAAATTAAATACAATTTTTATCATAAAAATATAAATAATTAGTCAAAATTTTTTTTAGGTAAACATAATTAGTCACATATTAAAATTCTTACCTAAATTTAGTACTACTTATGATTATTTAATTTTTTTTTAATAACATAGAACATGTGGTGATCTTTGTTGTGCGGTGATTTTTTATTGGGTATATGTGATTGGTCTATTTTTAATTTTTTTAATTTTATAGTTTATTAATATTAGATAGTATTTTGCACTTATTAACTCATTTGGCAAAAAAATTAAGGGGCTGTTTGGTTTTTCAAAAACCATCACTCATCACTCCTCACTCATCACTTAAAATACCAAAATTTCCTAAACTCCACACGTTTGGCACATTGTTTTCAGCTTCTCATCACTCAAATATTTATACCTTTTGTGGGACCCACGACTGAGCACCATGTCTGGCTCACGATTACCATGCCCTCGCAACATACTGCCATTTCATTTATTTTTTCCTCTAACCCGCATAACACACTAGTCAAATTAAAAAAAAAAAAAAAAAAAAAAGCATGTAACACATGCATACATATAGCTACATTTAAAATTAAATACAATTTTTATCATAAAAATATAAATAATTAGTCAAATTATTTTTTTTTTAAAGTAAACGTAATTAGTCACATATTAAAATTCTTACCTAAATTTAGTACTACTTATGATCATTTAATTTTTTTTTTTAATAAGATAGAACATGTGGTGATTTTTGTGAATATGTGGTGATCTTTGTTGTGTGGTGATTGTAGGGGCCTTTTTTTGTGTTTTGGGTTGGGCTGGGCTGCCTCTTGCGGTGATGGGCCTGAGTATTTCTAAGTAGGAGAGTTGAGGCCGGCCTAACTGTAAGTCATTTTGGACCAGCTTGTGCACAAACTAAGCCTTGTCTGCCAGAAATGTTCTTACGGCAAGCAGAGCTATTACAAATAGTTTACAGCAGGCAAATATAATAACAACAAAGAAAATAGAGTACAGTGACCTTTTCTTAATGGAAAAATGACCGAGTGATCTCTATTTCTATGACAATCACAGTAATAACAATAGTAATGATAATAACAGCTTTTACAAAAAAGGAGTAATTGATTAAGTGACAATAGAAGTTAATCGAAAATAAATATCAAGTCAAGTCTGGGTCCACAGTGGCAAAAACCAAAGAGGAAGAACGCTTCTTTTCAATGAAACTAATCTCCCAGGAAAATATCCTGCCGTGGGGATTAATGACTTTGAGGGAATCGGACCTAAATGATTAGTGCCCAAAGGAATTCTTATTGCTTAATCGTCTCCCAGAGAGTGGGATTTTGAGGGGGAGAGAAGGGAACCGATCTACTAGTGCATGCCCATTACACTCTTTCTCTTTGTTTCCTGTTTGCTCTCTTATCTTTTCTTCTTTCTTTTCCTTTTCTTTTGTTTTTCCTTTTACTTCCCGGTACCTCTGTGCTTGCTCCCTTTTACAGGGCACGGCAAGGGTCCTTTTATAGGGCCAGCTGTGACCGGATTTTACCACTTTACCCTTTAACCGCCTTTGTCTGGTCTGGGCGTACTTGCCGACCACCGAGGAGCTCGTTTGTGTACCACTTACCCTCGTCAGATAAAGGCAAGTTTGTGTTGTTTGTTAGTTCGCCGTGGCACTTTCTCCTGCCATGGCGTAAATGCTCTCTCTCTCTCTCCATGGCATGCACCCAACGTTTCCCCCCTCAACCTTGCCTCTTTTGGGCGGTCTGTCATCCCAGCAGGACGTACCTCCCAAAAGGGCTTGGATAGGAACTGCAAAATAGATCTTTTCCCTTCTCCCCACTACCAAACCACATCCCAGCAGGTTGGTGGTGCCTGGTCCTTGCGCATGTTTTCCTGTTATGTACGTTCAAAATTTGCTTGCGGCTCATGCGTTTGCCACGATCTGGAGCTTTGTTTACACAGTCTGCCGTGCTTCTTTGTTCTTTTACATAGGTCGTTTTGTATAATTTACTGTTTCCCTTTGGGGTTGGGCTTCTTTTAATACTGGGTTTTACATTTCTTTTAGTCCATTTTTTGGTTGCTCTCATGTCCTGCCACATTACTTGGCATTTCCTACCAAGGCGATTTGCTCCTGCTAGGCCTCTTTTCAAGCCTGCCGTTTCATTCCTTCTCCCAGTGGCTTAATATGGCCATTGGTGTTCTTACTTATAGGCTCTAGTGTTCCTTTCTTTTTCCCTTGGGCTTGCGGCCCATTTACTTCCTTTGGACTTCCTCAGCCCATTTACTAACTCTGCATTCCCATGGGTTTTTACTAACTTGATTGGGCTTCTCCGGCCCAATCTCCTTATTCTCATCCTTGGGGTTAATGGGCTTGCCATCAACTCCTACTTTTTTTGTTTACATTGCCTTGGGCCTGCCACGGCCCATTCTCACTTTTCCATATCATATATTGCCCATGGGTGCCATTTCTCTCTTTCTGGGTCCTTTGGGCTGATTTGCTTCCTCAAGGCTCATTTGTTCATGTTATGGGCCTGTGATCCATTATTCCTGCCGCTTGGGCTTAATAGTTTTATTCTATGCTTGCCACTTCTATTTGCTATTTGCTTTGCTAAGTTGGGCCTGTTTTACAAAAATGACCTTCAACAGTGATTTTTTATTGAGTATATGTGATTGGTTTTTATTTATTTATTTAAATTTTATAGTTTATTAATATTAGATAGTATTTTGCACTTATTAACTCACTTGGCACAAAGATTAAAGGGCTGTTTGGTTTTTAAAAAATCATCACTCATCACTTCTCACTCATTACTTAAAATACCACAATTTCCTAAACTCCACACATTTGGCACACTGTTTTCAGCTTCTTATCACTCAAATATTTATGCTTTTTGTGGGACCCATGCTTGAGCGCCATGCCAGGCTCACGGTTACCATGCCCATGTAACACATTGCCATTTCATTTATTTTTTCCTCTAACCCGCATAACACACTAGTCAAATTATTAAAAAAAAAAAGAAAAAAAAAGCATGTAACACATATATACATATAGCTACATTTAAAATTAAATACAATTTTTATCATAAAAATATAAATAATTAGTCAATTTTTTTTTAAAGTAAATGTAATTAGTCATATATTAAAATTCTTACCTAAATTTAGTACTACTTATGATCATTTAATTTTTTTTTTAATAAGATAGAACGTGTGGTGATCTTTGTGAACATGTGGTGATCTTTGTTGTGTGGTAATTTTTTTATTGAGTATATGTGATTGGTTTTTTATTTTTATTTTTAAATTTTATAGTTTATTAATATTAGATAGTATTTTGCACTTATTAACTCACTTGGCACAAAGATTAAGGGGCTGTTTGGTTTTGAAAAAAACCATCACTATTCACTTTTCACTCATCACTTAAAATACCACAATTGCCTAAACTCCATACGTTTGGCACGCTGTTTTTAGCTTCTCATCACTCAAATATTTATACTTTTTATGGGACCCATGCCTGAGCACCATGTCAGGCTCACGTTTACCATGCCCACGTAACACATTGCCATTTCATTTATTTTTTCCTCTAACCCATAACACACTAGTCAAATTATTAAAAAAAAAAAAAGCAAAAAAAAGCATGTAACACATGCATACATATAGCTACATTTAAAATTAAATACAATTTTTATCATAAAAATATAAATAATTAGTCAAAAAAATTTTTTTTTTAAAGTAAACATAATTAGTCACATATTAAAATTCTTACCTAAATTTAGTACTACTTATGATCATTTTATTTTATTTTATTTTAATAAGATATAACATGTGGTGATCTTTGTGAACACGTGGTGATCTTTGTTGTGTGGTGATTTTTTATTGAGTATAAGTTATTGGTTTTTTAATTTTTCTTTTAATTTTATAGTAGTATTTTGTATTTATTAACTCACTTGGCACAAAGATTAAGGGGCTGTTTGGTTTTTAAAAAACCATCACTCATCACTTCTTACTCATCACTTAAAATACCACAATTTCCTAAACCCCACATGTTTGGCACACTGTTTTTAGCTTCTCATCACTCAAATATTTATATTTTTTGTGGAACTCATGCCTGAGCACCATGTCAAGCTCACGGTTACCATGCCCACGTAACACATTGCCATTTCATTTATTTTTTCCTCTAACCCGCATAACACACTAGTCAAATTATTAAAAAAAAAAAAAAACATGTAACACATGCATACATATAGCTACATTTAAAATTAAATACAATTTTTATCATAAAAATATAAATAATTAGTCAATTTTTTTTTAAAAGTAAACGTAATTAGTCACATATTAAAATTCTTACCTAAATTTAGTACTACTTATGATCATTTTATTTTTTATTTATTTTTTTAGATAGAACATGTGGTGATCTTTGTGAACATGTAGTGATCTTTGTTATGTGGTAATTTTTTATTAAGTATATGTGATTGGTTTTTTTTTTTTTTTTTTTTTTTTTTTAATTTTTAAATTATATAGTTTATTAATATTAGATAGTATTTTGCATTTATTAACTCATTTGGCACAAAGATTAAGGGGTTGTTTGGTTTTTAAAAAACCATCACTCATCACTTCTCACTCGTCACTTAAAATACCCAAATTTCCTAAACCTTACACGTTTGGCACACTATTTTCAGCTTCTCATCACTCAAATATTTATACTTTTTGTGGGACCCATGCCTGAGCACCATGTCAGGCTCATGGTTACCGTGCCCACATAACACATTGCCATTGCATATATTTTTTCCTCTAACCCGCATAACACACTAGTCAAATTATTAAAAGAAAAAAAAAAAAAAAGCATGTAACACATGCATACATATAGCTACATTTAAGATTAAATACAATTTTTATCATAAAAATATAAATAATTAGTCAAATTATTTTTTTTTAAAGTAAACATAATTAGTCACATATTAAAATTCTTACCTAAATTTAATACTACTTATGATCATTTATTTATTTATTTTTAAGATAGAACATGTGGTGACCTTTGTGAACATGTAGTGATATTTGTTATGTGGTGATTTTTTATTGAGTATATGTGATTGGTTTTTTATTTTATTTTTTTAATTTTTATAGTTTATTAATATTAGATAGTATTTTGCACTTATTAACTCACTTGGCACAAAGATTAAGGGACTGTTTGGTTTTTAAAAAACTATCACTCATCATTTAAAATACCCAAATTTCCTAAACCCCACACGTTTGGCACACTGTTTTCAGCTTCTTATCACTCAAATATTTATACTTTTTGTGGGACCCATGCCTGAGCACCATGTCACGCTTATGGTTACCATGCCTACGTAACACACTGCCATTTCATTTAGTTTTTCCTCTAACCCGCATAACACACTAGGCAAATTATTAAAAAAAAAAAAAAGCATGTAACACATGCACACATATAACTACATTTAAAATTAAATACAATTTTTTATCTTAAAAAATATAAATAATTAGTCAAATTATTTTTTTTAAAGTAAACGTAACTAGTCACATATTAGAATTCTTACCTAAATTTAGTTTTTTTTTTTTTTAATAAGATAGAATATGTGGTGATCTTTGTGAACATGTGGTGATCTTTGTTGTGTGGTGATTTTTTATTGACTATATGTGATTGGTTTTTTATTTTATTTTTTTATTTTATAGTTTATTAATATTAGATAGTATTTTGCACTTATTAACTCACTCGGCACAAAGGTTAAAGGGCTATTTGGTTTTTAAAAAACCATTACTCATCACTCCTCACTCAAACAGCCCGTGTAACACACTGCCATTTCATTTATTTTTTCCTTTCATTCCTTTCAGCCGAATCAGCCTTGTTTCTCCCAAAATTTGCCCTTCAGCCTTGTTTCTCCCAAAACCCTCGACGAACCCAGCACCAATCTCAACCTTACCCAGCACCGATCTCCCAAAAATTTTACTTTTTCTTTTTTCCTTTGATTCGTCTTCACTCTCCTTCTCGAGTGTGATGGATCAAGCAGATCAGCACATGTGACGGCTGAGCTCGGGACGATGCACTCCACTAAAGAATCTACATATCAATATCTCTCTCCATCTTTATCACTTTCGCTCTCGCTATTTCTCGTTGTGGCTGTATATCCCTCTCAATTTTTTGATTTAGGAAATTTGTGGGCATAAGGGTTGTGTTGTGTTATCTGATATTGGGTTCCTGTTTATGAGTTTGATGCTTTTATTTTCCCCTTTGGTTCCTTGATTTTCCAATTTGATGGGTTCTAATTTTTTGCTCAGCATTGTTCGTAGATGGGATGGGGAGAGAGAGTAGGTATGGGGAGAAGAGACGAAATGGGTATAGAAAGAGAGGAATGCTAGTATGAGCTTTGGCCGGTCTGAGCTTTGCCGTCGTGGGTTAACTGAGGTAGGGGCTCGGTAGGCGTGGCTAGGCTGAGGGTTTAGAAGTGTGAGGAGTGCTTGGAGTTGGGAATGGAGAGTTTTTGTGGGTTGCATTTTGGTGTGAAGGAAAAAGCCGTTAGTGGGGTTCTCAAAAGTTGCGCTGGTGTGACTTCTCTTTAACAATGGGTCACACCAATGTGTGTTTTATTACCAAAATGCCATGGAAACTCAGTTTTGACAACTTGAAAACCCCTAAAATGTGTTTTCAGTTTCCATAACTCATCACTCAAAAATCAAAGAATTGAGTGATGGAAACAAAAACTGAAAGCACATCCAAACAAACTACTTAGCTGTGGGACCCACCAGTTTTGAGTTATGGGTTATAAAAACTGAGTTATGAGTGATGGGAAACTATAAATCCAAACAACCCCTAAAAAGCTTAAGTGGACATATGACATAAACTTAAGTGAATAATTATGGTATGTTCCTCACATAAATTTAGACACATGGCGCAAAATTAGATTTTAATTTTAAATTCTAATTGAATTTTTTTGTAAGTTTTACCTATTCATATATATATATATATAAATTTTTTTTGAGAATGATGATGCCGAAAATTCACTAGTGAGCCACACAGTACTCGCATGCCTGAAACTACACCTGCACAACGAAAAGAGAAGACCTAACAAAGGGCACCGGTGTGGTGCTGGCCAAATACCCTTCGAAGGTCAAGTTAGATTTCTTCAAAACTCTTGAGTGCAAGAGTTAGGGTAAATTATGCGTACCTTGATTTGTGAAAGTATTGAGGCTTTTATAGTAGTAGAGGATTGGCATCTCTTCCTTGGTTTAGAAGTCTTTTCCTTATAAGAATCCTTATAAACGTATATTGCAGAATCCTTTCCTTGTAGGAGACTAACACTGAGCATGGGGCACAAGATATTTCCTTTTACATGCATGCGTGGAGGCCAAGTCAAGATTATGTCAGAACTGTCAGCCTTGAGTACCTCCTTCAGCTTCTTAGTGTCAGCTTTCTATCTTCCCCAGTTGACCTTGTCAGCTTAAAGCCGTAGACTCATTACTGTCGTTACTTGTCATGGGTACAAGTAAAACTGACGGGTTTGTCTGGAACGTCGCTCTTGTGCCTTTCTATTAGTGAGTGCTCATATTCACAATTTTACCCTTGTCAGAGAACATTGCTTGAAGATATTTGAAAGGTCTATACTCTATACTCGGTTTTGATCTTTTCCTTTTTCCTATGTTTGCTTTGTTGCTAATTCTGTTCCTTGTAAGTTGGCTGTCTTTTTTAGACCCATGATAGTGTCTCGGTTCAATT
This sequence comes from Quercus gilva, assembly GCA_023621385.1. Lineage (NCBI taxonomy): Eukaryota > Viridiplantae > Streptophyta > Magnoliopsida > Fagales > Fagaceae > Quercus > Quercus gilva. The sequence goes on from CM042480.1 coordinate 17,011,299, forward strand.
TGTTAGAGGCTCTTCGTCTAGCTTTTAGGCTTGCGTTAGTAGCTAATGTAATTCCTTGATCTAATGATGTGATGCTATTCAATAAAATTTCTATAAAAAAAAATAAAAAATCTTTAATATGATATGATAACGCTATTAGTTGTACAGGCAGTTAATAAAATGAAAGAGACAAAAATAAAAATTGAAGCCCAAATTTAAATATCGTTAATATGAAAACTTTCGGTAAGATAAGTTGTATAAGGTTTTTATTTATTTACTTTTTTTTTTTTTTTTTTTGAGAAGATGAAAATTTTGTATTTGATGCTAAGAATTAAAAATATTGTGTATTCTTCTTTTCTTTTTTCTTTTTTTTGATAAACTCTTCTTTTCTATTCCTTCGCATAAAATTTCAAAAAAATTTCACAGTGAAAAAAGAAAAGAATAATAAGTCTTCAAAAAATACTAGCGTACGAGTACAACTTATGACTAGTCAAAGTTAAAATCAAATTGAAATTTATGACCAACAAAAACAAACAAGACACTACTTTAAAAAAAAAAAAAAGAGATTTGAAGTAGAGGTGACCAGCCATCTCTCTCATTCTGAGAAACTCAAGATGCAGCGGTAAAAGGCAATAATTTACGAAATATTTTTATAGTTTTTATATTTCTCATAAATATGATATTAAAACTTTCTTAAAATGATCAATCAGCAAATACTTTAAAGATACTCATTGATGAGATCCAAATTTTTTAGGTATCAAAGCTTCGTTAATAAACAACATCCAATACATGGGGCATTCCAAGAATCAAAACCGTACCACCCCACCAAATGCCTAATTGGTGGTAGCACTGGTACTTAATTAAAGGAAAGAGGAAAGCAAATAACCCTTAATTAAGATATCTTTAATATGATTTCTATTTGGAGCTTAGCATTTTTGATCGATGTTGTGCTTGAATGGGGTGACTTGGCTTTAGTCAAAGTGATACAGCAATACCATAATCCTACCGAGAGAACCTTCGGTCAGGAGGTGGCGTAAAGAGTTTTTTTTTACGCCACCAATGAATAAATGCCACATTATATTTCTATTGAAAACCCAATACACTTTAGCACACATAATTATAACTCAATTAAACTCCAAACCCTCAAACACGTATCAAGCCTGAAGAACTAAATAGCTCCAACGTCTAAACCCATTTCTTCTACTCCTCTCCTCACCTCACAATCTTATATTTGCTTTGTGGGCTATATACCAAGCAACATTAAGCAAATAAAACACCCACAACAGAAAACAGAAAAGCCACAGAATAGGAAAGAAAGACTCAAATTCTTTCCCTTCTATTCTAGATAACACACTCAAATAATACATTCATGTCAAAACAAGAACAAGTAGTCAATATATGACCAAGAATCGCCCAAACTCAAGAACCATATTGCCAAACCAGCATCGTAGGTAGAGAAACAAGCCCTGAAGTAAACAAAAGAATAATCACAAATTGATAACAAATATACACCCACATAAGAAATCAACGTTTAGAAGAGAAGAATCAATAACTAATCAATACCCAGATGAGAAAAAGGCAAACCCATAGTGTTAACAAGAAGTATAGAGCCAAAAGAATCAAAATAACAAAGACCCATTAAGTAAGAAATAGAGAAGTATCAAGAAAAAGGGGTAAACCTTGAACGACGAGGTGGGGCTCCGGTGCGGCGGCGCCAGCTCCTAACCGACATGTACGGCAGCTTCAACGACAGGGTGGAGGTCTGGTGGTATAAAGAGAGGAGATGGAATGGGTTTAGGCATTGGAGATGTTTACTTCTTTAGGTCTGATATGTGTTTGAGATTGAGTTATAATTGTGTGTGTTGGAGTGCATTGAGTTTTCAATAGAAATATGATGTGACATTTATTCATTGGTGGCGTAAAGAGCCTTCTTTACGCCACCTCGTGACCGAAGGTTTTCTCAATCCTACAACTACTTATATGGACACTTGCTTGAAGATATTTGAACGTTCTATGCTCGGTTTCCACCTTTTCTTTTTTCTTTTTGAAAGGGAAATGATTTTGGAATTAAACCAAATAAAAGTCATACAAACTAGCCAGCACAGCAGTGCAGGAACTGAACATTACAACAGATCAGATTGAAGAAAAGCAACTACAACAGGAGGTGTAACTCCTTTCCAAAGGTGCTGGGAACTGGACCTCCTAGCATGCTGAGCTAACTCATGAGCCACTGAGTTAAAATTTATGCTTAAATGCTTAAAGAAGCAAGATTCAAAGGACTCACAAGCCTGAAGAATTCTTTGGATGATGTGCCCAAAGCTGCTACCTGTGGCTTTTTCTTGAATTGCTTGAATGGCGTTTGAAGAATTTGATTCAACTATAACCTAAGGAAGCTAAAGCTCATGAGCCAAAAGAATGCCTTGCTCAATAGCCATGATCTCCGAAATTTCAGCAGGGAAGCAAGCTTGAAGAGGCTTGCAAAGGGCAGCCACAACTTGACCCAAACTATCTCTGATGACAACACCAACACTTGAGGAACTATCCGATTCTGATGATGCCCTATCAACATTGATTTTATGAACTCCAAGGGGAGGAGGAATCCAGCTGGACGGGGGAACTCTAGCTTGGTTAAAATCCCATGTGGCTGAACAAGCAAAGTCATCAACAGTGTTTTTAGCCAAAAGCCACACCTGCATATGAGGCAGCCCACAGCCTTCATGAACCAACTTGTTTTTGTTGAACCAGATAGCCCAAGCAATAGCAATGAAAAGTTCTAAATCTTGAAGAGTTGCATGGGAGAGAATATAAAGTATAGAGTTAAGGAAAGACTTTTTGATACCATGGATGCTCAGAGGGTTCTCAGACCAAAGACTCCAAACTGAAGATGAGTAAACACAGTCAATAAGAGCATGGTCCAAACTTTCAGCTTCGTTTCCACACACTGGGTAGATTTTAGTTTGTGATATCCCCTTGTTATAGATTGCCTCCATAGTGGGTAGGCCATTGACGCAAGCTCTCCAAGCAAAGATTTTGATTTTGGCTGGGAGATTAAGGTGCCAAAGCTTCCTCCAAATAGGCTTGCAAGGATCACCAGTAGAGCATTCCTCACCCACTGTAAAGCCCATCAAATTATGGGCTATATGGTAGGCACTTTTGACAATGAAAACTCCACGGCTATTTCCCAACCAAATTATTTTATCTTCAAGGAGGTCGTGACTTAAGGGTATCTTTAGGATTGTGTCTGCTTCAAAGGGAAGGAAGGTAGCTCTTATTAAGTTCACTCTCCACCACTTTGTCATTGGATCAATGAGATAAGAGACCATTGGGAATTGGGGGGTATTATTTGGAGGAGAGATAACCCTGTATGTAGCTGGAGTTGGTAGCCATTTGTCGTCCCAAATATGGATTAGCTTCCTGTTTCCTACTCTCCACTGAGTTCCCCTTCTTATAACTTCAAGACTACTGTGGATGCTTCTCCAAGAATATGATGGAGAATTACCAAGATTTGCATTTAGTATATCTCCCGTAGGGAAGTATTTGGATTTGAGAACTCTTGCCACCAGAGAGTGCGGATTTTGGAGGATTCGCCAAAGTTACTTTGCAAGCATTGCTTTGTTGAAAGCTTGCAAATTTCTAAAGCCCAAGCCACCACAAGCTTTCTGTTTACACATTGTCTTCCAACTAACCCAGCACATTTTAGATTCATGTTGCTTTTGGCCTCGCCAGAAGTTCCTCATCATGCTTTCAATCTCATCACATAAGCTTTGGGGGAGAAGGAAGCAGCCCATGGTGTATGTAGGAATTGCTTGTGCTACCGCTTTGATGAGGATTTCTTTCCCACCCATCGATAATAGTTTGCCCTTCTAGCCAGCAAGCTTCTGCCTAATTCTTTCTTTTAGAATAGCAAACACCTGTTTTTTTGATCTCCCAATGAAGGATGGGAGGCCCAAATACCTTGTGTGTCTAGAATCTTGCATTGGGCCTAAAGTAGCCAAGATCTCCTCTTTGGTTTCTTGTGTTGTATTGGGGCTAAAAAAGATTGAGGATTTATCAGTATTAATTTTCTGACTTGAGGCTTCCTCATACTTTTGAAGGATGTACCTCATCTCTCGGCTTTCCCCCACACTAGCTTTGCAAAAAAGAATGCTGTCATTTGCAAAAAGGAGGTGGGTAACCCTTGGGCAACCCCTACAGATAGATATGCCTGTCAAGCTCTGGTTTTTGGCTGCCCTATGAATGAGGGCGGAGAACCCTTCAGTTCAAATGAGGAAGAGAGTTGGGGAGAGGGGGTCCCTTTGTCGAAGTCTCCAGGTAGGAATAATGTTTCCACAAGCAGCCCCGTTTACAATGACTGAGTATGAAATTGAAGATATGCACCTCATTACAAGATTTACCCATTTTGAGCTGAATCCCAATTTTTCCATGACCCCTTTTATAAAGCACCACTTAACCCTGTCAAAAGCCTTACTCATATCGAGTTTACCCATTTTGAGCTGAATCCCAATTTTTTCATGACCCCTTTTATGAAGCACCACTTAACCTTGTCAAAAGCCTTACTCATATCGAGTTTGGTAGCCATATAGCCATCTGCCCCTGCATTTTTGTGATTTACAAAGTGCATTAACTCAAACGCCACAAGAATGTTGTCAGTAATTAGCCTGTCAGGAATAAAAGCACTTTGATTCTCTGAAATGATATGAGGGAAGATAACCTTGAATCTATTGGCTATAGCTTTAGATATGAGTTTATAAACTACATTACATAGGCTTATGGGTTTGAAATCAGTCATTCTTTTGGGATTATTTACTTTAGGAATGAGGGCAATGTTGGTTTTGTTAAGGCATGCCATGGACATATCATTATTAAGAACATTTAAAATCATATCTGTGATGCTACAACCTACAATGCTCCAATATTTCTGATAGAAGATAGCAGACATACCATCGGGGCCAAGTGCTTTGGCGGGGTGGATCTGTTTGAGAGCAATAGCAACCTCTTCCCTTGTGAAATTTCTATTAAGACTTTCATTCATTTTTGCAGTCACTCTTGTAGGAATAGCATCAGTAACCTCATCAATCCCGGATGGGGAGGCCGATGTATAAATATTTTCGAAGTAGTCAATGGCAGCTTGGGCAATACTATCCTTTCCATCACACCATCTACCTTAGCTATCCCAAATCCCCAAAATTGTGTTCTGCTTGCGCCGCTCTGAGGCTTGGGCATGGAAGAAGCTGGTATTTTTGTCACCTTCTTTAAGCCAGTGGGCTTTTGCTCTTTGACCCCAATAGATTTCCTCATTATCAAAGAGATCATTAATTTCTTGTCTTAGGCCATTTATCTCAGTGCTTAAAGATCCATCCCGGTCTTGTAAGGTCAGAGAGCTCAGAGTGTTTCTTTTTTCCTTTATCTTCTTTGGAATCTAACCAAACACATTGGAACTCCACCTCGTTAACTCAGTAGCGCAGCCACTAAGGTTGGACATAATTCCCTCCGGTGTGTTGAGATCAATATTCACTCCCTATGAGCTTTCAATGATGGTTTTACATTCTGCATTCTTAGTCCACATTGCTTCAAAATGGAAGCGCTTAGCTCAGCTTTGGTGCTGGGTTGTTGAGTTAGAAGTAAAGCACTGTGGTCAGAGGTAGAATTGACCAAATGATGCGCTTTCATTCCCCCAAATTTTTCCGTCCATTCTGGGCTTGCAAAAGCTCTATCCAGCCTTAAGTATATTCTATTTTCCCCCTCTTGCATATTACACCAAGTAAAATCAAACCCATAGTAACCTAAATCCTGAAAAGCACAATAGTCAACCACCTTCCTAAAACCATCCATTTGTTGTTGAGACCGAATGCCTCCCCCTGCTTTTCAGAGTTAGATAAAATTTCATTAAAATCTCCCAAGCATAACCAAGGAAAATGCAATTGATTGTTTAGGAAGGCTAAAAGGTGCCAGGATTCATACCTTCGATGGGTCTCCGGCTGGCCGTAAAATCCCGTCAGCCTCCATTTGAAACTCCTCTCAGCATCATTGATCACGTCATCTATGTGATTTGGAGAGTAGCTTCTGATCTCCAGGTCAATCTCTCTAGCCCACAGCATAGCTAGACCCCCTTTTCGGCCTACATAGGGGACTATGAGCCCATTTGCCAGCCCGATTCAATTTTTTATTCTTTCCATTCTCCGATTCTTTGCTTTTGTTTCTATAAAAAATACTACATTGGGATTCCATCGTCGCATCATATTGTGCAATGCCCGAACTGACTGGGGGGTCCTAAGTCCTCGGTAGTTCCAACTTATGGGATTCATGGCTCCTGGCGGTGCTGCCTTGTAGCCACTGCCAATCTCTCATCAAGTTGGTTTTGGTCTACTAGTGCTACTGACCGTTGCTCCTTCTGTGGGAACTCTGATTCTCCTTCGAAAATTAGCTTTCCAACTCTCTTTGATCCACCACTTAACAATTGGGCATCTTTGCATGGGCTTTTATTTTTACCTTTCTCCCATGCCAATCTTTTCCATTGGGCTGTAGTCTTTGCTCTTTCTTCTATTCTTTGGCCTGTAACCTCAATCATGCCTTCCTTTTTTCCCATATTGCTAGCTACGGATTTACTTGGGCTATTAACCTCCATCTCCTCATTTTCTAAATGGGCTTGTTGGCCCGGTGCCCTTATTTTCCCCTAAGCCACACGTGAGAGTATTGAAAGAGTAATTTTGCATTACACATGCTTCTAACATGCCAACAGTGGGTTGTTCCATCTGAGTGGAGTGGGCGCATGTGACTCCCTGTACTCTACCTCCATCACTGATGCTGAGTGGTTTAAAAATTTTTGAATTTGAAGTTGAACTATTCCGGTTTTCTTTGCTACCTGAACCGTGACCATCGTCGGACATAGAGCCAGAGGATAGTTTCGTCGCAGCCAAATTATTTCCTCCAAACTGATCCGCACTGCCATCTTCTTGAATTCCACTGCTAGTAGACCGTGACTACTCTGCTCCCACCTTTGGGTTTCCTTGAGCACGGAGCCATTCACCATATTGCTTGGGGTTTTGCTGGTCAGTGGGCTTTTTGCAATGCTTCTCATCATGACCCAGCTTCCCACACTGAAAACAAAAGGTTGGGTGCCTTTCATACCTGAAGCTTACCCAGAATTTTTCTCCTTCCATGCTAGCAATCTTACCCACCCTTCTGAGAGGCTCATCAAGTTGAAGATCCACTCTAATTCTCATAAATTTTGCTTGATCCGACTGTCTTGCTCGCCGATCAACTTCAACAAACTTTCCTATGTTATTTCCAAGCTCTCTACCAACATCATCAGACATAAGTTCAAAGGGGAGTCCCTATATTTGAACCCAAAATGGGGAGTGAGTAAAATTAATGTTTGTAGCTGACAGTCCCTTGCGCCATCTGCATAATAATAGCAGATTATTATCAAAGTTCCACGCCCCATTTTGCTCAACCCATTTCAATTGATACTCCGATCTAAATCTGAACTGCATGATGTTGTTACCCACATCAATGATCTGTAAATCTGAGCCCATCTTCCATGCCATCCTTAACGTGTTCTTCAGTGCTCTTAGATTCTGATTCCTGTCTACCAGTAACCGACCAAACAGAGAGAGTGAACACTATTCTAGAAGATCAGATTTGCATCTTGATTTTATGGAAATTTCTTCTTCCTCCTCTTTTGTGAGACGAAGGTTGGACAGACCCTCCACCACCGTGTTTTCCATGGCAGTGTTGGGAGAGAAAAGAGAAAATTCCCTAGAGAAAACCCCTGTTGCGCTTGAAAGGGAGGAAAGTCTCGGCTGGGAAAGACGAGAGAAAGGCCTTCCACTTTGGAAAGAGAGAGGTGCTCCTACTTGGGAGAGAGAACTCCACCTTTTCCTTTTTCCAATGTTTGCTTTATTAGACCTTGTATGTGTCTCAGTTTGGTTGGAGAATGTTCTTATAGCTTTTAGGCCTGCATTAGCTGTTGATTTAATACTGTGGTGTTATTCAATAAAATTTCTACATTTTTACTCCGAAAAAGAAAAGATATCCTAATATGACAACGTTATGATATGATAAATTGTACGGACAGTTAATAAAATGAAGAGACAAAAATAAAAATTAAAGCCAAATTTAGATATCTTTAATATGACAGCCTGACTATTATAAGTTGGTGTACCCATTTACTAATATTTGTTTAACTTGATCCTCCGAGGGTGTTTCATGAAGCTTAAAAAAACTATTCTGTTCTGCATAAATGGTAGGATCTTCTTCTCGATAAAAATTGGGAAAATTGAGCTTTATCATCTTAGACGCATATGAGTAATGAGTACTGATGAACCAATAAATTCTCATTGTCTAAACAAGTCTTTGGACGACCAAAACAGTGTTACCAACAGAAGCATGCGTTAACATAACTGTTGGCAGATCATCAAATCTCACCATTAAATCATTAGAGGCGTTACCAAAGCCATTAAGGCCACTGATGATGCCAAGAAATTCACCAGTGAGCCACACGATACTCGCACACTCTAAACAACACCTGCATAATAAAAAGGGGAAGACCTAACAGAGAGCATCGGTGTGGTGCCGGCCAAATACCCTTCGAAGGTCAAGTTAGAACTTCTTTTAACTCTATAGTGCTAGAGAGGGGTTAATCATGCATACCTTGGTCTATGAGGGTATTGGGGCTTTTATAGTAGTAAAGGGTTGACATCTCTTCCTTGGCACGGAAGTCTTTTCCTTATAGGATTCTTCTTGTAGAATCCTAAAAGTGATGGACAAGATATTTTCTTATGGGGAAGATTCATATAAATGTACGTATCTTCTAGAATCTTCTTTGCACTAGAATTCCTTTGATCTTCGGATTCTTTGATGTGTGCTACAAGTACCTTGTAACTAGGGTTTCCGTACTACTACATGGGTATTCGGACCTGTCATTATCTCACCTGTCAAAACTGGATTCGTTCATAACGGATTGCGGATATTGGGCCCGACCTCCATCGGCCTACGGAGGATGACCTGTTAGGCCCATATCATGGAGATTTTTCCTCTTCAATTGCCCCCTCACCCCATGGGTCCGTCACTCTTTTTAGGACACGTGGGGTGACGGTTCGTGGTTAGGGGTTGATGATCCAGAGGCCCGTGGGTCGACGGTTTCACAACTTGGCAAAATGTCCAACTGAAATTATGAAACATGACACGTGTCGTTCTTCTATTGAATGTTGTCTTGGATTGAGGTGTCGCTTCGTCTTCCGTGCACTTCCTTTATAAATACCAAACCTTCGCCTCTCATTTTCCTATTTTGCACTGAAACACACTTGTCAGAGTGCAATCCGTCATCCCTGTTAGACTACATCGTTCAACTACTTGCGTCCGTCATCATCACCTTTCCTCCGTTCATATACGAATTGGTAAGTTCTCTCTTGTCTTGTCTTCCTACCGTTAGATTAATTTTTATATCTTATAACTTTCTACTTTCGTTACCCATTCATAGACCCGTTAGAGTCTTAGGTTTTGTCGTCACTTGTAGGTAATGTCTAGTGCGTCGAGTAATCAGTCAGTTGTCTGTGACGGGGCAGATTATTATGAGGAGGTACACCCGTTAGGTCACAATGACCAAGAGAGTCCAAGCGAAGATAGGAGTCCGTTTGCCTCTTCTCCATCCTCAACAAATGAGGATATGGAATTGGCTGAACCAGAGGAAGGTTCTAGGATGATGAGGAACAACAAATAGGACCCGTCGTAGGAGCTGATGGACCAAGGGAGTTCATCATGCTTCCAGAGTGGACGGTGAACGATTTTACATCTACTATCAAGAAGTCCCACTTCAAAACACTTAGGGCTAATTATCAGATTCCCAGATAACATTCCCATCCATCTACCCTATAAATTAGAGAAATGCTACTATGAAGGGATAGAGGGTGTTGGGGTGTACGAGCAAATGTTTAAGGTAGGACTTAGGTTTCCACTGAGCTCCCTTCATCGCGAGCTACTCAAATATCTAGGTTTGTCCGTCAACCAAATATCTCCCAATGCTTGGAGGGTTTTCATTGCAATGGAGATTCTGTATGGTGCTTGGTCAAACGAAGCTAGGAGGTTGACGGTGCGAGAATTCCTTCACTGCTACCGTCCGGATGAAATTGACAAATCTATGGGTATATACAATTTTGTAGCTAGGAGCCCGTTGTTAAAGGTAATATATGAAATCCCAAACTCCAACAGAGGCTGGAAGAGTTGTTATTTTTCTTAGAGGGTGACGAGTGGATGTGTCGTCCAGGGGATACAGAACATTTGCCCGTCGACACTACTTGGGGCATACTGTCTCAGACTGGTATGTATTCGTCCTAATGTGTGAAGACTTTTACTCTACTGTTCAGTTTAATATATTTATTTCAAACCTTTTTTAACCGTCCCCTTTTTTTTTTGGCGTAAATGCACTTTTAGTCCCTACATTTTGATGTTTTTCCATTTTAGTCCCTACATTTTATTTTTTCCACTTTTAGTCCCTAAAACCAATTTACGCGTTCCATTTTAATCCTTTCCGTCAGTCAACCGACGGAAATAGCTGAGGTGGCAGCCGGAGCAATTAAAATATTATAAAAACGCCACGTCACCCATGACACATCAGCATATAAATTTAAAAAATTAATTTATTAATTTTAACTAAATAATAAAAATAAAAACAGAGTTAAAAACTAAAATTCATAGAATTAAAACCGATTTTAAAAAATCATATCAAATTCAAACTCTATTCTCCCGTCTCAACCAACCCAAACAAAAATTTATCAGACTTTAAGTGTATTTACTTTTCTTTAAGTGAGCTCACTCTAAAATCATGATCTGATTTTAGAGAGAGCTCTACCCAAAAAAAAAGAGTTTAGAGAGAGGGAGAGAATGAGATGAGATGAGGTTTGGAGCAGATCTGAGGAAGGTGGCCGGCGGTTTGGAGCAGATCTGAGGAAGGGGGCCGGCGGTTTGGAGCAAATCTAGAGGAAAGGGGCCGGTGGTTTGGAGCAGATCTAGAGGAAGGTCTCGGTCTCGATCCTGGTCTCGGCTTTAGCCTCCGTCCTGGTCTCGATCTCGGCCTCCGTTCTGGTCTCGGTCTCGATCCTAGTCTCGGCTCCAGCCTCCGTCCTGGTCTTGATCTCAGCCTCCGTCTCGGCCATAATGGAGCTCGCCGGTCTCGGCCTTCGTCCCGGTCTTGGCCACAATGGAGCTCGCCGATCTCGGCCACCATCTTGGCGTGGGTTTGTTGACTGATCGGTGGGGTGGTGGTGGCTTGATTGTGTTAGTCATTGGTGGCCGGATCTGGATTTGGTTGTGTTGGTTTGGGTTTGATTGTGTTGATATGGGTTTGTTGTGATTGGTTTCTTGATCTGGGTTTAATGTGGTTGGTTTTTTAACTGGGTTTATGGGTTTGATTTGTTGAGAATTCGGTGTTGATTGTGTTAGAATTTAGGGAAGAACATGAAGAATTCAATGAACTTGATTTGTGGTAGATCTAATGGTGCTGGGTTTGATGATCTCTAAGGTCTTGAATTTGGGTTTTTTCTTCTTGTTTTCATTTATGTCCTAGTGATCTGGGTTTGAGTTCTTGGGTTGTTGGGTTTGTGTTCTTGTGATGGGTTTGAATTCTTGGTTGCTGGGTTTGATTTGGAAAGAATATGAAGAACAATCTGAAGAACATGAAGAACAATCTTGGTTGCTGGGTTTAATTCTATTTTTATTTTTATTATTTAGTTAAAATTAATAAATTAATTTTTTAAATTTATATGCTGATGTGTCATGAGTGACGTGGCGTTTTTATAATATTTTAATTGCTCCGGCTGCCACCTCAGCTATTTCCGTCGGTTGACTGACGGAAAGGACTAAAATGGAACGCGTAAATTGGTTTTAGGGACTAAAAGTGGAAAAAATAAAATGTAGGGACTAAAATGGAAAAACGTCAAAATGTAGGGACTAAAAGTGCATTTACGCCTTTTTTTTTTTTGGTGCAGTTCGACGGCGTCCGCAAATTAACTTCGATGAGTACAGTTTTCTTGAAAATTTTTTTAACAAAACTACGCCGGAGGAAAGGACTTGGGCTAAGTTGGTCAACCTTGAAACCATCCACTGGTACTGTGACGGACCTGCACCAACACAAGCAGCAATCAAATACGAAGCCAGGATCCATCAACGTAAGTCTGTCATTCCAATCTTGATTGAATAATTGACCCTTTGTTTAAGAAACTAACTTTATTTGTTCATCCTTACAGAAATGGATGACGCCAAGAGAAAGGCAATAATAAAGGCCAATGCTGCTAAGAACAAGGAGCCCGGTGCTACTGATCCCAAGGAGACAGTCTCTGCAAAGAGAAAGCAGCTGTCCAAAGGAGACCGTCTTCCAAAGAAGCCCAAGGTCTCTTTGGACCCCGTCATAGGGCTCATGGCTGAGGGCGCCAAGACGGTTACCCCAGCAAAACATGGGGCCGGTAAAGGCCTTATGAAGGGTCCGTCCACCAACCTTAAGAAGCCACCGTCCCTTCTTCGAGACGATCCCAAATATGCTTTGGATCAGCTCTCCTCCATCATCACTCGACGGAGGCTATGGGCGAGACGGGTTTGTTTAGCATTACTCAGGTGATCTATTCGTCCATCTTTCATTTGTCTATCTTTCCTCCATCTTATAAATGCCTTTGCTTGAAATTAAATTATTTCCCATCTTTCAGGCCATGGTCATGATGAAGGGTTTGATGGGATGGTGCTTAAACCATGTGATGACCTTGGGCCGCTTACGGGAGAAGGCAAGGTTGACGGAGGATGAGCTATCTGAGCTTCAGGCCTGGAAAGTGGTCCAAAAGAAGAAGTTCAAGATGGTTGAGGAGGCAAGTAACCAACTCCACAAGTTGATGGAGGAGCTGAAGCAAGTTATTGAAGATAAAGATAAAGAGATCCGTCAGGCCAAGGATACAGCCGTCCTAGAGTACCGCGACTCTGACGCCCTCTTGAATGAGCTCAGAGTCTCATATGGTGACGGTTTCGATGAGGTTGTCCGTCAAGTGAAGGCGCTATATCCTGCCTTTGATTTGTCCTCCGTCAGCATTAATGCCCCTGAACTTACATCCGTCCGTCTTGCTTAATCTGAGGATACAGACGAGCTTTTTGGTGACAACCCACCCGTCAATGCTCCTGGAGACCAGCTTGCCATTGAAAGTGACCTGAAGGATGGCCAGGCCCGTCGCAGTGAAGAAAAGGAAGCCCCCAACTTAGATTAAGTTTAGTTTTATTTATTTATTATTTATGTAAGGGTAATTGGAGAATAATTTATGAATTCGTCACCTTTTCACTATGTAAACATTCCCTTTTATGAGTATTTAATCCGTTCAACTTTCCTTCTATATTTGCTTTGTCTATTTCGTTGACTTGCTTGATATATTCTGTTGGGTGGAATTCATCCGTCCACTTTATTTTGTTTGGTTAATGAATGATGCCATCCACCTTGTGGACTCCTCGGACTAAGATAGATACCATCTTTTTATTATAATTTTGCTCATTCATTAATCTGTGGTGTTTTGTATTCTCAATTCGTCTATTTAGGATCTCAGCAATTTGGTATAATCAGTCCATTAAGTGGACCTTATATTGTATCCGTCCATGTTGGGGACTTAGTATATTTTGGACTCAGAATCTGTCCATGTTGTGGGCTAGGAATTTTTATTCTTATAGAAATGATCCGTCCACTTTGTGGACTAGATATTCGTCCAAGTTGCGGATTTCAAAGAATTTCATCCTATAGGGATGATCCGTCCACATTGTGGACTTTAATATCCGTCCACTTTATGGACTTTGTAAAAATTCTAACCCTTCTGGGGTGATCCTCCAATTTATGGACTTTATATCCGTCTACTTTATGGACTTTGTAAAAATTCTAATCCTCTTGGGGTGATCCGTCCAATTTGTGGACTTTATATCCGTTCACTTTATGGACTTTGTAAAAATTGTAGAAAAACAGAGTTGCCTGAATAGTCCTCTGATTAATTAAAAAATCATGTATTTGTAGAAAAGTACTTGCCCCCTCAGGCTTAAAAGATATTGTAGTAAGCAAAAAATTGTCTTAAGTAAAACTTGTAACTTGTAGAAAAACTAAATAAACTGGGAAATTGGAAAACACCATTGTTCTTCGTATCACTTTTACTGGTAGTACTTTCGTAGATGCTCCACGTTCCATGGGTGTTGTAGCTTTTGCCCATCCAGAGTCTCGAGGTGGTAAGTTCCCTTCCTCTGCCATGATACGATCCTGTAAGGTCCTTCCCAGTTGGGACCGAGCTTTCCTTGCAATGGGTCTCTGGTAATACCTATTACCTTTCGAAGTACAAGGTCTCCAACCTGAAGCTCTCTATGCCTGACATTGGAGTTGTAATGTTTAGCCATGAGATTCTGGTACCACGCCAGTCTTTGCTTCGCTGCTGCCCGAACTTTGTCTATCAGGTCGAGTTGAAGGCGCATAGCTTCTTCGTTTTTGTCTTTGTCATAGTTGTCCACCTTGTAGCTTGTGAGTCCCATTTCTGCTGGGATGACAGCATTACTTCCGTAGGCAAGTTGGAACGGGGTTTCTCCGGTGGGAGTTCTTACAGTGGTTCAATATGCCCATAAAACGCTTGGTACTTCGTCTGGCCAGATACCTTTTGCCTTCTAGAGCCGGGTCTTGATGATTTTGTGTAAGGAACGGTTCGTGACCTCAACTTGGCCGTTGGCCTGTGGATGTGTTGGTGAAGAGTAGTGGTTCTTGATGCCTAGCTCTGAACAAAAGTCTTGGAAGGTGCTGTTGTCAAATTGTTTTCCATTGTCGGAGACAAGTACTCTGGGGATCCCGTATCTGCAGATTATATTTCTCCAAACAACACCCCAAATGTTTCTCTTCGTGATAGTGGCTAGTGCTTTTGCTTTCACCCATTTGGTGAAATAGTCGATGCCAACAACAAGAAACCTCAGCTGTAGGACTCCGGTAGGGAAGGGGCCCATTATATCTAATCCCCACTGAGCAAATGGCCAAGGGGCGGTCATGGGGGTTAGTTCTTCAGACGGTTGTCGGATAAGGTTGCTGAACCTCTGACACTTGTCGCAGGTCTTGATGTAAGCTTGTGCATCTTTAAGCATTGTGGGCCAATAATATCCAGCTCGGATTAATTTGTGTACTAATGACCGTACCCCCGAGTGGTTGCCGCAGATACCTTCATAGACTTCTCTCATTAAGTAATGTGCTTCGTCAGGGGCCAAACACCTGAGGTAGGGTCGAGAAAATCCTCTCTTGTATAAGATATCTTTTATCAGTACGAACCATGATGCTTGGACCCTCAGCTTCCTTGCAGCATCTTTCCCGTCAGGCAATACGCCGGCCCTCAAATATGATAGTGTTGGCGTAGTCCAATTGCTTGAGGATTCGACCTCCGGCATATTCTTTTCGTCGTCAATAAGTGAGTAGTTTTGAACAAATGACAGTACCTGTTCTGGGACAAGCATAGATTCTACTGAGGTTGCTTTTGCCAAATAGTCAACACATTCGTTCTTCTCCCTAAGGATTTGAACGAATCTATCTTCGAGGCTGCTGGTGCGACTCTTCACCTCCTCCAAGTACCTCTTCAACCTTTCATTCTTGCACTTGTAGCCACCATTAACCTGGCTTATTACAACCTGGGAGTCGTAATGAATGACTACGTTCTCGGCATCTGCTGCCTTTGCAAGGTCTAATCCTGCCACCAACGCTTCATATTTGGCTTCATTGTTGGTCGTGAGGAAGTCTAGTCGGATCATGCACTTGACTTTATCCCCTTCCGGGGTCTGGATTACCACACCAGCTCCCCTTGCGTGTCTATTTGAAGATCCATCCATGTGGATGCTCCACTGGGGGGGGAGGGGGATTTCTGTCCCCTGGCTTTCTGATTGAGTAAATTCGGCAATGAAGTCAACCACTACTTGCCCTTTAATCGCCATTCGCAGGCGATACTGTATGTCAAATTCACTCATCTCCACTGCCCATAAAGCCATCCGTCCGGCAGCATCAGGACTGTTTAGAGCTTTTTTCAAGGGTTGATCCATCAGGACTACAATGGTATGAGCTTAGAAGTATGGCTTCAGCTTTCGTGCCGCTATCACTAGCGCGAAAGCCAATTTCTTCATTTTTGGGTACCTTTCTTCCGCTCCTTGGAATGCCCATCCACTCGAATGATTTTCTCAGAGTGCGGAAGAAGGGTAGACATTTGTCCGTTGCTTTCGAAACGAACCTATTCAGGGCTGCTACTTTGGCATTCAAGCTTTGCACTTCCTTGATTGTCCTCGGCGGCTCTAGCTCCATTATGGCTCAGATCTTCTCTGGGTTCACCTCTATACCTCTTTGGGACACCATGAAGCCCAAGAATTTCCCCGAACGCGCACTTGTTCGGATTCAGCTTCATGTTATATGAGCGGAGCGTGTCAAATGTCTCCCGGAGGTCGGCTAGGTGATCGAATTCGCGCAGGCTTTTTACTAACAAGTCGTCAATGTAAATTTGTGCGTTCCTCTCGATTTGGTGTGCGAACATATTGTTCATCAGTCTCTGATACGTAGCCCCCGTGTTCTTGAGCCCAAAGGGCATCACCTTGTAGCAAAAGAGTCCTTAACTAGTGATAAAGGAAGTTTTTCCTTGATTGGCCTCATCCATCTTGATTTGGTTGTAGCCCGAAAAGGCGTCCATGAGGCTCAAAAGCTGGTGCCTTGCTGTTGAGTCCACTAATGTATCTATCCGAGGAAGCGGGTAGCTGTCCTTTAGATATGCTTTGTTGAGGTCAGTAAAATCGACGCACATTCGCCACTTCCTATTTGCCTTTTTGAACATAACAATGTTTGCTAACCAGTCCAGGTAGTACACTTCTTTGATAAAATCGGCCTCTAGTAGCTTCCTGACCTCTTCAGTTATCGCTTTGTCTCACTCTTGAGCGAATACTCTCTTCTTCTGTCTAACGAGCGAGAATGCGAGGTTCACATTCAATCTGTGAACTATGACAGATGGATCGATACCCGGTATGTCCTTGTGGCTCCATGCGAACACGTCCTGGTTCTTTCTTAGGAATGTTACGAGTGCCTGACAAACCGGTGGGCTGGCCAACGTCCCTACTCTTGTCGTCCATCCAAGTTTTGACTCGTCTAGATTTATTTCTTCGAGTTCTTCAACTGGCTCCGCCGTGGCCTTTTGCTCTTCTATGCACATGGTTTACTGGTGGTCTTCCATCTCCATCATAGCAATGTAGCATTCATATGTGGCCACTTGATTTCCCCGCAGCTCTTCAACCTCGTGCTCTGTAGGAAACTTGATCATCAGGGGGTACGTTGACGTTATCGCCTTCCATGAATTAAGGGTTGGTCATCTAATGATAGCATTGTAGGCGGACGAACAGTCAACCACAAGGAAAGTTACATCTTTAGTGATTTGTTGGGGATAGTCACCTATTGATACCAGAATCGTGACTGCACCCAGTGGGAATACCCTGGTACCTCCGAAGCCAACTGGCGGAGCATTCGTTGGTACTAACCGTTCTCTGTCAATCCTCATCTGCTGAAACGCTGGGTAATATAGGGTGTCTGCTGAACTACCATTATCTATCATTACTTGGTGAATATTGAAGTCTCCTACCCCTAGGGTAACGACCGGTGCGTCATCATGAGGGTGGTGAAGACGTCGAGCGTCCTCTTTCGAGAAACCTATGATGGGGCTCTCTATCTGAGCTATCTTTGGTATAGAGCCCGTTAGCTGCACGTTGTGAACCATCTTGAGATAGGTCTTTCGGGCCTTTTTGGACGACCCTGCAGTTGCGCCCCCTACAATCATTCTTATGTCCCCGATTAGGGGTCTAAGATGTTCATTCTCCTGTCGGGGTTGTTATTCTTGAGGTGGTAAGTTCGTCCTGTCTTTGCTGACGAACTTCTGTAGATTACCATGTTTGATAAGGGCTTCTATCTGCTGTTTTAGTCATAGCAATTGGTTGTGTCATGACTGTGATCACGGTGGAAGCAGCAATATTTGTCTCTGGACCTTTTGCTAGGATCTCCTTTCAGTTTCCTGGGAAAGGTCAGAGTTCCCTTGTCCTTGATTTGCATCAGGACCTGGTCTATTGGGGCAGTCAATGGGGTGAAGCTCGTAAACCTTCCTCTTGGCGGCTTAGAGTGTCTTTCATCCCTTCGGTCTCCCGTTCTTGGCTTCTTCGATCCTTGGTTTCGTCGCCCTTCCTCTTGTCATTCCCTTTTTCTGGGCTTTTCCTCCTGAGTCAGCAACGCATCTTCAGCATTCATATATTTGGTTGCCCTGTAGAGTACTTCTGACATGGTCTTCGGGTCGTTTTTGTATAAAGAGAACAGAAACTTGCCTTTCCGCAACCCGTTCATGAAAGCTGCTACCAGTATTTTGTTATCGACTTCGTCGATCAAGAGCGCTTCCTTATTAAAGCGCGTTATGTTGGATCTCAACGTCTCATCCTTCTGTTGCCTAATGTTCATTAAGCATGCTATGGACTTCTTATACCTGTGCCCTCTGATGAAGTGTGTGGTAAACTGAGCGCTTAGCTCCTTGAAAGTGCAGATGGAGTTTGGCGTCAGTTGGCTGAACCATACTCGCGCAGGGCCCTTGAGCGTTGTAGGGAAGGCCCTGCACATGATCTCATCCGCTACCCCTTAAAGGTGCATCAGGGTCTTGAAGGTTTAGATGATCCAGAGGATCCTTTACTTCGTCGTAACTGTCTATATGTGGCATGCGAAATTTGTGGGGTAAGGGGAAGGAGTTGACGGCCGCAGTGAACGGTGAGTCGGTGCGGTTGACCAAATCGTCAAGATCACTGGACACTCGCCCCTTGAGCGCGTTCATCATAACTTCCATTTGTTCCTTCATCGCCTGCATCTCAGCAACTATATGTGGCGGAGTTGCATCTATGAGGGATGGCATGCTCAAGTTCTGCTTTTCAGGTCTGCTTGAGGTGTTGCTGCCCTCAAGTCTTTCCTGGTTTCTTCTTTTAGCGCTGTTCCCTTCTTGATCTTCTTGTTGGTCATTTGGTGCTGCATTCTTCTGGTGCAGCTGTTTTTCCAAGTCATGGTTCTATTTGGTGAGGCGTTCTACGACTGCGGCGAGAGTTCGAACTTGTTTCTCGAGGGCAGTTGTGGGTGGTTCCTCTCCTTGAACGTCGTTTGCGGTTGCCATTGAGCGAGTGAGAACCATGCAACCCTTTTGTCTGGGAAACGGTAATACAGCTTACAAATCTTAACTGTGTGTTCCCCACAGATGGCGCCAACTGATGATGACGAAAAATTCACTAGTGAGCCACATGATATTTGCACACTCTAAACAGCACCTGCACAATAAAAAGGGGAAGACCTAACAGAGAGCACCGGTGTGGTACTAGCCAAATACCCTCTGAAGGTCAAGTTAGAACTTCTTTTAACTACCTTGGTCTATGAGGGTATTAGGGCTTTTATAGTAGTAGAGGGTTGACATCTCTTCCTTGGCACGGAAGTCTTTTCCTTATAGGATTCTTCTTGTAGAATCCTAAACGAGATGGACAAGATATATTCTTGTGGGGAAGATTCATATAAATGTTCTTATCTTCTAGAATCTTCTTTGCACTAGAATTCCTTTGATCTTGGGATTTTTTGATGTGTGCCGCAAGTACCTTGTAACTAGGGTTTCCATCCTGCTGCGCGGGTATTCAGACCAGTCATTATCTCACTCGTCCAAGCTGGATCCGTTCATAACGGACTGTGGATATTGGGCCCGACCTCCATCGGCCCACGAAGGATGACCCGTCAGGCCCATATCATGGAGATTTTCCCTCTTCAGCCACCATTGAAGACCTCCAATGGCTAGAAAGACAGAAATTTATATAAACCACCTTAGAACCTAAGAGAAGGTAAAAATTCACACTATAAGTAACATACTCTCATATATTGCTATCTCTCTCAATCATCATCTGACTTTGTCATTAGAGGTTCATCGGCTGGCACCATGCCGATGACCCAAGCAGAGAGAAATTCCTTCATGATTGTTTTGCAAGTCTCGAACTTATTATCATCGGAATCCATTTGAACGAACCTATCAACTGACGAATTCGGCTTCATCAAGTACCAATGCTTTGGAAATTGGAACCCACCATTATCTCAAGATAGAGTTTGGTTGTTCCTGCCTGTAGCATGAGAACACTTCCCTTCTTTGCACAAGATGGGAAAGGTGGAAAGCAACGTAAAAAGCTTGGTCATCCTCTCCCTAACTAGTTGTTGCTTGGTGACGAGAGAATTCACATTCTAAGGCTTTAATACCTGTGGGAATTACGATCAAATTAAATTGCATAGGGTCAAAATGTGAGTCCCAAAAAAAGTTATTCAACTGATAGCCTTTTACCCTCCATATTTGAGAGTTTTGTTTTACCCATGGAGTCATCACTTAATTTAATTGAAAAGAAAAATTCAAAAAATCTCAAAAATATAAATCACTCAATTTACTGTCTTTGAAGAAGACTTCTCCAACCAAATTCGACTGGAACAACATCTCAAACATATAATACTAGATCTATATTAGCTGACATAATTTCCTCTTTCCCTATCTAACTAGGCCAAAATGGGGATATACCCCTTTCGCCCAAAAGTTTAGCAAAATGCCCAATTTCTGAAATTATTTAGGGATATGCCATTGTTTTGAAACTCGATGTAAAACTCGATTTTTAGAAAATCGAGTTATAGGCAAATCAAACTAAAAAAAAAAAAAAAAATTGTGGAACTTGAGTTCCTTACTGAAACTCGATTTTAAACAAATCAAGTTTTAAAACAGGGACATATCGCTAAATAATTTCAGAAATGAGGCATTTTGCTGGAACTTTTGGGCGAAAGGGGTATATCCCCATTTTGGCCTATCTAACTATCATAGAGCCTAAATGCAAAATTTCAAAATAAAATAAGAATTACATAGCAAACTCCTCATTGGAGGCCTTCATGGTTAACTTCTAAATATTCCAAAGCATAAGCAACAACAAACTTTGCGAGTATAGGAGGATCAGGATGTGGCATACTGTGGCTGTCTTCATTACATGCACTTGCTCCAAATCATTCAGCTAGTTATGAAGAATTAATATTCGATCTCAGGATCAATTAACTTTTTTACTATTTGGTCTACCACATCCACAAAGGATAAATTTGAGCAATGGGCCAAGAAATCTTTCAAATGTGCTCTTGCCTTTTGAGAAATATTTTATAAAATAATTAGCCATTAGAAAAATCTTTTAAGTGCCAAGGTTCAAGTCTTTAGAGGGAGTTTTACACACATATACACTTAGATTAGGCTATAGTAAAATTTCTATTTTGTATAAAATAAAAAAGAATTTTATCTTTTCTAAAAATGATGGTGTTCTGAATTGATCACCAAATAGAATTAGAGCTGGTGAAAATCAATCACCAAATGGAATTAGTAGAGTGATGATTTTAGGGTCCTTGTCTTTAAACCTCTGTTTGGGAAGCGCGTTTTGCACATTTCCCAGCAGAAGCATTTTTTCCTGTGAGTCCCATGCACTATTTACAGGACTCACAAGTACCATATTTAGCAACTTTTTCTTTAAAACTGAGTCCCAAGACACTATTCACACATTTAAAAATTATTTTACTACAGTGTTTTCAGTTTTTAGTAATAAACGATATCCAAATTGACTGTAAGTGGCATACGCCACTCTAGCGTATGCATCTTTGGTTAGGAAATTACAAATGGGCTTGGAAAATAGTGTGCACCATCCCATTTTTTTTCCCCCTTCGATGTGTGTTTTAAAATTACAATTTCGTCCTTTAGTAAGTGTTTGGTTACAAAATGGGGGTGTTTATAACTGTATAGATTAATTAAAATATAATAGAGAAATGTGTGACAAAGATATGGGATGAGATATAACTTTTTTTTGTAACAACAATTTCTGCTAATGGAGTATAATATTTTAGAATAAATTTTGTACAACAAAATGGTGAACATGTTTTATTTTATTAAAATGTAGCAACAGATAACTTAAAAATACTTTGTAACAACTGGTTTTTTTTTGTGTTTCTTTTAATACAAATCAAAGAACAACCAACATACTAAAAAAATACTTAAGTTTACAATCTAATAATTACTTTTAATAGTCCACTAATGCATAATTCCACACTAGAAGAAAGAAAATAGGTGCACCTGTCAAATTTAAAATATGAAATAAATTTAAATTACATATAAATATAATTAAATATATAGAGTTTTAAGAATAAAATATAACATGCTAGTTAAAGAAAAATAAGTAATTAATTTGAAAGAAAATCTTAATATGACGACATGTCATATATAAATATTTAATTTATTATATATAAAAATTTAATATAGTTTTAATATACAATAAAATTTAGTCAATAAAAAAAGTAAAGTTTTAAATTTTAAAACAGTTTCCCTAGCAAAAGTTCGAATTAAGTATGGATATGACCTGGTTAGGTTGGCTTAAAAAGGGGTATGGGTAAAAATAAATCATCGAAAATAGATTATTATTTTTTTTATAGAAGAAAATTGATTGTTATTCGTGTTACTTGACTTACTTTTATATTAGATAGGTTAGATGATACCTCCTAATATTTTTACAAAAACATCTAAGGTTTAAAATTTTATTTCCTCAATTATTGAATTATTAAATCGCAAAAACTACCGAATTATTAAAATAAAAATGTTGGATAAATTAATGAGTACCGGTCTGTCAAATCAACATGCTTGTAAGACTACCACTCCTAATTAATGTGATAAATTGCGGTACCCATGATATGATTATATCTTCTCTAAACAAATTAATCAATAGTGTGTAATTTTTAGAAAGCAAATATCACTTTGATCTCAAAACCTGTACTGAACTCTGAACTGTTTTAGATCTTGTTTTACTATTGTTGTTGTTACTTTGTTCTTTCGGGATTCCGACGCTCTCAAAAGGGCACATTTTAGGGTATATGCCCCTTCAAAGCAGATTGATATTGGCATGGAAAAACTTTCAATTATTCAAGAGAATACTGCTTTCTTCATGGACCCTTTTGTCCTACAAATAAAGTTAACTAGCTTTTCATACTGTGATGAGGAAAGGATAGGTTTCCCTTGGACTATCATGAGAAACCTCCATCTCACCATTATTATCCTTCATAATTCATAGATGAGGCCCACTTAAGACATAAAATGAAACATTGGCTTTTGCTTTACGAATCCTATACACTGTCTTCTTCTCCATAATGTTCAATCCTATTGCCTTGTTCAGAAAGTAATAAACAAAATCTTCATCATTAGGAGAAAAAAAAGTAAGAAGACAGATTTCGTTACGGAAAATACAAAAGGTACTACTAATTTTACTACATAAAACTTACAAACTGATGTAGTAATAAATTTGGTTGGTGGGTTTCGACAACTTCATAATTGAATATTTGAATTGATTTTTATGATTAGTGACACATCAGTTTGTAAACTCAATACTGCAAAACTTGTAGTATCTACATAATTACCTTTTTATTATATTCACTTCAAGACCATGTGGCATCATAGGGCCATGTCCACTCTAGCCATGTGGTGGTACCACAGCTCTCAGATTAGCTTCGCCACCACTTTTGCCAGCATGCGTTCAATTTTCACTTAAAATTGACTGATAAAACAATAATTTTGCTGCTACACCTCAAATCGGTATGCACTCATTGAAACAAAGATAATGAAATGTGACAATTTAGGTCTTGTACTGCAACATATATTTTACTTATAGCTCTCATCTCATCTAAAAAAGTTCAAAATTATGGTTTTAATTTTCTTATTTTAAAATTTTACTAAACGAAATAGTTTTAGGTTTGATAGTAAAGAATGCAAAATTTAACATGCATAATAAACATATAATTTAACATTATAATTCTAAACAATTTGAGGATTATAGCATTTCCCAATTCTATCCCCCACATTTTTTGAGCTCAATTCTAGCTTGTGCAAACAGGACTTATCTCACATATATATTAGGAGACATAAAGTTAATGGTAAAAAGCATGAGACGCATTGATTATAGGCTGGAAAGCACGGGTGCGGCGCTAGAGGCGCCGCACCCACGTCGGACACGCACGGACGCGGCGACGCGCCCTTAACACCGTTGACCGCGTGTCCGTGCCGCGTCGGGCCACGTGGCGAAGCTGACGCGCGCCGACGTGGCTCAAATCGGGCCGACTTGGCCCGATTCGGGCCGTTTCGGCCGAAACCGCCGATATGGCCGGTTCAGGCTGAAATTCAAAAAAAAAAAAAAAAAAAAAGGTGCAAAACGCACCGTTTGACTTAACCTAAAACCTAACACTCTCTCACACACTCTCACTTTGTCCAGAAACTCCAAAGGCCTCCGTCCCTCACTCCATTTCCGTCGCTCTCCTTCTCCATTGCTCTCTGGTTGCTGGGCTGCTCATTGCTCACTCCCTCCCTCACTCCAAACTCCATTGCTCGTCTCTCTCTTCTCTCTGTGCTCTCTGGTTGTTCATTGACTCACTCCCTCCCTCACTGCAATCTCCATCGCTCGTCTCTCTCTTCTCTCTGTGCTCTCTGGTTGTTCACTGACTCACTCCCTCCCTCACTCCAATCTCCATCGCTTGTCTCTCTCTTCTCTCTGTGCTCTGGTTGCTCGGCTTCTTCAATCTTCACTGACTCACTCAGTCCGTGCATCCCAGCCACTCTAGAGTCTAGACACAGCCACTCAGCCACACAGCCATTCAAACTTCAGCTCTCTCTCACGCATGGAATGTATTCTAATTTTCAAACATCATGGAATGTTTTAGACTTTTAGTTTTAATCTTGTGGGTTGTATTTAATTTATGAACATCATGTTTTAGTTATTAAATTTGGTATATGTTTATATAATGTGAAAAATTATGCTTAGCAATATATTAAAAATATAAATAATAATATTTTTAATAATGTTTTAATCGCCGAGTCTCACTGCACCCGCACCCGAATCCCGAAACGCACCTGTGCTTCTTAGATTATAGGATGCTCATCAAGGCTCTTTACAGTGTGACAATTACATCATTGGTTGAAGATGATTCATGCTCCATGAAGAAATTACCTCAAGTTAATCTTTTTCTCATAATTACAAATAACATGTTTGCCTATATCCAGAATGCTATTGCACACATGAAAGACTAATGTGGATGCAGTAGTAGTACAACACAAATCTGATATAGTGGAGAACGCATTGCATGAAGTCATGGACCAACTAGCTAGTTCCAAAAGCTGTGTCTTCTTTCCACAATATCCATCCATGCCTGAAAAATATGAAACCTCATTTGTTTATCACTACTCTTGCATATCAAATAAGCAAGTTAAATCTACCAAACCCCCCCCCCCCCCCCCCCTCCCTTTTTTTCTTCGCATTTTGATCGTACAACTCTCAATTATATTAAAAAATTGGAAAGAATTAATTGTCAGCTAATCCAAGAAACTTTTATAACCTGGGTAAGACATATATACCAAGTGTGTATATGACTAGCTTTATTCAGGTCCTAAATGCAACATCTTAGGCATAGTCCATCACCAATTAGAATAGAGATTCGAGATTTTCAGTACAAAGCAGGAGAAGGAATTGTCACTAGTGAGTAGTGACTAATACTAGAATTAATCATGAAAAATGTGATACCACAAATATTTGTTGTAAAGTTGTAATGGCCACTCACTGCCAATATATACCATATATATGAGCTTCCACATCGACCCCATTATTGGAACATCATTTTCTAGTCTTAAAAGATTGCTGACCAATGACCATTCTGCTAAACTGGCAGTTGATTAATTGATAGTGAATGAGATTGCGACAAGAGATTTTTTTTTCTTCTTCCTTTCGGTCCAAAATGTAGTGCTAGTGGGATTGTCATTTAAGTTTTTTCTTTCAACCATTAGGGCTTGGGAGATCAATTTCATTCCTATGTTATTAGTTATTGGACACTACACTTGTAGACCTCATCCAATTTAACGAAGAGTAATTATTAATGCACACACCTTACTACATAAACTATACACAATTTAATGAAGTTACGATTTCAATTCAAAAACTAAAATGTGCGTACAATGGGGTGTAATAGACAATGCCTAACAAATATTATCCTTTATTGAATTCAAAACAATAGATAAATAAGAATAATAATATTGATATATACGTATGTTTTTATATCATATTATATTATGTATTACCTGTTATAAATTTTATTATACCAGTATAATTACATTAATTGGATGACCTCTTATTTTTTTTTTAATTTTAATATTTTTTTTTCCTTATGCCATGTGGCACACACTAGAAGTACATTAACGTATTCATTCTATAAAACTCTATTTCTCAAAGAGAAATACCATGTTTATAATATTTGTATAATAATTTCACAACAAAACCTAGTTGCCTAGTTGTTACTTGTGTATAAAAAAAGTGATCTTAGTAGTGGGTCAAGATTATAATCAATAGCAGCTTACCACCTAGAATTTGCAGTAAAATTCTTGTAAAAATGTTGTTAACATAACAAATAATACTACTCCAATAAAATTCTCTTACCATAATTATTTTTAATAATAAAAATAGTGTCATATATGTCATGCTTGTGCTATGTGGATCAATATAAGTGTGAATAATAATAATAATAATAATAACAATTTTGTCCTAAATACATGGATGTGTTAGGCAACATTTGAAAATTTAGAAGAAAATATGATAATTGTCCTAACAACAGGAAGGTATTTTATTATTTTTCCTTTGAAAATGCTACCAAAATAATACTATAAAGGATATTTATCTTCGCTTTGGTTCACAAATTGCCATCACATCACCCTTGGTCATCAATTGTTAAAGACCAGGGCGAGCACTAGCCAGTAGCCACAAAATGCCGCTTCACATTCGATTGGGGGTTGGTTGCTCACTTTCGCAAATCTTTATAGCAAGTTAAGTGTCTTGTCAAAAAAAAAAAAAAGTCCAGTAGTTGTTGTTAACACACTTTGGCACACACCAACACATAAAATTCTATTTATTTACTAGGTTAATAACCTAGACGCCTCTTATTTTTCCAACAGCAACACGGTCTCCTATTTCTAATAGGAGTCTTGCACTTCAATGTGACTTTCTTGCCGCTAAAGTGGCCTGGAGTCGCAACAACAACCTTTGCGAATCAAGGCCCAAATTGATAAGAACAAAAAAAAAATGCAAAATCAAAAAGAAGAAAGAAGGAGGGAGGCGCATATTAATTCAAGACCCAAATCCAAAATTGACCTCTGCCAATTCGATAAAGATGCATGTGTCGAGAGTCGAGACCATCTCCTTCTCGATGCTATTGAGGTCCTTGCCCATGGGCCAAATGACCTTGGTGTTCTTCGACATTATTTGGATGAAATTTAGATAAGAATCTATTGGTGAAGCTCTTAATGAGAGGGTTGATTGTGCAGTCCATTGAAGAGCAAGGGCATAAGCATATTGGTAACAGTTACGTCGAGTGAGTTGTTGATTCCATCATGTTATTTTGTACGAAAGATATTTACTTTAACGGATGTCATGTTATAGACTTAACCCTACAATATTTGTTTTTCTAGCAACACCATTTTTAAGTTGTGAAAGGAAAGACAGAAGACCTATTTGATTCACAGTTTGAATTCTCTTTAAAACTACTTATTTCTTCACCAACAATTGGTCCTGGTAGCTTAGACGTCGCTTCGATTCATTTGTTATTTGAGAAGAATTCAAATTTCTTAACTTGTGCAAAATGAATCATAAAATTCTAGTGTCAAATAAGATTAACACAACATACTCGAGTATTGGAATACTAGCATACTAAGTTACTAAAAATATAGTGAACAATATTGTTGACACATCTAATAGAATGATCCTTTATCGAGCCTCTAGTAGTGTAATAGACATCTCATTGGTTGAAGATGATTGATGCTTGCTAGATGATGAATCTGCATCAGGTGAATTTTTTCCTATAAGAAAACCAGGTATTTTAGGTTCAGATAGTATACTTTCGCTGCCTAACATCATAACCACAGATGACATGTTAGGCCTATCCTCAGGATGCTGTTGCACACATAAGAGACTAACATGGATGCAACGCAACATCTCCGGTAGAGTGCAAGAGTCCTCAAAGCACATATCAATCAGCTCCAAAGGCCTACCTTCTCTCCATAATTTCCATGCCTAAAAAAAAATTGAAACTTCCATCACTAATTGCTTCATTATATGTAAAATATAAATGTAAAGTTTTTGGATCCTCACATGTCCAATGAGATTAAGACTATGGTTTGGATGGTAAAACCCTCGATTCTTCTTTCCACTTACTATCTCTAGCAATAATATCCCAAAGCTAAAAACATCAGATTTTATTGAGAAAAGCCCATCAATGGCATACTCAGGTGCCATGTATCCACTGCAAAACACCATTAAGAATGAAACGTGTCAATTATAATAAATAAAGACTAATAATGGCCATAAAAAAATTAGATTAAATATATTTTTTAAAACTAATACTTACTAAGTTCCAACTACTCTATTTGTGTTTCCTTCAGTTTGATTTTTCTCAAAGGTTCTAGCCAAGCCAAAATCTGATATTTTTGGGTTCATCTCACTATCAAGTAACACATTACTTGCTTTAAGATCTCTGTGTATAATCCTTAGTCTGGAATCTTCATGAAGATAAAGAAGCCCCCTAGCAATGCCATTAATAATGTGGAACCGCTTAGACCATGGTAGAATTTTGCCTCTTGCTTGATCTAACAAGTTTCTAAGTTATGTTAGTAAGAGTCCATCTTGAACTATAAAACAAATAAAAGTACAAGTTCAACCCTCTTTGGAAAAACCATAACAAAATTATATATCTAACTAAAATAATTATGTTTTGAGAGAGAGAGATTCAAACCAAAAATGAAGGAGTCTAGACTTTTGTTGGCCATATATTCATAGATTAGCATTTTCTCCTCTCCTTCAATGCAACAACCAAGAAGCGTAACAAGATTTCGATGCTGAAGTTTGGCAATCAATAGTACTTCATTTATGAACTCATTCAATCCCTGCCCAGAACTCTGTGAAAGCCTCTTTACAGCAATCTCTTGTCCATCTATTAGTGTACCCTAGAAATTCACATTTGTAGGAAGGTTACCATATGCTGAGTATGATAAGTGCTACTTTTTCTTAGAGTCCTTAAACAAGAATGTTGTAAGTTACCTTGTATACAGGTCCAAAACCACCTTCCCCAAGCTTGTATTTGCTTGAAAAATTGTCAGTGGATTTTTCAATTGTAGCTAGGTCGAAGAATGGGAGATCCAACTCTTCTTTTTGGCTTTCAATGCTCCGATCTATGATCACACTGTTCTCCATTTTTTCTAATAGAGGAAAAATGGGACTTACATTATGCGAGAAATAAATATGATAGCTATAACTCATTTTGGAGTAAATACATATTAGTCAAGCCAGACTATAACCTGATCAGGAGCCATTTAACCAAGCCAGAACCATAGCCTGGAAATTTACCAATAATATGAAAAGCATAAAATGACTTACTCCTAGCAAAACGTCATGGTTTTACTGATTCAATGATATTGCTCCATTTAGTGTGGCAATGGTTAGTGGCGAAGCTAATGAGGGGCCAATTCTATTAAGAGTACTAATAAATTCGTATGGTACTTGTAAATATATTGCAAATATGACGATGGCCGCGACCTATATACTTGGTCTGTGGCCATCCTGCTCTTAATATGATCATGTGAGCTTTTTGGCTCACAATTCAAACCCATTTCTTAAAAACAAGGAATCGGTAATTTTGATGAAATTATATTTATGTCTCTAACTCAAGTCGGGTTTGCATGGACACTACAAGAGGGTCAAGTTTAAGGGAAATCTTGGTTAAATCTTAATCATGGGTATGTCTGTGATAAATTCTTTCACATTGCTATGCATTTTGATCATGACCAAATGGATACGCACATATCATAGTTTTCCTGATGTTCGGAAAATTAGTAACTCATACATTTCTAAGAAGTTCAATTAAACAATATGGCAATATGTTTTCTGCAGGTAATAGATCACATTACCTCTGAACTTTGTCCTACTTTTGCAAATGAGATAGGCAATTATGAACATCCCAGAAACTATGGCAGCGACAATTGCAACTACAACTATCACTATAACCCTAGTCTTTTGCTCCTTTTTGGCTTCTCCTGGGTCAGTATGGACAATCAAAGCAAATACAATTAAAACTCAGCCAAATAAAAAGAAGCTATGGCAACAGATATTCAAAAGAGAAATAAGAAAGAAGACAATTAGATACCTAACTCTGAAGCAGGCATTCGAACATATAGATCCTGCCCACCATCTGAAAGTTGTCTAATATTAATTAGATCACCATACCAGATGGCACAGCCACTGCCTCCTCCTCTGATATCCGAATTTGTATAAGCCATACATGAGCAATTGTTCAAGCATTTGATCCTGCATTCTTCAAGACTCATATTTTTGCTCACCCAAGAGTTTGTAGCATCTGGCAACTTGAGCCCACCAAATTTAAGAAACCCATCTTTATCTTTATCTTGGCAACTCAATTGAGTCCTGCGTACGCATCCTTGAGACCAGTTCTTTGGGTTCCATGTTTCTTGTGATTTAGGCAGGAATCCTTTCATACACTGACAGATTGGTGAATCACCAATGATACAGCTTCCATAGGCGCCACAAAGGTTGTAGCTGTCACAATTGTCTCTAGGCACAGATGCATACAGGCTCCAAGTTGAATCTGCTTCAACCCAAATAAAGCGTTGACGGGAATAGTTGGTTTGGTTCATAACCATTCTTGAGATTATTGATTTATCTATGGGTTGGTACTCATAGTAAGCCTCGTTCTCATTGGAGAAAAAATTGAACTCGAAAACAGGGTTGGGCCTTAAATCCGGTGCACCACTGAATCTAAGGCCATTCCACGGGCCAGTACTGTAGTACACCACTGAGCCTTTCCACATAACTGCTTCAGGATTGTCATGAAGTTCTATTCCCCAGGTAAAGTCTCCAGGAGATGGATCATCCCAGTTCTTCCATGC
This sequence comes from Quercus gilva, assembly GCA_023621385.1. Lineage (NCBI taxonomy): Eukaryota > Viridiplantae > Streptophyta > Magnoliopsida > Fagales > Fagaceae > Quercus > Quercus gilva. The sequence goes on from CM042480.1 coordinate 17,042,357, forward strand.
TGATATAGTCCGGTCAAGACCGGATTTTAAGTCCCATCCAAGCTTCATTCCTGGTAACAATGTATCAGAAGGATAATCAAAGCTTTGCCACAAATAGTTTCCTGAATTTCCATCATTCCCATCTCTTAGTATTAAATTCCCAGTATCCAAAAGCTGTACTATTGGATTTGAAGCCTGTTTTGTTGAATTCGCGTACCAAACAATACTAGTATTGTGGCTAAGAATAACTAGATTGCCTTTGCTGTTTATCATCAACACACCAGACAAGTCTTTGATTGGGTTGCTTCGGTTTGCTACCCAAACAACAGTTGTAACTGGGATATTCTTGTACCATATTCCCAAGTAACGGTTGTTGGAACTACCTGGACTGAAGAAACCCAATTCAAAGCTTCCACCTGTAGAAACCAATGTCCTGCCCTCACTGACTGTCTGGGATTGAGTAATGCTATCTGCTGCATTGGTGCAAGAAGAGAATAGAAGAAGTAAGATGGTAACCTGAAACATAAAAGAATTCATCTCTATTGCTCTCTCTTATCTTTGATGTTAAGTTAAACTAAGCCAATTCGGAGCCATGTTGAACAATTGGAATGGAGTTCAGTATACTATGAATCACTTTGACGCCGACAAAAAAGGCTTGTAGTATGAGTCCATGAGAATTCTACATTTGTGAATAAGTTAATAGCATTTCATGTATCAATAGATTCGAGTCCAGGTGTCCCGTGTTTTATTTATTGGGTGAGGCTTATATCAACAGGTCCAGGGGCACTGGACCCAAATCTGGTCTCTACCAATTGGTGTAGGATTTGAAACGTCGTGAAAGAGAAATGAAAATCAAAATACGCTACTTGTTGAAATGGTGAAAGAGATGTGCCTTGTCTCACATATTAATGTGACTCAGAATTTTGTCTTTTGTTCCTTTCTAGAAAGAATCTCTAATCTTCTCCTTCAAGTTCTTGGGTAGGCGGAAAATTTGACTTGGTATACAGGTTAGGCCTGCATGATAGACACTGGCAAGACTTAGAAGGAAAATAACAAAGCTAATTGGACAAAATTTATGCGCAAAGACATCATATCAACTCTTGTGAGGCCGTTTTAACATAAGTGTCTTTTTGGGACCATAAATTTTTTTGCCACAACCTTATCACTATTCTGATGGGGCAGATGGGTAGTTGTTTATTACTTTTACATAAATTAATCATTTTTTCCCTACAACTCACAATTTATCATATCACAATTTAAGGTCTCAGATTTTCTCTTAGCAAAAACTTGAGAGAGATTATTGAACATACTAGTTGGCCTTTTCATCATTTCATCATCCTGAGTCATGAGAGAACATTATGTTATACATAAAGAAGAGAGAGAGTAATTTACGTATAGTAGAGATTAGTTTTGAAACACCATGAAGCATGAATACTGACAATGACATGAACACAACATGACAAGACATGATAAAACCACAATTCTTGAAAAATTAGAGGATAGGGTACTACAATTAATTAAATGTATTTTTAGGTATGTTTTTATTTACTTATAGGCATATTTTAGTTTATACTCTTTTTTTCTTTTTCTTAAAAAAAAAAAAAAAAAAAACCAGTTTATACTCTTTTTAGACTTTAGTAACTTCCTTGTGTTCAATACCCACAAAAAATGGGAATAATTAACGGACCAAGCAAAATGGGTCATTTTCTTCTTTGACATTTATGAAAGTGCAAATTACACCTCAAAGTTTAGGGGTTTTTGAATTTTACACTTTGAAATTTTAGAATGTGGATTTAAGTTTTACCCCTAAAGTTAATTTTCTGTTTGGGTAGTGTTGATACAAATGAGCTTTATAAAGTAGTGATGAATTGAAGGCTTTGAAGTAGAAATCTTTGCTGAAACTTTTGATCATTTGGTTAATGGTGAAAAGGCAGGAAGGGCTTTTATGGCTAAAAATGATAGGTTGAGAAATCTTTGGTTGGAGAAATTTTTCAACAAAACCTTCTAACTTGAGGTTACTGGATATGTTTTGTGAACCATGTTAGTGGTATTATGGTAGTCTTTGGGTTATTAATTATGGAACAATTCCATATTTTGGAAGGTTATGTATTAATGTTAGCCATATTGTTGTAATCTTTGGGTTTTGTTATTATAAGTGTGTTTATGGATGGTTATGCAACACTGACTGACATGGTTTGGGATGGTTATGAAACGATGTTGTATTTTGGATGGTGGTAATATTATGAAAATCTATGTTATGAAAGTAACATATCTATGTTATGGTTGCTTTGCACCTTTTGTTTTGTTATGAATGATGTTTCTTATTCGGTATATGTATTATAGCACATGCCTTCAATATTTATTCCTTGAAGGAATATATCTATGTTATGGATGATTCTTTATCATTTTATTTTTTGGTATGATGGAGGCTTTTTTCGTTATTCAGATTATATATTTATAGGTGCCTTGAATATAATCCTTGAAGAAATATATCTATGTTATGGATGGTTTATCTTTATTCAAGATATGTATTTTTTTGGAAGCTAATAAAAGAAAGTTTTAACTTTTTAATAATTTTATTTATTTATTTTACATTGTGCTAAACACTGAAAAATATTTTATATAGTTTTTTATACATACAACCAAACACTGTAAAATGAAAACGTTTTTTTGAAAATATTTTACATTTTATCTTTGCAAATATTTTACGTTGAAACAAAGAGAGCATAAGTGCCATATAAACTTGTCATATATGTTTAGTTTGTCCAATAAAATGATGTTATGTTATTTCTATTATGCCATGTCATTTCATTATGCCACATAATATCATTTTATTGGACGAATTAAATACACGTGGAAAGTTTATATGATATTTAATTAAAAATATGGATGAAGGCAAATAGGATATAATTTTAGTAAGTATAATCCAAATTCTAACTCATTCAAAGAATCCAAAATTTTAGAGGTTTATCTTTCACTTTACCCTTTCTACTTTATAAGCTCACAACTACTACGGCAGTGTCCTAGGCGGCCTAGAAAGGCAACATCTCATCTTTTCGGTCCTTTGGGCTAAAGCAGGTCACATATCGTCCAAATACAAATGGGCCAACAATGTACTAAAAAGGGTGAAGCTATGACAAAAGCCCAAAACTCTTCCTTTGCTACACGTTTAAGAACCTGACCTGGACCAAAAAGGGGAAGCTGCGATAAAGGCCCAAATATCTTCTCTTCTTGGGCTTCACGTTTCAGAACCTGACCTGACCCCTGGCCCTGAGACGCACTTGTATTTCTTTCCATGCGGCACTTGAATTTTTTTTTTTCTTTGAATGAGACTGTGTAAGACTCATAAGTCATAATTACTCTTATATGATTACTCTTCCGAGAAGTACTATAATCACAATATTTTCATAAAAATTTTATAACAAATTATTAGTTCAAATTTGAATATAAAAAATTTAAAATTTTAAAATTTTAATTTTAATTGCAATTACTTATATTTTAAATATTATATATTTGCTAAGAATTTTGTAACTCAATTGATTAGTACCTTTTAGTATTTTCAAAGGAAAGCTCTAGACTTTTCAAATTTTCCATTCTTCTTCATAAGTAGTTAAGTACTGCAAATTATAAATAAAAAATAAAATATTTATTAGAACTTTTACTAAAAAAAAAGTTCCCTAATTTATGAATTTTGAATTTCTGAAATTATTTTTATATCATAATTTTTTGGGTCCTAATTTATTGGAATTGAAATATTTATATTTATATTTATGTCCTTAAATTTTTTTATTATTAAATTATTCTTAATTATGTAATAGGGCTATTTTTGTAAGTATAGAAATTTGGATATTAAAGAGTTAAATTCTAATTATGTATTGTATTTAGAATGAATAATAAAGAAGAAAGGAAAATTTTATTTCTCTCAAACTTTGCCCAAATATTGAAATTCTCGTAATTCCAAAAACTCTTTCATCATTTCAATCCTAGAAGTTATCAAAATTGCCCTAAAAGGACGAAGGCGACGATGGTGGTGATGACAACAACCAAAAAAAAAAAAAAAAAAAAATTCACAAGAAAAGTACGAAAAATGGGTCAGTATCATTCAAAACCAAGATAAGTCGATATATTTGAGGCAACGAAAGGGTTGTTTCGACGTTCTATGCCCGAAATCGTTAATGCCCCATTTTAGGACAACGTTTTTTGTTCACCCAAAATCCCAACCAAATCTCTTCGGAAAGTGCATACCATATATAGCACTTTTTGTTTCCTTATTTGTATTTGCATATACTCGTTACTATTTCCATACTTATATTTTACACATTTATTGTATATGTATAGCTCCCATTATGTGTTGAATTTTTTTTTTTTCAGCAAAAAATTATTTTTGAATAAAGGAATATCAAATCATCCTTAATTCAGGCATAGTCAAAGCTTCCTAGGTCAACTATCACTATATATAAATAGGACTTTTTAACAATATTCCTACAGAGTTGTAGCACTTTTCACGATGTTAAAGAGAATAATATGAAGATGACACTACATTACAATGACACAACAAATCCTAATTATGAAGTGACAAATATATACTCCAAATAACAAGTCCAAAACAGCCCAAAAATGGGCCAAATGTTTTTTTTTTTGCTCCATGGACTATGCTTCACAAAATCCCATTTAAAAGTAAACGCTTCTAAGTTGGATCAAGTCACAAACCATATTAAACACAAACCAAGTTCCACATGACCCAAGAAGTATAAACTGATTTTTAACCTTATTATGTGGATGAATAAGTTGTATTTTTAGAGTTGCATGACGTATTAGAATACTATTTTTTTTTTTTTTTTTTGAGAAGGAATTTGGGATACTAATTGATTATGTTATTTAGAGATGGCTAAACATTTTGATCATATTGATGTCAAATTTTAACAAATTGCCAAAGAGTTTTGTAGCTCAATTAGCATTTTTTGGTATTCCTAATAAAGACATATAGAGTTCCAATCCTCCATCTTCCAATGCAACCATTGAATTATAAATTTTTTTTTTACAAATTGATTAAATTTCTCATAGATAATGAGAAAACTTAATAGATGCTCTAAGGACATTAGTTTAAGAAGTATTTTTAAAAACTTTTTTATGGAAAGGAAAAAAAATAATTGATTGTTTGGGCAGTTTTTTTATTTTATTTTATTTTATATTTTTCATAAAAATTGTATTAATTTTTTTTAAAATAGTCTATTAATAAATATTCTAAGACATCGGTTAGTCCATAAATTATTTAGCGTCGATGGATTATTATATGATTCGGTAATGACTTACTTAACTAAGGCCTAAGAGTGCCCTTAGCAAGGAGCAATACTTGGATAATATTGGAGCACCGTTACGGGCTCCCACAAAAAAAGTGAGCTCCATAATGAATTTCATGTGCAGAGCCCACCCATTTTATGAGAGCACAGAGCATTACTGTTGGACTATCTACGTACTTTTCCTAAAAAGCAATAACTTGTCTTCTTCAACTCTAGCCCCTGCTGTCAATGCAGAATTGGCTGCAATTTATAAGGCATTTCCTGCATTCAATTTGCCTGGGTGGTTTCACACAACTACAACAGCCCCAAATTTAATGCAGGACTAAAAAGCTGCTATTGCTTTCAAAGAGCATATTTCAGTACTTGCCAAATTTCATTACTAGAACCCGTTAGAGATTTCAGTAGTTGAGAAGTAAATACCTCAGTACAAAAGGCTAAATACGTTGAGATGTAGCCTATTGGGGGCACTCCATGCTTTTTGCAGCTAAATCAAGCTCCTATTTAGAATTTAGATCTTGTCTGTCCAAATCCCAAGAGCCCATTTTCTGCTTCTGCTTTTGATAAAGATATCCAACTACTTAAGTAGATCTACCACTCAAGATTTTATATTATGTACCTCCAAAAATTGTTAATGTTAGTCTTAATTTATACATTGAACACGTAGAAACCTAAAATATTAAAATTGAAAAAACTTGACGTGAAAATTTTCTTCTTTCTGGTCCACAACCTTGTGGAAAATAGACCATCTTGACCATTAAGCCATGATTTTGATTGTCTACACTCCAACCTCAATCTTACACGTCTCTTGGATTTTATATAGAATTAAATCTTAAAAAAGATAATAATAAAAAAAGAGAGTTGCCTACGTCTTTTTCACTATATATATATATATAAAAGAAAAATATTAATAAATATTCTAAAAGTATTTATTAGTGGACCATTTTAAAAAAAATTTAATAAGAAAAAAAAATTAATATTTTAATAAATTTTTTTATTTTTTATAAAAATAGTATCAAAATTTTCATAAAATAATTTGTTAACTTTTTTTTTTTTTTTTTTTTTTTAAATACCGACTAACGTGACTTAAAAAAAAAAACCTTAAAAAGTGTTCATTATCCAACTAACCCCATAAAAGAAAAATTTCAGATACAAGTTGATTCTTTTTACAAGTTGATTCTACTGTTTGCATCTATGGCCACCCAAGGCTGGTTGGGCTTCTTTAAATGCTTCCAAAATAAGTAGGTCAATTAATAAAGCCTTTAATTTCTTGGAAGAGAGCCAGTACTACGCACCAATTAATAAAGTCTGCTTCAACTTTTCATAAAAAGAGTCCCAGCTCCCAACCACTCCTTGACTTTTCTGCTCCCTTGAAACTATCGCAGCCCCAAACAAGTCCTCATGCAAAGTGTAAACTTTCTGAAACAAATGGTAGTCGGCTTCAACTTTTTATAAAGTGTTCCAACTAATCCCACTAATTGGAACCACATCTTGGGTTAATTACTTAATTCACATTGTAGAAAGAAGTCTTTTAACAACATTGAAATATGAGTACTGATTATCATTGCTGGAAGCTTCCAGCTGCTACAAGTCGTCTTATAAGTGCGACAACCAACATATTTATTATATGTTACCAAGCTTCATGTTAATTTTCCATGACCACTGCTAATAGATAAGGTGAGTGCGTTTTGGGATTTACATTAAAAAGGTTTTTTTTTTTTTTTTTTTTTTTTTTTTTTTTTTCCTTCTTTTTTTTGCCTCAGTTTTTTATATAAATAATTTAAAAGCCCGGTTAATGTATACCCTTGTAGCATACATTAACAAATCCATTTTAAAAAATAAAATTGCGAGAATTGAAAAAATTGTCAAAACTTTTTCCATTCTCGATAAGACTTTTTAAAGAAAATGTATACTATTATGTGCCCTTAGGGCATACGTTAATAAAATTCATAATTTAATTCTTAAGTTCTTAAAAATAAATTAACTTTTAATTTTTTTAACAAATTTAATATAAAAGTTTTTAAAAAAACTATACTGTGTGATAAATACTATTCATATAAGCTACCGAAAAAATTGCAAAAAGGGAAACAATTTTAGGCATTTTCTAGCAAACAAGATTGTGGAATGTACTTCACTCTTTAACTTGTGTGAGACCAATTGATTGACCACTCCGAATTTCAGTCCAGAGTACTCCTTAGACTTTTATGAAAACCACTTGTTATACATTTAACTAAAGGAAAATAAGAGAATGGTATATTTTGGGTTAGTGACAAAAGGCACTCATCTGGGCCAAACCATATACACTGGAAATACAATACAGGGGACAATGTGGTTCTGTTTATGCCTCTGCGCCAAACTTCAATTCATTTTGGACAAACATTGAATCAGGTCTAAACAAGCTCCACCCGGAGAATCATGAAAAGCATTGGTCCATTTGTTGTTAAATAAGGCATTTTACAACAATGCACAAATAATTAAACATCATTAAGTTAAACACATTCAGGGGAAAAAAAGTGACATCAATATTGGACTATAGTTTACAAAATGATAGTAAGAAACAATACTCTGGATAGGTGATGCATGATCACACACCTATGTAAACAATCATTATCGAGGGTCTAGTAATGTAATGGTTATTTCGTTGGTTGAAGACGATTCATTCTTACTTGATGAGGAATTTGCATCATGTGGCCCCTTATCTATGAAGAAACCAGGTTCTTTGGGCTGCGGCAATACACTTTCACTACCCAACATTAAAAGAACAGTTGACAAGCTCGGCCTATCGTCGGCACGCTGTTGCACACATAGGAGACTAACATGGATACAGCGCAACACTTCTGAGAGGTTGTTTGAGTCGGTCAAGCAAGCATCCATCAGCTCCAAAGGCCTGCCTTCTTTCCATAGTCTCCATGCCTAAAAATATTGAAAGTTACTTATCATTAATTGGTTTAAGTGTTTAACCTATTCTGAAAATAAGTACTAACTCTTAAATACTTACATGTCCTATAAGGTTCCCTTTTTGGTCTTGGTGATACAGCCCTCTAGATTTCTTTCCACTTACTATCTCCATCAACAAGATTCCAAAGCTAAAAACGTCAGATTTTGTTGAGTAGAGTCCATCAAATGCATACTCTGGTGCCATATAGCCACTGCATTGCACCATGAATTAGGAAAAATAACTACATTAATGAAATTATAGATTTATACATATATATAGCATATCAATAGTACTTACTAAGTCCCAACCACTCTATTTGTGTTTCCTTCTGTCTGATCTCTTCCAAATATTCTAGCCATGCCAAAATCTGATATTTTGGGATTCATCTCACTATCAAGTAAAATGTTACTTGCCTTGAGATCTCTATGTACAATCCTCAATCTAGAATCTTGGTGGAGATAGAGAAGCCCCCTTGCAATCCCACATATGATTTGGAAGCGCTTGGACCAATCCACAGCTTTACCTTTTGTTTCATCTAGCAAGTTTCTCGTTCAAGTTAATATAAAATTCTCAAATTCTTAACCAGTCAACTGGAAATTTTATATATTCAATGGAAAATTGATAACAGAATTACACATGCCATTCCCTACTAAATACAATAGGTTCAGAGGGATCCATACCAAAAATGAAAAAGTCCAGGCTCTTATTTGGCATGTATTCATACACCAGCATCTTCTCTTCTCCCTCAATGCAACAACCAAGAAGCTTAACAAGATTTCGATGCTGAAGTTTTGCAATCAGTATAACTTCATTTTTGAATTCGTTCAGTCCTTGTCCCGAGCTCCTAGAAAGCCTCTTCACTGCAATTTCTTGTCCATCTATTACACCCTGAAAGTTTACATTTGCAAATCCATCTAAAAAGACTGAATAAAATGAGTAGTATTTCTTTGCTATTTACTTTTCCAACACATTGCAAATTTACCTTGTATACTGGTCCAAAACCACCTTCTCCAAGTTTGTTGTTAAGTGAGAAGTCATCAGTGGCTCTAGAAATTGTGGACAGGTCGAACATTGGAAGCTCCATATCTTCTTCTTTACCCCTGCTGCTATGACCAGTTGTTCTACTTCTCTCCATTTTCTCTGATAAGGGAGAATTAAAAAAAAAAAAAAAAAAAAAAATCACAATGACCTTAACTCAAGGATAAAACATGTGAAGAGAAGCACATTATGATATACATTTAGATTAATTAGTAGATCACTATCTTTATAAGAAACTTACCTTTTAAGTTTTTCCTGATTCTCAAAATCAAATAGCTAGCTAAGAGCATTCCAGAAGCTATCACAACGGAACACACAACTAGCACTGTTATCTTCTTCTTATGACCATCTTCCATACCTTGATATTAGATTTAGAAGTGACAAAACAAATTCAGTCAAAAGGATAAACAGAACTAAAAAATATTTTAAATTCTTCAAAAAAAAAAAAAAAAAACATTTTGAAAGACAATTAAAAACACTTATTGAAGATCTTCTTTCACAAAATAAAACTCATACCTACTTCTGAAGGGTGCATTCGAATGTATAGATCCTGTCCACCAGCTGGAAACTGTTTAATATCTACTAAATCACCAAACCAAATGGCGCAGCCAGTACCTTCTTTGATATCTGAGTTTGTATAAGCCATACAAGAACAGTTATTCAAGCATTCTGCCCTGCATTCCTTGAGATTCATACTTGTGTTCACCCATGAGTGTGTGGTATCCGGGAGTTTCAATCCAGAAAATGTAAGAAACCCATGTGTACTTTTATCCTCACAGCTTAATGGTTTACTGCGTACACATCCTTGGGTCCAATCCATTGAATCCCATCCTTTTTCTGACTTGGGTTTGAATCCCTTCAAACATTGACAGACCGGGGAGTCAGTAACAAGACACCTTGCATAAACCCCACAAAGGGCATAGGTATCACAGCGGTCTATAGGCAGAGATGCATAAAGCTTCCAACTTTGTTCTGTCCATGTGAAGCGTTGAAACAAAGAGTTAGTTTGGTTGGGAAGTGCTCTTGAAAGGAGTGCCTGTTTGAGGGTATACGTGAAGTAGACCTCATCTTGATTGAACACAAATTCGAAGGCAAACACTGGATTTGACTTTAGTCCAGGTGAACCACTGAAGCCATAGCCATTCCAAGGCCCAGTACGGAAGTATATTGTTGGGCCCTGCCACAAATAAGCTTCTGGGTAGTTATGAAGTGTCATCTCAAAGATAAAGTTTCCAGGAGATGGGTCATCCCAGTTCTTCCATGCAATTAAGCGCCTGTTGAGACCTCTCTTTAAATCCCAACCATGTTTCATTCCTGCTAAAATTGTATCAGATGGGTAGTCAAAGCTTTGCCACAAATAGTCTCCTGAATTGCCATCTGTTACCACAAGATTCCCTGTATCCAAGAGTTGTAACAATGGACTCTGAGCTTCTTTTAAAGTGCTTGATGACCAAACAACCGAATCATTGTGAATGAGGTTAAGATTTCCAGTGCTGTTTATCATCAAAATCCCGGATGAATCGTTGATTGGGCTAACTCTGTTTGCAACCCAAACAACAGTTTGAATTGGGATGCTCTTGTACCAAATTCCCAAGTAACGATTCTTGGAACTTCCAGGACTGAAGAAACCCAGTTCAAATTTTCCTTCTCTGGACACTATGGAGTTACCATCGCTTAAAGGTTGGGATGGAGTTATGCTGTCTACACCATAGCAGATTTTAAACAAGAAACAGAGTAAATTTGCAACGACAAGAATAGAAGAAAGAAGGCCCATTGATTCCTACTTCTGGACCTCTATGGTTCCTATATACAAGTTCAAGACAGGCCTCTAATAATCAAGGACCATTAGAAAGGCATAAACCCTGAACGACACGCCAGTTGACTTGGACGCATGTCTTCCGGAAAAGAAGGCACAACTCTTCGTGTTACAAAATGAAGGAACCTACTTTAAAAGTGACACACGAGTTGAAATTTTCTTATTTCAAGCAAAGAAAAGAACAAGGATATATATATATATATATATATATTGACATGATACCACATTTTTCATTATTTATTTATATATATAAACACCATACTCTATTAAGATAAGTATGTAATATATTGGAAAAAAAAAAGTATGCAACAATGAGTTGTTTAGCATGGAACTGTCGCGGGTTTGGGAACCTGTGTACAGTGAGAGAGCTCGTGGAAATCATACGGGCAAAAGATCCCTAGCCGAGACACTTACAGATGATGCAAGGCTAGAATTTGTTCAAAGGAGTATTGGGTTTGATCATAGATGGGTTGTTCCAAGAGTGGGTAGAGGTGGAGGATTAGTTCTTTATTGGAAAGCTTCGATTAATTTAAAAGTGGAAGGTGCTGACAGATACTACATTGATGCAGTGATTGATAAAGATAAAGAGAATGAGTGGAGATTAACGGGTTTTTATGGTGAACCGGAGACAGCGAGACGTCAGGAAGCATGGAATAAGCTTAGGGCTTTGAACTCAAGACCTGAAAAGCCATGGCTTTGTTACGGGGACTTTAATGAAATTATCCGACAAGAGGAGAAAATTGGGGGTGCTAGAAGGCCGTATAATCAAATGCAGCAATTTAGGGAGGTGATTGATGAATGTGGGTTCATGGACTTGGGATTTGAGGGCTCCAATTACACTTGGAGCAAACACTTTGAAAATGGAGTTTCAATTTGGGAGAGGCTTGATAGATGTCTAGTCAATAATAGTTGGTTCATGAAATTTGGAGGTTCAAGGGTGTTCCATTTGTCTTGTAATTCATCGGATCATGTACCAATTCTTGTATCACTTTCGGGTGTGAATACACCTACCCGGAATTTTTTTTTTTTCGATTAGAACAGATGTGGCTCTCAAATTCAAGTTGTGAAGAAGTGGTAGTTTCGGCTTGGGGCAGTGGAAGTGAAATTGGTGTAGAGGGTGACATACTAAAAAAAGTAGAGAAGTGTGGGAAGTAATTGGGGCAATGGGAAAAAAATGTTTTTGGGAATGTGAGATTGGAATTGAATCATTTGAAAAAGGAGCTAGCTAAAGAAGAAAGGATAGCCATGGTTAGCGGCAACAATTGTAGGGTGACACAAATTAAAAAGGAGATTGAGGTATTGCAAGATAGGGAAGCTACGATGTGGGCTCAACGATCATGAATTCTATGAGTAAATGAGGGGGATAAAAATACCAAATATTTTCATAGTTGTGCCACAAAGAGATTTAGAAAAAATTCTATGAAAGGCATTAAGGATTTGAGGGGTGTGTGGAGAACTAGTCAGGTGGATATTGGGAAAGTTATGGTGAACTATTACAAATCTCTTTTCACATCAACGGATGGGAGTGTCTCCACAAGCATCTTAGATTGTGTGCCCACAGTTATTGATGAGGAGATGAATGAAAGTTTATGTAGAGAGTTTGAAGCAAGTGAAGTAGCTACTGCCCTCAAAGAAATGGCGCCCCTCAAGGCACCTGGTCTGGATGGCATGCCCCCACTCTTCTACCAACATTTTTGGAGCACGGTTAATCATGATGTCACTTCTTCCATCTTGTCATGGTTGAACTCAGGTACTATACCTAATCCCTTAAACCATACTTTTATCACTCTTGTTCCAAAAATAAACTCTCTTGAATATGCTCACCAATTCCACCCAATCAGCCTATGTAATGTCCTTTACAAAATTTATTCCAAGGTTCTTGCAAATTGCCTAAAAAAATTACTCCCTTCCATTATCACAGAACATCAATCAGCCTTCACAAAGGGTAGATTAATTTCTGATAATATTTTAGTGGCCTTTGAGACTTTGCATAGTTTACAAAACTATAAGGGGGGTAACTATGGTTATATGGCACTAAAACTGGACATGAGTAAGGCGTATGACCGGGTGGAGTGGTATTATTTAGAGGGGGTTATGAGGAAGATGGGATTTAGGGAGAGGTGGATAAATCTTGTTATGGGTTGTGTGAAAACAGTATCGTATTCGGTCTTGGTAAATGGAGAACCATGTGGGATGATTTTTCTACAAGGGGGATTAGGCAAGGGGACCCTCTATCCCCCTTCCTATTCCTTCTTTGTACAGAAGGGTTGAATGGTCTTATTAAAGAGGCGGAGTTGCAAGGTGATATCCATGGCTATTCTCTTTGTAGGAGGGGTCCAAAACTAACGCATTTGCTTTTTGCAGATGATAGTCTTATTTTTTGCAGGGCCACAATGGAGGAGTGTGATAATGTCTTGGAGATACTAAAACAGTATGAAGAAGCATCGGGTCAAAAAATGAATAGGAGCAAAACTTCCTTGTTCTTTAGTAAGACTACTCCGGAGGTGGTGAAGCATGGAATCAAGGTGGCCTTAGGTGTTCCAGAAATCTTGCACTATGAAAAATACCTTGGGTTGCCCTCTTTAGTTGGGAAGGGGAAAAAAGAAAGTTTTAACTACATCAAGGAAAAGGTTTGGCGGAAACTTCAAGGGTGGGAAGCAAAAATACTCTCACAAGCAGGGAGGGTAGTGCTCTTAAAGGCGATCATACAAGCCATCCCCACTTATACTATGGGATGCTTCAAATTGCGGTGAGTTTGTGCACTAAAATTGAGGCTCTAATCAGAAGATTTTGGTGGGGACAAAGGGGTGATCGTAGGAAAATCCATTGGGTTAAATGGGAAGAGATGACAAAATCTAAGACTATTGGAGGTATGGGCTTTCAAGACCTTGCTATGTTCAATGATTCCGTTCTAGCAAAGCAAGCATGGCGACTCTTGAATAATAAAACCTCATTATTTTATAAAGTGTTTAAAGCTCGTTTCTTTCCCAATTCTTCACTTTTGGAGGCTGCCGACACAAGGATGGGGTCTTATGCATGGAAGAGTATACTTAGAGAAAGAGATATCATTCAAAGAGGTGCCTTGTGGAGGATAGGAAGTGGAGAAAAAATAAATATTTGGCAGCATTGCTGGCTGCCAAGAAAACACCCACCGGTTCAGCCCATTTGCCCTATGGAGAGTTTTGAAAATCATAACGTCGACTCACTTATAGACCCAAGCACAAGAAGTTGGAATGAACAGATGGTGGATGGATTATTTATGGAAGAGGATGCCAAGCTGATAAAGAAAATTCCATTTAGCCAACACGTGACAGAGGACTCCTTGTATTGGCCGTATACCACTTCAGGAAACTACACATGTAAGTCCGGCTATAGGTTCCTTAAAGAAGAAGAGGAGCTGCATTTGAATGCTCAAACCCCTCCAATCTATCATAAGCGTGTTTGGAAGGAAGTATGGCAGATGCAAGTCCCTCCAAAGATTAAAAACTTCCTATGGAGAGCTTGCCGTAATGTACTTCCAACTAAACAAGCTTTGATGCGAAGGAAAATTTTGGAGGACCCGATATGTGAAAGGTGTAAAAGGACAATAGAGGATTCAATGCATGCTCTATGGTCTTGTCCAGAGCTTGATGTTGTGTGGGCTGATCAGGAAGTATGGGGGTTTCAGAGGTGAAATTGATTTTACGTGTGTTAAAGAGCTGCTGTTATGGATGGTAGAGAAAGGAAAATCACTGGAGCTGTTCGCTTATATGGCCTGCACTATTTGGAATCAAAGAAACAAGGTGAGACTTAATCTTCAAGCTAATCCGCTGCACCAAGTTGCTGCACAGTCAGCAGCAATGTTGGCGCACTTTAGAGCAAGTACAGTAGCTTCAGGTATGCAGATCAGAAGCAACAGTACAGGAGGTAATAGATGGCAAGCTCCACAAGCGGGTTTTGTGAAAGTGAACTTTGATGGTGTGGTCTTTGGTGAGTTAAATAAGTCAGGTGTTGGAGTTGTGATAAGGGACAATAGTGGGGCTGTTCTAGCGTCATGTTCAGAGAAGTTATTACAGGCATATAAGGCAGAGGAGACAGAAACATTGGCTGCCTGGAAAGCCTTGATGTTCGCTTATGAGTTGGGGTTCCAAAGGATAATACTAGAAGGGGATGCTCTAGGTTTGATTCAAGCATTAAAGTCACAAGAGCAGAACCTAAGTCCATTGGGTTTGCTAGTGGAGGATGTGAAACTTTATTTGAATCATTTTCAAAGAGTGTTGTATTCTCATGTAAAGAGAAACGGCAACAGTGTAGCTCATAATCTGGCGAAACATGCTATATGCATACCAGATTTCCAAGTTTGGATGGAAGATGTTCCACCTTATATTGTTTCGTTTTTGTATTCAGATGTAACTCATTCTCATTAATAAAAATTCTTGATTTCTTTCTCAAAAAAAAAAAAAAAAAAAGGCTAGATTTAAATAAAAATTATATTACACTAATCATAAGGAGTTGTGAAAAAATTATATTTCTAATTAATCTTATTATTTTTGTGAGTTCTAATTAACTCAATTGGTAAAGTCTTTTATTATCCAATAAGATATTTGAAATTTGATTCTTATTTATACTAAAAATTAATTAATATCTTACGCTGAATGATAAAAAGTATTTACCATAGAGTAGATGTCATAGATTAAAATTATATAATACCTATAAAAAAAGTCTTAATATTTTTTATAAACCATTGTTTGTATCGTTTTATCGGAGAAGGTGGTGTCGGTAATATTACCCATATCAAATTATTGCAAAAATGTCAAAAGAATAATATTGGGAATACAAAAAATTTCACAAGTATATTCATCACTATTGATGTAGTAAATTGTGATTAAAATAAGCTTTCACATGGCTTTGCTACTAACATTACTTTATTAGCACCAAATTATAATATGTTATTTCAATAATTGCGAAAAAAGTTTGAAAAAAGTTGTATTTCTGCAGAATTGTTGTTACAAATGTTTTTCCGGAGCTGCTAATTGAAGTATTGAACATTAGTTAATCAAAATTTAATAATTCTAGAAAAGAGTAAGTGATTATAGTCCTAATGGTATCTAAATCTGATCACTCCCACAAAATTGCAACTTAAAAAATTGCAATGGATTTTCAATGACTATAATAACTTAACCCTTAGATTATGTTTAGATACTTGAATTTGGATTTGGATTTGAAAGTGTTGGATTTGAAATACCTTAATTCTAAATCCATAAATATTTAAGTACGTCATATGGATTTTTAAAATTCAATGGGTTTATAAGTTATTTCAAATGATAGGATTTTAAAGTTTAAAATCCTTGGTGGATTTGTCAAATACAAATTCTTGACCCTTTGTAAATTATCCAGACAAGGTATTTGGATTTTAATCACCCAAATTCTACCATCCAAACATAACATTAGGGTTTAGTGGGTGTGGTTGACTCTTGCCTAGGGCAAGGTTAACACAAAAATCAGATTGTACATTCTAGCAATTTCGCGATTATCCTTCTTGCTCATTCTAGATTCTCAGATGTAGCACAATTTTGCTACTATTCACAAAGGGATAAAATCAAAATTTAAAAATAATAAGAATAGCAATGTTGTTTAAACCATCTGATGAACATGAAATTTATTTTTAAATAAAATTAAGTGACATAAAGATCAAGCTGATTGGACCATCCAATCAAAAGATCAAATCAAATAAAGATCAACGGTTAATATGCATTCTAAGAGCATTCGCATAAGCTCTTTTATAAATGTTTAAAATACACATTTTGACCACTTTTACACATTTTGAACGAAAAAACACTCCACATCAGTCCTTGTAAAATCATGTAAACTTGTGAAAAATTATCAATGAGCTATAGTACCCGTGTAAATTTACACGGGCACTGTAGCTCGTGTATTTAATTTTTTAATAGTTTTTTCTCTCTCCTCTCTAACTGACTCTCATCTCCTACCTCTCTTTCCCAACCATTACAACATCCAGCGCGCCAAATCAACTGAAAATTAACCTAAACAAACCCACACACAAACACACCCACACACAAACAAACCCAAACGGATAGAGAGATCGGTGCTTATCGGAACGATCTGGGTCGCCGGAGCTCGTGGGTCGGCCGGTGAAGCGTGAAGTAAAGATCGGTGCTTGTAAAGCGTGGATTGGCCGGTGAAGAAAGGATCTGGGTCACTGGAGCTCGTGGGTAGGCCAGTGAAGCGTGGAGCGTGGATCAGTGCTTGTGGAGTGTGGATCGGTTGGTGAAGAAAGGTTCTGAGTCACCGGAGCTCGTGGGTAGGCTGGTGAAGCGTGGATCGTGGAACGATCTGGATCGGCCGGTGAGAGAAGGAAGAAAAGAGAGAAGGAATGAGAGAGAGAGAGAGAGAGAGAGAGAGAGAGAGAGAGAGAGAGAGAGAGAGAGAGAGAGAGAGAGAGAGAGGGCGCGTATATAGCTAGAATCAGGTGAGGGAAATAATAAAAAAAATTGTGTAGAATGAATATTTTATTGAAATATCTTGTAAAATAGATAAACTGATGTGGGTATTTTGTAAAAGTGATAGTGTAAAATAGAAAGATGAGGTTTTTTCATGTAAAATAGATGAAAATTTAGAAGAGCTGATGTGAATGCTCTAACATGTTAAGGAATAAACCATGTGATTATGTGTAGTTAATTTTGAATGTTTCTTAATTGATTAATTAGGATTAATTTCATGTCAAATTCCCCGATGTCGGAAAAAACCTGAAATTTTATTTTATTTATTTATTAATTTTGATATTTTTATGTAATTTTGATATTTTTAGGTTTAGGGTTATTATTTCCTTGATTTTGGGTGCATTTAATACTTTTTCAGTCAAGTTGGGGTCCTATTATGGTAGGGTATCAATTAGGATCTATTTTAGAATATGTTTTATTGTCAGTCAAATTTTATGAAGCCTTTAAATAGGCCTTAACCAGGACTTGAAATTGAAATTCATATTCTGGGTCCGTTTGGATAGAGCTTATTGTTGCTAAAAACTGATGATTGTTGCTGAAAACATTGTAGCAAATAATTGAAAAAACGGGTTTGTAAGTAATTAAACGTGGATACTGTAGCGGAGCTGAAATCACTGTAGCATATAAATACCAAAGTTCCAGCTCTTTTTCCCTTTCCTCATCTATTCACTCCTCACCGTACCCTAGCACGCCTGTGCCAAGAGATCTCCATGCCCACCAGAGAAATCTACAAGGAAGACCTACATCGGTCCGACACCGGCGAAGAGCTCAGGTGAGAAATCCATGAGGAAGACCCACATCTGTAGCCAATTGAACCCAAAAATGGAATTTTTTTTTTGAGAGCGAGACAGAGAGAGAGTGTGTGTGTGTGTGGACTGAGGATAATTTTTGCTTTTCTTTTGATGGGTTTCTTATATACAGCTTTTAGTTAAGTTTTGACGGTACTGATTTCTCGGCTAAACATGCACCTGGAATTTGGGTAATTCTCTGTGACTGTCATGTGAACGGGCGGACCCATGTTCACAGTTTGCCCTCCAAAGAGGTGCTTCTCCTCTCTTTTTATTTTTGCTGAATGCGATGCTCCTCCTTCCGACAAAGGGATGTGCCCACTTGTACATGTTTCTTTCCAATTTGCTTAATCGCTTTTCATATTTTATTTTTAAGTTTTTCTCGGACCACAAGATTACAACATAAAAAGTCAGTTTGATAAGACCGTCATTCAACATTTCACATTGTGATCGTCTTTAACTTATAGAAATTTATGATGGTTTTTTTTTTTTTAAATTTTTTTTTATTTTTTTTTAAAGTTTTGACTCAGTAAACATTGCAACAATAAGTTTCATGGTCCAATTTATTATATATGGTACCCCTGATCTGAAAGACACAACTCCTTCACTTTTCATTTCGGCTTTTGTGTTCTTTGGATTACAACTCTTTTAGAGAGAGAGAGAGAGAGGGAGAGAGAGAAATATATATATATATATATATGTTTGAAATTTCATCTGTAATCTTCATCCATTTTTGTGAAAAATTAACATTTTTGATTCGTTTTATGCTATGGTTTTGTTTGTAACTTGAGCTCTTTCAGTTGTTTTTTCACTCTTCCTCTTCCTCAGCTGAGAAAACAGAGCATTGGGGTTTTTGGATTGAGGATAGCGGCAATTTTGTTTAGTTTTCAATTTAAGCATCTGGGAAATTCAATTTGGGGGTTTTCTTTGCTGTTCAACAATTTTTGTGTAAAAAAAATTTTGGTTTACAGTTTTTTTTTTAAATAATTTTGGGGGTTAAGGAATTAAAGCTATAGCAGTATGATATAAGTGAGAGACCATACCCTTCAAACAAGGATGGGAGCTTATGCAGGAGGGGATCACAAAGCTGAAGAACATTCTAGAAGGGTTGCCCGAGCCCAAGTTCAACTGTAAGGAGTACATGATGCTCTACACCTATTGATTTCTATGCCATTTTGCTTTATTTGCTTTGTGTTTATGAATTGTGTGTTTTGAAGGATTTGAGTTTGATGGAAATGATTGTGATATTATTATTTTTTGCTTGATGTTATATGCATAGAACCATTTATAACATGATTACACAGAAGCCTCCTCATGATTATTCCCAATTGCTCTACAATAAGTACCGAGAAACATTTGAAGAGCACATAACTTCAACAGTGAGGAATTTGACATGTATTCTTGTTCATTTTGTTTGAAGTAGCTTGAATAAGTTGGCATAGCATGAAATATGAAATGTGTGATAAAACTACTTGCTATAGATGGTGTGTTTGGTTAAGTGGTCAAGTAACATATCAGATGGTAATAACCAGAGTAAGTAGTTAATATAATATTATTAATTAGGGTGTTATCATGGTCTATGAAGGTGTCAAAAAGAACTTCCTTAGGGTGTTAGCATTCAACTCTCAAAAACCTAAAATCCATATATGTGCTATATATGAGCAAATGGTTTGACTAGACAAGTGTTTGATATGATCGTGCATGTTGTTGGTGGCCCCACAAAAGAGCAAGGAAGACTCCTATGTTGTCCTACCCATTGTTGAGTAAAGACTTTAAAGTGATGAGTTAACGCAACTATGCTTGTGTGTTGAGTAATTTCACACATGCACCCAATGATTTTTGAATCCAAGACCTCACACTCCACTCTTTTCTTTTTGGGGGGGAGGATATGCCATTTGAGATAGAACTCATTAATATTGTTGATTTTGTTGGAAGATGCTTGGTTGGTATGGTGGGTGCTTGAGGGAAATGCAAAAACGTTAGGAATAACCATAAAAGATGTTTTTTTTTAAAGGTTCTGTGACTGCTTCCACTTTAATAGAGAACCAGTCAAAGCATTTGTACCTCCATTTGCAATTTTAATACATGTGTACCTCCATGTGTACCTCCATTTGCAATTTTTAAAGGTTCAGTCTATTTCTTTGATTGCTGTAGTGTTTCTATTGAATACCGAATGCATTATAATATAGAAAAATTCTACCTTTGGTTTTTTTAAGGGTGTGAAAGTATTAGGTTTGTCACAGGTGTATGGAGATGGGAAGACTACCATGTATATTCATGAAAGGAAAGCCAGTCTAAGAGAATTCTATGGTAATTCGGTTCCAGAAGAAATTCTTTTTTTTTTTTTTACCTGTGAAGTTCTTGAAAATGCTTTTTTCCCCTTTCTCTATTTGTATTAATCTTTGAGAAGAAGTTATAAAGGTCAGTCAATCCATTTTTTTTTTACTGTTTTGGCTCTTCAAGAACAGGCGTGATATTTCCCTCTCTATTGCAATTTCAAAGAGGAATCACTGATATAGAAGACAGGAAACAGAGAGAAATTTGTGCTGCGGTTTGCAAACTAGCATTAATAGTGATATTAAAAATTTATATTCAAGTGGAAGATTTACAGTTTTGAAAGAGGTCGAAGCAGTTGATACAAGTGTAAAGAAATTGTATCCCATGATCCAAGCTTCTAGTTGGACCCTATTGAAGTGGAAGCATTCCAGAATTCCGTTTCAGATTTGGCAAGGAGAGCAGAGGGACTTTCACAGGGACTCGATCTTCTTACAAAGCAAGTTGATAGATTTTTTCATGTAGTTTTAACTGGGTGTGATGCTTTGCTATGCAAATTTATTTTACAAGTCATTGAAAATCTGTTTTGAGTGTTCAATAAATCTTTTAACACTAAAATATCATATGTTTTCTTAAGAGCAGTCTAGTATCAAAGTGATAATTAGGCTTAATTTTACTTGAGAAAATAAACATTCTATGGCAACAACAAAACACTCTTTTGTGTGAATTTGGATATGCCTACAATAATGTCCTGAAAGTTTCTAAGATACAGATTTAACACTTGAACCTTATACTTCACAACATAAACAAATCCACGAGTTAAAATGGTTGATGTATCAAGTTTTGTGAGCCCTCAGTTCTGCTTACCAACAATACAACAACAAATGCATTTACATATATTATCGAATGACAATTGAATCATCAGTTATGGTCCCCACAAAAATCAGTTATCGTCCACACATATTGATGTTGTGATATCAATACGAACTTGTTTCATCTCAGGTTCGTCCAAGATTGAGATTGCTGCTGCCACGGCATCGTAATGACCTCTCTCACTATGTCCAGATATGCCCCTTGTAGATCTGGAACATTCAATGTCATTGTTTATCTCATGTGCTCTAACGAAATTGTGAAGAACCATTGTAGCAACAATGATCAAGTTTTGAGTGCCTAACTCAAAGGATGGCATATTTCTCAAAATTTTCCATTCGTTCTTCCAAACTCCAAAAGTTCGTTCTATGACCGAACAGAATGATGAATGGGGATAATTAAATCTCTCCTCTGGACGATGTAGCACTTCAGAAGGCTGAAATTCTCCAATGTGGTACCTCTCTCCCTTATATGGTGCAAGGAACCCTTTCCTCATAGGGTATCCTGAATCAACCAGATAATACTTTCCTGCAAATGAACATGTTTATTACATTAGCATTTTCACTACAGTAATACAAACTTTAATACTATAATTAAACAGTATATTTACAAACCAGCTGGAGCTTTTGGGAAGTTGTAACTCTCATTATTGAGATAGCTTAAAAAAATCCTCGTGTCATGCGCTGACCCTTCCCATCCAACACATGCGAATGTGAACATCATGTCAAAGTCACATGCGCAGATGCAATTTGTCATGGTGGTCCCCTTCCTGCCATAGTACGGGAGTTGCTCATCAACTGGTACGATCACGGGGATGTGGACCCCATCAATCGCACCAATGCAACCCTAACCATTGCCACAAAAATACTAGTGAAATGAAATACGTGGTATGCCCATAAAGATAATTTGAATAAAATCAAGTCAAGATACCAAATTCACACCAAGTACCTTGAAATGTGGCCAATATCGATCTGAATGCTGAATATGTTCTGGCACATCCTGAAATGTACGATCAGCAGGCTTTATAATGTCCAGTGCCATAGCGGTGGCTAACAATTTAATTATTGTGCCCACATGTCGATGCACTATCTCACCCGAGTGCTGAAATCTTTCCTGCACCATTCTATTACCATGAGCATGAACAAGTACCATCAATGTCATTGCCAAAGACTCTTCCACGCAAACTCTTCTGGTACCATTATATCCATACTGGCGCAGTGTATTACACAATTGTCCAAACACATAGCTTGACATTCTAAAATTTCTTCGACATTTCTTCTCATTTCCAGTTAATATATACTGTACCCATTCTAAGCCTGTTTGTATATTCGTATGCAATGGTACTTTGGTCATATAGGTCTCCACGTAAACTAGACATGCACACCCGCCTAGATATGCTGCGAGTTCAAGGTCGTCACTCAGGTCGAACTCTGCGTCCCTACATATGATACCGACTTTAATTGCATGTACATATATTCATGTTTTAATTCAAAATATAGGCTAAAAACAAGTTGTTAAATTTTATTGAACATTTATTAGTAGTAGGCTCAAACTATGGCCGTACCAATAAATTAACAATCCTAAGCATATGCTTTCACGATTTCATCCAAGATTTCTCAAAATTGTAGATTCACATCTAGAGGGGAAAGTATAGAAACTCACTGGTGCTGGGAATCACATGAGTCGTTTAGCAAATCCATCCTTTTGTATACCTTGAGACTGCTTTACAGCTATTGAACAATGATCTACTAAATAATATCGAGCTTAAAATTCAGAGCCCCGAAATCTGTATACCAAAGATTAAAGTAAAATAAAAAATAGAGAGAGATTATAGTTTTATGTAACAATTTCAAAGTAATGTCTTAGCTTAAATTTGATGACTAAAAAAGAGAGAAAAATTTAGCAACATAAAGAAATAGGTGTTTATCCAATTTAGTTTCTTCCATATATCAGAAATTCAAAGTGACAAGTAGCTGTAATTTAACACTACGATTTTTCATTTGCCTAGTTTACCCTTAATTGAATTCACCCTTAGATTCATCTGCAGCAAACCAGTTTTTTTTCTGCAGAATTGCTTTTCTGCAGCTAAAAAAACTGGTTTGCTGCAGAAACGCAATTCTGCAAAAAAAAAAAACTGGTTTTCTGCAGAAAAGCAATTCTACAGCTAAAAAAACTGGTTTGCTGCATGCAGAAAAAAAAACTGGGTTGCTGCAGAAATGCAGTTCTGTAGAAAAAAAAACTGGTTTGCTGCATGCAGAAAAAAAAAACTGGTTTTCTGCAGAAAAGAAATTCTGCAGCTAAAAAAATTGGTTTGCTGCATGCAGAAAAAAAACTGGTTTGCTACAGAAACGCAGTTCTGCAGAAAAAAAAACTGGTTTGCTGCATGCAGAAAAAAAAACCTGGTTTGCTGCAGAAACGCAATTCTGCAAAAAAAAAAAAAAAAACTGGTTTTCTGCAGAAAAGCAATTCTGCAGCTAAAAAAACTGGTTTGTTGCATGCAGAAAAAAAAAACTGATTTGCTGCAGAAACGCAATTCTGCAGAAAAAAAAACTGGTTTTCTGCAGAAAAGCAATTCTGCGGCTAAAAAAACTGGTTTGCTGCAGAAAAGCAATTCTGCAGAAAAAAACTGCAGCAAACCAGTTTATACTTATTCCCCCAAGTTTCAAAAACTCAGTTATCGAAGGATCATATATCTGCAAATGGAGAAATTGCAATGAAACATTAAGTTAATTACCCCAACATAAAATTATCTTTTCACAGGATGACATATCAAACTGATTACCAAGTACATACATAGTGCATAATGAAAAAGAGACAAAAACTAGATAGCCTTTTCTTTTAGCCTTAAGATTACTTTTTTTAATAAATTTTGCCTTAAAAAGGTTAAAAATTAACTAACATACATGACTCAGAAATTTCAAGTTTTATCTAAAAGAAAAAAATGCACATTTACCAGTCCATTTGCCCATTTTTATTACTCAATATTAAAAGAACATTACCCCATGTTGGCCTAGAGAAACCAAGGGCCTAGGGTGTGACATCTATTGCAGTCCCAACCATTAACAATTTTGCATGAAGTGGCAATTCTCAAGAATGTAACCCACACTCGTTTTATTTGATAACCAAGTCAAATTATTACCGTGAGTTAACCACTCATCACATTGTTCACTGCTTGAAAGGATCAAGGGCTCAATCATTCACGCTTATCGTTTAAGATATTCAATTGGAGTTCTTGTTCATGATTCAAACATGCTAAACAGATTGTTTTCTATTAGTAATAGAAATTCATTTAAAAGGAGCAAAATAAAGTGGTATTCTAGTACACAGGATGTATACAAAAGAATAGCAAAGACAAAAAAAAAAATAATAATAATAATAATAAAAATAAAAGTAGAAGTAGAAAACTTAGCAACTAAACTCCATAAAAGTAGCCATGAAGAAAATATAGGAATTGGAAGTCAACTCTTATAGCGTCTTTAGAAAGAGAAATTTAAGATAGCTAGGTAACTCCTTTCCCTCAAAAGTACGGTGATTCACCACATGAGGCATGAAGGAGCTATAATCCAAACTTCCCCACTCCTAAGAGTGCTCAACTTCCCCTTCCAAGATTCCAATGTAGCTACTACTGAATTGGGCATTACTCAAGTGACACCAAACAAACAAAACAGTAGCAACTACCCAACATCAATTCACAGCTATAATTGCCCTGAATCTCTAATTACCTGTTGCCAATATTTTACTTAGCGTTTTAGTCCATGTGAAAAGAGGCTTACTATATCAACTCGCAACTCTGGGTGGGGTTCTAACTCTCCAAGGCTAACTCTATCAACTACAAGGCTTAGTAAATCAATCACTTGAACGCATTATGATGTTTTACACAAGGATTTAATATTTTATTGATTAAAAAGTAACAAAAAATTTAAGTTTCCCACACCTAATCATTGAGATACAAAAAGTTAGGTAGATTGTTCCTCCAAAAAAGAAAAAAAAAAGTTAGGTAGATTGATTGATTATAATCCTGTTTAGAGGCCATTTACTTGTTAATTACATGGGAAATACCACATTCTAAGTTGTTCCTCACTTTATAGAAACTCGAAGCAACCCACATAAACAACCAACAAAGAAGATTTTTTTTTTTTTTTTGGTTTATCATTGTTATAGCAATTGATGGAACAAAGCAACTCTTGAAGTCTAAAATGCTAATTGCATCATAGAGGTGCGATAAGCAAAAATCTAGCAAGTACCCAAGAAGTCAGCACATTGTTAGATGCTTAACCTTGCCTCCAATCCAATTGGTTGAAACCCTCATCCCCCTTTAAGTTAGCTACAAAGGCCAGTTGGTAAGAGCAAATTAGTAGTTCAATAACATATAAATTTTCTTTCCTCCTTTTTTTACAAAAGAATTCATAACTAAATAACTAGACTAAGAATCTTGATTGAGTAATATCATAGACTTCAAGGATTAATTATTTCCATTTGGTTACAATTTTTTACATGGGATACACAACTACCAAAATCGATAGTTTAGAAACAGATCAATTCATTTAGTTCAACCTTGAACAAATGCCATTTTCAGTCCATTTGACCCTCTAAAGTTTCTTAGAATTGAAGCAAATTAAACCAGTCCATTCAAATTTTTAATTTACCAGAGAGAACCAATTCAAATATCATCATCATATTTGTTCATTTCAAATAATCAAACTTTATAAGTTTTTTTTTTCCAAAGCCATTAATCTTATATTTTCATACTATAATTATAGATAAATTATTTTTGTGTTTTTTGTTGTGTTTTTTTGGTCAACGAACAAAAATAAAAAAACCAATCCACAGCAAAAACCTGCTACTCATACAGCAAAGGGACCATACCATTCCTAAATACAGAGCATGCCCTGTTCTAATACAAGTTGAATCAAAAATTCAAATTGCTACACATATTTCTTTTACAAAGAGAATCAGTAACTTCCTCACAAATAATTAGAGACTAATTACTTGTTCAATACTTTTAATTCATTCATTACGGTATCATTGGTTGAACTTGAATCAATTCTAGAAAACATGTTTCTGTCTAGCATTGACATAACTTTATATATATATATATATATATAAAAGAAAGTAGCACCCCAGTCTTTTGGCCAGTTTGTTAAACTCCTTGCCCATGCGACACGCTGGTCGCCTCAGACTGATATTGTGATGGATGAAATTTAGAACCTCTAGATTTAGAGCACATCCTTCAAGTCCATTGAGCCGACCACGTGGGCATAGGCCGTTTTAGTTGTACATAAATTGCCTAATCATCATCATCATCATCGTGTGTATATATATATATATAGTTGACACTTCAAATACACGTAAGTGGGCTGGTTTTCTCCAACGGAATAAGAAATGACAGCTATTGATCACCCAAGCATTATGCATATATCACAGACCATAAAAAATACAATAAAATAAATCTACCTATACATAATTTTTCACAAGTCAAATGTAATACCTAGAGCCATGTCTAGCACATATTTACACAATAGATTAACAGGATCCAAACAAACTTTAGAATTCCATTTTCCTATAAGGCTCCTCCTGTTTCTATTAGGATCATCTTCCAAGGGACAGAAGTACCTAATACGTCAGTCACCATTGCAATGAGTCTATCTTAAGGTGGGCAAGACATCTGTCTTGGCATGGGTTTAATGTGGCAGGTCTACCAACTAGGCCTGTTGATGTAAGAAAAAAAAATCCTTTAGACTTGGATAAGGTACAATTCATTTACAATGGTTGAATGAGGGGGAAAGAGAAAGGGGAGGGGGGGGGGGGGAGATAAAAACCAAGAAGCAGGTCCTGCATTCTATATCCTTGACATGGGAGGGCAGTGGTGAGAAATATTTTCCCCCTTTTTCCTCCTTTCTCTTGTTCATCTCCACATGCTTAGGACAAAAAAAGCATAAAGGATGGAGTAACATATAAATGAAAATTTTCCAATTTTAGAGCTTCTGTTTTTGCATATAGAAACTGACAACACTGTTATTATCTAGGAAACAATTCCAGCTTTGATATATGTGACCAATAGAAAATACAGCGCCACAAACCTAACAAAAAAATGTAAACATACATACATAGACTTGCAATATACCCACAAGCATGCATAAGTTCATGAGTCTATGTGGGCGGGTGATTGTGTGTGTGTGTGTGCACGCGCGTGTGTTTTGGGGGGGGGGGGGAGAGGGGGGGTGTGATACCTGAATGACACTATGAGCAGCAAACCTCTGTCTGCTACTATGAAAGCTGACATCTACTTTCTCCCATGACACACGAGATAGGCCTGTCACCAGTTCCTCTGCACATTTAAGTCCAATCAATGAGCTTGTAAGATTGTGAAGACATCAAAAGATACTAATAGAAAACAATTGAGAAAACAAAGCATGCTAGCAAATGATTACATAATAGCCATGAACTGGTTCTCCGACTATCTATGTGAATCTAATCACTAAAAATGCAATAAGATACAGGTAATCCGGCCCATAAATTGATGAAATTACAAAATTTTAATTCTTACATCTAGAATACATTAGGGAATGATCAGGGTTAATGCACTAGAACATACTTAGAGAAGCCATAAATTCTCTGAAGGAAATGAAGCTACAATATTTCAAGTGCTGAACTGATTTTTACAGCTTTTCCTTGCACAAAATGGAGGGGAAAAAAAGGATTTCTAAATTCTCAGAATGGATAAGAAAGCAAATGTTAGTGTACATAGTCTCAAATCTCTTGAGAGGATGTACTATATACATCCCATGTAATGATTCTGTTAGTCATAATAAGACATTCACTACTTTAAAAAAGAAGAAGTGTAAAACAGTGTTAGGTAAAAAAGATACCCAGTAACACACTATCCAAAAATGTAGACCCAGCTCAATCAACCACCCATCTAGCAGAGAGAGAGAGAGAGATCAACCATATTTTTAGTTGAAGAATTAGTCATAGCTGCTTCATTAGCAATACTAGCAAGCCTTTACTTATGATGCAGCCATTGAAAATTGATTTATTAAAAGTGATGCAGCTATTGAAAATTAACTTGTTATTACTTTGCAAATTCATCTACTTATCTTAGATTTTATTTTCTTTAGTCTTATAAACCAGTTTTTTTTTTTTTTTTTTTTTTTTTTTTTTTTTTTTTTTTTTTTGTTGCTGCAGAATTGCTTTTCTAAAGCAAACCAGTTTTTTTTTCTGCATGCAGCAAACCAGTTGTTTTAGCTGCAGAATTGCTTTTCTGTAGAAAACCGGTTTTTTTTAAACCAGAATTGCTTTTCTGCATGCAGCAACCCAGTTTTTTTAGCTGCAAAATTGCTTTTTTCTGCAGCAAACCAGTTTTGTTTTTCCTGCAGAATTTCTAGTCTGCAAACCAGTTTCTTGCTGTGGCAAAGTTTGGTTTTTTTAGGATTGTTATATATATATATATATTTTGCATAAAAACTGAGATATTTATTGAAAAGAAACACAGAACACATAAACAGAGTTTTAAAACAAAACGGAGCAGCCACATAGGATTGAACAAAAAATGAAACTGACACTACAACTACAAGACAGAACAAAAAGACTCAGAACTAAAAACACCATCATAAACAAAAAGACTCAGAACAACTACAACTACAGGACAGAACAAAAAGACTCAGCAACTGACACTTCTTCTTTCCAATCATAAACAACCATCATCAAATTTTTCCACAAATAACAGTGCATAACCATCAAAAACATAAAAAAGTAAGATAAAAGAAGCATTGGACAAACATATATAAATATAGCTCAAACACATAGGAGTGATGAGCATTGTCTTACATACACACCCATAACAAGCATTAGTTTCCTCCAAAAAAAAAAATAATAGTGCAACAGGTACAACACTGACAGTTCGATTACTACACCAAGCCTACACAACCCTATGGAGACAATCTATTGTTCCTTCACTACATCATTGATATTCAGGGTGCCTTTGGTACTCTTTTTCTAGCCACTTCAACTGGACGTTCTTGTCATCGGAAAGTGTTTCAAACATGGGCCTACTCTTCTCTTTTTCCATGAAGTAGATGGTGCTGAACATATGAAGGTAATGACCCGAGTACACCCCGGGAAGACTTAACACCAGGTCTAGAATAGCTTTAACTTGAGCAGTTATTGTGGGAGCAGATGGTGTACGGGTACTTAGACTAGATCTTTCAACAAGAACATTTGAGATGTTCTTCAAAGAGTCGGACATCTCTTGCGCAGCTGAACGCTTTTTTTTTTGGTTAATTGGAAATTGGCTTGAAAATGTGGACATTAGTTGCCAAGCCTTTCCCCTTATTCACTGCCGGTCCTGCCCTCGACGATGATGGACCTTAAACCTCCATTGCGTCAACATTCACTTCGGGTTCACATTGGGGTTCAACAAATTCTATGCTATTATCGGAGTCCCCAGACCCTTCGTTGGTTTCCGTTGGTATTGGAGCACTCGGGCAGAATGCATTTTTTCCCGTTGCAACTGTGCCTCCAAACATGATGTTTAGGAGGTCACGATTCGGTAAACCATACAGTTTAAAGGTTTTTGCATTAGGACATGCCTACATGTGGACAACCAGTAGTTAGAACACAAGAATATTAGTTTTAGCCAGTAAATTTTTTCACAATTATGTATTGATTAGAACTAACCGCAATCTTTCGGTTCCACCACTCATCAGGTGCGTTAAACATCCCACTTCCAGCATCATAACCCAACCCAGTCTCATTGTCCATACACTTGTTATAAATCTTCCACCTTTTTTTTTTTAGATTATCCCATTTGTTTTTAATCTGTGGAAAAGTCACCACTTTTTCCATCTCACCCAACTGCCGAATCACTTCTTTAACCCCAATTTTGGACAAATATCCGGTGGCCCTCCTTTGGCCCTTCATGACTTCAGCAGCACAAAACTAACAAAAAGCTTCTAGCTCCCTAGGGTCTTTCCAGTCAGCTCTTTCCTCTTTATCACCACCGTCCATCAATTTCTTCTGCTTCACCATTTTTTCTACAACTTCCTTCTACACTCATTGAGGCATTTCAACAAACAGTTCGAGTGCATGCCAATAATCAGTTAGACATGCCCACATGACAAATGCAAAGTAAACTCACATATATCCAAATACAACAGAGAACCGATGGTATTACACGAAGGATCAAGAAATCTACACACTAGTGTCATGCAAAACACAACAGAGAACCACACACAGACATTGAACACAAAAAACCACAGATTGATGAAGCCTCATGGAAAAGCACATATCAAAGAGCATGAGAAGTTAGACACAACTTACCTGTGAATGCAGACACCCACAGTGGCGGCAACGATGTCCCAAGCAGAGAGAAGGTGAGCTCGAGCGTTTGTTGAACGGAGGGGATCTTTTCTGTAAATACCGCGTAATGGGTCTGTTTTCATCAGCTGGTGTGGGTCTGCTTTCATCAGCTGGTGTGCTCTGTTTTGATAGCTTTGTGGTTGGTGGGTAGGTGCAAGACATTGAAGAGGATTCGGACAGAGCATTGAAGGGGATTGAAGGCATTCTACCATGGTAGTTGAGAGAAAAAGCAGAAAGCTCGAGGAGAATGGGAAATAGCTGTTGAGAGGCAACGCACCATTTTGATCAGAGGTGATTCTCCCAGCTTCTGCGATGTACAAGGGTTCCAACTAGCTTATGTTGGTTGTGATTTCTAACTAGCTTATGTTGGTTGTAATTCCGTGCCAAATATGATTATAATTTCTTCAATCATTTCCCTGTATGTATGTGGGTTTATTTGTAAGGGATGAGTGTGAGAGATCGGTGAAGAATCAAGCTTCAAAAGATGAATTAGTGCAATTCGCGACTAGCTCACGAGAAGCTCGCAAGAAGCAACCAGTGAAAAGGCCATGTGTGAAGCACATGACTGGAAACTGAAGAATCATGCTAGGCTGTCAAGTTCACAAGTGTTTCATGAGAAGGACCATCCTGCAAAGTACCCACAAAACATTCTGTTTGGCAAAAAGTTAAGTTGCTTTACCTAATTCTTTACCCATACTGTAAGTACCCTCATTACCCACTAATTGTAAGAAGTGTTTTTCAGAGAGAAAACCCTATCAAATACACTTGAGAGTTAGCTTGTAATACCCACAATCATCTACACATTTTCTTGTGGTTATCCTTAACTCCTACCTCTCCATCTCTACATCCTTGAAAGGTTCATAGCCCAAACACTTAACACACCAGATCTGAGTGTTAAGTGAGGTTTTGGTGTTGTTGGGAAGTATTGGAAGGAGCCATTTAGTGGCGGATGCAATCGGGTTGAATTGCAGGATTCGGAAAGTTGGAGAAGACAAGACTTCGAGAAGTCCATTGGTAGCAGGAGCTTGGAGGGCTCAAGTACATGGGATAGATTAGGCTTGGAGGGTCTTTTGTTATTCGTATATTCCAACTTTATTCTCTAATGGATCGATTTCAACTTGGAGGGTCGTGGAGAGGTTTTTCGCCGAGTTCTTCGGTTTCCTCTTCAATAATGCATCTTGGTGTTATCTTGTGTTTGCATCTCTCTTCCCTACTCTTTAAGCTTTCATTTTATTGTCAATTGTGGATGGATATGGCTTAAAGTAATGGTATCGGTTCATTGTGCAAATTTATTCTTGTTCTGCACTTTGATTAAGTAAGAGTAAAAGCAATCTAGCCTTAATTTTTAATTAGGTGTCTGAACAAGCTCTCTTGTTTTCACACAAATTCGAGCTTTCACAACTATTGATAATAGACATGAATATTCCTAAAAATATGATTATATTCCAAAAGTCATTATCGAACCACAAACTCAAGATTATCACCCAAGGAATTATTTAAATTTTACTCCAGTCCAAGCATTAAGAGAAGAAGTATATTTGGGGGTTGACAAGATGAAGCCAATATTTAAATAAAATATTAAAGAGATTGAAGATTAGGTTTTGTCATCACAAGTTTAACAATTGTGTGTAAAAGAAAATAATTTTCTTGAATATGATCTTGAAGCCAATGAGGAAATTCATAAGATAAAACCCTAGATTTTGATTCTTTGATTTTTTTTCCCTCCCTAAAAAGGAGAGATAAAATTAGAAATCATAAGATAGGATCATTAAGATAATGTTTTGATCATTAGTGTCTTTAAAATTACTTTAAAATTCATAACTATCTTTTAAAAACTAAAGAAATGAAACAAAACCCACCAAAAAATAGAGTTGGGGCTAAAATGTGCCCAGGACACCGGTGCAATCTGCACCTTGTCTTAATAAACATGAGTTCAATTAACACATCTCCTAATTCTAGCCAAATCTGAGTTTTAGATTATTTTATCAGCTCGACGTCAAATTCAAACGTTTCTGAGGAAAAAAATGAATCCATAACACATGGAGGGAAATAGTGGAATAAAAATTCAGCCATCTACTCCATTTCCCCTCTAAAAATAACACACCCCACTATCAAATAAAATTATTAAAATTTTGGACTCCAGAGAGTATAATTTCTATATCCATAGAGTTATTAAATATTGAAAGTAGAGAGGTTCTGTAGAAATTTTGAGAGAAACACCTTGAAGGAGACATTAAAGGTATTTTGGTTGCTTTTGCAACATTACCCCACTTAAGTCATAAACAAATTTACTTACTCTCATATATATACACACACACACACACATACACATCAAAATTTTCAACAACATCACATCTAGCAAACTATAACACAACCTATGATGTTACACAAGCACTCGCAAGCACAACTCCCTCTAAAAGTCAGGCAGAAGATTCGGGAATAAAAAGGACGAGCAAATAAGTGATGTGGTGGAAGCCTAAAGAAATTGCACATGATGCTCTTTTGATGGAGTAGAAACTAAATTGTTAGTTTCTGGGTAGTAAATCGACCAGAGAAAACAATAGACAAAAGTCTGAATTTTAATTGATAATTAACTATGAAAAACATTTACAGACTTAGGGTCCTATTTAAGGACTCCATAAAACTTGACGGACAAGAAAATATATTCTAAAATAACTCCTAATTGATACCTAATCATAACAAGAACCAAATTTAACCAAAAAAGTATTAAAGGCACCTAAAAACAAGGAAATAAATGCCCTAAACCTAAAATAACGAATTTTATATAAAAAAAATACCGAAATTAAATAATTACAAAAATCAAACAGCAAATTATATCCTGCATCAGATCCTTTCACTTGAAAAAAAACTCGTCCTCAAGTTGATAGTTGAAATATAAAATCTTCCACCTCCAAATAAACAAATACTTCGAATGCTTTAATAACTTGATTTGGTTCTGAATCTTGAATTCTTCATAAAATGTAGCATAAAATTCCTTCTCATCTACCTTCAATTTATTTGCAACATCAATCAACAAAGGGTTGATAATAAAATTAAAATTTTCTACTCTAAGAAAATCAACATATTGTGTAGTCATCTTCAACAAATCAACCAAAACCTAGGGATTGTGGGTAATGGACTCATCCTCATAGTTAACCTTAATTGGATTTCCACAATATTCTCAATAATTATTGTAGGGACGAGGATCCCACATTTAATTTAGATGGGCAGTTAAGGTTATTTTTGAGGATGCATCTCGGACCTCGGGGACAAGCACTAGTTTTATGGGGTGCATAAAGTTAAAACATCAAAAAGGAAGGAAAGCAGACTTGGCATGGAATACGAGAAGGATGAAGAAAGAAGGGTATAGAAGCCATCCCCTTCGCATTAAATACGAGAAAACCACTCCTCTGACCGCATTAATGAAGAAATGACCATGAATAGTGGTGGTACA
The DNA here is from genome assembly GCA_023621385.1 of Quercus gilva. NCBI lineage: Eukaryota > Viridiplantae > Streptophyta > Magnoliopsida > Fagales > Fagaceae > Quercus > Quercus gilva. Next base: position 17,076,668 of record CM042480.1, read on the forward strand.
GTTAAGATTATTGGGTAAAGCTTGCTAGTAAGTTTTGGATGGAACAAAAGTTCTAGTAATACAATCTCAGCCCTCCAAGTGTAAGATTCAGATGAGTTGTGGTTGGATATAAAAGTAAAAGGAAGATCCAGATGCAAGGGGATGAGAAAAAAAAGGAAGAAAACCACTTTGTAACCAAGAAATTGAACATTTGTATAAGTCAGAGAGACATATATATATATATATATATAAGAATAGACCATCCTTGGACTTGACCGAGGAGTGTTTTTCTTTTCAACTTGCTTGTCTTAGTCATTCCAACGCTAACTAACCTATTGTGATTTACATTTAACTCATTGAACGTTCAGTAACCAACCCACTCCCTAACAAATCTATTACCGTGGGCTTATTGGGCCATTGTCCAAATCTTTTGGGCCATGGATCAAACCGTGCCCATACAATTATCATCTCTTGATTTCTGTTAATTGGATCTTCCACAATCAACTCAACCTTCTTTTCTTTGACATTTTCATCAAAATTTTGAGAAGTAGTATCTTTAAGTTTCAATTCAACAACTTGTTGCAAGTCGTGATATTTTTTTACCACTTCAAAATTTTCTTTAGAAATTGGCTATTTCTTCTCAACCCTCGAACCCTTTCCTTACTTGACACATGGGCTTGGCTGTGATAATTTTGGTTTTATGGTTGATTTTTCATGTTATGAACATATTTCTTTTCATATGAATATATAGATTTATAATCAACACTTGTATAATTTAGTATATCATAATAGTCATTAGGAAACCATAAATCAATTAATACATTTTTCATTCTTTGCCACCATTTCTCAACTTCATCATCCAATTTATTAGATGCAAGCTGTACTCTTTCTTCATCACAAATCTTCCAAAAATTAAAATACTCTTCCAAATCAAGAAGCCAGTGAATAAAATCCAACTTACACATATCTCCCTCAAAGAATGGAATTTTCTTGTAGTTAGGAGTGTGTCTTTGAATATATTGAACATTATTTTTGTGAGATGATTTCCTAGCAAGAAGAGTAGCAATCTTTTGCTTGATTTCGCCTATAATTTGCTGACTCTTTTCAAGAAATTGTTGATTCCCATCATGAGCCTCTTTATGAAACTTAAGGAACTCGACCCTAGTGAGGACTGTGTTGTCGACGTCGTTGCTACTGTCATTTTTGTGGTGGTCATCATCTCATCAGTTAGCCATCAGACCAGGGTAAGTCAAGGCTCTAATACCACTTGATGTCATGGAAGCCTGAAGAAAGCACACACAATACTCTCTTGATAGAACAAAAACTAAATTGTTAGTTTCTGAGTAGTAAACCTCGAATCAATGAGGGGTTCCTTGAATCCACATTGTGATAGGTCTGGAATCCACCAGATAAAACAATAGATAAAAGTTTGAATTTTTTATTGATAATCAACTATGAAAAATGCTTACAGACTTAGGAACCTATTTAAGGGCTCCATAAAACTTGATAGACAAGGAAATATATTCTAAACTAACTTCTAATTGATACCTAACCATACCTAACCATTACAAAAATTAAACAACAAGTTCTATCCTACATCGATAAGGAGTCAATTCTACATTCAGTTTCACCATCAAGGCATTTAAAGGAGGATGTGAATGCAAGTATAAGAATCACAACTATTGAATATATATATATATGGGTTCGGTTCAAGTTACACCTAGTGTACTTTAAGTAATGTTACACTATCTAATAATATTTTATTGGATTAATATTTCAAAAATCCCACCATGGAATTACATTTTTTCTATGTCCTTTACACACACACACACCAAGTTTCTTACCAATTGGATGCTATTTACTATTCGATTTAGAAAACCATCTTTTATGCACAATGTCAAATACAAAAGCTTGAAATTTAAACATTTGATTGTTGACATAGTTAATGATCTCAAATTATCTTGAAAATTTGCAAGCAAGTAGATTTATAGAATATAACTAGGATGAAAAGTTTTGTAATTTTTCATTTTAAAAAAAAAGTATCTAGGACTAAAGTCATGTAAATATTTATTTTCTTTTGATCCAATGGTGTAATTCAATCCAATATCAATAAAGATTTATATTAATTCATTTATTATTATTATTATTATAAATAAGTAGCAACTCCTTACACATACACATACACATACACACATAACATATCACTGAGGTTTTCCAAGGCCAATAGGTTTAGCCTAAATTTAGTAAAAAAACAGAATCCTTATACCATGCCATCTTCAAAGAGTTATATCTCATTCGTTTTAAATCGAAATCAAGTCACGTTTGTGTTCATTTTAAAGGCCCAAATATCTAGTTTCAAATGAAACAAATTTCACTTAGAAATTTATTATCATGTAAAAGATATCAATTGGAAAAAGATCATCAACTTCTCAAATTTGAGCATATTGAAACTTTGTTTTCTTTGAGGAGCTTTTGACTGGGACTTAAACCTAATACAATTTTATTGACACAACACATATTTAGTCATTATTTTCCTAACATATCTTTGAACCCTAACTAATTTGATAATTTAATATCTCAGAAAAAACATAAATCAATAAGCAAACAAACAAATTTTTTTTTTTTAAATATCTTTCTTGCTTGCTTATGTGCTAACTTGTAGATTTATGAATCCTTACAACCTTTCTTTAAGCTTGGTCACCATTAGCTATTAGCCAACCCTTTTATGGGGGAGAAGTTTTCGAATGAGAACTTGAAGTCTCATTAGACCTACTTTTTTCTTTGTTAAGAAAGTAATTAAATAGATTATAAGTATGCCTTAAACCTTTTTGTTATTGAATAAGCCATTTTAAGCCTTTAATATTCAAATAAGACTAATGTCACACACTTAGGGATTACAACTATGTTTAACTTCCAAAATGTAAAAGAGAAATATCAATTATAGGATATGTAATAATGCAATTAATATGACATTTGGCTATCGACCCTCTATCAATGTAATAGTAATTTCATTGGTTGAAGATGATTGGTTCTTGCTTGATGAAGATGATCTTTTTCCTACAAAAGAAGCAGGCTCTTCAGGTTCAGGTAATGAACTCTCACCATGCAACATCATAACTACTGATGACATGTTAGGTCGATCTTCAGGACGTTGTTGCAAACATAAGAAGCTGATGCGGAGGCAACGTACAATCTCCAATAGGATGCAAGAGTCCTTTAACCAAGTATCAATCAGTTCTAAAGGCTTTCCTTCTTTCCATAATTTCCATGCCTAAAATATTGTAAAATTTCATCATTTTCTGTTTCATTATATGTAAAATAGAGATTCAACTCTTTCGAGACTCACATGTCCAACAAGGTTTAGACCATGGCTTGGATGGAAAGATCCTCGATTTTTCTTTCCACTTAATATCTCTAACAATATTATTCCAAAGCTAAATACATAAGATTTTATTGAAAATAGACCATCAATAGCATATTCAGGTGCCATATAACCACTGCAGAACATTATTAAGAATGAAACTCCTTGATTAGAAAAAAAAAAAAAAAAAAAAAAAAAAAAAAAGATAATAGAGCATGTTAAGAATACTTACTAAGTTCCAACCACTCTATTTGTATTTCCTTCAGTTTGATCTCCACCAAAGATTCTAGCCATGCCGAAGTCTGAAATTTTTGGGTTCATCCTATTATCAAGTAAAACATTACCTGCTTTGAGATCTCTATGTATAATCCTCAATCTAGAATCTTCATGAAGATAGAGAAGCCCCCTTGCAATTCCACAGATAATGTTGAAGCGCATAGACCAACCTAAAACTTTAGCTCTGGTTTGATCTGACAAGTTTCTAATTTATGTTAATACTATGTCCAACTTGAACAATAAAAAAAAAAAAGGAAAAATAAATGAATTTTTTTTTTCCTCCAAACCGGGTTAGAAAAAATATCCCCCACATGTATCAAATTAAATAACTTAAATAAGTCATATGACTATTAAGTAGATTATGTGACTAAAAGTACACATGGGTTGTTTTTAAAGTTGCACATAGTGAGTTGAAGGAAAATTTCCTCTAAATTGGTTTGGAGAAACTTTTTCCTAAAAAAAATTCATGAAGTTTGGAAAAAATTATTAAGTTTTTGAGAAGTTCGAACCAAAAATGAAGGAGTCTAAGCTTCCATTGGGCATGTATTCATAGATTAGCATTTTTTCCTCTCCTTCAATGCAATAGCCCAAAAGCCTAACAAGATTTCGATGTTGCAATTTGGCAATCAACATAACTTCATTCTTAAACTCATTTAATCCTTGTACAGAACTTCTTGAAAGCCTTTTCACTGCAATTTCTTGTCCATCTGTTAGTGTACCCTGAAAATTCACATTTGTAAGTAGATTTTATTGATAATGAATATGATGTGAACTTCATTTTCTATGGTCTTTATAATCATCTGGTAGATTTACCTTGTATACAATTCCAAAACCCCCTTCACCGAGCTTTTTATTATTTGAAAAGTTGTCAGTGGCAATGGCTATGGTAGCTAGGCTGAAGAATGGGACATCTAAGTCTTCATTTTGGCCTTCAGTGTTCTGGTCTATCATCACATTGTTTTCCATTTTTTCTAATAAGATAAAGATAGACTTCACATTATACAAAGGAAACTAGAATATGAAAACTATTTAGTTTGGTTTAGACCCATCAATTAAATCAATTATATGATCCAAAATGTCAATACTAATAGCAAAAAAACAGCAAGTCATCAATTCTTATTGCAAAATAATAAAAGAGATAAAAGCATGAGATAAGGGTAACTTTTCCTTACTAAGGTTAACCTATCCTAACTAAGGAATCCATTATAAAAGGACTTTTACAATCTTGATCAAAACCTTTGTATCTAGACTCTATAGTCCCAAAAGATAACTCATTGTTGTGACCACAATAGGTTTAGAACTTTGAACTTCTTTTATGGATTCCTTCACGAACGATAAGTTTGAGTAAAAAAACTAGAAACTCAAGCTCACTCTAAGGTGCCTCCTTGAATATTTGATTTAAAATGAACTCATTTGAAGAGAGGCTATGTAGTTTCAAACTTTGGATCACAATTTTTTTATTGCACTAGAATGATTTTCTCATGAAAGCTCATGGGATGACAGAAATGGGTTCTCTCACTACAAAAAACTGGGGCTGGGGCTATAGCAGTGTTTTTAAATTGCGGCTACAGCCCCAAAGATGTCTAAAAAGATTTGAATTTTTGCTTCTCTAACCACGCTGGAAATCATGGATAAGTTTATTTTAGTAGGTGTTTACATGTTGGATTAGAATTCTAAGCAGAACAGGATTTCAAATTTTTTTATGGAATTCTCACTCAAGTGAACTTTGAGCTAGAGTTAGGTGGGGCCTTGCTTCTGTGGGCTTTAATGAGTTGCTAAGCACACATGTATTTACTTGCTTGAGAGATTTCATAAATTAACCATTCTTTTTATATCAAATAAAATATATAAAAAAATTTACCAACACACCCATATTCTTTTTAGGGTTAAATACTATTTTGGTCCCTAAATTTTACTAAAAAATTGTTTCTTATCCCTAAATTTTAAAAATTCATTTTTCATTCCTAAACTATTAAAAAGTTCATCTTTCATTCTCAAACTGTTGAAAGTATTTCACTTTTGGTCTTTAAACTTGAAAAAAGATTTTTTTTCCCAACCTTAAACTATTGTAAAGGGTTCTTTTTTTATTTTTTATTTTTGTATATAAACCATTTTAAAAAACTCTTTAGAAAGTTTAAAGATAGAGAAAGAAATTTTTAAAATTTAAGAATGAATTTTTATTTTTATTTTATAATATTTAGGGATCAAAATAGTATTTTAACATTCTTCTCATTTATCCTTTAAACACATTTGCTATAAGTACTACCAAGTGATTCAAGTTCGCTCACAACCGTGGTCTATTGACATTATTGGACTTTCGTAATTCTTTCAAGAAGCTTATGCAAATTTTCTTCCATAGCATGATTTTTTATTAAGACTAAATGGCTATACATCACAGTTTTCTTGTTCATCATCTTATTAGCTGCTCTGTACTATTTTAGAAGTTAAACCAAACAATTTTGCAATATTTTTTCCATAGTGGGTAAGCGGAAGTAATATTACCTCTTAAGTTTGTCCTTCTGCAAATGCAGTAGCGAATCGAGAGCACCACCATAACTACGGCAATGGCAACCACAACTACTAATATCACCTTCATCTTTTGCTTGTCTTTCACTTCTTCATGGTTGAATTCACAATACAAAAGCAAAAAATAGTTTAGGTGCAGCAGAATTTAATGCAATAAAACAAATGGAAACAAAGATCTCAGTTTGGATTGCAAATCAAAATATGAATAAAAGAGCATCGAAGAATATAGGCCCATACCTTTCTCTGAAGCAGGCATCCGAATATATACATCCTGGCGCAGACTATTAGCATCCTGCCCGGTAAGTGCAATCTGTCTAATATCAATTAGATCCCCAAACCACATGGCGCAGCCACTTCCTCCATCTCTAATATCTGTGTTTGAATAAGCCATACAGGTACAGTTGTTCATACATTTCACTCTGCATTCCTCAAGATTCATACTTAGGTTCACCCAAGAATATGTGGTATCTGGCAATTTGTACCCAAAAAACTTGTCAAATCCAATTTTAACTTTATCCTGGCAGCTCAATTGGGTACTGCGTATACATCCCTTAGACCACTCGTCTGGGTTCCATGTATCTGGTGACTTGGGCTTGAATCCTTGTATACATTGACAGGCAGGTGACTCACCAATGATGCAATTTCCATAAGCCCCACATAAATTGTAAGCATCACAGTTGTCTCTTGGTAAATATAAGTATCGCTTCCATTTTCCATCGACCCATATGTAGCGCTCATACTGAGTTTGATTCATAACTGCTCTTGAGATTAAAGACGTTTTAATCATGTGGAACATGAAGTATACCTCGTCCTTGTTGTACACAAAACTGAAGTTGTAAACCGAGGTGGCCCTTAACTCCGGTACACCACTGAAAACACGGCCATTCCATGGGCCAGTGCGGAAGAACTTATCGGAGCCTTTCTTCATGACTATCTCGGGTAATCATGAAGTTCAATTCCCCAACTCAGTTCTCCTGGAGATGGATCATCTGGACTCTTCCACGCAGTTAGGCGCCTTTCCAGACCAGTCCTTAAGTCCCATCCAACCTTCATCCCTGGTAGCCAAGTATCAGAAGGATAGTCAAAGCTCTGCCACAAATAATTTTCCGGGTTTTCTTCATTCTCTTCTCTTAATACTAGATTTCCTGAATCTAAAAGCTGTACTATTGGATTCCTGGCCTCTTTTGTCGAATTTGCCGACCAAGCAACAGTCGAATTCTGGTTGAGAAGAACAAGTTTACCAAAGTTGTTTACCATCAACACGCCAGAGGAGCCGTTGATTGGATTACGCCTGTTTGCTACCCAAACAACCGTTCTAATTGTGATATTGTTATACCAAATTCCCAAGTAACGGTTATTGGGATTACCTGGATTAAAGAACCCCAGGACAAAGCCTCCTTCTTTAGAGACCAAGGTTATGCCCTTACTGTCACTGAGGGGTTGGGATTGAGTAATGATGTCAACAGTATCCGAGGATACAAAGGAGAAAAGAAGCAAATTGGAACTCAATAACACAAAAGCAAAGATGTCCATTGCTTTCTGTTCTTAGAACTCTTATCCAACATGTTAGTTAGACCCATTATGGTGAGCAAAGACTATAACATAGAATTGAAGGTCATTCATTGACCCGAGTAATTTTGGTCGTTCGTCTTGCTCCCAACTATTTATGGTCTAGGACATGAATCATGTGACTGGTCGATCGACTAAGGGATACGGAAAGGTGAGAGCTCTAGGACTTGAAATTATAGAGCAGGATTCACGAATATTCTTTGATTGAAACGAATCAGGAAATGTGCCTTGTCACACATTCAAATAGGAGCCAGATTTGTCTTTTCTATTTTTGCTTCCGTATTTATGATAGCTGGGCTAGTAGGAAGTAGGTGTGAAGTTTGATCCAGGCTTATAGACAACTGAGAAACTTGAGACGAAAAAAGAAATGTACAGTGTGCGAAAAATCTATAGTTTATTGAGCAGAAAATTTCTTTCTAGTTTTTCTCACAAATTATGGTAACTAAGCTAGAGATGAATATAAACTAAACTAAGGCGCCACTATTTTAAAGCACGGGTGGGGACCTTGATCAACAATAGTCATGTAAGAAAAGGATGCTCATTGTTTTTTAGTTCTACACATTTTTGACTTTGCTTGGTTCCTGTTGAAAAAAGAACCTATCCTATGTGGAGCCATACTACTCCACATGCTTTGCTACAGCTTTTTAGTGGTATGTATTATGTTTGAAATTGTGGCAAAATGTGTATTTTTGTATAGGATTGGCATGGAGCTTTCACTATCGAGTATTGACACGGCTACTGACTTCCTGTACCTGCGCTCAGTGATAACATATTCGTGGCCCTAAACTTTCCACGTACATTTCGAAAAGATAATGGATTTTACCTGAGCCAGCTGTCCATCCGTGACATAATGGTGAAAATGTTACTATGGTGTTTCCAATTCATATAAGCTACCAATCATCCATCATCAATCATTCAATGTGCACCACCGCCAATCTAGGCGAGTTGGTAGCCAGGTTCAATAGTGACCTGTTGCTCGGAGATTCAATCTCTCGCACTTACCAAGCAAAAAAAAAAAAAAAAAAAAAAAAAAAAAAAAAAAAAATCATTCAATGTGCGTGTGTGTGCGTTTTTGGGGGGGGGGGGGGGGGGGGGGATGGGGTTAATGTGTGCCCTAAACAATTTAATTTGAGAAAGTTTTTATGGAAAATTGAAAAATGTGTTAAAACAGTGAATTGCTTTTTTCGTTTTTTCATAAAAAGTTTTCTAAAATAGTTTACTTATGTATTCTCTAAGAGCACACGTTAGTAAATCTCATATATATATATATAAAGTTTAGTTTACTTCTAGTACTTTTTTAACTTGACATATTATTTCATGTTAAATATACAATAACAAGTGGTAATGAGATTTAATCTCACATTTTATTTAGTTAGTGGATGATGTGACAGTTTCTCATTAAAATAAAAAGAGATTCCAATAAAAAAAGTACTGGAGGTAAGCCAAACCCATCATATACTCCTGCATGAGGTCTAGGTGCTGCTATGTGGCGCTCTATGGGGTTAATGTGTGCCCTAAACAATTTAATTTGGGAAAGTTTTTATGAAAAATTGAAAAATGTGTTAAAACAGTGAATTACTTTTTTCGTTTTTTCATAAAAAGTTTTCTAAAATAGTTTACTTATGTATGCTCTAAGAGCACACGTTAGTAAATCTCATATATATATATATATAGTTTAGTTTACTTCTAGTACTTTTCTAACTTGACATATTATTTCATGTTAAATATACAATAACAAGTAGTAGTGAGATTTAATCTTACATTTTATTTAGTTAGTGGATGATGTGACAATTTCTCATTAAAATAAAAAGAGATTCCAATTAAAAAAGTACTGGAGGTAAGCCAAACCCATCATATACTCTTGCATGAGGTCTAGGTGCTGCTATGTGGCGCTCTAATATTGCATTTTTCCATTTTTACCTCTTTTTATTAAGTTTTTTTTTTTTAATTTTTTTTATTGTTACCCAATAGATTAGAGTAACTTATTTTTATTGTTATATAAAATGTGAGCTGCTCTTGATAATTAGATCAAATGTTATTGTCTACAAAATAGACTAATTTTTAAAAATAGACTAAATCTTATGAAAAGTCCAAGCCTAGTTATTACCTTACATATTATGACCTAAGTCTAATACTTTCCATGTGTAAATCAAAGCCAAAACTCTTACCCACTTACAAACTCTCTTCCTCCTCCCCCACCTATAGATGATACTTCTGGAAAATCTCATTCTCATGAAATCATGTCTTCCTTTTTTCTCAATTTCAATTCAACCCACTTACAAACTCTCTTCCTCCTACCCTATGTATAGATGATATTTCTAGAAATCTAATTCTCATGAAATCATGTCTTTCTTTTTTCTCAATTTCAATTTAATACATTTTTGTCAATAAATAATGTTCTATGCAATTTATGCTGGCAAATTCTCTTTGTCATCAACCAGTGCAACAAAAATTTATATAAATCTTGAGATTCCTAAGGTTGTTGAAATAATTAACAAGTGTATATTTCTAAAATTTATAATAACAAAAAAGGTCTAATAAATAGCATATACTATCTCGCAAAATGCCATTTACATAATATTTTCTTTAAAAAAAATTCAATGATAGGATTGGTAAAAAACATGATCCTATACAGGAAATACCAAAAATTCATACAAAACAACTTTCATTGGAGGATTTATCTTTAAAGAATATGAAGACAAGCAGAGATATTGAATAGGATCCTACGAAACAGGTTTGTTAATCATTTCAAATTATATCCATCATTTACATGAAAAAAAATAATAATACATCATATTATTTACATAAAAAAAAAAATACATATTAACTTCAAAATTCATTGCAGGATGTGAACTGCTAAGGTATTGCAACAATAAGCAACATTAATACAACGATGAGTTGGTATTACATTTCGGGTGTGCTTTGTGAAAGGAATGTCCAATCGCAATAAGGATCATTTTGGTATGCAAAAAGTGAAACAAAAACAAATCTCCCTATCTCAATGTTAGAGGCACTCTCATTAACTACATACTCTCCATAATATATTTATTATATATTTATCTTACTATAACTATTATAAATACAATTGCAAACTACTTTAAATACATGATTCAAATTGAAATTTTTGATGTGAATGCTCGAAAATGTGTTGAAAACGCAAGAGCTGTTTAGACTCCCAAATTAAAGTTACGGCTCGATTGATTTTACACTAACTTAATACTAAGTGCGGAATAGTGTAAACGCGAGCGGATAAACAAACAAGTTACTCTAATCCATAAACAAAGCAACACAGCAGTAAAATGGAATATAAAAGAGTAGGGAAGAAAGATGTAATCACAAGATAACACGCCGATGTGTTATCGAAGAGGAAACCAAAGAACTCGGCAAAAAACCTCTCCGTCGCCTTCCAAGCAGAAATAGATCCACTAGACAATCAGTTGGGATACATGGGTTAGCAAGAGACCCCCCAAGCCTAATCTACCCAATGTACCTAAGCCCTCCAAGCTCCTACTCCAACAAGGCTTCTCAGAACCGTGTCTTGTCTAGTTCTCCGGATCTCGCAACAAGCTCTATGTTGCATCTGCCATCCTTGGCTTCTTCTAATGCTTCCCAACAGCTCCAAAACACTGTCTACACTCTGAATAGGTGTGGGTTATGTTTGGGTACAAATCTCCTCTCAAGGTATGACAATGGGAGAGGGATTGAGAAGAGGCTACAATGATTTCTCACTAAGGATGAGTAGCTCTCTCTCAAATGATGGGTGGTATGTTGTAGAAAACCTATCTAGGTTTTTTGTCTTTGAATAGCCTCATCTTACATTTGTGGGTAATGAGGCTATATATAGTATGGGTGAAGGGTAAGAAAGTCACACATTAAAAACCTTCAGGCAGAATGTCTTGCGACTACCTCGTGGGAAGGCCTTACCCACGAGATACTCGTGAAATAGATAGCCTGGCACGACTCTTCAGCTTCCAGTCATGTGCTTCTCACATGGCTCTTTTGCAAGTTAGCTTCCAGCGAGACACTCGCGAAACCCACGGATTCTTCATTTTAGATTGAGTCTTTACCAACTTCATACTAAACCCAATACAATAAAATCTCACAAAATACAAGGAATAAAATTAAAGCAATTACAACACTTTTTGTCATGGAATAAAGCCAACATAAAACATAGTTGTAAATCACAACTTTACAATCTCTCCCTTTGGCTATTCCGTGACAAAACACCCTATAATAGACTCTAGTCTTAAACGTGAGTTTGGAAACAATGGCAAAACTCATTCACACCTAAATCTAGAAGCTGTGATGCACTTAGAACAAGATACTTGTAACCTGAAACACTTGCACAAAACACATTAGACCCTCAAGGTAAATCAAGTGATAAAAAGACAAGTAAAATGTAACAAGTAAATTTCGATCAAGTAAACATGATGTGAAACATGTGAGCAACTTGATCATACACCAAACAGTCATATGAAATGACTACAATGATTACATAGCAAAGCAAGTAATCATTCGAACATGCAATCAATAAAGCACAATAGCATAAGGATAAAAGCACGTCCAACACTCAACCAATGCAAAATACACTAAGTATTTGCATTTAGGATATAAAATCCTACAAGGGCACAAGCGTAATATAAAACAAAACAAAACAAGGTTTTCTTATAAAAAATGTCTTTTCCCCCTTGGTATATGCATCTCCCCTATGGCTTTCTCCCTCTACGAATGTGCATGAGGTAGAATTTCTCCCCCTAAGAACATGCACATGAGTCATATAGAAATGACGAAACACACCGGTATAGTCTCTCCCTTTTTGTCACGAATAGACAAATGAAGCAAGAGGAAGGAGGGAAAGAAAAAAAATATGAAGATGATGCATGAGGGGTGCAAGATGAATGAGAAAATGAAGCTCAAATATAAGACAAAAAAATTAAAAAAAAATGCTACAAAGCATAAAGAACATGACATGCTAAGGATGATGGAACATGATATGGACCTAGGCATGACATAGACACAAGAACATGTTAAATGTGCTAAAAGGTATAAAAAGACTTAACTAGCGTGAGTGAATGCAAAAACATGTCAAGTGTTAGAGTGTGTGCAACAAATTGCATCTAGTGTGCATGTGTGATGCATGACTAATGCATGAGCAAGGCACTCAAGGGGCAAAGTGTACAAAACACACCACCAATGATCAAAACATGATAAACATGAATAATTATGGTGATCCCTAAAATTTGGTACTCATCGGAGTCCAAAACAATGAGAAAATGCCATTTGGGCACTTTATCAAACACTTAAAGTGCACACACTACACATGTATGTTAAACAATGCAAGAATATATGACAATCTTGCCTTAATACATGTTATTTTTGCCACAAGGGGCCAACATCCAAAGCAAATTATCATTTAAAACAAAGCTCAATCAAAAAGATTGACAAAAATTAAGTTTTCTAACTCCCATTTGAGAAAATCCCAACTATGAATATAAACCCTCCAAAAACATAATCTAAGGATCAAAATCAATGAAAAGAGTTAAAGATTACCTTAGAGATGTTAATGGAATGAAAAACACTTGAATTTAGTTGGGTTTTGATATAGAAACATTAAAACATGGGTTTCGGAGAAGATGGGAGGCGTTTAAAACAAATGATCCACGAAATGCCCTTTAAAAAGCTGATCTAGAAATTGTCGCTGGTATCTCATTGGTTAGAATCCCGCAAAAATTTCGCTGGTATCTCGCTGGTAAGCCTTACTCATGAAATAGCCGCGAAACAATCGTGAAACTCTCTGTCTAAAGCTGAAAAACTTGAGAATTGGGCCCTTTAACTCGTGACTGAACTTACACATAAAATAAGTCACGAAAACATGTTTTTCACACCAAAAAAAAAAACTTGAAAAACTTTAAAAAAACCTAGGTGATATAAATCACTTCCAAAAACAAACAAAAAGAACAAAAATCTTTTTGATTTGATCCACATATGGTTGAGTACACACACTTCACATTTGAATATGTACAATCACACAAATGAAATAGATATTCATTGAATATTAGACTTGTGTGTTGTGTGTGTGGATCAAGTGTGGAATAGTCCTTAGACCAAAGTGAAACTTCAGTGATCAATCCAATCAAGTCATACACAACTAGTACTAAGTCAAGTGGACTATCTCAATTATAGAAATGAGCATATATGACCTCCCACAAGAAAATAATTACAAATCTTTGAAACTTTTCATTTAGCTTCTTTACAAATCATAACATTTGATATTTTTGAACAATACATCTCATTTTGAGATCGGTGCTTGAAATTTTTGATATTTCAACATTGAGAGTTAGCCTTTGGCTTTTTGAGCATCATACAATTCAATACAAAAGTCACTTTCCCTTTTTCCTAGTCAAATACTAGTACGTGCGACAGGTTTTTGCAACTCAATATCTCTTTTCAATTGGAGATTTACATTTAGTGAGCTTTTTTGCAAAAACATAAAAATAAAGTGGGAAGAAATATAGACACAAGTTTATGCAAGTATCAAGACCAACAAGACTGTTGACCAATCATTCATGACAGGCTTGAAGATCTATTTACAACAATCAAACATAGTTTTCAAGATTTCTCCCACACATAGAAAAGGTGCATACAGAACAAGACAAGCTCGTAAATGCACTATGCCATTAGTACGAAGGTACTAGGCCAAACTCACATGTGATATGTGCTCAAACATATACAAACAAACTTTTTGAATTTTTCACTTTTTATGTGGTTTTGGATTTTTACACACACAAAACAAAGAAATAAAAGAAAGATCAAAAACAAAAACAAAACAATGCATACAAAGAGATGCATAATGCACAGATGCATGACAATAAAGCACCTAATGCATGAAGGGTCCTACAAAGATCGAAAGAATTAGATTCAGGACCAAAAGAGTAAAAGCTCAACCATAGGAACCCTTCCTCATCCAAACGGAATGATTATTTGGAATGAGTGTCTCATGAGAAGTGAGACAAGGGTTGGAAGAATGAGAACCGGAGATGCACATAGTCAAGGAGTTAAGAGCATTAAACACTTTCTTTAACAATATGTTATTTTCACTCAAATCCGATTTAGCTTTCATAGCACAACTTCCAAGAAGCTCAAGTTTCTCTTTTCTTTTAGTTCTTTTAAGAGATTGAAACCTAGAGCAATGAGGTCTTAGATAACCAAAAGTACCACAATGGTGACAAACAATGTGTTTAGGTCCACTAAGCCTTTTGGAAAGGGATCTAGCAACATGAGTTTGTTTCCTCTTCAACTTATGACATTGAGGTCTTATATGACCAATCACACCACAATGATGGCAAGTAGGAACAAACTTAGATCCAGTCAATTTCCTAGGATGGGACCTAAATAGAGGCTTAGGCTTAAGAGCCTTTCTCTCCACTTTTTGGTTTCTTTTATGTGGATGAATGTACACTGATTTGTCTTTAGAGGTAGAACTCACAATAGGCACAATATCGGGTACCACAACATGATTGCAACAAATATTTTCATCCTTTTTATCAATAGGTTCAGCAATCAAACACTTGGCATGCATCTTAAGAGATTCATTTTCACAATTTAGCTCATCAACAAGTTTGTTAGACAAAACAAGTTTAGCATCCAAGTTCATATTCAAACGTTCAAACTCTTTCAGTTTTTCAACAGAATTTTCAGCAAGTTTCTTATATTTTTCAACCAATTTGTTGGATTCATTGAGCTTAGCAATCAAATCATCATTTTCACAAAATAATTTGCTCAAATCCTTATTAAACTTCTTAGCCTTTTTCTTTAAGAGTTTAATGTTAGGAATATCAACAACACCCAAGGATTCATGTAACATAGCATCACAATCATGAGGATTATCACTTATAGAGGCATTTTCACAAACACGTGGCATGTTACATTCATCATTAACCAAATCATACAAAGAGGCATACAAAGCACAATCATGGCAAATAAACACAAGGGGTCAAGGATCACACTTAGAAACCAAAATAAGTGTACTCGCTCTGATACCAATCAAATGCTCGAAAATGTGTTGAAAATACAAGAGTTGTTTAGACCCCCAAATTAAAGTTACGGCTCGATTGATTTTACACTAACTTAATACTAAGTGCGGAATAGTATAAACGCGAGCGGATAAACAAACAAGTTACTCTAATCCATAAACAAAGCAACACAACAGTAAAATGGAATATAAAAGAGTAGGGAAGAAAGATATAATCACAAGATAACATGCCGATGTGTTATCGAAGAGGAAACCGAAGAACTTGACGAAAAACCTCTCTGTCGCCCTCCAAGCGGAAATCGATCCACTAGACAATCAGTTGGGATACATGGGTTAGCAAGAGACCCTCCAAGCCTAATCTACCCGATGTACCTAAGCCCTCCAAGCTCCTACTCCAACAAGGCTTCTCAGAACCGTGTCTTGTCTAGTTCTCCGGATCCTGCAATAAGCTCCATGTTGCATCTGCCATCCTTGGCTTCTTTTAATGCTTCCCAACAGCTCCAAAACACTGTCTACACTCTGAATAGGTGTGGGTTGTGTTTGGGTACAAATCTCCTCTCAAGGTAAGACAATGGCAGAGGGATGGAGAAGAGGCTACAATGATTTCTCACTAAGGATGAGTAGCTCTCTCTCAAATGATGGGTGGTGTGTTGTAGAAAACCTATCTAGGGTTTTTCTCTTTGAATAGCCTCATCTTACATTTGTGAGTAATGAGGCTATATATAGTATGGGTGAAAGGTAAGAAAGTCACACATTAAAAACCTTTAGGCAGAATGTCTCGCGACTACCTCGTGGGAAGGCCTTACCCACTAGATACTCGTGAAATAGACAGCCTGGCACGACTCTTCAGCTTCCAGTCATGTGCTTCTCACATGGCTCTTTCGCAAGTTAGCTTCCAGCGAGACACTCGCGAAATCCACGGATTCTTCATTTTAGATTGAGTCTTCACCAACTTCATACTAAACCCAATACAATAAAATCTCACAAAATACAAGGAATAAAATTAAAGTAATTACAACACTTTTTGTCATGGAATAAAGCCAACATAAAACATAGTTGTAAATCACAACTTTACATGATGTAACTGACAAAAAAGCTTGGTATTTCTTATCGAGATGTTGAGAAAATCCTAAATAAATCTACAAGAGATCTTGTTGAAAAATAAATTGAGGTACAACTTATTTAAATTCCCAAGTAACGGTTATTGGAATTACCTAGACGGAAGAACCCCAAGACAAAGCCTCCATCTTTAGAGACCAAGGTTGTGCCCTACTGTCACTAAGGGATTGGGATTGAGTAATACTGTTAGCAGTATCCAAGGATACAAAGGAGAAAAGAAGCAAATTGGAACTCAGAAACACAAAAGCAAAGATGTCCATTGCTTTCTGTTCTTTGAACTCTTATCCAACATGTTAGTTATTAGATCCATTATGGTGAGCAAAGACTATAACATAGAAATGAAGGTCATACATTGACCCGAGTAATTTTGGTAGTTCGTCTTGGTCCCAACTATTTATGGTCTAAGATATGAATCATGTGACCGGTCGATCGACTAAGTGATACGGAAAGGTGAGAGCACTAGGACTTGAAATTATAGAGCAGGATTCATGAATATTCTTTGATTGAAACGAATTAGGAAATGTGCCTTGTCACACATTCAAATAGGGGCCAGATTTGTCTTTTTTATTTTTGCTTCCGTATATATAGGAGTTGGGCTAGTAGGAACTTTGAGTAGGAGTGAAGTTTGATCTAGGCTTATAGACAACCGAGAAACTAGAGATGAAAAGAGAAATGTATAGTGTGAAAAAAATCTCATCTCCACATTTTGATTTTGTATGATAAATTTGTTCCTAGGCTCTAAAGAATATACTAGTTTAATTACTGAGCAGAAAATTTCTTTCTAGTTTTTCCCACAAAATATGGTAACTAAGCTAGAGATGAATATAAACTAAGGCTGCATTTGTTTTGGCTGAAAATGATTTTAGGAAATACTTTTACACCACGCTCTGTGTTTGGTATGTATTGAAAATTGGGTCAAATAGAATTGGTTTTCTACGTTGACTGTAAAATAAGGCCTCTCTAGTGTAAAACCAATTCAGGTTTCATTTTACCTTCAAACCATTTCCATAGCAAAAAAAAAAAAAAAAAAAAAAAAAAAAAAAAAAAAAAAAAAGAAAAAAGAAAAAAGAAAAAAAGCCTGAAGCAAGAGAGAGAGAGAGAGAGAAGCCACCCACCGTTAGAGAGAGAGAGGCTGGTCACCTGAACTTGAGATCAACGGCACTGCTGTCTGGGCTATGCCTCTTACTGCCGATCAAGCAAAGATTGACTCCACCCTTCCTTAATCACCGATCTACAAACACACAAGACCCACCTCTCCGATCGCCGGCCATGCACCGACGAGTACAGGTTGAGATCCGATCTTAACAACCGACTGCAGGCCATGCTCCACTAGGCTCTCCAACGCACTAGCCAATCTAGCCGCCACCCCCGATCACCAATTTGGCCTCCACCGACCACCAGCCCACTCCACTCCACTCCACCCCCAAACCCGCCCAATCTGGCCGTTGCCGCCTCCATCCACTCTGATCCTCTCTTTCTCGATCTCTCTTTCCCTCAATCTCTCACTCTTTCTTCCTCCTCTCACCGAGTTTGTGAATAAAAGATGTTTTTATTTTGATTTTTGGTTATGTTAAGTGTATTTTGAAATTTTCTGTTATAAAATTTGTTTGGGAGTTGAGAAAATGGCTGAGAAAATGTGTAAAATTTGTAGGAAAATAGCATTTTTGGAATGTTACCAAACACTGGAAATCATTTTTTGGACTATTTTCCATTGTAAAACCAAACACCCGGATTTCATTTTCCTTATGGGAATTCACTTTCCCCTGCATTCATTTTACACTCGGAATTCGATTTACATTGAACCAAACACACCTTAAAGCACCAAGTTTTTCAAGCATGGGCGGGGATCTTGATCAACAATAGTGATATAAGAAAACAAGTTTGGCTTACCTCCGGTACTTTTTAATTGAACATGTCGTTTTGTTTTAAATATACAATAACAAGTGATACTGGGTTTTAATCTTCACATTTTATTTAGTTAGTGGATGATGTTGCAGCCTCTCATTAAAATAAAAGGAAATTCTTTTTTAAAAAGTAATTGAGGTAAGCCAAACCCTAAAAAAATGGTGCTCATTGATTTTTGGTTCTACACATCTTTGACTTTGCTTGTTTCTAGTTGAAAAACGAACCTATCCTTGCAATATTGTTAGTAGCGCATACAAAAACCCATTTTACTACGATTATTTTACATGGCAAACCCTAAATTGTAGAGATAAAATTGCCAGACTACGTAACAATAACATACGATCAATTACAATCTATTACGCAGACAATTGTGGTGAAGTGAGTGTTTGTATAGTATTGGCATGGAGCTTTCACTTTTGAGTATTGACACGGCTACTGACTTCCTAAGTTCCCGTACCTGTACTCAGCGACAACATTCGCGACCATAGGCATTCCACATACATTTCAAAAAGATCATGGATTTTACCTGAGCCAGCTGTCCATACATCACATAATGGTGAAAATGTTACTAATTGTGTTTCCGATTCATATAAGCTGCCATTAAAAAAAATTTTTTTTTAGAAAATATAAGCTACCAATTGGTACCAATGACTTTGCGGTAAGATAAAAATTACCCCCACTTACTCTACATTAATTTGTACCTTTCTCATTTTTTACTTTAACTTTTTAACTTTTTTTTTTTTTGATTATTTAATATTTGAGATTGAAAATTGCTTTTTAACTTTTTTTTTTTTTTTTTTAAAATTTTATGGTTGAGATTGAAAGTTACTTTTTTCAATTTTCAATCTTAATCATCCATTGCTATTGTATCAGGCGTTCTGACCTCAATCCAAAATTTAATAAGAACGCTAAATTTTTTGTCAATTTTTGTACACCATTACCATTAACATAGGCAAAATGATTAGGCTTCAAGCCCAATAACCTTTATCTTAGCATTCGGATTTGAATATATAGTTTTAAGACCCATTTCTTATGGAGCAGTACTGGTAATATATCATTTTACACAACTTTTACCATTTGGTGAGCTATGAGTAGTAGAGATGTACACCCACATAGATCCACAATTTTTTCTTCACTGCTCATGTCTCACAACATGGCAAGTTGTGACAAAAATTATGTAAAATGTTGTGATAATTGCTCTTTTTATTTATTTATTTATTTATTATTTATTTATCTTGTTTGTGTTATTAGATATGAAACCTACCCATATAATTTTCTGTTTTTTAGAATATAATAAGGATAAATTTTTTTGTAATTTTTCATTTTGTTTTTTTCTTAAAATGTATTTAAGACCAAAACCATGTAATTTTTATTTTATTTTGATTCAAATAATGTAATTCAATATCAATAAAGATGCATATTCATCCATGGTTTTATTTTATTTATTTATTTATTTTAAATAAGTGTTGATTGCATACACATACATGGACAACACACCTCATAAGACCTCCAAGATCAATAGGTTTACCCTAAATTTAGTGGAAAAAAATGGATCCTCACACTATGCCACCTATTAGATGGCTATATCTAGGGCTGTCCATCAACTTGTCATACCCTACACACCTGATTCGGCCTCGAAGACCCACGGGTAGATTCAAATAACCAGATGGGTTGGATGATGGTTAATTAGTGTTAAAAATTAGGTTTTCAGTTCAAGTTTGGATCCTACAGTTCCTAACCCGTAGAAACCAACCTAACTGCTCATAAATTTAAAAAGAAAACATTTTAGGATATACCTTGACAATCTCAAGAGCTAAAGCCCCAATCCCATCCCCTTTTCAACATTTTTGATGCTCTCTCTCTCTCTCTCTCTCTCTCTCTCTCTCTCTCTCTCTCTCTCTCTCTTAAATCCTAAACCCCAACCTCCGTCTTATTGCTGCCAATGCCAACATTCCCTATTGCCACCATCGATGACTCACAGTCGTTGTTGCACTCACCGTTCTAGGATAACTTTCACTTAAACCCCACTCTTTTGTAGTAAAGCCTCCTCTAAGGCTCATATCTTGTGTAATTTGATGGTGGATGTACTAATCTTGTGATAAATGTAGTGATGGTGGGGGGAGGGAGTGGTGGTGGTGTCAATTGAGTCTTATCTCTCTCTTTCTCTTTCTTTGTTTTAGTCTTAGATTTAGGTTTGAGGTATTTTTGGTGCTATGTGGTTTCAGCCTCAGATATGGGTTTGTGGTATTTTTGGTGCTATTTGGTTTTAGTCTCAAATCTAGGTTTGTGGTATTTTTGGTGTTGTATGATTTCTCTAGCTTTCAATTGTGGTTGTAAGCTATTGAGGTTCGTATTCTTTGTGTTTGATTTTGTTGTTGTTGTTGTTCTTCTTCTTCTTCAAACCTGAAATCACTTGACAGCTTTGGCCCACTTAATCGATGAGCCGAACAACTAGGTTCAACCTAAATATTCAATTTGCAGCAGGTCCATTTTCAATTCGCCCGATCTAATCAAATTAGGTGTGGTCAACCCCAAACCCGATTCGACCCAACCCATGGACAACCTTAGCTATAATTCATTCTTTTTTGGCAAAAATACAAAACTCACCCCTAAGTTTCTATTGAATTCATTTCAATAATCTAATTTTACTTTCGTTCAATTGAGTCCTCTAAGTTTTAAATTTGTCCAATTAAGGCTTCCCATCCACTTTTGTTAACTACTTGCTATTATGTGTCTAATTTAATTTAATTTTTATTTAAAAAAAGGGTAAATTACACTCCATTTCCTTTAAGTATGGGAGAATGACACTCACTCCTAAACTTAAAAGGAAAAAGCACTCCCCTCCAAAGGTTAACCATGGTTTGTAAAAAGAGGATTTACATAAAAAAAAAAAAAAAAAAAATGAAAAGAGCATGTTATAAAACATATTGCTCAAGCAGATTTTTTAGTCACACCTTACTAACAGATATTATTAAGTTTGCAGGTTCTTGAATTTTATAATTACACCTCTTACCAACGCTTTGCATCAAAATTTATGAGATAAACATGGAGGGTAATTTTGGGTTTTGCAAAACTTTTAAGGATAAGTTGAGGGTAGTTTTGGAAATCAGCCCTTAACCAAAGGGTAGATTAAGATACAACATTTTAAACTTTAATTTAACAAAGCTTGGTCAAATGAATGTCAAGGGGGGAAAGAGTTTTTTCCTTTCAATTTTGGGGAGAGTGTTATTATCTTAAACCTCAAGGGAGAAGAGTGTAATTTGCCCAAAAATATTTAAATTAAAAAAACCAAAACAAAAGAGGGGGGGGGGGGGGGGGGGGAGAAGAAGAGATCTTGTTCCCCAGATTGGCGTGAATCTCCATCTTTTCCTTAGCCCCATTTCAAACTCGAACTTTAGTCATCAACCCCCTCACCACCCCCCCCCCCCCCCCCTCTTCGAAACCTCTTATGGCTTGAATTCTAAGAATTTTACTCAACACAACATCTGCAACCTACAATCAATAATTTCCCTATGAAAAACAAATTTGATTACTCAGGCTTTCAATCAAAGCACATTTTAGATTCACATAGATCCTATAGCCTAGGTAGAGTCCTTAAAAAAAATCAATAGTAGGACATGCCTCCAAGGGAGAAATAATATAATCTTACATTTGTTAACAAACAATTGGAATAACACATACAACAACATACTAATCTTAAACATGTTCATTGATCAAAACTTGAAAAAAAAAAAAAAATCCCTCCAACAAATTCCTGTTACAAATATAAAAAATAGAGAGAGGGAGGGAGGGAGGCTTATAAGTATGAGGAATTAAAAATGGGTTGGTGGCCAACTCCTTGGTTTGGTTTTCGGGGGCAATGAGGGGATTGAGGACAAAGGCTTGAGTTTGAAGTGGGGTTGAGGAAGAGATGGAGATATAAGAAAACGGTGGTGAAGGTGAAGAAGAAGGGAGTTTATTGGTTTGGGTTACCGATCGTGTTTCTTCATCACATCGATCTGGGAAACCAGATTTGTTCCTTTTCTTTTTCTTTTTCAAAAAATTATTTTTATTAAAAAAATTGAACAGTTTAATGGCAAGTAGTGGATGGAAACCTTAATTGAACAAATTTGAAACTTAGAGTACTCAATTGAATGAAAGTGAAGTTGAAGGACTAAAATGAATTCAGATGAAACTTAAAGGGTGAATTTTGCATTTTTGTCTCCTTTTCAAATCCAAACCAGGTTAAATTTGTGTTCATTTTGAAGGACCAAATGTCTACTTCCAATAAAATACGTTTCACTTAGAAATTTCTTATCGTGGAAAAGATATCAATTGACACATTATCATCAACATTTTAAATTTGAGCATGTTGAAACTTTGTTGTTTTTGAGGAGCTTTTGACCTACACTCAACCCTAATATAGTTTTATTGACACAAACTAATTTTGACATACTATCATAAGTTTCCTAACATATCTTATTTCTAATGAATTTGATAATTTAATATCTCGACAACATAAAGCAATAAGAAAAAAAACTAATGTGATCATGATTGCTTGCTTACATGCCAACAGATGACCTGTTGATATTTTAATCCTTACTACTCTTCTCCAAGCTTGGTAATCATTAGCTTTTAGACAACCGTTTTAGAGCATCCACATCAGTTGGTGGGTACTCTTCTATAATACAAAAACTCCTCTATTTTACACATTTTGGCCAAAAAAACACCCGCATTAGTGGGTGTAAAGTTGGGTAAAATTGTGCGTAATTATACAAATGCTATAGTGACCGTGCATATATGCATGGTCACTGTAGCTCATGTATTTATTATTTTATTAATTTCCGTTCGCA
This sequence comes from Quercus gilva, assembly GCA_023621385.1. Classification (NCBI taxonomy): domain Eukaryota; kingdom Viridiplantae; phylum Streptophyta; class Magnoliopsida; order Fagales; family Fagaceae; genus Quercus; species Quercus gilva. The sequence goes on from CM042480.1 coordinate 17,100,267, forward strand.
CCTTTTTTTCTCTCTCTCTTTTCCATGCACAACGAACTCAGTCTCCTCATCTTCTTTTTCCTCAGATGCACACATACACACCCACACACAAACAAACCCACACGAACAAACCAACAAAGAGACAGATTGGTGCTTGATCGGAACGATCGGTGCTTGATCAGTGCTTGATTGGAACGATTGGTGCTTGCCTGATCAGAGCTAGGGAGAGTTGTTCAGAAAAAATGGGTATAGAGATGGGTAGAGAGATGGGTATAGAGAGAGAGCAACAAGTCAGACCAAAATTGCAAAAGAACAAGAAGAAAATGTAGAAGAAGAAAGAAGGAGAAGGAAAAGAAAAAAAAGAAGAAAGTGAAAAAGAAAAAGAAAGAGATAGAAATCAAATATACGTGTGTGTTAAAGTTGGTGGGGCCATGGGTAGTTGTGAATAATAAAAAAATGTGCGAAAAATATTATTTAAATAAAAGAAGGTGTAGAATAGACAAACTGATGTGGGTGTTTTGTAAAAATGAGTGTGTAAAATAGAAAAAGTAAGTTTTTTTGTGCAAAATAGAAGAAAAATTTGCATCCACTGATGTGGATTCAAATTTTTCTTGATACTTAGGGTCAGAAATTTTCAAATGAGAACTTGAAGTCTCATTAAAACTTCATTTTTCTTTGTAAAAGAAACTAGTTAAATAGACTATAAGTAGCCTCAAACCTTTTTGTTATTGAGGAAGCTATTTTAAGCCTTTAGCATATAAATAAGACTGATGTTACATACCAGGGAAATACAAATATGTTTAACTTACAAAATGTACAATAGAAATATTAATTATTAGATATGCAATAATGAAATCAATATGTTTACCAAAATAATAAAAATAATAACAATGAAATTAATATGAGCATTTGGCTATCGAGCCTCTAATAGTGTAACAGTAATTTCATTGGTTGAGGATGATTGGTTCTTTCTTGATGAAGGCAATTTTTTTCCTTCAAAATAAGTAGGCTCTTTAGGTTCAAGTAATGAACTCTCACCGTGCAACATCATGACCATAGGTGACATGTTAGGCCGATCCTCAGGATGTTGTTGCAAACATAAGAAACTAATGTCGAGGCAACGTACAATCTCCAATAGGATGCAAGAGTCCTCTAAGCAAGTATCAATGAGTTCTAAAGGCTTGTCTTCTTTCCATAATTTCCATGCCTAAAACATTTAAAATTTTCCTATTATTATCTATATCATTATTTGTGAAATGGAGAGTCAACTGTTTTGAGAACTCACATGTTTGACAAGGTTTAGAGCATTGCTTGGATGGAAAGACCCTTGATTTTTCTTTCCACTTAATATCTCCAACAACAATATTCCAAAGCTAAATACATCAAATTTTACTGAAAATAGACCATCTATGGCATATTCAGGTGCCATATAACCACTGCAAAATATTATTAAGATTGAAACTCTTTGATTAGGAAAAAAAGTTGATAATAGAGCATGTTAAGAATACTTACTAAGTGCCAGCCACTCTATTTGTATTTCCTTCAGTCTGATCTCCACCGAAGATTCTAGCCAAACCGAAGTCGGAAAATTTTGGGTTCATCTTACTATCAAGTAAAATGTTACTTGCTTTAAGATCTCTATGTATGATCCTCAATCTAGAATCTTCATGAAGATAGAGAAGCCCCCTCGCAATCCCACAAATAATGTTGAGGCGCATAGACCAACCCAAAACTCTAACTCTTGTTTGATCTGACAAGTTTCTCATTCATTTTAATACCAAGTCCAACTTAAACAATAAAACAAGAAATTGGAATTTATTTAAATAAGAATAAAAAAATGGACAAATTTTTCCTTCAAACTAGGTTAGGAAAATGTCCTCCACTTGTATTAATTTACACAATTCATTAAGGCATATGACTATTAAGTAGATTATGCCTTAATTTACATAATCTACACAATTCATTAAGGCATATGACTATTAATGAATTGTGTAGATTTTTCCTCCAAACCTTGAGGCATATGACTATTAAGTAAGATCATGTGACTAAAAAGTAAACAAGGGTTATTTTTTAAGTTGCCACAGTAGATTGAGGAACTTTTCTCTAAATTGGTTTAGAGAAACTCAGTCTTAAGAAAAACATGAAATTTGGCAAAAATTATTAAGTTTTAAAGAAGTTCAAACCAAAAATGAAGAAGTCTAACCTTCCGTTGGGCATGTATTCATAGATTAGCATGATCTCTTGTCCTTCAATGCAATAGCCCAAAAGCCTAACAAGATTACGATGTTGCAATTTGGCAATCATCATAACTTCAGTTTTAAACTCATTCAATCCTTGTACAGAACTTTGTGAAAGCCTTCTCACAACAATTTCTTGTCCATCTGTTAGTGTACCCTGAAAATTTTCATATATTTGTAGATTTTATTGATATTAGATATGATGAGAACTGCTTTTTATGTGGTCTGGTATTTGTAAATCATTTTGTAGATTTACCTTGAATATGAGTCCAAAGCCCCCTTCACCGAGCTTTTTATTGCTTGAAAAGTTGTTAGTGGCAGTGGCAATGGTAGCTAGGCTGAAGAATGGGACCTCTAAGTCTTCACCTTGCCCTTCAATGTTTTGGTCTATCATCACATTGTTCTCCATTTTTCCTTCTAAGAGCAAGATGGTTTTCACATTATACAGAAGAAACTAAAATTTGACAACTATTAAATTCTTTTTAGACCTATCAATTAATTGTACAGCAGAATTATCCTTTGATTTCAAATTAAATCAATTGTGTGATCCATAATTTTCAATATTAAGGACCAACAAACAACAGGTCGCCAAGCCTTTTTGCAGAATAATAAAAGTGATAAAAGATGAGACACTCAATATAATACTAAAGTGGAAAATCGATGGAGATCTCACTATATGGAAAACGTTTCATATAGGTAAACTATTCTAACTAAGGAAATCAATTACCGAAGGAGTTTTACAATTTTGATAAAAACCGTTATACCTATATAATACAATCTTTGGAGATAACTCACTCTAATGACCAAAACTGGTTTAGAACTTTGAACTTATTCTTCTATGGACCCCTTCACAAATGACATGTCTGCTTGGACAAACTAGAAACTTTGGCACACTCTAATGTGCTTCCTTGAAGATTTGATCTAAAGTGAACTCACTGGAAGAGAGGCTTTGAGGTTTCAAAACTTAGGATCACAATCTTTTAATAGAACTAGACGGATTTTCTCATGAGATCTCATGGGATGAAAGACATGGGTTTTCAATTTATAGGTGCATTTGGTTGGGTGAAAAAAAGGAGGATAGAAAACGGGAGAGAAATATGAGAAAAAAAGAAGTTTTTTGGTTTTTTTGGTTGGAGTGGAAAATTGACCAAATTTTGGTAGAGTTTTGGTATTTTCTCCCTGGGATCTCCAAAATCCTTTTTCCCTAATTTGGGGTGATTTTAGGAGAGAAAATGGGGAGGAGAGTGGTTAATGAGAAAATGCCAAATCTGTCCTCTCTCCACTGTGTCATGGCTTTTTGTTTCTTTTTCTTTTTTGATTCAATGGTATTTTTTTTTTTTTTTTTTTTTTAATTTTAATCAAACGGTGTTTTTCATCTCTAATATATATATATATATATAATGGAAAAGAATAAAAATATAATATGAACGATATGTTAATTTTTACAAAATGTTATTCTATTAATTTTACTTCATAATAAGTGATATTTAATGATTATAAAACATTGTTTCATATATTATGTACTATGGGAATGGGAGAAAATTTATACAAATTATATTTTTTATAATCTAATTTTTCTTCTCATTAAAATAAATGAGTTTTTCGTCCCACCACTTTTCTACCCCTTGTAGACACCTCATTTTGTACTCATTAATAATCTTTGGTCTCCAGCCCTAATGATGAGCTTAGCATACGTCAACCAAGGGTAGTTAAAGAGTTCACAATAGTTTGAAAGTAATCATAACTCAAAAGTGCTCAAATCGCTTTGAAAGGGTTGTTGAAAATGATCTTTACTCACTATTTTAATCATAACTTTTGATCTACAAAGAATTGTTGAGGGAAGTTTGTTTCGTTGGAAATTAGACATCTTGGGCTTCAATTTGGACTTAAATTTGCATGATTTGGATTTATATTAAGTGAGTTATGACCGTTTGAAGTCGGGCCATCAGTGCTATCAGGAATTAGGGTTTTGGAAAGCATGAGTACGCATGGGATTAAGGGTGCATACGCACCGTCGACCCTACGTATGTACCTTCGTTCCTAGACCTCTAGAACTTCAATTTTAGGGGCCCAAAATATTATTCTTTGATGTGGGCCAGCCCTTAGACTCTTGGGAATGTTCAAAGACCTCTAAAAAGCTCCAAAAACTCTAGTTTTAATGTATAAATACTTAGCTTATGTCTCCAATCAAAACCCTAGCTAAAGAGAGTTTATTTTTTCCCTTCATCTTTTCTAAAACCTTAATTCTCTTTTTTAAAAATCACACAGACCTTAGCACATTTTTTAATGATAAAAAACCTCTCTTTAGTTAGTTCTAAGGTAGAAAGTTTGTTTTCTAATTGTTTTCAAAACCTTTTTCTAAAGAAATTGTTATTGAGTTGTGATTACTAATTGCTATTGTTTTCTCTTTAATTATCTTGTTATCTCAATCTAATTTCAGTATTGTAGACATTGAGGGGTTGGTTAAAAACCTTAAACAGTTATAATTCTTTGGAAATGTATTAATTTGATTTTGGCCTGACTATAATCTGTTTTGGTTGTTCTTCTTTTATTATTTTAGTTTTATGTAAAGATTGACATGATTATTTATTTAATGTAGTTTAGTATACTTATTTGATTTGTTACATGTTTATTTATTTATGTTGATACTTTGTTTAATTTTCTTTATGTTAGTTTAGTGTTTAGGGTTTCTAACATGCTTCTTAATTTCTCTGTGTTAATATCTTTGTTAACATAAAAATGTGATTTTTATTGTTTCTGTGCTGAGGATGGGTACAAATACTCGATTATATATGCGCGCACATGTTTTTGAATATGCATACGCATAGTTAAGTATGCATACGCATCCTGAACCTAAATTTAGGCAGATTTCTTGTTTTATTTAATTAATTGTTATTTACATGTTTTTCTAATATATTTGAATTTGAATTCTCTGTTTTAGGTTAATTATTTATGTTTATTTGCTTTTCATATTTTATTTGGTCAATCTTGCCATGTTGGGTTTAATTTGATATTTTTCCTATTGTGTTTATTTAATTGTTAGTTTTCCATGTTAGTATTTCATTTTGGTTTTAGTGTGTTTCCTTTTATTTTTATTTTTTTTTAATTGTGTGATATTTAACATGTTATGTGTGTGTTATTTTTGTTAAGTGCATGATGTATGTTTAGCTTAAGGATTAGGGCTCTCTTAATAAACTATTTAATTAAATATGGTTTAATAACACACAATAGAGGCTAGTCCACAAGCTGGGTGGTATTGGATGCCTAATACATTCCAAGCCGTACCCTAACTCCGAACCCATAATTTGGTATGCATACCTATGCATGTGAGTGAGTGGCCCAAAAGGCCCAATTTGGTTCCTAGACCTAAACTAGGTGGCGACTCCATTTTCACCCTCCGCTTGGTCCACTCCAGGCTAAGATGTACTTCCCACGAGGAAACCACTCAGTGCCCACACCCTCAAACCAAAAAATATGAGAGAAAATTAACATCTCTTTTATCTCCCCACTTTTCCATTCTCTCCACACTTTCTATCCCCCGTTCAAACCAACCCTTAAAGTGCTGACTTTCTTCCTCTCTAAAAGTACTGTCTTTTCGGCTCTCTAACATAGACCCATTTTAGATGTTTACATGTAGGGTTAGAATTCTAAAATTGCTTTCTTTTTGCCTCTTTAACATCAAAATTCTTTCAATAAGATCAAATGTCCTATATATCACAGCTTTGTTGTTCAACATCTTATTAACTGCTCTGTACGATTCTAGAAGTTAAATTACACAACTCTGCGATATCATTTCCAAAGTGGTTAAGAGAAAGTAATATTACCTTTCAAGTTTGTCATTTTACCAAGGCAGCAGGGAATCGAGAGCACCCCAAAAACTGCGGCAATGGCAACCACAACTATTACTATCACCTTCATCTTTTGCTTGCCTTTAGCTACTTCATGGTTGAATTTGCAATGAAGCAGATGAAAACAAAGATCTTAGTTTGGATTGCACATCAAAATACGAATAAGTTGTACTACAGGTAAATTGATGAAACATCGATCAAAATACGAATGGTTGAATTAGCAATAGAAAAGCAAACATATTTTAGATACACCAATGAAGACTATAGGCCCATACCTTGCTCTGAAGCAGAATTTAATGCAATAAAACAAATGGAAACAAAGATCTCAGTTTGGATTGAACATCAAAATACGAATAAAAGAGCATCGAAGAATATAGGCCCATACCTTTCCCTGAAGCAGGCATTCGAATATATACATCCTGGTGCAGACTATTAGCATCGAAGAATATAGGCCCATACCTTTCCTGGCTTCTTTTGTTGAATTTGCTGACCAAGCAACAGTTGAATTTTGTTTGAGAAGAACAAAACTACCTGAACTGTTTACCATTAACACGCCAGACGAGTCTGTGATTGGATTGCGCCGGTTTGCTACCCAAACAACCGTTTTAATTGGGATATTGTTGTACCAAATTCCCAAGTAACGGTTAGTGGAATCACCTGGACTGAGGAACCCCAGAACAAAGCCTCCATCTTTAGAAACCAAGGTTGTGCCCTCACTATCACTGAGGGATTGGGATTGAGTAATGTTGTTAGCGGCATGTGAGAATACAAAGTAGAAAAGAAAAAAAATGGCACTCAAAAACAGAAAAGCAGAGATGTCCATTGCTTTCTGTTCTTTGAGCTCGTAGCCAACATGTTAAGGGGACATTTATTATGATGAGCAAAGACAATAAAATAGAAGGTCAAGCATTGCCTCAAGCAAGTGGTTGACATTTGAAATTTCTACAATTTGTTGTGAACAAGAATTTCCGCATTACTCCCTTTCGTAGATGTCACATTTTTTGTAGTTTGACATTTTGTCTTGATCCCAACTATTTTTGCACTAGGATGTGATAGAAAGGTCGGCAAAAGAATGGAATGGTCAGCATTGAGCACTAGGATTTGGAATTCTACAAAAGGAATGAAAAGAATTCATGAATATTCTTTGATTGAAACAGATCAAGAATTGTTTTGTCACGCATTCAAATGGGAGCCATATTTTTTCATTTTTTTGGGTAGTTTGATGACTTGATCCAGGCTTATAGACAACTGAGAGACTTGGGATGAAAGAAAAATGTACACTATGCAAAAAATCTAATCTCCACGTTCCATCATTCGCGTCTATCGTTCCTGAGAACAATAATTAAGAAATAAATTGAATTTCATAACATTCAACATATCATATAAATGATAAAATTCACATAAATTAGAATATATCATAAAATTAGAGAATACTGGAGACATATACCTCGATGAGCACTGTGAAAGAAAGGACGACAAAGGAATGGAATGGTGAGCACTGAGCTCTAAGATTTGGAATTCTACAAAGGAATAAAAAGAATTCACGAATATTCTTTGATTGAAACGGATCAGGAATTGTTTTGTCACACATTCAAATGGGAGCCAAATTTGTCATTTTTTGTAGTTTGTTGACTTGATCCAAGCTTATAAACAGCTGAGAGATTTGGGATGATAGAGAAATGTACACTATGCAAAAAATCTCATCTCCAAGTTCCAACCTACGCTTTTGTCGTTCCTAAAAACAATAGTTAACAAATTTATTGAATTTTATAACATTCAACATATCATATAAATGATAAAATTCACATAAATTAGAATACATCATAAAATTAGAGAATATTGGAGAGATATACCTCGATGATGCTTCAAAGTAGTCTGACAACATTAAAAGCAAATTACCATCAATTCACATATGTTTTTAGATGGCAGAGTTGAGACGTGGACCAAGTCACTGTCTTGAGATGATACACACGTCTACGGGGTTTCCGGTGTAGTAGACTATACATTGTGCGTGCCATCCTCAGAATACAACAACCCAGCTACCTTCATTGATTATCCTTCAAGTCTACACTACTTGTAGGATAGGAAGCTCTCAATAGTACTTTTCTTTTACCTAGAAATATAGTATATACAAGGATATATTATTTTTGTAAAAGATGAGAAAACTAACAGAGTAAACATATGGATAGTCTTCTATTATATGAAAAAGAAATATATATATATATATATATATATATGTATATATATATCTCTGTGTGTGTGTGTGTGTTTGTGTGTGGATAAAAGTTTCTCTTCTATCTCTATCTATATAGCCGGACATACATCTTGTCTCTAGCCAAAGAATTCATACCAATTAAATTCTTATAAAGATATTTTGGAATGTTACCAACCGATGTGACTACCTCATCAAACCAAATAAATAGCTATAGAATGGGTAATTCCACCGTCCCCCCTAAAAGGAGGGTATGGTACCCACTAGTAGCCAACCTGCTATACCAGGTAACTAAATCATCACATTGATGATTCCATACTCATATTGTGCAGTTCCAACATCATATGTAACTATTCTTTTGTTACATTTGGTGGTTTCCTTAACTTTTTTTTTATCACATTTAACTGTTTCATCCTCACATTGTGTAGTTCTAACATCACATGTGACAGTTCTTTCGTTACATTTAGTGGTTCCCTTATTTTTTTCTCACATTTGACGGTCACATTCGATAGTTCCCTTATTTTTTTTCTCACATTTGACGGTTCTATCCTCGCATTGTGCAACTCTAACATCACATTTGACAGTTATTTTCTCACATTCGATAGTTCCCTTTTTTTTTTTTTCTCACGTTTGACAATTTCATCCTCACATTGTGCAGTTTCAACATCACATGTGACAATTTTTTTGTCACATTTGGTGGTTTCCTTCTTCTTCTTCTTCTTTTTTTTTTTTTTCCTCACATTTGACAGTTCCATCCTCATATTGTGCATTTTCAACATCACATGTGACAGTTCTTTTATCACATTTGGTGGTTTCCTTTTTTTTTTTCTCACATTTGACGGTTCCATTCTCACATTGTGCAACTTTAACATCACATTTGATAGTTCTTTTGTCACATTAGGTGCTTCCCTTATTTTTTTTCTCACATTTAACGGTTCCATCCTCACATTGTAAAGCTCCAACATTACATTTGACAGTTCTTTTGTCACATTCAGTAGTTCCCCTATTTTTTTTCTCACATTTTACAGTTTCATCCTCACATTATGCAGCTCCAACATCACATGTGACAGTTCTTTAGTCACATGTGTATTGGGACCGGCCATGTCGGACCCATTTCGACCGTAAAGGGAAATGTATCGGGTTTCGGCTGGAAATTAGATACCGGACTGGAACAAAAAGCTGTTGATCTTAACACACACAGTGACCCAAAAATGTTGTTGATCAACTTTCTCGTGCGTGAGATTAGAGAGAGAGGTCTAGAAGCTGGCTAGCGGTGACAATGTTCTCTTAATCTTAGCCTCACAGTGGTGACAACGAAGCTGGCTGGCAGTGAACGGCAGCACCTAGCATTCATTGAGGGGCAAAACATAGTTGAATGCTTGATTTGCGAGAGAGGGAGAGAGAGATCAAATCTAATAATGTGTGTTGACTGATGGGAAGAGATATATGTGGTGGAGTAAAAAGTGAAAAATTGTGTAAGACTAGAGAGAGGCCTGGAGGTTTAAACTGTGTGAAGTGAAATGAGAAGTTAAAGGGAAATTGTAGGGTAAAAATTTGTTGGGCCAGGCACCAAGACTTTTATATGATGAGCCCTCCAAATTTCCCACAATAAATTTGTAGAGAATGGGCCAAACAACTGGGCTAATGGTGGATTTAGCAACGGTCCAGATGAACAAAAACTAATAACAAAGAGATAGATTGAGTCAAGCTTTTTAACGGGATGAACCCCTGTAGTCCGAAGAGGTTTTTTTATTTAAATGCTAAGTCAATACAATTTTTTCCCCTCTCCACTCTGCGAGACTTGCTTCCCTTATATAGACCCCCTTTTCCCATCTTCACCGCACACTTGTCCTCCATCCAGACACCCACTTGAGTACTAGTCACATCAGCCGTCTGCTTTAACCTGCAGTGAGTGGTGGTGGGTGAAGACGCACTGTTCAGGTGTCTTCTCCACATAAATGCGGCCAGGAAAGTTGCTGCAGTGCATTAAATGTGGCGGTGACAGCTTTATTGGCAAGACATTTCGTGATAGCTACGCAGTTAGACATGCTCGAAGTTCCGTCCTGGGAGGGAGACCTTCAGCACAGCTACCCGATCAAGTTCTGGGCTGCTCCCTCAAGTAGGATCTCTTCGGCCATACTGGGTTGTCTTCGGACGGAGTTTTTTTTTTTTTTTATCAATGGGCTGTGCTTCTGCCAGGATGGCAGAGCATTGATACATTTAACCTCTTCGGACAGCGAGTCGTATTTGAACTGGGCCTCAGGCCCATCATGTGGCGTCGGGCTTTCTCACCCACAGAAATGATCAGAAGTTAATGTGTGTTGTGGAGTAAAAAATTGACAAGAAATACTTGGAACATGTGAAAATTGAAGAGTATAAAAACTCACGTTAGCTTTTGAGTTCTTTGGTTTTATCACCAACAAATTTTTCTAATAATTTTATTTGATTCTGCCAAACCCATCCCACTTATTATCTATTTATCTCATCTAAACCTTTTTGTTGATTTTCTTTTTCTTGGTCTTATTTTTTTTAATAAACTTATAAGCTTAAATAGTTTAACTGCTTAACAAATTAACTTTTACCAAATAATTAAATTTATAAATATAATAATATATATACTTTAAAATTTATTAATATATATATATATATATTGTTTTTTAAAAGTAGTGACAAACCCAAAATGGTACACCGGTATCTAACGGTACCGAAATAATTCATTCCTCAACCCAAACTGAAATAGACTCCAGTACGATATTGATTCCCTTGATCCATTCTCAAATTGTGTAATTCAAACATCACATTTGACAATTCTTTTGTCACATTTACTGATTCCTTTATTTTTTTTCTCAAATTTGATGGTTTCATTGTCACATTAAGCAATACTAACGTCGCATCTGACTCTACTTTTGTCACATTTAGTGGTACCTTATTTTTTATTCTCAAATTTAACGGTTTCATTATTACATTAGCCAGTACCAACATCATTTTTTACCATACTTTTGTCACATTCGGTGGTACACTATTTTTTTTCTTACGTTTGATTGTTCAATTGTCACATTGGGTAGTACTAATATCACATCTGACCATAATTTTACATTTGGGCCCATCACTAAAGTCACTGTTTTACTTACTAGTAACCGCTCATCACAATAGCAATTTTTTTAAAAAAATTTGTAGCTCTAGCATTTTCCGCATTTTAAAAGTTATTAAAAATTTTAGATCTAAAATATATCAAAAAAAAAAAATCCCAAGAAATTAGCCCAACCACAATAATTACTTTTGTTCACAAAATAAAATTAGCTAGAATTATCTTGGTTTCTTCCACAAATATTTGAATATACCAATTAGCATGAGTTTAGGAGAGATGTTTTGTGCATTTTGCGCATTTTGCATTTGGGATTTGGCACTATTCATGGACCGCTTATTTAGTGAAAAATGGAAACAAGTTTCAGCAACAGTGTTTTGCCATTTTAAAATTATTTTGCTACAGTGTTTTCAGCAATAAGTTTTCAATTTTCAGCAAATAAACGGTATTCAAACACACCCTTAACTTCCTACGCATCTCTCTTGGTAGCTCCCCTCACATTCAGGGGCATACCTCCCTATAAAATATCATAGTTGAAGTCACTTCCTTGATGTTTATATTTTTCTAATTTATATATACTATAAAATTGAAGATGTATAACCTTATGTGCTCTCTAATTGTTCTCATGTTGGTTTGGTGGCTAATATTCATGATTATCAAGGAAAGCTGACTAGGGCGTGTAGTTTGAAGATGATTGTTATTGGGTACATATGCATTCTATTAAGTTTACATAGGATGTTAGTGTTTAGACTTTGCTTTGGAGTGTCACAAGTTTAAACTTATGTGAATCTTGTGCGTGGGACAGGCACCTTAATTTCAAAGGTTCAATTTATTGGTAATCTATTGGTAGAGCCTATCTTATGCAACATTTGCAACTTAATCATAGTTGTGTGTTTATTGTGGTGTCTAAGGTTGGAAATAGGGTGACTATACAATTAGCAAGCTATGAAAAAAATCCAATCCAAAGATTGATGAAAATTTTAAAATTTTCAATAAACACTTGAATTGAAACTATAGATCCAATATGAAATAGTCATCAATCAAGGCTACTACACCAGATTTTATGTTTTTTAGGCATTTTCATTAGATTTGACTTTAATATTGTGAATTTTATCTAGGTTCATGTGATTTAGGAGATTGGAATCCCAGAACTTGAAATTTAATTGTTTATTGTTGAAAGCTTAGATTTGTGTGAAAACACAAGAGCTTGTTTAGGCCCTCAACTAAAATTACAGCTCGATTGCTTTTACTTCTAACTTAAAATTAGTACGGAATAAGAGTAAATGCGTGCAAACAATCGATAAAACTACTCTAAGCCATATCCAACCAATATCAACAATAAAATGAAAGCTTAAAGAGTGGGGAAGAAGAATGCAAACACAAGATAACACTGAGACGTGTTATTGAAGAGGAAACCAAAGAACTCAGTAAAAAACCTCTCTGCCACCCTCCAAGCGATAAGTCGATCCACTAGAAAATAAGTTGGAGAACACGAATAATAAAAGACCCTCCAAGCCTAGTCTACCCCATGTACTTAAGCCCTCCAAGCTCCTGCTACCAACTGGCTTTTTGGAACCTTGTCTTCTTTAGCTTTCTCGGATCTCGCAATTTAGCCCAATTGCATCCACCAATGATTGGCTTCTTCCAACGCTTTCCAGCAGCACCAAAACCTCACTTTACACTCAAATTGGGTGTGGTAAGTGTTTGGGCTATCAACCTCTCAAGGATTTAGATGTGGAGAGGTAAGAGTAGAGGAAAACCACAAGGAAATGTGTAGAATGACAATCTCTAAATCTCAAGGGTAATTTCACTCCTTACAATATGTGGGTAATAAGGGTATATATAGTGTGGGTAAAGACTTGGTAAAGTAAACATGACAAAGTAGCCAAACAAAATGTTTCGCAAGTATTTCGCGGGAAGGCCTTACCCACAAGACACTCATGAAAACTCTAGGCTGTCATGACTCTTCGCATTCTAGTCATGTGCTTTACACGTGGCTACTTCGTGGGTTAGCTTCTCTCGAGTTTCTCACGAAATCCACTTGTTCTTCACTTTAAACTTGAGTCTTCACACTCTTTCACACACAACTCTTACAATTAAAAACCCCACATAAATACAGGGAAAAATGATTGAATAAAATTATAATCAAATTTGGCACGGAATTAAAGCCAACACATAATAGTTGTAGATAACAACTTTACAATCTCCCCCTTTGGCTATTCCATGACAAAATCCCTAAACAGACTCTAGACTTAAATGTGAGTTTGGCAACAATGGAAAAACTCACTCACACCTAATTCTAGAAGCTGTGAAGCACTTGCCCCGTGTACACCTGTATCCTGAAACACTCGCACACAAACAAAACTTTCATTAAGCTCATGACAATTTGAACACAAGGTATGTATAGGAACAAGTAAAATGCAAGCAAGGCATTAAGCAAGATATAATCTATGGAACGTAACTTGATCAAACATGAACAATCATTAAAAAATGACTACAATGAACATTTATTTAGTAAATGATCATCCAGACACGCAATGTAATTAAGAGCAATGCGAAAATTAATTGCATGTCCAACACATATGATGCATTAAAGAAACTAAAGCTAAGAGCGATAAAGATCAATAAGCATTAAAAAGGTTAAAAAAAACCGAGATGCACAAATAGTACTAAAGATAAACTGAAATTTAAACCAAAGTATTTTTAAAGCTTTAAAAGAAAGCAATATAAATATCCCTAAGTTATAAAAACTTTTAAAAGGTAAACTAGAATAAACTACAAAACCACCAAAATAAACCAATGCTCTATGATATGCTACTCTATGCTCCCCCTTCAAACTTCTCCCCCTTTTTGACCGGAATGGCCAAAGAGGCTATAACTGTTTGGATTTTGATTCGGAACCCTCTTGTTGTTGCCGCTGTTGCTTCATCATCATGTCATCAATCTAAGACGAGAGTGCAGTGATCTGGCCTTCAATGTGGGTAAATTGAGTCAATGAGTTCTACACGTGAGATTCTAGCATATCGTACATTTGCTCAACCCTTGCAATGAGATGATCAAGTCGATCAGGTGCCCGTGCACGTGCTTGGGAAGAGGGTTGTGCAGTGCCTTTTGGGGCAGATGTGAACCTATCTATCTCTTCCTTCGTGTCCTCACCTTCTTCCTTAACATCGTCCCTTGGGATTTGAGAAATACCAACAGATGGTTCGGTGATATGGGCTTTGCTTCAAGTCATGGTTTGAGCACTGATTGGATAATCCCTTGGCATCACGAGAAGACCACTCGAAATCTTCACCCTTGCCCTTGCTATAAAAGTCATGACGAGGTTTGGAAATGGCAAGACCAGCCTCGAATTCCTCTTGGTGACGCATTTGGTGAAAAGGTAGTAGATATGGCTGCAAATGTCGATCTCCTTGTGTGTGAAGAGATCAAGCAGAAAAATGGCCTTTGGTCCTGACAAGGTGGTCAAGTTCTTCACTGGGTGGAGGTTGTAAAGCATTATGTAGGCCAATGTTCTCATCTCCGCGGTGAATGGAATGGTGTTCATTGCCTTCTTTTTGAGGTCACCACCGAGGATTTCCACAATTGATACAAGGGAGTCCCGTCTATCATCATAGTGGATATATGATTGTTGAGTCATTGGACGAACCTCTAGTATTTCTTGGATAGACTCCCTTATAACATAAAACTCTCCCCCACAGCCAACAACCTATACGATCCCCTTCCACAGCGACATTTGCATAGAATTCTCTAATGACCTCGGTATAGAAATTCCCCACTGGGTTCAGCAGCTTTGTCCATGTCCTTTCTTTGAACTCTTCTAGATTGAAAGTGTCTTCAAGGGTATCTAATGCCACAGCCCTTTCCAAGATGATTGAGGCCTTTTTGTAGTAGTCTTTGTAGGCAATGTCTGCATCAATGCTTCAAAAATTTTCCAAGGCAGTGCGTGGACGCTTTGATGACTTCTTTGTGGCCGATTGCTTAAGAGGAGACATCTGCAAAAACAGTCACAAACACAAAGAAACAATTACAAAAACAAAAACAAGGAAACAAACTTGATTAGATACAAGTTAGTCCATAAACCAAACATAAAGTCCTAAAAATAACATAAAAAACATAAACTTAATATCCCAAGATCATGTTATAAGTTCTAAATATGTAACAAAACCTATTTAGCATGAGAGAAGTGCAAAACATGTCAAGTGATCAAGTGTGTGCATCAAGTGTGCATGTGGTGTGCATATGTGATGCATGATCAAGGCATGACCAAACACACTCGGGTCAAAGTGTGTAAAACACACAACCAAATATCAAAACATGATAAACATGTATAATCATGGTAATCCCCAAAGTTTGGTACTCATCGAAGTCCAAAACAACAAAATGTCATTTAAGCATTTTATCTAACACCTAGTATGCCTATACACCACTAACATGTAAAACAATGCATGAACATGTGAAATTCTTGCATAAATACATGTTAGAATGCCACTTAGGGCCAACACAAACACAACCCAAAAAAATGGGACAGAGCCCAATCAAGAAAATCAAAAGATTTTGCAAAAAATAAAAGTTTTCCCAACCTTTTCAAAAATATACCCAACCCAAGAAATCCTAGAATCTAAGGCTTAAACTAAGGAAACAAAGATAAAAGAATGTTGAAACATACCTTAGTGGAGTCTTAGAGTTGATTGATCTTGAGTTTTTGTTGGGTTTTTGAGAGAAAAAGAGTTTAGGGTTGAGAGAGGCTCAAAGGAGGCAAAAGGGTTTTGTTTGAAAAACTGTCATAGTTTTCCTTTTAAACTGAAAACATACGATTTTCGCTGGTAAGCTTCTAGCAAAGTTACTCGCAAAAATGCCACTAAAGCATGTAAACTGTTTCGCGGGTAAATTTTTCTCACGAAACAGTTGCAAAAGTTTCTGTCTGAAATTTAGTTTTTTCAATTTTTGCCATCCTCATTTTTGCGAGAAGAGCTAACTCAGGAGCTTCTTGCGAAAATGCCTCTGAAAGAGTTTTTAGGTAAAATCAAGAAATAGGCAATATGTACAAAAACTCTAAACACACGAAAGAATAAAAACACTTTAAAAAACAAATAAAATACTCAAAAATCTTTTTGGGTTTAATCGACAAGCAATTGAGTATACACATTACATTTGAACACGTACAATCACACAAATAGAATAAGCATTCATTGAACATTAGTCTTGTGTGTTATGTGTATGGATCAAGTACGAACTAGTTTATAGTTTAGTATGAAGCTTCAATAATCAATTCAATCAAGTCATACATGACTAGTACGAAGTCAAGTGACCTATCTCACTTGTGGAAATGAACATGTATGACCCCTCACAAATGTGATTACAATTGATTGAAAGCTTTTTGTTTTGCTTCCATTTTACATACTTTTGATCAAAACAACTCAAATTTTTGAGAAGCGATGTCATAAACATTTTGAGATAACTTTGACAATTTAGTCATTGGCTTTGGCACCATACATTTTAGTACAAATTGCTTTCCCTTTTTCCTAATCAAATACTAGTATGTGCGATGGCTTTTGCAGCTCAAATATCTCTTTTCGAGATTGACATTTGTAGAGCTCTTGAAAAAGAAAAAAAATGTGAAGAGATATATAGGCACAAGTCTACGCATGTATCAAGATCAAGCAAGACTATTGACCAATCATTCATGACAAGCTTGAAGATCTATTTACAACAATCAAATGTAGATTTCTAGATGTCGCTCACACTTAGAAAATATGCATACATAACAAGTTAAGCTCGTAAATGTACTACGCCATTAGTATGGAGGTACTAGGCCAAACTCACATGTGATATACATAATACAAGCAATCAAACTTTTTGGAGATTTTTCAACTTCTATGGGTTTTTGAATTTTTCAACACACTCACATTATTATTATTTTTATTATTTAGTTTTTACTTTTAATTTTTTGACAATATTAAATATAAAAATATATTGGCTTTACAAATTCATCTTAGGCAGTTTTAACTTTTCACATTCATTTACTTTAATTTTAATGTTATAACTAAATAATAAATCAACGAAAAGTTAAAATTAAAATATTGTCTATACATATTCATCTTGGGTGGTTTAATTTTAATAGTTGATAGACACATTCAAGTACATAGCTAACATCATATTTTGATATAAAGTCAAAATCCCACTTCCAAAATAACTAAGTATTATGTAAAAAAAAAAAAAAAAATCAAACAAAAGCTATAAAAGGGAGAGAGAAGACTTGTTATGGAAAACTTAAAAAAATCAAACACACTACCAAATCATATTAACCCAAAATAGTATTATATACAAAAATAAAATGATTCATAAAAAAAGAATAAATAATATAAATATATATATATATATATAGAGAGAGAGAGAGAGAGAGAGAATAAAATGAGAAAAAGAAGCATGAAAATAAAAAATATAATCATAAGTCAAACACCAAATTATCCAAGCCATGATATATAATAGAACAAAATTATATTCCTGTAAACTATATTTATATGCAATAGAATAAAATTTAACAATCAAAGAAAAGAAAAAAAGAAAAAAGAAAAAAGATAATAACTTAATTACACAAAACCAAATTGCAACCCAAAATAAAATTCTAAAAAAGTCGCAATTCATCAATCTAAAGTAGAGATACAAAAAATAAAAAAATTTACACAAAAGTAAAACATGAGAGAGAGAGAGAGAGAGAGAGAGAGAGAGAGAGAGAGAGAGAGAGAGAGTAATAACCTTTTTCATATGAAAAAATATGTATAGAATGGGAGAGAAAATGTCATATTTATAGTAATAGAACGAGGATAAGAATAATCAAAATAAAAAGAAGAGGAAGAGATAGATGAAAAGTGACATTAAGGTTGAGAGTAGTGGAGAGATAAAAAGGTAAAAGGGAAGTTATGGTCGGAAGTAGTGGAGAGAAATGGGAAATAGGTAGATAATGTGGCCGCTGACGTGGCTCAACGGGAACGTAGTAACAATAAATGTCATGCTTCAGCTTTTAGATATATATATATATATATATATAGATTAGTGAATTGTTTTTACTTTTAATGAATGGGAGATTAAATGTTTATAGTTAGCATTTAATGAATTGTCTTTGTTTTTTTTTTGAAAGGGAGATTGATTTTTTATCAATCAAAAATAAAATTAGTATTTGATAAATTATTATATGAGAAGCTTTAGATGTGCAAGCTATGAATTAGAAAAAATAGAATTCACACGATGTGAACTTGCCTAATAAATATAAGGTTCTGTGCAAACTGTGAACTAGAAAAAACATCCCCCAACAATTGGAGGTGTTGGCTTCACACGCAGAGTTGGTGAGGTCAATACAATTCCCTACAGCATTTCTTCAATGTGAGTGTATGAAGCAGCCTTTAAAACCACAGCACCCCCAGTGGAATGACCAAAAAGGAAGCAAGAAAAGGTCTCTAAACGAACAAAGATTGCTCCTTTGATTGGATGAATGAAAACTTGTAATTGTTCCTATAAAATATTGGAATGTGTAATTTGAACATAATTGACTATTAAAAGGTTAATTTTCATGTTTGTACTTTTTTCATTCATATGGGTAGCTGATAGTACCTACACTAACTTCTCAATGTAAGGAAGACCTATTTACTAGGATTTGAGACTAAGCCATATATAATTTATGACATTGTCTTCTTTTGGTTGCTTTAGTCTTTATCTCCTCCTCCTCTCTCTCTCTCTCTCTACACACACACACACACACACACACACACACACACGAGTATAAGCTTTTATTGGAATGGACATTGAGAAATGGAGAAACGTTGATAGTAAATTGAAAGACATATATTAGTATCATAAATACACACATATGTTTTATTTAGTTAACTAATTAAGTATTTAATTAATTATATATTTAGTTATTTAGTTATACATATCTAATCTAATATATATATATATATATAACCGAAACCTCATTTGGCACAATAATTTTCCATGTCAACATCATTTAAAACAAAAAAAACAAAAATTTTGATTTTTTTTTTTTTCTAAAACCCAATAATACAAAAAAAAAAAAAAAAAAAAAATTTCTCCTCTCAAACCCTATTCTTTGCCCATCTTCACTATCACTTTTCTCTTCACAACCCAGAACCACCATCAGTCCTTCTCCTCCACAACTCAACTACTCCACCTTCTTTGGCACAACTCAATAGCTCCAATCACCCAAGTTCACTACAAAAAAATTGGACTATTGCGATAGGCCAAAATAGCAACAAAAGCCCAAAAAACCGCTACCATATAAGGTCAAAATTTGTGTCAATTGACTTTTAGTAGTGAGTTATGCCCACCGCTATTGGTGTCCACCTTTAGCAACCAACAAAAGGCATTACTATAGAGAACTAATTAAAATGGATTCATTGAACTTTTAGCAGCGGGGGAGAAATGCCGCTATATGTGTAAACCTTTTACCAAGACATCATTTAAATCATAATATATGCACCTTTAGCGGCACTTTTTAACCGCCGCTATAGGTTTTATTTATTTATTTTTTTTTTCTTTTAAGTGGACTTTAAAACCATTATTTGCTAATAAATTGTTCACATATTTGATACATAAAACTTGTAATAGTTTTAGCTCTACTAACACAATATCACAAATGTAACTAATTAATAACACCACAAATATCTCCAAACTAACGTAATATTAACATAGAAATATATTATCAAATACATAACATTGTCTATAACCATCATCATAAGATTAACAAAAAAAGATGTGGTTCTTTGAATAAAACAACTGCTCAAATTAAGTTAGTACTATAATCAAAGTTTCTAAGTGTTTAAAAATATCCTTCAATATTAGCAAAAAATGCGGTTGTTCTTCCGTAGTTCTTTGTACACACAAAAGTTCTCAAACACTAAGATAAAACTTATAAATTGCTTGGTTGATGGGACGCGGCTAATATTTTTGGAGAGCTGGAGATTGTTGGATCGGAGGAACATCCTACATACAAATTATGATTACTCAATAAGTGCGTATAAATGGAATAGAATGACAAGAAATTATTATCAAGGCAAAAAATGGGAACAAGTTCAAATAGTGTCCTATATATATATATATATATATGATCTAACTGATTTGGATAGAATTGTAGTGCTACTTAACTAAGGACTCTTGCAAAAGTCATATCGGCTAATAGCTAGCATCAAATCTATTTTCAGCATTGCATAGAACTTTTGATTTCATATGGCTAACTAGAGAAATTAAGTGTACCTGGTAAATAAATATCAAATGGCTAACTAAAGAAATTAGCATAGTGAAAAATATAGTCAATAAACTAGAGGGGCATACGTAAAAAATAAACAAGTACAGCCATCATAAAAACTGAATACTGAAACATGTTAAGGTCTCTATTATGGAAAATAGAGTTCCATAATTTCTAAGAATTGAATTACTTTTAATAAGTCTTTATAAAGTAAATGTTGGAAGGTCCAACAGTTGGGGCATGTTACTATGTGAAACTAGAAATCTCAAACCAATTAAAGTTGTGGTTTTGCAAACCAAAATGGCATGACTGGCTGCTTGGTTTCAGAACAATTTGAAATGGGATAAATGCTACTAGCCAACTACATGCCATACATGCTAGCTGCTATAATTAGGGTGGAATGTAACTTATCAAAATAAAATAGGGTGTTCTAAAGACAAAAAAGCAAAAAACCTAACATACTACAAACTGCTACTATCATTTAATAGCATCCAAGTCTGTAAACATACTATAAGTATGTCCATCACATTCCAAAGTAGGCTAAGGAGAGTAGTATCATATCTATGCTGGCCTAATCGACTAGTCAAGTGACCCAAAAACTAGCTATGCTCTTAAGAAAACAATGAATTTAAATGCTTACAAAAGTTATCAACACATTTGATAACTATAACATCATTACTAGCAATATTTTTTAGGAATGGACATCTCTTTAAATATCCCATTTCATTTTAGTGTTCCTCATGTGTGAAAAAGATAGAGAGAAGCTCCTAAAATGAATTAAACGAATAAAAATAACTCAACAAAAACCATCCAATATTACACAAAACAGCCAACACTCCCAATATCATCTAAAACCACCTTATATCTCCACGCAAGCCACCTGCTTGCCCCAATTCAACAGCCCACCACAAACACAGAGAGAGAGAGAGAGAGAGAGAGAGAGAGAGTACCTTAAGTTTAACACAAACAAGTTCACTTGCTTTGTTCACATGAACTTATAATGCCTCTTCTTTTTGCAATCTACCAACAAGGAAAGAATATATAGAAACATGAGTTCATTTGTAATGTCCTTTTCTTCCTCTACTTTAAGTGAGAACTAAACCTACAATCTCTCCTTAGTCTCTCCTAGGAAGTAATGCATAGGGTTGGTTGGAGTTAACCCTGAGTCATTGTAAAATTCCCAACTGAGAAATTTTATTTATCATAAACTTGTCTCAATTGGAGTAAAATTAGCGCTTATATAGACCACTAAAACTTCAATACCTAGTAAATTATTAATTTTCTTACTTCTTTTCAACATTAACTTAGTCACACCATTTAGAGTTTAAGTTTGTCTGTGACAGGAGCTATTAATGAAGATTGATTTTATTTGGCCTTATAAATCATGATTGACAATGATAGATGTTATTAGAGAGATTTGATTGCTATTAGATTTTTATTCTAATAGCCTTTTTCAACTCCATTGACTCACTTTTGTAGTCAATTATGGAAGAAAGAATAGAAAGAGAAAAGATAGCCCAAAATTTCACTATACAACTCATTATAGTATTCTTCAATCACAAAGAAAAAGTTGCAAGATTAATAGAATAGAAAATAAAAGAACCTTAGCAAATGAACAACTAGATGACTAAAATTCAACCACGGACAAATATTAAAACCTCACCTTTGCCAAATCATGGCCAAGCTTCTTTGTTGTTATTTCCAAAGAATCCCGTTCACTTGAAAGCTTCATCTTCAATCCAAAAAGAAAAAAAAAAAAGGCAGCAAAAATCAGTTTCAAATGCTTCATTCTTTTAGTGAGGATTTGAAGGGACAAAGATGGAGGCTAAAAACCCATCTCTCTTGGACCGTAATACAACTAGTTGATTTAAAGGTCTCAAATCATTCACAAAACCCATACTCATAAGGGCCAACATTTTCATACAGCATACTTATATAGGCCCATCTTTTTATACAATTCCACTCTCTAGGCTTAATAAAAACAATTTTACTCAACTGATTCCACCCATCTTCAATTGACAACCCAATATAGCGTGGAAAAAATAAGTTTGCTGGCAAACACAGGATCATCTAATATATCAACTGATCTTAATTAGTTGAGTTATACCTTTAACATATATATTGATTTGAGTTCTCTTATACTTGGCATAGTCATTGGGAGCCGTGACTTCAACATAAGCTACTAACTGCTTATCCAAATTGTGGTCATAATTATATATGAGATCATAATTATGTTAATCACTTTATGTAAAAAAATACTAATAGTTCTTATCTTGGTCTATTTTTTTTCCCAGAATGTATGCACAATGAAAACTATTGACTACATCAAAAGAATGAATATGACAGCACCATTGCTCACTCCTGGGTAAATTCCAGCTGTTGTAATGGCTGGAATATTTGCAGCTACTGCTCAGTCTTGAAGGATTTAGCACGGCATGCATAGGTTGTGTCATCACAAACATCAATATAAGCTGTCTAAGGAAAGATTGAAAACACTATCTGAGATAATGTGCATAACAGAAAAAGGGATAGCCATTAAATCCTTAAATTACCCATAAGACCACCAGACAAGAAAGATGCTACTGACTGACAATGAAATTTTTAACCCCAAATCTAATCCAATCAGGTGAAATTAGCCATTCCAACTTCAAGGAAAATGATTTACATTTAGTACTCTTAAACATTTATGTAAAGATTAGTGTCAAGTTACATAAAAATTTAGAGTTGTGGGATTTCTTTTGGTAACAGACTAACTCTAATAGTAGCAGTAGCTCTTTTCTTAACCAACATATTTAGGACTTAGATTCTTAAGGATATAAAAAGTGCACAGTTCTTGGACAGTCACAAACTCACAAATCATTTATAGAAACAATTACTTGAGTATTTGTCACTGACTCCTAATTGGGACTATTTTTGTGGTGAATATGAAGAAAACCCATGTTCTTGTGATCTCCAATAACAATTATTCTCAACTGAGCCAACATTATCCAATTGAAAAAAACCAAAACAACATTAAAAAAAAAAAAAAAACAATACTAACAACAACAAAAGATGTTATCTATTTACCTGTTACGACCAGCTTGGTTTAAACATCAAAACCAATCCATCACCAATCACAAAGTTCCACTCAATCAATTCACACCAAACTAGCATAATATGAAAATTCAAAACCATAAATAAATATAAATACTCATCAAACTCACACACAGTTATGAAACAATAACCAAAATTCCACTCAATCAATCACATGATCTAAAGAAATGACAGTTCAAGTAATTAACCTTTCTCACGGACACCTTCAATGGGGACAGTCTAAACTATCAAATTATATATGGTCCTCTCAAAACTAAGTTGCCGTTTGCTTTGTCTCAGCCTTTCTTACTAAACTATCAATAAATCAAGGGACCAAAAAAAAAATGGCAGGCAGAGAAAAACAGACCTAACAGAGAAACTTGAGCAAGATTTGCAGGCCACCACATCTCAACAGGATCAACAAGGTATCTCCTATGCATTCCAACCCATACATATCCCAAAATCTGCACACCAAAAAATTAAATAAATTAACCAAACACACATAAAATATCTTTAAAATTACACTTTTCAGAACTGACAAGTAATGGTAAAAAAAAAAATTATTTTCAGAATTATTATTATCTTTTTAGATAGGTATCTTCGGAAATTCTGACCAGTAACAATTACTGACCCTTCTGTTCTTGAAATCATCATCCAAATCCCACCCCCCAAGAAAAAGCAATTAAGAAAAAGACCCTTCATTACTTAATTAAGCCCCCCATCTTCAACCTTTCATTAATGATAATACTAACAAGGAAACTGAAATAGTAAAACAAATTAAAAATCCCACAAACCCAAAATAAATACAGAAATCAAGAAAGATTAAAAAATAAAAACAAAAAGAAAGAAATAAAACCTGAGTGGACAAAACGATGAGGAGGCCACAAAGGAAACTCAAGCCTTGCTTATAATAGGCCTTCATGACAGTAATAGCACCAATCGAGTAAGCATCACCACCACCATAAGAGATACCACAATTGGCAAAGACGGTGATGATCACATGCTCCTTCACGTTGAAAGGTCCAGGATTCAAACTAAATCTCCACCCAAAAAGGTTGTACTCACCCCTTGGAAGCGTGGCGGCCATTAATATGATCACAGCCTCATCGTCCTCCTCCCCTTACTTGACGGCGGCGGCGGCTGGTGAGGATGGCCGGTGAGGATGGAGAGAGAGAGAAGCAGAGTGACGGGTTAGAGAGAGGAAAAAAAATTTTGGGAAAATAAAAAACCTAAGTAAAACACCCAAGTTGAAAGTAAGATTTTTGCTTTGCGGGGGAAAAAAAAAAAAAAGCTAAGTGAAACACGTTAGGAAGGAAACAAAATTTTGGAAAATTTTGGGTTGAAAAAAATAAAAGAAGACAGATTTATTTTGAGGAAAAAATAAAAATAAAAGAAGATAATTTTAATTAATTACTATTTTTAATTAGTAATTATCATTTTGTCATGCATTTTGTTACTGTATATGAATCAAACACATCTATATATATATATATATATATCACATATACTCAATAAAAATCACCACACAACTTTCTCAAAAAAAAAAAAAAAAAATACTGCACAACAAAAATTATAACACATTCTATATTATTAAAAATTAAAAAAAAAAATGATCATAGCTATTATATATTAAATTTATATAAGAATTTTAATATGTGACTAACTACGTTTACTTTTCCAATAAAAAAAAAAAAAACTACGTTTACTTTAAAAAAAAAGAAAAAAAAAAGACTAATTGGATAGTCAGATTAAGATAATATATATAGCTATATAAATACACAATACATGTCCATCACGTGTCATTCTTAATTTTGAAATCTAATCATTGGATTTAAAGAGTGTAATGAAAGGTTTATTCTGGTAAATTATGATCACAATTAAACGGATGGATTTAGAGAACAGCGCGGTCAAAATTTAGTCAAAGTTGGTCAAATCTAGTCAAACTTAATAGATGATCCCGAGACCACTAGACTTAATGAAAATCATATTCAAATCTTGATCATTGGAATTGAAGAGTATGGTGACATATTAGTGTTGGTGAAATTTGAGATCAATTGGATGGTCAAATTGAGAAAACATAACCATACAGGTACACAGCACATGTCTATCATGCGTTAGACTTAGATTTGAAATCTACCTGTTGGATCTGAAGAGTGTAATGAAAAGTTAATTATGATAAATTATGGTCACAATCAAATTGTTAGATTTTGAGAAAGGCACGATCAAAGTTTAGTTTAAATTGGTCAAACCCAATTAAACTTAATAGATAGTCCTAATACCACTAGACTTGGTAAAATTAATATTCAAATATTGATCATTGGGGGCTTCAATTGGCTAGTGGCAGCGGTGAGTGCTAATAGAGAGAGGCCCAATCTAGGGTTTGAGAGTGAGAATGCATGGTGGTGGTGGGAAGATAGATCTTTGGGTATTGAGATCAACGATGTGAGATTTTAATTTAAGAGAGAGAGAGAGAGAGAGAGAGAGAGAGAGAGAGAGAGAGAGTGTGTGTGTGTGTTTTTTTTTTTTTTTAGAGGGATACAATCTGATGAGAAATGAAAATGTTAGGGTCTAAATTGATAGATTTAGGTGGTGGGGGGAGGGGGGGGGGGAGGGAAAAAATTGGACTAATTATGGGCAATTCAAAGGTCTATTGTGGCAGTCACAAAACCACTGCTATAGACCGAAACAAACGCTGGTAAATCTTAGCTATAGCAGCGGGTTTATGGGGTGCCACTATAGCTAGGTATAACGCCGCTAAAACATACATATTGTGGCGCTACATCAACCTGCAGTTGTATAGTAGCAATCTGCAAAAGCGCCGCAATATGTGACATATTGCGGCGGTTTTCTATACTGCCGCTATAGTATTTGCGCAAAATGATATATTTATTGCGGCGAGATTTTGGAGCGCTGCTATATTTAAGTTAACACCGCTAAAACATATATATTACGGTGGTTTTATGGCCCATCGCTGTAGGATGCCTCAAAAGACTAGAGTTACTGTGGCGGTCCAAAAAAACGCTGCAATATGCAACATATAGCAGCAGTTTTTGCACCTGCCGCAAAAAAAAAAAAAAAACTGCCGCAATAGTACAAATTTCTTATAGTGGTTGTAGATACATCCCTAATCTAATGGAAAGGCAACATATGGAATAAGTGTGTGGAAGATGATTGCGATGACCATTAAGTAGCTCTTTGAGGCAATTTGCTGGACTAACAATGGTGTTCATCGGTTGCAATAAGGTTATATCCTCATACCCAATTCTTTTGTTGTATGTATTGAATCTAAATTGGATTTTTTGGCTTAAGCTTGAAATTGGTGGTATATTAGAATTAGGGATTGGGTTTGCATGACATAATTAGGGGAATGATCGATTAAATTTTACTTTGAATTAAATTACATGTTTTCATTCATTTTTAAGTCATTATACCATCAATCAAAATAAATATATGTAATTTTTTTCGTTCTTTGCTTTCTTTCAATCAAAATAAGTTTTTAATTTGTAGATTACATTATTCTAATTTTTTTTTTCAAGTTCCTCTATTTTAGCACTTGTACATCAATCAAGTTCTATTTCTTGGCTATATCTGTTAGGAATTGGACAAAAGGCCTACAAGAGTAAATGTTGTACATGTATTGGAATAATAGAATAAATGAACTAGCATAAACTATTTGATGATGGCCCATGGTCACTAGGCTGCATCTTGCTATTCAATGTGTCATTAAGTCATGTATTTTTGTTTTATAACTTATATTCATGGGTGTATATTTTTGCTAAATGAAAAATGGGGTGTGCTGATGGGGTGAACTGACTTGATTGTATTTTTGAAGACTAGGTTGGATTATTGATGTGTGGATTTCTGTTACCTGATTGTTTGATTCTCTGCTGGTAGATGTGTGCTTTAATAAAAATATGTTGGATTGCTTTAATTGGAAATCATAACTATGTAAATATTTATGTGTGCTGTTTCAAGTCCACTTTGCAAATTATTTATAAGGCAAACAGTGTTATGGTCAAGGGTGAAAGTTCTTAATTTGAATACTTTGCCTTGGCTTTTGGATCCTTTGGGCATATTTTGATATGATTAGGCTAGGTGGCAATGCAAAATCCATTGTGCCATTTAGAATACTTAATATTTACATTTTCTTACTCTATGCAAATTGAGTGCATTTGATTTATGTGTAGGAACTGAAGGCAGATTGTCATACAAATTGTCAGATTACTTGCTGCCACCTCCAAGGTTTGATACTTTCCTCTGCTTTTTTACTATTATTTTGTTAATCTCTGCCCATTCACTGGGGATTCTTATTTCTGTACTGTTGTTTACCTCTTGATTTCATTTTTTTCCTATAATGAATGTGTTGTGTAAAGAGAGTTGGAGAGAGAGATCTACGAGAGGCCCTTCACTACTGTCAGACCGGTCCCCTTTGATATTGATAAAGAGATTGCTGCATTAATTGCTGATCTAACATAACTGGATGAAGCATGGAGTCGAATGTTTTGTCTATGAGATTGTTCTGGTATTAATGACCAATCTTTGGAACTCTGGCATATTTTTCAAGGAGTCAATAGTTTATAGTTAGCTTGTCTATTTGCTAGGCTTGGTTCCTGCGGTTGTTGGGGGTTTGTTTTAGTTTTGGGTTGCTACTGGGGTTTGTTTCAGTTTCGGGTTGCTGGAGTTTTTAATATCGTTTTTTATCTGAATTTCTTTTAACTTAGGCTTATGTTTGGATTTATTAAAAATTTAGGCTTATGTTTGGGCATGTGATTTTTTGAAAGAAAAATTCTTTTTGTTAATAGAGAACGTTCATAATTGTTAGGTTCTAAGACTATAGGATTAGAACTTCAATGTGTAATGTGTTGGCAAACCATGATAAAAACTTAGAGTCTAGATTTAGGCTACTCAAAGTGTGTTTATGTGTAAAATTGGAATCGAGTGATTGCAAAATTTACTGGATTAAATCTGCAAGGCTCGATCGATCGAAAATTATACTCTATTGATCGAACCTCGTGCAGATTGTTTTTTCTAACTTGTGCTTTAAGGGGTCTAAAAACTTACAAGTGGTATCAGAGCGGGTTAGCTCTTGATTTAGGTTATTATACCTAGAGTTGATCATTGATTCCTATTATCATAGATAATCTTAAGTGTCTTACTTTTTTTGATTATGATGATTTGAATAAAAAGGACATTGTTGTTTCTGTTGATCTTATTGATGCCTATGAAACTCTCCGTAAGGAATTATTGAAATCTATGAAAATTGCTAAGAAATTCAAGGAAGAGTTAAAATTGGCTAATCTTGAAAAAGAGAAATTGGTTGTTAGATTAGATGAATCTAATAAAAAGAATGAATTTTTGAGAAATCAAATTTCCTCTCAAGATGAGAAGATGAAAAGCTTGGAACAAGAGTTAGTTGAATCTAAAACTAAAATTGAAAATTTGACTAGTATCAAGCCTACCGTTGATAACAGAAGTGTTTTTGTTTCTCTTAAGCCTAAAACTAAGAAAGTTTATATTCCTCCTTTCAAGAGGAATAATAAAGAAAAGACTTATTTTTCTAGGTTAGACAAAGGTAAAAGTTTTGATGTAGATGCTGAAGTTTCTAAACCTATGTCTAAAGCTACTGTTAGAGAGCATAATAAATATGTTTTTATGCCTACTTGTCACCTTTGTGGTGTTGTTCGTCATATTAGACCAAATTGTTCTTTGTTGAAGCAAAAACCAAAATCTGAGACTAGATTTGTTGTTAGGAATATTGATGTTCCTAAATTTGTTCATGTTTGTCACTTTTGTGGTGTCTCTAGTCACATTCGTCCTAATTGTCATAAATTGAAATTTAAAAATTCTGTATTTCAATCTAGGATATGTGATGATATTTCTCTTGCCATAAGTCCATACAAATTGTTTCATACTCTTTTGAAAAATTTAAGCTTGTTGGCTTGTGAAAGGAATTTGCAGGATTTTAGTTTTTCTCAGAAGATTGGTGTAATCCCTCTGTTGGAAATTTAGACCCCTTAAAACACAATCAGATTGCGTAGCCTAGATTAATTAGCCAAGTTGTTACTTAGTCAAATTAACAATTCTAGGTTAAAACAATCAAATAATCATATCATGCATGTAAAACATATAGAGCAGCGGAATAATAAAAGAACACAAGATATGATCACCCAGGAAAACCAAACCGGTAAAAAACCTGGGGAGGATTTTACCCACCGATCCTCAAGGCAAAACGGAATCCACTAAGAAAGAATTGAAGTTCTTACAAAAGGACTTACAAGCTCCCCGCTTGACTTCCTAATGCTACCCACCAGTAGTAACTTCCTGACACGACCACGTGCAGGCTCCGAATCCACGGACTACTTCTTTCTTTGTATTCCTTCAATCAGGTACAAGCTCCTCACTTGTTAATCTTTAAGTTCCAATGGTTGCAACCTTGTTGATCATCAAGATGTAGATAATATATCTTCCTTGAAAACCCTAAGTTTATGTGAAGGAAAGCTCCTCAAGGATCTCACAAGAGATTCACATAAACAGCAAATATGAGCAACAAAGACTTAGAGAGGTTTGGGTACAAAACCCTAAAAATAAAAGGAGGCACAAGAGGCACTCTAATCTCTCTCTCTAAAAGTCCCAAAAACGTTCTAGGGTTTTCCTTATATATAGGAGTGTTTTACTTGAACCCCAAGACGTTTAAATAGAGTTTGGGCTGAACTGGAACTCTGCAGAAAAATAAATCTGTACGTAGTTCGATCGATCGAGTCTAATTTTCGATCGATCGAGCCTTACAGATTTAGTCCAATAAATTCTGCAATCACTCAATTCCAATTTTACAAATAAACATACTTTGAGCAAGCCTAAACCTAGACTAAATGTTTTGATCATGGTTTGCCAACAAAATACAAATTGAAGTTCTAATACATTCATTCCTAATTTCTTAAAACCTAACACCCTCAAATACACTTTGCTTCTCATGGATTTTCACCTACAAAGCCGAAGACTCATGCTATATGGGTGAGAAAAGATTTTCTAAGGTGAGTGTTGCTGACTTGTCCTTGATTTAATTCTTTCAATTGTTTATGGACATGTTTTGTTTCTGTTTTTGGTTGTTTTTTTTTTTAGGTTGTTTTTTATTAAAAAAAAAAATCCAAAAACATTGAAAAATTTCAAAAAGACAAAAATATTTTATTTTGTTTCTAGTTTTATTTTTCTTGGGAGTTACATGAATTATGATATCTCTCTCTTGATTTAAAACATGCTTGACATTGTGAAGAAACTTGAATAGTATGTGTTATATAAGTGCTAAGTTATTTATGATTTTGTATGAGTATGTTCTAGTTTGTACATGTACTCATGGGTTAATTAAGAAATTGATATTTCTTGTTTGTGTACCCTTTATAGCTTAGTTAAGCACTGTCATGCATTGCATTTTTAATCATTTAGCATAATGTGTGCTTTTAGGTTTGGTCATAAAATGTTTTTTTGAAACCAAAAGGATTTTTATTTCTTTTGTATTACACATCATGAATTTGTAATCAAGGTTGGCCTATTATCTTTACATAACATGCTGTGTACCTTGTTTAACTTGGATGAGCTTATTTTTCTGCACTTTGCTAGTTTTAGCTATGTAGTGCATGTTGTGTGGAAATTGTTTATAGTTTTTGATCACATGATCTTGATTTTGAAGTACATGCTTTTGATTGTAAGGACTAAAAAAAATCCTAAGAGAAAGGCATAAATAACTATCTCACCATTATTTATTGGCCAATCATGAACAACTTAGTGTATATCATAAGATTTTGTGCTTGAGAAAGTGTAGCACATGCACAAAAAGAACATAAGGTGTAGCCTCAGATTAATGCTAAAATTGGTATGTACATTATTGGGCTATTATAAATTCACAATGAAATAAAATTGGTGTGTAAATTATGAGGTAAAACAAGAAACTTACATGATTGCAAGCTTATTTTCTAGGAGATGTGAGAGTTATATGATGTAACTCTTTAGGTGATAGTCACTTTCAAATTTATGTGATGAATAATGTAGAAATTGTGATTGATTACTATCTACTTATCACCTCACATGTATCTCATGCTTGTACTAGTTGCACATACTACACAAGTTATTCTTTGCTAAACTTAATACATGAAATTGTGTGTGAATTTGGTTTGGCCATCTAAGATTATGTTTTCTATGGTGTTTGATGCAAAATATGTTTTAGGGTTGGCAAAAATTGTGTCTTTGATGATTAAAAATCTTTGTTTTGAAGTTCTGGGTTGAAAACTCATGCTTTTGAAAAACTTTTAAACTCATTCTCATACATTTCATTCATGAAATTATTTGGGTTGAGCGGTTTCTGCAAAATCTTTTGCAGTTTTTCAAAAATTCAAATTTCCAAAATTTCGATCGATCGAATGTGATTTTCGACTGATTGAAAATCCCTTGATTTTTAATCGTTACTTTCTGCCTTACTCGATTAGTATTCGATCGATGCTTAACTGATCGAAACTAAAAATTTTTCAGTTTTTAAGTTTTTGACCAAAATGTTTTTTCATGCATCATTTATGTTTAGGATTCACATACATTACATTGTTTTTTTATATCCATCTTGCAGTTTTGCTGTCATATCTCTCATTGTTTTCACACATAACATGCATACACTTTGCTAAATTGAGTACTCAACTTGATTTAAAAATTGATTGATTAATTTTTGAGTCCTTTGTACATTTTAGTATATGCTATTTTATGTGTGAACTGTAGAAAATATTTTTCTTAAGAGATATGATGGATAATCAATGTGCAAATATTTTCTCTACTCATGCAACTGTTTATGGGTCACATAGTATCAAGTTTGCATTTATTGAAAGAGAGAATATTTGTGTTCATGTGTAACCTTAATTTTTTATGTTTGGTTTGTGTGTCTTTATTTTTCCCACCTCCTAAATTTTCCCCAAAACTGTTTTTCCCAAAACTTGTTTTGTTTTTCCTATTTTTATAGGGGGAGAAGCTTGTTTTTAACCTTTGTTGTTCATAGGGGGAGCTGTTGCTCTTCAAAGGGGGAGTTGTCTTTATTCTCTATAGAGCTGGATTCATTTGTTTCCTTAATTCTCTATTTTCTCTTGACTTTTGTTGCGTATGTTTTCTATTTACTCTTTGTTTGAGTTGTCTTTGTCAACACGTGACAAAAAGGGGGAGAAATAGATGAAATGTGGGAATCCTGTTTAAAAAGGTTTTTAAAATGTTTTGTTTAAGGGGAGGTAAAATTGTTTTTGAAAGGGGGAGATAATAAATTTTTTTTGATGCATTTAACTTAGGGGGAGAGTTAGTTTGCATATTTGTTATTTGCTTTAATTTGTTTATTTTGTTCTACTTGTATTTTCCACACATGCGTTTATGTGTTTGTTCAGTGTTTCAGGAATATACAAGTTTATTTAGCTGTGTTGCTGTCTACACTGGCAACTGATAGATAATAGTTAGGTTGAATTGTTTTTGGGCATGTTAATTTTTAGTGGCCTGTTTGTAACTTTGAGCATTTCAGTTTTGTGATGTGTTTTGTCACGGATTGCCAAAGGGGGAGTCTGTTAGGTTCTAAGACTTTAGGAACTAAATGTATTAGAATTTCAATGTGTAATGTGTTGGCAAACCATGATCAAAACTTAGAGTCTAGATTTAGGCTGCTCAAAGTGTGTTTATGTGTAAAATTGGAATCGAGTGATTGCAAAATTTACTGGACTAAATATGCAAGGCTTGATCGATCAAAAATTAGACTCGATCGATCGAACCTCGTGCATATTGTTTTTTTTCTACAGAATTTCCACCTTAGCCTAAGCCCATATAACGTGTAGGGTTTTATGTTTTGCTTCAAGTATAAAAAGAAAAACCTTAGCTACGTTTTAAAGGTTGTTGATATGCTATGTGTGTGAATCTTCTGTGAGATCTAAAAGTGTTTACCTTCATACATACTTAGGGTTATCAAGATCAAGATTGATGTCGAGAACTTGGTGATCTCTTTAGTTGCTATTTCAAGAGCTTAAAGAAAACACAAGTAGGAGAACTTGTGGTTACTGTGGATCAAGGAAAGAAGTAGTTCGTGGACTTGGTGTTGTCACGTGGTCATGGTAGTAAATTTTCTACTCGATGTAGTAATAGGATGTTAGTGGTCTAAGTCTTATTGTACAAACTTCAATTCTTTCATAGTAGATTTGTTTACCTTGAGGATAGCTAGGTTAAATCCTCTCCAAGTTTTTTACTGGTTTGGTTTTCTTGGATTATCATATCGTTGTGTTATTTACTTTTCCGCATTATTTACATGATATGATTTGATTGTGTTAACCTAGATCTGAATAATTTATCTATGTAATCACTTGGCTAAATAACTAGGTTAAACAATTTGTGTTTTAAGGGGTCTAAAAACGTACAATAATTTATGATTGTTTAAGGTCCTCAGATATTGTCAAGAACTGTTTTTTTTTTTTTTCTTTTTTGTTTCTCTAAAACTACACAGTAAATTAAAACATGCATTTCTCTTTACAAAAACAATCCTATGGACAGTGTGATTGACATGTCTTTCCATTTGATTTTTGAATTTGATTGTGATTATCAATTTTTCATATACTTACTAGTATATTTATTGTTTCTATGTCTTATTGTGGTACAAATCGAATACTTTAGTGGGGTTTTCAAACTCGGGCTTCTTCCCAGTTAAGTGATGGTATAATGATTTCTTTTGATTACATTTTTGTTTATGGTATCTTAATTTCTAATGTTGTTTCCACTTTGCAATTTTTATTTCATGTTAAAATATGCTTTATATGACTTTTGATTTTAGTTCTAATATCACATTAGCTACTAAGCATGTGAATTTATTTCCAACTACTAAAGCTTAGAATGACCTGTTTTCGATGTTGTCTTCCAGATCTTGCACATTTGTTTGCTGCCTCCTAAAGAGTGCAATCTTTGTAGTTTTGTACCTCTATAATCATAATGCATCTGAGCATGTGAATCAGTTTCCGATTATTAAAGATTGCAACTCCAGTACCTCTTTTCTCTAAGAAACTGAACATTTTGGTACTGCACACAGATAAACATACATTGATCCATGTCTAGGTTTAGAAATAT
The DNA here is from genome assembly GCA_023621385.1 of Quercus gilva. Taxonomy (NCBI): domain Eukaryota; kingdom Viridiplantae; phylum Streptophyta; class Magnoliopsida; order Fagales; family Fagaceae; genus Quercus; species Quercus gilva. The sequence continues at coordinate 17,135,077 of CM042480.1, forward strand.
ATATTATGTTACTTTCTTTTTTGCGTGCTTGGAGTTGTAAAGGATGTAGGAGTTAATTCTCTCACTGTTGTTTTTGTGAGTAGGTATTAACTTGATTTAGGTGGTCATTTATTGCACTATTATTGATCTTCATTATTCTATTTTTTACAAATTATTTTAATTAAAAAAAATACTTATTTTGCAAGTTCTACTTTCATTTTTGGATAAAGAGCTGCGTAGTTAACTGCATCGACTCAAGGTTTGTTAACAATTTCTATAATTTTTTTTTAAAAAAGTTCCTATTGCATAAAAGTTATATATAAATAGTCAATATAAAATCATTAATCAGATCATTTACTGCTTTGCTATTAATACATGTATTGCATTATTTGTCTAATGTAGATAGTTTTGTTTATGGAATCTATATTTGTTCATTATTCTGTTTACTTGCTAAATAAAAGAAAAAAGAGAAACAAAAAAAAAAAAAAAAATGACTCTTTTGCTTTTAGACTATTTTCATTTTAAAATTTTTTAAAAAGTATATTTAACTTAGCTGAGTTGTTATACAAAATGAACGAAATATTTCTTGTAAACGGTTGGAACATATTGTTTATTGCTATTGTTATACTCATTATATTTTTTTTAAGTTGTTTTTCCAATAATTCATTGTAAGAAGGTAAAATATTTCTTTTAAATGGTTGGAAGGTAAATTATGGAAGGTGTTAGGACATAAGTGGATCATGTCAAGAACATATGTCATTTAGAATTGGCTAATCCTTTGAGAAAATGCACTTTACTTGTAATTGGGTAGATCTAGGATGTGTTTATTACTTCAAGGAACAAGAGTTCAAGTCCAAGTATTGAAACCATGCAAATCTATCCAAGAATCAAGGGAAGAAGTGCTGTTCTTTAAAGCTCGATGGATTGCTTGACAAATGTATCTATCGAGATTTAAAAGGTGAAGCTCTACCAATAATTTTAATAGCTGTATCTATTGAGAATTACGAAAATCAATTTTTCAGATATGTTTTTCATTCATATCCAAGCTATGTGTTTAGGTTTTCTTTTCTAACAACCCTATACATATATGAGGATTATTCTAAGGGCTGTTATAAGGTTGTTGCACTTGTTGTTGCAAGCATATTGTGACCGAAGACAATTTGCCCTAGTTCATCTTTCTCTTGAAGAAGCTGCTATGTTTGTATGCCGTAGGGTTTTGTGACCAAGGAGTTTCTTGATCTTCATTGTCTGGATGAACTGAAGAAATTTGTAGGCAACATTCTTCTCAAGTTGGTGTGTCAGTCACGTATTGGAATCCGTGCATTGATTGGTTAGTCATGTACTTGGAGCCGTGCATTGAAAGGAGAGTTTTTGACTACATTACAAGTCCAATTGTGTATTGGGGTAATGGGTCAACTGTAGATTGGTATAAGGTACTGGGATTCCTTTATTTGTAACAACTTGTTTTGGTAATAGTAGATTCTTGGGAGTGGTGACATTAAATTCAATCGGTGGAGTTTTACCTCGGTGGTTTTCCCTATTTGTAAACAAATCACCTGTGTTAAATTTATTTTCTGTTGCATTTAGTTATTTGGTGATTTGTTTATGTTACCATGCGTATTGCATGTAATTGAATCTAATTAATTTCACTTGGCTAAATTAATTGATTAAGTTACCAAATAGGTCAATACATTCTTGGCCTATCAAGTGGTATCAGAGTGGGCACACTCTGATTAGGGTTAATCTTTGCTGTGTGATCCATTAATCCCTGTTTGTCATGGATAGAGGACAATATTTAATTATACCTCATTTATTTGATGGCACTAACTATGCACACTGGAAAGTATGCATGAGAGCTTTCTTGCAGTCTTTAGATGAAAAAGTGTGGCAAGCTGTGGAGATTAGTTGGACTAAACCAAAAGAAGCGTCGGCTGAATGGGATGATGCAAAGATCAAAATAGCTAACTTCAACAGTAGAGCATTGAATGCCTTATTTAGTGCAGTCATGAATGAGGAGTTCAAGAAGATATCTTTCACTAAAATTGCGAAGGAAGCATGAACCATCCTCCAGACAAGCTATGAAGGAACCAAGGTTGTCCAGGATTCAAAGCTTCAAAGGCTTACCACAAGCTTTGAAGAAATCAAGATGGAGGAGGATGAGTCATTCGATGAGTTCTATGCCAAGGTCAAGGACATAGTGAACTCTGCATTTAATCTTGGGGAAACCATTCCTGAACCCAAGATTGTTAGAAAGGTGCTCAGATCTCTACCTGAGAGATATTCTATGCCAAGATCACTGCCATTGAGGAATCGAAGGACATTGACAAAATTCCTTTGACAAAGTTGGTTGGCAACTTGCAGACCTATGAATTGGGTTTGACCAAGATTGGGAAATCGAGCAAGGGTAAGAGCATGGCATTGAAGGCCAAAAGTAGTGACATAGATGAGTCTTTGGATGATAAAGATTCTAAAATGAAATTCTACATCACAAGGCAGTTCAAAAAGTTCATGAAGAATGCCAATGCTAAAGGATTTGACAAGGATCGAAAGCAATCCAGTGCTTCACAGTTCAAGAGCTAAGATAAAGAGAAAAAGGATGCTAGGGATGGCGGTTAGTACACTGTTCCTTTCGGACTAAAGTGCTTCGGATGTCAAGGTTTTGGACACATGAAACAAGAATGTCCAACTTATCTCAAGACCTTTGGGAAAAGCAAGGCCCTTGCTGCTACCTTGAGTAACACCGAGCCTGAGGATAATTTGGATAATGATGATGATGATGATGGAATCTTGAATGCCTTCACTGCCACTGTGAATCCTACTGAAGGGATTATTGAAAAAGTAGATGAAGAAGAGGACTTGGTGGAGTCAAAATTTGAGAAGATGGATGAACATGATGATATCCATATAGCCTATGCAAAATTATATAGGGTCTTTGAAAAACGTGAGAAATTGTATAGGCTGGCCACCGAGAAGCTTAGTGAGGTGGAGCTTGAATGAGAAGAAATCTCCACAAGGTTTGATAAAACTAATTAGATCATTGGAGCACTGCAGTTTGAGAACAATTTCTTGGCTGAGAGAACCAAGAAGCTTGAAGTAGAGCTGTTTCAAGTCAAAGCTTAGTTGGAGAGGACTTCAAGTGCAAAGCTTGATGAGATGCTTACCTTTTAGAAATCTGCTTCTGATTGAATCGGTTTAGGGTATGATTTTTCTTCCTCTAATATTGTTTCTTCTAGTACTACTGTGTTTGTTTCACCTGCTAATAATGTTGAATCTAAAAATAATGATGTGAAATTTGTTTTAGCTAGTGAGAACATAGACAAGGGTAAATCTATCTTAGGAGCATCCCCTAAGCTTGATAAGAAAGAGACTAAAAACCCTAGGACTAAGAAGAACAATAACAAGAATAACCAAAAGCCTATACAGAAGAAGCAGCATCGCTGTCATCACTGTAGAGCTATTGGACATACTTGACCTAATTGCCATAAGTGGTTAGCCACTCAACAAAGCTACAGTATGATCTCGTCCAGAAACCAGAATTAGTTTCCATCCTCTTTTGCTCCTCTTGGAGATCTTCTCAAGGCCCTCATGTTCCTTTCGAACTTGAACGGTTTCAATTCTTCCCCCTCATCACTGGATCAAGAGTTCGCTAAACGGAAAGGTTCTTCCCAGGTGTGGAAGGAAAAAGGATCTAAGTGATTTAGTCATTTTTTCTCTCTTCCTTTTATTTTTTTATTTTTTTTTATGCATTACTTGTGTGTTTTGCTTTCTAGTTTTTATGCTATTCTTTGTTTAACATGTTTTTGTTTGTTTGTTTTTTTTTTTTCATAAAAGAAATTGAAAAAAAAAAAAAATACAAAAACAGTGTGTGTTTTGTGTACTTTGGTACTTGTGTACCTTGGATGGCCATTGAAACAAAGTTTGCTAAACTTTGTATCTTTTGTAGCTTAGGTGAGTATCTCTATGCACAACTAAGCAAGTGAGGTTTGTGGCTCATGTTTGTGATGAGTAAGATTAGGTATTCTCTTGAACTTAACACTCATATCACTCTTTTTGACAGGTAGGGCTAGAAAATCCTAAGAGAAATGTATAAATAACCATCTCACCATTGTTACTCGACAATCATGAAATGACATTTGTATGCTTTGGCATAGCAAAAGTGCAATGTCAAAAACTTAACATAATTGGGTATTTTCTTCTCTCTCTTATATGTCCATGCATGATATGCTTAACAAAAGAAAAATAAAAGCAAAAAGAATCAAAATGCTTTATATATGATTGCAAGCGTGTTTTTAGGAGATGTAGGTGTTATAGGATGTACCTCAACGGTGATAGTCCCCATCAAGCAGTTATGATTGTGTGTGAGTTAAATTGATTTTCTCATATCTCAAATCATCATAACATGTAGACACTTATGCAATCTTGTGATGTTTTCACACACAACACGCAAATTTTTTTGCTACTTTTGATACATGTGCAGGTACAATATAATTTGACCATCACAAGGAATACATGTGTTAATGTATGCTCACTAAACTGTCTTGATTTGTTTTTGAAATATAAAATTGGTTAGACTTGTTTAGTGTGTGTGTGTGTGTGTGTGTGTGTGTGTATTTTGGATCTAGATGCTTGACATTTTTGTGTGTGTGTGTGTATGTGTGTGTGTGTGTGTTTTGGATCTAGATGCTTGACATTTTTCTTGTTGAGAGATGACTTTGGAAGCTTAAAAATGTTGGTTGAATCTTTGGTTAGGTGGCATGCTTGATTGCATTCGTGTCTGTGTTTTTCTCTTCTGTGAAAAATTGTTTTTGCCCATCTCGACAGCTTCTCGATAGCTCTTGACAGATAGCTATCTATCGAGACCCTTGGATTACTTTTCTCAACTGATCTTATCACATTTTCGATCCATCAAAACTTTTTGGAATTTGTCTTAATAGCTTATCGACAGATTCTCGATCCATCGAGAAAGTTTCTGTCTGCTCGATAGCTTTTTGATAGCTGTTTGATCCATCGAGATTTCTTTGCCATCGACAGATGCTTGACAGCACCTCAACAAATATATCTATTGAGAATTAGTGCTTGACAGCTCTCGATAGCTCCTCGATCCATCTAAATTCCTGTTTCTATATATAGCTTTAGCACGATTTCTTTCTCATTTTTCTCTGATCTTTCTCGATAGAAACTCTCTCTTTTCTTTCCCAAACACTTTTCCCTCAACCCCTTCATCCTCCCCACTTGTTTTTCAGCCCATATCTTGATTTCTTCCTCTGGTATGATCTTTTTTTCTCTCATTTATCATGCATTTCATACATTTAGACCTAGGTTTTTGGGTTTTTAAAAATTTTTGGGGTTTTTTCAAAATTGTTGAGTTATTTGTGAAATTTTTGGGTTGGGTTATGTTTAAATGATCCTATATGCTCATGCATTGCATCACATTTGCATTTTCACAATGTTTCATGCATTTAGATGTGTGTTTTATATGTTGAAACCATGTGTGCAAGTAGGTTTGGATTGGGCTGAGCCTATGATGTTTTTATTGTTGCATGTCACATGTTCATGCATTTTTCATGCATACGTACCATTCTTTTCTTTCTTTATGGTGTTGTTATTGATTGGTGCTTTTCTGCTTGTCTCTCTCTCTTTCTTTCTTTTGGATAGTCTGCGCATGGCACCTAAGCGCAAATTCGCTCTATCTCGGAACCCTCTTCGTTCTGGGGCATTTTCTTCTTCTAATTCTACTTCTCTTCACGTCCGATTTCGTGATGAGAAGGCCTGTCAGGAGTACTTAGAGAACTTTTTTAGACGTGGCATTCATTCAGAATGCCAGGTTGTTCTTTCTGACTTCTTCGATATTGACTTACCCACTATCATTAACAGTATGGGTTGGGAATCCCTTTGTGAGATCCCGGTTAGTTGTCCCACTATGATCATACAGGAGTTTTACTCCAATATGCATAGTTTTGATTACTCCAAACCTCGTTTTCTCACTTTTGTTTGAGGTATACGTATTGTAGTCACACCGAAGCTTATCTCTGATGTGCTACACGTCCCGAGGGTATCGCATCCTGATTACCCTGGCTATCCTCATCTAAAGACTGTGTCTAAAGATGAGCTCATGTCTCTCTTCTGTGAGACACCTTCATCTTGGAGTGAACATCAAAACACCCCTTGCTCGGGCTTTGCAAAAGGGCCGAGGTTCTTGAATATGATGATGACATTTGTTTTACATCCCTTGTCTCACTATAATTCTATTACTAAGCATCGTGCTTGCTTTTTGTTATCCCTCATTGAGGGGCTTACCATTGACTTTCCCTCTCATTTCATACTCTCCCTTATAGATGTCTATAAGGATACAACAACTCGTGATAAGCTTATTTTTCCTTCTACTATCACGAGGATCATTCACCATGCTTTTGTCTCCTATCCAGAGTCTACTCACTTCACCATCATGGGTGCCATTAGTGGCACGTCTGTCAGACGGAGTGAGGCCGAACATCGACTGAAGCGGCCACGGATTGAGACGGCAACTCCTCCAGCCTTTTCTGCTCCATCCACCTTCGTTCCTTCTTCTTCTATGGGTGGTGTGACTCTTGAGGCCATCATGGCTCAGCTTGAGTGCATGGATGCTCGCCTTGACACTCTCAGCGGTGAGTTGTGTTAGGTGAACACCCGTGTTGGTCGTATCGCACGACGATAGGCTATCATGGGTGGCTTCAGAGGATGAGGACGATGATGATGGCTTCAACGATGATGATGCTAAGAGGAGATGATTGCTTCTCTATGACTTGCCTTTTGTCATTCATGACAAAAAGGGGAAGTAGTTTTGGGTATGAGAGTAGTCACATACTTAGGGGGAGACTTAGTGTAGGACTTTATGAGGGATGTAGTGAGGACTTTTGTATATTTTCTTTTCTTTATCCTTAAGATACTTTGTCTCTTATACATTGGTCTTGTGACCACATAGTGATAGCAAACCTTGTATTCATTTGATTTATATATATTTGATGAGGTTGTAATTACATTTTTTCACCTATCTCTCCATGTGTTGTTTCTTTTCTCTCTTTATACACATGCTTCTTATTTATTGTATGCAATCTTTTATTTCTGTTTCACACTAAGATGCATTGATGAGTTTTGTTTAAAGTGTTTCAGAAATACAGGTTGACAAAATCTTCCATGCCATGAACTCTCTTCTTACTAAGTTTTTCAAGAGTTTGTGTTAGGGTAGATTTTGTTGTATTCAACAAGGGAGTATGAGTTGAGTGATTTATGACTTACTCTAATATTTTATTTGTTTGTTGTGGTTTTGTCACAGATTTCCAAAGGAGGAGATTGTTAGGATATATGTGGATCATGTTAAGAACATATGTCATTTAGAATTGGCTAATCCTTTAACAAAATGCACTTTACTTGTAATTAGGTAGATCTAGGATGCGTTTAATCCTTTAAGGAACAAAAGTTCAAGTCTAAGTATTGAAGTCATGCAAATCTGTCCAAGAATCAAGTGAAGAAGTGTTGTTCTTTAAAGCTCGACAGATAGCTTGACAGATGTATCTATTGAGATTTAAAAGGTAAAGCTCGACAGCTGTATCTATCGAGAATTACGAAAATCAATTTTTCAAATATGTTTTTCACACATATCCAAGCTATGTGTTTAGGTTTTCTTTTCTCACAACCCCAGACATATATGAGGATTATTCTAAGGGCCATCTTAATGTTGTTTAACTTGTTGTTGCAAGCATATTGTAACCGAAGACAATTTGCCCTAGTTCATCTTTCTCTTGAAGAAGTTGCTGCGTTTGTAGGCTGTAGGGTTTTGTGACCAAGGAGCTTCTTGAACTTCATCGTCTGGATGAACTGAAGAACTTTATAGCCAACATCCTTCTCAAGTTAGTGTGTCAATCATGTATTGAGATCTATGCATTAATTGGTTAGTCACGTACTTAAAGCCGTGCATTGAAAGGAAAGATTGTCACTGCATTACAAATCCAATTGTGTATTGGAGTAAGGGTTCAACTATAGGTTGGTATAAGGTATTGAGATTCCTTTATTTGTAACCGCTTGTTTTGATAATAGTGGATTCTTAGGAGTGGTGACCTTAAATTCACCCGGTGGGGTTTTGCCTTAGTGGTTTTCCCCATTCGTAAACAAATCACCTGTGTTAAATTTATTTTCCGCAATATTTAGTTATTTGGTGATTTGTTTGTACTACCACACTATTGCATGCATAAGAATTATTGTAATTGATTTGAAAATAGTGAAATTATTCAGAGTTTTTCCTGTGGCTTTTCCCTTCAAAGAGAAATGGTTTTCCACGTAAATTTTGTGTTCGTGGGTGTGATTGTTAATTTGGATTGCTAATAATTTGTGATAAAATTATTTGGGACCCAACAAGTGGTATTAGAGCTAAGGTTAGAGTGGAAGTGATGGCTGGAGAAAAAGGCAAGGCTTTAGGAATTAAGAAATTTGATGGAACAGACTTCGGGTATTGGAGGATACAGATTGAGGATTATCTCTATGGGAAGAAACTACATCTGCCTCTTTTGGGGACAAAACCTAATACTATAAAAGATGAAGAACGAAATCTTCTTGATAGACAGGTATCGGGTTTATTCGATTAACTCTGTCGAGATCAGTTGCACATAATGTTGTGAAGGAAAAGACCAGAATGGTATTTGAGCTTGGTTGATTTAGTGGATGACTCTTTGTGTGAATTAAGATGGAAAAGAAGGGATTGCTTTGATTAAGGTGAAGCTATTCGAAGAGGAAATAAGATAGTTAAGGACAATTGATGGAATTTGAGTGAAGGAGAAGATTGTTGGAAAATTGCCTCAAATTCCAATTGTGACTTGGAAAGTGAATTAGGTTTCCAAGTTGAAGAATAAAAAATTAATTTGGGTTTCCTTGTTGTGGACGGAAAGACTATTTCTTGGTGTGGAAGGAAAGTTTATTCATTTTTAAAGAGGTAATATATATTCCTAGTTCAAGAGGGAATAGATTCCTTATTGAAGAGGTAACGTATTCCTAGTCCAAGAAGGAATAGCAAAAGAGTTTTATAAATAGACAATGCTATAAAAAATTTGATGGCTTTGGGCCCAAGAGTCCTCCTTATGGGGAGAGGGAAAATAGAGCGTGAAATTAAGAAAGAGAAAAGAGATTTTCACTTGGGAGGAATGCAAGAGGAAGGAGAAAGCAAGGTACTGCCACCTTTGAGAAGACACAAAGAGAGTATGTGCAAAAGCGAAAAAAGAGGAAGGCACACAAGAAAGAAAAAGAAGAGAGAGCAGCCAAGAGGAAGCTACTTAAAGAAAAAGAAGACAACTAAGAGAAAATTGTGTGTCGAGAAGAAAATAAAAAGAAGAAGGCAAAGTGTTGTTACCTTTGAAAGAGATAATTTTTGTGTGTGTATGAGAAAAGAAAAATAAGAGAGATTTTTCTTTAGCCTTGAGACATACATAAGAATTATTGTAATTGATTTGAAAATAATAAAATTATTTGGAGTTTGTCCTGTGGTTTTTCCCTTTAAAGAGAAATGGTTTTCCAAGTAAATTTTGTGTTCGCATGTGTGATTATTATTTTGGATCGCTAATAATTTGTGATAAATTATTTGAAACCCAACAAGTAGTATCAGAGCTAAGGTTAGAGTGGAAGTGATAGCCGGAGAAGAAGGCAAGGCTTTAGGAATTGAGAAATTTGATGGAACAGACTTCGGGTATTGGAGGATGCAAATTGAAGATTATCTCTATGGAAGAAACTACATCTGCAGCTTTTGGGGACCAAACCTAATACTATAAAAGATGAAGAATGGAATCTTCTTGATAGACAAGTATTGGGGGTTATTCGATTAACTCTATCGAGATCAGTTGCACATAATGTTGTGAAGGAAAAGACCAGAGTGGTATTAGAGCTTGGTTAATTTAGTGGATGACTCTTTGTGTGAATTAAGATGGAAGAGAAGGGATTTCTTTGATTAACGTGAAACTATTCCAAGAGGAAAGAAGATAGTTGAGGGCAATTGAAGGAATTTGAGTCAAGGAGAAGATTGTTGGAAAATTTCCTCAAATTCCAGTTGTGACTTGGAAAATCAATTAGGTTTCCTAGTTGAAGAATAAAAAATTAATTTGGGTTTCCTTGTTGTGGACGGAAAGACTATTTCTTGGTGTGGAAGAAAAGTCTATACCTTTTTAAAGAGTTAATGTATTCCTAGTTCAAGAGGGAATTGATTCCTTGTTAAAGAGGTAATGTATTCCTTGTCTAAGAAGGAATAGCAAAAGAGTCTTATAAATAGACAATGTTACAAAGAATTTGATGGCTTTTGGCCCAAGAGTCCTCCCTATGGGGAAAGAGAAAATAAAGCGTGAAACCAAGAGAGAGAAAAGAGATTTTCGCTTGGGAGGAACGCAAGAGGAAGGGGAAAGCAAGGTACTACCACCTTTGAGAAGACACAAAGAGAGTATGTGCAAAAGCAAAAAAAGAGGAAGCCACAAAAGAAAGAAAAAGAAGAGAGAGCAACCAAGAGGGAGCTGCTTAAAGAAAAAGAAGACAACCAAGAGAAAGTTGTGTGTAGAGAAGAAAATAAAAAGGAGAAGACAAAGTGTTGTTGCCTTTGAAAGAGATAATTTATGTGTGTGTGTGTGTGAGAAAAGAAAAATTGAGAGATTTTTCTTTGGCCGTAAGACATACATAAGAATTATTGTAATTGATTTGAAAATAGTGAAATTATTCGGAGTTTGTCCCGTGGTTTCTCCCTTCAAAGAGAAATGCTTTTCCACGTAAATTTTGTGTTCATGTGTGTGATTGTTATTTTGGATCGTTAATATTTTGTGATAAAATTATTTGGGACCCAACAAGTGGTATTAGAGCTAAGGTTAGAGTGGAAGTGATGGCCGGAGAAGAAGGCAAGGCTTCAGGAATTGAGAAATTTGATGGAACAGACTTCGGGTATTGGAGGATGCAGATTGAAGATTATCTCTATAAGAAGAAACTAAATCTGCCTCTTTTAGGGACAAAACCTAATACTATAAAAGATGAAGAATGAAATCCTCTTGATAGACAAGTATTGAGGGTTATTCGATTAACTTTGTCGAGATCAGTTACACATAATATTGTGAAGGAAAAGACCATAGTGGTATTAGAGCTTGGTTGATTTAGTGGATGACACTTTATGTGAATTAAGATGGAAGAGAAGGGATTGCTTTGATTAATGTGGAGCTATTCCAAGAGGAAAGAAGATATGGATTTCTTTTTTTGTACTTTCATCATTATCAACTCACCTCCTATGTTTCCGAATATTTTTTTAGCTAGGTACAAATGTAAATTACACTTTGATAATATTTGTCAATAAATTTTACTCTTTTTTTTGTCATTTTTTTTCCATTAGATTCTCTCTCTCATTTTAGTCCATTCAGTTCTCATCTCTTATTACCATTAATATTGCATTTCACCAAAATTTTTTATATAAAAAATAGTTATACTTTTTAATTAAAAATATAAAAAATATATATTATCAGTCCTCTCTCTCTCTCTCTCTTTCTCTCTCTCTTCTTTAAAATTAATGCAATAAAACAAATGGAAACAAAGATCTTAGTTTGGATTACACATCAAAATACGAATAAAAGAGCATCGAAGAATATAGGTCCATACCTTTCTCTGAAGCAGGCATTCAAATATATACATCCTAGCGCAGACTATTAGCATCCTGCCTGGTAAGTGCAATCTGTCTAATGTCAATTAGATCCCCAAACCATATGGCGCAGCCACTTCCTTCATCTCTAATATCTATGTTTGAATAAGCCATATAGGTACAGTTGTTCATACATTTCACTTTGCATTCCTCAAGATTCATACTTAGGTTCACCCAAGAATATGTGGTATTTGGCAATTTGTACCCAAAAAACTTGTCAAACCCAAATTTATCTTTATCCTGGTAGCTCAATTGGGTACTACGTATACATCCCTTAGACCACTCGTCTAGGTTCCATGTATCTAGTGACTTAGGCTTGAATCCTTGTACACATTGACAGATAGGTGACTCACCAATGATACAATTTTTGTAAGCCCCACAAAAATTGTAATGGTCACAGTTGTCTTTTGGTACATGGAGGACTTGGTGGATTGTTGAAGAGGAATAAGGGGATTGTTGAAGAGGAATATGAGGAAGAGGACTTGGTGGAGTCCAAGTTTGAGAAAATGGATGAACAAGATGACATCCATACAGCCTATGCAAAGTTGTACAAGGTCTCTAAAAAGCATGAGAAACTATGTAGGCTGGCCACCAAGAAGCTAAGTGAAGTGGAACTTGATCAAGAAGAGCTCTCCACAAAGTTTGACGAAGCTAATCAGACCATTAGAGCACTACGATTTGAGAACAACTTCCTTGCTGAAAAGATAAAGAAGCTTGAAGCAGAACTATCACAGGTCAGAGCTCAATTGGAGAGGACTTCCAGTGCAAAGCTTGATGAGATGCTTAGCATTTAGAAATCTACTTCTGATAGAACCAATTTGTGGTCTGATTTCTCTTCTCCTAATATTGCTTTTTCTAGTATTACTGTGTTTTTCTCACCTCGTGTTCCTTTCGAACTTGAATGGTTTCAATTCTTCCCCTCACCACCGGATCAAAGGTTCGCTCAACGAAAAGGTTCTTCCAAGGTGTGGAAAAAAAAAGGTTCAAAGTGATTTAGTAAATATTAGGACATATGTAGAACTAGTTATGAACATATGTTATTTAGAATTGGCTAATCCTTTGACAAAACATACTTTACTTGTAATTGGATAGATCTAGGATGTGTTTAATACTTCAAGGAACAAGAGTTCAAGTCCAAGTGTTGCTCATTAAAGCTTGACAGATATCTCAACAGATGTATCTATCAAGATTTAATATTTGAAGCTTAATAGATAGCTCGACAGCTATATCTATCGAGGATTACAAAATTCAGATTTTCAAATTTGTTATTCACACATATCCAAGCTATTTGTGTAGGGTTTCTTTTCTCACAACCCTAAACATATATAAGGATTATTTTAAGGGCCGTCTAAGATAATACAACTTGATGCTAAGTGATTATTCACAAAAATTGTGACCAGAGACAATTTGCCCTAGTTCATCTTCTTTGTAGAAGCTACTACGTATGTGTGTCAATCACGTACATGGAACTGTTCATTGAAAGGAGAGATTGTCACTACGTTACAAGTCCAATTGTGTATTGGGGTAATGATTCAACTTTAGGTTAGTATAAGGTACTGGGATTCTTTTACTTATAACCGCTTGTTTTGATAATAGTGGATTTTCGGGAGTGGCGACCTTAAATTCACCTGGTGGGGTTTTGCCTTGGTGGTTTTCCCCATTCGTAAACAAATCACCTGTGTCGAATTTAATTTCCGCTGCATTTAATTATTTGGTGATTATTTTGTGCTACCACGTGTATTGCATGTTAAATTGACTTAATTAATTCACTTAGCTAATTAATTGGTTTATTTACCCAAGGGGTCAATACATTCTTGGCCTATCAAGTGCTATTAGAGCAGGCACAATCTGATTAGGGTTAATTTTTGCTGTGTGATCCATTGACTGTTGTTTGTCATGGATAAATGACAATCTCTTATTATACCTCCTTTATTTGATGACACTAACTATGCATACTGAAAATTACGCATGAGAGCTTTCTTACCGTCTTTAGATGAGAAAGAGTGGCAGGCTATGGAGAAAAATGACGTTGATTCTGAGAACAATGATGTTAAATCTATTTTAGCTAGTGAGAACATAGACAAGGGTAAATCTATTTTAGGAGCATCCTTTGAGCTTGAAAAGGTAGTGACTAAAAGCCCTAGGGCTAAAAAGAGTAACAATCAAAAGTCTAAATAAAAGAAGCAGCATCTCTATCATCACTGTGAAGCTACTAGACATATTCGACCTAATTGCTACAAGTGGTTAGCCACTCAACAGAGCAATAGTATGATCTCATTTGGAAACTAGAATAATTTTCCATCCTCTTTTGCTCATCTTGGAGATCTTTTTAAGGCTCTCATATTCCTTTCCAACTTAAATGGTTTCAATTCTTCCCTCTTACTGCCGGATCAAGGGTTTGCTAAACATAAAGGTTCTTCCAAGGTGTGAAAGGAAAAAGGCTCTCAATGATCTCGTCACTTTTTTTCTTTCCCTCTCTTTTTGTTTATGCATTACTTGTGTGTTTTGCTTTCTTGTTTTTGAGTTAGTCTAGTTTTATGCTATGCTTTGTTTAACATGTTTTTGTTTGTTTGTTTGTCTATTTTTAGTTTTTCTTTATTTTGTTTTTAGTTTTGCTTTATTTTGTTTTACATAAAAATTAATTTTTTTTTTTTAAATCAGAAAAATACAAAAACAGTGTGTGTTTTGTGTACATTGGTACTTGTTTACCTAAACTATGTATCTTTTGTAGCTTAGATGAGCATCTCAATGCACAACTAAGCAAGTGAGCTTTGTCACTGGTGTTTGTGATGAGTACGATTAAGTAATCTCTTATACTTAACACTCATATAACTCTTTTTGATGGGAAGGACTAAAAAAATCCTACGAGAAATGTATAAATAACCATCTCACCACTGTTGTCCACCAATCATGTATAACATCTGTGTGTTTTGGCATAGCAAAATTATGATGTTTAAGCTTAACATAATTGGGTATTTTCTTCTCTTTCTTATATGCCCATGCATGATATGCTCAAAAGAAAAAAAATATGCAAAGAAAATCAAAGCAAAAAGAATCAAAATGTTTTAAATATAGTTGCAAGCATTTTCTAGAAGATATGAGAGTTATAAGATGTATCTCAAAGGTGATAGTCCCTATCAAACAGTTATGATTGTGTGTGAGTTAAATTGATTTTCTTATATCTCAAATCATCATAACATGTTGACACTTAGCAATCTTGCGATGTTTTCACACACAACACGCAAAAATCTTTGCTACTTTTGATGCATGTATAAGTACAATGTGATTTGGCCATCACAAGGAATACATATGTTAATGTATGCTCACTAATCTATCTTGACTTGTTTTTGAAATATAAAATTAGTTAGACTTGTTTAGTGTGTGTGTGTGTGTGTGTGTGTTTGGATCCTAAATGCTTTGCATTTTTTCTTGTTGAGAGATGTTTTTAAAAGCTTAAATTGTTGATTGGATCTTTGGTTGAGTAGCTTGTTTGATTGCATTCATTTTTTTTTTTTTTGTTTTTCTCCTCTTTGAAAAACTATTTTTATCAAGCGGGACAGCTTCTCGACAGATCTCGACAGATTGTTATCTATCAAGACCCTTGGACTGTGTTTTCTCAACAGATTTGATCGCTTCTTCGATCCATCGAAGCTTTTTGGAATTTGTCTCGATAGCTTCTCGATAGATTCTTGATCCATCGAGAAAGTTTCTGTCTGCTCGATAGCTTCTCGATAGCTGTTAGATCCATCGAGGTACTTTTGCCATTAACAGATTCTCGATAGCACCTTGACAGATTTATTTGTCGAGAATTAGTGCTCGACAAATTCTCGACAGATCCTCAATCCATCAAGACGCGTTTTCTATATATAGGTCCAATGCGATTTTAGACTTCATTTTCTTCGATCTCTCTCTACAGAAAGCCTTCCTTTCCTCCTCCAAACACTCTCTTTTCTCTCTAAACCTTAAACCTACTTGGATTTCGGCCTAGAGTGATATTTTCCTCATTGGTATGATCTCATTTTCTATCTTTCTTCACGCATTTCATACATTTAGACCTAGGTTTTTGGAAAAGTTTTGGGGTTTTTGAAATTTGATGAGTATTTTGTGAATTTTTTGGTTAGGTTTTGCTTAAATGATGTTATATGCTCATGCATTGCATTTCATTTGCATTTTTAACAATGTTTCATGTATTTAGATGTGTGTTTCTTTGTTGGAACCTTGTGTGCTGGTAGGTTTGGATTGGGCTAAGCTCATGATGATATTTTTGTTGCATGTAACATGATCATGCATTATTCATGCATACGTACCTTTTCTTTTCTTATTATTGGTATTCTTTGTGATTGGCACTTTTTTGTTTGTTTCTCTCTCTCTCTCCCTTTCTCTCAAACAGTCTACGCATGGCACCTAAGCGCAAATCTGCTCCGTCCTAGAACCCTCTTTGTTCCTAGGCATTATCTTCTGATCCTACTTCTTTTTCTGTCCGGTTCTGTGATGAGAAGGCCTATCAGGACTTCTTGGAGAACTTCTCCTGACGTGGCATTCATTTGGAACACGGCGTGATTCTGTTGAATTTTTCCGATACTGCTCTACCCACTGTCATTCACAGTCGGGGATGGGAATCTCTATGTGAGATACTTGTGAGCTATCCCATCATGATCATACAGGAGTTCTACTCCAATATGCACGGTTTCGATACCTCTATACCTCGGTTTGTTACACAGGTTCGAGGTATATGTATCGTAGTCACATTGGAGCTTATCTCCGATGTACTACACATCCCGAGGGTGAAGTTTCCTAACTACCCCGATTGTCCTCATCTGCGGACTGTGTACAAAGACGAACTCTCATCTTTCTTTTATGAGACACCTTTTTCATGGGGTAATCGTTAAAACACTCCATGATCGGGCTTTGCAAAAGGTTTGAGGTTCCTTAACATGGTGATGACATCCATTCTTCATCCTTTGTCTCACTATAACTCTATTACCAAGCCTCATGCTCACCTTTTTCTTTCCCTCATTCAGGATCTTACCATAAACTTCCCTTCTTACTTCATTCTCTCTTTCATTGATGTCTATAGAGACACGGCGACCTATGATAAGCTTATCTTTCCTTTTGCTATCACGAGGATCATTCGCCACTCCTCTATTCCTTATCCTGAGTCTACTCATTTCACCGTCATGGGTGCCATTAGTGCAGCGTTTGTTTGACGGAGTAAGGCATAGCTTCGACTAAAGTGGCCACGGACTAAGATGGCGACCCCTCCAGCCCATTTTGCTTCATCCACCTCCGCTCCTTCTTCTTCTTCTTCTTCTGTGGGTGGTGTGACATTAGAAGTCATCATGGCGTAGTTGAGTGCATGGATGCTCACCTCGATACACTCTCTACTAAGTTGTATCAGGTGAACACCCGTGTTAGTCGTATTGCACGACGACATGCTCTCATGGGTGGCTTTATTGCGTCTCCATTTCCCTCTCCATCTCCACAAGCTTTAGAGGACGAGGACAATGATGATGATGAGGATGAGGATGAGGATGCTAGCTCTTCTAGTGATGAGGAGATGACTGCTTCTAAGTGGCTTACCATTAGTCACTTGTGACAAAAAGGAGGAGTAGTTTTTGGTATGAGAGTAGTCATGTACTTAGGGGGAGAGTTAGTATAGGACATTTTTGATAGGGGGAGTGTTTATATATGAAGGATGTAGTGAGGACTTTTGTATTTTTTTTTTTTTCTTTCTCTTTTAGATACACTATCTCTTGTACATTGGTCTTGTGACCATTTAGTGATAGCAAACATTGTACTTATCTTTGATATATATATATATATATATGATGTTGCTATCATTTTCATCTATCTCTCCATGTGTTGTTTCTTTTCTCTCTTTATACACATGTTTCTTATTTATGCATGCAATCATTATTTCTATTTCACAATAAGATGCCTTGATTAGTTTTGTTTAAAGTGTTTCAGAAAGACAAGTTGTTAAAATCTTCCATGCCATGAATTCTCTTCTTGCAAAGTTTTTCAAGAATTTGTGTTAGAATAGATTTTATTGTATTTAACAAGTGATTATAAGTTGAGTGATTTATGACTTCTCTCATATTTCATTTGTTTGTTGTGGTTTTGTCATGGATTGCTAAAAGGGAAGATTGTTAGGACATATGTGGAACTAGTTATGAACATATGTCATTTAGAATTGGCTAATCCTTTGACAAAACGCGCTTTACTTGAAATTGGGTAGATCTAGGATGTGTTTAATACTTCAAGGAACAAGAATTCAAGTCCAAGTATTGAAGCCATGCAAATTTGTCCAAGAATCAAGTGAAGAAGTACTGCTCATTAAAGCTCAACAAATATCTCGACAGATGTATCTATCGAGATTTAATATTTGAAGCTCAACAGATAGCTTGATAGCTGTATCTATCGAGGATTACGAAATTCAGATTTCCAGATATGTTTTTCACATATATCCAAGCTATTTGTGTAGGGTTTCTTTTCTCACAACCCTAGACATATATAAGGATTATTTTAAGGGCCGTCTAAGGCAATGCAACTTGATGCAAAGTGATTATTCACAAAAATTATGATCGGAGACAATTTGCCCTAGTTCGTCTTCTTTGTAGAAGTTATTGCATTTATGCGCCAAGAGTTTTGTAACCAATGAGCTTCTTGATCTTCATCGTGTGGATGAACTAAAGAACTTTGTAGCCAACATCTTTCTCAAGTTGGTGTGTTAGTCACGTACTTGGATCCGTGCATCGATTGGTTAGTCACGTACTTGGAGCCATGCATTGAAAGGAGAGATTGACACTACAATACAAGTCCAATTGTGTATTGAGGTAAGGGTTTAACTGTAGGTTAGTATAAGGTATTGGGATTCTTTTACTTGTAACTACTTGTTTTGATAATAGTGGATTTTCATGAGTGGTGACCTTAAATTCACCTGTTGGGGTTTTGCCTTGGTGGTTTTCCCCATTCTTAAACAAATCACTTGTGTTAAATTTAATTTCCACTGCATTTAGTTATTTGGTGATTTGTTTGTGCTACCACGCATATTGCATGTTAAATTGACTTAATTAATTTACTTGGCTAATTAATTGGTTAATTTACCCAATGGGTCAATACATTCTTGGCCTATTAGTCACTTTTTCTCTCTCCCTCTTTTGTTTATACATTACTTGTGTGTTTTGCTTTCTTATTTTTGAGTCAGTCTAGTTTTATGCTATGTTTTGTTTAACATGTTTTTGTTTGTTTTTTTTTTTTTTTTTCAGTTTTTGCTTTATTTTGTTTTTCATAAAAAAAAAAAATTGAAAAATCAGAAAAAAAAAAAAAAAAAAACAGTGTGTGTGTTATGTACATTTGTACTTGTGTACCTTGGAACTTTGTATCTTTTGTAACTTAAATGAGCATCTTAATGCACAACTAAGCAAGTGAGTTTTGTGGCTCGTGTTTGTGATGAGTACGATTAAGTAATCTCTTGTACTTAACACTCATATTACTTTTTTTTATTTATTTATTTATTTATGGGAAGGACTAAAAAATCCTAAGAGAAAGACATAAATAACCATCTTACCATTAAAGCTTGCCAATCTGTATGTTTTGACATAGCAAAATTGTGATGTTTATAACTTAACATAATTGGGTATTTCTTCTCTCTTTTTCTCTCTCTCTCTTATATGTCCATGCATGATATGCTCAAAAAGAAAAATATGGAAAGAAAAATAAAAGCAAAAAGAATCAAAATGCTTTTAAATATGGTTACAAGCGTGTTTTTAGGAGATGTGGGAGTTATATGATGTACCATGAAGGTGATAGTCCCCATCAAGCAGTTATGATTGTGTGTGAGTTAAATTGATTTTTCTCGTATCTCAAATCGTCATAATGTGAGACATTTATGCACTCTTGCGATGTTTTCACACACAAGATGCAATTTTTTTGCTACTTCTAATACATGTGCAGGTACAATGTGATTTGGCCATCACAAGGGATACATGTGTTAATGTGTACTCACTAAATTGTCTTGACTTGTTTTTGAAATATAAAATTGGTTAGACTTATTTTGTGTGTGTGTGTGTTTTGGATCATGAATGCTTTGCATTCTTTTTTTGAAACATGTTCTTTGAGAGCTTAACATGTTGTTTGGATCTTTGGTTGAGTAGCTTGCTTGATTGCGTTCTTTTCTATGTGCTTTTCCTCTCTTTAAAAAACTATTTTTTATCAAGCTCGACAGCTTCTCGACAGATGGCTATCTATTAAGACCCTTGGACTTCTTTTCTTAATAGATCTTATTGCATCTTCGATCCATCGAGCTATCTGGAATTTGTCTCATTAGCCTTTCGACAGATTCTTGATCCATCAAGAAAGTTTCTGTCTGGCCGATATCTTCTTGATAGCTTTTTGATCCATCGAGGTGATTTTGCCATCAACAGATTCTCGACAGCACCTTGACAGATTCATACCTGTTGAGATTTAGTGCTCGACAGATCCTCGATCCATCGAGTTGTGATTTCTTTAAATAGCTTCAGCGTGAAATCAAATCTCACTTTTTCATATCTCTCTCGACAGAAAAGCTATCTCTCCCACTCCAAACACTCTTTTCTCATTCTTTTCATCTTCCCCACTTGGATTTCGGCCTAGTTTGTGCATTTCTCCTTTGGTATGATCTCTTAATCCTTCATTCTTCATGCATTTCATGTATTTAGACCTAGGGTTTGGGTTTTCTTGAAATTTTTGGGGTTTTTGAAAACTTTTGAGATTCTTGTGAAATTTTTGGGTTAGGTGTTACTTATTTGTTGCTATATGATCATGCATTGCATTCCATTTGCATATTCACAACGTTTCATGTTTTTAGATGTGTGCTTGAATGTTGAAAATTATGTGCTGCTAGGTTTGGATTGGGTTGAACCCATGATGCAATTTCTTTTAGCACGTCACATGTTCATGCATTTTTCATGCATACGTACCCTTTCTTTTCTATCTATCATGTTCTGGGTTGTGATGTTATGTTTATCTGTTTCACTCCCTCTCTCTCTCGGATAGATTGTGCATGGAACCCAAGTGCAAATCCACTCTGTCTCGAAACCCTCTTCGTTTCGGGACATCTTCTTCTGATCCTACCCTCACTCACGTTCGATTTCATGATGGGAAGCCCATCAGGACTTCTTGGAGAACTTTTCCAAATGTGGTATTCATTTAGAACGCCACGTGGTTCTATCGGACTTTTCTGATACTTCTCTACCCACTGTCATTCATAGTCAGGGATGGGAATCTCTGTGTGAGATACCCGTGCGAGGTCCCACAGTGATCATACAGGAGTTCTACTCCAATATGCATGGTTTCGATACCTCTATATCTCAGTTTGTTACCCAGATTCAAGGTACATGTATCGTAGTCACTCTGGATCTTATATCCGAGATACTACACGTCCCGCGAGTAGCACATCCTGACTACCCCGGCTGTCAGCGTCTAAAGATTGTGTCCAAAGACGAGCTTCTGTCTTTTTTTTTGTGAGACACCTTCTTCATGGGTGAGTGCCAAAACACCATATGCTCGGGCTTTGCAAAAGGTCTGAGATTCCTAAACATAGTGATGACATTCATTCTCCATCCACTGTCTTACTATAACTCCATTATAGAGCCTCGTGCTCACCTTTTGCTATCCCTCATTGAGGACCACTCTATAGACTTTCCTTCTCACTTCATTCTCTCTCTCATCGATATCTATAGAGATATGGTGACCCATGATAAGCTCTTTTTGCCTTCGACTATCATGCAGACCATTCATCATTTTTCTATCTCTATCCCTGATTCTCATCTCTTTACCGTCATGGGTGCCATTAGTGCGGCCTTTGTTCGTCGGAGCGAGGCCCAACTTCGACCAAAACGGCCACGAATTGAGACGATGACTCCTCCAGCCCCTTCCATTCGATCCACCTCTGCTCACTCTTCTTCTAATGGTGGTGTGACACTTGAAGCTGTCATGACGTAGCTTGAGTGTATGGATGCTTGCCTTGATACAGTCACTACTGAGTTGTATCAGGTGAACACCCATGTTAGTTGTATCACACGACAATAGGCTCATATGGGTGGCTTCGCTGCGTCTCCATCTCATTCTCCTTCTCTAGAGGCTTCTGAGGATGAGGATGCTGATGATGGTTCCAGTGATGATGATGATGATGAGGATCCTAGCTCTTCCAGTGATGAGGAGATGACGACTTCTCAGTGACTTACCCTTTGTCATTCGTGACAAAAAGGGGGAGTAGTTTTGGGATAAGAGTAGTCATGTATTTAGTGGGAGAGTTAGTATAGGAAACTTTTGATAGGGGGAATGTCTTTTGTTTTTAAGGGATGTAGTGAGGATATATGTACTTTTCTTTTCTTTCTTTTTAGTTACATTATCTTTTTGTACACTGGTCTTTTGACCATTATTTGATAACATACATTGTACTTATTTTCTCTTTTATATATATGATGATGTATGTTGTTATTCACCTATCTCTCCACATGTTGTTTCGTTTCTCTCTTTATACACATGTTTCTTTATTGTATGCAATCTTTTATTTCTTTTTCACACTAAGATGCCTTGATAAGTTTTGTTTAAAGTGTTTCAGAACGACAGGTTGTCAAAATCTATCATGTCATGAACTCTCTTCTTGCAAAGTTTTTCAAGAGTCTGTGTTAGGATTAGATTTTATTGTACTCAACAAGTGATTATGAGTTTAGTGATTTGTGACTTCTCTCATACTTCATTTGTTTGTTGTGGTTTTTTCACGGATTGCCAAAGAGAGAGATTGTTAGGACATATGTGGAACTTGTTAGAACATATGTTATGTAAAATTGGCTAATCCTTTGACAAAACACACTTTACTTGTAATTAGGTAGATCTAGGATGGGTTTAGTATTTCAAGGAACAAAAATTCAAGTCTAGAATTGAAGCCATGCAAGTCTATCCAAGAAACAAGTGAAGAGGTGTTGTTCATTAAAGCTCGACAGATAGATATTAATCAAGGTTTAATGAGGAATCTCGACAGATGCTCAACAGAAACAATATCTATCGAGAATTAAGAAATTAAGATTTCTAGATCTGTTTTCATGCATATCCAAGTGTATTTGTGTAGGGTTTCTTTTCTCATTACCCTAGACATATATAAGGATTATTTTAAGGGCCGTCAAAGATGATGCAAGGTTATGCAATTTGATGCAAAGTCATTGTGCATGCAAATTGTGACCAAAGACAATTGCCCTAGTTCATCATATTCTTGTAGAAGCTACTGCGTCTTTGCATCAAGGGTTTTGTAACCAAGGAGCTTCTTGATCTTCATCATTTGGATGAACTAAAGAACTTTGCGGCTAACATCTTTTTCAAGTTGGTGTGTTAGTCACGTACTTGGATCCGTGCATCAATTGGTTAGTCACGTATTTGGAGTCGTGCATTGAAAGGAGAGATTGTCACTACATTACAAGTCCAATTGTGTATTGGGGTAAGGGTTCAACTGTACGTTGGTATTACTTGGATTCCTTTTACTTGTAACTGCTTGTTTTGATAATAGTGAATTCTTGGGAGTGATGACCTTAAATTCACCTGGTTGGATTTTGCCTTGATAGTTTGCCCCATTCGTAAACAAATCACCTGTGTCAAATTTATTTTTCATTGCATTTAGTTATTCGGTAATTTGTTTGTGCTACCACGCTTATTGCATGTAATTGAATCTAATTAACTTCACTTGGCTAATTAATTTGATTAATTTATCAAAGGGGTCAATACATTCTCGGCCTATCAAGACTAAAGAGAAGGGTTGTCAACACGAACCTAAGAATGTAGTGGACAAGGAAGAAACCCCTAAGGGTGGCAACTCTCAGAATGCGGAATAGCGCTTTGTAACAATGGCTAACGTTGCAGCATTACTAGAACGAGAAAAGGCCAAAGCACCCAAGAAGAGATTTTACTCATGGAGGCCACCATACACAATGAGACTGCTTAGCAAGCCACATCTTGAAAGATACGAGCCTTCAACTTTTTCCCTGTATAATGGCAAAAAAGGGTGCGCCATTGAGCATGTGAGCAAATTCGTAGAAACCTTGGGCCTTTTCGTAGCAAACGAGGACTTGTGCTTGTGAGAGTTCACAAAATCCTTGTGTGATCGTGCATACACTTGGCATATTGGCTTAAAGCTAGAATCCATCCCCACATGGGATGACATGGTGGATGTTTTTTGCAGCAAATACTTTCATGGAGAAGAAACAGTAACACTTGCAGCCTTGCAAGGCACCAAACAAAGGAATGGTGAAGATCTCATGGAATACATCAAGAGGTTTAGAGACATATCCCTTGACTGCTATTACCATTACGTAGAAAGGACACTGGTGGAGATGTGTATGGGAAACATGATCATGGAGTACCGAGCTATCCTTGAAAATTTGGAGATTTC
This sequence comes from Quercus gilva, assembly GCA_023621385.1. Taxonomy (NCBI): domain Eukaryota; kingdom Viridiplantae; phylum Streptophyta; class Magnoliopsida; order Fagales; family Fagaceae; genus Quercus; species Quercus gilva. Next base: position 17,159,160 of record CM042480.1, read on the forward strand.
CCAGTTCGCTCAACTATTGTAGAAAGCCAGAATAACAACACAGTTAGTCAGGCCTAGCTTAGAAAGACCAAAGGGTCGAAAATCCATCCCACAAGTCGTGACAGTGTCCACCAACGAGAAGAGAAAGAAGTCAGATGGAAGGGAGTATGAGAGCCCTCCACCCATACCGTGCACACCAAAGGAGTTAGACGTATTTTTGGACAAGTGGATTGCAGATGGAGTCTTCAAGTGCAATCATGTTTCTAGGGAGCCTATTGAAGATGAGTGGAGGGACTCGCATTTCTGCCGGTTGCATAACTATGTGCAGCACGTTATCTCAAAATGCTGGGTACTTCGCAGATTCGTCCATCATAGGGTCAAAGAAAGGAATCTCGAGTTGACCCAGCCAGAAGTTCAGAGAAGCCTGCTTCCTAACCACAAGGGGAAGGGGGTAACAACGGTAGTTATTTGCGTTGATCCATGCGAGGAGGAAGATGAGAGACCTTCATTGCCAACAGGAGCCATCACCACTTTGTAGAAGAGTCCTTGGTTCAAAAATCTATTCGACCAACAAGAGTTCACGACCAACAAGCGAAGAATAGCCACAGAGGTTTTGGTGAGCATTGCCTTGGAAGTAGGAGTCGAATGCCTTATCGAAGAAACTCAGTCCAATCAAGCCTTCCTAGAAGATACCAACGAAATCGCTTTTAGTGATGAGGACATGGAGGTGGGCTACCTAGATCATAGAAGACCTTTCTATTTGGCAGCCTCTATAAATCAGATTCCCGACAAGTGAGCCTTAATGGACATAGGTGTTTTGGTAAAACTCATCCCACTCAACACATTGAAGGCAACAAGGATACCGAAAAACAAGATTCAAGGATACCCCATGGAAGTAACAGGGTTCGAGAGAAAAGGCGAGTACACGGCTGGATACATATAGCTTTGGCTGAAAGTAGGCCCAATAGCCTCCTTGGCTTGCTTCCATGTAGTAAAGATAGAGGTCTCATACCACGTACTGTTAGGACGCCCATGGTTGCATAAGCATCGTCTTATCCCATCAATGTACCACCAGTGTGTGGAGGGGAGACTCGACGGTAGAATGATACGGATTGTAGCAAACCTGTCTCCTTTTGAGCAAGCAAAAGCCCATCTGGTGGAGAGCATATTTTATGATGAATGGGCACTGTCAGGGGAAAGCTCGATGTTCAAGCCATTGGGCACCTTTGTTCCTAGGTAGGAAGACATCGAAAATGATCCAAAACTTGATTTGAGAGAGTTGCTGGCATGAAAAAGGAAGAGAAAGGAGGCGCCAACATCGAAATCAGGCAGTTTGCCGCACTGTGTTAGGGTTAAAACATCTGTCAGCATAATAGCATACAAATTGCAAAGGTGCGTGGGGCCCACTTGTAGTGCGTAAATGGGTTTTAGAGGAGGGCCCCAATATAGGACCTTGATATTCTGTGTGGCCTAGGAAGATTCAAAAGAAGAGAATGATGCAGAAGAAGAGGAAAAGACAGTAGCAAAAGAAGAAACGCAAGTGATGGCTAAAGAAAAGTTAGAAGAAGTAGACTTGGGCACAAACTCGTTAAAGCCAAAACCGATTTCAATTAGTTCAAAGTTATTAGAAGAAGAAAAGTTAGATCTAATTTAATTGTTGAAAGAGTTCAAGGACATTTTTGCATGAGAGTATAGCGAGATGCCTGGGCTAGACCCAAAACTAATAGTGCAAACGCTTAATGTAGAGCTAGGGAGCAAGCCAGTAGCCAGCCAGCTAGAGTTTTCCACACTAATGTGGAGAAGTAGATAATACAAGAGGTATAAAAAATGCTTGTGGCAGGATTTATTAATCTGATCCAACACCTAAGGCGGTTATCCAATATTGTGCCTGTGACGAAGAAGAATGGGAAGATCTGATGTTGCGTGGATTTTAGAAACCTGAATCGAGCTTGCCTTAAGGATGAGTTCCCACTACCTAACATGGATCTGCTAATATATTCTTCTACTGGACACACCATGTTCTCCTTCATGGATGGGTTTAGTGGCTACAACTAAATTTGGATGGCACCTAGAGATGCAGAGAAAACTGCCTTCAGAATGCCCATTGGGAATTTCTATTACATGGTGATACCCTTCGGGTTAAAAAATGCGGGCGTGACTTATCAGCGCACCATAATCACAATATTCCATGACATGATGCATTGTGAAATGGAGGACTATATGGACGACATTGTGGTAAAGTCAAGGAAATGAGAGGATCACATTAAAGTATTGAGAAGGGTGTTCGAAAGGTGCAGGCTTTTCAAACTAAGAATGAACCTGTTGAAGTGCGCTTTTGAGGTCTTTGTTGGGAATTTTTTAGGGTTCTTGGTCCACAGTAGGGGGATAGATGTAGATCCAACCAAATCTACGGTGATAGCAATCATAAAGCCACTAACCACAGTCAAAGAGTTGAAGAGCTTTTTAGGCAAAGTCTCTTACATTAGGAGGTTCATACCGGGCCTAGCATCGATCACTTTGGCATTTTCGAAGTTGTTGAAGAAAGGATAGAGTTTTGAATGCGGAAGTGAACAGTAGAAAGCTTTCTAAAAGCTACAGCAAATCATGATGAACCTACCGATGGTGTAGGCCCCAATCCGTAGAAAACCACTATTGCTCTACTTAGCCTTAAGCCCGTCTGCCGTTGTTGCTTTGATAGCCCAGGAGGATAGAGGTGGCATTAAGCAGCCAGTGTAGTACGTAAGCCGTGCTTTACGAGAAGTTGAGACACGTTATCCTCGGGTAGAAAAGGTATGCTTAACAATTGTCTACACATCACAGAGGCCATGTCATTACTTCCTGGCCTATGAGGTGCATCTTATGACAAAGTCTCACACAATTAAGGCACTTTTCCGACAACCTATTATGTCTGGAAGAATATCCCAGTGGTTGTTGCAATTATCGTTGTAAGACTTAAAAGCAGGCACGCCCAAAGTAGTAAAAAGCCAGGCTATAGCAGATTTATTGGCCAAATTTACTAGAGAAGAAGAGTTCCTGTTGGATGATAAGGTGCCCAGTGAGTCATGGAGTTCGATGGCTCCTCTACGACAAACTCAAGAGGCGCCAGAGTGGTTCTCTATCACAGAAATGGAGAGACTATAGCATTATCATTCAAATTGGTATTTTTGAGCTCAAACAATACAGTAAAATACAAGGCATACCTAAAGAGATTGGCAAAAACCTTTGAGATGGGGGTCCGACATTTGAGAGTAGTGGGTGATTCCAACCTAGTGGTTTACCAAGCAAATGGAAGCTTTTCCTTAAAGGAGCCAACCTTGGCCCTTTACAAGACGCTAGCCCAAAGGATTGAAGAAAAGTTCTGCACGTTTGAGATAAAGCATACCCAAAGGAGTGAGAACAGATACACAGATGCATTGGCTGCGTTGGGCTCGTAGATAGCCTTTGAAGGAAGCAGCACCACAGGAGAAGTCAAGAAGCGAAAGAAGTCTATAATTGAAATACTCAAAGAAAAATTCCCTAAAAGGGAAGCCCAATTAAAGGAAGATGTAGTAGAATTGAAGGCCATGAAGGATTACGTCTTAATGAAAGGAGAGTTGTACCACGGAATGCAAGGAGGAATCCTGTTGAGATGCATGGGACACAAAGAGGCCCAAAGAAAACTAAAAGGAGTGCATAGCAGGACTTGTGGACTCTGCAAGGAAGTTAGTTTGTATTGAAGGCTGCAAAGAGCAGGTTTCTATTGGTTGAACATGAATAAGGAAGCGGATTAGATCTAGAGCTAGTGTGAAGCTTGTTGTCTGGCCATTGACCAAGAAGAGAGCTATGTTGTGTTCACTATAGAGGATTGGAGAAGCTCATTTGTGGGATACTTGGCAAAGGGAATCTTACTACAGAAGCATAAAGAGAGGTGCAAGCTTAGAAAATTGGTAACCTGCTACTTCCTATACGAAGGAGTTCTGTCTAAGAAAGGGTATGACGAAGGCCCATTACGATGTTTAGGGCCATAAAAGGCCAGGGAAATGCTAAAGGAAGTACACTTAAGTGAGTGTAGAGAACACCAAGGGAGGAAGAAGCTGTACCAGTGCATCTTGCGGATGGGTTACTACTAGCCCACTATGAAGAAGGACTTAGCAGAATTTGTGAAGAAGTGTCACGGCTGCCAGGTGCTAGCCAATTTGATTCATACCCACCCACAGAGCTTGAAAAGTATGATTACCCCATGGCCCTTTCACACGTGGGGGCTCGATTTGGTAGGGCTAGTTAACCCGCCTTCAAATGGGTATATCTGGATCCTGGTGGCTACAAAATACTTCACCAAGTGGGTAGAAGCCATACAACTCTGCAAAGCCACCAAAGGAGTTGTGGCAAACTTTATCAAGGAGAATATAATCACACGTTTTGGAGTACCCCACAAAATTATAAGTGACAATGGTGTGCCATTCATAAACAAGGAAGTTAGAAAGTTGTTGGAGTTTTATTAGATAAAGCATCATCGGTCATCACCCTATTACCCACAGGGAAACAGGTAAGCTGATGCAACAAATAAGACCCTCATTAAAATTGTTAGCAAGATGAGCCAAGAATACAACAGAGGCTGGGTAACGCACCTGGCAAACGCATTGTGGGCTTACCGAAGTTCACTAAAGTCTGCCATGGGATTCTCTCCTTTCTCCTTAATATATGGGACAGAAGCTGTCGGCCCAGCAAAATTAATGATACCCTCTTTGAGGGTTATGTAGATGCAAAAGAAAGAAAAGGAGAAGGAGGCTTCATGTCAGAAAGGAGCAAGGATTTGGAGGGATTAGACAAACAGAGGGAAAAAGCCTAAGAACATGGCTGCAGATACATGCAGAAGATGACTGAAGCTTATGGCATAACCATAAAGGAAAGAGTATTTGCAAAAGGTCAGCTAGTGTTAAGAATAGCAGACCATGTTAGAAGAGGATTGGTAGGACCTTCCAAGTTCTTGCTAAAGTGGGAAGACCCCTTTGTGGTAAGATAAGCTAATGTGAGTGGATATTATTGCTTGGGCCAAATGGACGGAAAAGACCTCACAGATCCCATCAATGGCAAATGGCTCAAGCATTATTACACGTAGGAAATGCTATGTATTTTTTTTTTTTCCTCTTTTCTTCCTTATTTTGAACTTCCTCCAAGTGACCACCCTTGCAAGGGATGTTATGTCACAAGAAAGTATTGTAGTTTGTTCTCTTTTTTGTAACTATAGGAAAAAGTAGAAAGTAATGAAAGCCACACATGAGGTATTAGCAGAAATACACAGTATCATAAAGCATAATGAGTGTTGTAGCATATGTAGCAATAGATTACAGACCAAAAAGTATAAGTGCTAAGAAATTTATTTATTTATTTTTTTAAAGGAAGAAAGAAAAGAAAAAAAAAATGAAAAGCTACAAAATAGTAAGTGACCGAGTACATAGCAAACGATCAAAGGCCAAAATTAAGGGTCTTGCCCTGGAAGCAGTTAGAGGCAATCACACTAGAAAGAAGACTCTCACGACGAGCCTCTAGGTCCACCACCTCCTTCCACAAACTCTCAAGGTGGGTGTCAATAGCATCAATAGCAAGCTGAACCTTCCTCATGAAGAAATCCCACATCAAAATCAATGTGGATCAGCTCTTGAACCCCAGCCTTCCACTGCAAAATCCTTTCGGCATAAACAGTGTCCACAAAATTGTACTTGATATCATTTATCACACACCCTAGCATCTTAAGGAAGTGTTCCCTAGCAAAATGGCCAGACGGAACCTCTACATAAAGTCCCCATGACAATGGTAAACTACCTCCAAATGCCCCATACAGTCCTCGGGTACCTGGTATTTGTGGAAGTCCATATAAGGAGGCCTAGTGACCAAGAAGTCTACTGGATCAAGATTGTTCATCTTCACCTACTTGAAGTGAATAAAGAAGGCAGCGGCCTCACTTATGGGGTTAGGAACAACAGTAGAATTGCTCCCAGCCTCAAATGTAACACTCAGGGTCCTCTCAGCAGGCAGCGAACCTAAGAGCAAGCATCACATGAGCTTCCAGCAGGGAAATAAAGAAGGAAGGTGGGCACAAAAGTAGGAGAGGAGAAACGCAAAGGGTAGAGAAATAAAGGGAATTATTGGGATCAGCAGGAATGGGGGTTATGGGCTCTACAAGAACTACTACAACCTTGGGCTCCTTAGGAGTATCTGTGACTGCATGACAAGGATAACATGCAAGGTAGATAAAAGAATGTACATGGAAATGATAGGAAGAGAAGAAAAAGAAGATACAACAGAGATTGAGAATAGATACCCATAGCCTCGACCCTATGCTCTATGAGAGATTGGGGAAAATTTAGGACCTCTCAAAAAGAGATTTGGGTGCTTGTAAGGGCACCTCTCTTTTGGGTAGTGGTGTGGAGTAGCCACTTATTTTTTATACAAAAAAATAAGAAAAAAAAAAATACAAATTACATATTCAAAATACTTTGAATGTCATTAATTGAATAAAGAAAAATTCAATTTTGGTAAATTAACTTTACAAGGCTTTGGGTCCTAGATACAATCTATGCAAAAGAATACAAAGCTTTGGTCCAAGTTACAATCTACCAAAATTAGAAGACAAAAAACTAATCTAACTATCCAAAAATCCTAAGCTTGGGGGCTAGGTTACGAAATGGGAAGGGGTTAGGCACCCTTTTCGCCTAGACAGAGTTTGGTCTTCTAGACTCTAATGACCAATATACCATTTTTGAATGATGTTGAATGATATGTTACAATGCACATGACAAACACTTGACAAAAATTAGCTTAAATAAATTTTCCTTATGGATATGTCCTCTTTTTGAAGAAAATTCTGATTTGTCTTGTAAAAAAAAAATCAAATATGTTTTTGTAAAGGGTAAGAAATAAGATTTTATCAAGAAAAATTAGATTTGTTTTGTGTAAAGTTAGAAAAAATTTGGTTTGTTAAAAAAAATCAGATTTGTTTTTTGTAAATTAAAAAAAAAAAGATTTTGTTAAAAAGAATTAGATCTATTTTTGCAAAATTCAAAAAAAGAAAAAAGTAATTTTATCAAGAAACAATCCGATCTGTTTTTTATTAAAAAAAAAAAAAAAGAGATTTTGAAAAGAATCAAATATGATTTGTGTAAAGTAAAAAAAAAAAATGATTTTATTTGTAAAAAATTAGATCTGTTGTTGGACAAAAAAAAAAAAAAAAAAAGACTTTTGAAAGAGAATCCACATTCATGAGGCAAATCTATTATGTATGCATCACATATTAAAAAACTTTAACCTAACTTTGAATCCCTTCTTTTGAATTTCAAAATTTGCAATTTTATAACAAAGAAAACTTTTCAAAAAAAGAAATCAGATCTGTATTTAATGAAAATAGAGATTAGTTTTGTATTTAGAAAAAAAATCAGATCTGTATTTAATGAAAATACATATCAGTTTTGAGTTTAGAAAAAATCAGATTTGTATTTAATAAAAATACAGATCAGTTTTGAATCTTCATAAAAGAGTTTTGATAGTCATTGCAAATTTCGAAGTAAAAAAGAAAGAATTGAAATAAACAATTATCTACGGTATCTAAGCATGACAATTATATATTAAGAACAAAAAGACATCATAAAACATACTAAACATATTCATGCATCAAACAAAAACATACTAGTTAATGGAAGAAGAAAAGAAAGAAAGAAAAATATAGAATACCTCTTGTATGAGTGTGCTCTTCTAATGAAAGAATATTTTAGAAATCAAAGAAGTTTGTTCACCTCTTGGAAGTCTAAAATATTTTACTTACAAAAAAGAAGTTCCTAAAACAAAAGCCTCTAGAACATCTTTAACATAAGGGGAATAGAAAAGTCAGAAAAGAAGAACCTTTAATTTTGATTTTTTCCCCCCTCTATTTATAGAGGTTGGAATGCTTGAAAAATAAGCTAAATGAGATCAAATATGAATTGGAACACATCCTTATCTCTAAATATCTGAAAAAGATAGGCTTTATCTTAATCAGGGGGTCCTTGGGCTGGGCCGAGCTTTTGGGTGAGAGTGCCGGATGGCCCTTTTGGGTGCTAGGTTTGTGTTTGAGTTTTGGTCCAATTTGGACTCCTTTTTTGAGGATTTTTTTAGTTGGGAATTGCAACTAGATGTGTTTTTAATCCATATTTTAAAAATTAATCTATTTTTCTTGATATTTAGGTCTTTAAAGTGATAATTATCTTGTAGATAAATATTCCTATGAGACTTGATTATCCACAATTTCTTTGTTATCTGATTATCTACTTTATTCCCATGCAAATAGGCATATTTTTGACACTAACTAACAACCAATCACAAAATTATTTAATTAATTTTAATTGTTTAACCAATCAGAATTAATTTGAATTAATCATGCGTGATTGGCTCCTCCCAAACATAATGCATGCAGACTGTGAATATTTGATCATGTGATATCATTCAATCTAACTGTCCAATTTCGAAATCGGTTATACCGTCACAATCGTTAGAATTTCAGGATCATTTTTATGATATGTAATGAATGAATTAATGCATGTATTGCAACTCTAAATTTTGGGTATATGAATGGTCACTCTAGCCATCTTCCAAGATTAAATTATGGGTGTAAAATCGAGTGTCTACAAAATGCCCCTCATTGACAGAGCTTGCAAAGTGAATGTCAATGTAAAACAAAGACACTGATTTTAGCAGTCGTGATTTAATCAAGGTTGACTTTATCAAAGATTACCTCGCCCTAGAACCTAAAACCTTGGAAAATAGAACTAGTGTTTTATTGTTTTGAAAAATGAAACAGTGAATACTTGACCTACTTGACAACTGATAAACTTAAATTGAACCTTGAAATCTGAGGTGACTGAGAGGCTTTTCTATCTCAATCTGAATCTAGGGTGGATTGAGAAACTTCTCTATCTCAATCTTGAATTGTGGCGACCAAGGGGCTTCTTTACCTCGATCTGAATGGAAGGTAACCAAGGGGCTTCTCTACCTTGGAACCTAGGGTGATTGAGAGGTTTCTCTATCTCAATCTTGAATTATGACGGCTAAGGGGCTCCTCTACCTCGATTTGAATGGAGGGTAACCAAGGGGCTTCTCTACCATGGGACCTGGGGTGATTGAGAGGCTTCTTTATCTCAATCTTAAATTGTGACAACCAAGGGGCTTCTCTACCTCGATCTGAATGGAAGGTAACCAACGAGCTTCTCTACCTTGGAACCTTGGGTGATTAAGAGGCTTCTCTATCTCAATCTTGAATTGTGACGACTAGGGAGCTTCTCTACCTCAATCTGAATGGAGGGTAACCAAGGGGCTTCTCTACCTAGGAACTTGGGGCAATTAAGAGGCTTCTTTATCTTAGTATTGAACTATGACGACTAAGGGGTTTCTTTACCTTGATCTGAATGGAAGGTAACCAAGGGGTTTCTCTAGCTCAAAACCAAGGGCGATTGAAAGGCTTCTCTATCTCAATCTTGAATTGTGATGACCAAGGGGCTTCTCTACCTCAATTTGAATGGAGGGTAACCAAAGGGCTTCTCTACCTTGGAACCTGGGGTGATTGAGAGATTTCTCTATCTCAATCTTAAATTGTGATGACCAAGGGGCTTCTCTACCTCGATCTGAATGAAGGGTAACCAAGGGGCTTCTCTACCATGGAACCTGGGGTGATTGAGAGACTTCTTTATCTCAATCTTAAATTGTGACGATCAAGGGGCTTTTATACCTTAATCTGAGTGGAAGGTAACCAAGGGGCTTCTCTACCTTGGAACCTTAGGCGATTGAGAGGCTTCTTTATCTCAATCTTGAATTGTGACAACCCAGGGGCTTTTCTACCTCGATTTGAATGGAGGGTAACCAAGGGGCTTTTCTACCTTGGAACTTAGGGCGATTGAGAGACTTCTCTATCTCAATCTTGGATTGTGGTGACCAAGGGGCTTCTCTACCTCGATCTGAATAGAAGGTAACCAATGGGCTTCTCTACCTTGGAACCTGGGGTGATTGAGAGATTTCTCTATCTTAATCTTGAATTGTGATGACCAAGGGGCTTCTCTATCTCAATCTAAATGGAAGGTAATCAAGGGGCTTCTCTACCTTGGAACCTGAGGTTTTGAATGCAAAAGACCAAAATTTGGGATTAGATTTTAAATGATGGGTGGCCTATGAGCTCATATTTCTTTGTTGGCAAATTTGTTGATTTCAGGTTTTGTTGAGAGCTTGATGGTGGGACATTGTCATTTTGTTGTCGTTTGTCCTTGTTGGAATTTTGAACATTGTATGATTTGGTTGGAAATCCTTGTGTGATCATGTTGTGCTCTTTGTTTTAGGGGATTTTTGAATTGTTGAGTTATTTTTGAACTTGTGAATTTGTGCTTCAGGTCGGTGTTGATCTTGTAGAAGAGAGCATGTGGATGATTGGAGGTTTGCAGCTTGTGGCACGTACTCAATCTTCTCAATATGCGCTCAATGAAATGAACTAGGTAAAAATGATGCTTCCTTAATGCTCTTTGCTTGAATCTCCATGATAATGGATCTAACAGTTGTCTCTGTTGATTTTTTAGAACAGCCGAACAGCAATGGCTGATGCCAACGCAAGATCCTTTGAGGATAGGATCAAAAATCTTAAACTTCAGAACCGGTAACAAGAATATCGACTTTATGCAAGTCAGGAAGAAGACACTGAGGGTGGCTTCTCTAGGGGCGAGTCTAGGAGATCTTCCCGCAGGCGGAACCAAAGTTTGAATGATGTTTAACTTGTATTTTGATTTTGCTGCAAAGAAAAGAAAGTAGTCCTTAGAAAATTTCTATTAATTTCCGCTTTTAGCTCTTTATCTTTGGATTGCTTCTGATCTTGCTGAAACTTAGATGGGACAAATTTAGAATTCACCTAATGAAGTCTTGTAGTAAACAATTTGAACTTTTCTGACCACCCATAATGGGATTTGAACTTATTTGAATGAAGCATGACCGAATGCCCCTAGTTTAGAAATGGATGCATGATTTTTGGAAATCTTGATTGATTTTTTTTTGGTTGAGAAAATGATGATGATGATCTTCTTTTTTTCTTTTGAAAATGAATGAGGCATGGCCGAATGCCCCTAGTGTGCATGATTGCCTTTTATTTTTGATGATAAGCCAAAAACGTATTGACCCCTTGTGATCAAATTAATTAATTAGCCAAGTTTAATTAATTAATTCAATTAACATGCAAACGCCTGGTAGCACAAACAAATCACCAATAAACTAATTATGCAGCGGAAAATAAATAACATAGTGATTTGTTTACGAATGGGGAAAACCTAACGGCAAAAACCCCACCGGGTGATTTTCGGGTCACCACTCCCGAAATTCCACTATTATCACAACAAGCGGTTACAAGTAAAGGAATCCCAGTACCTTATACCAACCTACAGTTGAACCCTTACCCCAATACCCAATTGAACTTGTTCTGTAGTGACAATTTCCCCTTTTGAAGCACGGCTGCCAAGTACGTGACTAACCAAATGCGCGGATCCCAGTACGCGACTTCAATCACCAACTAGAGAAGATTGTTGGCTGCAAAGTTCTTCAGTTTATCCACGATGAAGATCAAGAAGATGCTTGGTCACAAAACCCTATGGTGCACATACACAACAACTTCTTCAAGAATGATGAACTAGGGCAAAATTTTGTCTCCGATCACAATTTTCTTGAACAGACTTTGCTCAATGCTTGTGCAATTTGTGTACTCTTTAACAGCCCTTAAAACAATCATTTTATATGTCTAGGGTTAGTAGAAAAGAAGGCCCAAAAACATATTCATGGATCCCAAGAAAATCATATTTGAATTCTGAAATTCTTAAACCTCGACAGATAGGAGGTGTTGAGAAGCTGTCGAGCAGGTGTCGAGCACACAGGCTGAACAACTTCTTAAACTTTGACACATGCTAGCTGTCAAGCTAGCTATCGAAATTTAGTAAACTTGCACTTCTCAGCTTGTTTCTTGGACAGACTTGATGACTTCAACACTTGATCTTGAAACACAGTTTCTTGAAGTATTAAACACATCCTAGATCTACTCAATTACAAATAAAGTGCGTTTTGTCAAATGATTAGCTAATTACATTAAAGAATGATATATGTTCATAACATGTGAATCACATATATCCTAACAATCTCCCCCTTTGGCAATTTGTAACAAAACCATAACAAATAAATGAACATATAAGAGAAGTCATAAATTACTCAACTCATACACACTTGTTGAATACAATAAAATCTATCCTAATACAAACTCTTGAAAAACTTTGCAAGAAGAGAGTTTATGGCAAGTAGACTTTGACAACCTGTGTTTCTGAAACACTTTAAACAAAACTCATCAAGGCATCTTAGTGTGAAACAAAAATAATAGATTGCATACAATTAAATAAGAAGCATGTGTATAAAGAGGGAAAAGAAACAACACATGTGAGGGGTAGGTAAAAGTAACATACATCAACATATAAAGAAGATAAGTACAATGTATGTCAATAAATGGTCACAAGACCCAATGTACAAGAACAATGTATCTGTAAAAGAAAGAAAAGAAAAGATACATAATATCCTTACTACATCCCTCATAACAATAACACTCAACAACACTCCCCCTAACAAAATGTCCTATACTAACTCTCCCCCTAATAATGACTACTCTTATATCCAAAACTACTCTCCCTTTTTGTCACGAGTGACAAAGGGTAAAGTATCCAGTAGACATCTCATCGGTAGAGCATTTCCATCATCATCATCATCATCACCATCATCATCATCATCCTCAGTTGTAGAATCAGAGGCTACTGGAGGAGGTGGAGGAAAAGCCTCAGAAGCAAAACCACCCATGGTTGCCTGCGGCCTAGCAATACAGCCAACATGAACATTTACCTGATACAACTCAATGGAGAGTGTATCAAGGTGAGCATCCATGCGCTGAAGCTACGCCATGATGTCTCCTAGAGTAACATCACCCATGGAAGAGGAAGGGACAGATGTGGATGGAGCAAATCGAGATGAAGGAGCTGAACGGGAGGGAGGAGCTGTTGACTCATGTCGCGACCTAAACTGTGCCTCACTACGTTTTATGGTAGCGGTATCTATGGCACACATGAAAGTGAAATGGTCGGACACTGGAAAAGGAACAGAAAAATGGCGTAGAATCCTCGTGATAGCAGAAGGAAAGATGAGCTTATCACGGGACGCTGCATCCAAATGAACATCTATAATGGAAAGAATGAAATGAGAAAGGAAGTCTATAGTAAGATGCTCAAGGAGTGATAAAAAAAAACTGAGCACGAGGATCTGTGATGGAGTTATAATGAGAGAGAGGATACAAAACAAAAGTCATCACCATGTTTAAGAATCTAGGACCTTTAGAAAAAGGCCTACATGATATATATTGACGCTCATCCCAATCAAAAGGGCGCTCACAGAAAGCAAACATGAGCTCATCCTTGGACACAATCCTCAGATGCTCACAACTAGGATAGTCAGGAAACTTTACCCTAGGAACCCGAAGCACATCCGCAACAAGCTGTAGTGTGACAGGAATGTGTGTACCTCAAATGCGAGTGAAGAAAAGAGGTATTGAATGAACAATCCCGTGCATGTTGGAGTAAAACTCCTAGATAAGCACGAGAGGACAGGTGACTTGGATGTCACACAGTGACTCCCATCCTTGACTATGAATGACATCGGGAAGGTTAGTGTCGGCGAAGTCTGCCAGAATAACTTGGCGTTTCGAATGAATGCCTTGTCTAGAAAAGTTCTCCGAGAAAGCCTCTCGAGCATCCTCATCACTGAACCGAATGTTAGAAGGAGTCGGATCAGAAGACGATGATGTTCCGAAATAAAGAGGGTTCTGAGAAGAAGCAGATTTATGCTTAGGTGCCATAGGCACGACTAACGTAAACAGAGAGAGAGAGAGAGGGAGAGAGACAATCAGAAAAGCTCCATAACAGTTCAAATGTAGCAAGTATATTGAAAAGAGAGTACGTATGCATGGAAAATGCATGAACATGTGACATGCAAAATAAAATACATCATGGGCTCAGCCCAATCCAATCCTACCAGCACACAATCAACTTGCACACATCTAAATGCATGATAATACTGTTATAATGCAAATGTGATGCAATGCATGAGTTTTTAAACTCATTTAAATGAAATTCCATCCCAAAATTTCAACAAATACTCATTAATTTTGAAAAACCCCAAAATTTTTCAAAAACCCCAAAACCTAGGTTTCAAAACATGAAATGCATGAAGAATAAGAGAATAGAAGCTTACCAAGTGATGAAACTCTTGAAAAAGCTTGAAGAAACCTTGAGGATTAAGATTGGAGTGAGATGAGAGTGTTTGGGAGAGAAAAGAAAGAGCTATTGAAAGAAAGATCGAGAGAAATGAGAAACCGGATCGCACAGGAGAAAATATAGAATCCTCAGTAAATCTCAACGGATGAAGGTGTCGGGACTTCTGTTGAGATAGGTGTCGAGAAAAATGGTCGTCGACAGATGCAAGTGTCAAGAAGGTATCGAGGAACAGACCAAAGACACAAGAATAGAAGCTCGATCGATCGACCCAGCTATCGAGAAGCTATTGAGGAGACAGGAGAAATCTTGATCGATCCACCAGGTGTCGAGGAGCTGTCGAGATTGTGATAAGAAAAAGCTTAAGAAGCTCGATAGAAAGCAAGTTGTTGAGGAGGTATTGAGGAGCTCTCAAGCAAGCTTTTAAAAACAGTTTTTCAAGAAGAGAAAAACACAGACATGAATGCAATCAGACATGCACCTCAACCAAGAATCCAATCAACATATTAAGCTCTCAAAATCATCTCTCAACAATAATTTTAAGCACATGGATCCCAAAACACACACACACACACACACACACACACACACACACACACACACACACACACACAACAAGTCTAACCAATTTTATATTTCAAAAACAAGTCAAGACAGTTTAGTGAGCATACATAAACAGATGTAAACCTTGTGATGACCAAATCACATTGTACCTGCACATGTATCAAAAGTAGCAAAGAGTGACAGGGTTTAGACCCCTTAAACTATAACCAGATTGCGTAGCCTAGATTAATTAGCCAAGTTTTTACTTAGTCAAATTAAGCAATTCTAGGTTAAATCAATCACAAAATCATATCATGCATGTAAAATATATAAAGCAGCGGAAAGTAAATAACACAGTGATATGATCACCCAGGAAAACCAAACCGGTAAAAAACCTGGGGAGGATTTTACCTACCGATCCTCAAGGCAAAACGGAATCCACTAAGAAAGAATTGAAGTTGTTACAAAAGGACTTACAAGCTACCCCGCTTGACTTCCTAATGCTACCCACCAGTAGTAACTTCCTGACACGACCACGCGCAGGCTCCGAATCCACGGACTACTTCTTTATTTGTCTTCCTTCAATCAGGTACAAGCTCCTCGCTTGTTAATCTTTAAGCTTCAAAGGCAGCAACCAAGTTGATAATCAAGATGTTGAATAATCTCAATCTTGAAAACCCTAAGTTATGTGTAAAGGAAAGCTCCTCTAGATCTCACAAGAGATTTACACAAAACCGCAATGTATAAGCAACAATACAACTTGTGCAACTCCCAAAACGTGGCTAGGGTTTTGCCTTATATACCTAGGGCAAAAACATAAAACCCTAAACGTTTTAAAGAGTTAGGGCTGAGTTGGAATTCTGCAGAAAAACGCATCTGGGCCGATTTTCGATCGATCGAGAATTACATTCGATTGATCGAGCCAGGCCGAGAAGCTCCAATGCTTCTGCAGTCTCTCGATTCCAACTTTACAAAATTAAACCAACTTTGAGCAAGCCTAAACAAGACTAAATACATTGTTTTGATCATGGTTTGCCAACATTACAAATTAGGTTCTAAATACATAAAATCCTAAGACCTTAAAACCTAACAAACTCCCCCTTTGGCAATCCGTGACAAAACACAAATCAAAAGCTCAAAGTTTACAAGTAAAAAGCCCTTTACAAAATAATGCTCAGTTCAACCTAACTACTATCCATCGGTTGCAAGTGTAGACAGCAGCTTTGTTGAATCAACCTGTATATTCCTGAAATACTCAACAAACACATAAACGCATGTGTGGCAGAAAATAGTATATAAACAGGTATAATATTCTTGTAAGATTCACACAACTCAAAATAAAGATATATACCAATGAATCAACTCATAAATATAAATCAATAAGCAATGAATCATAAGTCAACAAGAATCAAAAGAAAACATGTATATCAATATATCAATGTTACTCCCCCTAACATGAATATCCCCAAAAATGATATACAAAGTGAAGCACCTAGATACAATCTAATAAACTCCACAAAAAATATCCCATGCTAAACAATATGTCTCCCCCTAACTATATGTCTCCCGCTAACTACAAAATCTCCTCAAAAAGTACAAAACTCCTCTAAAGGTCAAAACTCCTCTACAAGTCAAAAATATCCACTCCCCCTTTTTGTGACGGAATGCCAAAGGGCAATCAAAAGTCGCCATCAAAAGTTGGTGGTGAAGGTGAATGAAGACGTGCAAGATCAGCTCGCAGAGCACGCATCTCGTCTAGCAGGTCCACCAAAATCTGACCATGAGCCGCCTGAACGGTCATGACGGTCTCCAAAGTACGACGAACATCGAAGTCGGCCGCAGGAGGTGGAGGAACAGCAGCAGCTGCATCATCACCAACTGGATCAGGAATATCCTCACCAGCAAGACCTGTAGAAGATGAAGGAGGAGGAGGAGCGCTAGAAGAGGGATCAGACCTAGGGTGTTTAGAACCAGCTCGAAGATGAGCGGCCCTCTGTCTAAGAAAAGACGCACCTATAGGACCGATGACATGAACAGGCTCAGAAGCAGGGAAATCCTCTAAACCTAGATACAATAAAATCCTATGAATGAAAATAGGATGGACGAGAGCATGAGCAGTAGATGAACTCCTATAAACTTCGTTCAAAGAACGAAGAAAAAGATGAGGAAAACTAATAGGAGCATCTATAACAAGAGCGTACAGAAAAACACACCTCTCAAGAGGAATGGTGTGCAGATGAGAAATGGGCCAGAGTGAGTGACATGCTATCCTAGAGAAAAGATAGGTAGTCTCAGGAAGCTCAGCAGAGGTGATCCGAGGATCAGAACCCCACTGGATAGATGACCCAGTGATGTAGGATATGACATCACTCAACTCGGGTGACTCATCATAGGGATAGACAGGATCCCTAACTAAAGGTACCTCAAGAGCATCAGCCACTACCTGAGGAGTAATGGAGTACTCTACGCCTCATATCCAACTCCTAACAAGAGTGTTGGAATCATAGACGCGGATCGAGATGTTCGAGTAGAACTCTCGAATCAAGGTAGCAAGAGGAGGAGGGTCAGACACAGCAAACAAGGGAAGCCAACCCCTACGCTCAAAATTTGCCCTAATGGCAGGATCAAGCTCATCAAAAGAAACAGACCGCTCAGCCCAAATCTTCCTCTTAAGGTTTAAAGTCTCATACAGCTCTTGGTTTTTCTCACTCGGGAACCGCTCACTATCAAAGGAGGGAGGGGAAGGAGTGGGAGTGGGAAGAGTCCTACGTGCTTTAGTCTTCCTAGGCATGGTGCTAAGGAAAAGGACAGAGACACAGAGAGAAAACCAAAAAGAACAAATACAAAAACCAAGGGCAGACTGCTAGTTAGACAAAAACAAATATAGAATAAAATTCTATATGATGCATGAATATTAACAATGTTATGATGCATGAACTAATGCAGTAACTAAGATCAGATTAAGTTCAAATTCACAAAATTGGCTTGAACATAGAGTTTATTAACAAAAACCCTAAAAATTTAAGAACCACTTGAAAATTTTTGTACCAAATTGATGAACCAATCATTACAAACTATTGAAAACAATTTATAATAACCAATTGCATCAATTACACAAGCCAATTTCATCAATTAAACCCAATTTCACAAAAAGCCCCAATTCGGATCAATTATAAACCCTAGAAATTTAAGTTTTCCACAAAACACAAAATTGATCAAATTAATCACTCAAGAACATGTCTATAGGGTGTCCCCAACAAAACCCATTGATCAATTGCATACAATTTGGTCCGAATCAACAAAAATCCCAAAAAGAAAAGTTCCGAAAATCTCCCTAAAAAATGCATGAAAAATGCATGAAATTATGAAAATAAATTGAAAAGGAAGGGTAAAAAGGACATACCGGCTTGAGAAGAGAGAGATTGTGCAAAAAATCCAGAGGAAAATGACAAAAATTGACTCTTTTGGCCTTTGCCTTGTCGGAGAGAGAAAAGGATTTGAAAAAAGTTTTTGAATAGTTCTTGAAAAAGTCAGAATTCCTCTTTTTTAAAAAGCCTTTCCACGATATTCGATCGATCGAAAATTACATTCGATCGATCGAATGTGACAGTCAATTTTGCACATTCTGAAGCACTTTTTCGATTGATCGAAGAATACATTCGATCGATCGAAATGGGCAGAAACTCTTAAAAAATTTGGGAAAAAACACAGTTTTGAAAAATGCAAGTCCAATTTTGAAACAACTCCTCAAAGCATTTGAACAATGAATACAAAATGCATGAGTATGAAATGAAATGCTTTTTCAAAAACCCTAATTTTCAAGCCCAGTTTTCATAAAAAAAATTCAATTAACCTCCCATTTAGTTTTCTCAAGCCAAATTATGTTGTGCACAAATTTCAAGATCTTTTTAAACTTGGTTGGTCAGACCAAGGACACACACACTGACATGTACAGTGTTTAACAAAGAGTAACTTGTGTAGTGTGTGAAACTAGCAAAAACTTGAGATACATGTGAGGTGATATGTGAATAGCAATCAAACACAAAGTCTACACAATTCATCACATAGAATTTAAAAGAGACTATCACCTAAAGAGTTACATCCTATAACTCCCACATCTCCTAAAACAAAAGCTTGCAATCATGTAAGTTTCTTTCATTTTTGCCTCTTATTTATATATGAATTGGCATTCAGCCTAATAGTACACACCGGTTTGAATTAAGTGAATTGGCATTAAGCCTAATAGTACACACCAGTTTTAAGTTAATTTGAGGCTGCACCTTATGTTCTTTTTGTGCATGTGCTACACTTTCGAGCACAAAATCTTATGATATGCACTAAGGTGTTCATGATTGGCTAGTGAACAGTGGTGAGATGGTTATTTATGCCTTTCTCAAAAGGATCAAGTCCGACAGTAAAAAACAAGTGACTTCATGATTAAGGCAAAGTGATTAAGAACCACACACATCTTTCCCACACAACATGCACTACAGAGTTTCAACTAGTCAAGTGCAGTAAATAAGCTCATCCAAGTTAAACAAGGTACACTAGACATGACATGTGTAAAAAGAATGACCAACCTTGTAAAAAAAACAAGAAAAATAGTGTTCAACAAAAATTTTGCTTTTCCCTTTTTTTTTTTTTTTTTAAAATTTAAAAGAGAAAACAAATAAATCCTAGAATGAAATGCATGTATGTAATGCAATGCAAGTCCTAGAACAAAAGAAAAACACAAAAACCAAATAACAATGGTCACAACAGAATAGAGCAATGAAGCACAAGGACCATGTCAGAAAGACTCAGTTAGTTCGAGTCTTTTGCATCCAAAACCTTTTAGATGCACCCCGAGCATTGGAGTTTTTATTCACATTAGAGTGATTCCGAACTCCAGAATTGGAATAAAGGTTTAACGCCTTTACAAATTCACCAATTAGTGCCATAGGATCTTGTGCTTGAGGCACAGGCACTTTTGGTCTTTTTGCTCTCTTATCAGCTTGAAGCTTGTAACAGTTAGGACGGATATGTCCAGACTTACCACAATAATGACAAACCCAAGCAGGTTTACCATGCATCTTGTCCTTAGGTTTGGTAGGTTCCTTAGGTTTGGATTCTTTTAAGTCTACCCTAATCTTCTTTGGAGGTGAAACTTCTACAGGTTTAACAACCTCACTCACAGGGGGTTTAATGGTTTCACTCACAACCTCACTCACAGGCGGTTTAATGGTTTCACTCACAACCTCACTCACAAGAGGTTCAGAAGAAGAAGAAGAAGGAACAAAGACAGTGGAATGGGGTCCAGAATCAAAGATGCTTTCAACATATCCTAACCCAGCTTTATCAGAAGGATACTTTTGAACATTCAGCATGTGATCAAGTTTAGAACTAGCAGATCTAGCAACAGATAAATCATGTTCCAAAGTTCTAACTTTATCAAGTAAAAGCATGTTTTCAGATTTCACATTATTCAAAAGTTCATTAGCATCAAACAGTTTGACAAGCAAGTTCTTCTTTTCAAGCTTAAGAGCATCAATTTTCTTCAGGCCTAGATCAACTTTCATTGCATCCTTTGCAGCAATTTTGCAAAGTTTGTTATAGACCTCTTGAAGATCTGCATCTTCAGAGAGTTCCCCATCAGCAGGGTTCTCCTCAGCAGATATGCTTTCATCAACTTCAGCAGTAGCAGTGAAAGCAATGAAGTTTCCATCCTCGTCACAACCGAACTCATCATCAGAAACCTCATTATCACTAAGGGTTACAGCCATAGCTTTACCCTTATTCCTCAAGAAAGTAGGACATTCAGATTTGACATGACCATACCCTTGACAACCATAACACTGAGGACCCAAAGAGTTATTAGAAGATTGACCTACTTGTTCTCTAGGTTTTTCAAAATTATTAACCTTAGTGGGATCATTCTTCCTAAAGTTTCTAGGTTCAGCAGTATTGGTATTCCTTGCCTTCCTGTTTGTGTTTCTAAGAAAATTTCTAAAGTTCTTGGCAAGGTAAGCTATCTCCGTGGGAGAGAGCTCATCATCAAATCCACCAGCTTCAACATCATCAACAGACTTAAGAGCCATTGATTTGGATTTGGCAGTCTTGGGAAGGTCAGACTCATAGGACTGAAGAGATCCTACAAGCTCATCCACAGGGATGGAGTCAACATCCTTACTTTCAGTAATGGCTGTCACTTTGGGTCTAAAGTCTTCAGTTAAGGATCTAAGTATCTTCCTAACAATCTTAGGTTGATCATAGACTTCACCCAAATTATAAGCAGAATTAACAATATCGTTGAGTTTAGCATAAAACTCATCAAAGGTTTCATCATCAGACATTCTAATGCTTTCAAATCTAGAAGTTAATTGCTGCAATTTGTTTATTTTAACAGCCTTTGTGCCCTCATGAACAGTTTGGAGGATTTTCCAAGCAGTATGAGCAACCTTAACATTAGAGATCCTCTTAAATTCCTCCATTGAAACACCATTAAAAATGGCATTCATAGCTTTGCTATTAAATGCAGCTGCTTCTTTTTGAGAAGTTTGCCACTCACTTACAGGAGTAGTGGGCTTCTCCCAACCATATTCAACAGAGTTCCAAACTCTCTCAACAATGGATTTCAGGAATGCTTTCATCCTTACTTTCCAGTAGGCATAATTGTTTCCATCAAAGTGAGGAGGAACAAACAGAAAGTGTCCATGCTCCATGACAACCGGGGTCAAGGATCAGCTCAGAGATGAAAATCTCAATCAAAAGAGCAACCTGCTCTGATACCACTTGATAGGGTTTAGACCCCTTAAACTATAACCAGATTGCGTAGCCTACATTAATTAGCCAAGTTTTTACTTAGTCAAATTAAGCAATTCTAGGTTAAAACAATCACAAAATCATATCATGCATGTAAAACATATAAAGCAGCGGAAAGTAAATAACACAGTGATATGATCACCCAGGAAAACCAAACCGGTAAAAAACCTAGGGAGGATTTTACCCACCGATCCTCAAGGCAAAACGGAATCCACTAAGAAAGAATTGAAGTTGTTACAAAAGGACTTACAAGCTACCCCGCTTGACTTCCTAATGCTACCCACCAGTAGTAACTTCCTGACACGACCACGCGCAGGCTCCGAATCCACGGACTACTTCTTTCTTTGTCTTCCTTCAATCAAGTACAAGCTCCTCGCTTGTTAATCTTTAAGCTTCAAAGGCAGCAACCAAGTTGATAATCAAGATGTTGAATAATCTCAATCTTGAAAACCCTAAGTTATGTGTAAAGGAAAGCTCCTCTAGATCTCACAAGAGATTTACACAAAACCGCAATGTATGAGCAACAATACAACTTGTGCAACTCCCAAAACGTGGCTAGGGTTTTGCCTTATATACCTAGGGCAAAAACATAAAACCCTAAACGTTTTAAAGAGTTAGGGCTGAGTTGGAATTCTGCAGAAAAACGCATCTGGGCCGATTTTCGATCGATCGAGAATTACATTCGATCGATCGAGCCAGGCCGAGAAGCTCCAATGCTTCTGCAGTCTCTCGATTCCAACTTTACAAAATTAAACCAACTTTGAGCAAGCGTAAACAAGACTAAATACATTGTTTTGATCATGGTTTGCCAACATTACAAATTAGGTTCTAAATACATAAAATCCTAAGACCTTAAAACCTAACAAAGAGTATTGCATGTTGTGTGTGAAAAACATCGCAAGATTGTATAAGTGTAAACATGTTATGACGATTTGAGATATGAGAAAATCATTTTAACTCACACATAATCATAACTTTTTGATGGGGACTATCACCTTCGAGGTACATCCTATAATTCCCACATCTCCTAGAATACACGCTTGCAATCATATTTAAAGCATCTTTAATCTTTTTGCTTTTTATTTTTCTTTGCATATTTTCTTTTTAAGCATATCATGCATGGGCATATAAGAGATAGAAAAGAAATACCCAATGATATTTGACATTCCAATTTTGCTATACCGAAACACACAAATGTCATTGACATCACACTTTTGCTATGCCGAAGCATACAAATATCTTATCATGATCAGGCAATAGTGGTGAGATGGTTATTTGTGCATTTCTCTTAGGATTTTCTAGTCTTACCTGTCAAAAAGAGTGATACGAGTGTTAAGTACAAGAGATCACTTAACCTTACTCATCACAAACACGAACCGCAAAGCTCACTTGCTTAGTTGTGCATAGATATGCTCATCTAAACTACAAAAGATACAAAGTTTAGAAAATTTTGTTTCAATGGCCATCCAAGGTACACAAGTACTAATGTACACAAAACACACACTGTTTTTGTATTTTTTTGATTTTTCAATTTTTTGATTTTTATTTTTATATGAAAAACAAAAATAAACAAAAATGAAAATAAAAAAACAAAAACATGTTAAGCAAAGCAAAGCATAAAACTAGACTGACTCAAAAAAAAAAAAAAAAAAAAAAACACACAAGTAATGCAACAAACAAAAACACAAAGAGAGAGAAGAAAGTGATAGAATCACTTGGAACCCTTTTCCTTCCATGGCTTGGAAGAACCTTTCCTTTGATTAAACCCTTGAACCAGCGATGAGGGGGAAGAATTGAAATCGTTCAAGTTTGAAAGGAACATGAGGGCTTTGAGAAGATCTCCAAGAGGAGTAAGAGAGGATTCAAGCTGATTTTGGCTTCCAGATGCTATCATGCAGTTGCTCTGTTGAGTGGCTAACCACTTATAGCAATTTGGTCAAGTATGACCAGCAACATCACAATGATGACAGAGATGCTGCTTCTTCTGTTTAGGCTTTTGAGAGTTAGCCTTCTTAGCCTTAGGATTTTTAAAATCTTTCTTATCTTGCTTAGGGGGTGCTCCTAAGATTGATTTACCCTTGTCTATGTTCTCACTAGCTAAATTAGTTTTAACATCACAGTTCTCAATTTCAACATTATTAGCAGGAGGAACAAAAACAGTAGTGCTAGTAGAAGCAATATTAGAAGAACAAAGACCATACCCTAAACTTGTTCGATCTGAAGCAGATTTCTGAATGCTGAGCATCTCGTCAAGCTTCGCACTTAAAGTCCTCT